>OY776127.1:25039419-26370937 GCA_963675135.1 Galeopsis tetrahit | reverse complement strand
TTAATTTTAAAAGAGTACAACCCTTTCCCCAATGTTTTAGCTCAAACCCTTTTATCACATTGAGGTACTTGAAACATGGGATATGAGGTTACGTTTTCAATTTTATGGGATTTTTCTTTGAGGCAATGTACAGAGCTCGGAACTGAAAAAACTGCCCTATTTTTGGGTTGAGATTACAAAATTTCCTCACACATCTTCGCTTCGTTTTTGGAGCTAATTTTCAACTATGTTAACTTAATGTGTCTTATATTTCATAAGAATTTTACCTAGACACATTTGGATTTATATTATATTTTAATGATTTTTCTAACAAACAGTGTTTGTTCTTTATAAAAGTAAACTGTTTTGATGTTCAAAAGGAATACAAGATTAAATAACAATGGATAATATTAAAATGAAATGTTTTATAGATATTGCTACTGACTTTATAGTTGTGTAGGTTTTGGCCTTACATTTTTATAAGAAACGAAAAAGTTTTATCAAATTCTAGAGAACCTCTTGTCACAGTCCATTTCAGTCTTGTTTTTCAATGGTCTTACAAATTTATAAGTAACATTCTATAAGTTATTTTTAAATGAAAACTTTATTATGTGCACCACTATATGTTTGGAGTTTACTGTACAAAAATTTTGAATTTTAATATTATCTATGATTTATGATAAATAAATTACTACAGACTGTCTTTTTTTATTCTTAATGTATGAAATGAGTTTAACAGAACCTTGTGAAAAATTGTTTATTAAAAATTTAATATTATTCCAGAATAAACAAATTGGACTAATATGTGTATTTGAAATATTTTAAAGGTGCTTATGATTAACTTAATTATCTTCTCCAACGTGTATTTTCCATGTGATTTCAACTAGCTTCATAACTAGGTTTGACCATTTGATATGTGACGAAACTTAAATAGAAATGTTTTAAACCTATTGATAATTTGATAGTGTCACCTATATAGATATATGTACAAGAATATATATGAATATACGTATATATATACTTTAAGCCTAAGAGTTAAGTAAATGTGTCGAGTGCAGTACAAGTCAGTCGGATCCTCAGGAGGCTAGCCCGCTATCACCGAACGAGAAATGTGGGTAACATTTATTTACATTTGCATTGTCTAGATTAATTTATGTGTGAATACGAGCAGGCAGATCTTCGGATTATGCTCTGTGTGAACTCTGTGTGAGAAAAGAAAGTCTACGGACTATACTCTGTGTGAGAAAATAAAGTCTACGGACTATACTCTGTGTGAGAAAATAAAGTCTACGGACTATACTCTGTGTGAGAAAAGAAAGTCTACGGACTATACTCTGTGTGAGAAACAGACAAGTCTTCGGACCAAGTTCTGTGTGAAGTGAGCCGGGTTCATGGGACTCGGCGTGTACTCGATTGACATATTGATTAACCTTCTTAATGTGCATGCATAGTAAATGTTATCCCACTGGGCTTCTCCTCCGGGAGAAGACTCATGATGCTACTTTAATTATTTCAGGTTTCGTAGACGACGAGGAGGACGTGTGACTGACTGGGCAAGCTTTAATAAACGTTCTCCTAAAGTTTTAAGTTCTACATAAGAAACGTATTTAGTATTATTACGACTCATGCTATCTTTAAGTTTAATTCAGTAATTAAGTATGAACTACTAGGTCAACTGATCGAACCTATTTAAACTATTAGAATGTTTGTCTACTCTTTAAAGGTTAATTTTCATGTGTGATAACCTTATTGCAAATTGTCGTATCTTCTAACGTTAAAGTATTTTAGACATCACACCACTTATATAGTGATTTTGAATTTTATAATGTTTTAGTCAAGTACACGTTTGACTTAGAAATGTGGGTGACACACGAGTTAGGCACAAACACGGTTGTTCTTTTAAAAAAAAAAAAAAACTCGTGTATCTTTTATTGAAAAGTCTTCCGCTTGAATTTATTTAAGTTAAAAAGTGTTATTTTAAACCGTAGCGCCATGTGGATTTTGGGGGCGCTACACATTGTCTCCTCTCAACTCATTTAGAATGATTTCAGTATTGGACTTATGCTCATTCATATAGTCTTCTTCTAAAAATCGGGCATTGGTACTCACCACCACCCTCTGATCATTAGGACTATAAAAATAACCACCTCTCGTTCCCTTAGTGTATCCTACAAACAACCGTACTTCAGTTCTAGGTGCCAACTTATCAACTTCCTTGTTCAGCACATGTGCTGGACAATCCCAAATCCGAATGTGGTTTAGACTAAGCATTCGCCCAGACCACAATTCAATTGGGGTTCTTGGAACCACTTTAGAAGGTACGCTGCTGTTTCCAAGGCATAACCCCAGAAAGAGCCAGGTAATGAAGCATAACTCATAATCGATCTCACCATATCTAATAGAGTCCTATTCCTTCTCTCAGCCACGCCATTCTGTTGCGGAGTACCAGGCGCGGAGAGCTGGGATCTAATCCAGTTCTCTAATAAGTATTGCCTAAATTCATTGCTAAGGTACTCGCCACCACGATCAGAACGCAGTGACTTGATACTCTTACCATGACAGTTCTCCATTTATGCCTTAAATTCTTTGAACTTACCAAAGCATTCAGACTTGTGGCGCATCAGGTAGATGTATCCATATCTTGTGTAATCGTCAATGAAAGTGACGGAGTACTCAAAGCCTCCTCTAGCTTGAACAGTCATAGGCCCACACAAATCAGAGTGAATCAATTCCAACACATCATTAGCCCTATTACCCTTGGCCTTAAAAGGCCTCGAGGTCATCTTGCCTTCCAAACAGGATTCGCAGACTGAGAATGGTTCCACTTGGAGAGACTCCAAAAACCCACAACTTACTAGTCTTTGAATCTTTCTTAGGTTGACATGACCCAATCTTAGATGCCAAAGGTATATTTGATTCAACTTGGAAGGTTCCTTTTCTCTTTTTTAATGATGATGATGAATGAGCTTCAGTCACCGTATGATATGCACACGTAATAGTATAAATATTGTTTTCTAACGTGCCAGAACAGATTAAAGAGTCATTTCTCATAATAACAACATTGCCATTAAAAACAACTGAGCATCCATCCAAAAACAACTTCGAAACAGAAATTAAATTTCTCTGAAAATTCGGCCCGTATAAAACGTTCTTTAATACTAAAACAGAATTAGAAAAACATAAGTGCACGTCTCCCACTGCAACCACCGATACTATCGCATCATTTCTCACACTAATAGTAATCTCGCCCTCATTCAGTTCCCTTGTTTACAGAAACCCCTGCAAGGTATAAAAAACATGGTCAATGACTCTTGTATCTACTACCCAAGAAAAGACAGAACAAGCTGCAAAACATGTTTCAACAACTAAAGCGAGAGACGTACCAGAGCTGTCCTTTTTCAGAAGGGGACAATCAGACTTCCAATGTCCTGTCTTGTTGCACTTGAAAAATTTGCCCTTCGGCCTTTTAACGCCACCAGAAGGCGCTAGTTTCTTGCTCCCACTGCTTGTGTAAAGGCTTTTTCTTCTTCTTGCCATTAGACAAAGAAGGTCCAGCCTGGATAATAACATTGGCTTATGGTCGTTTACCCATGAGACCCTCCACCGTGGCCAATTTCGTAAGAAGCTCGGTTAAAGTATAATCTATGTTACTCTAGATCGCATTTACACGGAAGTTCTCAAAAGACTTTGGGAGCGAGTGTATGATCATATCGATCTTGGTGTCATTATCGATTAACCCTCCGAGGACCTCAATCTCATTCAGATATTCCATCATCTTGACACCGTGGTCCCTCACGGACGCTCCCTCTGGCATAGAGGTTGACATGATCTTCCTCATAGCTTCAAAGCGGGCAACCATATCTTTCTCACCAAAAAGCTCTTTGAGGCTCAACATCATAGCTGCGGCACTAAGCATAGTTTGATGTTGCTGTTGTAAAACATTTGACATCGAGTCCAAAATGTAACAACGAGCCATCTCATCAGCCTTGTGCCACTTCTTATGAGCCTCCTTTTGCTCTTCAGTAGATTCGGGTCCCAAAGGGACAGGAGTAGGTGTGTCGAGCACAAACTTGTACTCATCTGCAATAAGGACAGTGTCCATATTTCTTTTCCAATCCAAGTAATTTTGACCAATGAGCTTATTTTGATTTAAGATAACCATAAGTGGGTTGAATGTCACCATAATGTATCTGAAATAAATAAAATGCAAGCAATAAATCACATAAGTTTGAAGCATAAAACATTGGAAATCTTCAAAACCAATATTCAACACAACAAACACATATGCAAGCCACGTTAGGGTGGTCGTTTAAACATGTATTCATCGACCAGACATTCAGTCTTTAATTTCAATATCACGTCATCTTATCCTTATGACGAATGAAATTAACAGTCGAAATGAGGCTCACAGGTTCTGAAGAGGTTGTTTTGCCAACTCCAGATGCCAGAATCAGTGGAGTTGAGACAGGACTGCAAACGGTCTCCACTGAGGTCACAAAAGCAAAAGAAGTTATGGCCAAGTTCACAAAAGTTATGAAGAAGGAGCAGAAGATATTGGCCAATAGCTACAAACATAATGTGCTGGCATTGAGGAGGACAATCAAGGGTGCGCCAAATAGTTTGTTCAACAAGGTAATCTCTTGCGATCTTATTAATCACCTTAAAGTTCATGTGACAAAGGCGTCTATGCCAAAGCCAACTGACCTCTTTGGGTGTCTTAGTAAGAAGACAAGTGTCCCGCGGACAACTATTCCAATTCACGATATACACACTGCCTCGTCTTATGCCGACTAGCAGTACGGTATGAGTCCTTTTGTCTATGATTTCGCACTTTTGACTTTTGAACTGCACTTTGTAATCTCGATCACAGAACTGTGAAACAGATAGTAGATTATATTTCAAACCTTCTACGTATGATACATCTTGTATCTCTACGTCGCCATTTCGGATGTAGCCAAAGCCTTTTGTTATGGCTGTAGAACTATCACCGAATATAACCTTTGGTCCTTCTTGCTCATGGTAGCTTGATAGAAGGGCCTTGGTACCAGTCATGTGGTGCGAACAACCACTGTCCATGTACCAAGTTTCTCCTTCTGAGCCACCCTTCTTGTATAGATCGAGTCGACCCTGTATTAGATGATATTCCATAATTTAGGTACCCTCCTTGTCTATTGGGGTCCTGGGGGGTTAGTCGAGTTCAATGGAATCCAAATATACATTGGAGTCCTGAACAGGTTTGATCTTCTAAGCTTTCGACCATATTTGTTGCAAAATAAGACCCTGTTGTCCTTGTCTGGCCTATCAGCAGTTCTTGGGTCTACTCGTCTGAGGTAGCCTTTTGACTTAACCTCTACTTGAGTAGGCACAAGCATGTGATAGTCAGAGTAGGGCTTGTATGCATTGGGGCCATACGGTTTATATACATGTTTAGGTCTTTCTTCTCCTTCGATATCATACGACTCAGGCGGAGGATATAAGACGGGTTGAATATGATATTTAGGAGCCACATTCCTAGGCCTAGACGAGTAGAGCTGAGACTGCCCTATGAAAGGAGGTCTAGGCTCTTTCCATCTAGTCTGTACTTGTTTAGTACTTGTCTCCTCAGGATACCAGTCCTCGTATCTGACCTGGTTTGGTCGTCCACGATTAGAGGTCCTTTTTCGACTTGTCTTAGACTGAACAGATCTGTTGTTAACATTCTTTTTACCACCTTTGGTAATCGGAGTGTTAGCACCAGTCTGCTTGAGTGCAGTGCCTTGGAATGTTGTTCCAGTATCGTATTCCATTGGTCTTTTGCCTTATCATGTGTCAATGAGCTTGAACCAACATTAATAGGGTTCTCAATGACTTGAGTAGGTGAGTCAAGTGATTCAGCCCTATACCTGTCTTGTCCAAATTTACGACTTCAGTCTCTAAGAACTTATTGCGTTCTTCAAGATTATTGCACTTGCTTTTTAAAACATTGAATTCATGTTTCTCAGTAGCATGTGTCTTAAGTAGGTCTTGATACAACTTGTCTGTCAATGCACACTTGTCTTTTAGTTGTCTCAACTGTTCTTGCAGGCGTTCATTTAGGACTGTTATATTAGGATCTACTTTAGACTGAGCTTCCTTAAGATCAATGATTTCTTGTTTTAAAATGATGTTTTCATCACTGACTTCCATGAATGCCTTATTAGCAAGTAGGAGGTCTTCTTCAGTCACACCAGTAGAGTGATGAAGACTACTCCCTACACCACTATCGGATGTATCACTTTCATCAGAGTCTGATTCATCACATGATTGAAATGAAGTTGCAGATGATACCTCTTGCTCGATTTTAGCCATGCAGCAGAGTCCATCATCTACTATGAATGCTTCATCATGATCAGACGGGTAGCTAGACGAAGACGATGGTAACTCGTCTGAGTCTGTTTCAGAGTCATTATTAGCCATCATTGCCTTCTTACCCCTGTTGTATCTTCTTTCCCTTCTTGCCTTGCGTTCTTCACGATCATCAGTGCTCAGGTCTGGACATTCGTAAATGTAGTGACCTGGTTTCTCATAGTTATAGCATACAGGATCGTTAGTAGACTTTTTAATTGGAGATTTATCCCTGCGCTTATCACGTCTATCAGAACACTGAATCTTCCTATGATCGGAATCTCTATCTCGTCTGTTACTTTTCGAGACTTCGTCTCTCCTTTCGGACAAGTTTCGGTCTCGTCTGGTCTCAGACGAGTTCTTAGAAGTAGAGCCTCTATAGTCTTTATAGAACTTCTTATATCTACCATAGCGCTTGTTTAGTCTGTCGAACTTCCTAACCATAAGGTTCATCTGATCTTTCAGACTTAGATCAAACTTGTCTAATTCGTCTTTTATGCTAGTAGGTTTGGACCTGTCTACTCTAGAGCTCCTAGACGTAGTAGACTTAAAAGCAACATTCTTCGACACGGCTTTCTCCCTATCACTACTGGCAATTGGTTCTTCCTCATCTAATTCGAACTCATGCGCCTTAAGAGTCTGGAACATGGTTTCTGAGGGCCACGAATCAATATCTTGTGTGGATTTAATGATCATCTTGACCATTTTCCATCTTTCATCCAAAGCTTTCAAGATTCTTAGGTTAATCTCTCTTTCAGTATAAGTATTTCCTAGTACTTCAAGATCATTCATGATTTTAGTAAATCGAGTATCCAATTCATAAATGGATTCACCTGGCTTCATCTTAAATGTTTCAAACCTTTGGACAGCTGTCGACAGTTTGCTTTCTTTGATCAACGTAGCACCTTCACAAAGAACAGCTAGTTTGTCCCACATTTGCTTGGCAGTCTTACATTTTAACACTTTACCAAGATACTCGTTTGGGAAGGTGTGTAAAATATAATTCTTAGCAAGACTATCCAAATTGTTTTGACGCATTTCTTCAGAAGTCAATTCTGACCTTGGTTTAACAATCAGCTCTCCAACTTCTTTAGTTGGGTCCAGTGTAGCAGTGTTTTTGATCATGGTAACAACTGGTCCTTCTTTGATCACAGATACCATCAAATCATGAGTTGATCTGAAGATGGCTTCCATCCTCAACTTCCAGTAGTCGTAATCCTGAACAGAGAACTTGGGAAGTTTGTTAGCACTTATCTCAAGAGACATGTTTTAGCAGTTTGATCAGATGGGATAATAGCAAGAAATTAAGATACATATATATCAAGAAAGTGTAGTATTAATCGGAACAAATACGAACCAAGACTTCACCCTAAGTCTTAAATGTTATCAAGAAACAGCAATTCGAAAACTACTACTCTGATACCACTTGTTGGTCCCAAGTTGAGTTAATAATATTGAGTAAGCTAGTGAAAATTTCTAGAGGGGAGGGGTGAATAGACTTTTCAAAAATCTTTCAATATATCAGAATACGTAATGCGGAATTAATCAAAGTAACAATGAGCCCAATTAAGTTTATATTCAACTTATTGTCCACTTGGTCAGTCTGTCTTGAAGGTTCAGCAGCTTTGTCCTAAAGACTTATCAAGCTGCCTAACATTCCAGCTTTGGACAACTATCCTGAACACTAAAATCTCACAACATTCCTGAGATTTTTCTCTTAAGCAATCTACACATTCAAGTGACCTGAGACACCTTGCCTGAACTAGACTTGAGCTTATCTCAACTAATCTGAATATCATCAATCAGGGGTTTTGGTATCTAGATCAAAATCATTTTATTCCCAACAATTTCCCCCTTTTTGATGATGCCAAAACCTATTACAAAGGGAACTTAACTTATACTATACTTTACCTTCAGGGAGAGTGAACTGGTCAACTTGCCTGAAAGAAACTGTTAGCACAATAAATCAAGTAAGATATGTCATGATAGGTTAGTTGAGATAATGAGTTGTTATCTCTTGATAAAAACATAGTGATCATTTTATATAAGTGATAGAGCATTACAGAGCTGAAAATTAAAAAGGACTCACTAGACTAGTACTGCATAACAACAGAAATCATAAAGATCATAACAGCAAATAGGGAAAAGTGAACTTATCCATCACAGTGTTCCATCATCTTGATGAGCAATGCCATACTGAGCCCATACTCTCTTCTTCAGTTCCCAGATTTCTTTGTTGGTTCCTTTAGGGCCAGGCTTCAGCTTCTCCATCCTCATGATGTTGATGAATTCTTCAAGTATCTTTCCCTCATCAATTAAGTTCTCATTGAACTTAGGAGGCATGTACAGAATGGGACCAGGGGCCTTGAATTCAATTCTGGCCATCTCAGCTGCTGCAAACAGCTTCTGGTAGAGGTCCCTATGGTTCTCAAACATGAACTGCACAAAGACTTCATCTACACTCTCTTCAAGCCACTTTCCAATGACATAGAAGTCATATACAAAACTTCTATTGGCCTCCTCCCATGCATCATTCAGTGAGATTGGAACCCACTTATCATGGTGAGGGTACTGAGTGTCCCATCTTTGTAGCATTTGTGGTTTGAGCTTTCTGTAAGAAGCCCTTCTTCTTGGAGCTTTGAAGTTTGCCCTCCTTCCATCTCTTGCTTTGTTGGCCTCAACCAACTGATCCATTCTTTCTTTAGCTCTTAGAAGAGCTAGCTTCTCCTGTGTTTCTGGATCTTTTCCAAATCCTTCTTCAAACAGCTTAGAAGGATCATCAGCAAGCTTGGGCACAATCTCTTCAGGCTCTCTGTCCTGTACTTCCTCTTCAACTTCTTCTTCAATGGCAGGCAACTTGGCTGCTTTCTTCAATCTCTTTGATTGCCTCACTGGAGTTGATTCTTCAGACTGAAATTCTGATGGCAGAGTCAGGCTGGTTGGGAATTCATTGAAGGCTTGCAATTCCTTCCTCTTTCTTTCAGATGACCTTGTCACCTTCCCCCTTACTTCAGCAACCTTCTCTTTGACAGGCCTTTGTTGCTTCCTTGCCTGACTTTCCATTGCAGACATCATGGACTCTTTGACAGCAATTTGAATCTGTTCTTCCTCAGTCAAGTCTTCAATGTTCATTGGGCCTTTGCCTTTCCCAATGTCTTCTACTGCCTCTTCCTCCATCTCAGGGACCTTCTCCTTTCCTTTGGATTCACCAATAACCAAGGTTCCCTTTGCCCTAGCTCTCTCTCTTTCCCCCTTTTTGGCATTATCAAAACACTGGGGCTTCAAGTCACTTATAGTGACAGAGAGATGTGAGTGAGCATGAGTGAGGGACTTCAACTCCTGTAGAAGGTAAACATTCTCATCATGAATGTTCTGCATTTTGTCATCTGCCATGTTCAAAAATGTGTGGACAGGTTTCATCTTTTGAGCAACAATGGCATCTAAGGTGGCTTTCAGTGATTGATCAAGTTTGGCCTGAAGTTGATCAGTGAGATTGGCCACAACTTGATCAGACACTTTGGCCATCAGTTCAACAGTGAACTTTTCTGCAGCTTCTTTCACCATTGCAGCTTTCAACTCTTCAGCTTTCTTTCTTTGTGCAGCAGTCCTTTGCCTTAAAGCATCTTTGATTGTTCTTCTCAAGGCTCTCACATTATGCTTGTATAGAACTTTGAGACCTTGCTGCTCCTTTTGCACAGATTTGGTGAACTTGACCATCTCTTCCTTTGCCTTTGTTACCTCTGTTGAAACTGTTTGCAGTCTAGTTTCAACACCACAGATTCTTGCATCCAGTGTTGGCAAGATTATTTCCTCTGAGCCAGTTAGCCTCATCTCCACAGAGGCTAGAGTCTTTCCTTGGCCATCTAGAGTATCAATTGTTGCTGCATTTGCCTTACCAACTTCCCTGACCAAAGTATCCAACTTCTCTGACTGTTCTTCAATGATGGTTGCAGTTTGAGTAGCAATCTGAAAGCCTGCTTCAGTGGTGTTGGCTTGCTCAAAATACATCTTGTTCAATGTGGATACATTGGCTGAAACTGCTTCAAGGTCAATATCAGTATTGACTGGAATATCAGTAAGAGAGGCATCTGCAAAAATTTGCTCAATTGTAACAGCAACAGAATTTGCAAAACTAAGAGTGTTAGTGAAATCTCCCTCAACACCCTCATTCTTTTTATCTCCCATAGGGCCTGATACATCAGCACCCTCTCTCTCTTTTTCAACTAAATTCTTTTCTTCACTTTCAGTAGATAATCTCACATTCTCTGGAGAATCAGGCCTCCTTTCACCAAGGGATTCATCAAGTTCAGATTTGACTTGAAGAATAGCCTGACTCTCATATTGGGCTGCACCCAATATTTCTACTTCCTCTCCCTCTATGATTGGTGCACTCAAGGAACCTGTAATTACACACTCATTCTCACCTCCTCCCTCTGATTTTTCATCACTATTTGCCTTTTCAACTCCTTCTTTTCCTAAACCTGACACCTCCATATCCTCAACAGGATCCACAGAGGGCAGTTGTTGGGAGATCACAGTGCTTGGGCATCCCAAGGCCACTCAGTCATCCTGAATGACTAAAGCCTGGTCAATGTCCACCTTTCCTGACATTGATGAGGCTTTAGCCAAACTAGCTTCTCCCATGGAAGTCTCAACATTGTCAAGCTGTGCCTCAGGTTCAAGAGAACCATCCTTGGCCAATGCATCTTGGACTGAGTCACCATCTTTGGTCAACTCCTCTGAATGATCAGAGTCCTTTTCAGAATGGTAAGTCAAGTAATGTACCTGAGCAAAGTTGAGGCCTGGAGGGTTGGGATTGGTGTTATCATTATCATCATCATCATCATTATTAGATGGACTATCAGGGTGCCTGAGTCCCTGTGCAATTCTTTCTCTCTCAGCTAGCACCTTCTCATGAACAATGGTGCAGAACAAGGCCTCAGTGGTCAACACACTGGATTTCTTCACATTTGCAAAGTTCAAGAGCCTGTTCTCTTCAACCTGCCACCAGCTTGCTCCTTTGTCCTGAATAGCTTGAGCTATTTCCACCATAGTTCTATCCTTGATCTCAACAAGAGCTCTGAGGTCATAGAACTGTTGCTGCAGCCTAGGATAGTCCTTCAACCCTGGATATAGCGCATCCACATTAGCCTTGGCAATCTGCCTTAGCATCCCCTCATAAGTGTATTCTTCACCACTTTCATCTTCAGAGGAGTTGGCTTGGGATTCAGGAGGGTTGGATTGGGATTCAGGTAGGCTTGACTGGATTTCAGGTAGGTTGGGTTCAGAAGGGTTAGAGCTTAAAACAAGTTGGGATTCAGGTGCTTTTGAGAGCAATGTTCCTGAAGAGGTAATTGGAATGGCTGGAATGAGTGGGAGAGAAACTTGATCCCCTTCTTGAAGGACAGTTTCAAGAAGTTTGGTATAAGAGAGAAGTCTTGGATCAAGTGGGGAGAAAGGTCTATCCTCAAGATTGACCAAGTCTGCCAGCATATCAATACCTGCTCTATCAGGGGCACCTTCAGGAGAGTAGACTTTCTTGGCAATGATTGGGGCATCTTCAGGAGTCTTGCACTCCTCTTCTTCATGCCTTGATGGGGATATTCTTTCTAATTGAATATCAGGAGAGTTGGCTTCAGGGCTGTTGGGCTTTGATTTGGACTTGGAGTTAGACCTACTAGCTTGCCTGATCTCCTTGAAAAATTCTTTCTTCTTTTTCTCCTCTTCCATCAATCTCTGCTTCTCAGAGGTTTTGATTATTCTTTTCCTTCTTTCAGATCTTGTTGGCTGGTCAAGATCTCTGAATTCTGTTATACTTTCAGGCTGTAAGGGTACAACCTCTCTGACTTCCTCACTTTCTTCAGGAGGATTGACTCCTTCTTCAGCAACCTTTTCAATCTCTTCAGAAGTGGCTCCTCCACTTCTTGACTGGCTTTCTGGGGGAGATTCACTCAGAATCTTCTTCATCTTCTTTAACTTTGGCTGAGCCTTTGGTGGTTGAGCTCTTCTCTTCCTTGGAGAAGTTCTGGTTGTGGGAACAATGGCACCTGCTTTCTTGGAAGCTGCATCCTGCTTCCTCTTTTCTGTCTTAGAAGACAGCTTCCTAAACATCACCTTTTGAGCTGGAAAAGGCTTTGGCTTGGCTTGGAGGTGGGTGTAATGTGCAAATCTTTATAGGAGCAGGCTGGCTCTTGTGCAAAATTGGAGTCTCCCATCAACTACCACCTTGTGGTGCTTCACCTCTTTGAACTTAAACTTTTCATTCATCATTTTGTCTAGAATGAAATTTTTCCAGTTGAACTTGACTCTCTTCTCAGCAGAGTCAATCACAGCAGCCATCACTCTCAATTTAGGCATGCTTATTTGTTCAACACTCCCAGAGTGGCTTAACAGACTTTTTACCACACAATCAAACAAGTGCCTAAACACTGGCTTCAAAGTGTTCTTGTTCTGAGCACTTACAACTTTCTTAGGCTCTATCATCCATGGATAGTAGAACTCCTGATCATCTTCTTCTTTGTACATCTCTGGATTCTGGCCTTCTGAAGGTAGTCCAAAGCTAGCATCCAGATCCTCAACATTGAAGATGATGGTGTGCTGGCTTTCTTCTTCCTCATCTTCTTCAGCATATGTCAGTTTGGTGCATACATCACCCTTTTTTCCCTTCCATCTGAGATAGGCAAAGAATTCTGCCATGAATGGATTCAGGCAGGAATCAGGCTTGGTGCCTAGAAATTTCTCTAGCCCTGCCTCCCTTAGCCAATGGAGGACTTGATGAACTTCTGTGTCAGGACTATCAAAGGCCACCAACTTTTCAAACCAAAGAGAATTTGGGTTACTAAGATAAGAGAAATCAATGTCCAAGGAGGAATCATTGAAATCTACAAGTTCTTCTCTTTTGATTTTGGGAGCCATGGATAATATTGAGAGATAGAAAGTTTTGGAGAAAAGTTGCAGGTTTAGAGGTTTTGAAAATTCTAAGGGTTTTGAAAATATGAGTGTGTGAGGAGGACAGTGAAAATTGAGGAGTTTATATATGAATGGAATTTATTAACCGTTGGTTAATGGAATATAACAGTGAGTAATTTTGAAGAACCGATTGGATATAGTGGGGTAGTGGGCTTTCAACGGTTTGATGGAGTTTTAATGCAAATCAATGGCTTTGATGATGGCTCAAGAATTCATGAAATCTTAATTAAGATTTTGCATTTAATGCAGATTTGCCATTTTGGGGGCAAAGATCTTCATAGTACACGCCATCCTAAAATGGCCTACTCTTAGATCAAGAACCCTTTTAAATGTCTAATCAATGCTAAAAATAGCAAAAATTATCTAATTAATTCGGACAAACATCCTGAGATGTGTTTTGACTTCTTTCTTGGTCAAACTGCCTGATTAGCTTGCCTGAGTGGGTCCCAACATTGCTGACTGGGTCCCACATGGACAAAGCTCCTGACCAACATTGCTGAACATCATAAGGACAACTTTGCTGAGTTTCCCTTTTTGGCTGACTGCTTCAGTGAGGTTGGTCAACTTTGCTGAAATTCAATTTTAATGAATTTCCCCCTTCTTATGAGCTTCCTTCCTTCATTCCTCCATCTTCCCTGGATCAAGTAAGCCCAATTCAGCTGAAAGTTCCAAGAACCTTGCTTCAGCCAATGGTTTAGTCAAGATATCAGCTTTTTGCTTATCAGTGTGGATTTTGACAAGCTTGATATCTTTCTTTTCAACATGATCCCTTATGAAGTGATGCTTTATATCCACATGCTTGCATCTGGTGTGGAGCACTGGATTCTGTGAGATAGCAATTGCACTATTGTTGTCACAGAATATTGGCACTTCATTTGAGATTACTTTGTAATCTCTCAATTGTTGCCTGAGCCAAAGTATCTGAGCACAGCAACTTCCAGCTGCTACATACTCAACTTCAGTTGTTGAAGTTGCAACTGTATTTTGCTTCTTGGAGAACCATGAGATAAGCTTGCTGCCCAAGAATTGACAAGTTCTAGAGGTGGATTTTCTGTCAATTCTACATCCTCCATAGTCTGCATCTGAATATCCAGTGAGCTCAATGTTGTCATCAGCTGGATACCATAATCCAAGATTCTCAGATCCCTTGAGATATTTTAGAATTCTCTTGGCAGCATCAAGATGGCTCTTCTTTGGATTAGCTTGAAATCTTGCACATACTCCAACTGCAAATGTGATATCAGGCCTGCTTGCAGTGAGATATAGCAGGGATCCTATGATTCCCCTGTAGTTAGTGGAGTTAGCTGACTCTCCACTTTCATCAGGATCCATTTTCCAGTTAGTATTCATAGGAATTCTGACTGGTTTGCTTGTAGCACATCCAAATTTCTTGATCATGTCCCTTGTATACTTGGCCTGATTGATGAATATTCCCTTCTTTGATTGAGTGACTTGAAGTCCTAAGAAGAAATTCATCAATCCCATCATGGACATCTCAAATTTGCTTTGCATGAGTTTGGAGAACTTCTCACATAACTTCTCATTTGGAGATCCAAATATAATGTCATCCACATAGATTTGGACTAACAAAATATCATCTCCTTCACAGATTCTGAACAAGGTTCTGTCAACAGTGCCTTTGACAAAACCATGATCTAGAAGAAACTGTGATAAGGTGTCATACCAAGCTCTTGGAGCTTGCTTTAAGCCATAGAGGGCTTTCTTCAATCTGTACACCTTGTCTCCTTCTTCAAATCCTGGGGGCTGTTCAACATATACTTCTTCTTTGAGCACCCCATTGAGAAATGCACTCTTCACATCCATTTGATACACCTTGAATCTCATGTGAGCTGCATATGCTAAGAAGAGTCTGATTGCCTCAAGTCTGGCCACTGGAGCAAAACTCTCATCATAATCAATCCCTTCAGATTGACAATATCCTTTGGCCACCAGTCTTGCTTTGTTTCTCACAATGATGTCATTTTCATTTTTCTTATTTTTGAACACCCATTTAGTTCCAATGACATCTTGATGAGTTGGCCTGCCTACCAGCTCCCAAACTTCATTTCTGGTAAACTGGTTCAGCTCCTCTTGCATGGCTATGATCCAGTTGGTATCTTGTAGTGCTTCCTCAATGTCTTTTGGTTCCTGTTCTGAAAGGAAACAACAAAACAGAGCACTTTCTCCATGAAATCTTCTAGTTTTGATCCCTTCACTTGGATTACCAAGTATCAGGCTAGATGGGTGGTCTTGCAACCAAGTCCTTCTAGACCTGATCCTTTCAGGAGGATTGTCCTCATCTGAAGTTGGATCACTAGATTCATTAAATTCAGGAAAGTTAATTGAAGGATCAAGTTCAGGATCATATTCAGGGGTGTTGTCCTCATTGTCAGATTAGTTGACATTTTCATTGGTTCCCCCTTGAATATTGGATCCATTAACTACCTCAGCATTGCCTGCTTCTTCATTGGTAGTTGTTACCTGGTTTTGAACTGGGATGGGGTCAGTCAGTTCAATTTCTCCTTCAGGTTGGTTGTCTTCTGGTTGATTGCCATCAGGTAGGTTGTCCAGTTTTTGATTTTCATGAAGTTCAGGCTGGACAACATCTACAAATACTGTTTCCTTGCTTTGAAGCCTTAATCTGGTTGTTCTTTGTGTTATCTCATCAATATTCAGGTTTCTATCCCTGAACTCATTAATAGATTCATCAAACACAACATGAGGTGTTTCTTCCACAATAAGAGTTTTGCAGTTGTAAACTCTGTAAGCCTTGCTGATTTGTGAATATCCAACAAATATTCCTTCATCAGCTTTGCTATCAAAAGCTTTCAATTGCTCTTTCCCATTATTATGGATGAAACACTTACAACCAAATATGTGAAAATAAGCAACAGTGGGCAATCTACCTTTCCATATTTGATATGGGGTTTTACCTTGTCCTTTGATGATTAAGGATCTGTTTTGAGTGTGACATGCAGTGCTAATGGCTTCAGCCCAGAACCTTTTAGGCAATTTGGATTCAGCAATCAAAGTTCTAGCTGCCTCTTTCAAGGTTCTGTTTCTTCTTTCAGCAACTCCATTTTGTTGAGGTGTTCTTGCTGCTGAAGTTTCATGAGTGATGCCATTCTTGCTGCAGTACTCATTGATGTATGAGTTTATGAATTCTGTGCCTTTGTCAGATCTGATCTTGACAATGCTTAGGCCTTTTTCATTGCTCAATCTCATCATCAACTCAGGTAACTTGACTTGGGTCTCCTTTTTGTTTAACAGGAATACTACCCATGTGTACCTGGAAAAATCATCAACAACAACTAATGTATATTTTCTTCCATTTAAACTTACTGGGATAATTGGACCAAATAAATCCATATGCAACAGTTGAAGAACTCTCTCAGTTGAGATGACAGGTTTTCCTTTGAATGAAGCTTTGATCTGCTTTCCTTCCTGACATGGCTGGCATATATGTTCTTTGGTGAACACTTGATTAGGCAGCCCTTTAACTAGAGAGTTTCTTGCAATCTTGTTGATGGTTTTGAAATTCAGATGATTCAATCTCTTGTGCCATAGCCAGCTTTGCTCATTTGTGCTTTTGGCAACAAGGCAAACTGCTTCAGGGGTTTTGCTCCAATCTGCAAAATAGACATTTCCCTTTCTCACCCCTGTTAGTAGCACTTGTTGTGTTGATTTGTTCTTGATAATACATTCATTTGGTGCAAACTCAACACTATAGCCTTTGTCACAAATTTGACTTATAGATAGTAATTTATATTTTAGGCCTAGGACATATGAGACATTAGTAATTTTTACAATACCAATATTTAATGTACCATAGCCTCTTGTAATTCCTTGTGAGCTATCTCCAAAGGTTACTGAAGGACCATCCTTTTCAATGAAGTCTGAGAGAAGTTCTTTATTTCCAGTCATGTGTCTTGAGCATCCACTGTCCAAGTACCATTTTGTTCTTTTATTTATACTTCTCTTCTTCTTATGGTCCTTGCATACCTGCAAATTTAAACTTTAGGTACCCTTTGAATGTTGGGTCCTAGAGGGTTAGTTGTACCTTTTGGAACCCAAATCTGCCTAATTACTCTAATTTACTCAAAGTTACTGACTTGGTTTCCATGTACATCTACATACACAGTCCTACCTTTAAATGCCTTAGGTGGTTTCTTAGCATAAGTGTTAGTCTTATAAGCTTCAGGTGGATGTGTGAAATTCTTTCGAGTATATCTCCTGAAGTTATTTGACTTAGGTGCAGCTTGGTAAGGCCTTTGTGGATAAGTGCTTGGATGGCCTTTTCCCTTTGGCATAGAGGGTCTAGGCTTCTTGAAACTATTATACCTATCAGGAGGGTTGGGCCTTGATCTATTCAGTTGAGGTTGCCTCATTTGAGTTGGCCTTTTCTGAATAGATCTTGGACAACTCCACTGATGAGTATTCAGATAGGTTGGTCTTCCATTGGTTCTACCTCTCTGAATCTCATCCCTCTTATACACAACATTCTTAACCTTTTCCTTAGGTTTGGGTTTAGAAATGTTGTTTACTTGAGTAGGTATAAAAGTTTCTTTGCCCTTATCCTTGATAAGTGGCTAGTTTACTTCCATTTCATTTTCTCTTAATTGAGCCACTGACCTTACAAAGGTCCTCTTAGTGTTACTAGTTGAAGCAATACTAAGACCAAGTGAGGGTTCACATGGATCATAACCTAATCCACTTCTTTGAGCCATTGGTCTTTGAAACCCTTGAATTTCCTCTATTGCTCTAAAGGATTTGTTCAAGGCAAACATCTTTAGTTTTATGCTCTCCTCACTTAATTTCAGAGCATCAAATTCATGTGAGAGATTGTCAAATTTAGCTTGTAGAGTTCTAAAGTCAAAATCCTTCTTCTTTAGAGCCAAATTTTGTCCATCAATCAACTTTTGTTTTTCAGAGACTTTGAGAGAAATTTCATTATGTTCTCTCACAATCTGCTGATATAACTCAGTTGATTTAATGTCAAACTCTGGTTCAGGAAGGTTGGGAATTCTGGTCTTAGAACTCAGAAGTTCTTTTTCTCTCAATGCAAAGTTGTGTAGCTCTTGTAGTCTGGTGAAGTCCTCCATTAACTTTACAAAGGAGAGTTTTAGGTGGGCTTCACTAGATTCATGTGTGTTACTTGAAGAACTGGAAGATGAACATACCTCTTCATTTTCAAAAGCCATTTGACAGTCATCATCGCTGTCACTGTTGGAGAATAGTCCATCATCAGATGAGTAGACACTTGGCCTTTCTGTTGCTTAATCTTCTTTCTGTCTCTTCTTTCTTTAGAGCTGAGATCAGGACAATCATATTGAAAGTGTCCCTTCTTCTGGCAGTTGTAACACACATCTTCATCATCATTTCTTTTGCTTGAGGATTCCTTCCTTCTAGATGATGATGGATAAGCCTTGCTTGACTTCTTCTTGTCAGTATATATGTCTTCTTTCTTTTCATCAGAGTGTTTGTCCTCTAATTTGTTGTCAGAAGAGTTGTATCTTCTCCTGCTTCTGTTATCTTGGTAAAAAATTTTGTATCTACCAAATTTGGAGTTTAACTTCTCAAATCTTCTGGCCATGAGTGCCAGTTCCTCCTTCATTTCAGTCTTAGAGACTGACTGTGGTGATCTCTGAGCACTCTTCTTTTCTGTCTCAGCAGCTTTAAATGCAACTTCTTTGCTGGTTGAAGTTGGCTCCTCATGCACCTTCTTCATATTCAGATCAAACTCATATGCTTTAAGTTCAGAGAACACTTGCTGCATGGGCATGTTATCAAGGTTGCTAGTGTTCTGCATCATGACTGAATAGATGCCCCACTTGGATGTGAGACTTCTCAAGATTTTCAGTGCCACTTCTCTTTTGGTATAAAACTTTCCAAGAGAGTTTATCTCATTCATGATGTTAGTGAATCTACCATCAAGATGATCAATTGTTTCATTAGGCTCCATGGTGAATTGTTCATTTTTTTGAATTGCTACTTGGAGCTTGTTTTCTTTGATCTTTTGGGTACCTTCACACATAAGTGTTAAAGTGTCCCAAATCTCTTTTGCTGTGGTGTAGTGGTACACTCTTCCCATCACTGCATCTGGAATTGTTTAGTACAATGTATTCATGGCAATGTAGTTCAGGTTGTGCCTTTTTCTTTCTTCTGCAGTTAAGTCATCTTCATCCTTTGGCAGCAACTCCCTTAGGTCTGCTTTCTGAGCATCAGTGACTTTGGGATTTGCTTTTGTGAAGGTGAAAGGCCCTCTGGTGATGACTTTGAGCATTTCATCGTGCTGACAAGCAAGATGTGCTCTCATTCTAATCTTCTAGAAATCATAGTTCTCAATTGAGAACACTGGCAGTTTATGATTAGAAATGTGATTCACTTGGTTGGGACCCATGTTGATGGTCTCAACAACATCTACTGGAACTGCATTGTTTTCCATCTCAAGGAAATAGGGTTAGATAAACACATATATGTTTTTCAAAAAATGGATCAGTTCAGTGACCATAGAAATTATGAGTTTTTGAAAATCAGTTGGATTTTCAGAAGCAGTTGTCTTTGAACCCCATGCTCTGATACCACTTGTTGGTCCTAGGTGGAGTATGACACAAGTGTATGGGGGGGGGGGAATGCACTTGTGTATGCAAAATTTTCTTTTTAAAACAGATAAACCTATCAGGGAAGTTGTCTAACAACTACTCTGAGTGAGTAACTTTAATAGATAATCAACCTACTGAAAACTATGAAGTGATCAGTTGGATAACTATCTAAAAGAGTTGTTAAGTGCAGAATGTGGTTGGCCTTTTCTTTGAAAAATACTCCTAAGTTAATTTCTGAAAAACCAGTTTATAAGGGACTTTGTCCAAAAATTGTTTTGCTTAACTTTGTTGAACATAACTCTTTCAAAAGAATCTTTGTATGCAGTGTGAGTTAAAAAAGAATACAGTAAGTAAATAACACAGCAAGTTATAGTGGTTCAGAGACTCAAGCTCCTACATCCACTTTCCCTGATTGAACATGATAATTTATTAACACCTGGAATTAACTTATTTTATAGTGCCAAGGTGCACTGATCAACAACACTCTGTTAGTGTTTTGATCCCTAGGATAAACTGAGTCCTAGTGCTCAACCTCTCTGAGTTAAGACTGTAATTCTCACTTAACAGTCCTTAACTCCTCACTTCTATAACAAACTCTACTTCACTTAAGAGGTAAGAGTTTGAGGTTTGGTTCCAACTAATTGAGATATCCTTTACAGTAAGAATACTGTAAAGGGGTTAGGATATCTCTATGCTAAGCTTGGATTTTACAAGATTAGCTTAGCTAGAAGTGATCAGGAAACTTGGGATTCTAAGATATAAAGTTTGGTTTCCTTGAAAGCTTGATAGTAGTTTGATAGTAGATAGTTGGATACTTGAATCCTTGGATCACTTCTGTTTTTATAGAGCAATTTGATCATCTACCCGTTGGAGAGATACACCCTTCAAATTGCCTATTTGCAGCTCCATTGAAATGACTATAAGAGTTTTCTTTTATTAACCACTGGGTAAGAAGGTTCTTCAATGGTTGTTTGAATGAATGTGTTGACTTCTGAAAAATTCGGCTGAGTAGACTTGTGTCAGTTTCCAAACTTGCACATTTTCCAAGGTTAATCTTTTGCAGAACTTGTACTTTTTCAACTGTCAGATGGGACAAGTACTCTAAACATTCCTGCTGCATGTGGAATGTTCTTCCATTCATTCAATTCTTCAGTCTTCAATGCTTGCTCAGGCTTGATGGCTTTAATGCTTCATTAATGTTGTCTTCTGAGACAGTAGCATTATATGCTCTTGATCTTCTAAAACTTCAACTTGATCTGTCATAGCCCTTATCAGTGCCTTTCTTTTAATATCAGTTCAGGCTACTTACTTGAGCTTTGATCATTCAGCCATGTTGTCCTATTCAGTAGACTTGTCTTCATGTATTAAGCAAGCTTGATCTAATAGACTAAAGCTAATAAGCTGCCTAACATTTCAGCTTTGGACAACTAACCTGAACACTAAGCAAGCTAACAATTCTGAGTACTTAGACTTAAGCAATTTTACTGTCTCAACTATCCTAAACCTAAGACAACTAGACTGATATACTTTCTATTCATCTCAACTAAGCTGACCATCATCATTCAGGGGTTTTGGTATTGTAATCAAAATCAATTTATTTCCCAACAAATATTCATGTGATAGTTTAACTAATAATTATGTGTTTCTATTTTACACATTTTTTAGGTATGGCTTGTCGAATGTGCACCGTTAGTACTCGAGTTTTACGAACTAAAGATCTCGTACTTCTTACTTTTATGAATCATAAAATGTCCCCTTATTATACTCTTAAGGAACATGGAACTTTCTTATTCGCATTACACGACCAATTGTATTTTCTAATGACGAAAAAGATTCTACCAAGATATTTACGATATGTCGTAGATGATGTTGATACCTGGGCTCAAACTCTACCCGATGATTTGCGTGGAATCTTTACCGCTAAATGTTCCCAATATGATTCTACGTTTACTGGCTTCCAAATCGTGAAAGATTTTATTAGTGATTTTAAGGAAGCAGCAAAGGTCATAGTGGAACAAGATAAGAGACGAGCTGCTAGAGCAGCATACTTGAGGATGGAAAGTGTTCATCGATCCGATGTTCCTCGATTAAGAGGTCGAGGTAACAATCGCATGTAGAATCCGCACATGGATCCTCTTGCTTACATCTTTTATATAATCTTGGTGCTAATGTTGCACTTAATAGTCGGGTTCTCAAAGGCGATTAAGAATCAGCTATTCCTTGGTTTTTAAGAAAACGTAGTCGTGACATTTAGTATTTGGAATGTACTGATTGAAGATGTAATTTCATATAAACTTATAGTAGTTTACTAGGTTTACTGCTTATTGTTTGTTTTTTCAATGACATGGATATTGTTGTATGATGTTTATGGTTGAACATTTGAATTTAGCATGTTGTTTCATGTTGTTGAGTGAGAGTTTTAGATATTGAATGAACTATATGCTGAAACTGATATGTTTTATGTTTGAATGAGGAATATGCTATTGAGATACTTCATAAGATTGATGATTAGTAACTTCAAGTTATTTTTCGATATCATGTTTTGTATCAAATTATTACATGTCCGTGTTGCTTATACATAAAGCATGATAAATACATATTTCACTACAAGAAAAAAGGTCTTTTGTCACACGCTTTTTATCACACTATAAAATAAATGTTGTAAAAAATATTATGTAGTGACATTAAATTTTTTAGTGTTTTAATTTGTGTTTTTATAAAGACATTGAATAATAAGTGTGTGAATATATACTCAATTACCACACACAATAATAAACATTGTCTATTGTCACACCCCTTTTAACACACTAAAAATAGATATGTTTATAAGTACCTTTTAAATACATTATATTTTAAGTGTGTTAATAAGTATGTTATTTACACACTAATAAAAAAAAGTTGTGTTAATATTAATTCTAATGCCACACTATTGTTTTAGAATTATAAAAATTCAAAATTAATATTAACTTTTTATTTTCATTTTCATTTTATATTTTGGCTGATAAAAAATGTAATTTTTTTTACTTAGATGATTTTTTTAATAAATTGAAATTTTAAGAATAAATAAAATTAATTTAAATTGGTTCCCTAAAAAAAAGTAAGTCTCATTCCTTTCTGAACACGTGCAAATCAATATTTTTTTTCGTTTTCTATTAAAAAATCTATAACTACATTGAAATATAAGAGTTCTCCTTTTTTTTTACGTACTTAAAAAAAAAAAAAATTGTGCTGCATTTGATTTTATATACATATATATTCGCGTATTTTTGTACTACTAAATAAGTTGTAGCATAATGGCAAAGTAATCACCTTACCTCCTAGAGGTGCTCGGATGGAGTCCTGAACAAGGAGTGTTGGATGTGTGTTATTTTTTTATATTTTATTTTTAATTAGTATACAAATGTATATTTTAGAGTGTGATAATAGAGAAAATGTGATTATAGATATTTTATTATAACATTTTTACATGTCTTTAAAAGTAATTTTTTTTGTAGTGTTTATGTATTAATTTTTTTTTTTGTCACTTCTTACTAAGACCAGAAAATGACATAAAAAACGATTATCGCTGAGTTGAACAAAGGTAGAAACTCAATGGTGATAATTATGACACCTGGCGCCATAAGATATGGTATGTTCTTGACGAGCAAAATGCCTTGGACGCTATTAACCATGTGATGGTGGATCCGGGAGCTGGGAATGGACCTCTGGGGAGGAAAGACCAAGAAACTTACCTAATATGGAAAAAGAAAACTAGAAGAAAGGGAAAGGGAAAGGGAAAGGGAAGAAAGGTAAACAACCTGAGAGCGGTAATCCTGCCAACAAATATGCTAACAATCCTAAAGGAAAAAATAATAAAAGAAAGAAGCGAAAGAAGAAAGATAAAAGCAAGATGACTTGTTATAATTGTAATAACCTTGGCCATTTTTCCCGTGAATGCCTTGAGCCCAAGAGGGACAAGGTAGTTCTTTCTAATTATCATAATAGTATGATAAATGTCTCGAGTATTGTTTTACTAACTGATTCTTATCCTTTGTGGATTACAAATTCAGGAGCGATAGACCACGTGACAAGAGACAGAGGAGCATATGTAGATTACCGTCGAGTTCCACGAGGGACGAGGTGGATCTATGTAGGAAATAATGCTCGAGTTGAAGTCAAAGGCATAGGGACTTCTCAACTTGAGTTGACTAATGGACGTATACTTATCCTACATGACATCTTGTTTTCTCTAGAGATCACATGGAATCTCATTTCTGTTTCTGTTCTTCTTAATTTAGGATATGATGTATTATTTACTAAAGTCATGGTTATTATTAGCTTAAATAATGTGTGTTATACTGCACATCTTTTCGATGGTTTTATGATTATTGATTGCAATAGAACAACTTTTAGCTATTATGAATATCGTTCATGTTTACTACATGTTTGTTCGTCTAGTAATTCATGCGTAGATGATAACATTTTGCATGCTAGATTAAGTCATATTGGGCAAGATCGAATAAACCAACTTGTAAAAGCTGGACTTTTGAGTTCACTTTCGAAAGTTGAGTTATCTATATGTGAACATTGTCTTGCTGGAAAAATGACTAAGAAACCATTTGGAAAAGTTGTTAGAGCTGAATTTCCATTGCAATTAATCCATTCCGATATATGTGGTCCTGTAAATGTAAGGGCACGACATATTGGGAGCTTACTATTTCATTACTTTTATTGATGATTTTTCACGTTATGGTCATGTCTATTTAATTTCTCATAAGTCTGAAGCATTGGATTACATTAAACGCTATCTAAACGAGGAGTAGAATCAAAGAGACAAAACAGTAAAGGTTTTACAAACCGATAGAGGACGCAAATATTTATCTGATCAGTTTAAAGAATTATGTAATGAAAGGGGAATAATCCGACAATTAACAATTCCTTACACTCATCAGCAAAACAGTGTGTTGGGATATGAATCCTAGACAAGAAGACCTAAGTGATGAATTTGATAAACATAAGTTTTGATGGCCAAAAGCAACTTGAATCCTAGACAAGAAGACCTCATGTAGTCAGCGCGTCGAATCGCGCCACGTGGCGTCGTATGCGTCTTATGAACCGGCTACCTGTTATACGGGTTTAAATTAATTAAATCATTTTTTAAATTGTATTTTGTTATTTACTATATTACCCTTCTTTTATTAAAATTATTTTTAATATATATATATATATATTAAGCAAAATTACTATTCTACCCTTTTTATATAAGCAAAATTTTGATTGTGCATGGTCGAGCAGCCGTGCACAATTGCACGGTCTATTCTCAATAACCCGCGTAAATTGAAAAATATATTGTAAGATGTATTGTGCACGATCCAGGAGTCGTGCAGGATTGCACAGTCTATACTCAGTCACACATGTACATTGATAAATGTTCTAGAAGTGCTCACTTGCACGGTCCAACAGACGTGCACGGTTGCACGGTCTATACTCAGTCACCTGTGTAAATCGAAAAATGTACTGGAAGTACTCACTTGCACGGTCCAACAGCCGTACACGGTTGCACGGTCGATACTCAGTCACCCGTGTAAATAAAAAAATGTACTGGAAGTAATCACTTGCATGGTCCAACAGCCATGCACGGTTGCACGTTAGATACTCAGTAAACCCTGCAATCCAAAAAATTTGTTGTAAGTGCTCACTTTCACGGTCCAACAGCCGTGCCTGGTTGCACGGTCGATATTCAGTAAAAATTCTTATTTTAGTTTATCTGATTTTTATTTTAGTTTATTCTGATTTTTATTTTAGTTTAGTTTAATTTGTTTTGTTAATTTTATTAATAATATAATATAAGGGTAAATAGGTATTTTAATGTATTAGGATAAAATGTAATTTTATAATTATATATTTTAATTAATTAAATTAAATATAAAAAAATCAATGTATGATATACCATACGACATATAGATGAATATTTTCAACACAAAGTACCGAAGGTAACAGGTCATCACGTTTAAGCCTTTAGATTTGATTTTTAATGGTTCAGATTTAATTGACTACGATAGTCATACGACACCATACGACACTCTGACTCCATGTAGAAGGTCCCTACTTTCATTTACTGTAAAACCCCTATAAAGGTTACTTGTTACCTTATCAACAAGTAGATTTGTAGCCTCATATAGTACTTGAGGTTTTTGATCGAAAGTCTTCTCTTGGGACTTCTGAAAAATGCGGCTGAGATGACTTGTGTTAGTTTCCAACCCTGCACATTTTCTAATGTTGATTGTGGCAGACTTTGTACTCTTCCAACGGTCAGATGGGACAAGTACTCTGAACTTTTCTGCTGCACATGAAATGTACTTTCATTCATTCAATTCCTCAGTCTTTAATTCTTCTAAGTCTTCAATGCTTGGTTCAGGCTTATGGCATTAAATGCTTCATTAAAGTTTTCTTCTGAGATAGCAGCATTCAATGCTCTTGATCTTCGAAGACTTGATCAGTCATTGCCCTTATCAGTGTCTTCCTCTCTTTAGCAGACTTTACTTGAGTTGTGATCATTCAGGCAAGTTGTCTTCTTCAACTGACTTGACTTCATGTATTCAACATACTTGATCAAGTAGACTTAAAACAAGAAGCTGCCTAACATTTCAGCTATGGACAACTATGCTGAACACTAATTATCTCAACATTTATGAGATTCTAGACTTAGGCATTGTTACAGTATCAACTATCCTGAGACAACTAGACTGAATATATTTTCTATCTATCTCAACTAAGCTGACCATCATCATTTAGGGGTTTTGGTATCTTAATCAAAATCAATTCATTTCCCAACAGAGAGTGTTCATAGCAAGATAGTTGAGGTTGTGCCTCCTTCTCTCTTCTACATTAAGGTTATCTTCATATTTGGGGATTTCTTACCTTGGGTCAGCTTTCTGAGCAGTTGTGACCTTTGGGTTAGGCTGCATAAATGTGAAAGGTCCCTTTGTGATGACTCTCAGCATCTCATCATGAAGTCATGCAAGATGAGCTCTCAATTGAGAACATTGGTTGCTTGTGATGAGATATGTGATTGACTGGATTTGGAGCCATGTTGTTGATGGTCTCCACAGCATCTCTAAGCACTGCATTGTTGTTGTTGTTGTTATTTCTGACCATACTTCCAGATATTTGAGGTTAAAGCACAGAGTGTTAGGATTTCAGAAAGATCAGTTCAGTGACCACACTAAAATATGGTTTTGAAAATAAAAATGGATTTTCAGAAGCAGTGGTCTTTGAACCCCTACTCTGATACCACTTGTTGTTCCTTAAAGGAGTATGACACAAGTGTATGGGGAGGAATGCACTTGTGTATGCAAATCTTTTTCTATTTAAACAAATCAGGCTATCAGCAGAGTTGTCTTGGACAACTTCTCTGAGAATGTATAACTTTGTTCAGATAATCAAACCACTAAATTGAATAAGTATCTAAGTAAGTTATATGTGCAGAATTATTTTTAGCCCTTTATATTTATACTCTTTTTAATTCTGAAATTCTTCTTAACGCTTAACAGCTTTTCAGGGGACTTGTCCCAAAACTGTTTTGCACAACTTGTGATGTATATCTTTTGAAGATCAGTTAGTGTGCAGTGTATGAATGTGCTACTTGTATGAAATGACTTGAATGTAAATAACACAAGAGGTTTATAGTGGTTCAGAGACTCAAGCTCCTACATCCACTTTCCCTGATTTAACAAGATAATTCCTTCACTTGGAATTAACTTGTTTTATAGTGCCAAGGTGCACTGATCAACCACACTACTCCTTAGTGCCTTGATCCCTAGGAATTCTGAGTCCTAGTACTCACTCTCAACTCTGAACGAAACTGTTCTTCACTTAACAATTCTAGTTCTCACACTTCTACAACAACTCTTTCTCACTTTCCTTGAAAGGTTAAAGGGTTGAGGTTGGTTCCAACTATGGTGAGATATCCTTTACAATGAAGTAATGTATAAGGATATGATATCTCTCTAAGCTTTGAATGTTTTACAATATGTTCAGCTTAGTTGGTAACTGGGAGTGTATGGAAACTCTAAATATGAAATGTTCTTTGAGAGAGCTTAAGGCTTGTAGGCTTGAATGCTTGTAGTTTCCCACTTCCTGAATGGTTTCCATACTCCAGTATTTATAGAGCAAGATGAGGTTATGTCTGTTGGAGAGACAACCTCAAATTGGTTATATTTATCTTCCTTAAACTTAGCATCTTGAAGACAGATTCTTGAAAGTGACATGTCCTTGATTTGGGAAGTAAACGACTTTGAGCTCTTTGTCTTGACTTTGATGCACTCTTCCGAATGTCTGGCTTGAAGATTCAGTAGTCAAACCATGGACATTCCTTCTAATCATTGATTCCTTGATAAGGGACAACTTTCCTTATCATCCGGACTGATCTGTGTTCAAGTTTATCTCCTTCAGCTGACTTGTCCTTTCAGCAATGTTGGCTAGTTTCTTCAGTTGAGTTGGCTCCACATCTTCACTGATCATAATTGATAGCTTCTACTAATGCATTCCTCCATATCAGTGGAATTGACCCTATCAGCACAGTTGTCTCTTGACTTAGACTAGATTTGATCACTTCAGTTTTAGTGTGCTGATCAACTCTGCTGGTCATCTCTTCTGATCTTAGTTGTATACATACATGTCAGTAGACTTGGTCCAACTGTTGTATTCTTCTAGTATCACCATCAGCGTGGTTGTCTCTTTACTAAGCTGATTTGACTATCAACACAGTTGAGCACTTGACTATCAGCAGGGTTGAGACTTGTCGGTTTTGAGCCTTGAGAGAACTTGATTCTTGTAATCTTCTTAGCTTGTGTTTCCCCTCAACTTGTGCATCTAAATATCTATAAGCTGCCTAACATGTCAGCTTGTTCAACTAGCATGATCTATATGTTCCAATGTTGGGAATAAAATGAGAAGTTTTGATTTAGATACCAAAACCCCCTGAGACATGCCAAATGATTAAGTCTAGATTAGAATGATCATGTTCTAATTATGTTGAAACATGTAACATAAGGCTAGCTGAGAAGCTGGTATGTTAGGCAGCTCTTAGATTGTTAGATGTACAAGTTGAGGGGGAACTCATGATTAGAAGTATTCAAGTACATGTCCCCTCAAGGCTCAGAATCAAGTTTTGTCTTAAGACTGCTGAAGGACAACTATGTTGAACAAAGATTAGACCAACCTATCTGAAACACAAGTGAGTTAAATGGCATCATCAAGACCTAGTCTACTTAAGCATACAAGATCAGAAGGTTTGTCCAGCAAGTTTGTCTCAGCAACTTTGTACCAGATTTGTGACAAGACTGTTGGGAATAAAATGAGTTTTGATTATGATACCAAAACCCCCCTTAGATATGCCAATTAGATAAGTCAGATTACATGAACATGTTTCAGGATTGTTGGAACATATAGCTTAAGACTAGTTGAGAAGCTGATATGCTAGGCAGCTCTTAGATCAATAGATGCACAAATTGAGGGGGAACACATGCTTAGAAGTTTCTAAAGTCCAAGTCCCCTCAAGGCTCAGTTTTGGATTGATGTTAAGTCTGCTGATGGACAACGGTGCTGATCATGTCAGCTCAGTACAGAACAACCTATCTGAAGATCAACTGAGTGGAATAGATCATGAAGATCAAGTCTATTACAATAAATATCAAGTTCAGAAGAGTTGTCCAACAAGATTGTCTCAGCACATTTGAACCAGAACAAGTTTTGAAAAACAAGCCCAATTGTGCTGATGAGGTCAAGACCACTTATCCAATGCCATGAATGCTCAAAGATCTACTCCAAGAAGTCATGCAAAGGGAAAGAGCCAAGTCATCTGAAGAGCATGCCAACATTGCTGATAAGCAGAATCTACTGATCTTGATAAGCAGAGTTGACCAAGTGATAAGGAAGGTTGTCCTTATCCAAGGAACAATCATCAGAAGTAATGTCCATATTTGACCAAGTGAATCTTGAAATCAGACATTGGGAAGAGTGCTGCAAAGTGAAGACAAAGTAGTTACAGCCGTTTATTTCCCAATCAAAGGGCATGTCACTATCAAGAATCTGTCTTCCAGTTGCAGAGTTCAAGGAAGACATTTATAGACAATTGAGACTGTCTTTCCAACGGGGAAATCCTCAATTTTGTCTATAAATACAGAAGTGTGGAAACCATTTGAAGGCATCCAACTATCCAACTACAATCCAACCAGTCTACATTCTAGAGAAAACTACAAGCTCAAAGCCTTCAAGCTTTCTTAGAACATTCATAGTTTCCAGTAACACTTCATCTAAGCTACTCTTCATTGTATATTCATACAAAGCTTAGAGAGATATCCTATCCTTATACATTGAACCTCATTGTAAAGGATATCTCATCAGTTGGAACCAAACTTCAACCCTTATACCTTTTAAGACAGAAAGTTAGAAGGTTGTAGTAGTAGAACTGTAAGGAGTTGACTGTTGAGAGAAGAACAGTTCAGTTCTGAGTTGAGAAAGGGTAATAGGACTCTTGACATCCTAGGGATCAAGGCACCAAGGAGTGGTGTGGTTGATCAAGTGCACCTTGGCACTATAAAACAAGTTAATTCCAAGAGTGAAGGAATTATCTTATTAAATCAGGGAAAGTGGATGTAGGAGCTTGAGTCTCTGAACCACTATAAACTCTTGTGTTGATTTAGCTTCAAGTACTTACATTCATTCAACACAGCACACAAACTAAACTTTCAAAGACAAATACCTTAAGACTGTGCAAAAGCAAATTTGGACAAGTTCCCTGAAACTGGATAAATTGTTAAGGTGATTTCAGAACTTAAAAGGAGTTTAAACTAAAGGGCCAACCACTAATTCCGCACTTATAACTCACTTAGATAGTCATTCAACTAAGTACTCAATAGTACTTAGTGTATTTGTTATCTTTAAGAAGTTATACATCTCAGCAGAGTTGTCCAGGACAACCTTGCTGAAGCCATATTTGGTTAAGTTTGAAAAAGATTTGCATACAAGTGTATTCCCCCCCCCCATGCACTTGTTATATACTCCTTTCAGGACCAACAAGTGGTATCAGAGCAGGAGTTCAAAGACCACTGCTTCTGAAAATCCATTTTGATTTTCAAAGACACATTTTTTGTGCGGTCACTTAACTGATCTTTATCTGAAATCTATCATATCTGTAACTAACCCATCTTGCTTGAGATATGGCCAACAACAATGCTGTTCCACATGATGTTATTCAAGGATTCAACAACATGGCCACAGATCCAATCAACCATATATCTTATCACAAAATGCCCATGTTCTCAATTGAGAACTATGACTTCTGGAAGATCAGAATGAGAGCTCATCTTGCATGCCTGCACAATGATATGCTGAGAGTGACCACACGAGGACCTTTTGTGTTCACTCAAATCAATCCTAGGATGACTGAAGAACAAAGAGCTGACATAAGGGAAGAAATCCCCAAGGATGAAGTTGATCTCACCACTGAGGAGAAAAGAAAAGATAATCTGAATTATCTTACAATGAACACTCTTTACCAGACCATTCCAGATGCAGTAATGGGAAGAGTCTACCACTGCACAACAGCCAAAGAGATTTGGGACACCCTTGCTGAAATGTGTGAGGGCACTGCCAAAATTAAGGAGAACAAGCTCCAAGTTGTTGTGCAGAAGTTTGAACAATTCACAATGGAGCCTGAGGAGTCCATTGACAAGTTTGCTGGTAGATTTATAAATATAATAAATGAAATCAACTCATTGGGCAAGGTGTACTCCAGGAGAGAAGTTGCTCTTAAGATTCTAAGAAGTCTCACTCAAAAGTGGGATGTATACTTAGTGATGATGCAGAACACAAAAGATCTCTCCACCATGCCCATGCAACAAATCTTCTCAGAACTCAAAGCTTATGAGTTTTATCTCAACAGAAGAAAGTCTGTTGAGGAACCTTCATTACCAACCAAAGGAGAGACATTCAAAGCCAAAGTTGCTGAGCCAGAAATGCAGCCCACTCCTAGATCATCAAAGTCAGTCTCCAAGGCTGAAATGAAGGAAGAAAAGGCCCTGATGGCCAGAAGGTTTGACAAGCTGAACTCAAGGTTTGGTAGATACAAGAAATTCTACCAAGACAACAAATTCAGGAGAAGGTACAACTCTCCTGAAACCCAGGCTGAGGACAAAAAGCCTGAAGAAAGAAGGTCAGAGGACAAGTACTCTGATAGGAGAAAGTCTAGCAGAGCTAAACCTTCATCATCTAGAAGAAGAGATGATCCAAAGAAAGATAATGATGATGATCTGTGCTATAACTTCAAAAAGAAAGGGCATTTCCAGTATGACTGCCCTGAACTCAGCTCAAATGAGAGAAAGGAGAGGCAAGCAAAGAGAGACACAAAATTCACCAATAGGAAAACCATGATGGCTGGTGATGAGTCTGACACTGCTGAAAGCTTCAACTCTTCTGATGATGGACTGTTCTCAAACAGTGATGATGATAATGTGTGCAACATGACCATAGAGGATGATGAGGTATCCTCTACTTCTAGCTCACCATCATTTCTTTCACAAAACACTAGTGAAGTCAACCTGAAACTTTCTTTTGGAAAGTTAATGGAAGAATTTACTAGGCTACAAGAATTTCAGGACAACTGTGTTAGAGAAAATGAAAGGTTGTCAATAGAACTTGCAAAACCTTCTGAATCAGTAGTTGATGTCAAGTCTACTGAGTTGTATCAACAAGTCTTGAGAGAGCTTGATGAAGCCACTCTCAGGATAGTTGACCAACAAAAGCAGCTTGATGAACAACTACGTACTCAGAAGAGGAAAGACTTTGAACTTAAAATTCTTCAAGTAAAATTTGAAAACCTCTCACATGAGTATGACATTCTTAAAGCAAGTGAAGAGAGCCTGAAATTAAAGATGTCTGCTTTGAAGAAATACTCTAGAGCAATAGAGGAAATTCAAAGTTACCAAAGACCTATGGCTCAAAGAAGTGGATTAGGATTTGATCCATTTGAATCTTCACCTTGTCTTAGTGTTGCTTCTACAAGTAACACTAAGAAAATCTTTGTTAAATCAGTGGCAAACCAAGCTGAAAATTAAATAATTCAGCCACTGAACAAAGGAAAGGGCAAAATGCATGAGATACCCACTCAAGTGATTCAGGAAACTAGGCCCAAACCTAAGGAAAAGGCCAAAGTTACTGAACATAAGAGGAATGGTGTTCAGCAGAGTAGGCCCAATGGAAGGGTAGCTCATCTGAACAATATTCAGAGAGGTTGTCCAAGGTATGTTCAGCCTAGGCCAACTCCCCTGAGGAAACCTCAGCTGAACAGACCTATGGTCAACCATCCTCAAAGGCAGAATAAAATGAGACAACCAAAACCCTTCATTCCAAAGGGTAATGGTCATAAATATGCCTTTCCTCAAAGATTTCCTCAAGTAGCACAAAGAACTCATAAGTTCAGGAGATTTGACAACTCTCCTGAAACTTACAGAGTCAACACTTTCACACACTCTTTTCCAAAGACATTTAAGGGAAGACAGTGTATGTTGATGCTAAAGGAAAAAAAATTTAGCCACCTTGAATCAATCAGGGTAATTAGGCAAGTTTGGGTTCCGAAAGGTACAACTAACCTCTCAGGACCCAAAATTCAAAGGGTGCCTAAAACTTGCTAATTGCAGGTACCTAAGGGCCACAAGAAGATGAGGAGTATGAGCAAAAGGTCAGCATGGTACCTTGACAGTGGATGCTCAATGCACATGACTGGAAACAAAGATCTCCTAACTGATTTCACTGAAAAAGAAGGCCCAAATGTCACATTTCGAGACAGCTCACAAGCAACAACAAAAGGTTATAGTACCTTGATAATTTGCAATATCAAGGTATCCAATGTATCTTATGTGGCTGGTCTCAAATATAATCTCCTAAGCATAAGTCAGTTCTGTGATAAAGGCTTTAATGTTGAGTTTTCAAGTGGAAAATGCTTAATCAAAGATAGAACTCAACAAACCCTACTGACTGGAACTAGAAAAGGAAATTTGTATTTTGCTGACTGGGACAAGTCTACTGATGCTGCATGTTTCATTGCATAAAGCTCAAATGAACAAAGTTGGTTAATGTCACGCCCTAATTTTCATAAAAATTGATTTTGTAAAAATATTTGATAATTTCAAAATATAGGGCATGAACTGAAATTTTAACCTATAGAAATGAGATTTATGAACGTATTTAATAATAAAATTACTTGATAAGCAGCTCAAGACTCAGAAGAATTTTAAGTTTAAAATACTAATCATACCAGTCTCTACTATCTCATGAAAAAGTTTAATAAACAAATAAATAAACTAGTCCAACTTGAATTTACAAAGTGATAATTGTTTTGTCATCCACCACCCGTCCTCGCCACCAACTCCTTAATCTGAAAATGTTAAATAAGGGGTGAGCAAACCAAAACTCAGTGGGGACACATTTGTCAAAACTAAATACAATAAGTAATCAAATCGATAAATCACATCAACATGTATAATTCGACAACCATTCAATTACATTTCAATATCGTCACCTCGTTTATAAAGGTCAGAAGACCTATCATCACTTCGTACATCTTTCACATGAACATCAAAATAATCACATATGGCATTTAGTGGTGGCAAACATAATAAGTTAGAAATCACATTTCACATGAATAACAAAATAATCACACATTGCATTTAATAATGACAAATAGAATGATAGAAATCCCCACCTCGATGTCGAGCATACAAACTCGTTGCAATAATAAAGCTTTAATCTTCAATATCCTCGTTTCCTAGAAAATGAGATCGGCACATCTTAGATATTAAAAAGATTCTAGACCCCAATTAAAATTGTTCTTTAATTGTAACTCAAAGTATATATATATATATATATATATAAATAATTACATATATATAATATATATTAAACATATAATGACTAGACTTTAATTAATAGAGTAAAAATTATATCAACTTACAAAAAAGGAATTTGACAATGGTGAACCCCCAAAATTCTAACGCTATAGATTCATTCATAAAAAGACTTTTATTTTAATTTCAGCTTAATTAACTAAGATAATGGAATTATATAATAAACAATTATACTTAAAAAACCACCAAAGTTATTAGCCACTATTTGACGTGTTTGAAGAAAATACAGTAATCTAAATTTTTGTAACAAAGCAACAACTTGTACCGCACACACACCACATATATATGTACACACTTGTCGAGATACAATATTAAGTAAATTTGCATTTAAACTAATTAGATACGTAACAATAGGCATTCAAACATACGGATCGAGATAATAATACCGTACCTTTCTCCTTCCGCGACGACAAGTAAACCCTAGTTTGTGGTGGGTATTTTGGAAATGAAAGGATTATGGTAAATTTTATATTTATAATGTATATTAGGGTTGGGCTTTGGGCTTAAGTGGGATAAGAATTAAAATTTGTAAAGCCTGAATTTAAATGAGGTTTAAATATTTATTTCAATTGACTAACATTTATAAAATAATTTTAAATAAATGAAATAAATAATTATACGTGTAAATCTAAATAATACATTTTTACGGGTATTACATTCTTTCCACCTTAAAATATTTTCGTCCTCGAAAATCAGAGTTTACTTGATAAAATATGCATGCACGTATTGAAATTTAACATGCTAATATGAATGAACTTAATGGCATGACTTCGACATAATATATCTTTGAACTTGAAACAAACATAAAGTGCGATACAAATTAATATACATGTTGAGGGCAATAACTTTGTCATGTACGTGTTAAATTGTAAATGTTAATACAAAGAATGCACATGGAAAATAGTGATAGCATAGCCTTGCATCAGTAACATGTAGTGTAGTGGAAAATATACGTACCTCGTAGAGCTGATGCGGGAGGCGATGATGGATAACCTTTACTTTCTAAAAATCTATGTTACTATATAAAATTCTTTAAATAATTTTGACTCTAGAATATTTTTATTTTAACAAGTCTACAAGAACGTAGACCTGCTCTAATACCACTCTGTCACGCCCTAATTTTCATAAAAGTTGATTTTGTAAAAATATTTGATAATTTCAAAATATAGGGCATGAACTGAAATTTTAACCTGTAGAAATGAGATTTATGAACTTATTTAATAATAAAATTACTTGATAAGCAGCTGAAGACTCAAAAGAATTTTAAGTTTAAAATACTAATTATACCAGTATCTACTATCTCATGAAAAAGTTTAATAAATAAACTAGTCCAACTTGAATTTACAAAGTGATAATTGTTTTGTCATCCACCACCCGTCCTCGCCACCAGCTCCTTAATCTGAAAATGTTAAATAAGGGGTGAGCAAACCACAGCTCAGTGGGGACACATTTGTCAAAACTAAATACAATAAGTAATCAAATCGATAAATCACATCAACATGTATAATTCGACAGCCATTCAATTACATTTCAATATCGTCACCTCGTTTATAAATGTCAGAAGACCTATCGTCACCTCGTTTATAAAGGTCAGGAGACCTATCGTCATCTCGTTTATAAAGGTTAGAAGACCTATCATCACTTCGTACATCTTTCACATGAACATCAAAATAATCACATATGGCATTTAGTGGTGACAAACATAATAAGTTAGAAATCACATTTCACATGAATATCAAAATAATCACACATTGCATTTAATAATGACAAATAGAATGATAGAAATCCCCACCTCGATGTCGAGCATACAAACTCGTTGCAATAATAAAGCTTTAATCTTCAATATCCTCGTTTCCTAGAAAATGAGATCGGCACATCTTAGATATTAAAAAGATTCTAGACCCCAATTAAAATTGTTCTTTAACTGCAACTCAAAGTATATATATATATATATATATATATATATATAAATAATTACATATATATAATATATATTAAACATATAATGACTAGACTTTAATTAATCGAGTAAAAATTATATCAACTTACAAAAAAGGAATTTGACAATGGTGAACCCCCAAAATTCTAACGCTATAGATTCATTCATAAAAAGACTTTTATTTTAATTTCAGCTTAATTAACTAAGATAATGGAATTATATAATAAACAATTATACTTAATAAACCACCAAAGTTATTAGCCACCATTTGACGTGTTTGAAGAAAATACAATAATCTAAATTTTTGTAACAAAGCAACAACTTGTACCGCACACACACCACATATATATGTACACACTTGTCGAGATACAATATTAAGTAAATTTGCATTTAAACTAATCAGATAGGTAACAATAGGCATTCAAACATACAGATCGAGATAATAATACCGTACCTTTCTCCTTCCGCGACGGCAAGTAAACCCTAGTTTGTGGTGGGTATTTTGGAAATGAAAGGATTATGGTAAATTTTATATTTATAATGTATATTAGGGTTGGACTTTGGGCTTAAGTAGGATAAGAATTAAAATTTGTAAAGCCTGAATTTAAATGAGGTTTAAATATTTATTTCAATTGACTAACATTTATAAAATAATTTAAAATAAATGAAATAAATAATTATACATGTAAATCTAAATAATACTACCTCCGTCCATGAAATGTAGTCCCATTTGCCTCATTTTCTTTGTCCACCAAATGTAGTCCCATGCACTTTATGAAAACCATCACCCCTCAAACACAATTTAATTACTCAATTTGCCATCAACTTTATTCACAAACAATGACTTTATTCACAATGGACCCCACAATACCCTATAATACCCTTACTTTATCTACTTTATCTTTTTTTTTTCTTAAAACTTGTGCCCATCCACCATGGGACTACTTTTGGTGGATGGAGGGAGTACATTTTTACGGGTATTACAGTTATGGCATAAAAGGCTAAACCACCTGAACTTTAAATCAATGAACAAACTTGCTAGAAATGCATTAGTTAAAGGACTACCTAATGAGGTTTTCATTAAAGAGCATGTTTGTAAACCATGCTAAGAAGGAAAATAAATTAAAGCCTCATTCAAAGGAAAACCAGTCATCTTCACTGAAAGGGTACTTGAATTATTGCATATGGACTTATTTGGACCAATTACCCCTGCAAGCATAAATGGTAGAAAATACACATTGGTTGTAGTAGATGACTTCTCTAGGTTCACATGGGTAGTATTTCTCCTTAATAAGAAGGAAACACAAGTCAAACTCCATGAACTGTTAAAGAGACTGTCAAATGAGAAAAGCCTTAATATAATCAAAATAAGATTTGATAAAGGTACTGAGTTCATAAATGCTTACATCAATGAGTATTGCACACAAAATGGAAATGCCCATGAAACCTCAGCAGCTAGAACCCCTCAGCAAAATGGAGTTGCAGAGAGAAGGAATAGAACTTTGAAAGAAGCTCTTAGAACCTTAATTGTTGATTCAAATTTACCTAAGAGGTTTTGGGCTGAAGCTATAAACACTGCATGCTATACTCAGAATAGATGTTTGATCACTAAGGGACAAGGGAAAACCCCCTATGAACTCTGGAAAGAAAGATTGCCTAAAGTGTCTTACTTTCACATATTTGGTTGTAAGTGTTTCATTCAGAACAATGGAAAAGAGCAGTTGAAAGCTTTTTACAGCAAAGCTGATGAGGGGAGCTTTCAGGTTTTACAATTGTAAAACTATTATTGTGGAAGAAACACCTCATGTTGTGTTTGATGAATCTACTTCTGAGATCAGGAATAAGAACCTGGATACTAAAGAAATCACACAAAGAACAACCAGATTGAGCCTAAAAGACAAGGACACTATATTCATAGATGTTGTCCAAGCCAACCCTCCTGAAGACATCACACTGGACAACAATCCTCAAGGCAATCTACCTGAGGCAAACCCCATTGAAGGAAATGGTGAACTGAATGACCCAATCTCAGTTCACACTCAGGTAACAACTACCAATTAAGAAGCAAACCCTGTTGAGGTAGTTAATGGATTAAATATTCAAGGGGGAAACATTAATGTTGAAAATCCCAATGTACTTGACATTGAGGACAACACCCCTAAATATGATCCTGAATTAGATCCTGCATTAAACTTTCCTGAATTTTATGATGCTAGTGACTCAACCTTAGTATAGAACAACTCTACTGAAGGGATCAGAAAAAGAAGGACATGGTCATCTGACCATCCTACTGATCTGATACTTGGTGATCCAAGTGTAGGAGTCAAAACTAGAAGGTTTCATGGTGAAAGTGCTTTGTTTTGTTGTTTCCTATCAAAACAGGAACCAAGTAACATTGAGGAAGCACTTCAAGATGCAAATTGGATCACCGCAATGCAGGAAGAGCTGAACCAATTCACCAGAAATGATGTATGGGAGCTGGTGGATAGACCTTCACATCAAGATGTTATTGGAACCAAGTGGGTGTTCAAGAACAAAAAGAATGAGAATGATGTGATAGTCAGAAACAAGGCCAGATTGGTGGCCAAGGGCTACTGTCAATCAGAAGGCATTGACTATGATGAAACATTTGCACCTGTGGCAAGGCTAGAAGCAATAAGGCTCTTCTTAGCCTATGCAGCCCACAAGAGATTCAAAGCGTACCAAATGGATGTCAAAAGTGCCTTCTTTAATGGAGTTTTGAAGAAGAAGTCTATGTAGAGCAACCACCTGGTTTTGAGATTGGAAACCAAGTCTACAGACTGAAGAAAGCTCTATATGGACTCAAGCAAGCTCTAAGAGCTTGGTATGATACACTGTCACAGTTCCTCTTGGACCATGGATTTATCAAGGAACTGTGGACAAAACTCTCTTCAGAATCACTGAAGGAGATGACATCTTGCTTGTCCAAATATATGTTGATGACATCATATTTGGATCCCCCAATGAGAAGCTTTGTGAAAAATTCTCAAAGCTCATGCAAAACAAATTTGAGATGTCAATGATGGGTATGATGAATTTCTTCTTGGGCTTACAAGTCAAGCAATCAAAGGAAGGAATCTTCATCAACCAAGCTAAGTACACTAGAGAAATGATCAAGAAATTTGGGTGTGCCACTAGCAAGCCAGTAAGGATCCCTATGAACACAAATTGGAAAATGGATCAATACGAGAGTGGTGTTCCAACCAACTCTACTGAGTATATAGGAATCATTGGTTCACTCCTCTACCTCACTGCCAGCAGACCTGACATCACCTTTGCAGTAGGTGTTTGTGCAAGGTTTCAAGAAAATCCTAAGAAAAGTCATCTAGAGGCTGCTAAGAGGATCTTGAGGTATCTCAAAGGCACTGAAAATCTAGGCCTTTGGTACCCTGCTGATGACAACATTGAGCTAACTGGCTACTCAGATGCTGATTATGGAGGCTGTAGAATTGACAGAAAGTCCACTTTAGGGACATGTCAATTCTTGGGAAACAAACTCATATCTTGGTTCTCTAAGAAGTAGAATACACTGGCTACTTCCACCACTGAAGCTGAGTATGTTGCAACTGGAAGTTGTTGTGCTCAGATCCTTTGGTTGAGACAATAACTGAGAGATTACAACAGTGCCATTGCAATATCACAGAATCCAGTCTTGCACACAAGATGCAAACATGTGGACATCAAGCATCACTTCATCAGAGATCATGTGGAGAAGAAAGACATCAAGCTGGTGAAAATTCACACTGTTCATCAAAAAACTGATATTTTGACAAAGCCACTTGCTGAACCAAGATTCTTGGAATTATCAGTAGAATTGGGACTTCTTGATTCAGGGAAGTTGGACAAGTAAGCCCAAAGGAGTTAACTAATCAAGGGGGAACTGAAAGTGATGTTCAGCAGACTTGGTCAAGTCTACTGAAATTCAGAAAAGATGACCTCAATTGAATAGGACACTTGTCCATTGAAACTCAGGACACTTGTCCACAAGGATTCAGGACACTTGTCCATCATGTTTCAGGATACTTGTCCATGTGGGGTCAGATAAGTTGTCTTGGCTATCAAACTAAATCTTGGTATGATAAGCACCTATTTTGGGCAATCATTGCCTATTTTGTTGGCTGTCTCATTCCTCTTAAAGCTATCACCTTTTCAAGGATTTAATTTGTCCGCTACCCTAAAAGTCGCTTTCAATGCATTAAATGCCAAGATTTAACTCTTGTTTGCATTAAACATTTCAAGCCATGATCTATCTTGAAAACCCCCCAGCCATTAACTAATATTAACTCCTTCCCACGTTTGAATAAAAACAGTTTTCTACTGTTTCATTGGATAATAACCGTTGGATCAAGTCTGGCCAACTCTCCTGAAATCAATCTTGGCCGTTCAAACATGATTTCCTCTTTTGTAAACCCTTAAATTGCCTCAAGACCCACCTACTCATTGACATACATTCCTTTTGGAATATTCACAAGTCTTAAGAAGCCCACAAAGCTCATTTCTTCCCCACACATTCAAACTCTCTTGAAACCCTAGCTTTCATCTACTCAAACCCTCTCAAAAACCTCACTGTTTCATCAATGGCTCCTAAAGCAAAACTAGAGATGGTTGTTGATTTCACAAACAAGGCTCTTGACCTTGATTTTGAGTACCTCAGTAACAAAAACAATCTTATTTTTGAACCCATAGTCTCTTTTGAGATTGAAGATCCCAAAATCACTCCATTCCTGAGATGGTTGAGAAGAGCAGGTTTGCAAAAGTTCATGCAAGAAAGGCCCAGTTCTTGCCTTGAAGGTTATATGGCAGAGTTCTTTGCCTTCCTTAAATGGAGAGGCAAACCAGAGGATGGTGAGGTGACAACAAGGTTGTCATATATTGCAGAAGGTGAAGAAGAAGAGAGATTCCACAGAGTTAAGTTCTCTTCTGAAGATGTTGAAAGTGCTTTTGGATTGCCTTCTAAAGGAAGGAATCCAGAGTTCTATGGAAATGGGCATGAAGTGGTAATTTCTCAAGAATGGTTGCTAGTACCACGTCTTATTTCCTCCACTCAACACAAAAGGACTCTTAAGCCTGAATATCTCAATCTCTTTGAGGTAATTACAAAGAGTCTGCTAAGCAACACTGGGAGCTTAGAGCAAGTAAGTGCACCCAGAATCAGAATTATGGCTGCAGTAATTGATGCCAGTGATAAGGGCATCAAATTCAACTGGAGAGAATTCATCTTGAATGAGATGATGAAGGAGAAGGCTAAATTCAAAGTGAGAGTCCACAACAAGGTGGTGTTAGAGGGTAAACTCAAGTATTGCACAAGGGCAATCTTACTGATAGAGAGTTTTTCTCATTACACTGAGATGCAAACATTTGCAAAGCCTCTCCCAGCTCAGAAAGTAATGTTCAGGAAGTTGAGTAAGAAAACTGAACAAAGAAGGCTGCAACTGGCAAAACCTGCTGAAGAAGAGGTTGAGAAGAAGCCAAAGTTGAAGAAAATGACTAAAGCCAGAGCTGTAAAGACAAAGAAGTTGTCTCAACTCCCCTCGGAGGAAACCTCAGGAGCATCAACTGAGGTTGATGAGGTTGCAGAAGAAGGAGTACAAGTTCCCTCTGATCATTCAGAAGAGTTGAGACAAAAGTATAATGAAGTAAGGCAGAAGAAGAAGGGAGATAAAAGGGTCAGGGAATTTGTCCCTGATGAGGAAGGAAGTGGCAGTAGCAGGGCTAGCAAGAGAAGGGCCAAACCCTTTGAGAAGATGTTGAATCTTCAGGAAGAAAGGACCCTTCAAATTGCCTTAAGGGAAAGTAGGGCAGAAAGCAGAACCAAATCCAAATCTAGAACCAATTCTTCTGGTTATAGAACTCCTGAGTCCAAACTCCCTGAAACCCAACATCATGAGCCCAACTCCCCTGATACCCAGAAAACCCCTGAAAACCAACCCATCACCCCTTTGAACCTTATCAAGAGATATTATCCAGAAGGGAGTGCACAAAGAGGGCCAATGGATGTGCTGGCTGATATTGTTGTGGATGAATCAAGACTTCTATCTCTACTTGATTCATCAATGCTCAAGTACTCAAAAGCCTTAGAACATGAACTTCTAGATCCAACCCCTCTGAGCAAAGCCCCTTCAGATCCATTGCTCTCAAAAGCAACTGAAGCACCCATTGTTGAACCCAATTCCTCTAAAGACAACCCTTCTGAGCTCAACCTTCCTGAAGCCTCTCTTCAAGCCAATTCCCCTGAACCCAGAGCCAACTCCCCCATAACCCAAAGTCCTCAGTCAAGTGAGGATGAGGAGGAGTATTCTTATGAAAGTATGCTTAGAGGAGGAGCCAAAGCTACTGTGGACAGTTTGTACCCACAGCTTGCAGAATTCCCTAGAATTCAAGGGATGTTCCATGATCTGAGGACATTGGAGGATGTCAAGGACAAGACAATCATGGAAACTGATGGCAGATACAGGAAAGCAGATTATTACACTTTGCTGGTGTAAACAAGACAATATTCCTCACTAATGAGGATGTTTTTACAAAGTTGGTAGTTGCCAAGATTGCTGAAGAGAAAGAGAGACTGGCTAAAGGGATCACACACCCTGATAGCAGCTCAAATGATGATGATAACAAAGATGATCCTTCAAACCCCCCAAAAGCCTCTCATCCCAACCCTCTTGAAAGCAAACTGCCTTCAACCCCTCTATTGACCTATCATAGAAAAGGTTCTATATCTTCAGAAGTATTGACCAGAGCTGGTGACACAGCCAAAGATGCATCTGCCAATGAAGGTTCTTCTGAACCCAAGGCACAGTTTACAGATGTTGAGGCTCCTACCTTAGAAGCTGGTTTGATTAAGGCCTCATCAGTGTCAGGAGAGTTGGACACTAACCAGCCCTTAATCATTCAGGATGACTCAATGGCTGCTGAAATAAGCATTGTGATCTCCCAACAACTGCCTTCTCTGAACCCTATTGAGGGTGGAGAAGTTGCAGGTTTAAGTGAAGGAGTTGAAAAGGAGAGTATAGTGGAAAAATCAAAGGGAGTTGTAGATGAGAGAGATTTTGTGATCACTAAGATAATGAGTGTACCACCAAATGAGGGTGGAATAAGTGAGGAAGGGCAGGTTATTCTTGAAGTCAAGTTTGAACTTCAGGAAACCCTTGAGGAGAGGAGGCCTGTCCCTTTGTGTGAGGAAATTAATATTGAAGGGAGAAAAGAATCAGGTGAAAATGAGGAGAAGGCTGCTGATGTATCAGAGTCGTATGCTAAAAATACTGAGGGTGATGAGTGTTTTATTTTCTAACCCCTTAAATTTTTTTGATATTGCAGGTATATCTTTTGACCAAATATTTGTAGATGATCTCCTCACTGATACACACATTCAGGTGGATTCCAGCTCAGCCCAAGCTATTCTTGGTGAACAATCAACAAAGTTGGACTCCTTGGCTCATCAAGTCCAAATTGCTCATGCTGAAACTTCAGGAGCCTTGGATGAGCAAGGTAGAACCTTGGCATCTGTTGAGATGAGGCTAATTGGCTCTGAAGATGTGGTGCTACCCACAATTGAGGCAAGGATTAGTGGAGTAGAGACTGGGTTGCAAACCATCTCTACTGAAGTCCAGAAAGCAAAAGGCAGTATGGAATCTATCTCTAAAGAGGTCAAGAAAGAGCAAAAACTGCTTAGAGACAACCACAACAACAATGTCAAAGCCTTGAGATTGGTTGTCAAACAAGCACTTGGCAAGAAGAGTGCTATTCAAAGAAAAAGAGCTGAAGAGATGAGGCTAGCCATGGTGAAAGCTGCTTCAGAAAAATTTTCCCAAGAAGTGATGGCCAAAATTGCTGAAAGTGCAGTGGCCGATCTTACTGACTTCATGAAGGCAAACTTTGATGCATCCCTCAAAACAACCATAGAAGAGGTTGTTGAGAAGAAAATGAAGCATGTTCTAGCTTTCCTAAGCTTGAGCAGTGACAGGATGCAAAATATACATGATGAGAATGTATATCTGCTAGAGGAGATGAAGTCCCTAAATCAAGCCCAATCCCTTATGGCCACTACAATGAGTGAGCTAAAGCCCCAATGCTTTGATGTTGCCAAAAAGGGGGAAAGGGAAAGAGCAAGGGCAAAAGGTGCCTTGATCATTGGAGAAGGCAAAGGTAAGGAGAAAGTGCCAGAATCCAAAGGGAAAGAAACAGCAGTGTTGAACCTGGAAGAGCTTGATGAAGAAGAACAGTTGGCCATAGCTAGCAAGGCTTCAGCAGAGGCCAGGAGGAGAAGTATCAGGACTGGACAAGTCCACTGAAGGAGTCCAGACAAGAGGCCAACTCAGAAAGGCTAAAGGAAGCAAGAGGAAAACTGAAACTTTTACAGATTTTCCTAACAGCCTTGATCTACCTCTTGAATTCAAAATTGAAGAAGAAGAACCTTCCTTCAAAAAGGCTAAAACTGTTGAAAAGGACAAGACTGCTGAACAGGTCAAAATTACTGAAGAAGCCAAGAATGCTGAGACTGTCAAGTCTTCTGAGACCAAATCTGCTGAAGGTCCCAAAGCTGCTGAAAATGTTGAAGTGCTATTTGAAGAAGGCTTTGGACCTGAACCAAAGAAGAAGACAACAGTGCTAGATCCATCCAAGTTGTTTTTGGAAGGATATGGAAAGGATCCTGAAACTCAACAGAAGTTGGCTATGATGAGAGCCCATGAAAAGATGGATTTGATTGAGGAAGCAAATAGAGCAAGGGATAAGAGAAGGGCTGACTTTCAGAAGCCCAGAAGAAGAAGGGCCACCTACAACAAGATGAAGCCACAATTGCTGATCCCAATGGACACCAAGTATCCTCACTTGGATAAATGGGTCCCAATTCAGCTCAATGACACTTGGGAAGAGGCTAAAAGGGAGTTTGTTTATGACTATTATGTCATTGGCAGGTGGAATGATGAAGATGTAAACTCCACTTTTACCAAGTTCATGATTGACTATCACAGGGAGCTGTACCAGCAACTCCTTGCAGCTGCTGATATTGCAAGATTTGAACTCACAGCCCTAAAGCCAATCATTTATATGCCTCCCAAGAAAGAAGGCTTCATAGACCAGTCAAGAATCTTTCAAGAGTTCTTTGAGATCCTGAAGTTGAACAGGATGGTGCTAGGACCCAAGGGAACTAATCAAAAGGTCATGGAGTTGAAGAAAAGAGTGTGGGCACAATATGGTATGGTGCCACCTCCTGAAGATAACCTTTGAACTAGCTAATTCCTCTTGACCCTTATGTGCTGAATTGGATGAACACTTGATTTTGATTGTTGTCTTGCTGATGTGATCTTGTCTGCTGAAAGTTGCTCAAGTCTGCTGAAATGCTTTTTTTCTCTGATGACTATGCATTTTCTCTGATTATGTACTATGCTAGTTTATGCTCTGATATTCCATATGTAATGTTGTTTGATTCATGCTCTGATATGTTAGTTTGACTATCAACATGCCTGTAATGATCCATGAATGAATGATAGTTGAACATCTCCTTGAATCAAGAAACAACCTCATATGATCTTAACATGCTTGACTTAAACAACCTATATGCAATAAAACCAGTAATTACACTAACACATTTTCTTTCAGGAAACTTGACCTAAGTCACCTCTACTGAAGATAAATGTAATAAGTGTAGTCAAGTCACTTTTGCATAGATTGTATAGGTTTTGGCATCATCAAAAAGGGGGAAATTGTTGGGAATAAAATGAGAAGTTTTGATTTAGATACCAAAACCCCCTAAGACATGCCAAATGATTAAGTCTAGATTAGAATGATCATGTTAAGTATGGTATGTTAGGCAGCTCTTAGATTGTTAGATGTACAAGTTGAGGGGGAACTCATGATTAGAAGTATTCAAGTACATGTCCCCTCAAGGCTCAGAATCATGTTTTGTCTTAAGATTGATGAAGGACAACTATGCTGAACAAAGATTAGACCAACCTATCTGAAACAAAAGTGAATTAAATGCATCATCAAGACCTAGTCTACTGAAGCATACAAGATCAGAAGGTTTGTCCAGCAAATTTGTCTCAGCAACTTTGTACCAGATTTGTGACAAGACCATCCCAACTATGCTGATAAGGTCAAGGAGACCTATCCATTGACATGTATCCACAAAGACCTACTCTCAAAATTCATGGAATGGGAAAGAACCAAGTCATCTGAAGAGCTAAAGCCAACACTGCTGATAAGCAGAATCTGCTGATTCTGATGAGCAGACTTGTCCAAGTGATAAAGAAGGTTGTCCTTATCCAAGGATCAATCATCAGAAATAATGTCCATGTTTGACCAAGTGAATCTTGAAGTCAGACATTGGGAAGAGTGCTGCAAAGTGAAGACAAAGTAGTTACAGCCGTTTATTTCCCAAATTAAGGACATGTCACTATCAAGAATCTGTCTTCCAATTGCAGAGTTCAAGGAAGACATTTATAGAAAATTGAGGCTGTCTTTCCAACGGGCAAATCCTCAATTTTGTCTATAAATACAGAAGTGTGAAGACCATTTGAAAGTATCAAGCATCCATCATCTATCCAACTATCCAACAACAAGCAACAAATCTGAAGCTTTCAAAAAGACTTTCTTATTCTTCAAACACTTCATCTAAGTTGAACCTCATTGTATACGCATTCAAAGCTTAGAGAGATATCCTATCCTTATACACTGAACCTCATTGTAAAGGATATCTCATAGTTGGAACCAAACTTCAACCCTTAAACCTTTCAAGAAAGAAAGTTAGAAGGTTGTAGTAGTAGAAGTGGAAGGAGCTGACTGTTGAGAGCAGAACAGTTTAGTTCTGAGTTGAGAAAGGGTACTAGGACTCTTGACATCCTAGGGATCAAGGCACCAAGGAGTAGGTGTGGTACTATAAAACAAGTTAATTCCAAGAGTGAAGGAATTATCCTATTAAATCAGGGAAAGTGGATGTAGGAGCTTGAGTCTCTGAACCACTATAAACTCTTGTGTTGATTTACTTACAAATACTTACATTCATTCAACACAGCACACAAACTGATCTTTCAAAGACATACACCTTAAGACTGTGCAAAACATATTTGGACAAGTTCCCTGAAACAGGATAAACTGTTAAGGAGATTTCAGAATTAAAAAGAAGGTTAAACTAATGGGCCAACCACTTATTCCGCACATATAACTAACTTAGATAGTTATTCAACTGAGTACTCAATAGTACTTAGTGGATTGATTATCTTTGAAAAGTTATTCATCTCAGCAGAGTTGTCCAGGACAGTCTTGCTGAAGTCATATTTCGTTAAGTTTGAAAAAGAATTGCATACAACTGTATTCCCCCCCCCCCCATACACTTGTTATATACTCTTTTCAGGACCAACATCCAACATTCCTGAAACATACTTATTCAATTTTGACTTATATTACTTAGCATGTCTTAAGGGGTTTTGGTATCTTAATCAAAATCTCATTTTATTCCCAATAAAGAACATGAACAAGCTGAAGAGAATGGTTGGATAACCTGATCAAGATCCAAGTACATTGTTCAGAGTTCCCAGCCAAGTGATGCGAAGATAGATGAAGCTGCTAGAATAAAGGAAGAATTATTGGCTAAGAAGAAAGCTGATGTAGAGGTTAAGAAGCATAAATTGAAGATGCAGAAACAGCAAGGAAAAAGTTTGAAAGAAGTGAAAGTGTGTGGGTGGATGGTATCTAGTGTTTAAGTGAAAAACAGAATAATGTTGCACTAAATGTTGAGACAAATAGTGCAACACTGACTCTAACAGAATATTAGAAATAATGACACACAGCGGAAGACTTAAAACACTAAAAACAAACGAGACACAATGGAAATATTTTTCACATAGATTTTATAAATAAAAATCTATGTGAGCCTTACGGCGAAATATCAATACTTATCTTCGAGTACAAATGTTGTGTGAAATGTTACAACAATAACTGTCACATTCAGATTTTAGGGGCCTAGATGAAAACACCATATTTTAACTTTTTGAAGGCCAATTAAATAAATTGCTGTCTTATCTTGACTTTCACAAGACCTTGAAATACTGAAGTAGATTAAATTTATGAATTATAAAAAGATGCGCAGCGGAAGTAATATTAAATAAGGACAAATTTGAAAATTTAACACCAATCACTCGAAAATAAATAAATTTACTTTAAAGGCAAATATAATTTTTAATACAATTAAAAGATTTGACTTTTTATTAAATGAAATACTTTTAATAACATATGATCGAACTATATTAAATCGCAGTTTTAAAATAATAATTACTTTCTAGACATCCACATTCATCGGTCCTCCACTGCAACTCCTTAAATCTGTAAAATGTTAAGTAGATTGGGGTGAGCAAAACAACTAGCTCAGTGGGATTAACTTTGTCACAGTTAAATATAACATATGAATAAAACCATCAACTCACAAACATGCATATCAAAATACTTGTTTCATTGGCTATACCAATGATGCGCTGGCTATACCAACGATGCGCTGGCTGAACCAACGGTGAACGGTTTCCCGCGAATAAAATACTTATTTTTTCATTGGCTATACCAATGATGCGCTGGCTGAACCAACGATGCACGGTTTCCCGCGAATAAAACATGCGTTAACGAATAACTCATAAAGTCATAACACGCGTTAACGATTAACTTGTAAAATCATGTAGCAAGTAACAATATCATTCAAATGAACATTTAAAGGTGACAAAGTATACAATCAAATAGTAAGAAAACCCCACCTCGATTTTATGTCGTGGATGCAATGGATGCGATGAAAACAATTTTACCCATCGATGTTGTAGTCGTGTTCCATGTATTGAGAATAGAATAGATAAATCTGGAATGGTTGTGAAGAAATATTCTTATGCGTATGTTTTTATGTTTACAATTTGGTCATCTATTTATAGGGGGAAATAAATCTCATTCGAACGTAACAAGAATTTCGAAACTTGGGCGAGTGGATTTTATGAACTTATCGTGAAAATGAAGCATCTAACTTAAAATCATTAAAATAATAATATATATAGTACCAGATTTTACCATACTCAGTTATAAGCATTTATATAATATAATAATCAAAACCAATTACTCCTATGTGCACGGATATATACATATATGTAGTTATATATATTCTGATTAAATCAATAATATATATCCAACCATATCTATAAACATATATTTTTTTATAATTTATTTTAAAAAATAATTGTTTAAATATTTTGAGATTATAAAATTTATAATAATAATAATGAGAAAAAGTTAGAAAAAAAAGGACGGAAGATCTGAGATTAAGTTTGTTGGGTGATTTTAGAATGAATTCATATAAGCTTTGGGGCATATATATATATATATATATATATATATATATATATATATATATATATATATATATTTAAAATATTAAGAATAAATTAAAGATCCTAATTCAAGATAATTGAGGATAAGATTTGAAATAATCGTATATACATATATTTTAAATATATCATCAATAAAACTTTAAGAGATACGAAAAATCTATATTTTTTAAAATCGCGTGAAATTTCTTAAATAAATAAAATTTTAAAATAACTAACTTGAGAATTTTAGGGGTGTTACATCCTTTCCCCTAAAAATATTTTCGTCCTCGAAAATCGGGATTTTGTACAAAATATGTATGCATGTGTTGAAATTTTAAATAGCATGTAATGAATGCACTTAATATCATGGTTTCATAATATTGCTTTGAACTTGTAATTACTTGGAATGTACGTAGCATATGATGCATGTATCATATATCATGTGATCATCTTTCCATGACCAATAAAATTAAATTATATTTCATATTATACATGCAGTCGAAGTGGTGGACAATGGTGGATGCCATAACTTATACTAAAAATGCATGATTTAAATTCTTTTGTAAAAATATTTTCTTGACTCAAAGTAAGAGATTTTTTTTTTTAACAAGTCTACAAGAACGTAGACCTGCTCTGATACCATTCTGTCACATCCCGATTTTAGGGGCCTAGATGAAAACACCATATTTTAACTTTTTGAAGGCCAATTAAATAAATTGCTGTCTTATCTTGACTTTCACAAGATCTTGAAATACTGAAGTAGATTAAATTTATGAATTATAAAAAGATGTGCAGCGGAAGTAATATTAAATAAGGACATATTTGAAAATTTAACACCAATCACTCGAAAATAAATAAATTTACTTTAAAGGCAAATATAAATTTTAATACAATTAAAAGATTTGAATTTTTATTAAACGAAATACTTTTATTAACATATGATCGAACTATATTAAATCGCAGTTTTAAAATAATAATTACTTTCTAGATATCCACATTCATCGGCCCTCCACTGCAACTCCTTAAATCTGTAAAATGTTAAGTAGATTGGGGTGAGCAAAACAACTAGCTCAGTGGGATTAACTTTGTCACAGTTAAATATAACATATGAATAAAACCATCAACTCACAAACATGCATATCAAAATACTTGTTTCATTGGCTATACCAATGATGCGCTGGCTATACCAACGATGCGCTGGCTGAACCAACGGTGCACGGTTTCCCGCGAATAAAATACTTATTTTTTCATTGGCTATACCAATGATGCGCCGGTTGAACCAACGATGCACGGTTTCCCGCGAATAAAACATGCGTTAACGAATAACTCATAAAGTCATAACATGCGTTAACGATTAACTTGTAAAATCATGTAGCAAGTAACAATATCATTCAAATGAACATTTAAAGGTGACAAAGTATACAATCAAATAGTAAGAAAATCCCACCTCGATTTTATGTCGTGGATGCAATAGATGCGATGAAAATAATTTTACCCATCGATGTTGTAGTCGTGTTCCATGTATTGAGAATAGAATAGATAAATCTGGAGTGGTTGTGAAGAAATATTCTTATGCGTATTTTTTTATGTTTACAATTTGGTCATCTATTTATAGGGGGGAAATAAATCTCATTTGAACGTAACAAGAATTTCGAAACTTGGGCGAGTGGATTTTATGAACTTATCGTGAAAATGAAGCATCTAACTTAAAATCATTAAAATAATAATATATATAGTACCAGATTTTACCATACTCAGTTATAAGCATTTATATAATATAATAATCAAAACAAATTACTCCTATGTGCACGGATATATACATATATGTAGTTATATATATTCTGATTAAATCAATAATATATATCTAACCATATCTATAAACATATATTTTTTTATAATTTATTTAACAAAATAATTGTTTAAATATTTTGAGATTATAAAATTTATAATAATAATAATGAGGAAAAGTTAGAAAGAAAAAGGACGGAAGATCTGAGATTAAGTTTGCTGGGTGATTTGAGAATGAATTCATATAAGCTTTGGGGTATATATATATATATATATTTAAAATATTAAGAATAAATTAAAGATCCTAATTCAAGATAATTGAGGATAAGATTTGAAATAATCGTATATACATATATTTTAAATATATCATCAATAAAACTTTAAGAGATACGAAAAATCTACATTTTTTAAAATCGCGTGAAATTTCTTAAATAAATAAAAATAAAATTTTAAAATAACTAACTTGAGAATTTTAGGGGTGTTACAATAACCTTCACAACTGAAACTACAAACATGGCAGGTGCCTTGTTTTGAAAACGAACTAAGTGTATAAAGTATACATTGTCGAAATGCTAGTCTATCTATGCTTACACTCTCCATAGATAAGAAAAGTACACAGTCATACGGGTGGGATACTTCGTATGAACTAAATGGTATAACTACTGGGGCCACAATTTCCTAACAGAATGAACACTAGTCTAGGATATTGATCGAGTAGTACACACTGAATTATGGAGCCTTCCTTTTATAAAGAGAAAAACGAATTCCATGTAAGATCCTATTTTTTAGGATCTCAATTTCCATGATCCTTCTAGATCCTTCCACAATGTTCCAGGTCGTTCTAAGCTGCTTCCAGGCTCTTCTAGCACTTCTAGCACTTCTAGCACGTTCTCCTAAGTTCAAGAATCTTCCAGGTTCCAGACTCTTGTAGAACCTTCTAGATCGCCGCCTGAAATGTGATAGCATTTAGCTCAACATTTAATGTAACATTTCTGAAAAGACTTAGAAAAAATCAAGGAAGGTCAAATTAAGATGTTGTTGATAATGTTAATGTTGGTCCCTGAACGAGTAGTGAATGGGATTAAAGTCTAGAGGGGAGGGGTGAATAGACTTTAAAACTTTTTCAAAGGAGTTTAAAGTCTAGAAAGGAGAGACGTTCTTGTTGAAAAGAAAAGGAAGGAGAGATGCAGAGGACAGAGTAGCAAACAAGCAAAGCTTCTTCTCCAGGGGGAAGTTCTACATGGAGAGCTTGTTAACAAAGGCTACTTTGTCAAAACCAATCAAGAATACCAAGCTCCTGCCTTTCTCTTCACACTCCATTGAAGCACCTTCCAATCTTCTCCCTCCTACAAGAGAGGCGAAGAAATTCAACTAGAACACATCAAATGCAACACCCCATCTGTTGGTGATGGACCATCCGATGGTGAAGACAACCTGAACCAGTGGAATACTATCCAGGCTGACCAACTACATATTGTTAAAATGGTACCACATGGTTAAGGGGGAATTAGTGAAAGATCTATCAAATCAGGTTGGATAAACTTTCACAGAAGATTTACTCAGCAACTCAAAATCTCTACTCAACTGATCAGAAGACCAACTCAGCTGACCAGAAGACTTTCAAGGAAAATCAGCAGACTTCTCAAGAAAATCAGAAGACTCTACTCTACTCTGCTGATCAGATCACTTCTAAATCATCAAAAAGTCTAATGATTATCTACTTGATCATGCAATTCATTCTAGAGTTGTTCCTGAATGTAATTAAAGAATTCGGCCTATATAAGGAATGATTTTTACTTATAGAAAACGGCCTTGAATGATCAATTTTTACTAAAATTTAGTCACAACGGCTATTTTTGGTAATGATGTCACTAGTACTTGATTAAGTTTTGCCAATGAATCATCAAACGACACATGGCGCATTCAGCCGGCAAAATTAAAAGAATGGGCAGAAGATGAAGAAGGAAATTCTTGGGTGTTACTCTACAATAAATCATTTTTTACCGTTGGATTAATGCATAAATCGAGATTTACTGGAGTATATAAACAACCCCTAAGCCATTCCTCAAACCCTTTCGCTCACAAAACTCAAACGCACTCAACCACTCTCGTTCTGAACATTCTTTCAAGCTTTCTAAACCTACAAACCAACATTCAGAATGGCGATCATTGAGATTTATGATGAGAAGACCAAGATCACAGGCACTCTAGATGCAGCAAAGTGGTCTAAGGAAGGGAAGATATTCACTGAGAACGCTCTGTTTTTCAAGGGCAAGCACACTAATGAGAATAAGGAGATTCTTCTTCGATGTCTCAATCTCAAACTCCGTAAATTTCTGGAAGCAGCACCAACCAATGTTTACGAATAAGATGTGCTCGCTTTCTACTCGAATGCAGCGTCCAAAGGCTCATATGTTGAAAGTGTTATGGGTGGACACAAGGTCAAAATCACTAGGGATATTCTCAAGGACTTGTTTGACCTACCAAGGGGGAAGGTAAACATCTCTACTTACATTATGGGGAGAGAAAAGGAATATATGGAGATGTTTACTAGTGGAAGAGTCAAGGCTATTGATGCCTCTAGAGTTAAGAAGTCTCAACTTGATCTCAAGTTTCAGACTTTGATGAACATAGGAAACTTCCTCGAAGAAGGGCATCTCAAGTCTCAACTACCATTCCCATATCTCCACAGGAAGCTCCAGGCATTGCCTCACCCTCTACTTCATCTATTGATATTCGAGCAGATGTGTGTGCTCAAGTCAAGGAAGAAATAGATACACACTTCGCCAAAGGGCTAGGCATCCAGCGGGCCAGATACGTTGAAAAGGCCATTCATGAACAGAAGAGTCGTCTCACCGATCAGATCCTTGACATAGATGACAAGTTCGGTGAGGCACTCCAAAATCAGCTAGAGGAGTATCTCTACTTAAAAACAAAGAAATCAGCAGACAGAACCAAGATGTTTGCTGATCTCTATGCAAATGAGATAAACCGTTTAGAGACCTCCTACAAAAGCAGGCTCGATGATGCTGAAGCAAAAGCCACTGAAGGACAAGCTCTACTTAAATCAGCTGCTGAGGAAAATGAAAAATTGCAGATTCAGCTGAAGGAAACAGCAGACAAGCTGGAGTCTCTCTCCACCAAGCTAGAAGTTGCCTCTTCTTCTACTTCTCATGCTCAGGTCCTAGAACACAACATCACTCATCTGACCCAAGTCGACAAGGTCAATGCCATGGCTCTCAAGCAGACTCTGCATGTGGAAATTATGAATGCCATGAAGCCTTTTGCGGCTGCACTTGCTGAAGCCAAAAAGGGGGAAGAAGTGTTGATAAAAGCTCTGGAGAAGTCTACTGCACAGCAAGCTATAATGGTAGTATCTTAAGATGAGCTGAATGAAACCTTGGGAGGTTTGAAAAGCAAAATCAAGAACAAACAAGGCAAAGAAGCTGTTCAAGAAGAAGCTCAAGGCCCAGCCAAGAGTCTGAAACTCACTGCCCCTGTAGAACAAGGTTCTAAAAAAGGATGACAAGGAAATGAAAGGCAGATGAGCAAGCAAAGGCAGGTGAGAAATCAGTTCCAGCAGAGCCTACTGCAGAAGAGATAGAGGCTCAAGAACTGAAGAGAAAGAAGATGATTGAAGCTCAGGAGCTTAAGCAAAAGAAGCTAAATGATGCGAAGGCAGTGAGGGCCAAGTTTGGTAGGAAAGTGGCCAAACTCAGGAAAGCACTTAAGGAGAAAGAAAAGGGAGAAAGTGCCCTGGTAACTGACAGCACATATGTGGATCTATTAGCCCTTCAAGATGAACTACCAAGATGGTATCCCCTGAAGAAGAAGTGGCAAATTCAACACCACATAGTAAGAAAATTTGGTCCTCTCCCTACTTATGAGGATGAATTTCTTTAGTTCAGTTAGTTCATGAAGATTGAAGATCAAGTTTTCTGGACAGAAGTAGTCAAGACAGCCAAGGAACTTGACTGCAGAATCCTAACTCCTGAAGAACCAAAATGGGATGCACCTACTCTGGGCTCCGGAAGGACAGGCATGATAGAGGTCAAGCGCATCCTGGAGAAGATCTATCTTGAAGAGAATGTTACAGACCCTCAACACATGGAAGATGTTCGAGCTCGTCTGTACCTTGCCTACCGCATCTGAACCAATGAAGGCCTGATGAAGACTACTTTAGAAGTTTAAAGAAGCTAACACTTGTAATCTGTAAAAGCTCATATATGTTATTCAAGTATTAGTTCTTTTTTCTTACAAGACAAACTCTCATTGTCTTCATCAGAAACTTCATGTTTTAAAGATTTTATAAACTCTTATCTTATTCATTAAGAGCATTTATCAAGTATAGTTTTGGCTTCATCAAAAAGGGGGAAATTGTTGGGATATAAATTCACCCTAAGCCCCACTTGATGTTAGAATAGTTTTGATGGCCAAAACACTTAGAGTTTATAAATGAAATAGGATCAGTTGACTATGTATAGAACAGCTTAGACTACTCTTGTGTAATCAGTTGTATTGATCTCAGCTGATTAGCACAGTATTGGTTTACATGCGCATCCTCAAGATGAGAAGAGTAGAAGGCATGAAGACTAGAAGATCCTTGAAGACCAGATAAGTAAGGTGCTTGTATACCTACTTAGCTAATGGAGTCCAAGTTGAAGATGGCCTAACAGAGCACAAAGAATTGCCAGATCAGAAGAGTGTTACTCTTCTGATATCATAAGACAGAAGACTTAAGGTCAGACGAGTAGCCAGAAGGCTAGTAGTGAAGATCAGAAGACTAGGAGCTCGCCCAGGACTCGGCTGATTCCAAAGTCATCTTGAATTTCAAATGAAGACTTACCATTCTTAGAAGATTGACATGATCCCAGAATTGAAGCAATCAAGCGGCTGGAATCAAGGAATCAAGCAAACATGGAAAGATTGCCCCAACGGCTAGTCAACTCCAACGGCTAGTTACAGCAATCATCCCTATAAATACATGAGGATGAGGAATCACAAAAGAAGAAGTCACAACGAGAGAATTCACAAAAGTTAATCAAGCAAGCAAGCAACAAGCCTTATTCTGTTGAGAGTTCTCCAAGAGCCCAGAAATCATTAGAACACCTTCTAGCTCTTAAGTGATTTCCCATCCAACCAAAGAACCTGAATCCTATTCTTATTGTATACTCATTGATTTAGGCACAGTGGTTAAGCAATTTATAAGCTTGAACCATTAGTTGGATACATTCAAAAACCCCAAAACCCCCACCATAAGGTTAAGTTTTTGAACCCCTGTAAAAGTGCAAGTTCTTCCAATCACTTGTGGAGACCGTAGTAATTAGGACTGCTCAGATCTCAAAGTCCTACCCTTGGGACTATAAAGGACAAGCCCTTGTAATTTTTGGTAAATTAAAGGGATTAAACATCACGTTAGGACGTGAGAGTGGACGTAGGAACGTATATCCGAACCACTATAAATCTGGTGTCTATTACATTCTGCACTTTACTTTATTGCTTATTCATATCTTTATATAGTGCATATTTGTGAGTGTTATCTCATAATCTCAGAGTCAGCACACTAAGTGAGTAGTGAGCTGATAGGATCAGATAAGATGACTTAGGCCGAAATTAGATAAGTTGAAGGATTTCAATCAGCTGAGGAGGTGATGCTTAGACTTCAACAGAGTTGTCCAGCATAGTTGGTCAGCAGAGTTGTCCAGCAGAGTTGTTCAGCAGAGTTGTTCAGCAGAGTTGTTCAGCAGAGTTGTCCAGCAGAGTTGTTCAGTAGAGTTGTCCAGCAGAGTTGTTCAGCAGAGTTGTCCAGCAGAGTTGGTCAGCAGAGTTGTCCAGTAGAGATCTTTAGCACAGTATGAAGTCTATCAGCAGAGTTAGCTTTTGATCACAGAACAGAAGAGTTGAGTATCAGATCACTAAGTAGTGTTCTGATCTTTATGGACAAGTCTTCTGATATGAAAGTTAGTTAGTTTAACTAACTGTATTACAGTTACAACAACTTGAGGGAATAACTACCATTTTCAGTTGGGCAATAACAGAGCACATGGGTTGTTACAAGCGGTTGCAAACGGTTGATAACTACTCAAAACAGTTCCTAACAGCAGCAACTACCTTTGGTCTTTATATACTCTTGAGATTGTAAATTGTAAAGGTTGACGATTTTGGATGAGAGATTTAGTACGTTATTGTATTCTTTGAGTTGTGTGAGTTCACGAGTGAAGTGAGGAAATATCCAATTCCGAGTGAATGAGTGTGTAAACATTCTTTATCAATCAAAGAAGTACTAGTCTGGTACAGTGGATGTAGATCACATTGATCAAACCACTTAAATCCTTGTGTGTTGTTTGTCTCGTTGATTACTTTTGTAAATTACTATCCTAGAGCAGTTATTTCTTCTATATTCAAGTGTTCTAATTAGTTGGAGACGTCTAACCGATCGGAATTATCTTGACAATTGGCGCCGTCTGTGGGAAACTGAAGTAGCTGCAGATCTAAAGATGGGGAATTCTACCAAGTACAACATAGAGAAGTTTACAGGCACTGGAGATTTTGGGTTGTGGAAGGTCAAGATGCAGGCCCTCCTTGAACAGCAAGGATTATTCGAGGCTCTCGAAGAACCCGAAGAGATTGCAGAAGAATCTACAACAGCTGCGGCTGAAAGGAGCAAGTTGCTCAGGAAAGCTCGTAGCACGATCCTACTCTGCCTTGGAGATAAGGTCTTGAGGGAGGTTGCTAAAGAGAAGTCAGCGAAGGAGGTTTGGGATAAGCTTGAGAACAGAAGCTGTATGCCTTTAGAATGAGAGATGACAAACCCATTACGGAGCAGCTAGATGAGTTCAACAAGATACTTGATGATCTGGAGAATTTGGATGTCAAGCTTGAAGAAGAGGATAAGGCTTTGATCTTGTTGAGTGCTTTGCCTAAGTCCTTTGAAATCCTAAAGGACACCATTTTGTATGGTAGAAAGGAAGCAATCACATTGGAGGATGTGATCTTGGCTGTCAAGTCCAAGCTGCTGCATAACAAGACATCTCAAGGAGATAAAAGTAGCAGTGGAGAAGGATTGGCAATCAAGGGAGGTCAGAAGAAGTTTATCTCCAAGAAGGGGTCTAGTCAACCCAACCCAAGGGAGCTGATAAGGGAAAATCAGCAGTGTCAAATCAAGGGGAAGTAGTGTGCCACCACTGCAACAAACCTGGGCACTATAAGAGTACTTGTTACAAGTACAAACAGCTTATGAGAAAATCTGGTCCTAAGAACCCTGTTGATAAGAATCAAGCAAATCAAACCCAAGATGATAAGGAGCAGAAAGGCTATGAGTAAGCTCAGTCCCTATCCATCACTTCCACTAAAGAGCAGCAAGATTGGATTTTAGATTCAGGGTGTTCTTTCCACATGACTCCAAGAAGAGAGTGGTTTCATGATTTTAAGCATCAGAATGGAGGTTCTGTGTTGTTAGGGAATGATCACACTTGCAAAGTCAGAGGTGAAGGTACAGTACACTTGAAGATGTATGATGGAGAAGTAAGGATTCTCAAGAGGGTCAGGTATGTTCCTGAACTCAAGAGAAATTTGATATCACTTGGTATGCTGGATTCAATGGGCTACAAATTCCAGTCAGAAGATGGAGAGCTCAGAGTTTCAAAGGGGAAGTTTACTGTTCTTAAAGGTGAGAGAAGAAATGGTCTCTACTTTCTTAAGGGGGGAACAGTTATTGGCAGATCAGATGTGGCAAGAGTGCAAGACAACTCAATGTTGTGGCACAGAAGATTAGGTCATGTAGGAGAGAAAGGGCCTACTTGAGCTAAGTAAGCAAGGATTGCTAGGTAGTGACAAGATTACAAAGCTTGATTTGTGTGAGCACTGCATTCTTGGGAAATCCAAGAGATTGAAGTTTGGAAAGAGCTCACACTCTACCAAAGGAATTTTGGACTATGTCCATTCAGATTTATGGGGCCAGCTAGGAATCAGACCAGAAGTGGTGGGAGATACTTCATGTCTATCATAGATGACTACTCAAGAAAGGTATGGATCACTATCCTGAAATCCAAGTCAGAAGCATTTGAAAAGTTCAAGGAATGGCTCACTGAGGTGGAGAACATTTCTGGAAAGAATCTAAAGCATTTGAGAACTGATAATGGGCTGGAGTTCATATTAGAAGATTTTAATGTTTTCTGCAAGAAGAAGGGTATAGTGAGGCATAGAACAGTACCAGGTACACCTCAGCAAAATGGAGTAGCTGAGAGAAAGAACCAGACTTTACTTGAGAGAGTTAGATGCATGTTGAGCAGCTCTGGATTGCCTAAAGTATTTTGGGGAGAAGCATTGTCAACAGCAGCCTACTTGATAAACAGAAGCCCTTCCTCAGCTGTGCAATTTAAAACCCTAGAAGAGTTATGGTCTGGCCATGCAGCTGAGTACAGTAATTTGAAGGTGTATGGTTGTTCAGCATATGCCCATGTCAAGCAAGATAAGCTTGAGCCTCGAGCCTTGAAATGTGTGTTCATAGAATATCCTTCAGGTGTGAAAGGATACAGATTGTGGTGCCTAGAAGCTGGAATGCAAAAGTGTATTATCAGCAGAGATGTAACTTTTGATGAGAATAGAATGCCATTGAAAGAGGAGGCAAGCTCTAGTACAGCACACAACAAACCAGATGAGACACAGGTGGAGGTGGAGCATGGTGACATCAGAACACTAACTGAAGAGCAGATTGATCCAGATGAGGAGGAAACTACTCATAGTGATACTGAGCTTCATGACTATCAGCTGACTAGGGACAGAACCAGAAGAGAAGTCCACCCACCTCAGAGGTATGGTCAAGCTGACATAGTATCATTTGCATTATGTGCAGCTCTTGAGGTGGAGTCTTTAGAGCCTAAAACTTACACATAAGCCATCAACTGCCATGACAAAGAGAAGTGGTTAGTTTCTATGGAGGAAGAACTGTTATCTCTTAACAAGAACCAGACTTGGGAGATTGTTGAGAGGCCTAAGAACAAGAAACTTGTTGGGTGTAAGTGGATCTACAAGAAAAATATGGAGGCTCAAAGAGGTGGCAAGATTAGGTACAAGGCAAGGCTTGTAGCTAAAGGATTTACACAGAAAGAAGGTATTAACTTTAATGAAATCTTCTCACCTGTTGTAAAGCATTGTAGCATCAGAATCTTGTTGGCTATGGTTGCTCAATATGAATTGGAGCTGCATCATATGGATGTGACCACAGCATTTCTTCATGGGACTTTAGATGAGAAGATCTACCTGAGAATACCAGAAGGGTTGGACATAGAAGATGGAGAAGACAAAGTGTGCTTACTCAGAAAATCACTCTATGGCCTCAAACAAAGCCCTAGACAATGGTACTTAAGGTTTGATGAGTACATTCTCTCAGCTGGTTTTGCAAGAAGCTTGTATGACAACTGTGTTTACTTCAGGAGGGTTGGGAGTTCAGTTACCTATCTTCTGCTGTATGTAGATGATATGTTAATAGCTGGGGAGTCTATTAACAGTATCAATCAGGTTATGTAGATTCTCAAAAGGGAGTTTGAGATGAAAGATCTTGGTGAAGCTAAAGTGATTCTTGGGATGGAGATCAGTAGAGTTGAGGGAGCAATTCAGCTTAGTCAGCCTACCTATCTGAGGAAGGTGTTAGAGAGATTCAGGATGAATCAAGCTAAGTCAGTTTCTACACCAATTGGCCAGCATCAGAAGCTATCCAATCAGATGTGTCCCAAGAACAGCCAAGAAAGAACTCAGATGAGTAAGGTTCCTTATGCCAGTGCAGTAGGGAGTTTAATGTATGCTATGGTGGGTTGTAGACCAGATTTAACTCATGCAATGAGTGTAATCAGTAGATACATGAGTGATCCAGGTTTAAGTCATTGGGAGACAGTTAAGTGGGTCATGAGATATGTTCTAGGATCATTTGAGAAAGGTCTGAAATTTCAGAAGATATCAGATGAGGCAGAAGCACTTGTGGGATATGTTGATGCCGACTATGCAGCCAATGTAGACACAAGAAAGTCCTTAACAGGGTATGTATTCACCTTATTTGGTACAGCTATATCATGGAGGTCAATACATCAATCTGTAGTTGCATTATCTACTACATAATCAGAATATGTAGCCTTGACTGAAGCAGTTAAGGAGAGCATGTGGCTTAGGGGGATCTTGAAGGAGTTTGGTATATCACAAAGAAGTGTGACTGTCTTCTGTGATAACCAAAGTGCAATACATCTTGCAAAGCATCAGGGGTATCATGAGAGAACTAAGCACATAGATGTGAAGCTGTACTTTGTAAGAGATATTGTTGAGAAGGGGGTGGTCAAGGTAGTGAAGATTGCTACAGAGGAGAACCCTGCTGATGCGTTCACTAAGGCATTGCCAAAAGAGAAGTTTGGCTTGTGTCTTAGACTTATTGGACTGCATTAATTCCTCTAAGGAGAAGGCTACTGTTCTTGTGGTAGAAGATCAGTAGTGGAGGCTATTCTTTGAGGAGAATAGTGTTGGTGTTTTTGTTTTTGGTGGAGATTAGTTCGATTATGAGCTAAAGGTGGAGAATTGTGAGTGTTATCTCATAATCTCAGAGTCAGCACACTAAGTGAGTAGTGAGCTGATAGGATCAGATAAGATGACTTAGGCCGAAATCAGATGAGTTGAAGGATTTCAATCAGCTGAGGAGGTGATGCTTAGACTTCAGCAGAGTTGTCCAGCATAGTTGGTCAGCAGAGTTGTCCAGCAGAGTTTTTCAGCAGAGTTGTTCAGCAGAGTTGTTCAGCAGAGTTGTCCAGCAGAGTTGTCCAGTAGAGTTGTTCAGCAGAGTTGTCCAGCAGAGTTGTTCAGCAGAGTTGTCCAGCAGAGTTGGTCAGCAGAGTTGTCCAGCAGAGTTGTTTAGCAAAGTATGAAGTCTATCAGCAGAGTTAGCTTTTGATCACAGAACAGAAGAGTTGAGTATCAGATCACTAAGTAGTGTTCTGATCTTTATCGACAAGTCTTCTGATATGAAAGTTAGTTAGTTTAACTAACTGTATTACAGTTACAACAACTTGAGGGCATAACTACCATTTTCAGTGTTAGGGTTATACTGGCAAGTATGCTTTTAGTGCTACTTATGTATACAAACTGATTCTTGCACTTATAAATGAGAAAAATATTTTTATCACTGGTTTTAAATATAATGAATGTTAATTATTTATTGCATAAACGTTCAGATGTATTTTACATTGTAGACAATGTGGTGTGTAGATCACAAAAGATCACATTGACAGTTCCTTGTATATAAGTACAATTGATTCACAACTTAGATGGAATTGAACAATCCATTGGTAGAAGTTGAGGTGTAAGGCTCGGATTGGTTTATCTTGACCAAGAGATTACACTAGTGCATTATGATGTGCTGAATAGGACCTACAGAGAGGTAATTCTTCTAGACTGACTTAAGGAATGAAGAATTAGACCTCAGTGGTTTTTGATTTCTTAATCTCTGTCACTTAAATGGGATTGTCTGTGGTTAAGAAGTATTGCTTTGATTTATTATGGGTAAAGAATCAATTTGATTCAATACTTTGTATTTTGGGCAATATTATTAATTACATGACAGATTGCCAAAATTAATACAGAGAATCGTGTCTTGGAGTGTCAAGTTGATTATGTCCCCTTGGTGGGCTCAGAAGGTTTATCATATCAAATATGATCAGTGGAATTTATTTCCGGGATGATAATAATGTTGAGCTGTCCTTACTCCGAGGAATAAAAGATATTAATTAATGAAAGCATTCAGTAGCTTAAATTAATTGATGGACATTGAATCTTAAACACGGGAAATAATAACCGGGAGCCATATTTCGTAATATGGGTTAGGATGGATAGTGCAATATTAATTCTATAGTGGAATGAATTAATGTTAATGGGCTGGAAAAATGTTGTGGCTCAATATTGATTTCTGGGCCCATTGGGAGGTCCAATCCTAATTCTCCTAAAGGCCCCTCAAGTAGCCCAATAAAAGTCTATTAATTAAGGTAATTAAAAGATAAGGATTAATTTTGTTGCAAGAAATTAGAGAGAGATATTTATGGAAAAAGATATATGGAAATAAAAGATTATTTCTATATTATTCCAAGATAAATTGACCGGTCAATTTTTCTTTCTTGGAAGAGAAGAAACATAGATTATCTCTTATAAAAGGAGAAGAAAAAAAAAATGGTATTCTTAATCACACAAGACTAAAAAAAAAAAGATATGTAGTTTTCGAAATTACAGTGTGTGCAACAAGACAAAATTAGTTCTTCCTTGAGAGTTAATAGTTCGTGAGATCTCCCACCGGGTCAACGGACTAGGACTTAGGGAATACTTGAGAAGGCAATTGGGTTGAAGTTGTTACTCTTCTCAACGATATCTCTCCGATTTAAAGGTAAACACGTAATCCCTTAGTTCCGCATGTTTATGGATTTAATTATTTTACCGTACATTCATTACATAAATTAGTTGATTTAATTTGTTTAAATTATGAAATTAGAATTATGATAATTTATATTTAAATTACGTCTCAAATAGATCCGGGTAATTTTAAAGGAGTCTCAAAGGATTCCTAGCGTGATGGTCCATAACCCACAAGTGCCAATAATTCCCCACAAAGGAGATGGGGAATGTGGTCCTATAATAATTTCCCACAAAGGAGTTGGGGACCACAAGAGTTGGGGATCACATTGTTGGGGGACTATTATTGGGTATTGGGATTAATTTCCCAACATTCAGTTGGGCAATAACAGAGTACATGGGTTGTTACAAGCGGTTGATAACTACTCAAAACAGTTCCTAACAGCAGCAACTACCTTTGGTCTTTATATACTCTTGATTGTGTACATTGTAAAGGTTGACGATTTTGGATGAGATATTTAGTACGTTATTGTATTCTTTGAGTTGTGTGAGTTCACAAGTGAAGTGAGGAAATATCCAATTCCGAGTGAATGAGTGTGTAAACATTCTTTATCAATCAAAGAAGTACTAGTCTGGTCCAGTGGATGTAGATCACATTGATCGAACCACTTAAATCCTTGTGTGCTGTTTGTCTCGTTGATTAATTTTCTGAATTACTATCCTAGAGCAGTTGTTTCTTCTATATTCAAGTGTTCTAATTAGTTGGAGACGTCTAACCGATCGGAATTATCTTGACAATATTGTATTTTCAAATATCTTCAAACAAGGCCATAACTTTCAAACCAGCATCAGCTGAGCTTTTCATTAAGTAAACAAGTAAGTGTTTTCAAAAGAACTCAAGAACGAGTCTCAACAAACAGGCCTACTCACTTCCGCATTTAATCTCTTCAACAGATTACTATAGTCATCTGGACCAGCAGACTTGTAGTCCAGTTGACATAGAAATTAGAAGAGGTTCCAAACTCCTTTGAAAAAGTTTTAAAGTCTATTCACCCCTCCCCTCTAGACTTTAATCCCATTCACTACTCGTTCAGGGACCAACAGTTAAAGCATTTAAGAGTTAACAACATCTACAATCTCCCCCAATTTTACCTTTCGACTACAACACACCTGATGCACATATATTTCTATACATACTCAGTTTTATGTATTTAGTTGAGGTTAACATCATTGCTAAATACTAGTCAAGTCAACACTTGTTGTAATCGTTGGATTAAATCGAATGAAGATCAAGGATAATCTTACAATGATCCGTGCCATAAGATCAAGATAATTTTATTCAAAACAGAACAAGTACAAACAGTATACTTATTCACAATACATAAACTTACTAAAATCATAAGTTAGATTGGAAGAGAACTTAAGATTTAAGTATGACACAAAAATCAGAAATCAGAGCAAAAAGAACAAAAACAATAATAACAATATATATAACTTTACAAAAATAAAAAGTTAAATCAGAGCATCATATATGAATATGTACTAGATCAACCTAAGACTTACGTAAGACTCAAAAGAAATCACAGCAATAATGAAGAAAAGAAAAACAAACAGAGCAAAGACTAAAAATAAAAAACAGAGCAAAAAATGTGTGAAAAATAATAATATCTAACAAAGACTTAAACAATAAGCAATAAGCAAATGAGAATTAAAGATAAGTGTACTTCTAAATTATATTATCATCAAAGCAAACAATTTAAGCATTAAGCAGTAAGCACATGATAATTAAAGAGAGGTGTACTTCTATATTATCCTCAAAGCAAACAATTTAAGCAAATTGAATCATAAGGCAAGTTAGAAAAGACAAAACAAACAACAACTAATAAAGATCAAAAATCAGCTAGCAGTAAGCAAATAAGAATAATTCTTTAAGGCAAACAATTTAAGCAAATTTGATGCAGTAAACAAATAAGAATAATTCTTAAGGCAAACAGTTTAAGCAAACTGAAAATAGAGCAAAGTTAGGGAAAAAATCAAATACAATAAACTATTAACATATACAACATGCAGTAAGCAAATAATGATAGGTAAGAAAACAATTAAAGCATAAAAGCAGTGATCTATTATCATAAATGCAAACAAATTAAGCAAGTTGAATAAAAGACAACCTATCAACTAGAAAGTAAAAACAGAATTTGTAAATCAACTTAAACACAATAACAACAATGAATAAGATCAAGGGAAGTATAAAAGGCACAAATACTTAAGAAACCAAATAAGTGACATATATTGCTGTAACAACAGTTGCAACATCATCATCGTGCACATAATCACTTATAATGTTCAGCCCTCCCCCTGTCTTGTATCAACCTATTCAGTTGTTACCATAACTTATTTAGATGTCATAAAGAACATTTATATGTTCATTAGCATCAGCAAATTGATCTTCCTCCTCTTCAACAATTATGCACGTTGTAGCAAAGTGAACTACAATATCTGGTTCAGCAGTCTCTTTATTAACAGCATCAGGTACACAATCAGCTTCTGGTACATCTCCATGGAGCTCTTCACTTCGAACCCCAGAAGTTGATGGTGTTTCTCCCCATGTGGTAGTAGAAAACGTCTCTAACCATTGGACTTTAAGGAACTGAAGGCCATCAATAGAGTCATGTAAACGTTTCAGTTGAAGTATAATAAAAGATCTGGAAACAGAAATATTTTGACCAACGTGACCACCAATGTGTTTCACATTCGGAGTAGCATTTCTCTGTTCAGTTCTTGCTGGAGCTGGTCAAGCTGGAATAAGAGCATCTCTGTGATCAAAACCATCTGAATTTTGCAAGGGCAAATAAACAGTACTTTCACCAAGTAACAGAGCAGGTGAGATAGTCATCAAGGGTACCTTGCCTCTAAGAACCTCAATTTCCTTATGTTTAAAAATTCATGCCTCTTGAGGTATGAACATATCAGCACAGGGTAAGGTAAAATCCCTTTATAAAAAAATATCACTATAAAGTGCATGTGGTGAAAATAGTTAAATACAGATTAAATTCTTCAGCACAAAAATCCCATAAAACAATATAGCTTGATCCTTAGTCACCGTAGTGGAATTTGTAGAGGGTATCCAATTGTAGACAATCAATTTATGGAGTACAGAGTATAGAGATGTGAAATCTTTAGCAAACATAACATTTTATCACCTAGTTAATCTACCCTAGTTATAGAAGTAGCAACCAAGTTCAAATCAAGTTCATCTTCATCAAACACAGGTTCTATCTCTAAGAGATCATTAACCAATTCCGGAGTAAATGAAATTGATCTCCCCCTAAATTGTACATTCCCATATCTTTTAAAGCTATGTCTACCCGTACTCTTCCTAAGTCAAGCATAAAGTACATATACCCAGTCAAACACAAAAGTATCACTCAAAGTTACAGTTTTCAACAATCAAAAATTGTATCAACCATTTACTTCTCAAAATCAGCAATATTAATTCTCTTTTCCATTAACAATTTTCGTCTAAATAGTTTAGTGATTTTAGCAACTAACCTATCCGCCTAAAAATTACCATCAGGATCAGAATTACCTCCTTCAGAATTTGTCTCCTCAGCTGATTCAGAGTCCTTACTACTGCTCTTCTCAGAATCATCACTTCTACTGTCATCAGGGTCTGGTGTTGCAGCACTTGCTTGAGCATTTGATGCAGCATTCTTCCTCAAAATCTTCTTAATCTCACGCACAGTGGGATTATCCTCTGGATCAGATTCAATTCTTTTGGGCAAGTCTCGTTCAGCATCAACCTTCTTTCCCTTTGGATCATACTTCCTTTTGACTTCTTTCTCAGTAACCACATTTTCTTCCTCCGATTAACAAAAGAACTTAAATCGGTTCATCAGCAACACTACTTCCTTTCTTCTTTCTCCTCAATGAGTTAGAGTAATCAACTCGTACACACACAGTCGAATTTCCTTCGTTAAACAGGGATCCTCTTTCTCTTTTCTTTCTCAAAATTTCTCCAAAAATCAATCTATTCAGATTCATCAGTATTAAAAAGATAAGAGTTAGTTTCACCTGAGTTAGCATTCGCGTCGGTCTCCTTCATTTGAGCATCCTCAGAATCGGATGTCTCAGCATTTGCATACTCATTCTGCTCAGCAACATGAAACTCATCAATTTCCTTTTCAATCTCCCCCAGAGAGGAAGCACTTGAGGCAATTTCCTCTGTTTCAGTGTTAGGACTTGGAAATTGGGGCTTTTATGAGGTGAACGAACCAAGTATAGTGGTGAGTTTTTCGATTTTCAGTAGTGAGAAATGTCAATGGACATATTTCCAACAATAAGAATGTAAGATTCTCAGAATTCACATTCGATTGAGACATATTCTGAATAGCTTGGTTCAGCTTGTTAAGAAGGGTCGAATCGAGTTCAATGTGAACAGTTGTAGGAATGGGTGTAACTGGAGTTATTTGGGTAAGTGTTTCAGCTTTACTTGTAGCAGTTGGTGAGTTTTGGTGTGAGCGGCTATGAAAGCGAAACTATTAAGATTTGAGAGAGATGGAGATGACGGTTTCGTGGGAGTTTGATGGTGGTGAGGTATTTTCCTGTCATTTAAGCACCAAGAAATCGAAAAGATAATCACAATAACCGAGACAAACAAAGCTTTAGCAAATCATAAAATGCAATACTCAAATCACTCGAAAAAATGCAATGCTTAGTATATCATCTTATGAGAAGTATATAGGAGAGAATGCATAGTTGGAAGTAATATGTATAAAAATAAGAAATAACTAAGGAGGATTCTAGAAGGAATTCGATAATACTCCATAAACTTAGCCACAAAAATAGATCATGGTTAACTAGTGGGTAAAATCATAATTAAATAAATTAAGAACATTCTAGAATATTTAGTATTTAAATGTGTATAATCTGAAATAAAACAAGGACGTGGGTTAGTATAATCAGAATAAATAAATTTCCACAAATAATCAAATAATTACAACTTATAAAATTATAATTGAATCATCTAATGCTATGCTCAAAACTGTTATATACACCTCAACACGGTTTTTACATGAATTTACTTCATTTGTGTTACACCATATTTTTTCTTTTTGTGTTATAGCATCTAATTTGTATTGATCCATTGTTCCTGTAGAGTACATCGTAGTAGCGAACTCCATGCCCCATACTTACTTAATGGATTACAAACCTCTTGATGTTTTTACCAAATATCACCTTTTGAAAAGAAGGCATCGTAGTAGCGAACTCCGTGCTCCATAATTACTCAGTGGTTTGGTACATCTTTTAGTATGCTAATAACATTCTATTTTTTATGCATTTGAGAGGTGTAAGACATGTTTATTTTTGCATAACAAATTTTAGATTCAATAATATTTTACAAAGGAATTATTCAATGAAAATAGGAAATAAATTAAATCTATAACAATTATACAACCTTATGATGTTGTCCCAAATGTTACGACATTTGTGACACCATCCATCTAGGATTATTCAGATACTACACATACCAAGAGATTTCCTCAGAGATGAGAATGTCTCAAGGTCAAGACCTTAGTAAATATATCAACATTATGATTTTCAGTAGGTACGTATTTCAACTTCACTATGTTCTTCTCTACTAAATCTCTCATAAAATAATTTCTAATGCAAATGTGTTTAGTGAGTGAGTGTTGTGCTGAACTTTTAGAAATGTTTATGCACTCATATTATCACAGAAAATTGTAAGGATATCAATTTCAATTTCATAAGTCATGAAACATCTTGCTTAACCACAAGATTGTTTCCCATGTAGAAACATCCTCTACTCTTACTCTTTCTGTCGTTTATATCTCATGCTCAATCCGCATCACTTTATCCAATCAAAATGTTGTTGGTGTCCTTAGTGTACCATATCCCAAGTTCACTTGTACCTGAAACATACTTGATAATTCTTTTCACTACATTCAGGTGAGAGTCCTTTGGATTAGCTTGGTACCTATAGAACAAACAAAAACATTGTACATAATATCTAGTCTATTAGAGGTTAGATAAAGTAAACTTCCTATCATGGATCTACACAATGTTGGATCAAAATCCTTTCTAGCACTGTCTTTGCAAAGTATCAAAGTAGATCTCATAGAAGTTTTCATTACTTTTTAACTTTCAAAAACCAAACCTTTTAACCAAGTTCTTAGCATACTTCCCTTGAGAGAAGAATATACCATCCTTACATTGCTTGATTTGAAGACCTAAAAAATAATTCAAGTCTCCAACCATACTCATCTCAAATGTTGCAGTCATTGTTTTAACAAATTGGTTAACATTTTATCACACGTTAAACCAAACACAATGTCATCAACATATATTTGAGCAATAAGTAAATCTCTCCAGTGTGCTTAATGAACAAAGTTATATCGGTTTCTCCTCTAACAAAAACGATCAGGGTATTGTGGATCTTCAAATCCTTTAAGTTGTTCAACATATGCTTCTTCATTCAAAATGCAATTTAGAAATGCAGTATATACAAACTTTTACACTTTATACAAACTTTAGAAATGCAGTATATATAAACTCTATAAACTTTACTATTTCTAGAATAGCCTAAAAAGAAACCTTACACTTTTAGAATCAAACTTCTGAAGTTGGTCCATATCATTCAGAATATAACACATACAACCAAATACATGAAAATACTTCACACTTGGTTATCTAATGTTCAAAATCTCGTAAGGTGTTTGAATAGAACCAGATCGAATATAAACTTTATTAATAATATGACGTGATGTATTCAATGCTATATCCCAAAATCTCTTAGCAAGACTTTTAGAAGTAAGCATGACTCTTATCATTTATTGTAGAGTTATATTCTTTCTTTCAGCAAAGACATTCCGTTGTGGAGTTTTAGGAGATGAATATTCTTGCAAAATACTATTTTTACCACAAAAATCATTAAACATGCTATTTTCAAATTCCCTGCCATGATCAATTCTAATACGGCCAACTTTCAAGTTAAACACATTTTAGAATCTTTTGTAAAGAATTTTAAATGCAGCAAATTAATGTTTTAGATATATTTCTTAAAAACTCAATCCAGGTAAATTTAGAAAAATCATCTACCACAACTAAAGAATATATTTTGCCTCCAATGCTTTCAGTTTTCAAAGGACTATTTAAATCCATGTGCAAAACAATTCGAAACATTGATGTGTAGAACAATGTGACAGCATTTTATGCAACACTCTTACCTGCTTACCTTTCTGGCATGGTCCACATACAGTAGTACTCTGAAACTTCTGTTTTGGTAATCTTTTTCATTGCATCGACTTTGATTAATCTCTACACTAATGTATAATATGCATGTCCCAATTTTTTATGCAATAAGACATTTTCATCATTCTTTGACAAATTACACACATTTGTTCCAATAAGATAACAATTATCTACTGCCCTAGACAATCTTCATCTTTATTAAGAACATACACATGATTCTTTGTCAAATTTTACATGCAAATTATCATCACAAAGTTGACTAATACTAATCAAATCAGCAAGCAATCCATCAAAATCATCAAAGTTGACTAATACTAATCAAATTTTAAACTTAGGAAAACCTTCAACATTCAAAGTTCCTTTTCCTATAATTTGTCCTTTCGAACAACCACCATATGTAACATTACCATCATTCAAGGTCACATAATCAGATAAGTAGTCAATTTATCATGTCATATGTTTAGAACAACCACTATCAAAATATCATTGACCAAGTAAACATGCTTTCAAGAAAGTGTGAACAACATTACAAGTAACATCAGATTTCCGTGCAGATTTTAGAAAATGTTTCATAGGATGTATTATCATTTTAGGTAACATTTTCTCATATCTCAAATCATCAAACATTTGCATGCAGTAAGGACAAATATGATCAATTTTCAAAAAATAATGACATACAAACTTCTTTTCAATGTTTTTGACTTTGTGAGAATCTGTTTGTGCAGATGTTACAACATATGTTTTAACATTTGCCTTCTCAAATTTCACAGCATTTTCAAAAAATTTAGAAATAGAAGCAGTTTCACCATCATAACGTATACCGCAATTATCAGATTTACATATAGCTGTAACATATATCAGAAGCACTCATAGAAAATTTTATGAAACTTAAAGTAGAGGTGATCAATTTCTCCTTCAGTTTGTAAACTTCAAAATCTCTTCTGGTATGTATGACCTCTTGATTGGTAATTGTCTCTTTCAGATTCACATTCTCTTTATTCAAAGAATTAAGAGTGAGTTTCTGAAAGTTACAATCATTTAAAAACTTTTGGTATTTAGAATCATCAATCCTTATGTCTGCATCATCAACAAACCCATTAAAACAGTACAAATCTGGGTGACTCTGTTTTGATGTTACCATAAATGTTATGACATTAGGTGCAACATCAGAATCTGTTTCATCCAGATTATCATCTAAAGAAACATCATAATCAATCTTAGTATGAAAAGTGAATTCAACATCTTTTGATTCATCAAATTCAACATTTGATTCATCACTTAAGGTAGTACTAAAATCCAGTTTTTGCTAAAGTCTAATATTGACACATTAATTTTCATAATGACCAAATTCAGAACATGCATTGAACTGATTTTATATATATTAAAGATCATACCTTGGTTTACCTTCACTTTTTGATAACCTTGGTTGAAATGGACTTTTCCTTCTTTCTGGTGGGGTGTTGACGTGTTGATTTAGATCTTTGGTACATCATAACCTGTAAGTACAGTCCTCCACGCACGTTCATCAATCGACTTGATATACATGCACAACTTAGGCTTTAAAATATGGAAAATATGTTCGGGTGCCTAAGTGCAGTGGATATGTGATATGTTTCCATTGCTAATATAAACTAAAAACACACTTAAACAAGGATCGAACCTAGTGTCGTCAGGTGTTGGCTCTGATACCAACTGAAAGTGTGTGGGTGGATGGTATCTAGTGTTTAAGTGAAAAACATAATAATGCTGCACTGAATGTTGAAACAAATAGTGCAACACTGACTCTAACAGAATATCAGAAATAATGACACACAGCGGAAGATTTGAAACACTAAAAACAAACGAGACACTATGGAAATATTTTTCACATAGATTTTATAAATAAAAATATATGTGAGCCTTATGGCGAAATATCAATACTTATCTTAAAGTACAAATGTTGTGTGAAATGTTACAACAATAACCTTCACAACAGAAACTACAAAAATGGCAGGTGCCTTGTTTTGAAAACGAACTAAGTGTATAAAGTATACACTGTCGAAATGCTAGTCTATCTATGATTACACTCTCAGTAGATAAGAAAAGCACACAGCCATACGGGTGGGATACTTCGTATGAACTAAATGGTATAACTACTGGGGCCATAATTTCCTAACAGGATGAACACTGGTCTAGGATATTGATCGAGTAGTACACACTAAATTATGGAGCCTTCCTTCTGTATTTATAGAGAGAAAAACGAATTCTAGAGGCTACCATGTAAGATCCTATTTTTTAGGATCTCAACTTCCATGATCCTTCTAGATCCTTCCACAATGTTCCATGTCGTTCTAAGCTACTTCCAGGCTCTTCTAGAACTTCTAGCACGTTCTCCTAAGTTCTGGAATCTTCCAGGTTCCAGACTCTTGTAGAACCTTCTAGATCGCCGCCTGAAATATGATATCATTTAGCTCAACATTTAATGTAACATTTCTGAAAAGACTTAGAAAAAATCAAGGAAGGTCAAATTAAGATGTTGTTGATAATGTTAAAGCATTTAAGAGTTAACAACATCTACAAGAAGAGTTAATGCTCTTAAGAAGAAAAAGAAAAATGAAGCCTTGATTGAGAACATTTTCATGGATTTCATAGTGCATCTAAATAATGAAGCTTATTGGATGGATATCAAGAAGAAATGGACCAATAAAAAGGTATGGAATATAAGAGAAAAAGAAAAAGAGAACCTAAAACCATAAGCTCACAAGTGGAGCCAGAGGTCGGGGTGCCGTTAAAACCTTGCCTGGGAAAACCCTACTTAGGGACAAAACCCGAGGTCAAGGGAAAAGGTACACTCCTCTAAATAACAAAGTTTAAAGTATAAGACTGAAAGTATGACAAATATAAGTGTTCCTTGAAATGCCCTCAATCCGTGTCATCCAGCATATCCGACCAACGATCGTGAAGGGACACATGCATAAACTCTAAAGTGCTAGAGTCAGCTGAACCATCCGGCGGCTGCTGAGGCGGACCCTTCCCCGACCAACGCCTGGTGTATTGGCTAACACCTGCTAGCTCTGTTAGACTAGAGTTGTCCACCATAAATGATGCATTGGCTGTATACCTAAGAGAGTCATACAGCTCATCTAGGTGAGCAACCTTAGAATTTGTGATGTCCTGAGTGGCTCGTTCCCGGAGGTGTGTGAGAGGCTCACGAGTCTTCTTAATAGTAAGCTTCGGCTGGAAAAGTACCCTAGTGGTGGTGGAACCCTTCACTCTATTGGCGGCCTTCCGAGCTGTCACGACCAAAGATGGAGCCTTCTCTGTGAGAGGCTGATATGTGGAGGTCGATGCCCTAGTAGGGTTTGGGTGACCCCCTTCCTTCAGTAAAGCATCCTCTGTGACACCCCGTCCCAAAATTGATAATATAAATAATTATTAGAAATAAGTTTAACAAAAGATAAATTTTATTTGCGAATTTTCTAAATAATATTAGAATGTGTATGTTGCAAAAACTTTAATTTTCAGGAGGCGGACGAGCATTTTGAGAAGGGCGCACTCCTAGCACTCAAATAATAATAATAATGATAATTTGAATCATAACACATTAAAGAGGAAACCTTAATTTCCATTGCGGAAAGAAATCGAATGTTTCGACGAAATTGGAATTTCAGAAATCGTGTTTTTAATAAATAAACATATACATATAATATAATATAATATAATATAATAATAATAATAATATGTTGGGAATAAAATGATTTTGATCTAAGATACCAAAACCCCTGATTGATGATGTACAAGTTAGTTGAGATATGCTCAAGTCATTGTTCAGGCAAGTTGTCCCAGAACACTTAATGTGTAGTTTGCTTAAGTTAAAATCTCAGAAATGTTATGAGATATTAGTAATCAGGATAGTTGTGCAAAGCTGAAATGTTAGGCAGCTTGATAGGTCTATAGGACAAAGCTGCTGATCTATTCAAGATAAACTGATCAAATGGACAACCTGGCTGAAGAGTTCAAGTATACTGAAGTTGTGCTCATAAATGCAAAAGATCTAGGCAGTTGAAATAATCAAGTGGATTAAGTGTCAAAAGCTTACAGAAGCCATATTCAATGAAGCATTTATTGCCAATCATGCCTGAACCAAGCATTAAAGACTTAGAGCATTAAAGAGTGAAGCATTGAATGAGTGTTGGAACATTCTAAACTGCAGCAGGAATGTTCAGGGAGCTTGTCCCATCTGACCGTTGATTGTGTGTAAAGTTTGCCACAAATCAACCTAGGACAATGTGCAAAATTGGAAACTGACACAAGTCTTCCCAGCCGCCTTTGTCAGAAGTCAACACATTCATTCAAGCAACCATTGAAGACCTCTTTTACACAGTGAATAAAAGGATGTCAAGCTTCATAGCCGTTTCAATGGTGCTGCAAATAGACATATTTGAATTGCTAATCCCTCCAACGGTTAGTTGTTCAAATTGTCTATAAATACAGAAGTGATCAAAGGAATTCAGTATCCAACTACAAGCTATCAAACTATCATCAAGCTTTCAAAAGGAAACCAAGCTGTTCTCTAGAATTCCAAGTTTCCTGAATCACTTCAAGTCAGCTAAGCCAATTCTTGTAAACATCCTAGCTTAGCATTGAGATATCCTATTCCTTTACACTGTTCTTATTGTAAAGGATATCTCTATTAGTTGGAACCAAACCTCAAACCTTATCTCATTTAGTGAAGAGAGTGTTTGTTGTAGAAGTGAGGAGTTAAGGACTGTTAGTGTGAAACACAGTCTTAACTCAGAGAGATTGAGCACTAGGACTCAAGTTATCCTAGGGATCAAAACACTAAGAGAGTGTTGTTGATCAGTGCACCTTGGCACTATAAAACAAGCTAATTCCATTGAGAAGGAATTATCCTGTTCAATCAGGGAAAGTGGATGTAGGAGCTTGAGTCTCTGAACCACTATAAATTTGTGTCTCATTTACTTACTGCATTCTTAATTTCACTCTATTCAATCATATTTCAAAGATTCATAACTCAGTAAGTAAGAAAATCTGTTTTGGACAAAGTCCCTGATAACCTGTATTTTCAGAAATCAACTTGGAGTATTTCTTTAAGTAGAGGCCAACCACATTCCGCACTTAGCAACTCTTTTAGATATTTAGCCAACTGATCACTTAATAGTAATCAGTAGGACAAGTATCTATCAAAGTTCACACTCAGGCCAGTTGTGAGACAACCTGCCTGATAGGACCAGTTTATTGAAAAGAAAAGAATTTGCATACACAAGTGCATTCCCCCCCCCCCCATACACTTGTGTTATACTCCACCAAGGACCAACAAGTGGTATCAGAGCAGGGGTTCAAAGACCACTGCTTCTGAAAATCCAACTGATTTTCAAAATCACATTTTTCTGTGGTCACTGAACTGATCCAAAATTTCTGAAAAACTCTTCTGTGTTCATTCTATATTACATTTGTTGAAATGGCTAACAATGCAGTTCCAGGAGATGCTGTCAACACCATCAACAATATGGGTCCAAACCAAGTCAATCATATTTCTCATCACAAACTGCCAATGTTCTCAATTGAGAACTATGATTTCTGGAAGATCAGGATGAGAGCACATCTTGCTTGCCAGCATGATGAGATGCTCAAAGTCATCACTAGAGGGCCATTCACATTCACTAAAGCAAATCCCAAGCTCACTGATGCTCAAAAAGCTGATCCAAGGGAGTTGCTGCCAAAAGATGAAGATGACCTCACAGCTGAAGAAAGAAAAAGGCACAACCTGAACTACATTGCAATGAACACATTGTACCAGACAATTCCAGATGCAGTGATGGGGAGAGTATACCACTGCACATCAGCTAAAGAGATTTGGGATACCTTAGCACTTATGTGTGAAGGTACCCAAAAGATCAAGGAGAACAAGCTTCAAGTGGCTATCCAAAAATATGAACAATTCTCTATGGAGGCCAATGAAACCATTGATCATCTTGATGGCAGGTTCACTGACATCATGAATGAAATAAACTCTCTTGGCAAGTTCTATGCCAAAAGAGAGGTTGCTCTGAAGATCTTGAGAAGTCTCACATCCAAGTGGGACATATACTCTGTCGTGATGCAAAACACCAGCAATCTTGACAACATGCCAATGCAGCAAGTATTCTCTGAACTCAAAGCATATGAGTTTGATCTCAATAGAAAGAAGGTGCATGAAGAGCCATCCTCTTCAAACAAAGGTGTTGCCTTCAAAGCTGCTGAAACAGAAAAGAAGACTACTCAAAGATCCTCTCAGTCTGTTTCAAAATCTGAAATAAAGGAGGAGTTGGCACTCATGGCTAGAAGATTTGAGAAGCTCAACTCCAGATTTGGTAGATACAAGAAGTTCTACCAAGATAACAGAACCAGAAGAAGATTCAGTTCTCCTGAACATAAATCAGAGGACAAAGTCTCTGATGAAAAGAAAGAAGACAGATATGATGATAGGAAGAAATTCAGCAAAGGTGAGCCATCATCATCAAGAAGGAAGGAGTCCTCAAAGAATGATGATGAAGATGTGTGTTACAACTGCCAGAAGAAGGGTCATTTTCAGTATGACTGTCCTGACCTCAGTGCAAAAGAAAGAAAGGAAAGGCAAAACAAAAATAAAAGGCTGAACAACAGGAAGGCTATGGTAGCTGGAGATTCAGCAAGTGAGGAGAGTGTCTACTCTTCTGATGATGGGCTGTTCTCCAACAGTGACAGTGATGAGGACTGTCAAATGGCACTTGAAGATGAAGAGGTATGCTCAACTTCCAACTTGTCAATTAACACACATGAATCTAGTGAAATCCATCTTGACTTTGAAAAGTTGTTGGAAGATTTCACGAGAATGCAAGAAGTATGCAATATGGCTCTGAGAGAAAATGAACAGTTGAGATCTAAAGTCAAAATGCCCAATCCTCCTGAATCTGAAATTGACATTAAATCAACTGAGTTGTATCAACAGATTGTGAGAGAACATGAAAAAATGTCTCTCAAAGTCTCTGAACAACAAAAGCTGATTGATGAACAAAATCATTCTCTAAAGAAAAAGGATTTTGACTCTAGAACTCTACAAGCTAAATTTGACAATCTCTCAAGAGAATTTGATACTCTAAAAATAAGTGAGGGGAGCTTGAAAATGAAAATGTCTGCCTTGAACAAATCTGCTAAGGCAATAGAGGAAATTCAAGGGTTTCAAAGACCATTTGCTCAAAGGGATGGATTAGGCTATAATCCATGTGAACCCTCACCTGGTCTTAGTATTGCTTCATCAAGCAATTCTAAGATGACTTTTGTAAGATCAGTGGCACAACAAAATGAAATTGAAGTAAATCAACCACTGATCAAGGATAAGGGAAAAGGAATTTTTATACCAACTCAGGTAAACAATGTACCTAAACCCACACCTTTGGAAAAGGTTAAAAGCATTGCTTACAGGAGGAATGAGGTTCAGAAAGGTAGAACCAATGGAAGGCCAATCTATCTGAATCAACATCAGAGGAGTTGTCCAAAACCTGTTCAGAAGAGGCCAACTCAAATGAGGCAACCTCAACTAAATGGATTAAGGCCAATACCCTCTGATAGGTATAAAACATTCAGGAAGCATGGACCTTACTTGCAAAACGGAAAAGGCCATCCAAAAACTCATCCTCAAAAGTCTTACCCAGCTGCACCTAAGCTTAGTAACTTCAGGAGAAATGTCCCAAAGAAATGTACCAACTCTCCTGAACTCTACAAAGCTAACACTTATACACAAAAATCACCCAAGGCATTTAAGGGTCAAACTGTGTATGTAGATGTAAATGGAAACCAAGTCAGTCACTTTGAATCAATCAGAGTTATCAGGCAGATTTGGGTTCCAAAAGGTACAGCTAACCCTCTAGGACCCAACACTCAAAGGGTACCTAAATTTTGACTTTGCAGGACTGCAAGGACTCCAAAAGGAAGAGAAGCATCAACAAGAAAACAGCATGGTACCTGGACAGTGGATGTTCAAGGCACATGACTGGAAACAAGGAGCTTCTCTCAGACTTCATAGAAAAAGATGGTCCTTCAGTAACCTTTGGAGACAGCTCTCAAGGCATCACAAGAGGCTATGGTACATTAAACATTGGTAGTGTTAAAATTACTGATGTCTCATATGTTCTAGGCCTAAAATATAACTTGCTGTCTATAAGTCAAATTTGTGACAAAGGATATAGTGTTGAATTTGCACCAACTGAATGTACTATCAAAAACAAATCAACACAACAGGTGCTACTAACAGGGGTGAGAAAGGGAAATGTTTATTTTGCAGATTGGAGCAAAACCCCTGAAGCAGTCTGTCTTGTTGCCAAAAGCACTAATGAGCAAAGCTGGCTATGGCACAAGAGACTAAATCACCTGAACTTCAAAAACATCAACAAGATTGCAAGAAACTCTCTAGTTAAAGGGCTGCCAAATCAAGTGTTCACCAAAGAACATATATGCCAGCCATGTCAGGAAGGAAAGCAGATCAAAGCCTCATTCAAAGGAAAACCTGTCATCTCAACTGAGAGAGTCCTTCAACTATTGCATATGGATTTATTTGGGCCAATAATCCCAGTAAGTTTAAATGGAAGAAAATATGCTTTAGTTGTTGTTGATGATTTTTCCAGGTACACTTGGGTAGTATTCTTGCTGAACAAAAAGGAGACCCAAATCAAACTACCTGAATTGATGATGAGATTAAGCAATGAAAAGGGCCTAAGCATTGTCAAAATCAGATCTGACAAAGGCACTGAGTTCATTAACTCATACATCAATGAGTATTGCAGCAAAAATGGCATCACTCATGAAACTTCAGCAGCAAGAACACCTCAACAAAATGGGGTTGCTGAAAGAAGGAACAGGACCTTGAAGGAGGCAGCTAGAACCTTGATTGCTGAATCCAAACTACCTAAAAGGTTCTGGGCTGAAGCCATTAGCACTGCATGCCACACTCAAAACAGGTCCTTAATCACCAAAGGACAAGGTAAAACCCCATATCAAATATGGAAAGGTAGATTGCCCACTGTTGCTTATTTTCACATATTTGGTTGTAAGTGTTTCATTCATAATAATGGGAAAGAGCAATTGAAAGCTTTTGATAGCAAAGCTGATGAAGGAATATTTGTTGGATATTCACAAATCAGCAAGGCTTACAGAGTTTACAATTGCAAAACTCTTATTGTGGAAGAAACACCTCATGTTGTGTTTGATGAATCTATTAATGAGTTCAGGGATAGAAGCCTGAATATTGATGAGATAACACAAAGAACAACCAGATTAAGGCTTCAAAGCAAGGAAACAGTATTTGTGGAGGTTGCCCAGCCTGAACTTCATGAAAATCAAAAACTGGACAACCTACCTGATAGCAATCAACCAGTAGACAACCATCCTGAAGGAGAAATCGAACTGACTGATCCCATCCCAGTTCAAAACCAGGTAACAACTACCAATGAAGAAGCAGGCAATGCTGAGGTAGTTAATGGATCCACTATTCAAGGGGGAACCAATGAAAATGTCAACTTATCTGACAATGAGGACAACACCCCTGAATATGATCCTGAACTTGATCCTTCAATTAACTTTCCTGAATTTAATGAATCTAGTGATCCAACTTCAGATGAGGACAATCCTCCTGAAAGGATCAGGTCTAGAAGGACTTGGTTGCATGACCACCCATCTAGCCTGATACTTGGTAATCCAAGTGAAGGGATCAAAACTAGAAGATTTCATGGAGAAAGTGCTTTGTTTTGTTGTTTTCTTTCAGAACAGGAACCTAAAGACATTGAGGAAGCACTACAAGACACCAACTGGATCATAGCCATGCAAGAAGAGCTGAATCAGTTTATCAGAAATGAAGTTTGGGAGCTGGTAGACAGGCCAACTCATCAAGATGTCATTGGAACTAAATGGGTGTTCAAAAACAAGAAAAATGAAAATGACATCATTGTAAGAAACAAAGCTAGATTGGTGGCCAAAGGATATTGTCAATCTGAAGGGATTTATTATGATGAGACTTTTGCTCCAGTGGCCAGACTTGAGGCAATCAGACTCTTCCTAGCATATGCAGCTCACATGAGATTCAAGGTGTATCAAATGGATGTGAAAAGTGCATTTCTCAATGGGGTGCTCAAAGAAGAAGTATATGTGGAACAGCCCCCAGGCTTTGAAGAAGGAGACAAGGTGTACAGATTAAAGAAAGCCCTCTATGGCTTAAAGCAAGCTCCAAGAGCTTGGTATGACACCTTATCACAGTTTCTTCTAGATCATGGTTTTGTCAAAGGCACTGTTGACAGAACCTTGTTCAGAATCTGTGAAGGAGATGATATTTTGTTAGTCCAAATCTATGTGGATGACATTATATTTGGATCTCCAAATGAAAAATTGTGTGAGAAGTTCTCTAAACTCATGCAAAGCAAATTTGAGATGTCCATGATGGGATTGATGAATTTCTTCTTAGGACTTCAAGTCACTCAATCAAAGAAGGGAATATTCATCAATCAGGCCAAGTATACAAGGGACATGATCAAGAAATTTGGATGTACTACAAGCAAACCAGTCAGAATTCCTATGAATACTAACTGGAAGATGGATCCTGATGAAGGTGGAGAGTCAACAAACTCCACTAACTACAGAGGAATCATAGGATCACTGCTATATCTCACTGCAAGCAGGCCTGATATCACATTTGCAGTTGGAGTGTGTGCAAGATTTCAAGCAAATCCAAAAAGGAGCCATCTAGATGCTGCCAAAAGGATTCTAAGATATCTCAAGGGATCTGAGAATCTTGGATTATGGTATCCAGCTGATGATAACATTGAGCTTACTGGATATTCAGATGCAGACTATGGAGGATGTAGAATTGACAGAAAATCCACCTCAGGAACTTGTCAATTCTTGGGCAGCAAGCTTATCTCATGGTTCTCCAAGAAGCAAAATACAGTTGCACCTTCAACAACTGAAGCTGAGTATGTAGCTGCTGGAAGTTGCTGTGCTCAGATTCTATGGCTCAGGCAACAATTAAGAGATTACAAAGTAATCACAAATGAAGTGCCAATATTCTGTGACAACAATAGTGCAATTGCCATCTCACAGAATCCAGTGCTCCACACCAGATGCAAGCATGTGGACATCAAGCATCATTTCATAAGGGATCATGTGGAGAAGAAAGATATCAAGCTTGTCAAAATTCACACTGATAAGCAAAAAGCTGATATTCTGACCAAACCTCTAGCTGAAGCAAGGTTCTTGGAACTTTCAGCTGAATTAGGGTTACTTGATCCAGGCAAGATGGACAAATGAGGAGAGTAAAGCTCCAATGAAGGGGGAAACTCAAAGATGAACTTCAGCAAAGTTGACCAACCTCACTGAAGCTGTCAACCAAAGAGAGAAACTCAGCAAGGTTGTCTCTGAAGTGTTCAGCAATGTTGGTCAGGGGACTTGTCCAAGTGGGACCCAGTCAGCAACTTCGGGACCCACTCAGGCAAAGTAATCAGGCAATTTGGTCCACACAGAAACCAAAGCACATCTCAGGATGTTTGTCCAAATTAATTGGATAATTATTGCTATTATTAGCATTGATTAGACATTTAAGAGGTTTCTTGGTCTAAGAGTAGGCCATTTTAGGATGGAGTGTGTTATAAAGATTTTTAAACCCAAAAAGGCAAATCAGCATTAATGCAGAAATCTTAATAAGATTGCATGAATTCTTGAGCCTTCATCCAAACCATTAAATTGCATTCAAAACTCCATCGAACCATTGAAAGTCCACTACCCCACTATATTCAAACGGTTTTTCAAATTACCCACTGTTACATTCCATTACCCAACAGTTAATAAATCCCTTCCATATATAAACCTCTCAATTTTCACCACCATCCCTACGCACTCATAATTCCCAAACCCTTTGAAGCCTCAAAACCTCTAAACCTGCAACTTTTCTCCAAAACCTTCCTTCTCTCAAATCTATCCATGGCACCAAAACTCAAGAGAGAAGAACTTGTAGATTTCAATGATTCCTCCCTGGACATTGATTTCTCTTATCTCAGTAACCCAAACTCCTTATGGTTTGAAAAGCTGGTTGCTTTTGACAGCCTAGACAAGGAGGTTGAGCCAGTACTCCATTGGCTTAAGGAAGCAGGCCTAGAAAAATTTCTTGGCACCAAGCCTGACTCATGCCTAAATCCATGTGTGGCAGAATTCTTTGCCCATCTAAGATGGAAGGGCAAGAAGGGGGATGTGTGCACAAAGCTCACATATGCTGAAGAAGATGAAGAAGAAGAAACTCAGCATACAATCATCTTCACTGCAGAAGACCTAGAAGCTAGCTTTGGGCTACCTTCTGAAGGTATGAATCCTGAATTGTACAAGGAAGAAGATGATCAGGAGTTTTATTATTCTTGGATGATAGAACCTAAAAAGGTTGTGAGTGCTCAAAACAAAAACACATTAAAGCCAGTGTTTAGACATTTGTTTGATTGTGTTGTTAAGAGCCTATTGAGCCACTCAGGGAGTGTTGAACAAATCAGTATGCCCAAATTAAGAGTGATGGCTGCTGTGATTGACTCTGCTGAGAAGAGAGTCAAGTTCAACTGGAAGAAATTCATTCTTGACAAAATGATGAATGAAAAATTCAAGTTCAAGGAGGTGAAACACCACAAGGTGGTGGTTGAAGGAAAACTCCAGTTCTGCACAAGAGCAAGCCTACTCTTGGAAAGATTTGCACATTACACCCACCTCCAAGCTAAGCCAAAGCCTTTTCCAGCTCAAAAGGTTATGTTTAGGAAGCTGTCTTCTAAGACAGAGAAGAGGAAGCAGGATGCAGCTTCAAAGAAGGCCATCACAACAGTACCAGCAACAAGAGCCTCTCCAAGAAAGAGAAAAGCCCAGCCACCAAAAGCTCAACCAAAAATGAAGAAGATGAAGAAGATTTTGCATGAATCTTCACCAGAGAATCAGTCAAGAAGTGAAGGAGCCACTTCTGAGGAAATAGAAAAGGTAGCTGAGGAAGGAGTCAACCCTCCTGAAGAGGGTGAAGTATTCAGAGAAATTGTCCCCCTACAGCCTGAGAGCATAACTGAATTCAGAGACCTTGACCAGCCAACAAGGTATGAAAGAAAAAGAAGAATCATCAAGACCTCTGAGAAGCAAAGGTTGATGGAGGAAGAAAAGCAAAAGAAAGAGTTCTTCAAGGAGATTAGACAGGCAAGCAAGTCTAACTCCAAATCCAAGTCAAAACCTAACAGCCCTGAAGCCAACTCTCCTGATATTCAATCTCAAAGAATATCTCCAAGGCAAGAAGAAGAGGAGTGCAAGACTCCTGAAGATGCACCAATCATTGCCAAGAAGGTATACTCCCCTGAAGGTGCACCTGATAGATCAGGTATTGATGTGCTGGCTGATTTGGTCAATCTTGAAGACCGACCCTTTTCCCCACTTGATCCTAGACTCCTCTCTTACACCAAACTTCTTGAAACTGCCCTTCAAGAAGGTGATCAAGTTGGTTTCCCACCCATTCCAGCCATTCCAATTACCTCTTCAGGCACAATGCTCTCAAAAGCACCTGAATCCCAACTTGCTTTGATTTCTCCTGACCCCAACCCTTCAGAACCCAACTTACCTGACTCCCATTCCAACCCTCCTGAATCCAACTCTTCTGAAGATGACAGTGGTGAAGAATACACTTATGAGGGGATGCTAAGGCAGATTGCCAAGGCTAATGTGGATGCACTTTACCCAGGGTTGAAGGACTATCCTAGACTGCAGCAACAGTTCTATGATCTCAGAGCTCTTGTTGAGATCAAGGATAGAACTATGGTGGAAATAGCTCAAGCTATTCAGGACAAAGGAGCAAGCTGGTGGCAAGTTGAAGAGAACAGGCTCTTAAACTTTGCAAATGTGAAGAAATCCAGTGTGTTAACCACTGAGGCCCTGTTTTGCACAATTGTCTCAGAAAAGGTGCAAGCTGAGAAAGAAAGAATTGCACAAGGACTCAGGCACCCTGATAGTCCATCTGATAATGATGATGATGATGATGATGATCACACCAATCCCAATCCCCCTGGTATCAACTCAGCTCAGGTACATTACTTGACTTTTCATTCTGTAAAGGACTCTGATCATTCAGAGGAGTTGACCAAAGATGGTGACTCAGTCCAAGATGCATTGGCCAAGGATGGTTCTTTTGAACCTGAGGCACAGCTTGACAATGCTGAGACTTCCATAGGAGAAGCTGGCTTGGCTAAAGCCTCATCAATGTCAGGCAAGTTGGACATTGACCAGCCTTTAGTCATTCAGGATGACTCAGTGGACTTGGGATGCCCAAGCACTGTGATCTCCCAACAACTACCCTCTGTGGATCCTGTTGAGGATATCGAGGTGTCAGGTTTTGAAGGAGTTGAAAAGGCTGAGAGTGCTGAAAAATCAGAGGGAGGTGATGGTGAGGAGTGTGTGATCACTGGTTCCTTGAGTGCACCACAAATAGAGGGAGAGGAAGTAGAAATATTGGGTGCAGCCCAATATGAGAGTCAGGCTATTCTTCAAGTCAAATCTGAACTTGATGAATCCCTTGGTGAAAGGAGGCCTGATTCTCCAGTGAATGTGAGTTTATCTATTGAAAAGGAAGAAGAAAAGAATAAAGTTGAAAATGAGAGAAAAGGTGCTGATGTATCAGACCTTATGGGAGTAAAAGAAATAGAGGGTGATGAGGGAGTTTTTACTAACCCTATTAGTTTTGCAGATTCAGTTGCTGTTACTCTTGAACAGATTTTTGCAGATGCCTCCCTGACAGATATACCAGTTGAAGCTGTCACTGATCTTCAAGCAGTATCAGCAAATGTGTCCACACTTAACCAAATCTACTTTGAACAGGCCAACACCTCTGAGGCTCACTTTCAGATGGCTACTCAGACTGCATCCATCATTAAAGAGCACTCAGGGAAGTTGGACACACTGGTCAGGGAAGTTGAGAAGGCTCATGCAACCACTGCTGACACCCTAGATGGCCAAGGGAAGACTCTAGCCTCTGTGGAGATGAGGCTCACAGGGTCTGAAGAAGTGATCTTACCTACTATTGATGCAAGACTTTGTGGAGTTGAAACTGGGCTGCAAACAGTTTCAACTGAAGTGACAAAAGCCAAAGATGCTATGGGTATATTCACTAGATCTGTGAAGAAGGAGCAGCAGGGTCTCAAAACTTTGTACAAGCACAATGTAAAGGCATTGAGGAAGACAATCAAGGATGCTTTAAGACAGAGGACAGCAGCACAGAGAAAGAAGGCAGCAGAGTTAAAAGCTGCAATGGTGAAGGAAGCTGCTGAGAAGTTCACTGTTGAACTCATGGCCAAAGTCTCTGATCAAGTTGTGGCCAATCTCACTGAACAACTTCAGGCCAAACTTGATCAATCACTGAAAGCCACATTGGATGCCATAGTTTCCCAGAAGATGAAGCCTGTTCACACCTTTTTGAGCATGGCAGATGATAAAATGCAAAACATTCATGATGAGAATGTTTACCTACTGCAGGAATTGAAGTCCCTCACCCATTCCCACTCACATCTCTCTGTCACTATGAGTGAATTGAAGCCCCAGTGTTTTGATAATGCCAAAAAGGGGGAAAGACAGAGAGCAAGGGCAAAGGGAACCTTAGTGATTGGTGAATCCAAGGGAAAGGAGAAGGCCCCTGAAGTTGAGGAGGAAGCAGTAGAAGACATTGGGAAAGGCAAAGGCCCAATGAATGTTGAAGACTTAACTGAGGAAGAGCAGATTCAAATAGCTGTCAAGGAATCCATGGTATCAGCTATGGAAAGTCAGGCAAGAAAGCTTCAAAGGCCAGGTGGTGAGTCTACAGGACTTGAACCTCAAGAGAAGGTTGCTGAAGTGAGGGGGAAGGTGACAAGGTCATCTGAAAGAAAGAGGAAGGAACTGCAAGCCTTCAATGAATTCCCAACCAGCCTGACTTTGCCATCAGAATTTCAAACTGAAGAATCTACTCCAGCAAAGAAATCAAAGAGAATGAAGAAAGCAGTCCTGATGCCTGCTATTGAAGAAGTTGAAGAGGAAGTACAGGACAAAGAGCCTGAAGAAGTAGTGCCCAAGCTTGCTGATGATCCTTCCAAATTGTTTGAAGAAGGATTTGGGAAAGATCCAGAAACTCAGGAAAAGCTAGCTCTCTTGAGAGCCAAAGAAAAAATGGATCAGTTGGTTGAGGCCAACAAAGCAAGAGATGGGAGAAGGGCAAACTTCAAAGCTCCAAGAAGGAGGGCTTCATACAGAAGGCTCAAACCTCAAATGCTGCAAAGATGGGACACTCAGTACCCTCACCATGATAAGTGGGTTCCAATCTCACTGAATGATGCATGGGAGGAGGCCAAAAGAAGTTTTGTTTATGACTTCTATGTCATAGGAAAGTGGCTTGGTGAGAGTGTGGAGGAAATCTTTGTTCAGTTCATGTTTGAGAACCACAGGGACCTCTACCAAAAGCTGTTTGCAGCAGCTGAGATGGCAAGAGTGGAGTTCAAGGCCCCTGGTCCAATTATGTACATGCCTCCCAAGTTCAATGGGAACTTGATTGATGAAGGGAAGATTCTGGAGGAGTTCATCAGCATCATGAAGATGGAGAAGATGAAGATAGGCCCTAAAGGCTCCAACAAGGATGTTTGGGAGCTGAAGAAGAGAGTCTGGGCTCAGTATGGCATTGCTCCTCAAGATGATGGAACTCTGTGAAGGATAAGTCCACTCTTTTCCCTATTTTGCTGTTATAATTTCTGTTGTTATTTCTGCCATTCTAGATTAGTGAGTCCTTTGATTTTCAGCCCTGTAATGGTTTATCACATCTATAAAAGGATCACCATGTTTCTATCAAAGAGATAACAACTCATTATCTCAACTAACCTAACCTGACATATATTACTTGATTTATTGTGCTAACAGTTTCTTTCAGGCAAGTTGACCAGTTCACTCTCCCTGAAGGTAATATTTAGCTTAAGTCAAGGTCCCTTTGTAATAGGTTTTGACATCATCAAAAAGGGGGAAATTGTTGGGAATAAAATGATTTTGATCTAAGATACCAAAACCCCTGATTGATGATGTACAAGTTAGTTGAGATATGCTCAAGTCATTGTTCAGGCAAGTTGTCCCAGAACACTTAATGTGTAGTTTGCTTAAGTTAAAATCTCAGAAATGTTATGAGATATTAGTAATCAGGATAGTTGTCCAAAGCTGAAATGTTAGGCAGCTTGATAGGTCTATAGGACAAAGCTGCTGATCTATTCAAGATAAACTGATCAAATGGACAACCTGGCTGAAGAGTTCAAGTATACTGAAGCTGTGCTCATAAATGCAAAAGATCTAGGCAGTTGAAATAATCAAGTGGATTAAGTGTCAAAAGCTTACAGAAGCCATATTCAATGAAGCATTTATTGCCAATCATGCCTGAACCAAGCATTAAAGACTTAGAGCATTAAAGAGTGAAGCATTGAATGAGTGTTGGAACATTCTAAACTGCAGCAGGAATGTTCAGGGAGCTTGTCCCATCTGACCGTTGATTGTGTGTAAAGTTTGCCACAAATCAACCTAGGACAATGTGCAAAATTGGAAACTGACACAAGTCTTCCCAGCCGCCTTTGTCAGAAGTCAACACATTCATTCAAGCAACCATTGAAGACCTCTTTTACACAGTGAATAAAAGGATGTCAAGCTTCATAGCCGTTTCAATGGTGCTGCAAATAGACATATTTGAATTGCTAATCCCTCCAACGGTTAGTTGTTCAAATTGTCTATAAATACAGAAGTGATCAAAGGAATTCAGTATCCAACTACAAGCTATCAAACTATCATCAAGCTTTCAAAAGGAAACCAAGCTGTTCTCTAGAATTCCAAGTTTCCTGAATCACTTCAAGTCAGCTAAGCCAATTCTTGTAAACATCCTAGCTTAGCATTGAGATATCCTATTCCTTTACACTGTTCTTATTGTAAAGGATATCTCTATTAGTTGGAACCAAACCTCAAACCTTATCTCATTTAGTGAAGAGAGTGTTTGTTGTAGAAGTGAGGAGTTAAGGACTGTTAGTGTGAAACACAGTCTTAACTCAGAGAGATTGAGCACTAGGACTCAAGTTATCCTAGGGATCAAAACACTAAGAGAGTGTTGTTGATCAGTGCACCTTGGCACTATAAAACAAGCTAATTCCATTGAGAAGGAATTATCCTGTTCAATCAGGGAAAGTGGATGTAGGAGCTTGAGTCTCTGAACCACTATAAATTTGTGTCTCATTTACTTACTGCATTCTTAATTTCACTCTATTCAATCATATTTCAAAGATTCATAACTCAGTAAGTAAGAAAATCTGTTTTGGACAAAGTCCCTGATAACCTGTATTTTCAGAAATCAACTTGGAGTATTTCTTTAAGTAGAGGCCAACCACATTCCGCACTTAGCAACTCTTTTAGATATTTAGCCAACTGATCACTTAATAGTAATCAGTAGGACAAGTATCTATCAAAGTTCACACTCAGGCCAGTTGTGAGACAACCTGCCTGATAGGACCAGTTTATTGAAAAGAAAAGAATTTGCATACACAAGTGCATTCCCCCCCCCCCCCCATACACTTGTGTTATACTCCACCAAGGACCAACATAATATATATATAATATACATGTGGGTGTGGATATATAGATATGCAAATAAAGTAACAGTATACTTACTATAGAAAGAAAAACAGAGTGCGTGAGTCATCCTGGAATGACTAAGCGTACCTACAAGCCTAGAAGCGGATTTCAAATTTTAAATTTCACGTCCATAGCTATTTACGAGGGGTAATTATCAGAAGGAATCTAAAAATCTTCTTTCACCCCTCAGGTTTTAGTTTCCATTCAAACCGACCCCTCCCTCGTCTCACTCTATAAAAGGAACAGCATCTCCCCTCATTCCTTACAACAATTCTCTCTCGTTTTTCTCCTTCCCGAAGCCATAAGCCTGTGTAAAAGATGAAGGTAAGCTCAATCCAGAGTCTATCCAAGGTATAGGTAAGAAGTTCCACTCATTTCCATTCCTTTTCCCGTACGGAAGTATACCTTCTTTCAAACTCACTAATCTCTTCATCATTTCTTGTAAACACCATGTAGAATTCGAGGTATCTTCATCTCTGACCAATATCCTGAGCTTCCACACGAACCATACCAGAAAAACAGAGTCTAAATCCAAGGTTACAACCCATATCTCTCTTATGTGCTACCGTCGTAATTATCGGTTTCCGTTAGTAAATTTCGATGCTTGAATCTTGTGTAACTTGCGATATAATTGCTTTATTTCGATCATGTTACGTGGTATCTAAGTTTATATGGTTGGAAACGTGATTTAATTATGCAAAACGAATTTTTTAAAAACAAACAGTAGGCTGAAAACTAGATGTTGGAAACAGCAGGTTTAGAAGCCCATATCTTTTTGTTGAAAAATGATTTTGGCATAAAACCAAAGAGTCTGTAATCTTCACATGGTAGAGAGTCTGCATATAAAAAATTACACAATTTGATCAGATAAAATGAGAGATATTCAATTTTTAAAAACAGACAGTAGGCTGGAAAACAGAGCATCTGTTTTCGGGTCCAATGTTTCAAGGGCTATTTTTACTCAGCTTCGTGATGCGTTTTTATAAAACTTTTTATTGCCAGTAAACATTACCTGGTGTAGTTTAATTACCTCAAATTAGAATTTTAATTGGGTTACCCGTTTAACGGGAATTAATTTACGAATATAGGAGAAACTTCACTTATTTTGTGCCTTACAACTAGTTGCCAAGGACCATTTCTGACTTTTGTAAAAAACATACCTCCTGCTTAGTTGCCAGGCGTTTGAAAATACTTTTCTTAGACTTAAAAACCTACGATAAGGATGGTTGCAGTAGTCGAGATGCTATTAAAAGGATAGGACCGAAATTGATAAAAAACTATGCGACAACACCTATTTTTTTCAAATAAACCAAAAGGATGAGATTTAATGCCCTCGTTAGATTCTCAAATAACCAAACATTGTTTAGAAATTATTACTTTAACTATGAAGCAAAAAGGATCACTAAAAATATGGGAGAAAATGTGCTAGGCGAAGTGCGGTCGAAATCAAAGCTCGGACGGTCCCTGTGTTACGCTTGCTAAAACTATTCAAGAAGTTTGTAGCTTTTCTTAAAAGTTAACGAGGTGGGTGTCATTACTGTATTGCTGTAATGTTATATGGACTGTTGGTGTATTCTGAACTAAACTAAACAAACATCAACATATAACTAAGAACACAAGAATACAATAATAATCATGATATAATATTATTAATATTATGATATGAAATGTGTTAGTTACGATTTCACGGAGGTGGTGGGATAGGGTTTATGGGGATTGCATGTGATAGAGTCGCTATTAGTGTCCCAGTATGATTAATCATACCGCGGAGGAGGCGGGAAGCGTTTAGGGGATTGCACGTGGGGAGTCGCTACCAGTGTCCCATATGATATGTGAAAAAATTACGATATATGATTTATGATATATATATATGATGAATTATGATAATTATGAATAATGATATATTGTAAATCCTCAGTGAACGAAAGTTCACTACCAAAAGATTTAAATCCTAGTGAATAACGAATTCACTATCCAAAGAATAATAATAACTCACGATAAAATATTAATACTAATTATTCTGGCATACTGCCAATCTGTATAATAGCGTACAAGGATATCCACTGAGATTTTTATCTCACACCCCAAAACTAATATCTTTTCAGGTTTCAACTTCGAGGGGCCGGAGCTGCAGCAGGGATGACACGGAATTTCCCAATAATTAAAATATTATAAGTTTTATATAATTAAATAAATGATATTGCTATACTTTGAGACAATTAAATTCGTATGCCGAGTGACAAACTTTCCTAAAAGTTGCTCGATGAATATTATGTATGTTATCTTTAAAAACAATTGCTACTTATCATATAAATTCTAAGTTTCCTAAATGGGCCACACTACTCTTTTTGCAATTTATAATTGTTCTTTAAATGATTCCCGCTGCAAAACTCTTATTGATTGTCTCGTGTTAATATATTTTAAAGAAATTTTTCAGTCAGGTTTTCTGGTAACTAAGTGGCGACCCGAATTTAGAATGTTGAGCCTCAAAAGCCGCATTCCGGATTCGGGGCGTTACATCCTCCAACACCGCCGCGTCTAAGTTCTCCTCTGAGAGCGGCCCAAAAGCGTTGTCCAACGGAACTGAGTAAGTGTTCCCCATAGTCGGATCCTGTTGATCCTCTGTTGCATGGTCCCCCTCTCCCGAGTGGGCCTCCCCTTCCAAGTAGGCCTCCAGAGGCGGGGTAGTGGAAATTAGAGCTGAAGTGGGGTCAGTAGTACCTGTAGGGGAAAGAGGGCCCTGGCGGCGGCGAGTGTCCATCGATTTCCTACAAACAGCCAGAGAGTGTCCAATGATGTGGCAATGTGTGCAAAACTCTGGAAGCTTCTCGTAGAAGGCCGCAGCAAACGAGATATGACCTGCACGCTGGTACATAATACGGTCTTGAATGGCCTTGTGCATATAAATCTCAATAAGTAGGCGGGCATAATGCCCTATGTCACGCTTCAGAGTTCTGTCATCGATCTTGATCAAGGTACCCAAAGATGAAGCCAATGCCTCCAAAGCAATCGGATCCTAGTATTCCATAGGAAGGTCAGCAAGCCTAACCCAAACTTGAGCTATGCTGGAACGTATGTTGTTCGGGTTGAAGTCTGGTACCTATCTCTGAAATTGAATAACCCCTGGGTTCAGCTGCCACGAGCGTCGTTTGAAAATACGGTCCCTATCCATTTCAGAGTTAATACTGATGTTAAAGTAGCCTTTACTCAATGAAACCACATTGAGGCCCGAAGACAGACCCCATAAACTGCCCAATGTGGACTGAAGACGCACGTGATCAAACGGTCTATCCCCAGACTGAATAGTAACCCGACCAATAAGAGAGTGAGCACAAGCAGCCACCCCCTCTGATAGACATCCTCATCGATATTAACCACATAGAAATCCCCATTGCGAACCGGCTTCATCGATTCAGGGATACGGGATCTAGTAGTCGAAGCCGCAGTGGAGCCAGCAACCGAGGCAAAAGTAGGCCTAGCTTGCTGGAATGGAACCTGTGGAGTTGGGAGAGCAGCAGTAATATGTTCCGGTAGAGCAGGAAAATCAGAATCAGAGTATAGAGATGTACCATGTGTGGTTGTTAAGGTTATACTGGCAAGTATGCTTTTAGTGCTACTTATGTATACAAACTGATTCTTGCACTTATAAATGAGAATAATATTTTTATCACTGGTTGCTTTAAATATAATGAATGTTAATTATTTATTACATAAACGTTCAGATGTATTTTACATTGTAGACAATGTGGTGTGTAGAAGATCACAAAAGATCACATTGTCAGTTCCTTGTATATAAGTACAATTGATTCACAACTTAGATGGAATTGAACAATCCATTGGTAGAAGTTGAGGTGTAAGGCTCGGATTGGTTTATCTTGACCAAGAGATTACACTAGCGCATTATGATGTGCTGAATAGGACCTACAGAGAGGTAGTTCTTCTAGACTGACTTAAGGAATAAAGAATTAGACCTCAATGGTTGTTGATTTCTTAATCTCTGTCACTTCAATGGGATTGTTTGTAGTTAAGAAGTATTGCTTTGATTTATTATGGGTAAAGAATCAATTTGATTCAATACTTTGTATTTTGGGCAATATTATTAATTACAGGACAGATTGCCAAAATTAATACAGAGAATCGTGTCCTGGAGTGTCAAGTTGATTATGTCCCCTTGGTGGGCTCAGAAGGTTTATCATATCAAATCTGATCAATGGAATTTATTTCCGGTATGATAATAATGTTGAGCTGTCCTTACTCCGAGGAATAAAAGATATTAATTAATTAAAGCATTCAGTAGCTTAAATTAATTGATGGACATTGAATCTTAAACACGGGAAATAATAATCGGGAGCCATATTTCGTAATATGGGTTAGGATGGATAGTGCAATATTAATTTTATAGTGGAATGAATTAATATTAATGGGCTGGAAAAATGTTGTGGCTCAATATTGATTTTTGGGCCCATTGGGAGGTCCAATCCTAATTCTCCTAAAGGCCCCTCAAATAGCCCAATAAAAGTCTGTTAATCAAGGTAATTAAAAGATAAGGATTAATTTTGTTGCAAGAAATTAGAGAGAGATATTTATGGAAAAAGATATATGGAAATAAGAAATTATTTCTATATTATTTCAAGATAAATTGACCGGTCAATTTTTCTTTCTTGTAAGAGAAGAAACATATATTCTCTCTTATAAAAGGAGAAGAAAAAAATTGGTACTCTTGAGACTAAAAAAAGAAAAAAAAATCTGTAATTTTCAAAATTACAGTGTGTGCAACAAGAGAAAATTAATTCTTCCTTGAGAGTTAATAGTTCGTGAGATCTCCCACCGGGTCAACGGACTAGGACTTAGGGAATACTTGAGAAGGCAATTGGGTTGAAATTGTTACTCTTCTAAACAATATCTCTCCGATTTAAAGGTAAACCTGTAATCCCTTAGTTCCGCATGTTTATGGATTTAATTATTTTACCGTACATTCATTACATAAATTAGTTGATTTAATTTGTTTAAATTATGAAATTAGATTTATGATAATTCATATTTAAATTACGTCCCAAATAGATCCGGGTAATTTTAAAGGAGTCTCAAAGGATTCCCGAGAGTCTCAAAAGATCCCTAGGGCATTTCAAAAGATTCCCGGGAGTCTCAAAGGATTCCTAGCGTGATGGTCCATAACCCACAAATGCCAATAATTCCCCACAAAGGAGATGGGGAATGTGGTCCCATAATAATTTCCCACAAAGGAGTTGGGGACCACATTGTTGGGGGACTATTATTGGGTATTGGGATTACTTTCCCAACAGATGGTATCAGAGCCAAGGTTTTGGGTTCTGTAATTTAAATCTATTTACATTAAATTGATATTTGGATGGTAGAATTGTTAGATCTTTTTTTGCAGGTATCCAATTGTCATGGTTTTAATGTATGTTTTAATTTATGTTGTTTGAATGTGGTTTTTAATCTGATTCGGTCAGATTTGTTTTTCCCGTGAGAAAATCCACGGGTAGATTAGATTATTTAATTTGTAATAGACTAGTCTAGATGTTAGATTTATTTTTTGTAAATAAATTGTAACGGATCAAAGACGAAGACCGTTGGACGGATTAAAGAATCGGAGGCGCACCCGGACGACCAAGCCACACGGGCCGGTTGTGGGCGTGGCGTGATTTTTTTTGTTGCGGCCGTGGGAGTACGAATTTCTTGTTTCTTCAAAACGAGAAAATTAAACCATGATAATTGCACGTGTTTGCCTAATTTGTGTTTAATTTTGTTTTGTTATTATGCTATGATTATTTGTTAATTTTGCATGAGGATTCGTGAAAAACCTCAAGTTTAAAAATTACTAAGTATGTTTTTTTAATCAAATTTATTTAAGATAATAAATTGATTAAATGGCCTCCATAATTTATTTATTTGTGAAGTCTTTTGGCTACGCATTGGCAAGCGCCTCTCTCCCTATCGGATAGGCCAAATGATAAGTTCACATGAATAAATTCCTTTAAGGATGATTGTGGATTATTACTAGTGGCGTATGACCCTCCCATCGAGTGGCTTATTCAAAACGAAATAATAGTCATGTATTTAATTATGGTTATTACTTAGGTATAAAATTGATATATTAACTTCCCATCGGAGTCCCTGTCAATTTTATATGGCCAGGTTAAAGCCAACTATTAATTTTGAATTAAAGGTTTGTAACTGCTTTGTTTGTAACCTGCTTAAATGTATTTGAGTAAACGTTCACACTCATCGTGACTTGCTTAAATTGGTTTTAAGATGTTGGCTGATGCATGTGCTTAAGTCTATCCGTATTCTCTTGTCGATTGCAGCTCACCTAGACTTTGAGATCTGGCAAATGGATGTCAAGACAACTTTCCTAAATGGAAGTCTTGAATAAGAAATCTACATGCGCCAACCCGAAGGCTTCATTGAAAAAGGCCAAGAGAATCTTGTATGCAAGCTTAAAAGGTCAATATATGGACTTAAGCAAGCATCGCGAGCTTGGAATCAATGTTTTGATCAGGTGATACAATCCTATGGATTTGATCAAAATGAGTTTGAGAGTTGTGTCTATAAGAAGTGTATCGGAACTGCCTTGGTATTCTTAGTATTATACGTAGACGACATTCTGCTTATTGCAAACAATAAAAAGGTGTTGACAGACGTGAGGGTATGGTTGTCAAAACAGTTTGATATGAAGGATTTAGAAGAAGCTGGTCACATCCTTGGGATTAAGATTACTCGAGATCGCCAGAAAAGGATGATATGCTTATCCCAAACCTCATACATAGACACTATTTTGAAACGATTCAGCATGCAAAATTCCAAGAAAGGATTTGTTCCTTTCAGACATGGAATTCATCTATCTAAAGAGATGTGTCCTAAGACACAAAAGGAGATGGATGAGATGAGAAACATTCCATATGCGTCGGCAGTTGGAAGCCTCATGTATGCAATGCTGTGCACGAGACCGGATATTTGTTTTGCTGTAGGCATGGTAGCAAGATATCAAAGTAACCCAGGGAAAGAACATTGGACTGCAGTTAAAAACATTCTCAAGTATCTAAAAAGAACTCGAGATAGAATGTTAGTTTATCAGTCAGACAGTCTGTTCCCTGTAGGTTATACGGACTCAGATTTCCAATCAGACATGGATTCTAGAAAATCTACCTCGGGTAGTGTGTTTTGTTTGGGGGGTGGAGCCATGACATGGAGAAGTGTGAAGCAGAAATGCATCGCTGATTCTACCATGGAAGCCGAATATGTAGCTGCTTGTGAAGCAGCGAAAGAAGCGGTTTGGCTTAAGAACTTCTTAGTGGACTTGGATGTGATTCCGAATTTGCCCAGCAGTATCACTATTTATTGCGATAATGCTGGAGCAATTGCAAATTCAAGGGAACCAAGAGCCCACAAGGCAAGCAAACACATTGAAAGGAAATACCATCTTATACGAGAAATCGTTAAGAGAGGAGACATAGTGGTGGCAAAGATCGCATCGGAAGACAACCTAGCTGATCCTTTCACAAAGGGTCTGCCTCAGAGTACATTCGAGAGACATGTGGAAGGAATAGGGGTCAAGTGCGTTGCCAAGCTGCTTTGAGTATAAGTGGGAGAATTTAATAGGACATGTAGAACATGGACGTGCTGTAGTATACTTAAAAGCAGACTTTGAGTATAAGTGGGAGATTGTTAGGGTTATACTGGCAAGTATGCTTTTAGTGCTACTTATGTATACAAACTGATTCTTGCACTTATAAATGAGAATAATATTTTTATCACTGGTTGCTTTAAATATAATGAATGTTAATTATTTATTGCATAAACGTTCAGATGTATTTTACATTGTAGACAATGTGGTGTGTAGAAGATCACAGAAGATCACATTGTCAGTTCCTTGTATATAAGTACAATTGATTCACAACTTAGATGGAATTGAACAATCCATTGGTAGAAGTTGAGGTGTAAGGCTCGGATTGGTTTATCTTGACCAAGAGATTACACTAGCGCATTATGATGTGCTAAATAGGACCTACAGAGAGGTAATTCTTCTAGACTGACTTAAGGAATGAAGAATTAGACCTCAGTGGTTGTTGATTTCTTAATCTCTGTCACTTAAATGGGATTGTCTGTAGTTAAGAAGTATTGCTTTGATTTATTATGGGTAAAGAATCAATTTGATTCAATATTTTGTATTTTGGGCAATATTATTAATTACAGGACAGATTGCCAAAATTAATACAGAGAATCGTGTCTTGGAGTGTCAAGTTGATTATGTCCCCTTGGTGGGCTCAGAAGGTTTATCATATCAAATCTGATCAGTGGAATTTATTTCCGGTATGATAATAATGTTGAGTTGTCCTTACTCCGAGGAATAAAAGATATTAATTAATTAAAGCATTCAGTAGCTTAAATTAATTGATGGACATTGAATCTTAAACACGGGAAATAATAACCGGGAGCCATATTTCGTAATATGGGTTAGGATGGATAATGCAATATTAATTCTATAGTGGAATGAATTAATATTAATGGGCTGGAAAAATGTTGTGGCTCAATATTGATTTTTGGGCCCATTGGGAGGTTCAATCCTAATTCTCCTAAAGGCCCCTCAAGTAGCCCAATAAAAGTCTATTAATCAAGGTAATTAAAAGATAAGGATTAATTTTGTTGCAAGAAATTAGAGAGAGATTTATGGAAAAAGATATATGGAAATAAGAAATTATTTTTATATTATTCCAAGATAAATTGACCGGTCAATTTTTCTTTCTTGTAAGAGAAGAAAGATAGATTCTCTCTTATAAAAGGAGAAGAAAAAAATTGGTACTCTTGAGATTAAGAAAAGAAAAAAAAATCTGTAATTTTCGAAATTACAGTGTGTGCAACAAGAGAAAATTAATTCTTCCTTGAGAGTTAATAGTTCGTGAGATCTCCCACCGGGTCAACGGACTAGGACTTAGGGAATACTTGAGAAGGAAATTGGGTTGAACTTGTTACTCTTCTCAACAATATCTCTCTGATTTAAAGGTAAACACGTAATCCCTTAGTTCCGCATGTTTAGGGATTTAATTATTTTACCGTACATTCATTACATAAATTAGTTGATTTAATTTGTTTAAATTATGAAATTAGATTTATGATAATTCATATTTAAATTACGTCCCAAATAGATCCGGGTAATTTTAAAGGAGTCTCAAAGGATTCCCGAGAGTCTCAAAAGATCCCTAGGGCATTTCAAAAGATTCCCGGGAGTCTCAAAGGATTCCTAGCGTGATGGTCCATAACCCACAAGTGCCAATAATTCCCCACAAAGGAGATGGGGAATGTGGTCCCATAATAATTTCCCACAAAGGAGTTGGGGACCACATTGTTGGGGGACTATTATTGGGTATTGGGATTACTTTCCCAACAGGGGTGGGTAGACAGGGATTGCCTAAGCCGGTTGTAGAAGTGTCAAGTTGTCGATTGGCGACATCAATAGGGGGAGCCTCGTGCGATAGTGGTGCTCGAGACAAAGTCGGGGCTGCTTGAGTAGTGGGTGGGTGTATTGATGTAAACTGTAGGTGCGCTTCTGGGAGCATGGAGTACTGCAGTGGGTGCGCATATAGGTGTTTTGAGTGAAATTTGGGGTGTGTAGAATCTGGGGGTGTAATAATTGAGTCTGTGGGTGCACATCTAGGTAGGGAAACCCTAGCCCATTGCAGGGCCCATTAGGGCTAGTTGTGTGAAGCGCCGCTGAAGCCGCGGGCAACGTCGAGTCACAGTCGCCGGCAAGTTTGACGGAGCTTCCAACTGAGCCGCCGGTCGCCGGGATGTTCGGGAAGCCGCCGAAGGGGCTGGCATCTCGATGGGGAGGTGCGTTGATGTCGTTTCCGACTGGAGCGGGGGCCGCCGGAGCCATGCCCGCATAATCCATGGCCGGCGGTTGGAGGAAACGAAGCAGCGAGGCCTCGATTTGGGCGGCGATGTGCGACGAAAGCGCGGCCGCGTCAATCTGGGCATATGGAGGCTGAGGCCGATCTGAATTATCCCAGCTATGGTGTTTCTTCGTGCGGGCAGAATTATCGCAACCATGGTTCTTTGTAAGAAATGGTAGATTGCTAATTTCATTGTAAGGAAATTTAGTGTCCATGCAAGTAAAGAAGAAGAATTTGCTGATTTTCAACAATTCATGGAGAATACTGCAAATGATCTTTGGGAGGAAGCTTTATTGACTGCAAGTGTAGTTGGTTACAACATTGTATGCCCTGAAGAACCTATGTGGCAACCTCCTACTTTAGAGTCTGAAAAGCCAGATTATGAAGAGATCAACAGAACCATTGAGAAGATAATAAAAGATGAAGGAATTACCGATCTTCAACATATGAAGGACATTCCAACCAGAATGTACTTGGCATTCAGGATTTGAAGGAGCTGAAGACAGAAGAATGAAGATGAAGGACAAAATTGAAGATAACATTTCTTTACTCATCTTATTTCTTAAATTTTCATATTTCTATAATTATGTGTAATATCTTATCTGATTATGAATATGAATTTCACATTTTGACTTGATGAACTGTAATGATTGACTAATTGCTTAACTATTGATTTATTAACATTTAAGTAGTTTTGGCTTCATAAAAAAGGGGGAAATTGTTGGGATATGAATCCTAGAAACAAAGTGCTAATTGGTTATTAAGATTTGATGGCCAAAAGGCAACTTAAAGTTAATAATATATGTGGTAGAAGTCATCTTAACTAAGTCATCTTTAGAAGTCATATGAACTGAGTTACTGATCTTATATATGTTATATGTGAATATATACTAACTGTTAGGAACTAAGTTGATGTAATGATTGTATAGACAACTTATAGAATATGACTTAGAAATACTCTACTGTATATAGTTCAGTTGAAGTATTGATAGGTTTTATATTTGTAAGTTTGTATTATGTTGTATTCAACATAGTTAGATATCAGAAGACTAGATAAAGATCAGAAGACTACAAGTCAGAAGACTATTTGGAGTAAGAAGATATCAAATATTGAAGAATTGAAGCTAAGAAGAAGTATTCTGATGAAGCTCAGAACAGAAGATAAGAAGAGTACTTGAGAAGAATACTAAGAACAGTAATACTAAGAAGAGTAGTTTACTGTGCTGAAGTCGAAGTTGAAGAATAAGTTTGGAAAACTTATTAAGGCGTAACCGAATATATTGGAAGATATGAAGACTGACTTAAAACGGTTGAAGTTAGTTGGAGAAAGAAGTTACAAAAGAGCGGTTATAAGTTATTTGGAGTTAGTTTCACAAACTGTTAATTGTCAAACTAAGTTCTATAAATACCGTGTGATCTTCTACTAGAAAAGACTACGGCTACTACTACTGATCGAAGAGCATTCAAAAAGCAAATCAAGTCTTAGAAGCATTCAAGAAACTCACAGAGTTTGAAGAAGATCGAATCAAGAAGCCATGTTTTGAAGAAGAATATTCAAAGGCTATAAACAGAGAAGATTTACTATTTTAGTTTGTGATTTCATTTGTAAACAAGTGTGCTAGTTACTTGTGTTAATTACTAGTAGATCGAAGATACACTTGGAAGTGTAATCGATAAGATCAAAGTCTTAATCTTGGGACTTTAAGCCACAAGAAACTCAAGGAGTTAATAAAACATCACAACTGGGTTTGTGAGAGTGGATGTAGACAGTTGTCGAACCACTATAAATCTTGTGTTCATTTACTTATTGTTTTATATTCTTATAAGTTCTTAAAGAATCCGTATAAACAACTATCTTGAGAAATCTTGTTGAGTAGACGAATTACTTCATACAAAGAACAATTATTTACTAAGTAAAAGTTCAAAATCAAAAGTTGAGTATAAACTGTAAAGGCTCACATTAATTCTAAGAGTACTGATCTGATCTGAGTAAGAACAATACTGTACCAGAACACTAATTCCACATGATAACTCTGATATTTTAGAAAATGTTTTAAAAATCTATTCACTCCTCCTCTCTAGACTTTTAGACACGTTCTAATCTTAACGCAACTTTAGGACCAACACAAGGCTCCTGGACCAATTCTCTACATGCCCCCAAAGTTCGGTGGAGGCTTCATTGATCAGCATAAGATCCTACATGAATTCATTGACATCATGAAGATTGAGAAGATGAAAGTAGGACCTAAAGGAACCAACAAGGAGATCATGGGTCTGAAAAGAAGAGTGTGGGCACAATATGGGATGGTGCCAACAGCTAAAGATGATATGTGAACCTGATAAGTTTCCTTTTTAATTTTATGCTCTGATCATGAATCACATGCTCTAATTGGTTAACTGAACTATCATCATGCTTTGTAATGTTTATTCATATCAATGAAAAGTTAACTATTTTGCTTCGAGAGATAATATCGCATTATCTCAACTGACCTGACATTACCTATATGTGCTTGAACTATTATTGTGTTAACATTTTCTTTCAGGAAATTTGACTTAGTCATCTCTACTGAAGGTCTGTAATAGTATAGGCAAGTCACCATTGTATACGTTTTGGCATCATCAAAAAGGGGGAAATTGTTGGGAATAAAATTAGATTTTGATTAAGATACCAAAACCCCTGATGATATGCCAAGATATATAAGTCAAATTGATTAAGTATGTTTCAGGACTGTTGAAACATATAGATCGGGTTAGTTGAACAACTGATGTGTTAGACAGCTTATAGATGATAGAATACACAAGTTGAGGGGGAACACAAACTTAGAAGATCACTTAGATCAAGTTCCCTTAGGCTCAGAATGAGAAGACTTCAACCCTACTGATAGGACAAAAACAGATGAGTTTAACCTTACTGATAGCACAGATCAGAAGAGTAGAACAGAAGAGTCAATTCCTCTGATAGTTCAAGATTCAGAAGATCACATATATCTTTGAACTAATTCTATTGACATGAATTCAATCAAGATATGAAAATCAATAGAGTAGAACAATAGAGTATATCGGCACACTAGATCAGAAGACTACAAATTCAGTTCAACTCAAGAAGACAACTATGCTGATAGACTCAATCTCACTGATATAAAGGATATCCATCAAAGCTTAACCCAAGTTTAATTCAGTGAAGATGAGGAGACAACTCAACTGAAGAAGCAAGCCAACACTGTTGATAAGTCAAGTCAGCTGAAGAGATAAGAGTGAGTACAAATTTGTCTCGATGATAAAGAATGTTGTCCTTAATCAAGAATCAACCTTCAAGAAGAATGTCTTCTAAGTTGACTGCTGAACATTCAACTCAGACATTGGGAAGAGTGCAAACAAGTCAAGACAAAGAGCATTAGCCATTTACTTCCCAAGTTGAAGACATGTCACTATCACAGATTCTGTCCTTAAGATGCACAGTCCAAAGAAGATGAAAATAGACAATTTGAGGATGTCTCTCCAACGGACATAACCTCACTTTGCTCTATAAATACTGAAGTTTGGAAACTATTGAAAGCATCCAATTAGTCAAGGAAACTACAAGCTCTCTAACATACAAGCTTACAAGCTCTAACAAGAATACATCATTCTTAGTTTCCAGAACACTTTATAACCCATCTAAGCTGAACCTATTGTATATCATTAAAAGTTTAGAGAGATATCCTATCCTTATACAGTTCTTCATTGTAAATGATATCTCACCCTAGTTGGAAAACAACCTCAACCCTTAAACCTTTCAAGGAAAGTTAGAAGTGTTGTTGTAGAAGTGTGAGAACTAGAACTGTCAAGAGAAGTACATTTTAGTTCGAGTTAAGTGAGTAATATGATTCAGAATTCCTAGGGATCAAGGCACTAAGGAGTAGTGTGGTTGATCAGTGCACCTTGGCACTATAAAAAAAATTCCAAGTGAAGGAATTATCCTGTTCAATCAGGGAAGTGGATGTAGGAGCTTGAGTCTCTGAACCACTATAAACCATTGTGTTATTTACTTATTGTTATTTCATTCAAGTAACACATTCATACACTGCACAAAAAGTTGGTCTTCAAAAGTTATATTTCACTAACTATGCAAAACAGATTTGGGACAAGTCCCCTGAAAACTGTTAAGTGTTTGAAAAGTTTTTCAGAACATAAAGGAGTTTAAATATAAAGGGTCAACCATAAATCCACACATATAACTTAATTAGATAGTTATTCAACTGATTACTTCATCTGACCTGGGTTTAGGTACCATTACACCTACAGCTTTAGACGGGTCCAAAGTAGTTGTGTTAGTAGTCATTGTGACAATCGGACCAGAAAGTGTGTGTGTGTGTGCGATATACATAGATATTGTCCTTAGTGTTGGCACACACGAGACAACAATGAGCAGCAGAATTTAAACAAACACTTTGCAAAGAGTATTTCAAAAATTGTGTAGATTAAATAATTAATCTACACTAATCACTTATATTATCTCTTAATATCAGTGAAACAAAATCAACAACCTTGTAAGGTTTTGAACAATAACAACTCTAATTGAGTTCGAAAAGTTACTAGAAAAATACAAAACTATCTCCCTTATAGATCTAACATATTTTCCTAATAAACGACTATGATTGAGTACACAAATATTCGGGCTTATAAGTGTGCACTAATCTACAAGAAAGAACAAAGTGTTTTTCTAACTAGAAGCGTCACGCATTCCGTAGATAGTAATGTAGTTTAGCTTTCTCTCTTGTTGTCATCTGGAATGAAGGCAGTGTGGTCTATTTATAGACTTCAATTCGAACTGCCTTGCAACTCCTACAACTCCCTTGATCAATCTTGGCCATTGGATCAAAGGTAGTTTCTTGTAACTTCCCTTCACACTCCATAATTGTAGGAACTTCCATAGTTGTGCTTAGAAACTTCTCACTCCCATGCAACTGCTTGACCTGGGTGTTGCCCACGTCTTCTACCTGCATTTGGGACATCACTAAGCAACACAAGTTAAGTAAGAGTTAGTAAAGGGAGAAAGGGAAAATTCTGATGTTGTGGTAGGTGTTGGCACATTCAGTACAACATGTAACTGAAATGTTGGATTATAAAATACAACACCTATTCCAACATCAACAATCTCCCCCAATTTGGCCTTTCTACATCAACACTCCTAATGTTCACAACATTCAGAATTTTGATAAAGAAAACAATACGCATGATATTCAAAACAAACCAATATCAGTATTTAACCAAACATAATCACAGCATCTAAGTCAAAAGCAATGTACTTAGATTTAAAAAAAAATAAAAACAGTAAATGTAGGGCAATTGTATGTGGGACAGAAATGTGAGCAACATAAGTAAAGCTTTTACAGATTGAGGAAATAACTGAAAGCAGTAAAGGGGAGGATTGGGCTGATGTAATTAGCTGCATCTTCAAGAGTCTGCACGAACTCCCCCATACTCTGGACTTCCTCATTCTTCAAAGCCTTCAAAAAGCTGTATTGAGATCTCCATAGAGATCCTCAATATCTTGAGCATCTTGAGCATCATCAGCATCTGCATCTTGTTGAGCTGGGCCTGCATCTTGTTGACCTGAAATAGGATGAGTACCTGCATTGTGAACATTTGAGCTTGAGCTTACTCCCCCTGTTGAGGTAGAAAGTAGGTCCTCCCAAAAGCGTTTCTGAATGAGTAAGTCTTCAACAGTACTTTGAAGATTGGTGATTGTGCCTTGAAGAATGTCCACTTGCCTTAGAATAAAGTGTGAGGACAAATAAACCGAGGCAACACATCCTGAGGAAGGATGTGATGTGGAAGTTGATGGCATATTCGGATCAGCACTGCTGTGGGCATTAGGCTTCGGTATAGGTAAGTCCACAATACAATCACTACCACGAAGTAGGAGCTGTGGTGAGATGGAGAAACTAGGAACATAGCCACTTATCACCTCAGTGTCCAATCTGTTGAATTCCTTATCTGCCAGCAGCTTATACACCAAACAGGGATACGGGAGAAGACCTTTACCAGTCATATTGCAAGTGAAATTCATCATATTTTGAAATATGACATGGCCTAGATTGAATTGCTTCAGGTGTCCAATCTTAAACATGAGGACAGCTTGTTCTAAGGTTAAAGTGGTGTTATTAGTTGTTGGTAACCAATTACAACACACAATTTTATGCAGAACAGAGTATAGGCTGGTTAATCTAGATGCAAGTAGTTTTGGTACCCAATGTGTAATCTTACCTCCTGTAAGTATACTAATCATGAAATCAAAGTCAGTGACCACTGGATCTTCCATAATTTTCGTTTTCAGCAGCATATTGATCTTCCTAGGAGTAACAATAATTTCAAGACCCCGGAAAGGAACACAACCATATCTCCGAGAGTTTGTATCACCGGTTTTAGAACTTACATTCGCATAGAATTCATGAATCCAATCAACAACATACGGTACAGCAAACAATAAGGCATCCAAAATAGATTGTTCTTTAAACCAATCCAAGAGATTTGCAGCTTCAAATTCAGAAATTTTCAGGATACGTTCGCTCATAATTGTCCTATTACGAATAGTTTTATAACGGGTGCTCTTGTGATCATTATACTCAACCTCATTATCACTAAAATCGGAATCAGACGAAAAGGGTACCTCTTCTTCGGGAGCAGAGGCGTATGAGCTCGAATCTGAAGAAGAGCTTTTGGATGTAGCCACTGGAGAGACAACTGGTGGAGTTTTCCGAGCCTTTTTAGGTGCGGACTGAGGAATGGGGCTGTCTTCATCTGCATGCTCAACGGACACAACTTCTGGGAAGTTATCGATGATATCATCGATATTTTGAGGCTCCCCCTTAGAATCTGAGTTGGATACAATAATCGGTTGAGCTATGCCGCCGTCTGTTCTGGGCTTTTTCCTCCCAAAGTAATCAACTCGTCGTCCAAGTGTCCTGTAAGAAACACGACGACCACCAGGCCATCTGCGAGTGACGGGAGCAGGGGCTTTTGCCGTGCCTTTTGCCGTTTTTGAAGGGAATTTCCTCTTTTGTCGTAGTCGGGCTATCTTTGCGGCTAAAATCTCCCCATCAGACGATGAGGCGTCTTCCATGTGCACATCTTCTCTAAACATAGCATTGTCAAGAGTTTCTCCACCCAAGATAATTTTTGGAGAGGTTGTTCTGCGAGCTAGGGCATCGTATGCTTGTTTCAGTTTCTCGAAAGGGGTTCCAAGAGGGAATGATTTTTGTGCGATTGGTGATGGAGGAGGTGAGCGATTATCAGCAGCAGCACTCTTTGACTCAAGAATGATTGCATGTGCCATTTCTGAGCGGATATCAAAAGGATTGTACACAACGAGTGGAAGTGCAGAGGTTTCTGGTTCAAATGGAACAATCATGGTTCCAACAACAAAGGATGGCGAACCAGGTGCGGGAGAGCTTGGAAGTTCAATGATTGTCACCATTTACGGATTTATTTTGAGTTTTGGAGAAAAATTAGCAGGTTAGGTGAGAGAGGCTTGTTTGAATTTTGAATCGAGAAATGCCAGGTGCTGTTCGAAATGATGATAAGAACCTGCAAAAGTAAAATTGAATTGATTAGACCTCTTCGAATTCTGAAATGGGAAGATAATCATAAAAAAATTCGACCAATTATACCAATTTTTTGAAGAAAACACTTATGCCAAAATTATATTCTAGAATGAGTGTTGCATAAACAGATGTAAGCTCGATGGTATAAATTAGCATTCATATGAGGTCTATTTATAGAGGGATTCAGGCGGGAGTTGAAGCACGATTCTGTATGGAGAGAGTGGAAGAATTAACTACTCTCCATAAAAGTTCGTGTTGTTGTGGAGAATAATTACTGATAATCAAAGAAATAAAGAAAAGCGGAATAATAAATAACTGAACAGATAAAATAATTAAATTCAATTAAATATTTGCAGATAATAAAAATAATAATTATCAGAAATTAATTAATTCTATAAATAATCAAAATCATAAGTCTGAGTCAGGTGTTGAATAGATTGTTGGCATTTTGTACATCTCAACACAGTTTTTTTTTCATGAATTTGCTTCATATGTGTTGCACTTTAATTTTTATCACATTTACACATTGATCCATCTTTTCAAAAGAGTGCATCGTAGCAGCGAACTCCGTGCCCCATAGTTACTCAATGGATTTGTGTTTAATTTGATGCAGTATATATCACCTTTAGAAAAGAGAACATCGTAGTAGCGAGCTCCGTGTCCCTAGTTACTCAGTGATTTTTAAAGCATCTAATTTGTGATTTCCTTTGCATTTGAGAGATTGTACAAGCTTTTCTCATATTCCACATGACTCAATTTAAGACTTCTAGACTAAGACTATAAAGAATTATGTTAAATCCGACACTTACGAAATTTATACAAAGAAATAATTAAATGAACAATTTTGGTGTTGTCCCAAATGCTGCCGCATTTGGTACAACACTTTTGATACAGTGTTCAGATATTGCATAATCCAAAAGTCTTCCTTAGAGAGGAAAATCTTTTATCATCTAAAGCTTTTGTGAAAATATCAGCAAGTTGTTTTTCTGTAGAAACATATTCCAACTTTACCACCTCTTTTTCAACTAGATCTCTTATGAAATGATGCCTTATACTTATGTGCTTAGTCAAAGAATGTTGCACTGGATTCTTTGATATATTTATGGCACTAGTGTTGTCACAAAAAACAGTTAGAGTATCACAGGGTAAACCATAATCACACAACATTTTCTGTAACCAAAGTAATTGTGTACAGCAACTCCCTGCTGCAATATACTCAGATTCAGCTGTGGATTTTGATACACAGTTCTGTTTCCTGCTATGCCAAGATATGAGATTATTTCCCATGTAGAAGCAGCCACCACTGGTGCTCTTTCTATCATCAGCATCTCCTGCCCAGTCAGCATCACTGTAGCCAATTAGGGAACAATTTGTGTCCTTGTTGTACCATAAGCCTAGGTCACAAGTTCCTGCAACATATCTAATTATCCTTTTTACAGCATGCATATGAGATTCTTTTGGGTCAGACTGATATCTAGCACATAAACATACACTAAACATAATATTAGGCCTTGTAGAGCTCAAGTAAAGAAGACTACCTATCATTGATCTGTACAATGTTGGGTCAACATTTTGGCCAACACTGTCTTTACTCAGTTTCTGAGTTGATCTCATAGGAGTTTTCATGTGTTTAGCATTCTTTAAACCAAACCTTTTCACAAGATTTTTAGCATATTTACTCTGTGATATAAAGATACCATCATTTTGCTGTTTGATTTGCAAGCCTAAGAAATAGTTTAAGTCACCAACCATAGACATTTCAAAGGTTGATGTCATTTCATTCACAAACAGTTTTAGCATATCATCACAAGTAGAGCCAAACACTATATCATCAACATAAATTTGAGCTACCATAATATCATTTTTCTCATGCTTAATGAATAGAGTTCTATCAGCTTCTCCTCTAGTAAAACCAAATTCAATCAGAAAATCAGTTAATCTTTCATACCAAGCTCTAGGTGCTTGCTTCAAGCCATAAAGAGTCTTTTTTAACTTAAACACATGATCAGGAAATTCTGGATTTTCAAAGCCTTTTGGTTGCTCAACATAAGCTTCTTCCATTAAGATTCCATTTAGAAAGGCTGCTTTAACATCCATTTGATATAGTTTAATGTTGATAAAGCATGCAATAGCAAGTAAAAGTCTAATGGGTTCTATTCTAGCCACTGGAGCAAATGTTTCATCAAAATCTACTCCCTCTACTTGAGTATACCCTTGAGCAACAAGCCTTGCTTTGTTTCTGATAATATTACCTATTTCATCAGTTTTGTTTTTGAAAATCCATTTAGTACCAATAACATTTGTATGATCTGGCCTAGGTACTAAGGTCCATACATCATTCCTAACAAATTGATTCAATTCTTCATGCATAGCTTTACCCAATGTTCATCATTCAAGGCTTCTTTTACTGTTTTAGGTTCAATAGCCGAATGATAACACTCATGATTTACCTTGTTACACACAGAAGTCGTGCAAATAGATCTTACCACATCTTTTGGATTTATACCCAACCTTCTTCTGGTCTGAATTCCAGTAGATTGATCACCTATAATCAGCTCCTGTGGATGATTCTTTTGAACTCTCCTTGAAGGAGTTTTATGCAGATTGTACAGATTTTCTAGATTTTCTGTAACTTCAGCAGATGTGTCTGTGAGTGTTCCCTCATTCTGTTCATCATTTTTGATCTGGTCTGTTCTGTCAGTCATTATTGGACTATCAGCAAGGTCTGAGACATCCTCTTCAATACTGTTTCCTGTAATACTTAAGTTATCATCAAAAACCACATTTACAGATTCTTGAACAGTATTTGTTCTGAGATTATAGATCCTATATGCTTTACTATTCCTTGAATAACCAAGGAAAAAGCCTTTGTCACTCTTAGAATCAAATTTATGCAATTTTTCTCTATCATTTAGAATGTAGCAAATACAGCCAAATACATGAAAATACTTAAGATTAGGCTTTCTATTATTCAGTATTTTATATGGTGTACTATTAGAATCTGTTCTAATCAAGACTCTACTAGAAATATGACAAGCTGTATTTAGAGCTTCAGCCCAAAACCTTTTGGCTAAATTTTTAGAACATAGCATAACTCTAGCCATCTCTTGAAGAGTTCTATTTTTCCTTTCTGCTATCCCATTCTGCTGAGGTGTTTTAGGTGATGAGAACTCCTGTAATATGCCTTTAGATTCACAAAACTCAGTGAAAGCACTGTTATCAAACTCTCTTCCATGGTCTGATCTAATTCTACACACTTTAGAATTATAGACAGTCTTGAATCTTTTGCATAAAGTTTTAAAGACAGAAAATGTTTCTGATTTTTCTTTTAGGAATTCTATCCATGTAAATCTAGAATAATCATCAACAATGACAAAAGAATACCTTTTTCCACCTATACTATCAATTTCCATAGGACCCATAAGATCCATATGAAGCAATTCAAAGCAATGTTTTGTAGAACACTGACCTAACAGTTTGTGAGAAGCTCTTACCTGTTTGCCTTTTTGACATGGTCCACATATGTGATTGTCTGAAAATTTCAGCATTGGTAAACCTGTAACAGCTTTGAGTCTAATTAACCTATCAATCTGTCTATGATTAACATGCCCAAGTCTATAATGCCATAGTGTACTTTCATCAGTTTTCACATTATTGCAGCTCACTTTGGATTCAATTAAATAGCAATTATCAGCAGATCTATTACCCATCATAATGCAATCAGAATTTTCATCTAGCACATAGCATGAATTTTTATCAAACTTTACATGCAAGTCATCATCACATAATTGGCTTATACTAATAAGGTTGGCAAGTAATCCATCAACATGTAAAACATTTGGTAATCTAGGAAATCCAGGAACATTTAAGGTTCCTTTACCAATGATCTTCCCTTTAGATCCACCTCCATCAGTAACATTACCACCATTATAAGCTTTATAATCAGAAAGATAATCAATTTGACATGTCATATGTTTTGAGCAGCCACTGTCAAAGTACCATAAACCAGGAACACATGCTTTCAAAGACATATGCACAACATTACATATAGTATTTTTAGAAATCCATTCTGTTTTCTGTGAATGTTGCTTTGTGTGTGGTGTCATTTTAGACAATCCAGAAGCATTTAAATTCTTCTGTCTTTTTAAACAATAATAAGCTTTATGTCCCTTTTTAAAACAGTAGTTACACACAAGTTCTTTCATATTGACAAGAATTTTCTTTGAAACAGTAGCATCATCAGCTTTGACAAAAACAGTAGATCCATTACTTTGAGATTTAGGAACAGTTTTACCTTTAAAACCAATACCTGTTTTCTTTGTATTGTTGAACAGCAGTGATTCATCCAATTTTGCTTTTCCTTCAGAGAATTTCTTGAAGCTTAAAGACACTTCCTTCATCTTTTCTTCAAGTTTTTCAAACTCACAATCCTTCTTGGTTAGAACATTCTCAAGTTTTAAAACAGAATTTCTTAAATCATCATTTTCAAATGTTAAAGATTTGATAATACGATTTAATTTTTCAGTTTCAGAATATGAAATGTGTTGTTCTTCATTTGTCAAAGGATTTTCATAAGAATTTTTTTCTGAAATCAAGAACAGATACTTCTAGTCTATCTTTTAGATTAGAAATTTCTTTATCTTTCTTTGTTAAAAGACTTTCCAGTTTGAACACAGTATTAGATAAGTCTTGAATATCAGCAGCTTTTCTGGATGTACCTGTCTCTGTAACAAAACTTGTGAAACAATTAAATTCTGGAATTTTATTACTCAGTGATTTCTCAAATGATGGCTCATTTGTCTTCACATCATAATAAAAATCATCCAGATCATCATCAAAGGTATCATCATAAATAATTCTAGCAGAAAAAGCTTGTTCAATGTCTTTTTCAGGATTATGCTCAACATCAGATTCATCACTTAAAGTAGCACTGAAATTTAGTTTCTTTTTCAGAATAGTGTTAGCACATTCATTAGCATAATGACCAAATCCAGAACATGCATCACATTTAACATTCTTCCTATAATCTTGGTCAGACTTAAACCTGTTTCCTCTTTCTAATTGTCTAGAAGGATTAAAGGTGTTTTTCCTAATAGGCAATTGTTGATTATTAGTAATCTGAACCTTAGGTTGAAAATTGTCTTTGAACTTTTTATTCTTCATGAAGGTTTTAAACTGTCTAGTCATAAAACCCATGTAATCAGGATCATTATAGTATTCCTCAAAGTTTTCTTCATCAGAATCAATTTCAGTAACATAAGGGGATTTTCCAGAACTGGATGTTGCAGATAATGATGCATCACCTTTGAAAACAAGTACTTTCTTTTCATTATCAGCCTTTTCAGATATATTCATCTCATATGTTTTCAAAATACCAATTAATTCATTTTGACTTGGCACATCTGTATCTTTAGCTTCCTCTATAGCACATATCTTAGGCTCAAAACGTTTAGGAACTAATCTAAGAATTTTATGTACTAACCTTGTATTAGAGATTGGATCACCAAGAGAATGAGCTTCATTTGAAATCTCAGTCAGCTTTTCATTGTAAGATGAGATGGTCTCATCTTCTTTCATCCTCAAATTTTTGAATTTGTTCCAAGCATACGAAGTCTGGTCCTTCGTACACTATCCGATCCTTCACAATGTTCTTGTAATCGATCCCATGCATCCTTGGATGTGACACAGCTTGAAATGATTTTGAACATTGATGCATCAGTTGAGGTAAAGATTGCATTCAATGCCTTTGAATTGTAACTAGTTGTTGTGATTTCTTCGGCTGTCCAGTCTAGCTCTCTCTTGATTTGGGCTTCATTGTCCTCATCTGCAGCAGTTCTTGGCTGAGTCCAGCCAGCAAGAACACTCCTCCATGCTCTTTCATCAATAGATTTGATGTACATCCTCATTTTAGGTTTCCAGAAGGCATAATTTGTGCCGTCCAGAATTGGAGGTTTTAGTGCGGGCGAAAGTGGATACTCCATTGCAAATAAACACACACTCTAAGCAGAATCTCTACTTAGTGTATCAAGTAGTTGGCTCTGATACCAACTGAAAGTGTGTGTGTGTGTGCGATATACAGAGATGTTGTCCTTAGTGTTGGCACACACGAGACAACAATGAGCAGCGGAATTTAAACAAACACTTTGCAAAGAGTATTTCAAAAATCGTGTAGATTAAATAATTAATCTACACGAATCACTTATATTATCTCTTAATATCAGTGAAACAAAATCAACAACCTTGTAAGGTTTTGAACAATAACAACTCTAATTGAGTTCGAAAAGTTACTAGAAAAATACGAAACTATCTCCCTTATATATCTAACATATTTTCCTAATAAACGACTATGATTGAGTACACAAATATTCGGGATAAGTGTGCACTAATCTACAAGAAAGAACAAAGTGTTTTTCTAACTAGAAGCGTCACGCATTCCATAGATAGTAATGTAGTTTAGCTTTCTCTCTTGTTGTCATCTGGAATGAAGGCAGTGTGGTCTATTTATAGGCTTCAATTCGAACTGCCTTGCAACTCCTACAACTCCCTTGATCAATCTTGGCCATTGGATCAAAGGTAGTTTCTTGTAACTTCCCTTCACACTCCATAATTGTAGGAACTTCCATAGTTGTGCTTAGAAACTTCTCACTCCCATGCAACTGCTTGACCTGGGTGTTGCCCACGTCTTCTACCTGCATTTGGGACATCACTAAGCAACACAAGTTAAGTAAGAGTTAGTAAAGGGAGAAAGGGCAAATTCTGATGTTGTGGTAGGTGTTGGCACATTCAGTACAACATGTAACTGAAATGTTGGATTATAAAATACAACACCTATTCCAACATCAACAGGACCTTCTTTTACAATGACACCATCAGGTCGTGAGTGGAGCTAAAGATTGCTTCCGTACGAAGCTTCCAATAATCATAGTCTGAAGCTGAAAAACTTTGGCAGTTTGGTAGCATTATTTTCCATTGTTGTAAGATCAGATATAGCAAGAATATCAAAGATATTACTGAGACTGAAAATCAAGAAAAGTTCAAGGATCTATTCAAATGGACAACAAGACTTTCCCCTTAAAGTCTTTTTGGTAATCTAGAAACAGCAGTCTGTTAGAACCACTGCTCTGATTGTTGGGAAATTAATCCCAATACCCAATAATAGTCCCCCAACAATGTGGTCCCCAACTCTTGTGGTCCCCAACTCCTTTGTGGGAAATTATTATGGGGAATGTCCTTTGTGGGGAATTATTGGCACTTGTGCGTTATGGACCATCACGCTAGGAATCCTTTGAGACTCCCGGGAATCTTTTGAGATGCCCTAGGGATCCTTTGAGACTCTCGGGAATCCTTTGAGACTCCTTTAAAATTACCCGGATCTATTTGGGACGTAATTTAAATATGAATTATCATAAATCTAATTTCATAATTTAAACAAATTAAATCAACTAATTTATGTAATGAATGTACGGTAAAATAATTAAATCCCTAAACATGCGGAACTAAGGGATTACGTGTTTACCTTTAAATCGGAGAGATACCGTTGAGAAGAGTAACAACTTCAACCCAATTGCCTTCTCAAGTATTCCCTAAGTCCTAATCCGTTGACCCGGTGGGAGATCTCACGAACTATTAACTCTCAAGGAAGAATTAATTTTCTCTTGTTGCACACACTGTAATTTCGAAAATTACAGATCTTTTTTTTTCTTAGTCACTTTTTTTTCTAGGGTACCAATTTTTTTCTTCTCCTTTTATAAGAGAGAATCTATGTTTCTTCTCTTACAAGAAAGAAAAATTGACCAGTCAATTTATCTTGGAATAATATAGAAATAATCTCTTATTTCCATATATCTTTTTCCATAAATATCTCTCTCTTATTTCTTGCAACAAAATTAATCCTTATCTTTTAATTACCTTAATTAATAGAATTTTATTGGGCTACTTGAGGGGCCTTTAGGAGAATTAGGATTGGACCTCCCAATGGGCCCAAAAATCAATATTGAGCCACAACATTTTTCCAGCCCATTAATATTAATTCATTCCACTATAGAATTAATATTGAACTATCCATCCTAACCCATATTACGAAATATGGCTCCCGGTTATTATTTCCCGTGTTTAAGATTCAATGTCCATCAATTAATTTAAGCTACTGAATGCTTTAATTAATTAATATCTTTTATTCCTCGGAGTAAGGACAGCTCAACATTATTATCATACCGGAAATAAATTCCACTGATCAGATTTGATATGATAAACCTTCTGAGCCCACCAAGGGGACATAATCAACTTGACACTCCAAGACACGATTCTCTGTATTAATTTTGGCAATCTGTCCTGTAATTAATAATATTGCCCAAAATACAAAGTATTGAATCAAATTGATTCTTTACCCATAATAAATCAAAGCAATACTTCTTAACTACAGACAATCCCATTTAAGTGACAGAGATTAAGAAATCAACAACCACTGAAGTATAATTCTTCATTCCTTAAGTCAGTCTAGAAGAATTACCTCTCTATAGGTCCTATTCAGCACATCATAATGCACTGCTGTAATCTCTTGGTCAAGATAAACCAATCCGAGCCTTACACCTCAACTTCTACCAATGGATTGTTCAATTTCATCTAAGTTGTGAATCAATTGTACTTATATACAAGGAACTGACAATGTGATCTTCTGTGATCTTCTACACACCACATTGTCTACAATGTAAAATACATCTGAACGTTTATGCAATAAATAATTAACATTCATTATATTTAAAGCAACCAGTGATAAAAATATTATTCTCATTTATAAGTGCAAGAATCAGTTTGTATACATAAGTAGCACTAAAAGCATACTTGCCAGTATAACCCTAACAATCTCCCACTTATACTCAAAGTCTACTTTTAAGTATACTACAGCACGTCTATGTTCTACATGTCCTATTAAATTCTCCCACTTATACTCAAAGCAGCTTGGCAACGCACTTGACCCCCATTCCTTCCACATGTCTCTCGAATGTACTCTGAGGCAGACCCTTTGTGAAAGGATCAGCTAGGTTGTCTTCCGATGCGATCTTTGCCACCACTATGTCTCCTCTCTTAACGATTTCTCGTATAAGATGGTATTTCCTTTCAATGTGTTTGCTTGCCTTGTGGGCTCTTGGTTCCCTTGAATTTGCAACTGCTCCAGCATTATCGCAATAAATAGTGATACTGCTGGGCAAATTCGAAATCACATCCAAGTCCACTAAGAAGTTCTTAAGCCAAACCGCTTCTTTCGCTGCTTCACAAGCAGCTACATATTCGGCTTCCATAGTAGAATCAGCGATGCATTTCTGCTTCACACTTCTCCATGTCATGGCTCCACCCCCCAAACAAAACACACTACCCGAGGTAGATTTTCTAGAATCCATGTCTGATTGGAAATCTGAGTCCGTATAACCCACAGGGAACAGACTGTCTGACTGATAAACTAACATTCTATCTCGAGTTCTTTTTAGATATTTGAGAATGTTTTTAACTGCAGTCCAATGTTCTTTCCCTGGGTTACTTTGATATCTTGCTACCAGGCCTACAGCAAAACAAATATCTGGTCTCGTGCACAGCATTGCATACATGAGGCTTCCAACTGCCGACGCATATGGAATGTTTCTCATCTCATCCATCTCCTTTTGTGTCTTAGGACACATCTCTTTAGATAGATGAATTCCATGTCTGAAAGGAACAAATCCTTTCTTGGAATTTTGCATGCTGAATCGTTTCAAAATAGTGTCTATGTCTGAGGTTTGGGATAAGCATATCATCCTTTTCTGGCGATCTCGAGTAATCTTAATCCCAAGGATGTGACCAGCTTCTCCTAAATCCTTCATATCAAACTGTTTTGACAACCATACCCTCACGTCTGTCAACACCTTTTTATTGTTTCCAATAAGCAGAATGTCGTCTACGTATAATACTAAGAATACCAAGGCAGTTCCGATACACTTCTTATAGACACAACTCTCAAACTCATTTTGATCAAATCCATAGGATTGTATCACCTGATCAAAACATTGATTCCAAGCTCGCGATGCTTGCTTAAGTCCATATATTGACCTTTTAAGCTTGCATACAAGATTCTCTTGGCCTTTTTCAATGAAGCCATCGGGTTGGCGCATGCAGATTTCTTGTTCAAGACTTCCATTTAGGAAAGCTGTCTTGACATCCATTTGCCAGATCTCAAAGTCTAGGTGAGCTGCAATCGACAAGAGAATACAGATAGACTTAAGCATAGCTACAGGCGAAAAGGACTCCTCATAATCGATTCCCTCTTTTTGAGTATATCCTTTTGCCACTAGTCTAGCTTTGAAGGTTTCAACCTTCCCATCTGATCCTCTTTTTCTCTTGTAGACCCACTTGCATCCAATAGGCTTTATGCCTTTGGGTGGTTCCACAAGCTCCCACACTTTGTTATGATCCATAGACCCCATTTCTACTTCCATTGCAGTTTGCCAAGAATCTGCATCCTTATCTTGGATTGCCTCATCGTACGTCCAGGGGTCAGATTCATCCTCTCCGGGGACCAAGTCCGAAGACTCTCCCATGAACATGAATCGCTCAGGTTGTCTCACAACCCTCCCACTACGACGAGGTTCTGGTTGTGTTTGTGTATCGCTTGGTACATCTACTTGTACACTTGGTATAGGAGTTGGCCCTCTTAATTCTTTTAAGGTAATCTCACTCTTGGGCTTTATATTACTCATATGGTTTTCTTCCAAGAATCTAGAATATGTGCTTATCACAATTCGCTGATCCTTTGGACTATAGAATAAACCCCCTTTCGATCCTCTAGGATATACTACAAACAACCTTAATTCTGAACGAGGGTCTAACTTTCCAGCTTCCTTGTCCAACACGTATGCAGGACACCCCCAAATTCTTATGTGTCTTAGACTAGGCTTTCGCCCGGTCCACAATTCAGTAGGGGTTTTAGGAACTGATTTGAAAGGTACCAAATTCAGAATGTAAGTCGCTGTTTCCAAGGCATAACCCCAAAACGACTTACGTAAATCTGAATAACTCATCATAGAACTGACCATCTCTAAAAGAGTTCGATTTCTTCGCTCTGCAACCCCATTTTGTTGAAGGGTTCCGGGTGCAGTTAACTGGGATACAATCCCTTCACCTGATAAGTAGCCCAAAAATTCATTGCTGAGGTATTCGCCACCACGATCTGATCGTAGAAACTTGATACTCTTTTCCCTATGCTTTTCTGCTTCAGCCTTAAACTCTTTGAATTTATCAAAGGTCTCAGACTTATGCCGCATTAGATAGATGTATCCATATCTTGAGTAATCATCGATAAAAGTAACGAAATACTCAAAACCACCTTTTGCTTGAACTGACATTGGTCCACATACATCAGTATGAACGAGTTCCAACACTTCACTAGCTCTATTCCCCTTTGCCCCAAAAGCTCTTTTGGTCATTTTACCCTCTAAACATGATTCGCAGGTTGGAAACGGCTCAACCTGGAGTGATTCCAACGAGCCGTCATTCACCAACCTTTGAATCCTTCTTAGATTAATATGACCAAGTCTAAGATGCCACAGAAGTGTTTCGTTCATGTCTGAAGAATGCTTTCTTTTCTTAGAAATAGTCGATGTGTTATACGATTCATTTTGTGTGGAATTTGCACAATTAATAGTATAAAGATTATTCACCAATGCTCCCGAACAGATAATCTCGTCATTACGACAAATAACGACATTCTTATTAAAAGAAACTGAATATCCATCCAAAAATAGTTTAGAAACTGAAATCAAATTCTTTCTAAAACTCGGAACATAAAGAACGTCTTTTAAAACTAAAATTATATCACTAAAAGATAGTTGCACATCTCCCACTGCAACAGCCGCCACTTTCGTAGCATTTCCCATGGTGATGATTATCTCACTCCCACTAAGTTGTCGGGTTAGCTTGAACCCCTGAAAATTGAAACAAACATGATCAGTGGCTCCCGTATCCACCACCCACGAATGGGAAGAATACACCGCTAAACAAGTTTCAATTACCAGTGCGTGAGAATTACCTTGCTTACCAGCCTTCTTAGGCTTGGTACAGGCTGACTTCCAATGTCCTTTCAGACCGCAACTAAAACACTTTCCCTTAGTGGTCTTTTTCTTGACACCTCCCTCAATTGGTATCTTTTCCTTATTATTAGTTTGTTTCTGGCCATTTGCCTTTTTCTTCTTCTTTCCACCTTTCGGTGCAGAATTAGAAGATGAACCGTTTGCCAACATAGCCATATGCTCGTTCCTTGGTCCCATTAATATCTCAGCCGAAACCAAAGCTTGCAAGAGCTGAGCCAACGTATACTCTTGATTATTCATCGTATAGTTCAGTTGGAACTGCTCAAAACTTTTCGGTAGAGAATAGATTACAAAATCGATCTGCGTTTCCGCATCGAATTCAGCACCAAGAATCTCAAGTTTGTTAAGGAAACCCATCATCTTAAGAACGTGATCCCTCACGGGCGTTCCCTCGACCATTTTCTGTGATAACATATCTCGCATGGTCATTTGTCTAGCCGTACGATTCTGATGAGCAAAAAGTTCCTTAAGGTTCATCATAATAGCTGAAGCGGATTCCATGTTCCGGTGTTGGTGTTGCAACACATCTGACATTGAAGCCTAAGATGGTACACCTAGCCATTTCATCGGATCTCATCCACTCCTTATGATATTCCTTATCTTCTTGGTTCGTCTCATCCGTAGGGGAAGGGGGTTTAGGTTCATCAAGTACCCACTTATGCTGTTGTGTAGTCAAGACTATAAATAAATGTCTTTTCCAATCCACATAATTCTCTCCTTCCAATTTATTTTCTTTAAGTATACTAAACAGTGGGTTAAAAGGAGACGACATGCTGAACTGAGAATAAAATATACAATTTGTATTAATATCCTATTAACACAAAGATTATCACATAATTTGATCACATGTACTATATCAAAAACCTCAAAAAACGATATAAACATGCATCAGCCAACATCTTAAAACCAATTTAAGCAAGTCACGATGAGTGTGAACGTTTACTCAAATACATTTAAGCAGGTTACAAACAAAGCAGTTACAAACCTTTAATTCAAAATTAATAGTTGGCTTTAACCTGGCCATATAAAATTGACAGGGACTCCGATGGGGAGTTAATATATCAATTTTATACCTAAGTAATAACCATAATTAAATACAGGACTATTATTTCGTTTTGAATAAGCCACTCGATGGGAGGGTCATACCGCCACTAGTAATAATCCACAATCATCCTTAAAGGAATTTATTCATGTGAACTTATCATTTGGCCTATCCGATAGGGAGAGAGGCGCTTGCCAATGCGTAGCCAAAAGACTTCACAAATAAATAAATTATGGAGGCCATTTAATCAATTTATTATCTTAAATAAATTTAATTAAAAAAACATACTTAGTAATTTTTAAACTTGAGGTTTTTCACGAATCCTCATGCAAAATTAACAAATAATCAAAGCATAATAACAAAATAAAAATTAAACACAAATTAGGCAAACACGTCCAATTATCATGGTTTAATTTTCTCGTTTTGAAGAAACAAGAAATTCGTACTCCCACGGCCGCAACAAAAAAATCACGCCACGCCCACAACCGGCCCGTGTGGCTTGGTCGTCCGGGTGCGCCTCCGATTCTTTAATCCGTCCAACGGTCTTCGTCTTTGATCCGTTACAATTTATTTACAAAAAATAAATCTAACATCTAGACTAGTCTATTACAAATTAAATAATCTAATCTACCAGTGGATTTTCTCACGGGAAAAACAAATCTGACCGAATCAGATTAAAAACCACATTCAAACAACATAAATTAAAACATACATTAAAACCATGATAATTGCATACCTGCAAAAAAGATCTAACAATTCTACCATCCAAATATCAATTTAATGTAAATAGATTTAAATTCCAATTTAAATTACAGAGCCCAAAACCTTGGCTCTGATACCACTTGTTGGGAAATTAATCCAAATACCAATAATAGTCCCCCAACAATATGGTCCCCAACTCTTGTGGTCTTCAACTCCTTTGTGGGAAATTATTATGGGACCACACTCCCCATCTCCTTTGTGGGGAATTATTGGCACTTGTGGGTTATGGACCATCACGCTAGGAATCCTTTGAGACTCTTGGAAATCTTTTGAGATGCCCTAGGGATCCTTTGAGACTCTCGGGAATCCTTTGAGACTCCTTTAAAATTACCCGGATCTATTTGGGACGTAATTTAAATATGAATTATCATAAATCTAATTTCATAATTTAAACAAATTAAATCAACTAATTTATGTAATGAATGTACGGTAAAATAATTAAATCCCTAAACATGCGGAACTAAGGGATTACGTGTTTACCTTTAAATCGGAGAGATACCGTTGAGAAGAGTAACAACTTCAACCCAATTGCCTTCTCAAGTATTCCCTAAGTCCTAGTCCGTTGACCCGGTGGGAGATCTCACGAACTATTAACTCTCAAGGAAGAATTAATTTTCTCTTTTTGCACACACTATAATTTCGAAAATTACAGATCTTTTTTTTTCTTAGTCTCTTTTTTTTCTAGAGTACCAATTTTTTTCTTCTCCTTTTATAAGAGAGAATCTATGTTTCTTCTCTTACAAGAAAGAAAAATTGACCAGTCAATTTATCTTGGAATAATATAGAAATAATCTCTTATTTCCATATATCTTTTTCCATAAATATCTCTCTCTTATTTCTTGCAATAAAATTAATCCTTATCTTTTAATTACCTTAATTAATAGACTTTTATTGGGCTACTTGAGGGGCCTTTAGGAGAATTAGGATTGGACCTCCCAATGGGCCCAGAAATCAATATTGAGCCACAACATTTTTCCAGCTCATTAATATTAATTCATTCCACTATAGAATTAATATTGAACTATCCATCCTAACCCATATTACGAAATATGGCTCCCGGTTATTATTTCCCGTGTTTAAGATTCAATGTCCATCAATTAATTTAAGCTACTGAATGCTTTAATTAATTAATATCTTTTATTCCTCGGAGTAAGGACAGCTCAACATTATTATCATACCGGAAATAAATTCCACTGATCAGATTTGATATGATAAACCTTCTGAGCCCACCAAGGGGACATAATCAACTTGACACTCCAAGACACGATTCTCTGTATTAATTTTGGCAATCTGTCCTGTAATTAATAATATTGCCCAAAATACAAAGTATTGAATCAAATTGATTCTTTACCCATAATAAATCAAAGCAATACTTCTTAACTACAGACAATCCCATTTAAGTGACAGAGATTAAGAAATCAACAACCACTGAGGTCTAATTCTTCATTCCTTAAGTCAGTCTAGAAGAATTACCTCTCTGTAGGTCCTATTCAGCACAACATAATGCACTAGTGTAATCTCTTGGTCAAGATAAACCAATCTGAGCCTTACACCTCAACTTCTACCAATGGATTGTTCAATTCCATCTAAGTTGTGAATCAATTGTACTTATATACAAGGAACTGACAATGTGATCTTCTGTGATCTTCTACACACCACATTGTCTACAATGTAAAATACATCTGAACGTTTATGCAATAAATAATTAACATTCATTATATTTAAAGCAACCAGTGATAAAAATATTATTCTCATTTATAAGTGCAAGAATCAGTCTGTATACATAAGTAGCACTAAAAGCATACTTGCCAGTATAACCCTAACACTGATACCACTTGTTGGTCCCAAGTAGTTGAGTTAAGATTAGAACTAGTCTAAAGTTTAGAGGGGGGTGAATAGACTTTTAAACTTTTTCCAAAATATTAGAGATTAACAATGCGGAATATCAGATTTAATAGGCCCTTTATCTGTTTATACTCAACTAACACAATATGAACTTAACTAGTCTATTCTACAATTCAACTCAACTCGTCTATTCAATTTTGATTTCATAATCTCATTGATTATACGAATTAACAATAAAACTAAACAGATATAAAACAGTAAGTAAATCAAACACAAGATTTATAGTGGTTCGACAAATCGTCTACATCCACTCTCACAAACTCCAGTTGTGATATTTTATTAACTAATCTTGTGGTTTTAAGTCCCAAGAAATAAGACTTTGATCTTCTCGATTATATCACTAGATATATCTTCGATCTAACAACTAGTGATTTTCTAAGCAACTAGCAAACTTATACAAAACAATAAAGAAAAACTTCTTTGTTTCTTCAGTACACCTTCTTGAGTAGTCTCTTCTTTTCTGGGCTTCTTTGTTGGTCCTGAAAGGAGTATATAACAAGTGTATGGGGGGGAATACACTTGTATGCAAATCTTTTCAAACTTTAACCAAATATGACTTCAGCAAGACTGTCCTGGACAACTCTGCTGAGATGAATAACTTCTTAAAGATAATCAATCTACTAAATACTATTGAGTACTTAGTTGAATAACTATCTAAATTAGTTATATGTGCGGAATTAGTGGTTGGCCCTTTAATTTAAACTCTTTTTTATTTTTGAAATCACCTTAACAGTTTTTCAGTTTCAGGGAACTTGTCCAAATCTGGTTTGCACAGTCTAAGGTATATATCTTTGAAAGGTCAATTTGTGTGCTGTGTTGAATGAATGTAAATTCTTGAAAATAAATCAACACTAGAGTTTATAGTGGTTCAGAGACTCAAGCTCCTACATCCACTTTCCCTGATTTAACAGGATAATTCCTTCACTCTTGGAATCAACTTGTTTTATAGTGCCATGTCAACCACACCACTCATTGGTGCCTTGATCCCTAGGATGTCAAGAGTCCTAGTACCCTTTCTCAACTCAGAATTAATTGTTCTTCTCTCAACAGTTAACTCCTTACACTTCTACTACTACAACCTTCTAACTTTCTGTCTTGAAAGATATAAGGGTTGAAGTTTGGTTCCAACTGATGAGATATCCTTTACAATGAGGTTCAGTATATAAGGATAGGATATATCTCTAAGCTTTGTATGGATATACAATGAAGAGTAGCTTAGATGAAGTGTTTCTGGAAACTGTGAATGTTCTAAGAAAGCTTGAAGGCTTTTAGTTTCTTCAGCAATGTAGGTGCTGGTTGGATGCCTTCAAATGGTCTCCACACTTCTGTATTTATAGACAAAATTGAGGATTTGCCCGTTGGAAAGACAGCCGTAATTGTCTATAAATGTCTTCCTTGAACTCTGCAACTGGAAGACAGTTTCTTGATAGTGACATGTCCTTTGATTGGGAAATAAACGGCTGTAACTACTTTGTCTTAACTTTGCAGCACTTTTCCCAATGTCTGACTTCAAGATTCACTTGATCAAACATGGACATTACTTCTGATGATTGGCCTTTGAATAAGGACAACACTCCTTATCACTTGGACAGTTCTGCTTATCAGGATCAGCAGATTCTGCTTATCAGCAGTGTTGGCTATGCTCTTCAGATGACTTGGCTCTAACACTTTCCATGCATCTCTGAATAGATCTTTGTGCATTCATGACATGGATAGATGACCTTGACCTCATCAGCACAGTTGGGCTTGATCTTCAAAACTTGTTCTGGTTCAAATGTGCTGAGACAAACTTGCTGGACAATCCTTATGAACTTTGATGTTTGATCTTTAATGTTGAACTCTACTTAATTGATCTTTAGATAGGTTGTCCTTAACTTTGCATGCTTGATCAGTGAAGTTGTCCATCAGCAGACTTAAGGTCAATCCAATTTTGAGCTTTGAGGGGACTTGATCTTTGTAGACTTCTAAGTATGAGTTCCCCCTCAATTTGTGCATCTAATGTATCTAAGAGTTGCCTAACATACCAGCTTCTCAACTAATGTAACCTTCATGTTCCAACATTCCTGAAACATGTTCATGTAATCAGACTTATCTAGTTGGCATGTCTAAAGGGGGTTTTGGTATCATAATCAAAACTCATTTTATTCCCAACATTCTTCTTTCTTCTTTGAATGTCTGAACTCTGCGAGTTTCTTTGCTCTTCAATATGCACTTCAGTAATCACAACTTCAGTAGTCTATCAGTTCTTCAGTAGTCTTTAAATGTCAAACGCCATCAGCTATTTATAGACTTTCACATATTCAAGATAAGTTTGTTATCCAATAACCTTTCTTGATAACTTACTTCAACTACCTTTTTCAAACCGTTTCTTGATATGTGTCTTCTAATACGACGGTTAATCTGTTAATATCCATAACTAACTTCATATCTTCTATCTGATACGAATCTTCAATTCTGTTTTAACTTGACTTGTCTTGTCTTTAGCATATTCAACACTTAGAATATTTCTGACTTCTTCATATCTTGTCTTTTCAAGTCTTTTTGTCTTCATAGTCTTCTGTTTTGTAGAACTCTTCTCGTCCTATCACTAAGCTATCTCTTCTATTATATTACTTTAAGCTTTATAACTCAACTTAGTCATCCTAAAAACTATTACATCAATAACATATAAACATAAGCTTCTATACAATGTATATATAGAGAGAGAGTAATGATATAGAACCAACCATTTGGTTTTTTATTTAACTAGATTAGTGAGTTGTCACGCCAACTCATTATCCACGTAATCAATTACTATAATTGAAAATAAATAATAACATTTTATCCATTTAAATATATTTGAAAGATAAATACAAATATTTTTCATTTAAATATATTTTTCTAATTTCTTATCTTCTTCTCCCCACTTTCATTAATCATTCCTGGAAAATCAGAAAAGGCAGACAACATATCCAATCAAAATTCATAGTTCTCATTGATTTCTGGGCCCATTGGGAGGTCCAATCCTAATTCTCCTAAAGGCCCCTCAAGTAGCCCAATAAAAGTCTATTAATTAAGGTAATTAAAAGATAAGGATTAATTTTATTGCAAGAAATAAGAGAGAGATATTTATGGAAAAAGATATATGGAAATAAGAGATTATTTCTATATTATTCCAAGATAAATTGACTGGTCAATTTTTCTTTCTTGTAAGAGAAGAAACATAGATTCTCTCTTATAAAAGGAGAAGAAAAAAATTGGTACTCTAGAAAAAAAAGAGCCATATTACGAAATATGGCTCCCGGTTATTATTTCCCGTGTTTAAGATTCAATGTCCATCAATTAATTTAAGCTACTGAATGCTTTAATTAATTAATATCTTTTATTCCTCGGAGTAAGGACAGCTCAACATTATTATCATACCGGAAATAAATTCCACTGATCAGATTTGATATGATAAACCTTCTGAGCCCACCAAGGGGACATAATCAACTTGACACTCCAAGACACGATTCTCTGTATTAATTTTGGCAATTTGTCCTGTAATTAATAATATTGCCCAAAATACAAAGTATTGAATCAAATTGATTCTTTACCCATAATAAATCAAAGCAATACTTCTTAACTACAGACAATCCCATTTAAGTGACAGAGATTAAGAAATCAACAACCACTGAGGTCTAATTCTTCATTCCTTAAGTCAGTCTAGAAGAATTACCTCTCTGTAGGTCCTATTCAGCACAACATAATGCACTAGTGTAATCTCTTGGTCAAGATAAACCAATCTGAGCCTTACACCTCAACTTCTACCAATGGATTGTTCAATTCCATCTAAGTTGTGAATCAATTGTACTTATATACAAGGAACTGACAATGTGATCTTCTGTGATCTTCTACACACCACATTGTCTACAATGTAAAATACATCTGAACGTTTATGCAATAAATAATTAACATTCATTATATTTAAAGCAACCAGTGATAAAAATATTATTCTCATTTATAAGTGCAAGAATCAGTCTGTATACATAAGTAGCACTAAAAGCATACTTGCCAGTATAACCCTAACACTGATACCACTTGTTGGTCCCAAGTAGTTGAGTTAAGATTAGAACTAGTCTAAAGTTTAGAGGGGGGTGAATAGACTTTTAAACTTTTTCCAAAATATTAGAGATTAACAATGCGGAATATCAGATTTAATAGGCCCTTTATCTGTTTATACTCAACTAACACAATATGAACTTAACTAGTCTATTCTACAATTCAACTCAACTCGTCTATTCAATTTTGATTTCATAATCTCATTGATTATACGAATTAACAATAAAACTAAACAGATATAAAACAGTAAGTAAATCAAACACAAGATTTATAGTGGTTCGACAAATCGTCTACATCCACTCTCACAAACTCCAGTTGTGATATTTTATTAACTAATCTTGTGGTTTTAAGTCCCAAGAAATAAGACTTTGATCTTCTCGATTATATCACTAGATATATCTTCGATCTAACAACTAGTGATTTTCTAAGCAACTAGCAAACTTATACAAAACAATAAAGAAAAACTTCTTTGTTTCTTCAGTACACCTTCTTGAGTAGTCTCTTCTTTTCTGGGCTTCTTTGTTGGTCCTGAAAGGAGTATATAACAAGTGTATGGGGGGGAATACACTTGTATGCAAATCTTTTCAAACTTTAACCAAATATGACTTCAGCAAGACTGTCCTGGACAACTCTGCTGAGATGAATAACTTCTTAAAGATAATCAATCTACTAAATACTATTGAGTACTTAGTTGAATAACTATCTAAATTAGTTATATGTGCGGAATTAGTGGTTGGCCCTTTAATTTAAACTCTTTTTTATTTTTGAAATCACCTTAACAGTTTTTCAGTTTCAGGGAACTTGTCCAAATCTGGTTTGCACAGTCTAAGGTATATATCTTTGAAAGGTCAATTTGTGTGCTGTGTTGAATGAATGTAAATTCTTGAAAATAAATCAACACTAGAGTTTATAGTGGTTCAGAGACTCAAGCTCCTACATCCACTTTCCCTGATTTAACAGGATAATTCCTTCACTCTTGGAATCAACTTGTTTTATAGTGCCATGTCAACCACACCACTCATTGGTGCCTTGATCCCTAGGATGTCAAGAGTCCTAGTACCCTTTCTCAACTCAGAATTAATTGTTCTTCTCTCAACAGTTAACTCCTTACACTTCTACTACTACAACCTTCTAACTTTCTGTCTTGAAAGATATAAGGGTTGAAGTTTGGTTCCAACTGATGAGATATCCTTTACAATGAGGTTCAGTATATAAGGATAGGATATATCTCTAAGCTTTGTATGGATATACAATGAAGAGTAGCTTAGATGAAGTGTTTCTGGAAACTGTGAATGTTCTAAGAAAGCTTGAAGGCTTTTAGTTTCTTCAGCAATGTAGGTGCTGGTTGGATGCCTTCAAATGGTCTCCACACTTCTGTATTTATAGACAAAATTGAGGATTTGCCCGTTGGAAAGACAGCCGTAATTGTCTATAAATGTCTTCCTTGAACTCTGCAACTGGAAGACAGTTTCTTGATAGTGACATGTCCTTTGATTGGGAAATAAACGGCTGTAACTACTTTGTCTTAACTTTGCAGCACTTTTCCCAATGTCTGACTTCAAGATTCACTTGATCAAACATGGACATTACTTCTGATGATTGGCCTTTGAATAAGGACAACACTCCTTATCACTTGGACAGTTCTGCTTATCAGGATCAGCAGATTCTGCTTATCAGCAGTGTTGGCTATGCTCTTCAGATGACTTGGCTCTAACACTTTCCATGCATCTCTGAATAGATCTTTGTGCATTCATGACATGGATAGATGACCTTGACCTCATCAGCACAGTTGGGCTTGATCTTCAAAACTTGTTCTGGTTCAAATGTGCTGAGACAAACTTGCTGGACAATCCTTATGAACTTTGATGTTTGATCTTTAATGTTGAACTCTACTTAATTGATCTTTAGATAGGTTGTCCTTAACTTTGCATGCTTGATCAGTGAAGTTGTCCATCAGCAGACTTAAGGTCAATCCAATTTTGAGCTTTGAGGGGACTTGATCTTTGTAGACTTCTAAGTATGAGTTCCCCCTCAATTTGTGCATCTAATGTATCTAAGAGTTGCCTAACATACCAGCTTCTCAACTAATGTAACCTTCATGTTCCAACATTCCTGAAACATGTTCATGTAATCAGACTTATCTAGTTGGCATGTCTAAAGGGGGTTTTGGTATCATAATCAAAACTCATTTTATTCCCAACATTCTTCTTTCTTCTTTGAATGTCTGAACTCTGCGAGTTTCTTTGCTCTTCAATATGCACTTCAGTAATCACAACTTCAGTAGTCTATCAGTTCTTCAGTAGTCTTTAAATGTCAAACGCCATCAGCTATTTATAGACTTTCACATATTCAAGATAAGTTTGTTATCCAATAACCTTTCTTGATAACTTACTTCAACTACCTTTTTCAAACCGTTTCTTGATATGTGTCTTCTAATACGACGGTTAATCTGTTAATATCCATAACTAACTTCATATCTTCTATCTGATACGAATCTTCAATTCTGTTTTAACTTGACTTGTCTTGTCTTTAGCATATTCAACACTTAGAATATTTCTGACTTCTTCATATCTTGTCTTTTCAAGTCTTTTTGTCTTCATAGTCTTCTGTTTTGTAGAACTCTTCTCGTCCTATCACTAAGCTATCTCTTCTATTATATTACTTTAAGCTTTATAACTCAACTTAGTCATCCTAAAAACTATTACATCAATAACATATAAACATAAGCTTCTATACAATGTATATATAGAGAGAGAGTAATGATATAGAACCAACCATTTGGTTTTTTATTTAACTAGATTAGTGAGTTGTCACGCCAACTCATTATCCACGTAATCAATTACTATAATTGAAAATAAATAATAACATTTTATCCATTTAAATATATTTGAAAGATAAATACAAATATTTTTCATTTAAATATATTTTTCTAATTTCTTATCTTCTTCTCCCCACTTTCATTAATCATTCCTGGAAAATCAGAAAAGGCAGACAACATATCCAATCAAAATTCATAGTTCTCTCTTTTTAAAAAAGCAGAAAACATTCACAAATCAAAATTCATAGTTCTCTCTTTCAAAATTACTCTGACGTCTGTATTTTGTGATTAATGAGTAAAGTTTACTTTCTCTGTAAGAAAAAATATTTGCAGATTAGTTATCTTCTCAACCTGAACTTGAAATTTATTGTTATATCTAGACTTGTTGATTATATCTAATAAACTCATAAATTGTGAATGTAGATGGACAAATTGATCCCAAAAAATGCTTGAGAATTTAGTGGGTAATCACTTTATTGAGAGAGTCATTTGGGTATAACTGTTAAAAATGAGGATTATGATTTTTCCAATTTGTAGGTCCTAGTTGAGTAGTAAGATTGAGTAAGCTAGTAAAAGTCTAGAGGGGAGGGGTGAATAGACTTTTAAAAATCTTTCAAAATATCAGAATACACAGTGCGGAATATCAGAATTAACAATGATCCCTTAAGATTTATACTCAACTATTATGATGAACACTGATCTTGTCTATTCTATATGTAGATTAATCAATTAAACAGTTAATCAATCAAACACAAATAAAACAGTAAAGTAAATCAAACACGAGATTTATAGTGGTTCGACAACTTGTCTACATCCACTCTCACAACTCCAGTCGTGAAATTTTATTAACTCTTCTCTTCGAGTAGGTGTTCTTGTGGTTTTAAGTCCCAAGATATAAGACTTCAATCTTTTCGATAACACTACCAAGTGCTTCTTCGATCTAACAACTAGCTATTTAACAAGCAACTAGCAACTTGCTTATACAAACAAACTTTAAAGAAAAACTTCTCTAATTTGCAGTAGCCTTCTGAATATGACTTGTCTTCTCTTCTGGCTTTAACTTCAAACTTGCTTGAACTCTACGAGTTTCTCTTGCTTTGAATATCTCTTAATATGCTCTTGATTTCGTAGTAACAGTAGTCTTTAATGTTGTAAGTCTTCAAGTATTTATAGACTTCACTTCCTCGAGATAAGTTTGTTATTCCAACAACTTTTTCTTGATAACTAACTTGTAACAGTTTCTTCTTATCCTTTCACGCGTTTCTTCAGTTAATTAGTTATTCCATAAATAATTCTTCATATCTTTACTTCAAGATGCGACCTTATCTTTAATCTTTACTTCACGCGTACTTGACTTCTGTGTGCGAACTTGACTTGTCTTGTTTTCAACACTTAGACATTTCTTCAGTCTTTACAGCACTTGTCTTGTCTTGTCTTGTAGTCTTCTTCCAGTAGACTTCCATATAGAACTATACTAGTCATATCAACTAATCCTATCAAGACTATTAGATTACTTTAACCTTTATAAACTCAGCTTAGTCATCCTATAAACTATACATTAATATTCGGTAAATATCAATTTTGGTCACCCTGTTTTACCTCTTTTCATATTTGGTCACCCACATTTAGTCACTATCAAAATTGGTCACCCAGTTATTATATTCTATCAAAATTGATCACTATGTTAGTCAGTTTGTCATTGACCAACGGAGAAAGAGTTTTGAGCCGTGAAATTTCTCAAAACTAAGGTTAAAAAATTCTCATGCATCTTCCAGAACTAATGAAACAAACGCAAAAGCAAGAATGAAACATGTGCAAAAATTACCAATATTTACATATATTTTATTTACATATATTTATAATAGATCAAAAAGGAATTCTGATGCATTTTCTAGAACGTAATTCAATCAACCATGTTCTGGTTTACTTTTTATTTATTTTATAGATAATTAGGAAATGAGAAACTCAGGAGATAGAACTTGATTTCAATTAATTTCAAATGTCCAATTGTTTGACTAACATTTCAAGAAATCTGTAATAATGATCTTAATAGAAAAATATTTAGAATGAAAAATAAGTTTATGAAATTTTCTTGTATGGATAATTTTAGAAAATTCTTTACAATTAATCTTCACCAAAAATTATGCTCCAATAATTATAAATAGGGAAATGAATTGAAATAAGTTTATATCTCCAATTATTATACAAATTCAATATGAAATCAAGAATTGAAAAATAGAGTACAATTGTTAAAAAAAAACCAGAGTACAAAGTTTCATTTGAGTTTCTCATTTCGTGTAAAATAAAGAGTAAACCAACAAAAATGAATTCATAATTGAGTTAAATAATTATTAAAAACTTACTGAAATTTTTTTACTACCCAACAACAAGTTGATTGAATCACAACAACAAGATGCATGAGAAAGAATTCTCATTAGCTATAAAATAAAAAGTAAACAACAACATAATCACGTTCTAGAAGATGCATCAGAATTCCTTCTTACCTATTATAAATATAATGTAAATATTGATAATTTTTGCACATGTTTCATTCTTGCTTCTTCTGCCGTTTGTTTCTGAGTTTGTTTCATTAGTTCTGGAAGATGCATTATAATTTTTTAACCTTAGGTTTTGAGAAATTTCACGACTCAAAACTCTTTCTCCGTTAGTTAATGACAAATTGACTAACATAATGACCAATATTGATAAAATATAATAACTGAGTGACCAATTTTGACAGTGACTAAATGTGGGTGATCAAATATGAAAAGAGGTAAAACTGGGTGACCAAAATTGATATTTTCCCTTAATATTCAAACATAAAACATAAGCTTCTATACATCAATTACAACCTATATAAAACTTCAATACTTAGTTTATTTCTCACACAGTACTTATAATTCGTACTTCTCTTTTCTTTCTTTTCTTTTGTACTCTTCTTATGTACTCTACTGCTCTTGTCACAAGACGACTTCCATAATTAGATCAGTCAACACTTAGAAATATATTCAAGTCTTCTTTTGACTTATCAAAACTACTTCTTTCATCAATTAGGACTTATATTAGAATTCATATCCCAACACAATTTTTTTTTTCCATTCCCCTCGTACTCAATTTTGGAATGAAGATCTTTTTTACTATTAAAAATAAAAGTATGAATAACTAAATCATGAAGAACGAGGACGAATGAAGAATATGAAAATGAAAAATTGTTTTTCTTCTCCCCATTATGTTTGTGTTTGCAGGAGAGAAGTGATTTTTCCAAGAAAAATTAACGGAAGCAGTGAGAGGAAGAAGATAAGAAATTAGAAAAATATATTTAAATGGAAAATATTTGTATTTATCTTTCAAATGTATTTAAATGAATAAAATCTTATTATTTATTTTAAATTATAGTAATTGATTACGTTGATAATAAGTTGGTGTGACTCACTAATCTGGTTCAATAAAAAAACCAATGGTTAGTTCTATATCATTATTTTATATATATATATATATATATATATATATATATTCTATTGTTTAGTGAAAATGCTAATATGTATTGTTAATAGGAACATATATGAATTTCCTAATACTACAATCATGTGAGAGACACGGAAAGAAAATGTTTCGCTTAAATTTAAATGTATTACAAAAATTTGTGAATCGTTATAGCAAATTAAAAAGATAAATAACTGAAAATGAATTATAGTTAGAATTAATAAATAATTTGAAATGAAAAGTAATATTCAAGTTAAAGGGCTAGTCTTGTATGAAATATTGCATATATGCATTTCAGTTATTCACACATATGTTCTTTATAAATACACCCACAAGCTTAATTCACACACACATTTTTTATAAATACACCAACAAACTTAATTCACACACACATTTTTTTATAAATACACCCACTAACAACTTAATTCGAAATTTTTAATCCGTTTATTTTACTCGTTTCTGTGATTTTTTTATCTTTTATTTTATTGTCGAACGTGGGATATTAAATATAGTAATTCAAATTGTAATATGTAGTAATACACATTATTTTATCTAGTAATAACACAAACTATTTATATAATAATACAAATTCTTTTATTTAGTAACACGTTTTTTCTAGTGTTTTTATTGATGTAGTAACTCACATTATAATATGTAGTAACATATATTATCGAATGTAGTAAACACAATAATCATGTTGTAATACAAAATGTTTTATTGTAGGATGATGCGAAAAATATTAGATCATTTGATAAAGTTACATATAGTAACAAACGTCTATTCAATGTAGTAATTCAAACTGTAGTATGTAGTAACATATAATTTTTTATTTAGTAAAACAAATTATTACATGTAGTAATAACACTTTTATTGATTAAGTAACCCACATTATAATATATAGTAACTTATATTATTGCATGTAGTAAGATATATTATTGCACGTAATACAAAATAACATTGAACCATAATAATTAGTATTAAAGAATATTTAAAGAAATATAAAATATTTAAGGATTAAGGTCATCGTAAATTGCAGCGTCCGACCGCGGCCTGAGGAGACCAAAAACTGCTCGGAGAAGACGATCATGTTCAATTTTTGTCAATGGGTGCATTTATAAAAAATGTGTGTGTGAATTAAGCTTGTGGGTGTATTTATAAAAAATGTGTGTGTGAATTAAGCTTGTGGGTGTATTTATAAAAAATGTGTGTGAATTAAGTTTGTGGATGTATTTATAAAGAACATGTGTGTGAATAACTGAAATGTATGTATGCAATATTGCATACTCCCTCTGTCCCATAGGAATTTGCACACTTTCCATATATGGATGTCCCATACCAATTTGCACACTCCATAAAAGGAAATATTGTCATAACCCTCACCCTCAAAATATACACATATTTACCCATATGCCATTACTTTTTCACACTCAACCTACCTTTTACTTTACTTTATTCATAAAAGTTTACAAAATTACCCCCCAAAACATCACTCATTACACTTTTTCTTACACATTTATTAAAATGTGTGTCATTTCTAGTGTGCAAGTTCCTCCGGGACGGAGGGAGTATAAGTTTTTGTGCAAGTTAAATCATACTCCTTTCGTTCTATGTTGATTCAACATTTATTGTTTACGCGTATTTTAATATGAAAGATATTTATTAATATTAAAGGAGATAAAATAGAAGGTATAAAAGTATTTTGAGTAATAAAGTAAATAATAAAATATTAAAAATAATAAAGTAAATGACATGTTGTGTAATTTTGAGATGTTTGAAGGTTGTAGTTTAAAATGATAAAACGTTTTATTGTCAAATAAAGAAATGTTCAATCTAATTTGAAATATTCATTTGAGTTTTTTTACTCATATGTGTCATCTAGGCAAGGACAAAAATATCGGTGTCGGTGGAAATATCGAGAGCGTAAATTTGTGGAAATATCGATGGATATATCGATATCGATATCGGTAAATTTTAAAAATTGTGGAAATTTAATAACTAACTTTTAATACATAAATTCAAAAAAACAATTTAAATCCATTTACATCTATGATAAATTTATATAAAATATACTCCCTCCGTCCCACAATAACTTTCACACTTTCCTTTTTAGGACGTCCCACAATAACTTTCACACCCTTAAAATGGAAAATTCTTCATAAACTCCACCCTCACAATATCCTTAATTTTACACAAATGTCATTACTTTTTCTCCACACATACACAAAAGTCAACTCATTTTTTTACTTTATACATAAAAGTTTACAAAATTACCCCTCAAAACTCCACTCATTATTACACTTTTTTAAATTTGTGCCCATCTACCTATGCAAATTAATATGGGACGGAGGGAGTAGCATACAATGTTATTTGATATAATATTTTTTTAAATTTATCGACATTTTTTCGATATTTTTCCGATATTCTTTCGATATTTTACAATTATTAGTCTCGATATTGTTATTGTATATCGATATTTTCAATTTTTTTACAAATATCGTGGAAATATCGTTTCTTCTTAATATCAATATCGGTGACTGCGAAAAATGGATATATTGAGGATATATCGGGGAAATTTCCGAATATTTTTGTCCATGCATCTAGGACACTCCATTACATTTAGATGCTACCTTTTTAAATAGTTATCAATAGGTGTCAAAACCTACCAAAAAACCGTTTATACCCTTTTATAAATAAACATTTATTTCACTCATTTAATTCATTCTACTCATTCAACCCAAAAGAAAAACCCTAATCCTAGCCCCCATCCCCATCTTGGCCGTCGCTGCACCCACCATGGATGTTGCTGCCTCCATCTCTCCGGCTAAGACGGTCGCCCATCGTGCCCCAAAGCTTTATTGGTCCCTAAACAAGTATCTATGCTGAACAAAGTCTAGGGGAGTGAATAGACTTTGTAATTTTTAAACTTTTTGTGCTGGTCAGATGAGACAAACAGATGAATTAAATGCTCTAGTTGTCTGATGCAGATAAATATGATCTGATCAAGAGTGCGAGAGTAAAGTAGCATATATAGATAACCAACCTACTGATTGCTATCTACTTAACTATTGGTGCCGAATTGTGTAAGCCCTAAATGTTTAGACTCGTGAGTTGAATGAAAACTTTTTTTATCAAAGAATGACTTTAATAAACAACGAATGGGTATTAGCTGACTTGATGTAGCTGATTATGGAAACTTATACTTAGTGAGTTTGACTCTTTTGAAAAAATAAATGATTACGAATGGGTATTCTACTCTTCAAGTCTTGAGCGAGCGCGTGTGTTAACCAGATGTGGTATCAGATGATATATATATATACAGCTGGTCCCACTGACTAAGACTTAGACTTCTACAGTATCTACTAAGCTTTATAAAACAACTTAGGTAACCTATCAGAACAGATTACAAATTATTTATAACACCTAAATTACATGATCTGGTTTTAGCCATCAAAACTAAATACATACTCCCTCCGTCCGCCTATAAGCTTCTCATTTTACCATTTTGGTCCGTCCGCCTATAAGCTTCCCATACCCTTTTTGGTAAATACTTTTTCTTACACATCACTTTATATCTTACTTTTTCTCTCTATCTCTCTCCTTCTTCCAATCACATCACTTGTACTATATCTATTATTTAATCACTTTTCTTAATCTCTGTGCCAAAAAGTAGCGGGAAGCTTATAGGCGGACGGAGGGAGTATATTCTAATTTGATTAAGGGTAGGATGAATATCCCAACAAGCTTCCCTCAGTCTGTAACAGGTTTTCGCCGCCGCCCACCGCTGTAAGAAGACGAAGCCATTGCCGTCACCGCCTTCGCCATGGCCGATCTGTATGTCGACGCCGCCGACTCCCCCACCATGGCCGGTTTGTTCACTTAGATCTATTCGCCGACGGAGCCTCTGACATCGGCCGATGGAGGACCCCTTTGTCTTAAGGGTGCCGAACGAGTGTTACCCCCACATCACATTGCTTCGGACGGACGAAGATGGTGATTGGATTTTCGAGATTGGTCAGATCTGATATTTGTTTTCTTCCTCAGATTTGTTTCTATTTTATTTTTTATTTTCTTTGTTCTTCAACTGGGTTTCAGACCTCCAGCTTCAATGAAGAAGACGAGTTCAACCCTCCCCCGAAGGCGGCGGAGCTCGGCCGTTGCTGAATTCCAGATCAACAGCTTGATGAAGACAAAGGTAAGACGAAGATAGATCTAAACAGTATTTTTGGTTATTATTGGTGTGAAGACGGAAGGGTGCCATGGCGAATCTGTTCTTTTGCCGGAATATTGTGCAAGTGAGAGGATGGTCAGATTCTTTGCCGGAATCTTGTGCAAGTGAGAGGATGGCCGGATTCTTTGGCGGAATATTCTTGAAGACGCTCGAATTGTTTTTTGTCTTTTTTGTGGAGACGAAGCAGAAATGTATGTTATTCCCTTTTTTTTACTCGAACTGTTGGGGCAAATTATTTTGACGTTGATGCAAATTATTTTGTCGTTAATGCAAATTGTTTCTTCGTTGGTGCAAATTTATTTATTCGTTGTTGGGATTTTTTTTCGTATTTTTTGTGAATTTAGTTTCGTATTTTTTTGGAGTTTATTTTGATTTTTTTTTTTGTTTTGTGAAAGAAGAAAAATTAAAATTATTTTGAATTTGTAGATTTTGTTAAATTTATATTTATTTTTCTAATTTTTCTAAATTTATTTTCGTATTATTGTGAATTTGTTGATTTTGTGAATTTTATATTTATTTTTGTATTTTTTGTTACTTTAAAATTGTTCTGTTAAAAAAAAACTAAAAGTTATGAGGAAATGAAAATTATAAGAAATTAAAATTATTGTAAAAAATAAATGAAAATTATTGTAAGAAAAAAAATGAAAATTGAAAGAAGATTGCACAAATAAAAGTTAATGAAGAATGTCTCATCGTCTTTAAAGCTTAAAATTCAAACAAATGGCATAATAGTAATGTTAGGTGTTAGTTTGCACCTATTAATAACTCAAAAAACAAGTAAAATAAAAAAGTAACGAAGAAGTGTGAAAAGAGTTATTCTTCTATTAATTTTTTCCAAATGTTGAATCAAATTGTATGGAGGAAGTAGTAATTTATTATTTTGTAACAAAAAAAAGTTAGAATTTGATCATGATTATGAGTTTTCTCATTTCATTCACAGTTACATGAACCTGGACTCGAATTAATTTAATTTTTTAAAATTTCAGAATATTAAATATTGCTTGGCTATTCTAGAAAATAATAAGAAGTTATTGTTAAATAAATTGGACATGTTTTTATTTTTTGATTGTCCCCATAAAATTTGTGTTTTTTTTTTCAAATATATTACACTTTATATATTTTCTATTTTATTTTTATTTTATATACTTTATACGTAAATCAACAGTATTTGAAAATAATATATACTACTAATATTTAATGTAAGGAAAATACTTATGTGTATCAGTTATGTAATTGACTATTTACACTCTTTTTTAAATAAGTCTATACTCCCTTCTTGCTACAAGTTACATACATGTAACTAAATCCAATTTTTTATTATTAGTTATTTATCTTATTTTTTATTAATTTCACCCTCCAATTTTTTAAAAGAAAAATACATGTAAAATACTATATTACCATTTTATTAATTAAATTAAAATACAACTCATTAAAATTATAATTATACACCGACTATCGAGTCACCAATGAATCACCACGAAGTCAAATATTATTCTATTTTTTTTACTTTCAAAAAATAAATATAAAAACATAACGAATATAAAAAAAAATATGAAACTCAAAAATAAAATTATTAAATAAAAATTTTAGTTTTGTTTTTAAAAAAATGACCAAAATTTAGGAAAAAAAAACTAAACTAAAAAAAATCAATTTTTTTTTTCTAATTTGGGTATAAATGTATGAATATGACAGACTCACTTTCTAGTTTTAATTTGATTTATAATAACTAAGATTATTTTGTTAGGTTTTTCATTATTTCTACAATGATATATAGTTTTTTACAAGTTTTTTAAAGTTGTAGATTATTTTTTAAGACTAATTAATAACATAATTTAATTGAAAAATAAAATTTATATTTAGAAACTTAAATGAGTGGAAAATTTGGGAAGAAACCAGTATAATATTGCATCAACTTTATTATTTTCTTTGTGGTCATCGCCGTGTTGATGCATTCATATGTTCATTGAGTTTGAACGTATCTATTAATTGAATTGTGTGTTTAGTGTGATTTATTCTCACTTTTGTTCTTCTTACTAGTTACTTAATATCAATATTTTAATATTGATGTATTAATTTGCATGGTATGCCTTGAATTATGAATGTGTTAAGTTATGTATTTTTTATTAAATATAATATTAGTTTAAATACGATATAGTATTAGTACGCCTATGATACAATACTAGTTAATATATTGTATAGTACTAGAGATTAATGTGGGTATAAAAATATTATTTAATATATGAACTAATACTATACAATATGTGAATTAATACTATACTATATTTGAACTAGTACCATAGAGTATATGAACTAATACTATACAATATGTGAACTAATAGTATACGGAGTACTATATTTGAACTAGTACCATAGAGTATGTGAACTAATAATATACAGTATGTGAACTAATACTATACTATATTTGAACTAGTACCATAAAGTATGTGAACTCGAAACTCGAAAACATTAGAACTTGTACCAATATAAACTAATATTATACTGTATATGAACTAATACGTACAGTACTGCATATTAACTAATAATATACAATAATACTTATCAATTGTTATCACAGCACTTATAAACTAAAAATTATTATTTATAAAAAACTAAAATAAAAAAAGTGATTAAAAAATGAAAGTTCGAATGAAAAAAATAATTAAACAATGTAAAACGAAGTAAAATTTGTAAGGAATGAAGTAAATTTTTTAAAGGATAAGGTGTAAATATACACCAAATAATTAAAGTAAAATCGTACTAATATAATTGAACACTTACAATTAAGAGAGATGAGAGTTTTTTTTTTAAATAAATTATTATTATACTATTTAATATTTAAAACAAAATTAATATTATTTTTAAAATTTTCTTATTAGACTTTAAAATTTTAGAATAATTATTTGCTACATAAAAAGAAAGTACGTGAAAAAAAAATTATCATTTGAATCACAAATGATAAATAGGAAAAAAAATAAATTTAAAAAATAATATTAAACAGAGAAATAAATATAAATATTTCTTTATATTGTGAAATTTACATTGGAAAATAGTTGGAAAAAAATAAATTAAAAATACAATCCATTGCAAGTATTTGCAATCCAACTTTTCAAAATATAATTTGTGAAAGTCCGATAGAACTCCCTACTCTATTTTATCAAGAGAAAATAACATTTTTCATGTGGAGTTGTAGTTTTGTTGATGAAATGACCAAAAGTAAAAAAAAATAAAAATTAATGGAGTATTATTTTTTAATGAAAAAATTAAAAAAAAATTAATTGAAGTAAAATAAAGTTACATGAAAAAATTTATGTGTTAAATGGATATAGTAAATGGGTCATGTGTTATTTGTAATGGGTTATTGGATATAATAAATGAGTTATGTGTAATAGATTATTGAAATAAGATATACATGTAACTGTTACACAAGAGTACAACTCTTAATGTAATCCCACTCTCCTATCTAAATTATTACCATCCATTAACGAAAATCAGATTTTAATTTTGAAAGCGTAACCAATACTACTAATTTATGGAAATGTAATTTGAGAATCAATCTTTACAAAATTGAAGATTTTAATTTTAATACGACTAATTTATGGAAAATCAATCTTTATAATCTCATTTATGGATGAGTAATTATTTGGTCAAAGGGGTGGTGGGAAAGTGTGGATGCAGTACATAGACAATACATTCACACACAAATGTATGTATGTGTGTGTAATAGTGCGTGTGTGTGTGGGAGAGATATGAGGGAAAGACAAAGCCGGCTAAAATTCTCTTCACTTTGTCTATAGATTCTATTCGAACGAACTTCGCGTAAACTGATTTTGTGCTATTTTTCGTTTAATCCTTCTACTCATAACTCCAAAGTTTGTACTGTTGGTTGAATATTCATTCCCGTTTGTTTTTATTGGTAAAGATCAGAAGAAGATAATTTATTCGAAATTAAAGCATACCTAGTTTATCTCTGAGCATTTATGGTGCGGTTCGATTGATGTGGATGAGGAATTGATTGGTATTGTGAATCTGGTTTTGTTCGAGATAAGATTTGATCTCTCAGGGGGTTTTAATGGGTTGTTTTCCATGTTTCGATTCGAGGGAGGATGAGAAGCTCAACCCTAGTAAAGAGGGGGATCATCACAAGGAAATTCATCAAGGAATCCCTAATAATCTATCTAAATTATCATCTGGTTAGTGTTTTTCGTATCCTAATTAATGCATTTCTGTTTTTTGTTTTTTTATTCCTGTGGTTTTGATCTGATCTCAGTGCTTTGCTTTGGATTTATCAACAGTTCATACTTGTTTACTGTGGGTTATTGGATTTATCTTAGTTGGTTTCCTAATTAAGTTTGATGTAGACCCCATAGTTGTGTGATAGGACTTGATGAAAACTCATCGCCTTTTCAGCTTTGCAATTATTGAGTTAGATCTTATGGGGGCACTGTGGTTTTTGTAATTGATCTGATTTCTGTTTGGAATACTCCTAATTGATATCCAAGCATAAGCCTACATTGATTTCTGAAACACTAGTGATTATAACATCGAATTGTTTCTTTGATAGCATCACATTGATTATTTTCTGGAAATTTTACTTGTTTTCAAATTGAATCAAGATTTTATATGTTGGAATCAGGTGTAGACAGGCAAAAGATAAGGAGCAATGTTGGGCTGAGGAAGGAGGCAGCTGGCCTGGGCCTGGGCCTGAATTTGCCTGATTCTCAGATTGCAGCTCAAACATTCACTTTTCGTGAACTAGCTAATGCCACAAATAATTTTAGGCCAGAGTGTTTCTTAGGAGAGGGAGGATTTGGGCGTGTATACAAGGGAAGACTTTCCAATGGTCAGGTAAAAGTTTTCATTATCTTTGCTAATTGTATGTTGTAAAAACTGGGTATGTGAGGCAGTTTCTTCTTCGAATTAGTTCATGCCTCTAGGAAGATACTGGAGCATAGTAAGCGGGTGTTTGCAAACTCTACTCACAACTTAGAAGCACTTCCCAAAAGCTGAAGTTGTGAGGGGGCAGCTCTTAAAAACAAAGTGATTCTTCCCCCTCCAATTGAGTTTGCAGTTTTTATTTGCCCTAGCACACCATATTGTCATATGATTTAATGTTTTGTATCTCTTTATGGCTGTGAATAGAAATTGTTGCTTGTCATCTCTTTACTCTTCAATGTTTTGTATCTCCTCAATATCTGTGGATATATATTTGGTTAAACAGATGCCCATCTGTATGAAAAACATCTGTAAGCATGTCGTTTTCAATTGTATGAAAGCCTCTGTTATAAGTGTTCGCTGATGTATATTAATGCATACGTTGGTACAAGTTATAGACCATAATATCTTTGTGACTCGTCTGGCCGATTAACTCATTGATAAAAAATTGGTTTGTTGAAGATGTGTGGTTTACAGAGTTAGGGATGTATTATCACAATGGGAAAGGTCCCTATGCAAATAATACTGCAATTATGTGGACATTTTCACGTGTTATTTAAAATGTTTATTTGCTTTGGCACTTGGCAGATTGTTGCAGTTAAGCAGTTGGATCGAAATGGACTTCAGGGTAACAGAGAATTTCTAGTTGAGGTTCTTATGCTCAGCCTTCTGCACCATCCTAACTTGGTGAGCTTAATGGGCTACTGTGCTGACGGGGATCAGAGGCTTCTCGTCTATGAGTTTATGCCCTTTGGATCGTTAGAAGACCACCTTCACGGTAATTGTTGTCCACTATCTTTGTTTTCTTTTCAGATTTTATCTCTGTGTAAATAGTATAAACTTCCTATGAGTTGCACAATGTGAAATTGGTGAAAAGTATTAAGGTTTTTATGACTTATTTTGCTTGTTGAAGATGTAAATTCAATTAGTCAGACGAATGAAATTTTACAAAGTAATGATCATTATTTGAGGCACAAGATGAACATGCACATGAATACCTACAAGCTGTGATGGATATCTATTTCTCCATAAAGTAGTTATTTTTTCATTAAAAACTGGAAAGGGACAAGTGCAAAAATATGTATGTTTTGTTGACCAAGAATAGATGAGACATTTGGCAACTCTGTCTCTTTCATACTTATTTGCATAATAAAATTTTCCTCTCCGCCGCCATCAAATATATTACTTATCTAAAAGCCTATTATTTTCTATTTGATTTACCCATTGCCATTTTGTTTATCTTGCATTTGGCAACATGTCTGCAATTTAAACTACATTCAAATTATTATGCACTCTACACTTCTATCTTTATGCCAATGCTTGATGTGAAGCTTTTTATTTATTCTAAAGGCATGTTTGCTAGACAATATAGTGGATAGATGTACCAGCCTGTCAGCCCTGTCTCAGTATGGATACACAACCCACACAAGTGGACATTATTTATGATACATGTCTTATCCCAACCTCATTACCGAACATGCCCTAAGAGAAAACATGAGCCCTGTCTGCTATTAAGTAAGTGCATGCATGCTAGATTATGCTTTCATGATTGTCTGTTTTTTGCTATCTATTTTTTCGTTATTAAGGGTTCTATAATGCAAAATAAAACTCCAATTAAGTATGAACAATCGTTGTTTAGATCTTCCACTCGATAAAGAGCCACTTGATTGGAACATAAGAATGAAGATAGCAGCTGGTGCAGCTAAAGGGTTGGAGTTTCTCCATGACAAGGCAAATCCTCCCGTTATTTATAGAGATTTCAAGTCATCCAACATATTACTAGGCGAAGGGTTTTTCCCAAAGCTTTCTGATTTCGGTCTTGCAAAGCTTGGTCCCACCGGAGACAAGTCACATGTATCCACCCGGGTCATGGGAACATACGGTTATTGTGCTCCTGAATATGCCATGACTGGTCAATTGACAGTCAAGTCTGATGTTTACAGCTTTGGAGTTGTCTTCTTAGAGCTCATCACGGGGCGTAAAGCCATTGATAGCACCCGACCACAGGGTGAGCAAAACCTCGTTGCATGGGTAAGCCCTACTATCGTCTTGTTCTGTCATTCTGCTTGTTTAAGTGGGTTCACTAAAGTATCTGCTCTGTCTCTCTCGCAGGCACGACCATTGTTCAATGACCGTAAAAAATTTGCAAAATTAGCAGATCCATGTTTGCAAGGAAAATTCCCGATGCGGGGCCTGTACCAAGCTCTAGCTGTGGCTTCCATGTGTATCCAGGAACAGGCTGCTGCTCGTCCCCTGATTGGTGACGTGGTGACGGCCCTTTCTTACCTGGCAAATCAGGGGTATGACGCAAGTGTTGCTCCGGGTTACAACAGAGTGGTAGGAGATAAGGAAGACAACAGAGGCAGAGATGATAGAGGTGGGAAACTATTGAAGAACGAGGAGGGAGTGGGGTCCGGGAGGAAGTGGGACCTAGAAGGATCTGAGAGAGATGATTCTCCTAGAGAGACTGCAAAGATGTTGAATCGGGATTTGGATAGGGAACGAGCTGTGGCTGAAGCTAAAATGTGGGGTGAAAATTGGAGAGAGAAAAGACGACAAAATGCTCAAGGAAGTTTTGATGCCAATAATGGGTAAGGTAGTAATTTCCACCCTCAGCTTCTTCTTCTTTCCCCAACCCCAACCCCACCAAGATTACATTAGGGTAAAAACAATATTGAAGGAGCATTGTTTTGGAGCTCCCTCGTGTCTGTCTGTTTGGTTGAAAAAGAAGAAAGAGAGTTATGATTGTATATTAATTTACATGTAGAAGAATGTTTTGATGAGTAAATGCTTCTTTCTACTGGTTATTTGTAAAGTTTTAATCTGAATCCCAGAATGTTTGTTTTATTACACTCAGATGACATGTTTGTCCTGTTCTTGCTACTTGTGGTGTTGCTTTTACCCCCCCCTCCATAGGAAGGAACGTTGCTTTCCTTTCTAAATTCTAATATAGGCTCTTTGAATATGCTTTTATTATTGTGTTTTTTTAATAAGTTTTACTCCCTCAGTCCCACAATTGTTTGCACACTTACTTTATTTGTTCGTCCCACAATTGTTTGCACACCTATAAAAGAAAACTCTCTCATAAACTTCGCCCTCACAATATTCACATATTTACACAAAATGTCATTACTTTTACTCTCTTTCCAATCACCTTTTTACTTTATCCATATAACTTTACAAAATTACCCCTCAACACTCTACTCATTAAACCTTTTTCTTAAAAAGTGTGCCCATTTTATGGTGCAAACACTTGTGGGACGGAGGGAGTAATAACTTGAATTAGCACTCTTCAATGGTTGCTTGAATGAATGTGTTGACTTCTGAAAAATGCGGCTAAGATGACTTGTGTTAGTTTCCAAACCTGCACATTTTCCAATGTTGATTGTGGCAGAACTTGTACTCTTCTCAACGGTCAGATGGGATAAGTTCTCTGATCATTCCTGCTGCAAGTGGAATGTTCCTTCATTCATTCAATTCCTCAGTCTTTAATTCTTCTAAGTCTTCAATGTTTGTTCAGGCTTGATGGCATTAATGCTTCATTAAATTTGTCTACTGAGAGAGCATCATTCAATGCTCTTGATCTTCTTAGTCTTAATTTTGATCTGTTATTGTCCTTATCAGTAAGTGCTTTTAGTTCAGGCTACTTCCTTGAGCATTCAACCATGTTGTCTTCTTCCGCACACTTGTTTCTGTGCATTCAACAGACTTGTCCTAATTGACTTAGACTAAACAAGCTGCCTAACATTTTCATCTTTGGACAACTAACCTGAACACTAAAATATCTCAATAATTCTGAGATTTGACTTAGGCATTGTTACAGTCTCAACTATCCTGAGACAACTAGACTGAATATATTTTCTATCTATCTCAACTATGCTGACCATCATCATTCAGGGGGTTTTGGTATCTTAATCAAAATCAATTCATTTCCCAACAATTTCCCTCTTTTTGATGATGCTAAAACCTATTTACAAAATGAAACTTGACTTATACTTAACTAGTCTTCAGGAAGGGTGATCTGATCAATTTTCCTGAAACAAACTGTTAGCACACTAATAAATCAAGTATGTAGGTTGTGCCAGGTTAGTTGAGATAATGAGTTGTTATATATCATCAAACATTACAGTGCAGAAAATGTAAGGACTAACTATGTAAAACTTTAAGCAACAAAATAGAGAAACAACAAATTAAGGTAGATAAGGGAAGTATGGACTTATTCTTCAGTAGGAGTCATCATCTTGTGGTGCAATCCCATACTAAGCCCACACTCTCTTCTTCAATTCCCAAATTTCCTGATTGGTTCCTTTGGGGCCCAACTTCATCTTTTCCATCTTCATAATGGAGATAAACTCCTCCAAGATCTTCCCTTCATCAATCAAGTTCCCATTGAACTTGGGAGGCATGTACAGGATGGGGCCTGGTGCTTTGAATTCTACCCTTGCAATGTCAACTGCTACAAACAGCTTCTGGTACAACTCTCTATAGTTGTCAAACATGAATTAGGCAAAAATCTCTTCAACATTCTCTCCAAACCATTTGCATATGACATAAAAGTCATAAACAAATCTCCTCTTAGCCTCTTCCCATGCATCATTCAATTGAATGGGCACCCATTTGTCATGGTGAGGGTATTGGGTATCCCATCTCTGTAGCAGTTGAGGCTTCAATCTTCTGTAGGAGGCCCTCCTTCTTGGGGCTTTGAAGTTTGCCGTTCTCTCATCCCTAGCTCTGTTGGCCTCAACATTACTGATCCATCTTTTCCTTAGCTCTTTGAAGACCCAACTTCTCCTGAGTCTCTGGATCTTTGTCAAATCTCTCTTCAAACAGCTTTGAGGGATCATCAGTAAGCTTGGGCTGTTTCACTTCAGGCTCCTTGTCTTCTGTATCTTCCTCAATCTCTTCTTCCTGGATTTCAGGTAACTTGACTATGTTCTTCAACCTTTTTAATTTTCTGACTTGAGTTACCTCTTCAGCTTGGAACTCAGAAGGCAGTGTCAGGCTAGTTGGGAAGGAAGTGAAGGTTTGCTCTTTCATTTTCCTTTCAGTGGATCTTGTAACCTTCCCCCTTACTTGAATGTCCTTCTCCATAGGATCTATCCCTGCAGATTCTTCCCCAGGTTTCTGCTCCATCTGGCCTGATCTTCAATAACAGAAGCCATGGACTTCTTCACTGCAATCTGTATCTGCTCCTCCTCAGTCAGATCTTCAAAGTTCATATGTCCTTTGCCTTTTCCAATGTCCTCCACTCTCTCTTCATCTTCAGCAAGCTTGTCCTTTGCCTCGGGCTCACCTATTTTCAAGGTTCCTTTTGCCCTTGCTCGCTCTCTTTCACCCTTTTTGGCAACATTAAAACATTAGGGCTTCAGTTCACTCATGGTGACAGAGAGGTGGGTTTGAGCATAGTTGAGGGACTTCATTTCCTGTAGCAGATAGACATTCTCATCATGAATGTTCTGCATTTTGTCATCTGCCATGCTGAGAAAAACATGTACTGGTTTCATTTTCTGGGTAACTATCTCATCCAATGTGGCCTTCAAGGATTGATCAAGTTTGGCCTGCAACTGATCAGTGAGATTGGCCACAACCTGATCAGAGACCTTGGCCATAAGCTCAACAGTGAATTTCTCAGCAGCCTCCTTGACCATTGCAGCTTTAAGTTCCTCAGCCTTCTTTCTCTGAGCTGCTGTTCTTTGCCTCAAGGAATCTTTGATTGTTCTTCTCAAGGCCAGCACATTGTTCTTATAGCTTTCTCTCAGGCCTTTCTGTTCTTTCTTTACAGTCTTTGTAAACTTGGTCATTGCCTCATTTGCCTTTGTAACTTCAGTGGAGACTGTTTGCAGACCAGTCTCAAGTCCACTGATCCTTGCATCTAGAGTTGGCAATACCACTTCCTCAGAGCCTATAAGTCTTATTTCAACTGATGTTAGAGTCCTCCCTTGACCATCTAGAGCATCTGTGGTTTTAGCATGAGCTTTCCCAACTTCCCTGACCAAAGTGTCCAACTTGCCTGATTGCTCCTCAATGGATGTGGCTGTGAAGCAAGTTGCAGTCCTGCTTCAGTGGCATTGGCTTGTTCAAAGTAGATTTTGGACAAGGTGGTCATGTTTGCTGAAATGGCTTCAAGGTCTACATCTATGTTGACAGGAATATCTGTCAATGAAGCATCTGCAAAAATCTGTTCAAGAGTTACAGCTTCAGAGCCTGCAAAACACAAAGGGTTAGGTAAAACACCCTCATCACCCTCTTTCTTTTGTTCTCCCAAAGGATCTGATACATTAGCATCCTTACTCTCATTTTCAACTACATTCTTTTCTTCTTTTTCATCAGATGGACTCACATTCACTGGAGAATCAGGCCTCTTTTCACCAAGGGATTCATCAAGTTCAGATTTAACTTGAAGAATAACCTGACTCTCATGTTGGGCTTCACCCAACATTTCAATCTCATCTCCCTCTTTTAGTGGTGCACTTTTGCTACCTATAATCCCACACTCACCATCTCCTCCCTCTGATTTTTCATCACTAAAATCCTTTTCAACTCCTTCTGATCCTACACCTGACACCTCCATATCCTCAACAGGATGCACAGAGGGCAGTTGATGGGAGATCACAGTGCTTGGGCTTTCCAAGTCCACTGAGTCATCCTGAATGATTAAAGGCTGGTCAGTGTCCAACTTTCCTGACACCGATGAGGCTTTAATCAAACCAGCTTCTCCTATGGAAGTCTCAACATTGTTCAGCTGTGCCTCAGGCTCAGTAGAACCATCCTTGGCCAATGCTTCTTGGACTGAGTCACCACTCTTGGTCAACTCCTCTGATTTCTCAAAGTCCTGAATGGAAGGATAGGTCAAGTAATGTACCTTAGCAGGATTGGGTCCAAGAGGTTTGGGATTGGTGGTGCCACCACCATCATCAGCATCATCTGAGGTGCTATCAGGATGTCTGATCCCTTTAGCGAATCTTTCTCTTTCAGCAATCACCTTTTCATGCACAATGGTCTCAACAACATCTCCTGGAACTGCATTATTTGCCATCTCAATAGAATGGGGTTAGATAAACACAATAATGTTTTTCAGAAAATGGATTAGTTCAGTGACCATAGAAATTATGAGTTTTTGAAAATCAGTTGGATTTTCAGAGGCAGTGGTCTTTGAACCCCAGCTCTAATACCACTTGTTGGTCCTGAGTGGAGTATGACACAAGTGTATGGGGGGGGGGGGGGGAATGCACTTGTGTATGCAAATTTTACCTTTTTAAAACAGTTTAGCCTATCATGGAAGTTATCTGACAACTAATCTGAGTAATAACTTTAATAAATACTTAACCTACTGAAAACTATGAAGTGATCAATTGGATAACTATCTAAAAGAGTTGCTAAGTGCGGAATGTGGTTGGCCTTTTCTTAATAGAAATACTCCTTAGTTATTTTCTGAAAAGCAGTTTATCAGGGACTTTGTCCAAAAAAAGTTTTGCTTAACTTTGCTGATCTGAACTTTTTCAAGATAGTTATTGAGATTTAGTGAGCAATGCAGAAGGTAAATAACACAGCAAGTTATAGTGTTTCAGAGACTCAAGCTCCTACATCCACTTTCCCTGATTGAACAGGATAATTCCTTAACACCTGGAATTAGCTTGTTTTATAGTGCCAAGGTGCACTGATCAAACACACTATCTTAGTGCTTTGATCCCTAGGATAATCTGAGTCCTAGTGCTCAACTTCTCTGAGTTAAGACTGTATTTACTCTTAACAGTCCTTAACTCCTCACTTCTATCACACACTCTACTTCACTTTATGAGGTAAGGGTTTGAGGTTTTGGTTCCAACTAATTGAGATATCCTTTAAATTAAGAACAGTGTAAAGGATTAGGATATCTCAGTGCTAAGCTTGGGATATTACAAGAATGGATTAGCTAGAAGTGATCAGGAAACTTAGGATTCTTAAAATGAGCTTAGGTTTCCTTGAATGATTGATAGTAGTTTGATAGCAGATTGTTGGATTCTTGAATCCTTGGATCACTTCTGAATTTATAGAACAAATTGATCATATATCCGTTGGAGAGATAGACTTTCAAACTGTCTATTTGCAGCTCCATTGAAACGGCTATGAGAGCAACCTTTTATTATCCACTGTGTAAGAAGGTTCTACAATGGTTGCTTGAATGAATGTGTTGACTTCTGAAAAATGCGGCTGAGATTACTTGTGTTAGTTTCCAAACCTGCACATTTTCCAATGTTGATTGTGGCAGAACTTGTACTCTTCTCAACGGTCAGATGGGACAAGTTCTCTGATCATTCGTACTGCAAGTGGAATGTTCCTTCATTCATTCAATTCCTCAGTCTTTAATTCTTCTAAGTCTTCAATTAATGCTTGTTCAGGCTTGATGGCATTAATGCATGCTTCATTAAATTTGTCTATTGAGAGAGCATCATTCAATGCTCTTGATCTTCTAAGTCTTAATTTTGATCTGTTATTGTCCTTATCAGTAAGTGCTTTTAGTTCAGGCTACTTCCTTGAGCATTCAACCATGTTGTCTTCTTCAGCACACTTGTTTCTGTGCATTCAGCAGACTTGTCCTAATTGACTTAGACCAAACAAGCTGCCTAACATTTTCAGCTTTGGACAACTAACCTGAACACAAGTTGCCTAACATATCTCAATAATTCTGAGATTTGACTTAGGCATTGATACAGTCTCAAAATTGTTGGGAATAAAATTAGATATGTTTTGATTCAATACCAAAACCCCCTGAGACATGCCAAAGTCTAAGATGATTATGTTCTAAGCATGTTAGAACATATAGAATAAGGCTAGATGAGGAGCTGATATGTTAGGCAGCTCTTAGTTGTTTAGATGCACAATTTGAGGGGGAACATATACTTTGAAGACTATCAAGAACAAGTCCCCTTAAGGCTCAAATTCTGGAACAATCACTAAGCCTATTGAAGGCCAAGTATGCTGATCAGGAGAGTTGTCCAGAAGAGTTGTCTCAGCACAATTAAACAAGAACAAATGTTCTGAAGCTTAAAGGTCAACTATGCTGAAGAAATGAAGACAACTATACCCTAAAAGCCTTCAAAGAATGATGCTAAGATCAATTCCAAGTGAAGCAAAGGGAAAAGAGCCAAGTCATCTGAAAAGAGCAAGCCAACTATGCTGATAAGCAAGTCTGCTGATAGTGATAAGCAGAGTTGTCCATTTGATAAGGAATGTTGTCTTATCATTGGAGCAACCTTCAGAAGCCATGTCCAAGTCTTAACAAGTGAATCTTAAAGTCAGACATTGGGAAGAGTGCTACAGAATGAAGACAAAGTCTTTACAGTCGTTTATTTCCCAAATGAGGACATGTCACTATCAAGAATCTGTCTTCTAAGTTGAAGAACTAAAAGAAGACATTTATGGACATTTGAGGCTGCCTCTCCAACGGGCAAATCCTTCATTTGTCTATAAATACAGAAGTGTTGGGATATGAATCTGTGAAACAATGTTATAATTGATGATTGTATGTTTTGATGGCCAAAAAGTAACTTGAAAGTAATGGTGTATGTGTTATATGGAATATATGTTTACTGATCTTATTAAGAAATATTGAAAATAAGTTTACTGATCTTAATGGAATCTGAGAATAAGAATGCTGATCTTTATTTGATATTTATCTGAGTTACTGATCTTATATCTGAGTTTACTGATCTTATATATAATTACTGATCTTATTATGTTTACTGATCTGATATATGAACTGTTTAGGAACTAAGCTGATGTTTTGTATTGTATAGACAGCTTATAGTATAGGACTTTGATATACTCATCTGTATATAGTTCAGTTGATGTATAGATAGGTTTTATATATGTAAAGTTGTATTTTATTGTAATCAGCATTGTAAAAGTTCAGAACATTAGATTAGGAATAGATTAGAAGAAGATCAGAAGACTATTGAAGACTGAGAAGACTACTTCAGAATAAGAATACTTCAAAGAAGAGTTGAAGAGAAGCTTAGAAGAATTCTGAAGAAGTTAGAACAGTTTTGGAGAACTGTGCTGACTGACTAAAAACAGTAAAAACCAGAAGAGTAAAAATCAGAACAGTAAGTTACTGTGCTGATTTAGTGAATTTGAAGAATGAGTTTGGAAAACTTATTTAAAGAGTAACTGAAGATATATTGAAGATATGCTGACTTGGAATAAGGAAGAAGTTACAAAGTCGGTTACAAGAAGAAGTTACAAAAACAGTTTTAGAGTTAGTTGAAAGTTAGTTCACAAACTGCTAACTGTCATACTAAATTCTATAAATACTGTATGATCTCCTACTTGAAGAGACTACTGAAGGACTGCTACTACTAAACAATTACTGATCTTAGAGAAATCAAGAGCAAGTCTACAATCAAGAACTCACAGAGTTAAGGAAATCGAACTAAGGAGAAGCCACTGAATTGAAGAGAAGAATCAAAGGCTATTCAAAGAGAAGTTTTACTTTTCAGTTTTAAGTTTGTGTTTTTGTAAACAAGTGTGCTAGTTACTTGTGAAATTACTAGTAGATCGAAGATACACTTGGAAGTGTAATCGATAAGATCACAGTCTTAATCTTGGGACTTTAAGCCACAAGAAACTCAAGGAAGAGTTAATATAACATCACAACTGGGATTGTGAGAGTGGATGTAGACTTATTTGTCGAACCACTATAAAATTCTGTGTTCTTTATTTTCTGTTTGATATTTGTTTAAACAAGAACAGTAGAATTTACTAAGTAAAGATCTGATTAAAAGTTGAGTATAAAACTAAAACTGGAAGTACTGATCTGACTCAGTAAGAACAGTACTATTCAGAACACTATTCCGCATTATAAACTCTGATATTTTGAAAGATTTTTGAAAGTCTATTCACCCCTCCCCTCTAGACTTTCTTAGCTTACTCAATCTTAACTCAACTTGGGACCAACAAGTGGTATCAGAGCAGTAGTTCTTTGGACTGATGTTTCTTGATAACCTTGTAGATCTTGAGGGAAATCTCACTGATCTTGATACTATTTCTTGATATTTGTCACTATCTGAATACTTGAAAAATTATCTGCTATACTACTGATCCTATTTGTCTAATCAAACATGGATGACACTAATGTGAACAAACTTCCTAAGTTCAAGATTGCAGATTATGACTACTGGAAGCTTAGGATGGAGGTCATCTTTAGCTCAACACATGATCTGATGGTGTCTGTGGTGACTGAAGGACCAATTGTCACCATGGTGGAAAACACTGCTGTTCTGGATCGTACTAAACCAGTTGGAGCACTGGTCCCTAAACCAAGGTCAGAACTGACTTCTGAAGAAATGAGACAAAAAAATTTGGATAGTCTTGCTAAGAATTATATTTTACACACCTTGCCAAATGAGTATCTTGGTAAAGTGTTAAAATGTAAGACTGCAAAGCAAATGTGGGACAAATTGGCTATTCTTTGTGAAGGTACTACACTGATCAAAGAAAGCAAATTATCCACAGCTGTCCAAAGGTTTGAAACATTTAAGATGAAGCCAGGAGAAACAATTGATGAATTGGATACTCGATTTACAAAGATTATGAATGATCTTGATGTGTTAGGAAAGACTTATACTAAAAGAGAAGTTAACTTGAGAATCTTGAAAGCTTTGGATGAAAGGTGGAAAATGGTCAAGATGATCATTAAAACCACACAAGACATTGATTCTTGGCCAGCAGAAACTATGTTCCAAACATTTAAGGCACATGAGTTTGAGTTAGATGAAGAAGATCATATTACTGAAAATCATAAGGATAAGGATGCCTCTAAGGACATAGCTTTTAAAGCCTCTACCTCTAAAGGGTATAGATCATCTAAGTCTAAAGCCTCAAGCATAAAAGATGAACTAGATAGTTCTGATCTTAGTCTGAAAGATCAGATGAGCCTTATGATCAAAAGATTTGATAGACTAAATAAGAGGTATGGTAGATACAAGAGATTCTATAAGGAAACCAAGGGTTCTAGTAACAGGGACTCTTCTGTGAACAGAAGGGATCAAAACTCTTCTGAAAGAAGGGATGAGATCTCTAATGAGAACAGGAGAGATAGGAACTCATCTGATAAGAGGGATAGAAAGTATTCTGATAAGAAAGACAGGAACTCAATTGACAAGCATGACAGGAACCGAAATCATTCACCTCTTAAGAGAACTTCTAACAATCCTGTTTGCTATAATTGTGATAAGCCAGGTCATTATGCTTATGAATGTCCTGATCTGAGTTCTGAAGATCGAGAAGAAAGGAAAGCCAGAAGAGATCGAAAATATGCCAAGGGTAAGAAGGCAATGATGGCATACAATGATTCTGATTCGGAATCAGAAGAGTTGCCATCGTCTTCATCTGAATACCCCTCTAGCAATGAAGATGAAGCCTTCATAGCAGATGATGGACTGGTAATGATGGCCAAAATAAATGATGAGGTATCATCTGCTAACTCTTTTCAATCTTGCAAAAATTCTGACACTGATGAAAGTGATGCTGCTGATAGCAGTGTAGGAAGTAGTCTTCATCATTCCCAAGGAGTGACTGAAGAAGACCTTCTACAAGCTAACAAAGCATTCATTGAAATTAGTGATGAGAATATATCTTTAAAGCAAGAAATCATTAATCTGAAAGAAGCTCAGTTGAAAGTGGATCCTAATATAGTTGTCATAAATGCAAGACTATCAGAAGAGTTGTCCCAACTCCAAGAAAAGTATGCATCCATTGACAAACTATATTAGGGTATGCTTAAAACTCAAGCCAAAGAGACTAAGTCAGCTTCTTTGGCTAATACAACAACTCAGAGACTACAATATTGTAGAATCTAATGTACCTATATATTGTGATAGTAATAGTGCCATTGCCATCACACAAAATCCCGTTCTACATACTAGATGCAAGCATGTTGACATTAGGCATCACTTTATTAGGGATCATGTGGAAAAGAAAAATATTAGGATGGAAAAGATTCATACTGATATTCAAAGAGCTGACATTTTTACAAAACCATTGGCTGAAGTAAGATTTAGAGAGTTATGCATTAGCTTAGGGTTGATAGATATGGATTCTATATGTATATAGAACTATACTAACATTTCAGGTACTGATCTTATACCAAGAGGAAGATAAAGCAGAAACTAAGAGCAGTACATCAAAAGCCTAAAACTCAGAAGAGACAACCTCATGTCAGACCACTACATTTAAAACAGGTAACAAGGTTACTAAAGTGACCTTAAATCCCAATGAGGAAGCTGGTAAAGCTGAGGGACACTGAGAACACACATTAAGGGGGAATCTGTGATTTCTTAAAGATCCTTTTGTTGACTCAGAACACTAAGTCACTTTAGCATAAACCTTGATGTGATCATTGATTTAATTATTCATTACTGATCTGTACTGTAAATTCACCAATTATTAATGAACTAACACTTCTACCAAGGTGAAACAGGCACAGAAGAGGAATTCTCCACTGAAGGGGGAACTGATCTGATTACAGATTTGAAAAGTCTACAAATCTGATCTGATTACAGGCTATATCAGTCTACAGATCTATTCTGGTTAATAAATTGACTTGTCTACAGAACTGTTCTGATTACAAAGTTTCTTTGTCTACAGTACTGATCTGATTACAATTCAATTATTCTACAGAACTAATCTGACTACTGATTAAACTGTCTACAGAAAGATTTGATTACTACTAATCTGTATATAAAACTGATCTGTCACAGTACTGATCTGAGGATTAATGTGCTGATAGCAAAAATGTAAAATCAGGAAAGTTGGGAACTGATCTGAGTACTACTGTGCTGACCCCAACAACTGATCTGATGTTCAAAAGGTTACTCAGCTGATCACAATACTCAGCTGATCCAGATAAGTAAATTTTCTTTATATACAAGTAAGAGAATGAAGTGAAATAGTTTTGGAAACTACTGTACTGATATGCATCAGAACAGTCTTTTGGATTAGAATACTCTAAGTCAAAAACTGCTCAAATTTAGAATACTAATAGAGAAGATTAGTACACTCCTCTATTTTTAACCTAATTACTGTGGTGCATTTATCAAACACAAATTGGCTCCAAGAAATAAGAATGGTATTCGAATATGAACAGTTTTCTTTAATCACGAATTTCGAGATTCAATCTCAACCATTCATCGTGAAAATAAACTCAATTCACACCCTAGATTGGTTTTGAATTTGATAAACACGATCATCTTTCATCTTCATCTTCTTTACGAATTCATTTCTGGAAATTTCATAACTCAAAATTACTCTATCTTCTACACTTCTACAAATGGCGATTATTAATGTCTGAGCGAATCTAATGAAGTTATTGGAACTTTTGATTCTGAATTTTGGATGCGAGAAAAAGGCATTTTTGTAGAGAATGCAGTTCATTTTAATGGTCGACATTGTCCAGAAAATCAAGCTATCCTGACCATGTGTGAAGAAAGCGGTCTTAGGAAATTTCTGGAATCATATCCACTCAATGTATATGAACCCGAAGCAGTGGAATTCTTTTTACAGCTTGAAGGTGACAACAATGGTGTGCGTTCAATGTTGTCCGGGCACAAGGTCGAAATAACTCGAGAGATTCTTGAGGTTATGTTGGATTTACCCCAAGGACCTGTTGACATCCTGAACTACAAAGCCGGAGAAGAAAAATAGTGTGTGGGTAGATGGACAAGTGAAGAACCAGAAACTCTACTCAATCTGAAGAAAGCCGTGCTTCCTTCCGGACTTCAATTTTTGATGGATATTGCTGGAAAATGCTTGCTAGGGCAACATCATAGTCAAGACGCTCTATCAAACCTGAAAATTAGAATCATGGCAGCAATAATTGATCGATTTCAAGGTGATTGGCAAGGTTTCTTTCTTGAAAGATTGCTAAGCGAAAGGGAAAAGATTCTATTCGATGAGGACTCCGAAGAGTTTTCAATTAAATCGAAATTAGGGTTCGGGAACAAGCTGAGCATTCTGTTGCCTCAAATTGTTGTTAAGAAAGCATACTGGAGTAATCCCAAGAAATTTCATCAAGGGAAATTCTTGATGAAAAAGGAATCTATTCGTTATGAACAAGAGAATCCTTTGGTGCTACCTCTTCCAGAACTAGAAGCTCAAGAATCTGGTGCTTCTATGTACAAATCGGATGATAATCAACCAGAGAAAAGAACCAAGGCAAAGCATGATCCTATGGGTTCTGGATTAAGACGAGGAAGGTCTGCAAAAGCCTCAGCAGAGCACACAGTAAGGTTTCTTGAGACTGTGGTGAGAGACAACTCTGTGGATCAAGAGGTTAGTCCTTCTAGCCCTAGGGAAATTCTTGATTCTACCCCTACTCCATCAAATTCTGTTCCATTTCAAACCCAACCCATTGATCGAGATTCAATCTGTTCTGAGGAGTTAATACACTACTCCCCTGTTAGACATAACACTCCACCCTCACCCACTCAGAACACTTCTTTTCATACCACTCCTCATTCTAGTCCTCAACATATTCCTGCTACTCATTTTTCCCCTGAAACAGTTCATGATCACTCTACTGAGCATGAACATATGCCTGCCTATGAACCTATTGAAATCTCCTCATCCCCAGAAACTGAGATTATTCAACCAAATTCTGTGTTTTTGATGGATTATCCTGTCTGTGATAAGGAAGAGAGGATTAGGTTTAAACTGAGAAATGCACTTCTGAAATGTTTTCATGGATTAGATGACAGCTCTATGGTGTTTGAACAACTTCTAAGAATAGGTACTTGGGTATATCTTAGAAGGGTTGGCTTGAAAGAGTTGTTAGTTGTTGCAGAAGGCATGGGAGGTTTATCTGTTTTTCATGATTGGGAACAAGAGCAAATAGAAGATGCAAGTGTTCAATCTTGTTCAGAATTGTTTACTCTGGATTCTGTTATTCAGTTGATTGAAAGATTAACAGGATGTAAGTACTCTATGGTTAAGCCCGATGAGCCTCATGTTGATTCTGATGTAAATATGGGTGCTAAGGATGTTTGTAATGAAGAGTTTGATAGTCAAGCTGATATGGAAGCTGATACCAATGCAACTGAGGTGTTTGAGAACACAATTGTGATTGAAGAACCTGATGTCATAGAGGAACCAACTTTGGGTGCTGATAAGTTGGAAAACACTCCAATTGAAGTTGCTGAAACTACTGTGCTTAATGATGAGCAAGAGCCAGTAAGATCTGTTCCAGATAGTTCAAGCTTTGAGATGTTGAAAAAGCTTAATGAAGAGTTGCAAAGTAAGCTGGAGGCTACTTTGACACAATTTCAAGAAGCTACTGAGAAATTGGAGAAGTTAACTGCGACAAGTTCGTATGAGCAAGTGATAGAGCACACAATGTCCAAAATCTATGATCTGCATAGATTACAAGAGAAGAAATTGTCTGTAGAGCTGCAGAAGAAAGTTGAGTTGCTTGTAACACCCTTGAAGGAATGGCAGGATGAAGCCAAAAAGGGGGAAGTTAAGGTCATGAAGGTCATGGAGCAAACTCAGACTCAACAAGCTCAATTAGTTGTGAGTCAGGATGAATTAAAAGAGAGTATGGATGATCTGAAAGAAGAGATCATTAGCTTGAAAAAGAACATTGCAAATCTCAAAAAGCTAGAAAAGTCTTCTGAAGCTGAAACTCAAGTCATAGCAACCGTTGAAAAGAACATTGCTGAATCTTCATTTGGAAAAAGGAAAAGGAAGCTAGTTTTGAGTAAAGATGAAGAGTCTGGAAGAGTTACCAGATCTAAGAGTAAGCTGAAATATGTTGTTGCTAGTAGTAGGCCAAGTGATGAGAAGATGGCTGAAGCTATTGAGAAACATAAAGAGTTGCTAGCTAAGAAGAAAGATGAATTGTTTGAGAAAAGGAAGGCTGATGAGCAGATTAGGAAACAAAAGTTGAAAGATGCAGAAGCTGCAAGAAAGAAGTTTGATAATCGAATTGCTACATTAAAGAAGAAAATGAAATCTAAGTCTGCTGTTGGTGTTCCTAATGAGAATTACATAGAATTTATTATTGATGATGAACATTTGGAATATTGGAATAATCTTAAGAAGAAGTGACAGATTGCAAATTTTATTGTGAAAAAAGTTTGGTAATCATCCTACTAAAGAGGATGAGTATGCTGATTTTGAAGACTTTATGATGAATGTTTCAAGAATCTTCTGGGAAGATGTTTTGTTGTTAGCTGCTGGTGCAAACATTCAGATATTATGTCCTGAAGAACCAGTATGGGAACCTCCAAGATTAGAAAATGGTGAACCTGATCTGAAAGAGGTTGGAAACATCATCTCAAAGATCATTCAAGATGAAGGTATTACAGATCACAAGCACATGCTGGAAATCAAGAACCGGATGTATTTGGCATTCAAAATACCAAATGAAGACTGAAGATGAAGGACTAAGCTCACAAGATAACACTTCTTAACCTTATCTTTATTTTCTTCATTTTGATGTTTTTATGATTATGTGATGTATGTGTAATATTTGGTTTATGTGAAAACTATTCTGATGTTGAAATTGATGAACTCAGTATGATTAACCATATATTTTAACTACTACTGATCTGATTATATTTAAGTGGTTTTGGCTTCATCAAAAAAGGGGAAATTGTTGGGATATGAATCTGTGAAACAATGTTATAATTGATGATTGTATGTTTTGATGGCCAAAAAGCAACTTGAAAGTAATGGTGTATGTGTTATATGGAATATATGTTTACTGATCTTATTAAGAAATATTGAAAATAAGTTTACTAATCTTAATGGAATCTGAGAAAAGAATGCTGATCTTTATTTGATATTTATCTGAGTTACTGATCTTATATCTGAGTTTACTGATCTTATATATAATTACTGATCTTATTATGTTTACTGATCTGATATATGAACTGTTTAGGAACTAAGCTGATGTTTTGTATTGTATAGACAGCTTATAGTATAGGACTTTGATATACTCATCTGTATATAGTTCAGTTGATGTATAGATAGGTTTTATATATGTAAAGTTGTATTTTATTGTAATCAGCATTGTAAAAGTTCAGAACATTAGATTAGGAATAGATTAGAAGAAGATCAGAAGACTATTGAAGACTCAGAAGACTACTTCAGAATAAGAATACTTCAAAGAAGAGTTGAAGAGAAGCTTAGAAGAATTCTGAAGAAGTTAGAACAGTTTTGGAGAACTGTGCTGACTGACTAAAAACAGTAAAAATCAGAAGAGTAAAAATCAGAACAGTAAGTTACTGTGCTGATTTAGTGAATTTGAAGAATGAGTTTGGAAAACTTATTTAAAGAGTAACTGAATATATATTGAAGATATGCTGACTTGGAATAAGGAAGAAGTTACAAAGTCGGTTACAAGAAGAAGTTACAAAAACAGTTTTAGAGTTAGTTGAAAGTTAGTTCACAAACTGCTAACTGTCATACTAAATTCTATAAATACTGTATGATCTCCTACTTGAAGAGACTACTGAAGGACTGCTACTACTAAACAATTACTGATCTTAGAGAAATCAAGAGCAAGTCTACAATCAAGAACTCACAGAGTTAAGGAAATCGAACTAAGGAGAAGCCACTGAATTGAAGAGAAGAATCAAAGGCTATTCAAAGAGAAGTTTTACTTTTCAGTTTTAAGTTTGTGTTTTTGTAAACAAGTGTGCTAGTTACTTGTGAAATTACTAGTAGATCGAAGATACACTTGGAAGTGTAATCGATAAGATCACAGTCTTAATCTTGGGACTTTAAACCACAAGAAACACAAGGAAGAGTTAATAAAACATCACAACTGGGATTGTGAGAGTGGATGTAGACTTATTGGTCGAACCACTATAAAATTCTGTGTTCTTTATTTTCTGTTTGATATTTGTTTGATATTTGTTTAAACAAGAACAGTAGAATTTACTAAGTAAAGATCTGATTAAAAGTTGAGTATAAAACTAAAACTGGAAGTACTGATCTGACTCAGTAAGAACAGTACTATTCAGAACACTATTCCGCATTATAAACTCTGATATTTTGAAAGATTTTTGAAAGTCTATTCACCCCTCCCCTCTAGACTTTCTTAGCTTACTCAATTTTAACTCAACTTGGGACCAACAAGAAGTGTGAAGACCATTTGAAGGCACCTCAACCTTGACAAGAATATCCAACTATCCTACAAGTCAAAGTGCTTTCAAGCTTTCAAAAGACTATCTTAGTCTTCATACACTTCTTCTAAGCTGAATCCAATTGTATATCCATACAAAGCTTAGAGAGATATCCTAATCCTTATACACTGATCTTCATTGTAAAGGATATCTCATTAGTTGGAACCTTAACCCTTACCTCTTTCAAGTGAGAAAGTGAGAAGGTTGTAGTAGTAGAAGTGGTAGGAGCTGACTGTTGAGAGAAGAATAGTTCAGTTCTGAGTTGAGAAGAGGGTACTAGGACTTTAGACATCCTAGGGATCAATTCACTAAGGAGTGGTGTTCTTGATCAAGTGCACCTTGGCACTATAAAACAAGTTAATTCCAAGAGTGAAGGAATTATCCTGTTCAATCAGGGAAAGTGGATGTAGGAGCTTGTGTCTCTGAACCACTATAAACTCTTGTGTTGATTTACTTACAAGTACTTTCATACATTCAACACTGCACACAAAACTGAACCTTTCAAAGAACAGAAGCTAAACTGTGCAAAAACTGAATTGGACAAGTTCCCTGAAAACTGGATTGTATTGCTTAAATTGATTTCAGAACTTAAAAGGAGTTTAAACTAAAGGGCCAACCACTAATTCCGCACTTATAACCAACTTAGATAGTCATTCAACTAAGTACTCAATAGTACTTTGTAGCTTGGTTATCTTTGAAAAGGTTATACATCTTCAGCAGAGTTGTCCAAGACAATCTTGCTGAACTCTGGTTTGATCAAAGTTGAAAAGAATTTGCATACAAGTGTATTACCCCCCATACACTTGTTATATACCAACAAGTGGTATCAGAGCAGGGGTTCAAGGACCACTGCTTCTGAAAATCCATCTTGATTTTCAAAATCACATAGTTGGTGTGGTCACTGAACTGATCTATCTTAAATCCTATTATTTGACTAACATCTTATTCTTGAGCTATGGCCAACAACAATGCTGTTCCTAATGATGTTGTTCAAGGAATCAACAATATGGCCACCAATCCAGTCAACCATATATCACATCACAAGCTGCCCATGTTCTCAATTGAGAACTATGACTTCTGGAAGATCAGAATGAGAGCTCATCTTGCATCTCTTCATACTGACATGCTGAGAGTAATTACAAGAGGACCCTATATGTTCACTCAAATCAACCCCAGGATAACTGAAGATCAAAGAGCTGACATAAGGGAAGAGATCCCTAAAGATGAAGATGATTTCACTGCTGAAGAGAAAAGAAAAGATAACTTGAATTATCTTGTAATGAATACTCTCTATAAAACAATTCTAGATGCAATCATGGGAAGAGTTTACCACTGCACAACAGCCAAAGAAATTTGGGATACTCTTGCTGAAATGTGTGAGGGTACTGAAAAGATAAAGGAGAACAAGCTCCAAGTGGCTGTGCAGAAGTTTGAACAGTTCTCAATGGAGCCAGATGAGTCAATTGACAAGTTTGCTGGTAGATTCACTGATGTGATGAATGAAATCAACTCCTTGGGCAAGGTGTACTCCAGGAGAGAAGTTGGATTGAAAATCCTGAGAAGTCTCACTCAAAAGTGGGATGTATATGCTGTAATGATGCAGAACACCAAGGATCTCTCCTCCATGCCCATGCAACAAATCTTCTCAGAACTAAAAGCATATGAGTTTGACCTCAACAGAAGAAAGCCAGCAGAGGAATCTTCTCTACCAACCAAGGGAGTGGCATTTAAAGCCAAAACTGCTGAACCAGAAATGCAGTCCACTCCAAGATCATTAAAGTCAGTCTCTAAGGCTGAAATGAAGGAAGAGATGGCCCTCATGGCTAGAAGGTTTGACAAACTCAACTCAAGGTTTGGTAGATACAAGAAATTCTACCAAGACAACAAATTCAGGAGAAGGTACAACTCTCCTGTAGATCAGGCTGAGGACAAAAAGCCTGAAGAGAAAAGATCAGAGGACAAGTACTCTGATAGGAGAAGGTCCAGTAGAGCTGAACCTTCATCATCCAAAGAAGAGATGAATCCAAGAAGGATGATGATGAAGATCTATGCTACAATTGCAAGAAGAAAGGGCACTTCCAGTATGACTGCCCTAAATTGAGCTCTAAAGAAAGAAGAGAAAGGCAAGCAAAAAGAGACAGAATGTTCACCAATAGGAAGGCCATGATGGCTGGTGAAGAATCTGGCAATGCTGAAAGCTTCAACTCTTCTGATGGACTGTTCTCAAACAGTGATGATGATGATGATGTGTGCAACATGGCCATTGAGGATGATGAGGTATCTTCCACTTTTAGCTTACCATCATTCATCTCACAGAACACTAGTGAAGTCAACTTGAAACTTTCCTTTGGGAAGTTGATGGAAGATTTCACTATGTTACAAGAATTTCATGACAATTGTGTGAGAGAAAATGAAAGATTGTCAATTGAGCTTACTAAAAACTCTGAGTTAGTTGTTGATGTCAAGTCTATTGAGTTGTATCAACAAGTCTTGAGAGAGCTTGAGGAAGCAAATCTCAGGATAGTTGACCAACAAAAGGAGATTGATGATCAACTTCTCTCTCAGAAGAGAAAAGATTTTGAACTGAAAATTCTTCAAGCAAAATTTGAAAACCTCTCACATGAGTATGATATTCTAAAATCAAGTGAAGAGAGCCTGAAATTAAAGATGTCTGCTCTGAGAAGATCCACTAAAGCAATAGAGGAAATTCAGAGTTACCAAAGACCTATGGCTCAAACAAGTGGATTAGGTTTTGATCCATTTGAATCTTCACATTGTCTTAGTGTTGCTTCTACAAGTAACACTAAGAGAATCTTTGTCAAATCAGTGGCACAACAAGCTGAAAATGAAATAATACAGCCACTGAACAAAGGAAAGGGCAAAATGGATGATTTGCCAACTCAAGTGCTTTAGGAGACTAGGCTCAAACCTAAGGAAATGGTCAAAGTCCCTGAACACAAGAGGAATGTTAGTCAGTAGAGTAGACCCAATGGAAGGGAAACTCTCCTGAACAATGTTCAGAGGAGTTATCCAAGGTATAATGATCAGTCAAGGCCAACTCTTCTGAGAAAGCCTCTACTGAATAGACCTAAGGACAACCATCCTCAAAGGCAGAATAAAATGAGACAACCAAAACCCTTCATGCCAAAGGGTAATGGTCATAAAAATGCCTTTCCTCAAAGATTCCCTCAAGTGGCACAAAGAACTCATAAGTTCAGGAGGTTTGACAACTCTCCTGAAACTTACAGAGTTAATACTTTCACACACACTTTCCCAAAGGCATTTAAGGAAAAGACAGTATATGTTGATGCACAAGGAAAACAACTTAGCCACCTCGAATCAATCAGGGTAATTAGGCAAGTTTGGGTTCCTAAAGGTACAGCTAACCTCTCAGGACCCAAAACTCAAATGGTACCTAAACCTATCTAATTGCAGGTACCTGTGGGCCACAAGAAGAGAAGTATGAGCAAAAAGTCAGCATGGTACCTTGACAGTGGATGTTCAAGGCACATGACTGGAAACAAGGAACTCCTCACTGATTTTATTGAAAAAGAAGGCCCAAATGTCACATTTGGAGACAGCTCACAAGCAACAACAAAAGGTTATGGTACTTTGATGATTGGTAACATCAAAGTATCCAATGTGTCTTATGTAGCTGGTCTCAAATATAATCTCCTAAGTATCAGTTAATTCTGTGATAAAGATTTCAATGTTGAGTTTTCAAGTGGAAAATGCTTAATCAAAGATAAGACTCAACAAACTCTCTTGACTGGAACTAGGAAAGGAAATGTGTATTTTGCAGACTGGGAAAGATAAGTCTACTGATGCTGCATGTTTCATTGCTAAGAGCACTAGTGAACAAAGCTGGTTATGGCATAAAAGGCTAAACCACCTGAACTTTAAATCAATGAACAAACTTGCTAGGAATGCATTGGTAAAAGGACTACCTAATGAGGTTTTCATTAAAGAACATGTTTGTAAACCATGTGAAGAAGGAAAACAGATTAAAGCCTCATTCAAGGGAAAACCAGTCATATCTACTGAAAGGGTACTTGAACTTTTACATATGGACTTATTTGGACCAATTACCCCTGCAAGTATTTATGGTAGAAAATACACATTGGTAGTAGTAGATGACTTCTCTAGGTTCACATGGGTAGTATTTCTCCTTAATAAGAAGGAAACACAAGTCAAACTACCTGAACTTTTAAAGAGACTGTCAAATGAGAAAAGCCTTAGCATTATCAAGATAAGATCTGATAAAGGCACTGAGTTCATAAATTCATACATCAATGAGTATTGCACACTGAATGGAATAGCTCATGAAACCTCAGCAGCTAGAACTCCTCAACAAAATGGAGTTGTAGAAAGAAGGAATAGAATCTTAAAAGAAGCTGCTAGAACCTTCATTGCTGATTCAAATCTACCTAAGAGGTTTTGGGCTGAAGCTATAAATACTGCATGCCATACTCAAAATAGGTGTTTGATTACTAAGGGGCAAGGCAAAACCCCCTATGAACTCTGGAAAGGAAGAATGCCTAAAGTGTCATACTTTCACATATTTGGTTATAAGTGCTTCATTCACAATAATGGGAAAGAACAATTGAAAGCCTTTGATAGCAAAGCTGATGAGGGAGTATTTCTTGGATACTCTCAAATCAGTAGAGCCTTCAGAGTCTACAACAAGAAAACCCTTGTTGTGGAGGAAACACCTCATGTTGTGTTTGATGAATCCATCTTTGAGATCAGGAACAAAAACCTGGACACTGAAGAGATCACACAAAGAACAACCAAATTAAGCCTAAAAGACAAGGACACTGAATTCATAGATGTTGTCCAAGCCAATCTCCCTGAAATTGTTTCTCTGGACAACAATCCTGAAGGCAACATTCCTAAAGCAAACCCCACTGAAGGAAATGGTGAACTGAATGATCCAATCCCAGTTCACACTCAGGTAACAACTACCAATGAAGAAGCAGGCTCTGCTGAGGTAGTTAATGGATCTAATATTCCAGGGGGAACCATAAATGTTGAAAATACCAATGTCTCTGACATTGAGAACAACATTCGTGAATATGATCCTGAATTTGATCCTGCATTCAATTATCCTGAATTTTATAACACTGGTGACTCAACTTCAGTAGAGGACAACTCTACTGAAGGAATCAGAAAAAGGAGGACTTGGTTATCTAACCATCCTACTAATCTGATACTTGGTGATCCAAGTATAGGAGTCAAAACTAGAAGTTTTCATGGTGAAAGTGCTCTGTTTTGTTGTTTCTTATCAGAACAGGAACCAAAAGACATTGATGAAGCACTTCAAGATGTAAACTGGATCATAGCAATGCAGGAAGAGCTAAACCAATTCACCAGAAATGATGTATGGGAGCTGGTGGATAGACCTTCACATCAAGATGTTATTGGAACCAAGTGGGTGTTCAAGAACAAGAAAAATGAAAATGATGTGATTGTCAGAAACAAGGCCAGATTAGTGGCAAAAGGCTATTGTCAATCAGAAGGCATTGACTATGATGAGACCTTTGCACCTGTGGCAAGGCTAGAGGCAATCAGACTTTTCTTAGCCTATGCAGCCCACAAGAGGTTCAAAGTATACCAAATGGATGTCAAGAGTGCCTTCCTGAATGTAGTCTTAAAAGAAGAAGTCTATGTGGAGCAACCACCTGGTTTCGAAGTTGGAAATCAAGTCTACAGATTGAAGAAAGCTCTATATGGACTCAAGCAAGCTCCAAGAGCCTGGTATGACACACTGTCACAGTTCCTCTTGGATCATGGATTTACCAAAGGAACTGTGGACAGAACTCTCTTCAGAATCACTGAAGGAGAGCACATCTTGCTTGTCCAAATTTATGTGGATGACATAATTTTTGGATCCCCCAATGAGAAGCTGTGTGAGAAGTTCTCAAAGCTTATGCAAAGCAAGTTTGAGATGTCTATGATGGGGTTTGAAAGTGTGGTATGTGGGGTGTATAAAAGTGTTTAAGTATAAGTAGATAAATGTTGCACAGAATGTTGAGACAAATAGTGCAACACTGACTCTAACAGAATATCAGAAATTAAGATACACAGCGGAAGACTTGAAACATTAAAAACAAACGAGACACAATGGAAATACTTTTAACATAGATTTTATAAATAAAAATCTATGTCTGCCTTATGGCGTAAAATCAATACTTATCTTCAAGTACAAATGTTGTGTGAAATGTTACAACAATAACTTTCACAACGAAACTATAAACGAGGCAAGTGCCAAGTCTAGAAAACGAACTAAGTGTATAAATTATACACTGTCGAAATGCCTAGTCTATCTAATGATTACACTCTCAATAGATAAGAAGACACACAGTCATACGGGTGGTATACAACGTATGAACTAAAATGTAGAACTATTGGCCACAATTTCCTAACAGGGATGAACGCTCGGTCTAGGATATTGACCGAATAGAGCATACAGAATTATGAAGCCTTCAATGGGTATTTATAGTGTGGGATACGAAATTCTGGAGGCTTCCACATTGAGGTCCTATTTTTTAGGAAACTCAACTTCCACTACTTCCATGATCTTTCTAGATCCTTCTAGGATGCTCCAGGTCGTGCCACATGTATCTAGGCTGTTCCAGCATGTTCTCCAATGTTCTGGAATCTTCCAGGTTCCAGATCCTTGTAGAAGCTTCTAGATCCTGCCAGAAATGCGACAACATTTAGATCAACATTTAATGTAGCATTTCAGAAAAGACTTAGAAAAAATCTCGTAAGGTCAAATTAAGATGTTGTTGATAATGTATGTTAAGGCATTTAAGAATTAACAACATCTACAATCTCCCCCAATTTGACCTTTCGACTACAACACACCTGATGCACATATATTTCTATACATACTCAGTTTTATGTACTTAGTTGAGGTTGACATCATTGCTAAGCACTAGTCAAGACAATACATGTTGTAATCGTTGGATCAAATCAACTGAAGATCAAGGATAATTTCATAATGATCCGTGCCAAAAGATCAAAACTATTTTATCCAAAATAGAATAAGTATAAACTATACACTTACTCACAACATAAGTAACTATACTAAGATAATAAGTTGAACTGGAAGAATTAACTTGGAATCAAAGTATGACACTAACAAAAACAAAAATAATAAAAAATCAGAGCAAAATATAATGTAAAACAAAAACAGAACAAAGAGGAGTAAACAAAACAAAGACTCCAGCAACTCAGACTAAACAACCTGCAGTAAACACATGGTAACCTGTAAACAAATTAAGCAAGGGCAGTAAACAAATATTACCAAATGTAACCATAATTAAGCAAGTTGCAACTAACATCTAAGAAAATAAATAACAAGTGTATCAGAATTTCAGAATACTTAAACATTAATTACAAAGGTAGAACTGAATAAATGGCTTATATTGCTGTGGTAACAGCTGCAGCATCAACTTCCTGCACCATAGCCATTGTGGGTTTCAGATCTCCCCCTGTCTTGTAGCTTGTCCCTGTTCATCAATGTTCCTGTTCATCAACTTCATCCACAAAGTAAATAGATGCAAGATGTGCAACTACATCAGTTACAGCAGCATCTCCTCCAGCATCAGGTACACCAGCATCAGCAGAAGCTGGAACTCCATCTTCATTTATCTCCTCAATGACCACATTGGAGTTGGATGGTGGTGGTACTCCCCCTGTTGTAGGTGAAAGGAGGTTGGTCCACCTGTCCTTTCAGGAACTGGAGTTCATCTATTGTTTCCTGCAAGTGCTTGAGCTGCAATTTGATGAATTCCTGTGAAAGATACACATTACCAGAAATGTTGATATGGATGTTCTCAACATTTGGGGGTGCATTTCTCTGTCTTGATCTGGATGATTCTGGATGATCAGAAGTTGAGGGTCTTTGCTGATGTTCAGTAGTTGAAGGCCTGTGCTGATGATCAGTACCAGGAGCAGTCAAAGGCAGATCAATTACTCTATCCCCAGTGAGTAAGGCAGGAGCTATGGCCAGTAATGGTACTCTCCCCCTCAACACATCAGTGTTCTTGGCAACAAAATCATGATGCCTCAAGTAATTTGAAATCAGAACAGGATAGGGTAGGTTGCCTTTTTCAGAAACTTTTCCAGTAAATCTCATCATATGGTGAAAAATTGTGAGGCCTAAATTGAACTTCTTAAGCACAGAGATCCTATACATAAGAACAACTTGGTCTTTTGTTATCTTAGTGGTATTTGTAGTGGGAATCCAGTTGTAGATAATGAGTTTGTACAACACAGAATGTAGGGAAGTGAGGTCTTTGGCTAGCATCTGTCTAGTCCACTTAACTACCCTACCACCAGTTATAGCAGCAATAACCACATCCATGTCAGGTTCTTCATCCACCTCAACATTGGGAATATGCAGAAACTCATTTATCAACTCAGGAGTAAAAGGTACATCCCTCCCCCTAAAGTTTACAGTCCCATACCACTTAGATGATCTCCTACCAATACTCTTTTTCATGCAAGCATAAAATTCATAAGCCCAATTTGTCAAGAAAGATTCACCAAAATTCACAGCATGCATCAAATTCCTTTCCTCTAAGAAACTAGCCATGCCTTTACTTTCAAAATCAGGGATATTAATCCTCTTCTCTATCAGCAGTTTCCTCTTAGAATAAATAGCCAACCTATTCTCTAGAGTCTCAAGAGAATCAGAATTACCTTCCTCTTCAGAAGCAAGGTCATTGGAGCTTGATGTGGAGTCTTTAGCAGAGCTTTCCTTCGAGCTGCTTTCTGCACTGGAAGCGCTATCACCACTGCCATCATCTTCAGGTTCTGGTGCAGCTTCCTTTGCAGCAGCAAAATGCTCAGCATTTTTCTTAAGAGAGTTCAGAATATCTCTTAAACACACATCAGAATCAGAATTGGAATCTGATTTTGCAGGTTCATCTTCAGCAATCATCTTGGCCTTCCCTTTGCCTTTGGGATCAGCAGCAGCTTTCTTCCTTCTTTTAACAACAGCCTTCTTGGGTTTCTCAGCAACAGTCTTTTTAACTTTCTCAACACCAACAGCAGCTTCCTCTTCAGAGTCTGTGAACACTTGGATGGTTCAGCAGCTCCAGCTCCAGCTTTCTTCTTCTTCCTCATGGATTCAGAATAATCCACACGAGTGAACACACGGTATGATCTTCTTCTTTGAACTGGACTCCTCTGTCTTTTTCCTTTCTGCGCATTCTTCTTGAAAGGAATGGGAGCAGATTCATCAGAAACAGAGAGTGAAGAGTTTGTACCGTCTTCAGAGATGTTTGCATCCTCCATTTCAACATCTTCAGGGTCGGAAGTAGCAGTAGCTTCTTCTTCAGCAGCAACTTCCTCATTTTCAGCTTGCGAGGTGTGAACAGTAGGTGATTTAGGGCTTTTTGAAGCAGCAGCCATTTGGGCGGTTTGATCAGCCAAATAGCTTGAGATATCCACTGTGATATCTCCAAATGTCATCACGGGCAGATGACCAGTTGTTCGAAGAGAGTCAGACACTTCTTCGATAGCCTTATTGAACTGTTCGACAGTTGCATCTTGAGGAATGTTGGTTGTTGGTGGAACGGTTTGAGGAGCAGTTTGAGGAGTGGGAGTGGTTGTTGATGGTGTTGCAGAGACATTTGAGTCAGCATTTGACGAGGTTGATTTCTGAGACGCCATGGAAGCAAGGATTTCGAGAGGGTTTGTGTGAGAAGGGGATGAGTTCTTCGAATCAGAGTGAGATTGTGAGTGGGATTGAGGTCGGTTTCCAGCCATTTAAGGGACGGTTGGAATTTCAAGATGGTTTTGAGGAGTGTATTCACAAAATTTGAGAGATACACGGCCAGTAATCAATTCTGCAGAAGCTTAGTACTTAACAAACTCAAAAATCACGATTAGCAACATAAGTCACAATTAATTGAGTTTTATAGAGAGAATGTATGTGTGGTTGGAGGTTAACATGAATAATTCCAGAAATAATGTGATAGTGCTCCACATTTTTAGCCACAACCTTGATCATGGTTTAATTAGTGGGAAAAATCCATTTTATTAATTAATTAAATAATTAAGAAAATTCTAGAATAAAGACTAAGTCCAAGCATAATCTGAAAAATAAAAAAACGTGGGTTAGTTATATAATTGAATAAATAAAATAAATCTCAATAAATAATTAAATAATTACTACTTATAAAAATAAATTCGAATCAGGCAATGTTGTGCTCAAAACTGTTACAAACACCTCAACACGGTTTTTACATGAATTTGCTTCATTTGTGTTGCACCATAATTTTTCTTTTTGTGTTATAGCATCTAATTTGTATTGATCCATTGTTCCTGTAGAGTACATCGTAGTAGCGAACTCCGTGCCCCATACTTACTTAATGGATTACAAATATATTGATGTTTTTACCACAGAATCACCTTTTGAAAAGAAGGCATCGTAGTAGTGAACTCCGTGCTCCATAGTTACTCAGTGATTTGGTACATCTTTTAGTATGCTAATAACATTCTCATTTTTATGCATTTGAGAGGTGTAAGACATGTTTATTTTTGCACTACAAGGTTCTTAGATTCGTAGATATTTTACAAAGGAATTATTTAACTAAGTAAGAAATAAATTCAACTTATAAAATTTTTACAACCCATGATGTTGTCCCAAATGCTGACGCATTTGTGACAACATCCATCCGAATTTTTCAGATAGTGCTCATCCCAAGAGATTTCCTCAAGATTGAGAATCTCTCATGGTCTAATGCTTTAGTAAAAATGTCAGCATTTTGTTTCTCAGTAGGTATATACTCCAACTTAACAATATTCTTCTCTACTAAATCTCTCATAAAGTGATGTCTTATGCTAATGTGCTTTGTGAGTGAGTGTTGTACAGGATTCTTAGAAATGTTAATAGCACTAGTATTATCACAAAAGATTGTAAGTATACCATTCTCAATACCATAGTCATGGAACATCTTGCTCAGCCACAAGAGTTGTGTACAACAGCTTCCAGCAGCTATATACTCAGATTCTGCAGTAGATTGTGAAACACAATTCTGCTTCTTGCTGTGCCATGAAACAAGATTGTTTCCCATGTAGAAACATCCTCCACTCGTACTCTTTCTATCATCTATATCTCCAGCCCAATCAGCATCACTGTAGCCAATCAAAATGTTGTTGGTGTCCTTAGTATACCAGATTCCAAGGTCACTTGTACCTGCAACATACTTGATAATCCTTTTCACAGCATTCAGGTGAGATTCCTTTGGATTAGCTTGGTACCTAGCACAAACACACACACTGTACATAATATCTGGTCTACTAGAGGTTAAATACAGTAAACTACCTATCATGGATCTGTAAAGTGTTGGATCAACATCTGTTCCAGCACTGTCTTTGCAAAGTTTCAAAGAAGATCCCATAGGAGTTTTCATTGGTTTTGAATTCTCAAGACCAAATCTTTTAACCAAGTTCTTAGCATACTTACTCTGGGAGAAGAAAATACCATTTCTGCATTGTTTGATTTGAAGACCTAGAAAATAATTCAAGTCTCCAACCATACTCATTTCAAATGTTGCAGTCATTGCCTCAACAAATTTACTCAACATTTTATCACAAGTAGAACCAAACACAATGTCATCAACATATATTTGAGCAATTAGTATATCATTTTCAGTGTGCTTAATGAACAAAGTTCTATCTGCCTCTCCTCTAATAAATCCATATTCCAAAAAAAAGTCAGTAAGCCTACCATACCATGCTCTAGGAGCTTGTTTAAGGCCATATAATGCTTTCTTAAGTTTATATACATGATCAGGATACTGTGGATCTTCAAATCCTATAGGTTGTTCAACATATGCTTCTTCATTTAATATGCCATTTAGAAATGCAGCCTTTACATCCATTTGATGAAGTTTAATATCAATAAAACATGCAATAGCTAGCAGTAATCTAATAGATTCTATCCTAGCAACAGGTGCAAAAGTTTCATCAAAATCAACTCCTTCAACTTGGGTGTAACCTTGTGCTACTAACCTAGCCTTGTTCCTAACAATATTACCAGATTCATCAGTTTTATTCTTGAATATCCACTTTGTTCCAATGACATTAGTATGACTAGGTCTAGGAACAAGTGTCCATACTTCATTTCTTTCAAACTGACCAAGTTCTTCATGCATAGCATTACTCCAGTTTTCATCAGTTAAGGCTTCTTTAGCACTCTTAGGTTCAATTTCAGATAAATAGCATTCAGCATTTACAACATTACACATAGAAGACATGCATATTGTTCTTACCACATCTACCTTGTTTGATCTTACTCTTCCTCTTGTTTGCACTCCAACTGTAGCATCGCCTATGATCTGGTCAGAAGGATGACTTTTGCCTATTCTTGAAGAAGGATTCGTTTTGGGAATGTACTGATCATTCTGTGAATTTACAGCTGACTGTTCTGTAGATGTTGACCCAGATGTGTTAACATTTGGTGCAACATTTTCAGACTTCAGTGTATTCTCAGAAGTGTCAGTAACCTGTGATACATCTTCTTCATCCTTGTCATCTGTAAGGCCTTTATCATCATCAAACACAACATTAACAAATTCTTGAACAGTGTTAGTTCTAAGGTTATAAACTCTATAAGCTTTACTATTTCTAGAATAGCCTAAAAAGAAACCTTTATCACTCTTAGAATCAAACTTATGAAGTTGATCCCTATCATTCAAAATATAACACACACAACCAAATACATGAAAATATTTCACATTAGGTTTTCTGTTGTTCAAAATCTCATAAGGTGTTTGATTAGTATTAGAACGAATAAAAACCCTATTAATAATATGACATGCAGTATTCAATGCTTCTCCCCAGAATTTCTTAGCAAGACATTTGGATGTAAGCATAACTCTAGCCATTTCTTGTAAAGTTCTATTCTTTCTTTCAACAATTCCATTTTTTTGTGGAGTTTTAGGAGATGAATATTCTTGCAAGATACCCTTTTTATCACAAAAATCATTAAACATGCTGTTTTCAAATTCCCTACCATGATCAGTTCTAATACGGCCAACTTTCAAGTTAAACACATTTTTGAACCTCTTATAAAGAATTTTAAATGCAGCAAATGCTTCAGATTTGTCTCTCAAAGACTCTACCCAGGTATATCTAGAAAAATCATCTACCACAACTAAGGAATACCTCTTTCCTCCAATACTTTCAGTTTCCATAGGACCCATCAAATCCATGTGCAGTAATTCAAAGCATCGATGTGTAGTACAATGTGACAGCATTTTGTGTGACATTCTTACCTGCTTACCTTTTTGGCATGGTCCACATACAGTGGTGTTGTGAAACCTCAGTTCTGGAATTCCTTTTACTGCATCTGCTTTGATTAGCTTTTTCATTGCTCTGTAATTTGCATGACCCAATCTTTGATGCCATAGAACATTTTCATCATGTTTTGACAAGTTACACATATTTGTTCCAATAAGATAGCAATTATCAGCTGACCTAGTACCAGTCATGACACAAACTTCATCTTTATTAAGAACATAACATGAATCTTTATCAAATTTCACATGCAAATTATCATCACAAAGTTGACTAATGCTAATCAGATTTGCAAGTAAGCCATCAACATGTAATACATTTTTAAGCTTAGGAAAACCTTCAACATTCAAAGTTCCTTTACCAACAATCTTTCCTTTAGAACCTCCACCATATGTAACACTACCACTATTCAAGGTCACATAATCAGATAAGAAATCAATACGACCTGTCATATGTCTAGAACAACCACTATCAAAGTACCATAATTCAGGTAAACATGCTTTTAAGGAGGTATGAACAACATTACAGGTAGCTTTTGGTTTCCATGCAGATTTCAAAAACTGTTTACCAGGATGTGACAGTTTCTTATGCAGCATTTTCAAGTTTTTCTGTTCTTCAAACAACTTTATACAGTAAGGACGAATGTGACTAATTTTGAAACAGTAATGACAGATATACTTCCTTTTAACCTTGTGAGACCCTGTTTCTGCAGATGTTGCACCAGATGTGTCAACATTTGCTTTAACAAATTTCACAGGTTTTCTAAATTTATCAGAAATAGAAGCAGTAGTACCATCATAACCTAAACCATGATTATTAGACTTACCAGTAGCTATAGCATTATTTACCTCAAAAGCACTCTTGGAATATTTCTTGAAACATAAAGTAGAATTTATCAATTTCTCCTTTAAGTTACAGATTTCCAGATCTCTTTTGGTAAGAATAACTTCTAGCTTGGTGATTGTGTCTGTCAGATCCTCATTCCTTTTATTCAGAGAATCAAGGGTGAGTTTCTGATTCTTCCAATCATCTAACAGCTTTTGGTATTCATTGTCATCAGTCCTTTTTCCTGCATCATCAACTAAACCATTAAAACAGTTCAAATCTGGGTGACTCTGTTCTGATGTTGCTGTAGATGTTGAAACATCAGGTACAGCATCAGAATCTGTTTCATCCAGATCATCATCTGAGGAATCAATTCTGGTAAAATTAGAATATTCATTCTGATTTAATTCATCAAGATCATCATCAGAATCATCACTCAAGGTAGCACTAAAATTCAGTTTTTGCTTAAGTCTAGTATTGGCACATTCATTTGCATAATGGCCATAACCAGAACAAGCATTACATTGAACTGATTTTCGAAATTCAGGATCATACCTTGGTTTACCTTCACTCTTTGACAGTCTTGGTGTGAATTGACCTTTCCTCCTTTCTGGTTGAGGTGTTGATGTATTGATTTGAATCTTAGGCTGAATATTTCTAGATTTGTTCACAGATTTCTTAAGAAACTTATTAAAGTGCTTAGTGAGCAAGGCAATGTTGTTAGGATTGTTGAGACATTCATCAAGCAATTCTTCATCAGAATCAACTTCTGTAATGATAGGTTGAGACTCAGAAATGTTTGATGTTTCTCCTTTAAAAACTACAACTTTCTTATCAGCATCATTTTCATCAACTTGATTAGTGTTTATTTCATATGTTCTAAGAATACTCACTAACTCATTTTGACTTAATGTATCTGTATTTTTTGCCTCTTCAATAGCACAAATTTTAGCATCAAATCTTTTAGGAACAGATCTTAATATCTTATGAACTACTCTAACATTAGAAATAGGGTCACCAAGAGAATATGATTCATTGATTATCTCACTTAACCTTTCATTGTAGGATGAAATGGTTTCATCTTCCTTCATTCGGAGATTCTCAAATTTTGTCCCCAACATTCGAAGCTTTGTCCTTCGAACACTGTCTGAACCCTCACAATGCTCTTGCAACCTGTCCCATGCATCTTTAGAAGTAGAACAGTTAGATATAATTTTAAACATTGAAACATCAACAGAAGTAAAAATAGCATTTAAAGCTTTAGAATTGTAGCTTGCTGTTGTTATTTCATCAGCCGTCCAATCAACTTCTCTTTTGAGTTGAACTTCACCATCTGCGTCTGCTGGTCTTTTTGGAGCTTCCCAACCTGTAAGTACAGTCCTCCAAGCACGTTCATCAATTGACTTGATGTACATACGCATCTTAGGCTTCCAATAAGAATAATTTGAACCATCTAAAACGGGTGGCCTAAGTGCAGTGGATATGTGATGTGTTTCCATTGCTAAACTAAACTAAAAACACACTTGACCAAAGATCTAACCTAGTGTCGTCAGGTATCAGCTCTGATACCAACTGAAAGTGTGGTATGTGGGGTGTATAAAAGTGTTTAAGTATAAGTAGATAAATGTTGCACAGAATGTTGAGACAAATAGTGCAACACTGACTCTAACAGAATATCAGAAATTAAGATACACAGCGGAAGACTTGAAACACTAAAAACAAACGAGACACAATGGAAATACTTTTCACATAGATTTTATAAATAAAAATCTATGTCTGCCTTATGGCGTAAAATCAATACTTATCTTCAAGTACAAATGTTGTGTGAAATGTTACAACAATAACTTTCACAATGAAACTATAAACGAGGCAGGTGCCAAGTCTAGAAAACGAACTAAGTGTATAAATTATACACTGTCGAAATGCCTAGTCTATCTAATGATTACACTCTCAATAGATAAGAAGACACACAGTCATACGGGTGGTATACAACGTATGAACTAAAATGTAGAACTATTGGCCATAATTTCCTAACAGGGATGAACGCTCGGTCTAGGATATTGATCGAATAGAGCACACAGAATTATGAAGCCTTCAATGGGTATTTATAGTGTGGGATACGAAATTCTAGAGGCTTCCACATTGAGGTCCTATTTTTTAGGAAACTCAACTTCCACTACTTCCATGATCTTTCTAGATCCTTCTAGGATGCTCCAGGTCGTGCCAAATGTATCTAGGCTGTTCCAGCATGTTCTCCAATGTTCTGGAATCTTCCAGGTTCCAGATCCTTGTAGAAGCTTCTAGATCCTGCCAGAAATGCGACAACATTTAGATCAACATTTAATGTAGCATTTCAGAAAAGACTTAGAAAAAATCTCGGAAGGTCAAATTAAGATGTTGTTGATAATGTTAAGGCATTTAAGAATTAACAACATCTACAGGGTTGATGAACTTCTTTTTGGGTCTACAAGTCAAGCAATCTAAAGAATGGATCTTCATCAACCAAGCTAAGTACACTAGAGAAATGATCAAGAAGTTTGGGTGTACAACTAGCAAGTCAGTAAGGATCCCAATGAACACAAATTGGAAGATGGATCCTGATGAGAGTGGTATCCCAACCAACTCTACTGAGTATAGAGGAATCATTGGTTCACTCCTCTATCTCACTGCTAGCAGACCTGACATCACCTTTGCAGTAGGTGTTTGTGCAAGGTTTCAAGCAAATCCTAAGAAAAGCCATCTTGAGGCTGCAAAGAGGATCTTGAGGTATCTCAAAGGCACTGAAAATCTAGGCCTTTGGTACCCTGCTGATGATAACATTGAGTTAACTGGCTACTCAGATGCTGACTATGGAGGATGTAGAATTGACATAAAATCCACCTCAGGGACCTGTCAATTCTTGGGCAACAAACTCATATCTTGGTTCTCCAAGAAGCAAAACACAGTGGCTACCTCCACCACTGAAGCTGAATATGTTGCAGCTGGAAGTTGCTGTGCTCAGATTCTTTGGTTGAGACAACAACTAAGAGACTACAATGTCAACTCTGCTGAAGTGCCTATCTTCTGTTACAAAAATAGTGCCATTGCAATATCACAGAATCCAGTTTTGCACACTAGATGCAAACATGTGGACATCAAGCATCACTTCATTAGAGACCATGTGGAGAAGAAGGACATAAAGTTGGTGAAAATTCACACAGATCATCAAAAAGCTGATATATTGACTAAGCCACTTGCAGAGGCAAGATTTCTAGAGCTATCAACAGAATTGGGATTACTTGATCCAGGGAAGTTGGACAAGTAAATTCTATTGAAGTTAATGGGAGTAAAAGGAACTAAAATGGTGTTCAGCAGACTTGGTCAAGTCTACTGAAATTCAGAAGAGATGACCTCAATCATTCAGGACACTTGTCCATTGAAGTTCAGGACACTTGTCCACATCTTTTCAGGACACTTGTCCAAGTGGGGTCAGATAAGTTGTCCTGGCTATCAAACCAAATCTAGGTTTGATAAGCACCTATATTGGGTAATCATTGCCTATTTTGTTATCTGTCCCATTCCATTTACAGATATCATCATTTTGGGATTTAATTTGTCTCCCATCCAAAAGGTCACTTTCCATGCATTAAATGCCAAAATTTAACTCTTGTTTGCATTACACTTTTCAAGCCATGATCTACCTTGAAAACTCCCCAACCATTAACTAATATTAAATAACTTCCACGTTTTGAATAAAACCAATTACTCACTGTTACATTGGTTTTTGACCATTGGATCAAAATTGGCCAATTCCCCTGAGATCAATCCTGGCCGTCCAATTTTGTTTTCCACTTTTGACAACCGTTGAAAACTCTCAAAACTCACTAACTCATTGACAAACATTCTTTTTAGAATATTCACAAGTCTTAAGAACCCCCACAAACACTTCTTCCCCAAGTATTCAAAACCCTAGCTTTCATCTTCTTCAAACACTCTCAAACTCACTCAAATTCATTTCTGTAACCTTCAATGGTTCCCAAAATCAGACCAGAAATGATCATTGACTTCTCCAACAAGGCTCTAGACCTTGATTTTGGCTATCTAAGCAACAAGAACAACCTTCACTTTGAGCCTATTGTATCTTTTGAAAGTGAAGACCCTGAAGTTACTCCAACTTTTAGAAGGCTGAGAAGAGCTGGACTCAAGAAGTTCATGGAAGAAAGGCCAAGCTCTTGTCTGGAGAGCTATATGGCTGAGTTCTTTGCTTTCCTCAAGTGGAGAGGTAAGCCTGAAGATGGTGAAGTTGCTACAAGACTTTCATATGTAGCAGAAGGAGAGGAGGAAGAGAGATTTCACAGGGTGAAATTCTCTGAAGAAGACCTTGAAGGAGCTTTTGAATTGCCTTATAAGGGAAGGAATCCAGAATTTTATGGTGCTGACCATGAAGAGGAGATGGCACAAGAATGGCTATTGGTCCCAGGTCCCCTCTCTTCAACACAACACAAGAGAACTCTTAAGCTAAAATTTCTCAATCTTTTTGAGGTAATCACCAAGAGTCTCTTGAGCAACACTGGAAGCTTGGAGCAGGTCAGCCATCCAAGAATAAGGATTATGGCTGCAGTTATTGATGCTAGTGACAAGGGCATCAAGTTTGATTGGAGGACATTCATCTTGTCTGAGATGATGAAGGAAAAGGCCAAATTCAAAGTGAAAGTTCACAATAAGGTTGTATTGGAAGGAAAACTCAAGTATTGAACCAGGGCAAGCTTGTTGATTGAAAGGTTTTCCCACTATTCACAAATGCAAACCTTTGCAAAGCCCCTCCCTGCCCAGAAAATATTGTTCAAAAAGCTTAGTAAGAAAACTGAGCAAAGAAGGTTGCAACTGGCCAAACCTGCTGAAGAGAAAACTGAAGAAAAGCCAAAGTTGAAGAAAAGGACTAAGGCCAGAGTTGTGAAGACAAGAAAGGTGTCTCAAATTCCTTCTGAAGAAAATTCAGGAGCCTCAACTGAAATTGAAGAAGTTGCTGAAAATGGTGTGCAAGTGCCTTCTGATCAGTCAGAAGAGCTGAGGCAAAGATACAATGAGACTAGACAAAAGTCTAAGGGTGAAAAGAGGATCAGGGAAGTTGTCCCTGGGAAGGATGGAGAAGGAAGTGGGAGCAGTAGGGCTAGCAATAGAAGGGCCAAGCCTACTGAAAAGGTGTTAGTGCTTCAGGAGGAAAAATCTCTACAACTTGCTCTAAGAGAGAGCAGAGCTGAAAGCAGGACCAAGTCTAAGTCAAGGACCAACTCTTCTGGTTCTGGAACTCCAGAATCCAAGGTCCCTGAAGGTCAACCAATAGAGGCCAATCTCCCTGAAACTCAGAATCCTTATCCCAACTCTCCTGAAACTCATGTTACTCCCACAAACCAACCAATCACCCCTGTCAATCTTACAAAGAGATATTCTCCAAAAGGGAGTGTGCAAAGAAGTGGGATAGATGTGCTTGCAGACTTAGCTGTAGATGAGACAAGATTGCAATCACCCCTTGACTCATCTATGCTCAATTATTCAAAGTTTTTAGAAGCTGCACTTCATGAGCCAACCCCCCTGAGCAAAGCCCCTTCAGATCCATTGCTCGCAAAAGCAACTGAAGTACCTTCAACTGCACCCAACCCTTCTGTAGCCAACATCCCTGAACTTAACCTCCCTAAAGCCACTCTAGGAGAAGACAGAGCCAACTCCCCTATAACCCAAAGTCCCCATTCAAGTGGAGATGAGGAGGAGTATACTTATGAGAGTATGATGAAAGGAGGCCTAATTCCTTGAGTGAGGACATTATCCATGAAGGAAGAAAAGAACAAGTTGAAAATGAGAAGAAGACTGCTGATGTATCAGAGTCTTATGAAAAAGAAACTGAGGGTGATGAGTGTGTTTTTGATTTGTCTGATCTTGCAGGTATAACATTTGACCAAATTTTTGCAGATGACTTCTTAACAGATACTCCCATCCAATTTGATTCTAGATCTGCACAAGCTTTGCTTGGGATGCAATCAGCAAAGTTGGACTCCTTGACTCATCAAGTCCAATTAGCTCATGCAGAAACCACTGGAGCCTTGGATCAACATGGAAGAACTTTAGCATCTGTGGAAATGAGGCTAACAGGCTCTGAGGATGTGGTGCTACCCACATTGGAAGCAAGGATAGGAGGAGTGGAATCTGGTCTTCAAACCATTTCCACTGAAGTCCAAAAAGCCAAAGCCACTATGGAGAAAATTTCAGAAGAGGTGAAGAAAGATCAGAAGCTACTCAGAGATAATCACAATGCCAATGTTCAAGCTATTAGGTTAACCATCAAGCAAGCACTTGGCAAGAAGACTGCATTGCAGAAGAAAAGAGTAGAGGCACAAAGGCTTGCTATGGTGAAAGTAGCTTCAGAGAAATTTTCCCAAGAAGTGATGGCCAACATTGCTGAAGGTGCAGTGGCCAACCTCACTGAGCTCTTAAAAGCCCAATTGGATACATTTCTGAAAGCAACCTTGGAGGAGGTTGTTGAGCAAAAAATGAAGCTTGTTCTAGCTTTCCTTAGCTTGAGCAGTGATAGGATGCAGAATATACATGATGAGAATGTATATCTGCTGGAAGAGATGAAATCTCTGAACCTAGCCCAATCCCTGATGGCTACAACCATGAGTGAGCTCAAACCTCAGTGTTTTGATGCTGCCAAAAAGGGGGAAAGGGAAAGAGCAAGGGCCAAAGGTGCCTTGATTATTGGAGGTTCAGACAAGAGCAAGGAAAAAATTTATGAAGTTAAAGGAAAAGAGCCAGCAGTGCTGAACTTGGAAGATTTGGATGAAGATGAGCAGTTAGCAATTGCCTTGAAGAACTCAATGGCTTCAGCACAGGAAGAAAGAGTGAGGCTACAACAAACACCAGGAGGAGAGGTATCTGGTTTGGACAAAGATGCTGAAGGTGTCCAAACTAGAGGAAAAATCAAGAAGGCCAAAGAAAAGAAAAGAAAAGCTGAGACATTTACTGACTTTCCCAACAGCCTTGATCTGCCCCCTGAGTTTAGAATTGATGATGAAGTGCCTACCTCCAAGAAGGCCAAAAATGCTGAAAAGGACAAAGCTGCTGAAGATATAGAAGAATTGTATGAAGAATGCTTTGGACCAGGACCAAAGAAGAAGAAAGTTGTGTTGCTGAATGATCCATCAAAGTTGTTTCATGAAGGGTATGGCAAAGACCCTGAAACTCAACAGAAGCTGGCCATGATGAGGGCCCAAGAGAAGATAGACTTGATTGATGAAGCACAAAGAGCAAGAGACAAAAGAAGAGCAGATTTTCAAAAGCCCAGAAGGAAGAGAGCAACTTACAACAAGTTGAAGCCACAGCTCTTGACCCCCATGGACACCAAATATCCTCACTTGGATAAATGGGTGCCAATTCAACTGAATGACTCATGGGAGGAAGCCAAAAGGGAGTTTTTCTATGACTATTATGTCATTGATAGGTGGAATGGAAGGGAAGTTAACACCACCTTTGCTGAATTCATGATTGAATACTTCAGAGACCTTTATCAGCAACTACTTGCAGCAGCTGATCTTGCAAGGATTGAATTCACTGCTCCCAAGCCAATCATCAATATGCCTCCCAAGCTGGATGGATGGATTGATCAATCTAGGATTCTCCAAGAGTTCCTAGAAATTGTAAAGCTAAACAAGATGGTGCTTGGACCTAAGGGCACTAATCAAGAGGCCATGGAGCTTAAGAAGAGGGTGTGGGCACAATATGGGATGGTGCCACCTCCTGAAGATGATCTCTGAAATTGGCTAAGTCCTCTTAATCCCTTTCTGCTGATCTGATTGTCTTGAATATTGATTTTCTGAAATTGGTCATCTATGCTGAAGTTTGGTCAAGAATGCTGATGTGGTGTGCTCTGAAAATATGTTTGCTCTGATATGCTTTTGTGCTCTGATACTTGAAGATCTAGATGCTATTAAGTATTTAGTATATGCTCTGATACCTTGTAATGAAATGCTCAAATGTAATAGTGTTTTGGATTCATGCCCTGATATGTTAGTATCAACTATCAACATGCTTGTAATGTATTTTAAATGAATGATAGTTGAACACCTTTTGAATCAAGAAACATTGTTACAGAAATCTCTCTATGCCTATTCTTGAAACCTATTTACAACATGAATGGTGAATACACTAACACATTCTTTTTCAGGAAAATTGACTCTAGTCATACCTTCTGAAGATAAATGTAATAGGTGTAGTCAAGTCACTTTTGCATTAAATGTATAGGTTTTGGCATCATAAAAAAGGGGGAAATTGTTGGGAATAAAATGAGATATGTTTTGATTCAATACCAAAATCCCCTGAGACATGCCTAAGTCTAAGATGATTATGTTCTAAGCATGTTAGAACATATAGAATAAGGCTAGATGAGGAGCTGATATGTTAGGCAGCTCTTAGTTGTTTAGATGCAAAATTTGAGGGGGAACATATACTTTGAAGACTATCAAGAACAAGTCCCCTTAAGGCTCAAATTCTGGAACAATCACTAAGCCTATTGAAGGCCAAGTATGCTGATCAGGAGAGTTGTCCAGAAGAGTTGTCTCAGTACAATTAAACAAGAACAAATGTTCTGAAGCTTAAAGGTCAACTATGCTGAAGAAATGAAGACAACTATACCCTAAAAGCCTTCAAAGAATGATGCTAAGATCAATTCCAAGTGAAGCAAAGGGAAAAGAGCCAAGTCATCTGAAAAGAGCAAGCCAACTATGCTGATAAGCAAGTCTGTTGATAGTGATAAGCAGAGTTGTCCATTTGATAAGGAATGTTGTCCTATCATTGGAGCAACCTTCAGAAGCCATGTCCAACTCTTAACAAGTGAATCTTAAAGTCAGACATTGGGAAGAGTGCTGCAGAATGAAGACAAAGTCTTTACTGCCGTTTATTTCCCAAATGAGGACATGTCACTATCAAAAATCTGTCTTCTAAGTTGAAGAACTAAAAGAAGACATTTATGGACATTTGAAGCTGCCTCTCCAACGGGCAAATCCTTCATTTGTCTATAAATACAGAAGTGTGAAGACCATTTGAAGGCACCTCAACCTTGACAAGAATATCCAACTATCCTACAAGTCAAAGTGCTTTCAAACTTTCAAAAGACTATCTTAGTCTTCATACACTTCTTCTAAGCTGAATCCAATTGTATATCCATACAAAGCTTAGAGAGATATCCTAATCCTTATACACTGATCTTCATTGTAAAGGATATCTCATTAGTTGGAACTTTACTTCAACCCTTACCTCTTTCAAGTGAGAAAGTGAGAAGGTTGTAGTAGTAGAAGTGGTAGGAGCTGACTGTTGAGAGAAGAACAATTCAGTTCTGAGTTGAGAAGAGGGTACTAGGACTCTAGACATCCTAGGGATCAATTCACCAAGGAGTGGTGTTCTTGATCAAGTGCACCTTGGCACTATAAAACAAGTTAATTCCAAGAGTGGAGGAATTATCATGTTCAATCAGGGAAAGTGGATGTAGGAGCTTGAGTCTCTGAACCACTATAAACTCTTGTGTTGATTTACTTACAAGTACTTTCATACATTCAACACTGCACACAAAACTGAACCTTTCAAAGAACAGAAGCTAAACTGTGCAAAAACTAAATTGGACAAGTTCCCTGAAAACTGGATTGTATTGCTTAAAGTGATTTCAGAACTTAAAGGAGTTTAAACTAAAGGGCCAACCACTAATTCCGCACTTATAACCAACTTAGATAGTCATTCAACTAAGTACTCAATAGTACTTAGTAGCTTGGTTATCTTTGAAAAGGTTATACATCTTCAGCAGAGTTGTCCAAGACAATCTTGCTGAACTCTGGTTTGATCAAAGTTGAAAAGAATTTGCATACAAGTGTGTTCCCCCCCCCCATACACCAATTATATACTCCTTTCAGGACCAACAACTATCCTGAGACAACTAGACTGAATATAGTTTCTATCTATCTCAACTATGCTGACCATCATCATTCAGGGGGTTTTGGTATCTTAATCAAAATCAATTCATTTCCCAACAGTCACATTTGGAGACAGCTCACAAGCAAATACAAAAGGTTATGGTACCTTGATAATTAGTAATATCAAGGTATCCAATGTGTCTTATGTGGCTGGTCTCAAATATAATCTCCTAAGCATAAGTCAGTTCCGTGATAAAGGATATAATGTTGAGTTCACTAGTAACAAGTGCTTAATCAAAGATAAAACTCAACAATCCTTACTGACTAGAACTAGAAAAGGAAATGTGTATTTTGCTAACTGGGACAAGTCTACTGATGCTGCATGCTTTATTGCCAAGAGCTAAAATAAACAAAGTTGGTTATGGCATAAAAGGCTAAACCACTTGAACTTTAAATCCATGAACAAGCTGGCTAGAAATGCATTAGTTAAAGGACTGCCTAATGAAGTATTCATTAAAGAGCATATTTGTAAACCATGCCAATAAGGAAAACAGATTAAAGCATCATTTAAAGGCAAACCAGTCATCTCTACTGAAAGGGTACTTGAACTGTTGCATATGAACCTATTTGGACCAATTACCCCTGCAAGTATAAATGGTAGAAAATACACATTGGTTGTAGTAGATGACTTCTCTAGGTTCACATGGGTAGTATTTCTCCTTAATAAGAAGGAAACACAAGTCAAACTCCCTGAACTACTAAAGAGACTGTCAAATGAGAAAAGCCTTAACATAATCAAATGAGAAATCATATACGTGCCCCCAAAGAAAGATGGTTCATTGATCAGTCTCAGATTTTTCATGAATTTTTCCAGATTCTGAAAATGGAGAAACTGAAGCTAGGGCCTAAGGGAACCAATCAAGAGGCAATGGAGCTGAAGAAGAGGGTTTGGGCACAATATGGGATGGTGCCACCTCCTGAAGATAGTCTCTGAATCTGCTAAGTCCTCATGTCCCTTACTTGCCTTAAGTGCTGAATTGGATTAATATTTGCTCATGGCTGCTGATTTTGTTGAAATGGTTATGTCTGCTGAGATCTGCCCAAATCTGCTAATCCATGTTTTGCTCTGATCACATGTTTCCTTATGTAATTTACTGCGTTGATCAAATGATGTTTCTTTGTAATTTCTTTGATTCATGCTCTGATAAGTTTATTTGACTATCATCATGCTTGTAATGCCAATGATTATATGAATGATAGCTGAATATTTATGTGAATCAAGAGATAACATCTCATTGTCTCAACTTGCCTGACTTAAACCTATATGCACTTAAACCGTGATTATACTAACATGTTTCTTTCAGGAAATTTGACCTTAGTCACATCCACTGAAGAAATATGTAATAAGTGCAGTCAAGTCACCTTTGCATAGATTGTATAGGTTTTGGCATCATCAAAAAGGGGGGTGTTGGTCCCTGAACGAGTAGTGAATGGGATTAAAGTCTAGAGGGGAGGGGTGAATAGACTTTAAAACTTTTTCGATTAAGGAGTTATGAACTCTTTTGATTTGCTATGTCAGCCTGACTACAAGTCTGCTGGTCCAGAAGACTATAGTAATCTGATAGAGTGTCTATATGCGGAAGTGTGTAGGCCTTTTATTTAGACTCGTTCGAGTGTTCTTTTGAAAACCTCAATTAAGCGTTTTTAATAAAATACTCAGTTGATGCTGGTTTGAAAGAAGTAGGGCCTTATTTTTCTAAGATATTTCAAAACACAAAATGCACTATGGTAAAATATATATATGTATGCACTGAAAGTAAAGTGCAGAATGTAAATAACACCGTAGATTTATAGTGGTTCGGATTGCAGGTCCTACGTCCACTCTCACGTTCCACACGTGATATTAATCCCTTAATTTCCCAAAAATTACAGGGGTTTGTCCTTTATAGTCCCAAGAGAAGGACTTTGAGATCTGAGCAGTTCCAAACTGCTACGGTCTCCACAAGTGATTGATTACAAGTTTTAGGTTCTTTGAACTTCTTAAGTAGTCTTTATCAAGTCTTCAGATGCGGTAGGCAAGATACAGACGAGTGCAAATGTCTTCCATGTGCTGCAGGTTTGTAACATTTTCTTCAATGTAAATCCTTTCCAGGATTCTCTTGACTTCTTCCATGTATGTTCTTCCAGATTCCAGAGTGGGTGGCTTCCAGACAGGGTCCTCAGGAGTTAGAATTCTGTAGTCTAAAGCTTTAGCTGTCTTCAGGGCTTCTGTCCAGAGTACTTCATCTTCAGTTTCCATAAATTGAGAAAATTGAAGAAACTCTTCTTCATAGGTTGAGAGGGGGCCAAATTTTCTAACTATGTGGTGAGTTAGCTGCCATTTCTTCTTTAGGGGATACCATTTAGGCAGTTCATCTTGCAGTATCAGCAAGTCCACATATGTGCTGTCAGTAATCTGAGCAATCTGTTCTCTTTCATTTTCTTTTAGTGCTTTCCTGATCTTGGCCAATTTCCTCTCAAATTTTGCTTTAACAGCCTTCGCATCATTCAATTTCTTGTGTTTGAGCTCTTGAGCTTCTTGCATCTTTCTTTTCTTCAGCTCTTGAGCCTCTTTCTCTTCAGCTGTAGGCTCTACTGAGGTTTCAACTGCCTTTCTCTTTCTTGTCATTCTCCTATCAGGAGTTGACTCTTCTGTGGTAGTGATTTGCAGCTTAGTAGCACCTTGGGGTTCATCTTGAACAGCTTCCTTTCCTTTCCTTTTCTGTTTTTGATTTTGCTTTTCAAACCTCTCAAGGTTTCAGTCAGATCATCTTGAGCTACAACTAGCTCAGCCTGCTGGGCAGTAGACTTTTCCAGAGCATTTATCAACACATCTTCCCCTTTTTTAGCTTTTTACAAGCAGTCTAAATAAAAGGCCTACACACTTCCGCATATAGACACTCTATTAGATTACTAAAGTCTTCTGGACCAGCAGACTTGTAGTCCAGCTGACATAGCAAATCAGAGGAGTTCATAACTCCTTAATCGAAAAAGTTTTAAAGTCTATTCACCCCTCCCCTCTAGACTTTAATCCCATTCACTACTCGTTCAGGGACCAACAAGTGGTATCAGAGCACTTGCACTCTTACAGGGGTTCAAAAACTAAACCTTTAGGTGGGGGTTTTAGGTTTTTGAGAGTATCCAACTAATGGTTCAAGCTTCTAAAACGCTTAACCACTATTCCTAAATCGAAGAATTTACAATGTAGATTTGGATTCATGTTCTTTTGTTGGATGAGGAAATAACTTAGAGAGCTAAAAGTTTTTCTAATGCTTTTCTGGGCTCTTGAGAATTATGTTGTATGAAGGGCTTTTTGAATTGCTTGCTTGATTATAGCTTCAGAATTCTTGTTTGGTATTTCCGTGTTTGTTCTTCCTCATCTTCTTGTATTTATAAGGAGGATTGATGTAACTAGCCATTGGAGTTGACTAGCCGTTGGCAATCTTTCCTTGTTTGTTGATTGATTCCTTGATTCCAGCTGATTTGATCTTGATTGCTTCAGTTCTGGGATCTTTGTCAATCTTCTATGTATGGTAAGTCTTCGTTTGAATTTCATAAGATGGCTTGGAATCTTGTCCTTAGTCGAATCTTCTTGACGACCTACTAGTCTGCTGATCTTCTCTTCTGGTCGTCTGGTAACCTCGCCTGGCCTGACATCTTCTGTCTTTTGTTTATCAGATGAGTATTACTCTTCTGATCTGGACAATACTTGTGCTGACTTTGGTCATCTTGACTTGGACATTATCAGTTTAAGTAGGTATACATGCACCTTACTTATCTGATCTTTAAGGATCTTCTAGTCTTCATGTCTTCTACTCTTCATTTCTTGAGATTACGCATGTAGACTTGGGCTGTGTTAATCAGTTGAGATACATACAACTGATTACACAAGACTAGAATTAAAAAGCTGAGCTGATTTATACAGATATCAACTGATCCTATTACATGTATTTTATAAACTCTAAGTGTTTTGGCCATCAAAACTATCATATCACATGTAGGGGCTTAGGGTGAATTTATATCCCAACATGGGAAATTGTTGGGAATAAAATGAGAATTTTGATTAAGATACCAAAACCCCTTAAGACATGCCAAATAGATAAGTCAAATTTAAATGAACATGTTTCAGGAATGTTGAAACATGTAGTTAAGGCTAGTTGAGAAGCTGGAATGTTAGGCAGCTCTTAGTACATTTAGATGCACAAGTTGAGGGGGAACATATGCCTAGAAGATTACAAGAATCAAGTCCCCTCAAGGCTCAGAATCAATTTGACCTTAAGTCTGCTGAAGTACCTAATGGACAACTATGTTGATCAAGTCAGCTCAGTTGTATTGCAACCTCTCTGAAGATCATTTGAATGGAACACATCATCAAGACCAAGTCTACTGATGTATATGTCAAAACTCAGAAGAGTTAACCAGGAGAAATGTCTCAGCATACTTGAACCAGAACAGTTCAAAGACAAGCCCAACTGTGCTGATAAGGTCAAAGCTACTGAAATGAAGTGTTGAATGCTCAAGACCATCAAGAGACATGAATTGATAGGGAAAGAGCCAAGTCATCTGAAGAGCAAAGCCAACATTGCTGATAAGCAATATCTGCTGATATTGATAAGAAGAACTGTCCAGTTGATAAGGAATGTTGTCCTTATCATAGGACCAATCATCAGAAGTGATGTCCATGTTTGATCAAGTGAATCTTGAAGTCAGACATTGGGAAGAGTGCTTCAAAGTCAAGACAAAGTGCTTACAACCGTTTACTTCCCAATGGACATGTCACTTTCAAGAAACTGTCTTCCAGTTGCAGAGTTCAAGGAAGACAAAAATAGGCAATTTGAGGCTGTCTTTCCAACGGGCAAATCCTCAAATTGTTCTATAAATACATGAAGTGTGGAAACCATTGAAGGAATCCAACAAGCAGGCAACTAAGACAACAATTCTGAGATACAAAGTCTTCAAGCTTTCATAGAACATCTTAGTTTCTAGAAACACTTCAACCTAAGCTGAACCTCATTGTATATCCATACAAATCTTAGGGAGATATCCTATCCTTTTACACTGAGCTCATTGTAAAGGATATCTCAAACTAGTTGGAACCAAACATCAACCCTTATACCTTTCTAAAAGAGAGATAAAAGGTTGTTGTAGTAAAAGTTGTAGGAATTGACTGTTGAGAGAAGAACAGTTCAATTTTGAGTTGAGAGGAGGGTACTAGGACTCTGATATCATAGGGATCAAGGCACCAAGGAGTGGTGTGGTTAATCAAGTGCATCTTGGCACTATAAAACAAGTAATTCCAAGAGATAAGGAATTATACTGTTCAATCAGGGAAAGTGGATGTAGGAGCTTGAGTCTCTGAACCACTATAAATATTGTGTTGCTTTACTTTCAAAGTACTTTCATTAAAAAAACACATTCAAACACTGCACACTAATTGACCTTTCAAAGACATATACTCAAGACTGTGCAAAACTGTATTGGGACAAGTTCCCAGAAAAACAGACTAAGTGTTAAGAAGATTTCAGTAATTAAAAGGAGTTTAAACTAAAGGGCCAACCACTATTCCGTACATATAACTCATTTAGATAGTTATTCAACTAAGTACTCAATAGTACTTAGTAGCTTGATTATCTTTTAAGAGTTATACATATCAGAAGAGTCGTCCAGGACAACCTTGCTGAAGCTAGTTTTACTCAAGTTTGAAAAAGATTTGCATACAAGTGTATTCCCCCCCCCCCATACACTTGTTATATACTAATTTCAGGACCAACAAGACTAAGTTTTTAATTGCCGAAGATGTGGCCGATTTCTACATCTACCTACGATTAAGGTCTGATGGTTCTCTCTCCTCTCACATTGAGGATGTCAGGGTTCGACTGTCATTGGGTACCTTCAATGATTTGTTTGATTTCGAGCATGAAGGTATAGCCAACCCTGAAGAATACGAATGTGGAGAAATGAACGCAGTATGGAAGAAGTTCATTCTCAAAGACCATCTGAAGTTGGCACGGAAAACACCAAGCCACTTAAAGAACCAATGTTGAAGGAACAGTACAGAGATCTGTTTGATATTGTCACGAAGGTGATAATGGGTCAACATGGATCTCTAGATGGCATCACTCAGCACAAAATCAACATGAAGGCCATAGTCGACAAGGCAAAGATAAACTGGGGAAAGTACTACATCAAGAAATTTGTTGGTGAATCCATGAAGATCCTTTTGCCCTGCATCTAAACTCAGCTTTGTCACAAAGCTAAGTGTGATTCTCCCTAAGCTGCTTACACACAAGAAGCAATGGGGAAATTGTGTAAAGTTTGTAAGTTCTAAGTGGTTGCTGACCAAAGAAAAGGCAACCAACACTGAAGAATCCAAGAGGAAGAAAAGAGTTGAACCGTCTAAATATGAAGCTCCACAAAAGAAACAGAAGAAGAAGGAAATTGTTGAACCTGACTCAACTGCACCTATATTTGAATAACTCTCAGACGCAACGGAGTCAGATGAGGATCTTCTAGCAGCTGAAGATCTATCCGCTGAAAACCAGGATACTGGAGATGGTGCTGAAATCCCTCTAGTCAAGCCAACTAAGAAACTTAAGGTAAAACGCAAAATTACCTTTAAGTCTTCTCCCACTAACCCCCTAGTCCCTGACCCCATTTCCTCTCTACCTTCTGAAACCACCACAAAATCCATACACTCTCCTCCATCCAATCTTTCTAAACCTAAATCAGCTGACATTCCATTAGTTGATAACTCCCTAGCCATTGTCCCAGTCATTCCTGAAAACTCAACTATAGATCCAACTCTAGGACCTAATAGCCTACCCTCAGCAGACACTATTGTTGCTGATCCTACCATTGATCCTCTGAAACTTGCTGCAAACGTCGCTCTAGATTATGCATAAGTTTCAACCCCCTCCTCTCAAACAAACCTTGAAATCACAGTCGATGTTGCTCGACCAGACCCAGTCGAAGCATCAATACCACTTCTTCCACTTCCCAAACCTTTCAATCCTTCCCTATCCACCTATCCAATAGGACCCAAAGAACTGATCTTCAGATATCGAACTAAATCAATCTTAGAGGAACGATATCCAGAGCTGAAACAGTACCCAGATTTGCTTGAAAAGATTTTACGAATCTGGACCTGGAGGGAACTTCGATTTGCAGACATTTCTAGAATCATTTATGCAGTCGAAGAAAAGGGCGGAGTAGACATGTTCTGCGATTGGTAGTTGGAGCAGCTTGAGGCTGCTGAGATTGATGATCTTCATGGTCTGAAATCTGATGATGCACTGTCAGAGCTTGTCACTAGAAAGCTTGCACAACTTTCGAAATTACAAGAATCTGAAACTGCTAAGGATTCCTCAAACCACAGCAACGATGGACCCGAGTCCAGAGCTGAAAAGAAGATAAACAACGATGACAATCCTACACGGGATCTAATCGGAGGGAACGCTGCTGAAGGAGTAGATAACCCAACATCTGATTTAGGTGGGAGTTTACCTAAACAGACTGGCAATGATGTTGAGAAATCAGTAAAGATAGAGACCGATGTTGTGTAAACAGATGAAGTCACTGCCGACGACGAGACTTCTGACTCTGAGGCATTCGTGCTAAACTCAATTTCTGAACTGGTGAAGGAGACAGTCAGAAATGAATATGCACTGTCCAATGCTCAATCCGATCAATCACAAGAAATTGTGATAGCTGAACCTTCACAGACCCCGGTCTCAGAGGTTCAGGGATCTAAAAGTATTAAGCAGCCAGCTCTAGAAGCTGAGGAGAAGATACCGGTTGATTCAAGCTGGAAATTGTTGAAGAAGCTAAGCAAAGCGCTTCTGTAAGGGCTGCTGAAATACTCACCGATTTGATGATCCTAAATAAAGAAGGAGTTGATGATCTTCAAGTCACTGGGTCTGCTGATGTAAATCAAACTGCTGAAGATATTGCTCAGAACCTTCAGATCAATGATGGCTCAGACAAGGAATATACTACCGAAGCAACAGAGATTGATGAAGAACTGAATGTTGATCACAACGAAATTGTTGATGCTGACAATGTGACATTCAGTGATGGCGATGATGATGATAACATTCTCCAGAGAATTGTTGCTACCGTTCCTGAAAATCTCCCTCAACGTCCATTTGAGGAACTGTTGCAAGCCCTTGGTAAGAACAAGGACGTTCAGCAGATTGGGGATTCTTCGTCAGATACGATCCTCACTCGAATCTCCCTCTCTGACATCTTCTGGTACAAATTAACGATGATGGGATCGAATGGGGTTGATATTCCCCTGATCGGTCAAGTTCTTACTGATCTTGGAAAACTTGTGCATGAAGATATAGCACCAACAATGAAGCGTGCTGCACTCAAAATTGAGCAGAATCGAATGGATACTTATCAAGATATATTCACAGCCATTCGAGACAATATGAAGAAGTACTTTGACAAGGATCTAACTGATTATGTGGTTAAAGCTCTTGACAAGAGTCTGAGTGAATCAGCCAACTTGTTCAAAGAAGGAATTTCTAAAATTGATTACGAGCATAGAACAGAGTTGATCAAACATGTTGATGACCTAAAGGTAGCAGAACTAAAAAGAAGTCAAGACAGGGAAAGGCATGCCACTTCTGATCTCCTATAGAAATATCTTGAGCTGCAAAAGGAATCTGCTGCTCAAAGAGCTGAACTAACCAAGCAGTTGGAATTGGCCAAGGAGCATGCGCAGAAGATGGAAGATGAGTTTGATAATCTCAAACATGCCAAGACCCAGCTTGAGATCACCACTGAAGAATTGAAGCTTCGACTTCAACTTGCCCCTGCACCTGCTGATTTGGATAAAGTTATTGAGGAAACTACATCAAAGGCCACTAGTATTCTGAAATCTGCCAATGCTGATCATCTTACGAAACTTACTCAAGAACATACTTCCCATATTGAAGGAGCCAAAAAGGGGGAAGATGAGGCCAGGGCTAAGTTATCAGAACAAATGACTGATCGGCTAAATAAAATCTCTGAAGAAGCTACTGAGCAGATGAAGAAAGCAGCTGAGAATACTGCTGAAATGTTGAAGAAATTTTCTGATACTCAGTCTGATCTGGCTAGGAGATTAGCAGATGCAAAAGAGAAAATCAGAAGTCAAACAACTCAGACTCAACCAGACATATCTCAAAGGGGAATTTCTTCCAAAATTCCATCATCTGTAATACCTTTTATTTCTCACATTGTACAAGTATCTGATGCACTTGTCTTAAATCAAGGAGATAAATCTCAGAAGCAGACATATAATCCTGAAACCGAAAAAGAAGTAGAGAAAGAGTCTGAAGATGAAGATGGCGATGTTTCTCTCACAATCAAAAGAAGCCAAAGACTTGAGCAATCAAAAGAGGAACGTCATCAACAACAGCTGAAAAGAAAGAAAGCATCCCAGCTTTATGCAAACTACAAAAGGAGGAAGACTATGTTGAAAAAGAAGCAGGAATCTAGGAAAGATGAAAAAGATCTCCCAAAGCCTGAACCCTCAAATCAGCAAATTGATGAATTTCTGGACCCGATTCACAACTTAAGATGGCTGAATCTGAAGAAACAATGGCAGAAGATTTATCATCTTGCTCGCAGATGGGGAGATCAAGATCCACAGACGGCATTCGGTTGCTTCGAAAGTTTTCTAGAAGAGAAGGACAAAGAATTCTTAAGAATTATTATGGAAGAAGCAGCTGAGAAGAACATTAACATTGTCTTGCCAGATTTTCCAGCCTGGGATCTCCCTACCACCATCAACAACAAGAAGGACATGAGGGAACCAAAAAACCTGAAATATGTTATGATGACAAGGTCAGAGATGAGGACCTTTTTCGTGAGATCAAGAAGAGATTTTATCAAGCTTTTGGCATCTATGGAAGACCTTATCAAGTGCTGAAGTAAAGTTCCCTTGTATTTGTAATCTGAAACTTCCTTTTTGCTCATATTAATACAAGAATTTACTTTTTCATCTTCAAGACAACTACTCATTGTCTTCCTTAGAAGCCATCTGCATTTTACTATCTGATCTTATTATCTAAACCTTTTATAACTTCACAATTCACTAATTGATCTGATAACTTAGCTTAGTTAGTTTTGGCTTCATCAAAAAGGGGGAAATTGTTGGGATATTCATCCAAGCCCCTAATCTGAATGTAATAGATAGCTTTAGTTTTGTCGGCAAAAAATCAGATCAGTAAAGTACAGGTTAGATTGAATTAGAAGTAAGGTTCCTAAGTTGTACTACTAAGCTTAGAAGTAATGAAAGTGTTTATAATTCTAGTCCAGAGTCAGCAATGTATTTGTCAGCTGACTACTCATCGGTATGCTCATCTGAAGTTTATGTAGATGAAAACAGAAGACTAGAATACCCCAAGAGTTCATTAGTAGATTCAGATCGAAAGGTTGTTGTATACCTTGTAGACTGAGTCTTCTATATGATAATCTGCAATCGAAGTTCAGAAGACAACACAGCAGATATGAACTCTCCTATATCTTGTCAGAACAAGCCTTGAAGAGCACTTAGCATTTATGAATAAAACACCTTCACAAGTGTTAGTTCATTTATGAATAACTAAGTCAGATAATAAAGGCATGCAAAATAGAAGACAAAGAGAATGTCGGATTAACTTCTGAATTGCTCTAACAAGAAGACAAGACAGCTCTCACCTAGCAAGCTGATGTGGACCAATGAAACATCAATACGAAGCTATGAAGTTGACAGCCCAGTAGGTTGTACAAGAGATCTGCAGAAAAGGTACAGAGCATTTAATGCACCTTGCGTTTTAAGGTAATGTCGTACCAGAAAATCTGCAAATATCATTCCTATGAAGATGGCGACCATACTTAGAAAGATTTGTTGCAATGGCTCGGCTAGTTCTCACCAATGGCTAGTTTTTTTAGCACAAATCACTCTATAAATACAGCACTTGTTCTTTGGAACAAGGTACCGGAAACTATACAAGCAAGAACTCCATACACACTTAAAGCTGAAACAGCCGAAGTCTTCAAGAAATATTCCAAGTGTTTGAGTTCTTTAGAGCCTGCAAAGTTGTATAACCTTTAAGCGCTCTAAGTTTCCGATCCTAAGCTAGTTTAAAGAATCACATCTTTAGAGCTTAGAACCAGTTGGTTATACACATACTTTCATTTATTGGTATTTACCATTGTATATGTTGTTTGTTACCTCACCAACAAACAGATCTGTTCCTCAGAAAGTAGTTGAGGTTCTAGATCGAAAGTCTTCTCTTGGGACTATAAAGCAGCAAGCTATTGAATTTCTCTATCTGATTAGAGAGAGTGGACATAGGATATTGAGATCCGAACCACTATAAACTTCTGTGTTCTTTACTGCTTATTCTTTATTCAGCATTCATATTCTTCATTGTTGATACTTGTTCATAACATTGTTTTTGAAGTCATTGTTTTAAAAGGTTTTCATAAAAGTACCCACGAGTTTAAACATGTAGGGCTTACACATTTCCGCACTCTTAGCTCTTGAGATAGCTTCCAAACTGACCAGCTGAATTCAGCAATCAGTAAGGCTGTTATCTTGAACTGCTATATCACACACATACTATATAGATCAGAACATCCTTACTGCATATAGACGACTGAGTATATAACTCTATTGTACGTCTAAACTGATAAAAAAACACAAATTTTTTTTAACACTTGACAGTCTATTCACCCCCCCCCCCCTCTAGACTGTCACTATACTCATTTTGGGACCAACAAGAACGATGATGTAATTTTGATCGTCTTTATCAAATTCAAAGTAAATTTAGGGCTTAGATTGAATTTAATTTGCAAGATGTGTGGTTTAGATTAGAAGTTTTGATCGTGGGTTTTAAGAAATCGTTCGAATTCAAAACCCTTTTTCATTTTCGAGCCAATTGTGCGTTTAATAGATACAACACCAAATTAGGTTAAAAATAGAAGGGTGCATTAATCCTTTCTATTAGTAATCCAACTTGAGAGATTTTCGACTTAGAAAATTTTCTAAGGTAAAAACATTGATGCTATCAGCACAGTTGTTTCCAGCACACTAATACATCATTTTTATCACTTTAACCAAAATGAAATTTACTTATCTGGATTCAGCTGAGTACAGTGATCAGCTGAGTATGACTTTCTTGAAGATCAGATCACTTCTTAAAATCAGTAGAGTAACTTCAGCTGAGTTCCCCCTTTAACTGAGCATACTTCTTATGTGCTTGTTTCACCTTGATAGAAGTGTTAGTTCATGTAATATGGGTGAAGTACAATATACAAGAATGAAGAATAATTAAATCAAAATTCAACAAGGTCTATGCTAGGATGATTAGTGTTCTGAGTCAACATAAAGGATATTTAAGAAATCACAGATTCCCCCTTAAATGTGTATTCTCATTTTCCCTCAACTTTACCAGCTTCCTCATCGGGATTAATCACCTTAGTGACCTTATTACCTGATATGAGAAAATGTAACTGTTCTGGCATAGTCTACCCTTCTGGATTACCCTTCTGATGTACTGTTCTTATGGTTACTGATCGGTTTTTTTTGGTATAAGTAGAGTACCTGTCATGTTAGTACAGTTCTATGTGCAAGTAGGATCCAAGTCTATAAAACCTAAACTTATGCATAGCTCTCTAAACCTAGTTTTAGCCAAAGGTTTTGTAAAGATATCAGCTCGTTGAAGATCAGTATGAATCTTCTCCATTCGAATGTTTTTCTTTTCAACATGATCCCTAATAAAATGATGCATAACATCTACATGCTTGCATCTAGTATGTAAAATGGGATTTTGAGTAATAGCAATGGCATTATTGTTGTCACAGAATATAGGTACATTAAATTCTACAATGTTGTAGTCTCTTAGTTGTTGCATTAGCCAAAGTAGCTGACTACAACAACTTCCTGCAACCATATACTCTGATTTAGTAGTAGATGTTGCTACACTCGTTTGTTTCTTTGAAAACCATGATATGAGCTTATTACCTAAGAATTGACAAGATCCTGAAGTTGACTTTCTATCTATCTTGCAACCACCAAAGTCAGAATCTGAATAACCACTTAAAGATATATCATCATCCGAAGGATACCATAATCCCCGATTAATAGTCCCCTTTAGATATTTCAATATCCTTTTGGTAGTTTCCAAATGACTTTCCTTGGGGTTGGCCTGAAATCTATCACACACACCAACTGAGAATGCAATATCCGGCCAACTAGCAGTACGATAGAGTAAAGAGCCAATTAAAGCACGGTAATAGGATTGATCAGCACACTTACCTCGTTCATCTGGATCCATTCTGTATGTAGGTTGCATTGGTACTCCAACGGTTTTACAGGTTTTAATACCAAATTTATCTAACAGATTTCTAGCGTACTTTGCTTGATTTATGAAAATGCCCAGGTGATTGTTTTACTTGAAGACCAAGAAAGTAGGTCATCCTACCCATCATAGACATCTCAATTTTACTTTGCATGAGTTTTAAAAAACTCTCACTCAAGCTTTTATTAGGTGACCCAAAAATGATGTCATCTACGTAAATTTGGACGAGTAAGATGTCTTTCCCTTTTTATTTTCTGAACAAAGTACAATTTACTTTGCCCTTAGTAAAACCATTTTCTAATAAGAAGAGTGACAAAGTGTCATACCAGGCGCGTGGAGCTTGCTTTAATCCATAAAGAGCTTTCTTCAATTTGTATACTTGGTCCCCTTTTACTTCAAAACTAGGAGGCTGTTCTACATAGACTTCCTCAACAAGTATACCATTAAGAAAATCACTTTTTACATCCATTTGATAGACAGTAAATTTCATGTGAGCAGCATAGGCAAGAAATAATCTTATAGCTTCTAGGCGTGTAACAGGAGCAAATGTTTCATCATAGTCTATACCCTCTGCTTGAGAATATCCCTGTGCAACAAATCTAGCCTTATTTCTAACTACAAGATCATTCTCATCTCTTTTGTTTTGAAAATCCACCTAGTGCCTAACACATTGTGTCCAGCAGGTCTATCAACAAGTTCTCATACATCATTTCGAGTGAACTAATTCAAATCTTCTTGCATGGCTATTATCCAATTACTATCAGCAAAGGCTTCTTTAACAGTCTTAGGCTCAATAGAAGATAGAAAAAAACACCAGCAAAAGAGAGATGGATTAGTTCCTTCTTGTGATTCAAACAATTCTCTTCTGGTCTTAACACATTTATTAGAATTACCTATGATTAAATCAGAAGAGTGCACAGATTTCCATGTCCTTCTATTCTTAACAGGCACACTCTCGTCATCTAAATCATCAACAGCATCATGCATATCAATATCAACATTATTTCTATCAGCAGACTTATTTAAAGGAGAACAGTCAACCAGTTCAGGCATATTAGTAGGTTTAGTAGACTTACCTTTGACTTTTACCTTTTCTTCATCATCATCCTCTTTTAGGATGTTTAGGAACGGGTTGTATGCTTGTACAGATTCATACACCTCGGATTCATCTTTGGTTTGGAGTTTCAGTTTTTATAGTTTCTTACTGAGCTTATGGTCAGCAGAGTCCTTACTAGTTGAGGAGTATCCTAAAAATATCCCCTCATCTGCTTTGGCATCAAAAGCATTTAACTTGCTCTTCCCATTGTTATGATTGAAACACTTACATCCAAAGATATGAAAATATGAAATTCTAGGTTTTCTACCTTTCCATACCTCATAAGGTGTCTTACCATGAACCTTGTGGAGAGCATTTTTGTTCTGGGTGTGGCAAGCAGTGTTGATTGCCTCTGCCCAAACTTTTGTGGAGTGTTGAACTCTGTTAGCATGGATGTACAAGCTTCTTTGAGTGTTCGGTTCCTTCTTTCAGCTACACCATTCTGTTGTGGAGTCCTTGTTGCACTAGTCAAGTGCTGGATACCAGCATTAGAACAGTATTCATTGATATAAGAGTTTATGAATTCAGTCCCCATGTCACTTCTAATTTTGACAATGGATTGTCCTTTCTCAACTTGTAACCTTTTCAACAGATCTGATAATTGAGTCTGAGTGTCACTCTTCTTGTGCAAGAAGACTACCAAAGTATATTTTGAGTAATCATCAACCACAACAAGGGTGTATCTCCTACCATTCAATGTTGGAGGATTAATAGGACTATGAAGATCCATATGTAAGAGTTCTAAAACTCTACTAGTTGAGAGAGTAGGAATTGACTTAAAAGAAACCTTTACTTATTTACCTTTTTGGCAAGCATCACACACTTGTGATTTGTAATAGATCTCATTGGGAATACCATCTAAAAGGTGATCTCTTGATGTCTTATTAATAATCTTAAAGTTCATGTGGCATAGGTGACTTTGCCATAACCAACTGACTTCTTTAGGACTTTTAGTAAGAAGACAAGCATCCCTTAGACAACTATTCCAATTCACAATTTAGACACTGTCTTGTCGTAGACCAACAAGTATAACTGTATGTGTTCTTTTATCAATAATTTCACATTTACTACTCTTAAATTGGACTTTGTATCCCCTGTCACAGAATTGAGAAACTGAAAGCAAGTTATATTTCAAACCTTCAACATAAGAGACATCATGTATCTCCACATCACCATTCCTTATGTATCTGAATCCTTTAGTGATTGCCATGGAACTATCACCAAAAATCACTTTGGGTCCTTCTTGCTCATGATAGTTAGTGAGTAAGGCCTTGGTACCAGTCATGTGGTGTGAGCAACCACTGTCTATGTACCAAGTCTCACCTACTGAACCACCTTTCTTGTACAGATCAAGTCAAACTTGCAATTGGTGATTTTAATAATTTAGGTACCCTCTATTCATTGGGGTCCTTGAGTGTTAGTAGTAGTAAGAGGTACCCAAATGTACATAGATGTTTTGAATAGTTGAGACCTCTTTAGTTTCTTACCCTTTTTATCACAGAACAATACTTCATTAGCCTTATCTGAGCTATCGACAGACTTTGGGTCTACTCTTCTGAGGTAACCTTTCCTTGGTTCAACCTCTTTCTGAGTAAGAACAGTAGGTCTGTAATAGTTCGAATATGGCCTAAAATCCTGTGGACCATAAGGCTTATAAATGTGTTTAGGTCTATCCTCACTAATGATATCATAAGATAAAAATGGAGGATAAAGAACAGTTTGATTATGATAAGGAGGTACAAATTTCCTAGGTTTGGTTGAGTACAGCTGAGACTGCTTTATAAAATGAGGTCTAGGCTGATTCCAACCTAACTGTGCTTGTCTGGGCCTACACTGCTGAGTATACCTATACTGATGCCAAGACTGTTCTGATCTGGCAAGTTGGGTATATCTCTGCTGATATGGTCTAGCCTGTACTGGTCTTACTGCATTTTACTTTTTACCATTTTTGGTAGTAGGAGGAATGTAGTTAGACTGTACTTTAGGTTTCGTACCCTCATAATATTCCATAGGTTTCTTTCCTTTATCTAACGGTAAAGAACCTAAGCTAGCACCATTATTGTTTTTATATTCTGGAGTAGGTAAACTAGGTACATCAGAACCCAATCCACTCTTATCACTTGGAGCTCCATACCTATCTAATAAATTTTTATTAATCTTTGAAGATTTAATCATATCAGCTAGCTTTAGATCCAAGCTTAGTACTTAAGTTTCTAAGAATCTATTGCGCTCTTCAAGTTTTTCACACTTAATCTTTAAATCATTGAACTCATTAGTCTCTATGGCTTGAGTCTTGAGCAAATCCTGGTATAACTTATCAGTGAATGTGTACTTATCTTTGAGTTGAGATAACTCTTCTGATAAGTGCTCATTTAAGGTAGCTATATTAGGATCAACTTGAGACTGTGCTTCACGTAGATTAATGATTTCTTGTTTTAAAGCAATGTTCTCATCACTGGCTTCCATGAATGCTTTGTTAGTAAGTAGAAGATCTTCTTCAGTTAGTCCTTTGGAATGATGAAGACTACTTCCTACTCCACTATCAGCAGTGTCTCTTAAATCAGAATCAGAATTGTCACAAGAACGAAAAGAAGTAGCAGAAGATACCTCAGGTTCTATTTTAGCCATCATGGCTAGATCATCAATGAGAACTGCTTCCTTTTCGTTGCCAGAGAGGTATTCAAATGAAGACGATGGTAACTCATCTAAATCAGAATCATTGTGAACCAACAATGCCTTCTTACCTCTTGCGTACCTTCGATCTCGCCTATCTTTTCTTTCTTCTCTGTCTTCTGAACTCAAATCTGGACATTCATAAATGTAATGACCTGGTTTTTCACAATTGTAACACAGAGGATCATTAGAAAATTTTATTGATAGGGGAGTGATCATGCTTCCTATCCCTTCTATCTGATGAATTTCTATCCTTCCTGTCTGATGAGCTTCGGCCTCTTCTGTTTTCAGTAGAGACTTCATCCCTTCTTCCAGAAGAGTTTCTATCTCTTCTGTTAGCAGAAGATTCCTTACTATCAGAGGCTTTATAATCCTTATAGAAACGCTTATACCTGTCATACCTCTTATTTAGTTTATCAAAGCCCTTGATCATTAAACTCATCTGCTCTTTCAAACTAAGATCAGATTTCTCTAGTTCATCTCTAATACTAGAGGTTTTAGAGTTTTTGGAGGAGGATGCCTTAAAAGCAATGTTCTTGGGAGTTGGTTTGTCTAGATCACTACCTGTTAGGGGTTCTTCCTCATTAAGCTCAAACTCGTGGGCTTTAAGGGTTTGAAAGAGAGTTTCAGCTCAAGTATCTATATCTTGAGTGGTTTTGATAATCATTTTGATCATCTTCCACCTATCATCTAGAGACTTAAGGATTCTAAGGTTTATCTCTCTCTGAGTATGTTTCTTACCAAGCACATCAAGATCATTCATAATTCGAATAAAACGAGTATTAAGCTGGTCAATGGATTCACCAGTTTTCATTTTGAATGATTCAAATTTCTGGATGGCAGTGGATAATTTGTTCTCCTTGATCAGGCTAGTGCCTTCAAAAAGACAACTAACACATCCCACATTTCCTTAGCCGATTTGCATTTTAATACTTTACCTAAATACTCACTAGGCAGAGTATGTAAAATGAAATTCGTAGCTATGCTATCCAGATTATTTTGCTTCATTTCATCAATAGTGAGTTCTGACCTTGGTTTAGGAACCATTACCCCAACTGCTTTACCAGGCTCCAATGTAGCTGTATTTAGCACCATAGTGACAATTGGACCATCCCTTACAATGGACACCATCAGGTCGTGAGTAGAGATGAAAATTGCTTCCATGCGCAATTTCCAATAGTCATAATCTGAAACAGAGAACCTTAGGCAGTTTTGTAGAATTAGTATCCATGTTTGATAACAGATAAGATTAGTTAAGTAAAGAGATCAAAGATTGTACTGATACTGAGTAAAGATAAAATTCACGGATCAGTTCAAGTAGGATAATAAGACTTTCCCTCAAAGTCTTCTTGGTAATTTAGAAACAGCAGTCCAAAAGAACTACTGCTCTGATACCACTTGTTGGTCCCAAAGTTGAGTTAAGATTAGAATAAACTTGAAAAGTCTAGAGGGGAGGGGTGAATAGACTTTTAAAACTTTTCTAAAATATCAGAGTTATATGCGAAAATAGTGTTCTATTAAAGTACTTTGCTTATCTCAGATCAGCTTAGTACTCTTAGATTTAATGTGAGCCTTTACAATTTATACTCAACTCTTTGATTATGAATTTTACTACTGTTCTTTGTATCAAGTAATTCGTCTACTCAATTAGATTTCTCAATCTAGTTGTTTATACGAATTATTTAAGAACTATAAGAATATAAAACAGGAAGTAAATGAAAACATAATTTTATAGTGGTTCGACAAATGTCTACATCCACTCTCACAATCTCAGTTGTGATGTTTTTATTAACTCAAGCTTCTTGTTGCTTTAAGTCCCAAGACTAAGACTTCGATCTTATCGATTATACCACAAGGTATATCTTCGATCCACTAGTAATTCTCACAAGCTTACTAGCACACTTGTTTACAAAAGAAAATCACAACTAAAAACAATAAACTTCTCTTTGAGTATCGCCTTTGAATATGCTTCTTCAAAACGTGGCTTCTTGTTTTGATCTTCTTAAACTCTGTGAGTTTCTTGAATGCTTCTAAGACTTGAATTGCTCCTTGAATGCTTGTTCGTTCAGTAGTCTTTTCAGTAGAAGATCATCCGGTATTTATAGACTTTAGTTCGAAAGTTAGAAGTTTGTGAAACTAACTCCAACTAACTCTTAACCGCTTCTTGTAACTTCTTTCTCCAACTAACTTCACTTGTTTAATTCAGTCTTCATAACTTCCAAACAGTTATTCAGTTACGTCCGTCAACTAATAAGTTTTCCATACTTATTCTTCAACTTGGACTTCAGCACAGTAAAATATTCTTCTCAGACTTTACTGTTCTTAGTACTCTGCTTAAGTACTCTTCGGATATCTTCAGTACTTTGCTTCTTCAGAATACTTCTTTAATACTTCAGTCCTTCAATCTACTCTTCTTAAGTTGTAGTCTTTTTGCTTCAGAGTAGTCTTCTTAGATTGTAGTCTTCTGATCTCATTGGTCTTTTGATATCTAACTAACTATGCTGAATACAATACAATACAAACTTACAACAATATAAACCTATCAACACTTCAACTGAACTATATACAGTAGAGTATTTCTAAGTCCTTTTCTATAAGCTGTCTATACAATTCATTACATCAGCTTAGTTCCTAACAGTTAGAATATATTCACATATTAGATAGTATTATGACTTCTCAAGATGACTTAGTTAAGATAACTTCTTCCACATATATTATTAACTTTAAGTTGCTTTTTGGCCATCAAAACTTATACTCATCAACTAGGACTTTATTTCTAGGATTCAAATCCCAACAATTGTTAATTTGCATAAATAACTGCTCACAGTAACATTATTAACATGATAGTTGTTACAAAATTAATATAAATTAATTAATTTCAAATCGTGCTGTCTAAGCCCTAGGTTCAAATATTTAGATGAGACTGATCTCTTTTATGATGTCTAAGCCCTAGGTTCAAATCGTGCTGAAAGCAACTTTTCATTGGTAGTTTGCAAATGTAATTGCTGACAATCACATTATTCAATATGTTAGTTGTTAAAGAATTAATATAAATTAATTAATTTAACACATTTCTAAGAGTTCTATAGTTTGACTTTTAGATGAGATAAAATTATTTTAATTGTGAAAGTTTAAATTTATAAAAAATTAAAAAATTAACACTAGGGTCTGACTATATGCACCTCCATTTCGGAGGGATGCACTCCCCCTTTCAATTTATTAATAAAATAATAGAGTAAAAAGTCAAAAATACCCTTCATTAAAAAACAGCGTACTAGAAGCACCTCTTTTACTAAAGGCACCCTCTATTATCATTTCTTTCACCTTATCCCTAACCGAAAATTTCCGGCCACCGTCACCATTTTTTCCGGTAACAAGAAAAAAAAATTCAACAAATCAACCATATTCATCCACAAATTACCACTATCAAACCCATTAACAAACACCATTATCAAAACTTAGAAAACTAACAATTTTTTTAACAAATTTCGTCAAACCAGTGCGGACCATATATCTTCCCGTCGATCACATTTTGTCGACCATATATCTTCCCGTCGATCACATTTTGTCGACGGGAGGATATATGGTCGACCAACAAATGTCGATCGACACTGTAATGTCGACCATATACACTCTCGTCGACAACATTTTATCGACGAAAGTGTACATGGTCGACATTACAGTGTCGAAATAAAAAAAAAAACCTGGTTTTAACGCCGACGAATCGGGGTGGGCTAACGTCGTGGACGTAGCAGCGTGGGCAACGCTGGCAAAGAGAGGGAGAGAAGAGAGAGGTAGGGGGCAACGTGGCCGCTGAAACTTTTTTTTTTTACAGATCGGGGTGGTGTTTGGGGTGGAGGGGAGAGGAGAGAAGAGGGGGAGAGGGCGGCCGCGGTGGCCGATTGACGGGGCGGCCGCTGTAATTTTTTTGTTTTTTTTTTTACAGATCCGGGCGATTCCGGCGGCGGGGGGAAATGGAGGGAAGAGAAGAGATCGGGGTGGTGGGGCGATTCCGGCGGCGGGGGGAAATGGAGGGGAGAGAAGAGATCGGGGTGCGGCGGCATCAATTTGTTTTTCTTCTTTTTTTTGTAGAAACGCGAGGAGGAGCGAGGGCGGCGGAGGCTACGAGGTCGACGGAGGCTGCGAGGGTGGGAGGGTGAGGGAGGGTGCCGCCGGACGGGAGGAGGGGGAGGGGGCGGCCGCGCGACCGCCAATCTGCAATTTTTTTTTATAAGGCGGCGAGGCGGGGCGGCCGCAACCTGGGCGAGGCGGGGCGGCCGCAACCTGGGCGAGGTGAGACGGGGGTGGCCGGCGACGGGGTGAAGGTTGGGGTGAAGGGGGAAGATGGAGGTTGGGTTGGGGAAGATGAGGAATTTAGGGTTGGGGTGTGGATAGTAATATATATGCGATGAAGGGAGGGGTATTTATGACATTTGAGGGGGGTGTGACCTAAATTTTTGGGTGTGTATAAATCGGGGGAGTGTATCCCTCCGAAATGGAGGAGCATATAGTCAGACCCTTGACACTATTGCTACTTACTGCAATAAAATAATTAGCCCAATACTTGGACGCAGACCATTCAGAGCCCACAGCCCAATAGAAAGCCCTGAAACCGAGCCCGAAAATAAATATAAACAATGAAACAACGTACATTATGGACTAGTCGAATCCTTTTGAGTTTGATCGAATAAGTTTACACAAATTTTGATTTTAATCCTATGTCCTGGAGTAGCAGATCATCCAATACGTCATTTTTCATATATATTTTTATTTTCTTTTCTTCTATATATTATGTGGTTTTAATTATATTTTTTAATATTGTATCAGTAAATAAATAAAATCTTGTAAAATAATTATAAAATCAGAATATAAAATTTTAAAATAATTAAGAGTGTAATTAAATTATTTAAATCAAAACAATTTTAATTTTTAAAAATGCCGAATAATTATAAAATTAAAATTTAATTACACTCTTAGAATAAATTGTTTTATATAAATAAAACTAAATAAATAATTAATTATCAAACATTAGAATAAATTTAAATTATATTTAATTTCATTTTTTATAAAATCATTCAATTGTTATAGTATAACATAAAACTAAAAAAATTAAATATGCTAAATATTTTAATATTAATAAATTATAATAAAAATTGAAATTTTGTATAAACCATTAATTTTTTTATAACTAAACCAATAAAATATTACAAAAAATTTAATAATAAAAATAATTTAAATCTTACAAATCATAAAATAAACACATGAAAATTCATTTTTTTTTATTAATAATAAATAATTCCACCTCCCCATCATTTTCTCAAGTTTTTGATAATTTTAAAAATTATATTTTATTATTTTAAAAAGGCATTTAAAAAAATCATGAATTTTTTATTGTGTATTCAAAAATTTATATTATTTCATTAATTTTATAATTATTTTATTTATAAAATTTATGCCATTAATTAATTTATGATTTTGTATTTATATAATAATTCAATTTTACAATAATTAGCATTTTTAAAATGTAATTTTTTATTGTTACAATATTAAAAAAAATTATAATTAATGTCACATAATGACATAAAATAAAAGGAAAAAGAAATACATTTGGACAATGACCTGCTGGTGACCTGCTAGTCTAGGTCACATAGATTAAAATCAAAACTTGTGTAAACTTATTGGATCAAAATCAAAAAGTTGAAAACGACTGGATCAATTTTAAAATCATGGCAACATAATGAATAAAAAAAAAATTAAATTCCTTCATTTTATATTAAACTAGTGTAAGACCCGCGTATTACGCGGGTTGAAAAAATAAATTTATAATATATTTTAATTTATTAATATATTAAAAGATAAAAAAAATATTGTAACAATATATTAGATCATATATATATAACAATAATAGAATGCACCAATATAAATTTATTTATATAAAAAAAATTAATATACGAAATTAAAGGAATATTAGTACAATTTTAAATTATAATAATTAATGCAATAAATATTTGCGATTTGATCAAAAAAAAATTGAAATATCTAATTTAGATTTAAATTTAAGATTAATAATAAAATTAAAATTGTTTAACGTTATATTGCTAATAATACTTAGTAAATGAAAATTTTAAACAATTATATTTTTCGAGTCATGGGGAGGGGAAAAAAGGGATGGGTATTTAACTTCCATCAAAAAAAAATTGAAAATTTTAAAAATACCTCCTCCGTCCGCAATTACTTTTACACTTTTTTTTTCGGGACCTCTCACAATAACTTTTACACCATTAAAGTGGAAACCTCTTTTTATAAACTATAGTCTCACAATATCCTCAATTTTACACAAATGTCGTTACATTTTCTCCATACATACACAAAAGTCCCATTTATTTACTTTATACATAAAATTTTATAAAATTAGTTATAATTTTTAATTTGAATATTGAAAATTTGTTAATAAGATATTTTTACAACATCCAGTATATTGGGATTTGTTATTATGATTTTTTTTAAATCCTTCAAATATGCCGTTGAAATTTTGTTTTAGGATATTTAATTAATATCTATCTAATCCATGTATAACTGAATTTATATTTATAAATTTTAATATTTAAAAGTAGGGCTAGTCTTTTGTGAAATATTGCATGCATTTTAGTCATTGACACTCACAGTCTTTATAAATACACTCAGTGACAGTTCAACCCACATTTTTTATAAATACATCCAGTGACAGTTCAATTGAATTCACCCATGTTTTTTATAAATACACTCACTAGCAGAAATATTTTTTATAAATACACCCACTAGCAGAAATTGTACTTAGTCATTTTCTCCGAGCAGTTTTCGGCCATCCGAGGCCGCGGCCGAACGTTGCAATTTACGACGGCCTTAATCTTTAAATATTTTATATTTTTTTAAATATTCTTTAATTAATATTATGGATCGATGTTATTTTATATTAATACATGCAATAATATATGTTACTATATTTTATAATGTGAGTTACTTAATCAATAAAAATTCTAGAAAAAAATACTACATAAAAGAATCGGTATTACTATATAAAAAATTATATGTTACTACATACTTCAGTTTGAATTACTACATTGAATATGCGTTTGTTACTATATGTAACTTTATCAAATGTTTTGCATTACAACATGGTTATTGTGTTTACTACATGCGATATTATATGTTACTACGTATTATAATGTGAGTTACTACATTAACAAAAACACTAGAAAAAAACGGATTACTAAATAAAAGAATTTGTATTATTATATAAAATAGTTTTTGTTATTACTACATAAAATAATGTGTGTTACTACATATTACGATTTGAATTACTACATTTAATATCCCGCGTTCGGCAATAAAATAGAAGATAAAAAAATCACAGAAATTGACAAAATAAACAGGTTAAATTTTTTTGTCAAAATTAGAACACAAGCGGGCCAGTTGACAAATAAATTAAGAATTAACCCAAATGAATTAATGGTGGCCCAATAATATATATTTTCAGCTCATTGACTTAATAAGTCAATATTTTCAGCCCAATTGACTTAATTAGTCAATATTGCATGTATGCAATATTGCAGGTAAGTTTTTGTGTTAAAAGTATGTGTATTTAGAAAATAAGATCAAAAGTGGGTATACCAATCATGTTGTGACAAATGAAAATGAAAGCTAAAATGTTTACAAATATATGGTATAAAGATTCGAGTTTAATTTTATTTTCAAACATAGATAATACTTATCAACATCTTTAATGTTAGCTCTTATATATTCGGTATAAAAAATGAGATGTAAATTAGTTTTAAAAATTAACTAACAAAGAATGAAGAAAATATAAGTTTAAATATAATTTATTAATATGTAATAGATTTTATTTTATTTTAATATAGTATATTAGTTTAAACATATTAAATACACGAACATACACATGTAGAAGATTTGATTGATAATTTAGTTGTAAAATTAAAGAGATTTTCAACCGTATTTTAATATAATATTGAATAGATTAAATGAATTTAAAATTTTTATGAATAGATTAAATGAGTTTAAAAAATTTAATCAGAATAATTGATGCAAGAAAATATTTGTAATTTAGTCAAACTTGATTTTTTTAAAATTAAAAATTAATAATAAAAAGATTATGATGAATAGTATATGAAATTAGTATGACGACATGAAATTAGGCTAATATTTAGTTCCATTAAGCTAATATTTAATTTTAAAAATATTGGTGGATTGAATTTATATTTTAACTGATTCCAATTTTAGTTGCAAAACTAAAGGAATTTTAATTTTTTTAATCATAATAATGGTGCAATAAATATTTATGATTTATTCAAACTTAATTTTTTCGTGAAATATCTAATTTAAATTTAAATTAAAAATTAACCACACCATTTAAATTAGAACAGGGAAGGAACTGGTTCCAAGCTTGTAAGGGTTGAATACCCTTGTACTCATTTTTATCACGAAATCATTTTATTGATCAAAAAAAAATTGAAGACACAATGATACTGAGTATATTTTATTTGTATTAAAATAAATATATTACTTATGTAAGATACATTTTCCATTGAATATTCAAATACAACAATTTGAAAAGAAAATAAAAATTATGTTTTTATTTATAAAAGATATTTAAAATAAATATTGTATCAATAATCTAATACAAATCATAATTCTTCATCTTCGTGTGAATCTCTCATATATAAAACAAATCATAAATCTTCATAAATTTTCATCTTGAATCTTTGATATAAATCTTTAAACTTCAAGATTTTCACCGAATAGATTATAATTTTCAAAATCTTCGTGTGAATCTTAATCCCAAAATCCGTGAAAGTGCAAAATAATACATTAGATCTAAAAAAGAAAAAAAAAAAAAAACCCTGAAATCCTTATATTTGAAAACAAATAGTAAGAAAAAAAAATACCTGAAATCCTTATATTTGAAAACAAATAGTACAAATTCCTTATATTTGGTAAGGGAAGGTGGTTTTGCTTTATTAGAGATAACTTTTATTATTAAATAAATAAAAAGGATCAAATATAAGGAATTGAAAAATTCCTCAAATCGAAAAATTACCTAATTTATTTAAGTATCAAATATGATTTTTTGTTTTATAGAAAATAATTAAGGAAATTGAAAAATTAAGTAACTTTTATAGTTAAATATATTATTTTAAAATAATAATGGAAGAAAAGTTTAAAAGAAATAATTGAAAAAATATAGAAATTTAAAAAAATTGTAAAAGTTAAAAAAAAAAGGTAAAATAAAATAATTAAATAAATTAATTGTGGACACTAAGAAAAAAAAAAGGGACAGAGAAGAAAAGTTTAAAAGAAAATAATTGAAAAGAGAGAGAGAGAGAGATAAGAATTTAAGAAAATTGTAAAAAAAGTAAAAAAAAAAAAAGTAAAATAAAATAATTAAGTAAAATAAATGTGGACACATCGAAAAAAATGAGAGAGAACCAAAAAAAAAATGAATTTTTTTTAAAAAGATTGTAAAAGAACCGAAAAATAAAGAGAGAAATATGATCAAATATAGGAGAGGAGAAGAAGATGACGGAGGAAGAGAGGAGAAGAAGATGAACGAGAAAAAAAAATTTAAGAAAAAAATTGAATTTGTAAATTCTATAAAAAAAATTAGTATAATAGAAACTCATAGATTGTCGTGCTGCAAGAGAAAAAGAGAGAACAATGAAATTAACTGAAGCAAACAAATGATTTAGGTATATTTTTATAGTTGGAATTATAATTTGAATTTACGAAAATTAAGGTAATTAAGGTGGAAGGTGGAGAAATTTTTTAAATTTGAATATTCAAAATTAAATTTTTTAAACAAATTCAAATTTAAATATTCAAAATTGGATTTGTTTTTTTTTTTTTTTTAAATCTTTCCAGAAGGTATTACGCAAATATATTTAATATTTAATTGAAACCTGGGATATGTGATTAAAATACCAAATTTTTTTGAAGTGTTTTCGATTTTATATGATTTTCCTTCGAGGTACAGAGGTAAAAACGGCCCTGTTTCTGGGTTGAGATTATAAAAATTCCCTCACACTTCGTTTTTGTGGCTAATTTTACCTTTACTGTGCCTTGGCTTTCATAAGAATTTTACCTAGACACATTTGGATTTATATTATATTTTTAATAATTTTTCTAACAAACAGTGTTTCTTCTTTATAAAAATAGACTGTTTTGATGCTCAAAAGAAATGCATGCTTAAACAGCGATGTATTATATTAAAATGTAATGTTTTTATGGATATTACTACTGGCCCTTATGGCTGTGTAGGATTTGGTCTTACATTTTTATAAGAAACGAAAAAGTATTGACAAATTCTAGAAGATTTCTTGTCACAGTCCATCTTAGAGTCTTGTTTTTCAACGGTCTTACAAAATTTATAAGTTATATTATATAAGTTACTCCCTCCGTCCGCCTATAAGCTTCCCATTTTACCATTTTGGTCCGTCCGTCTATAAGCTTCCCATACCCTTTTTGGTAAGTGTTGTCCCAAGTTGAGTTAAGATTGATTAAGCTAGTAAAAGTCTAGAGGGGAGGGGTGAATAGACTTTTAAAAATCTTTCAAAATATCAGAGTTTTAATGCGGAATAGTGTTCTGAATAGTACTGTTCTTACTGAGTCAGATCAGTACTTTCCAGTTTAGTTTTATACTCAACTTTTATTCAGATCTTTACTTAAACAACTTAGTGTTCTTGGTTAAACAAATATTAAACAAATATCAAACAGAAAGTAAAAAACACAGGATTTATAGTGGTTCGACCAAAAAGTCTACATTCACTCTCACAACTCCAGTTGTGAAGTTTTATTAACTCTTCCTTGAGTTTCTTGTGGCTTAAAGTCTCAAGATTAAGACTGTGATCTTATCGATTACACTTCCAAGTGTATCTTCGATCGACTAGTAATTCTACAAGTAACTAGCACACTTGTTTACAACAATACAAACTTTAAATGAAAAGTAAAACTTCTCTTGATTAGCCTCTGATTTCTTCTCTTCAAATCTGTGGCTTCTCTCAGATTGATCTTCTTAACTATGTGAGTTCTTGAATGCTTCGAATACTTTGATTGCTCTTTGATCAGTAAATGTTCAGTAATCTTAGCAGTAGAAGATCACACAGTATTTATAGACATTAGTATGACAGTTAGCAGTTTGTGAACTAACTCTCAACTAACTCTAAAACTGTTTTTGTAACTTTCTTTTTGTAACCGACTTTGTAACTTCCTTCAATTAATTCCAAGTCAGCATATCTTCAAATATATCTTCAGTTACGCCTTAAATAAGTTTTCCAAACTTATTCTTCAAACTCACCAACTCAGCACAGTAAACTACTGTTCTGACTTTTACTGTTCTGAGCCAGTCAGCACCGTTCTCAAAAACTGTTCTAACTTCTTCAGAATGCTTCTCTTGAACTTCTAAGCTTCTCTTCAACTCTTCTTGAAGGTCTTCTTATTCTGAAGTAATCTTCTGAGTCTTCTTTAAACTTCTGATCTTCTTCTAATCTATTCCTAATCTACTGTTCTGAACTTTTATAATGCTGAATACAATAGAAAACAACTTTACATATATAAAACCTATCTATACATCAACTGAACTACATACATATGAGTACATCTAAGTCCTATACTATAAGCTGTCTATACAATACAAAACATCAGCTTAGTTCCTTACAGTTCTTATATCAGATCAGTAAACACACTAAAATCAGTAAACATATATAAGATCAGTAACTCAGTTTTCAATTTCTCATATGATGACTTAGTTAAGATGACTTAGAACCACATATATCATTAACTTTAAGTTGCTTTTGGCCATCAAAACATACAATCATCAACTAGAACATTGTTTCAAGGATTCATATCCCAACAATAAGTACTTTTTCTTACACATCACTTTATATCTTACTTTTTCTCTCTATCTCTCTCCTTCTTCCAATCGCATCACTTGTACTATATCTATTATTTAATCACTTTTCTTAATCTCTGTGTCAAAAAGTAGCGGGAAGCTTATAGGCGGACGGAGGGAGTATATTTTAATGAAAATTTTATTATGTGCACCACTGTATGTTTGGAGTCTACTGTACAAAGATTATGAATTTTAAGAATTTCTATGATTTATGATAAATAATTTACTACAGGTTGTCTTTTTAGATAGTTTAAACATATGAAATGAAGTTGACAAAATTTTGTGAATAAATTGTTTATTGAAAATTTATAATTTTTTCAGAATAAACAAATTGGAATTATATGTGTTTTTGAAACATTTTTATAATCCTCTTTGAAGGTGTTTAGGATTAATTTAATTATTCTTCTCCAACGTGTATTTTCATGTGATTTCAACTAGCTTCATAACTAGAATTGACCATTTGATGTGTGACGAAATTTAAATAGAAATGTCCTAAACATATTGATATTTGATAGTGTCACCTATCTAGATATGTACAAGAAGATATACGTATATACATACTTTAAACCTAAAAGTTAATTAAATGTGTCGAGTGTAGTGCAGCCAGTCGGATCCTCGGGAGGCTAGCCCGCTATCATCGAACGACAAAAGTGGGTAACATTTATTTACATTTGCATTAGTTAGATTAATTTGTGTGTGAATACGAGCATGCAGATCTTCAGATTATGCTCTGTGTGAATTAGCATGTTGACGAACTATGCTCTGTGTGAATTAGCAAGTTGACGAACTATGCTATGTGTGAATTAGCAAGTTGATGAACTATGCTCTGTGTGAAATAGGCAAGTCTACGGATTATGCACTGTGTGAAACAGATAAGTCTTCGGACCATGTTATGTATTAAGTGAGCTGGGCCCATGGGCCCCGGCGTGTACTCGATTGACGTATTAATTAGTCTCTTTAATGTACATGCATAGTAAATGTTGAAAGTGTGTTGCGGGGTGTATGAATATGAAGTGTTTAAGTTTAAGTAGAATAATGTTGTACTAAATGTTGTGACAATTGGTACAACACTGGCTCTAACAGAATATCAGAAATTATGATTAACACAGCGGAAGACTTGAAACACTAAAAACAAAACGTGACACAATGGAAATAATTTTTCACATAGATTTTATAAATAAAAATCTATGCTAGCCTTACGGCGAAAACCAATACTTATCTTCAAGTATAAATGTTGTGTGAAATGTTACAGCATTAACATTCACAACAGAAACTACAAACGAGGCAGGTGCCTTGTTCTAAAAACGAACTAAGTGTATAATGTATACACTGTCGAAATGCCTAGTCTATCTAAAGATTACACTCTCAATAGATAAGAAGACACACAACCATACGGGTGGGATACGAACGTATGATCTAAAAGGTAGTTCTACTGGCCACAATTCCTAACAGGGATATACGCTCGGTCTAGGAAGTTGATCGAATAGAGTACACTGATTTGAGAAGCCTTCCATCGGTATTTATAGTAGTGGGGTGCTGATTCTAGAGGCTTCCACAATGAGGTCCTATTTTTTAGGAACTCAACTTCCACAACTTCCATGATCTTTCTAGATCCTTCTAGCATGCTCCAGGTCGTTCCAAATGGTTCCAGGCCGTTCTAGCATGTTCTCCAATGTTCTGGAATCTTCCAGGTTCCAGATCCTTGTAGAAGCTTCTAGATCCTGCCAGAAATGCGACAACATTTAGATCAACATTTAATGTAGCATTTCAGAAAAGACTTAGAAAAAATCTCGGAAGGTCAAATTAAGATGTTGTTGATAATGTTAAGGCATTTAAGGATTAACAACATCTACAATCTCCCCCAATTTGACCTTTCGACTACAACACACCTGATGCACATATATTTCTATACATACTCAGTATTATGTACTTAGTTGAGGTTAACATCATTGCTAAGCACTAGTCAAGACAATACCTGTTGTAACCGTTCGATCAAATCAAATGAAGATCAGGGACAATTTTACAATGATCCGTGCCATAAGATCAAGATAAATTTTATCCAAAATAGAACAAGTATAAACACTACACTTATTCACAACATAAGTAACTTTACTAAGATCATAAGTTAAACTGGAAGAAATTAACTTAAAATCTAAGTAAGACACTAACAAAAACAAAACAAAAAAAATCAGAGCAACAAACATAGAAAACAAAAACATAAACATAAATAAAACAGAAACTACACTATACACAACCTGCAATAGTTGACACATGGTAATCTGCAAACAAATTAAGCAAGGCAGTAAACAAATATCAAGTGGAACCATTAAGCAAGTTGCAGTAATAAACATCCTACAATCTAGACAATAAAAAACAATTGTATCAGAATTTCAGAATTCAAAAACTTAAACATTAATACAAAGGTAGAACTGAATAAATGGCTTATATTGCTGTGGTAACAGCTGCAGCATCATCTTCCTGCACCATAGCCATTGTGGAATTCAGATCTCCCCCTGTCTAGCAGCTTTCTCCAGGTAGATCACCATACAAGGTGTCCATCTCAGCAGTATCATCATCATCTCCTTCATCAACAAAGTAAGTAGATGCAAGGTGTGCAACTACATCAGTAGCAGCATCAGGTCCATCACCAGCATCAGCAGCAGCTGGAACTCCATCATCATTAATCTCCTCAATGACCACATTGGAATTGGATGGTGGTGGTACTCCCCCTGTTGTAGGTGAAAGTAGGTTGGTCCACCTGTTCTTCAGGAACTGAAGCTCATCTATTGTGTCCTGCAAGTGTTGGAGTTGGAGTTTGATGAATTCCTGTGAAAGATACACATTACCAGAAATGTTGATACGGATGTTCTCAACATTTGGGGTTGCATTTCTCTGTCTTGATCTGGATGATTCAGGATGATCAGTAGTAGAGGGTCTGGTTGGTTCTGGTTGAGCAGAAGTAGAGGGTCTTTGCTGATGTTCAGTACCAGGAGCAAGCAAGGGCAGATCAACTACTCTATCCCTAGTGAGTAAGGCAGGAGATATGGCCAAAAGTGGAACTCTCCCCCTCAACACATCAGTGTTCTTGGCAACAAATCCATGATGTCTCAAATAATTAGAAATCAGAACAGGATAGGGTAAATTGCCTTTCTCAGAAACTCTCCCAGTAAATCTCATCATATGTTGGAATATTGTGAGACCCAAATTAAACTTCTTAAGCACATAAATCCTATATATCAAAACAGCTTGATCCTTAGTGATCTTGGTAGTATTTGTGGTGGGAATCCAATTGTAGATGATGAGTTTGTATAACACAGAGTGTAGGGAAGTGAGGTCTTTGGCTAGCATGTGTCTAGTCCATTTAACTACCCTACCAGCAGTTATAACAGAAATGACCACATCCATGTCAGGTTCTTCATCAACCTCAACATTGGGAATTTCTAAAAACTCATTTATCAATTCAGGAGTAAAAGGTACATCCCCCCCTCTAAAATTAACAGTCCCATACCACTTAGAAGATCTCCTACCAGTGCTCTTTTTCAAACATGCATAGAATTCATATGCCCAATTTGTCAAGAAAGATTCACCAAAATTTACAGCATGCATCAAATTCCTTTCTTCTAAGAAACTAACCATGCCTTTACTATCAAAATCAGGTATATTGATCCCCTTCTCTATCAGCAGTTTTCTTTTAGAATAAATGGCCAATCTATTCTCTAGTGTATCAAGAGAATCAGAAATACCTCCCTCTTCAGAAGCAAGGTCATCTGAGCTTGGTGTAGAGCTTTTAGCAGAGCTCTGTTCAGGGCTGCTTGCTGCACTGGAAGAGCTATCTCCACTGCCACCATCTTCAGGTTCTGGTGCAGCTTCCTTTGCAGCAGCATAGTGCTCAGCATTTTTCCTAAGAGACTTCAGAATGTCTCTCAAGCATCTTTCAGAATCAGAATTGGACTCTGACTCAGCTGGTTCATCTTCAGTGATCATCTTTTCTTTGCCTTTTGGTTCAGCAACAGACTTCCCTTTCCCTTTCTCTTCAGCAACAACCTTCTTTTTGGATTTTTCAGCAACAACAGTCTTAGTTTTCTTTGGTTTCTCAGCAACAATAGGAGCTTCATCTTCAGAATCTGTGAACACTTGAATAGGTTCACCAGCATCAGCTCCATCCTTCTTCTTCTTCCTCATGGATTCAGAATAATCCACACGAGTAAAAATGCGGTTTGATCTCCTCCTTCTTTGTATAGGACTTCTCTGTCTTTTCCCTTTTAGTGCATTCTTCTTGAGAGGAATGGGGGCAGACTCATCTGAAACAGAGAGTGAAGAGTTTGTACCTTCAGAAATGTTTGCGTCCTCCATTTCAACGTCTTCAGGGTCAGACGTGGCAGTGGCTTCTTCTTCAACAGAAGCTTCAACATTCTCAGTTTGCAGTTCGTGAACAGAGGGTGATTTGGGGCTTTTTGAAGCAGAAGCCATTTGGGCGGTTTGCTCAGTCAAATAGCTTGATATGTCCACCGTGATTCCTCCAAAAGTCATCACGGGCAAATGGCCTGTAGTTCGAAGAGTATCAGACACCTCATCGATAGCCCTAGTGACCTGTTCAACAGTTGCATCTTGAGGGAAGTTTGTTTGAGGAGCAGTTTGAGGAGTGGTTTGAGGAGTAGGAACAGTTGTTGATGGAGTTGCAGAGACATTCGAGTCAGCATTTGAAGCGGTAGAGTTTTGTGAAGCCATGGAAGCAAGAATTTCGAGAGGATTTGTGCGAGAGTGAGATGAGGTTTTCGAATCAGAGAGAGATTGTGAGGAATTCGAGTTTGTTCCAGCCATTTAAGTTAGGCGGTTGGAATTTCAAGGTAAGGATGGAAATTTGCACACACTTCTTTGAGATATACACAACCAAATAACAATTCTGCAATCTTAGTACTCAACACAATCAGAAATCACAATTAGCAAATAAATGGCATCTTATGTTCGATATTTATAGAGAGAGTAATGTAGTTGGAGGTTAAGAAAATAAAACAGAAGAATTAATCTAGAATTTTCGAAAGTGCTCCACATTATTAGCCACAACCTAGATCATGGTTAATTAGTGGGAAAAAATCAATTAATTAAATTAATTAGATAATTAGGAAGATTCCAGAATTAATTTCGCATAATCTGAAAAAAAAAATAGATAAGGGTCAGTAATTAATTAAATAAATAAACTGAATCTCAATAAATAATTAAATAATTACACAGATAAAAATAAATTCGAATCAGGCAATGTTGTGCTCAAAACTGTTACAAACACCTCAACACGGTTTTTACATGAATTTGCTTCATTAGTGTTGCACCATATTTTTTCCTTTTTGTGTTATAGCATCTAATTTGTATTGATCCATTGTTCCTGTAGAGTACATCGTAGTAGCGAACTCCGTGCCCCATACTTACTTAATGGATTACAAATATGTTGATGTTTTTACCAAATATCACCTTTTGAAAAGAAGGCATCGTAGTAGTGAGCTCCGTGCTCCATAGTTACTCAGTGATTTGGTACATCTTTTAGTATGCTAATAACATTCTCATTTTTATGCATTTGAGAGGTGTAAGACGTTTATTTTTGCACTCCAAGGTTCTTAGATTCGTAGATATTTTACAAAGGAATTATTTAACTAAGTAAGAAATAAATTCAACTTATAAAATTTATACAACCCATGATGTTGTCCCAAATGCTGACGCATTTGTGACACCATCCATCCGAATTCTTTTCAGATAGTGCTCATGCCAAGAGATTTCCTCAAGATAGAGAATCTCTCATGGTCTAAGGCTTTAGTAAAAATATCAGCATTCTGTTTTTCAGTAGGTACATACTCCAACTTAACAATATTCTTCTCTACTAAATCTCTCATAAAATGGTGTCTAATGCTAATGTGTTTTGTGAGTGAGTGTTGTACATGATTTTTAGAAATGTTAATGGCACTAGTATTATCACAAAAGATAGTAAGTATACCATTCTCAATACCATTCTCAATACCATAGTCATGGAACATCTTGCTCAGCCACAAGAGTTGTGTGCAGCAGCTTCCAGCAGCAATATACTCAGATTCTGCAGTGGATTGTGAAACACAATTCTGTTTCTTGCTGTGCCATGATACAAGATTGTTTCCCATGTAGAAACATCCTCCACTCGTACTCTTTCTATCATCTATGTCTCCAGCCCAATCAGCATCACTATAACCAATCAAAATGTTGTTGGTGTCTTTAGTATACCAGATTCCAAGGTCACTTGTTCCTGAAACATACTTGATGATTCTCTTCACAGCATTCAGGTGTGATTCCTTTGGATTTGCTTCGTACCTAGCACAAACACACACACTGTACATAATATCTGGTCTACTAGAGGTTAAATATAGTAAACTACCTATCATGGATCTGTAAAGTGTTGGATCAACATCTGTTCCAGCACTGTCTTTGCAAAGTTTCAAAGAAGATCCCATAGGAGTTTTCATTGGTTTTGAATTCTCAAGACCAAATCTTTTAACCAAGTTCTTAGCATACTTACTCTGGGAAAAGAAAATACCATCTCTGCACTGTTTGATTTGAAGACCTAGAAAATAGTTCAAGTCTCCAACCATACTCATTTCAAATGTTGCAGTCATTGCCTCAACAAAATTACTCAACATTTTATCACACGTAGAACCAAACACAATGTCATCAACATATATTTGTGCAATAAGTAAATTTCCTTCAGTGTGCTTAATGAACAAAGTTCTATCAGCTTCTCCTCTAATAAATCCATATTCCAAAAGAAAGTCAGTAAGCCTACCATACCATGCTCTAGGAGCTTGTTTAAGACCATACAATGCTTTCTTAAGTTTATATACATGATCAGGATATAGTGGATCTTCAAATCCTATAGGTTGTTCAACATATGCTTCTTCATTCAATATGCCATTTAGAAATGCAGCCTTTACATCCATTTGATGAAGTTTAATATCAATAAAACATGCAATAGCTAGCAGTAATCTAATAGATTCTATCCTAGCAACAGGTGCAAAAGTCTCATCAAAATCAACTCCTTCAACTTGGGTGTAACCTTGTGCTACTAACCTAGCCTTGTTCCTAACAATATTACCAGATTCATCAGTTTTATTCTTGAATATCCACTTTGTTCCAATGACATTAGTATGACTAGGTCTTGGAACAAGTGTCCATACTTCATTTCTTTCAAACTGACCAAGTTCTTCATGCATAGCATTAATCCAGTTTTCATCAGTTAAGGCTTCTTTAGCACTCTTAGGTTCAATTTCAGATAAATAGCATTCAGCATTTACAATGTTACACATAGAAGACATGCATATTGTTCTAACCACATCTACCTTGTTTGATCTTACTCTTCCTCTTGTTTGCACTCCAACTGTAGCATCGCCTATGATCTGGTCAGAAGGATGACTTTTACCTATTCTTGAAGAAGGATTAGTTTTGGGAACGTACTGGTCATTCTGTGAAGTTACAACTGTCTGTTCTGTAGATGTTGACTCAGATGTGTTAACATTTGGTGCAACATTTTCAGACTTCAGTCTATTCTCAGAAGTGTCAGTAACCTGTGATACATCTTCTTCATCTTTGTCATCTGTAAGACCTTTATCGTCATCAAACACAACATTAACAGATTCTTGAACAGTGTTAGTTCTAAGGTTATATACTCTATAAGCTTTACTATTTCTAGAATAGCCTAAAAAGAAACCTTTATCGCTTTTAGAATCGAACTTATGAAGTTGATCCCTATCATTCAAAATATAACACACACAACCAAATACATGAAAATATTTCACACTTGGTTTTCTGTTGTTCAAAATCTCATATGGTGTTTGACTTGTGCCAGAACGAATAAAAACCCTATTAATAACATGACATGCAGTATTCAATGCTTCTCCCCAAAATTTCTTAGCAAGACATTTGGATGTTAGCATAACTCTAGCCATTTCTTGTAAGGTTCTATTCTTTCTTTCAACAATTCCATTTTGTTGTGGAGTTTTAGGAGATGAATATTCTTGCAAGATACCCTTCTTATCACAGAAATCATTAAACATGCTGTTTTCAAATTCCCTACCATGATCAGTTCTAATACGGCCAACTTTCAAGTTAAACACATTTTTGAACCTTTTATAAAGAATTTTAAATGCAGCAAATGCTTCAGATTTGTCTCTTAAAGACTCTACCCAGGTATATCTAGAAAAATCATCTACCACAACTAAGGAATACCTCTTTCCTCCAATGCTTTCAGTTTCCATAGGACCCATCAAGTCCATGTGCAGTAATTCAAAACATCGATGTGTAGTACAATGTGACAGCATTTTGTGCGACATTCTTACCTGCTTACCTTTTTGGCATGGTCCACATACAGTGTTGTTGTGAAGATTTAGTTTTGGAATCCCTTTTACTGCGTCTGCTTTGATTAGTCTATTCATTGCTCTGTAATTTGCATGACCCAATCTTTGATGCCATAAGACATTTTCATCATATTTTGACAAGTTACACATATTTGTTCCAATAAGATAGCAATTATCAGCTGACCTAGTACCAGTCATAACACAAACTTCATCTTTATTAAGAACATAACATGAATCTTTATCAAATTTGACATGCAAATTATCATCACAAAGTTGACTAATGCTAATCAGATTTGCAAGTAAGCCATCAACATGTAAGACATTTTTAAGCTTAGGAAAACCTTTAACATTCAAAGTTCCTTTACCAAGAATCTTTCCTTTAGAACCTCCACCATATGTAACATTACCACTATTCAAGGTCACATAATCAGATAAGAAATCAGTACGACCTATCATATGTCTAGAACAACCACTATCAAAGTACAATGAGTCAGGTAGACATGCTTTTAAGGAGGTATGAGCAACATTACAGGTAGTTTTTGGTTTCCAAGCAGATTTCATAAACTGTTTACCAGAATGTGACAGTTTTTTATGCAGCATTTTCAAAGTTTTCTGTTCTTCAAACAATTTTACACAGTAAGGGCGAATATGACCAACTTTAGAACAGTAATGACAGATATACTTCCTTTTAACCTTGTGAGGATTTGATTGTGCAGATGTTGCATCAGATGTGACAACATTTGCCTTCACAAATTTCACAGGTTTTCTAAATTTCTCAGAAATAGAAGCAGTAGTACCATCATAACCTAAACCGTGATTATTAGACTTACCAGTAGCTATATCATTATTTACCTCAGAAGCACTCTTGGAATATTTCTTGAAACATAAGGTGGAATTTATCAATTTCTCCTTTAAGTTACAGATTTCCAGATCTCTTTTGGTAAGAATAACCTCTAGATTGGTGATTGTGTCTTTCAGATCCTCATTCTCTTTATTCAAGGAATTAAGAGTGAGTTTCTGATTGTTCCAATCATCTAACAACTTTTGGTGTTCCTTGTCATCAGTCCTTTTTCCTGCATCATCAACTATCCATTAAAACAGTTCAAATCTGGGTGACTCTGTTCTGATGTTGCTGTAGATGTTGAGACATCAGGTACAGCATCAGAATCTGTTTCATCCAGATCATCATCTGAGGAATCATTATAATCAATTCTGGTAAAATTAGAATATTCATTCTGATTTAATTCATCAAGATCATCATCATCAGATTCATCACTCAAGGTAGCACTAAAGTTCAGCTTTTGCTTAAGTCTAATGTTGGCACATTCATTTGCATAATGGCCATAACCAGAACAAGCATTGCATTGAACTGATTTTCGAAATTCAGGATCATACCTTGGTTTACCTTCACTCTTTGATAGTCTTGGTGTGAATTGACCTTTCCTCCTTTCTGGTTGAGGTGTTGATGTGTTGATTTGAATCTTAGGCTGAATGTTGCTAGATTTGTTCACAGATTTCTTAAGAAACTTATTAAAGTGCTTAGTAAGTAAGGCAATGTTGTTAGGATCCTTGAGACATTCATCAAGCAATTCTTCATCCGAATCAACTTCAGTAATGATAGGTTGAATCTCAGAAATGTTTGATGTTTCTCCTTTGAAAACTACAACTTTCTTATCAGCATCATTTTCATCAACTTGATTAGTGTTTATTTCATATGTTCTAAGAATACTCACTAACTCATTTTGACTTAATGTATCTGTATTTTTTGCCTCTTCAATAGCACAAATTTTAGCATCAAATCTTTTAGAAACAAATCTTAATATCTTATGAACTACTCTAACATTAGAAATAGGGTCACCAAGAGAATGTGATTCATTGATAATCTCACTTAACCTTTCATTGTAGGCTGTAATTGTTTCATCTTCCTTCATTCGGAGATTCTCAAATTTTGTTCCCAACATTCGAAGCTTAGTCCTTCGAACACTTTCTGAACCTTCACAATGCTCTTGCAACCTGTCCCATGCATCTTTAGAAGTAGAACAGTTAGATATAATTTTAAACATTGAAACATCAACAGAAGTAAAAATAGCATTTAAAGCTTTAGAATTGTAGCTTGCTGTTGTTATTTCATAAGCCGTCCAGTCAACTTCTCTCTTGAGTTGTATTTCACCATCTGCGTCTGCTGGTCTTTTTGGAGCTTCCCAACCTGTAAGTACAGTCCTCCAAGCACATTCATCAACTGACTTGATGTACATACGCATCTTAGGCTTCCAATAAGCGTAATTCGATCCATCTAATACGGGTGGCCTAAGTGTCGTGGATATGTGATGTGTTTCCATTGCTAACCTACACTAAAAACACACTTGACCAAAGATCTAACCTAGTGTCGTCAGGTATCAGGCTCTGATACCAACTGAAAGTGTGCTGCGGGGTGTATGAATATGAAGTGTTTAAGTTTAAGTAGAATAATGTTGTACTAAATGTTGTGACAATTGGTACAACACTGGCTCTAACAGAATATCAGAAATTATGATTAACACAGCGGAAGACTTGAAACACTAAAAACAAAACGTGACACAATGGAAATAATTTTTCACATAGATTTTATAAATAAAAATCTATGCTAGCCTTACGGCGAAAACCAATACTTATCTTCAAGTATAAATGTTGTGTGAAATGTTACAGCATTAACATTCACAACAGAAACTACAAACGAGGCAGGTGCCTTGTTCTAAAAACGAACTAAGTGTATAATGTATACACTGTCGAAATGCCTAGTCTATCTAAAGATTACACTCTCAATAGATAAGAAGACACACAGCCATACGGGTGGGATACGAACGTATGATCTAAAAGGTAGTTCTACTGGCCACAATTCCTAACAGGGATATACGCTCGGTCTAGGAAGTTGATCGAATAGAGTACACTGATTTGAGAAGCCTTCCATCGGTATTTATAGTAGTGGGGTGCTGATTCTAGAGGCTTCCACAATGAGGTCCTATTTTTTAGGAACTCAACTTCCACAACTTCCATGATCTTTCTAGATCCTTCTAGCATGCTCCAGGTCGTTCCAAATGGTTCCAGACCGTTCTAGCATGTTCTCCAATGTTCTGGAATCTTCCAGGTTCCAGATCCTTGTAGAAGCTTCTAGATCCTGCCATAAATGCGACAACATTTAGATCAACATTTAATGTAGCATTTCAGAAAAGACTTAGAAAAAATCTCGGAAGGTCAAATTAAGATGTTGTTGATAATGTTAAGGCATTTAAGGATTAACAACATCTACATTATCCCACTGGGCTTCTCATCCGGGAGAAGACTAATGATGCTACTTTAATAATTTTAGGTTTCATTGACGACGAGGGGGACGTATGACTAACTGGGCAAGCTTTAATAAACGTTCTCCTAAAGTTTTATGTTTTACGTAAGAAACGTATTTAGTGATATTACGACTCATGTTATCCTTAAGTTTAATTCCGTAATTAAGTATGAACTACTGGGTCAACTGACCAAACCTATTTGAAACTACTAGGATGCTTTATCTACTATTCTATAGTTAATTTGCATGTGTGACACTTTATTATAATTTTCGTATCTTCTAATGTGGAAATGTTTAGAACGTCACATCATATGCATAATGACTTGCTTTTGTAATGTTTTAGTCAAGTACACGTTTGGCTTAGAAATGTGGGCGATACCCGAGTTAGGCACATACACGGTTACCTTTAAAAAAAAAAAACTCGTGTTTCTTTTATTGTATAAAGCCTTCCGCTATATTTTATTTAAGTCAAAAAGTGCTATTTCAAACCGTAGCGCCCACGGGAATTTTGGGGGCGTTACAAACACTACAAAAAACACGCGTTTTACCGACGGAAATTCGGTGGGGAACCATGGTTACCGACGGAAATATCGACCGAAAAATTCGATCGGTGCCAACCTTGTCGATAAGGATTACCGACGAAAATTTTTATTCCGTCGGTAGTACCGACGGATTGTCGACGGAAAAAAAGGGTCGGCGCTTCCGACGAAATACTGTCCGTCGGTAATATCCATGACCCGTTTTCTAACTGGGTCAATATTCCATCGGTGATTTCGTCGGTAAATTACGGAAAAAAAATAATCAAAAAAGAAATTATTTCCGTCAGTACTACCGCGGGTCGGAGCTACCGAAGGAATATTATTTTATTATTTTTTTTTTCGAAATTAATTTCCGTCGATAGCCGTCGGGAAATCCGTCGAAAATGTAAACATAAAAAAAAACCCAACCCGGGCTGGACCCAACCCGCGAGATATTAACATTGGCCAATAATTATTTGGCCTTTCTTGGACTCGAACCCAGGTGTGTGGGCACCTATTGAGGGGTCCCTACCACTCGGACAAGTCTGTTTCTTGTTCATAGTTGTAATAATAATTATATATGTACTCATTTTCGATCCTTTTAAAAAAAACAAATTCACAAAACTAATTTCTTTTATATACATTAATAATTAAATTCTTAATCTATCTTTATTGTAAATTTAATTTTTGTAATTTATATATTTTAAATGTTATTTTTTAAAAAATTTATTAAAATTCTAAAATATTCATATTTTAAAAAAAAATTTTTTTTAAAAATTCCACAAAATTAATTTGTTTTCACACTTTTTAGTTGTAACTTAATGATAAATAAAAACCTTTTTAAATTGTACATCTCATAAAATAATTAGCTTACATTAATTTAAGGTAATTTTTTTTAATTATTATAGTTTTAAAATGAAATCTTTAAAATATAATAAAAACAGATTTTATTTTCAATTTAGGCATAATTTCTTGCGCTTATTGAAAAGTCGTGAGTGCAGCCTGCGTCTCTGAAGCACTTTCTGCACTCTTTCTCTCTCCTTTCTTTTCCAAAAAAGTCGCGAGTACAGCTCCCGTCGGCGGCACACACGTTTTTTCTCTCTCTCTCTCTCTCTGCGCATTTCTCTCCCCTTCTCCATCTTTTAGTTCTCTAAATCCCTCTTATACTTTAGGGTAGGTCTGCTGTGAACTCGAGTGCATGTTGTGTACTCGAGTCCAGTAATCATTTATTAATTAATAAGAACAACAATATAACAAAACTTAGGCCATGGCCCAATGGTCATCATAGGATTAAATTAGCCCAAAGTCTTGGGTTCGATTTCCGCTTCCATCATTTTTTCCATTTTTTTAATTTTAACACCTATTTTTCTAGATACAAAAGTGTGTTGCACTTTTCAATTATAATACTCACACTTTTTGTTGCACTTTTAGTTATATTCTAACTTACACTTTTTTATAATATTGTGTTGCACTTTTCAGTTATACTCACATACACTTTTTTATAATATTGTGTTGCACTTTTCAATTATATTGATTTACACTTTTTTTTCCATTTTTTTAATTTTAACACCTATTTTTCTAGATACAAAAGTGTGTTGCACTTTTCAATTATAATACTCACACTTTTTGTTGCACTTTTAGTTATATTCTAACTTACACTTTTTTATAATATTGTGTTGCACTTTTCAGTTATACTCACATACACTTTTTTATAATATTGTGTTGCACTTTTCAATTATATTGATTTACACTTTTTAGTAATATTGTGTTGCACTTTTTAGTAATATTGTGTTGCACTTTTCAGTTATACTGACATGCACTTTTTTATAATATTGTGTTGCACTTTTCAGTTATATTGATTTACACTTTTTAGTTTTTTATAATATTGTGTTGCACTTTTCAGTTATACTCACATACACTTTTTTATAATATTGTGTTGCACTTTTCAATTATATTGATTTACACTTTTTAGTAATATTGTGTTGCACTTTTTAGTAATATTGTGTTGTACTTTTCAGTTATATTGATTTACACTTTTTAGTAATATTGTGTTGCACTTTTTAGTTATATTGACGTATAATTTTATTAATATTTTGTTACACTTTTCAGTTATACTGATTTGTACATTTAGAAATATTATATTTCGACCTTTTAATTATACTAACTTTAAAAATAATACAGCAAAAAAAACACCCAATCTTTTATTAACTGAAAAAAATAAAACGCAAAAAATAAAGGAATTTTTTTTTTTTACAAAATAAAAAGGGAAAAATAAAGTACTAAAAAACAAATAAGCATAAAAAAAAGGATTTAAAAAAAACAAGCGAAAAAAAGGGAAAAAAAAAAAGACTTGGTCAACTCGAGTGCATGCCATGCACTCGAGTGTATTTTAGACCCTGCCTATACTTTATATTTTATTAGATTTAAATTTTTTTCTCATAAATTTTAATTTTATTTAATATTTATCATATATATATAAAAAAAAAATTACAATTCAATAATAAAGTTTATATATTTACGTGAGACTGTATCATAATTTTTTTTTTTTGAAGTAATTTGAAGGTTAATTTTTAAAAATTTGAGAACCTGTTTTGAAAATTCAAATTAACTATTAGAGAACATGATTAGAGGTTTTTCTTCTTTTATTTAGTGAGGTTAACTTGTAATATTGCATTAGCTATAAAATTTACATTGGTATTTAATAATTGTATTATGAGATATGTATTTTTTGTATTTGTTATTTTTTTTGTTACATACAGTCAAATTGAAATTTCAGTATTCTATATTATAATTAAAAATTTCTTGTTAATATAAAAAATTTAACTGTAAAATAAAATTTAAAATTATTAGTTATAATATAGAATACTGAAATTTCCACCGACACAAAAAAAAATAAAAATACACATCACCTTAATATAAAAAAATCAGATTTGACTTGTGATGCGTCGAAAAAGAACGCCTTTAGATATCGACCGTTCCTCTACGAGCACTGCTAATCACGAATCAAATCACTCGGTTATCTTTGGCAATCTTCAAGTGAATCTCCTTGAGAATCCGAAAATGACCTGCAAAAGTACGCCGGAGGGGGGCTCCGGCGCGGGAGCTCCGACGCTCAAGTCAGAATCGATCTTAGGAGAATCAAAGAGGAATTCCCTTGTATCTCTAGGGAAATTTCGGCGAATACAGTGGTGTTTCTTCTCAAATTCGTATGTATTTTATCAGAATCTATCTATTGTATGTAAAACGTAACCAAGAATATAGAAAATAACCTGTTTATATACCTGGCCCTTTTTCCGGGAGAGGGAAAGACTCGTTCTCCCTATGAAATCGGCCTACTCCCCTGAAAACTCGGTCCAACCTCCTAGATACTTGGCCCCTTCCTATATTGACTCCTTCCTTTGACTGAGTTATGAAAGGATGAGCCATAGTATGCGTTCCCCTTTGGGCCCTATCCTTAGGCCCAAAGGATATTAACCTTCGAATGTGGGCTAAAAGCCCAACCAATCCCCTTTCCCTTTTGAGGCCCAAGGGTGTATTAATCCAATCCTTCAAGCTTATTGACCTAATCCAAACTATCATAACTTATCCCATTTCCACGTGTCGACTTTTCCGAGAGCGACATATTTATTTACATCAACCACTCCCTCCCACTCTCGTAAAAAAGGGTGTTTTTAAGAGAGTAGGAAAGTAATAAGATAAATCACAAAGAAATAACCCATTCCTTTAAACACTCATTTCTTGTATTTCCCTCCGAATATTGATGATCCGATTTCTAATAATTATCTCCAAAAAGCTTTAAGTCTTTTCCACTTCTACACGCCAGCTTGCCCTCGAATCCTGTAGCCATGCATCTGCCCGAGAAGAGACATCAAGCCGCCTCTTTCCAGTCACGCGCCCTTTTATTGGGGGGCATTTAATTCTCCTCGACTTTTCCCTCCCTCTCTCCTCTTCACAATCATTTCAAAAAATTATATTCATTTCGTAAAAAACTCCTCTTTTCTTTCCTTTCAAACTTATCCACTCCTTTTTACTCTCATTCCCATTTCTGCTATTAACCTCCTCGCGCACGTTTATCGATCAGTTCATCACCTCTGAAAATCGACTTCGCTTCAAGTATCTCTTCTCCTTCCTCGTCTTTTCTTTTACCGTAACCCCATGTCGTCTTCTACTCAAAACTCGTCGGACTCAATATCCATGGAAAGTTCCACTTCCAACTCACTCTCCGTATTCCCCATAACTGATTCCGCTTTGAAAAATAAAATCTCTGGTTCTTCTATACTCCCTCCTGAGCGTGTTGCCGCCTTCCTCCGCTCGGGCATCTTTCCCCCCGATTACATCGTTAGGGCAGCCCACAGGAAGGAACGCCCAAATTTCCCAGTTCCTAACACTCTGGCCTTTTGGGAGGCTCAACTAAAAGCGGGCCTTCGCTTTCCGATTCACCCTTATTTCTCTGAGATTTCCACGTACCTTCGCATACCCCTAAATCAATTCACCCCCAACGCTATTCGTGCAATGCTAGGTTTCTATATTTTGAGGAAGGGGAACGGTGGCGAGCCGTCAACCCAGCTTTTTTTGACCCAATATATGTTTAAGTTTGCCGATGGGTTCTTCTATGCTAGTGGTCGTGCTTCCAAAATCGGGAAATTCATGGAAAAGCTTCATGAAGGGGTCCAGGACTGGAAGGACTATTACTTTTTTGTCAAAAACCCTTCTCCTTGGGAATTTCCTCACGAAGGGTGGATTTATGAGAACCTTAGGGTACCCCGTCCACCTCTTTCTGTTTGCTCCTCTCTAAATTTGGATGTGATGGACCACTTGAACGATAATGTGTCTGCCCATGGATTTTTTGATGTAATGAGCATTTGTAAGAACCCTAGAGCCCTATCTCATTTTGGTTTTGGTCACCCCGATTATCCCTTAGGTCCCGAAGATGGTAATACAATTTCCTTTTCCTTTGGCATCATCTTCAAGACTCAAACTGTTGTGATTATTAACGTCTTTTCATACTCTCTTTTGCAGCTATGAGTTGGTTAACTCAGATTTCTCGTGATGCCACTCCTCTCTCGATGGTTGCTAAGTCTCCGGCCCTTGAAAGTTCCACAAAGGCCCCTATCCATCTCTCCCCAGTGAAACCTTCCACTGGATCAGTTGCAAAGCGTACCAGGTCTTCCACAGAAAAGGCCATAATTTCCTCATTGCTGTCTGCCTCTGATGCCTCTAAAAAGAAGAAGTCCAAGGTCAAGTCCTCCTTGCCTCATGTCACTCCAGATGCCCCTGGTGACATCAACGTCAACCACTTCATGGCTTTCATATATCGTCACACTCCGACTTTTGCTACTGAGGCCCTTAACGCTCTATCCTCAGAAGAGCGAATTGTTCATTCCGCCCACAGTTTCACACAGGTATATTCTCAATGTAAATATTACTTTGAATGATTAATAAGAGAAAGTATAGATACCTCACTTCTTTATATTGTTTCTCGTGTAGTTTGGCCTCTTGTTTTCTGATGTATCGGAACGGGCCCTTCACTCCCTTCAACTAGTGGACGATCTCCAAAGCCAAGTAGAGTTGGAAAAGGTAAAGAAGGAGATACTTGAAGCAGAACTACGGGACGCTAACCAGAAGTGTAAGGCGCTTCAAGTGGAGAAGACAAGGCTTTCGGGGGAAGTTTCTTCGATGAAGACTCAGTTTGGTGAGCAGGTTGAGCGCTTGGAGGCTACTCTTCCTTTGGTTGGGATGAAACTATGCATCGATTCTCTTTTTACCTCAACCATGGGTCAGAAGTTTTAGGGTACTCTGCATCAGGAATGGTTGGAGGCCTTTCTTAAGAGTACCAGCTTCTTGGGAGCTATGGGCGCATATATACCTCACTTCATAGATCATGGCTTTTCTAACACCGTAGCTGAACACTCCGCTCCTGGATTCGATGGTCAGTACACTCGTGCTCTTCGTCTGAATGAGTTAGCCACTCCTCCTAAGTTCCTTGGAGATCCTGATGAAGATATCAATACTCCCTGGTGGTTGCCTGGGATGAAGAAGGCAGTCTCGGAGTTGAAGCAAACTGCCCTGAAGCTGGACGACCTAGCACCAGCGAAGGATGTGACCTTCCCTATCCATGTGGCCAACCCAGATCCGGTGGCAACCGTGGCAGCCAGCGCTCTAGAGGAGAAGGCAGAGGGAGGCGGTTCCAGTGGGCGAGTTGATGAAGCAGGGGAAGGTTTCGAGGGGAAGAATGATATTCCTCTCTTTTCGTAACTCTATCTCTTTGATAAACATTTCAGTAGTTTTAAAACACTCTTATTTTTGTTAAGGCCTTTGAGGCCCCCTTTTGGTATTTTCAGGAGACTCCACACTCCTGCGTTTTTCTGTGGAGGGCCAGGGCATGATGCCCTTGGTCTGGGATATTTCTGTCTTATTTGCTGCTTAGTATTGTACCTGCATATTATCACTTAGCATGCACATATATATATATATATCATATATATGATGTGATACCTGTTCTATTTTTCCTTTACTATGAATTTGACATGTTTCTAGCATTTTCTTGACACGTAAAGGCTCTAAAGCTCATAGAGAAGTCTTAAATGAGAGTATAGCATTTCCTTGTTTCTGTACTTTCTTGATGTCTTGATAATGCTTCTAGTTCCTCTCTAAAGTCAGAGTTCTTAGGGATTATACTCTCCCAAGAGTTAGAATGTTTAGGGATTATACTCTCCCAAAAGTTAGAATATTTAGGGATTATACTCTCCCAAAAGTTAGAATGTTTAGGGATTATACTCTCCTAAAAGTTAGAGTTCTTAGGGATTATACTCTCCCAAAAGTTAGAATGTTTAGGGATTATACTCTCCCAAAAGTTATAATGTTTAGGGATTATACTCTCCCAAAAGTTAGAATGTTTAGGGATTATACTCTCCCAAAAGTTAGAATGTTTAGGGATTATACTCTCCCAAAAGTTAGAATATTTAGGGATTATACTCTCCCAAAAGTTAGAATGTTTAGGGATTATACTCTCCCAAAAGTTAGAATATTTAGGGATTATACTCTCCCAAATGTTAGAATGTTTAGGGATTATACTCTCCCAAAAGTTAGAATGTTTAGGGATTATACTCTCCCAAAAGTTAGAATGTTTAGGGATTATACTCTCCCAAAAGTTAGAATGTTTAGGGATTATACTCTCCCAAAAGTTAGAATATTTAGGGATTATACTCTCCCAAAAGTTTGTTTATACTCGTAAGAGTTCTTATGGATTATACTCTCCCTTAAGTTTGTTTATACTCGTAAGAGTTCTCAGGGATTATACTCTCCCTTAAGTATGTTTATACTCGTAAGAATTCTTAGGGATTCTTGGCAGGTTAATCATATCTTCCGCTACCATACCCCTTACTCCCCCTAGCTTTAGAGACTGTCGCGTATAGAAACTTTGGGAATTATCCTTAGGTAAAATATTTATGAATCGGTGTATGCTTCTCTATCTTGCAATATATCTATCATCTTATGTTTTAGTCTTCTGAACACATTTACTATCTCAACATTCATTGTATGGACATTTGGCAATTATCTCAGCACAATATTCCATGTATGAGACATACTTCATCATAAAATTAGCATGCACAAGGGTTATCTCATTGTAGAATCAGAATATAAAAATCATCTCATCATCACATCAATCATGCATTAAGGGAAATTGCTAAAATTTTCCAAAAACTATGCTCCATTGATTCAAAATGTTTATCAACATAGGCAAATAAAGGGAACCTATGCCGGCCTCATTAAAAACATCTCTGTGGTAAAACCCGAAAGGGAAACCCACGTAGAGGGAAAAAGAGTGCCGGTGAAGCAATTATTCGAATGAAAAGAAAACATGAAAATTGTTCATAGGGGGAAAGATGGTAAAGGAATAACATCTTCCTCAAACATAAAACCTCTTCAAGTGGCACACGTTCCATGGCCTCAATATCTCCTTCCCTATCATGTCCTGGAGTTTGTAGGCTCCGCCTTTTAGTACCTGTACCACCTTGTACGGACCTTCCCAATTAGCCTCCATTTTTCCTGTATTTTTCAAGGCATCTGCTCTTCGAAGTACTAAATCTCCAGCTTGAAAGGAACGAGGAATCACCCTGCGATCATAAGCTGCCTTGATCCTGCTTTTATATCCTTCTGCTTTTAGTCTTGCCATCTCTCTTTCTTCCTCTACCAGGTCTAGGGCCTCCCTCATCAGCTCTTCATTCCTCTTCTCCTCAAAATACGTAATTCTGTGTGATCCTAGCCTGGCCTCGGGAGGTATCACCGCCGCTGCTCCATACACCAAATAAAAGGAAGATTCCCCTGTAGCTGTCTTGGGACTGGTCCTATAGGACCAAAGGACATTGTCTAGCTCTTTAACCCATCCTCCTCCTACCTTCTGTAATCGCGTTAGAATGCCATCCACTAGGATTCTATTTGTAACTTTCACTTGTCCATTAGCTTGTGGGTGAGCCACCGAAGTGAACCTCTGTATAATGTTTCATCTCTCGCACCACTTCCTCACCTTCTCTCCATTAAATTGTGTTCCGTTATCAGAAACCAAGATTCTTGGCACTCCAAACCTGCAACAAATATGTCTAGCCAGAAATAGAATTACATTATCTTCCTCTATTTTGGCCAAGGGTACGGCCTCTACCCACTTACTGAAGTAATCCACGGCCACAATCAAAAATTTCCTTCCCCCCGGGGCTAAGGGGAAGGGTCCGACTAGATCTATCCCCCATTTGGCGAAGGGATAGGGCGAGTACATGGCCCCCATCTCTTCTGCAGGTACTCGTATCAAGGGCCCATTCTTCTGACACTTCTCGCATTTCTTCACATATTCCTTAGCGTCTCTGATTATATTGGGCCAGTAGAAGCCCGCTCTAAATACCTTCTTCACCATAGTCTGATAACCTTCATGGCTGGACGCACACCCTTCATGAATATCCTTGATCACTAGCTCTGCTTCTCTTTTTGAAAGACATTTCAAATAAGGTTGAGCGAAGGATCTCTTGTATAATTGGTCCCCCAAAATACAATATTTCCTTTTCCAAGCTTTGGCCTCTCTGGACATTGGAGTTACCTGTCCTCTGTTCAGCTCTTCCCAAATCTCTCTCCTCCAGTCATCTCCCGCTGTTATTTCTCCGACCAAGGTTTCGGTGGCTAATTGGTTGACTTGGATCGAATTTTTGCACTTTTTTAAAAACTATACGATCCCCACAAGCGTATGGGTTCGTTAGTAGTACGATAAGTATACCAAGTAAAATTTCGTTCCAAGGACCTAATTGAGTGCTAGTGAATCCCTAAAGTTACGAGTATGCATGCTATTGTAGTAACTACACGTGTTTGTTTGGATTTTTGGGAATAAGAACAAAAATGTTAAACTAGATTAACTAAAGTAATGAAAACTAGTGACAAAAATAACAAGCTATCTAACTTTCGTTGGAAAGTGCAAGGGAAGGGTATTGCCTCGGCTGTTTCCGTGTTATGAGCAATTAAGTGAACTAGTGAACCAATTACATGATTTTACGACAAATTTGGGTCAAGCTAAAGGCTATCACATAAGTGTGCAAACCCCCTCGAAAGGCATAGGTAAACATCGTGCATTGATTAGCAATTATAGGATCTAACCAAATACCATAAGCCCCTAAGATAGTGTTTCATAAGCACTTTCAACACGGTTACTAATGCTTATGAAACGCCCTCTCACCAAACTCCTAGACGACCTCTACTCGTTTAGTGTCTAAGGTTGTCGGTCTAGCCATTAACACCCCTCTCGGGTGAGCTAATTACTAATTAACTTCTATTCAATTGATAAAAGCTCACACTCACACTCTCAATCATGCTACCCAACTCTCGTTGCAATAAACATAACCGAACATGCTTGCTAATAGGGTTGATCAACCAAATGAATCAATCAAAGTACAACTCTAGAAACATAAAAACCCAAATTATAAGCTAATCATGCAATTAATTCACAATTACACTAAATTCTCATCAAAACATCCACACCCAAGACAATTGAGGATTAGCCCATGGTTCTAGAAGAGAATCCCATGGCTACAACAACAAATAACATCAAACTCATAATAAAATAACAAGAGATTGAAGAAATTAAGAAAATACCAAATTGAATTGCAAAATAGAGTAATATCACCTTGATCATGCGAATTTAGCTACAAAACGATGTAATAGACGATGCCCGATGATAATCGTAGCTTGATTTGAAGTAAAAACCACTATTCTATCTAATCTATTGAAGAAATTAAACTAAAATGAAGAACACCTACAACTATGTGTTTGTGTGTGAGAAAATGCTTGGAAAAGGAGTAAGACTCCTTTCTAAAACTCAAATTGGAGCTATTTATAGTTGGGGTAGAAGTCTTGGACGAAATTTGCACTTAGGTCCCTCGAAAATGGAGAAAATGGCCAAAACACCCCGAAATTGATGTGACCCGGCCGGGTGGCTCCCACCCGGGCATGCCACCCGGCCAAAATACGAAACTCTTGGAAAATTGGCCTTGCCCGGGTCGAAACCACCCGGCCGGGTGGGTTTCACCCGGGCACAATACGAAAGTGATGAAAATCTGCCCTTGCCCGGGTGGTTTTGACCCGCCCGGGTCGATTCTACCCGCCCGGGTCGATTCTACCCGCCCGGGTCGATTCTACCCGCCCGGGTCGATTCTACCCGGGCATGCTTTTTCGTCTCTTCATATCTCGAGCTTCCGACCTCCGATTGACTCGATTCTTTTTTTCATTCCACTCCGTTTTTCGAGACGAATCCAACGGTGCACTCCTCTTTCTGATCCAGTAGAGTATAGTTGGTGTTTTGCTTCAAATTCCCTCGTATTTCCTATAAAATCGACAAAACACAACCTTTCTCTCATTTCGGCTTAAACAATCATATTCAATGCATAATTCAATGGAATCCACATCAAAGCATTCTTCACATGTGCTCCTAAAACGTGTAAATTTCACCCGAATCATTGGTCCGCCACTAACAGGGTTACCTTTCCGTGGCCCTCGAAGTCAGCGGAACTAGCCAGCTTAGATAGCACATCTGCCTTTACATTCTCTTCTCTTGGTACCTGTATTACCTCAAAGGTATGAAACTTATTCTTTAACTTGTTTACCTGTTCTAGATAGGCAATCATCCTTTCATCCTTGGCCAGGTACTCTCCCCTGACCTGTTGTACTATCAATTGTGAATCGGAATATAGGGTGATTTTATGTGCCCCTAATTCTGCTGCCATATTGGCCCCTCTGATCAGGACCTCATATTCCGCTCCATTATTTGAGGTTGAGAACCGGAATCTTACGGCCACTTGTACCTCCTGACCTTCTGGATCAACTAACACTATCCCGGCTCCACACCCTAATGCGGATACTGAACCATCAACGTACACTTTCCAACCTTGTTCTTCCTCCGTTCTGGTAGACTCTTGAATAAAGTCTGCTAAAGCTTGGGCCTTAATGGCCCTCCTGGGTTCATAATCAATGTCATACTCCTGTAATTCCACTGCCCATCTAACCATTCTTCCCGACAAGTCTGCTCTCCCCAGCGTCTGCTTTAAAGGGAAATTAGTCCGCACCATAACTTTATAAGATAAGAAGTAGGGACGCAATCGTCGGGCTGTCACTATCACTGCCAGGGCTGCTTTCTCCACCTCTGAATACCTGATCTCTGCCCCTTGGATGACTTTGCTCACATAATATATAGGTTGTTGTGTGGAGCCTTCCTCTTTCATCAGTGCTGTGCTCAGGGAATGTTCCCCTACCGAGAGGTATAGGAGCAAAACATCTCCCTGAGAGGGCTTCGTCAGCTTCGGAAGTTGTTCAAGGTGGACCTTGAGTTCCTCAAAAGCTTTTTCACATTGGTCGTCCCATTCGAACCTCGACCCCTTCCTTAATGTTCTGAAGAAGTGGTGACTCTTTTCGGCTGACTTTGCTATGAATCTACTGAGAGCTGCAATTCTACCATTCAGGGTTTGTAATTCCTTCAGATTTCGAGGGGGGTGCATGTCGAGAACTGCTCTCACCTTAGCGGGGTTGACTTCTATCCCTCTTTGAGTCACCATATATCCCAGGAATTTCCCTGACCCTACTCCAAAAGAACATTTAGCTGGGTTTAATTTAATACCATTTTCTCGAATTACCTGGAATATCTCCTTCAGGTCGTCAATATGTTCCTCTGCTCTGACACTCTTGGCCAGCATATCATCCACGTAAACCTCTATGTTCCTGCCTATTTGTCCTCGGAACACCGAGTCTACCATCCTTTGATGGGTGGCTCCTGCATTTATTAGTCCAAAAGGCATACGTACATAACCGAAAGTACCACATGTCGCTATAAAGCATACCTTTGGTATATCAAGGGGGTTCAACTGGATTTGGTGGTACCATTGGTATGCGTCCATCATGCTGAGTAATTCAAACCCAGAGGTGGCATCTATCAATTGGTCGATTCGGGGCAGGGGATACTGATCCTTTGGGCACGCTTTATTCAGATCTCTAAAGTCAATACACACTCTCCACTTGCCAGCTCCTTTAGATACTAGCACTGCATTTGACAACCACTCAGGGAACTGCACCCTCTTCACATGCCCTGCACTTAACAGCTTATCAATCTCCTCTTTCACAATGAGATTTTTCTCCTTACCAAAGTTCCTTAACTTCTGCTTCACTAGCCTAGCTTTGGGATCCACATTAAGGTAATGCGTTGCTATCTCTGGAGGGATACCTGTCATATCCGTCGCCGTGAAAGCGAAGATATCCGCATTCTCTTGGAGAGTGAGTATCATCTTTCCCTGGAGCTCAGGGTTCATGTGTGTGCCTATCCTGGTGGTGAATCCCTCTTTTCCTGGGTAGAGCTCGATGCTCATTAACTCCTCATCTGCTTTGGCTTTGGGTTGCTCTTGCCCTAGTTCACCCACTTTCTGTTTTTTCAATTCAGGGTCTTCACCCTTAAATCTCTCCATCCCTCGGAATACGGCCCTGTCTGTTATCTTGACCGATTCTACGTAACACTTCCTTGCCTGGTATTGGTCTCCACATATCTCTCCCACACCCCCCGAGGCAGGGAATTTCATCTTCATGTGGAAGGTGGAAATCACAGCCTGAAAAATATTCAAACTCGGTCTTCCCATCACCACGTTATATGAAGATGGGACATCAACTATCAGAAACTCTATCACTTGCACACGTCGGTTAGGAGCGGTTCCTAACCCTACCTGTAATAATGCTGAACCAAGGGGTTGAATGGCACCCCCTGAAAATCCATAGAGGGTTGTCTCCACTGGCCTGAGTTTTATGTTTAATTCCATTTTCTTAAAACACTCTAGGAACATAATATCAGCAGAGCTCCCCGTGTCCACAAAGATCCTGGCCACATCATATCCTGCTATATCCGTGGTAATGACTAAGGCGTCATTATGGATTTCTCTGGGTTCCCCAACGTCTTCTGGCCTAAAATGAATATCGGGAGCTGCTGTCATCTTTCCTATCTCACGACATTCCATGTTCCTTCCACTCTTTAATTACCTGACGCTCTGCTTCCTCTGCCGGAAGGAATCCCCATCGGCGGGGCCACCCATGATCATGTGAATAGTTCCCCTCTTTTGCGGAGGGGGTGGCTGATCCTCTGTACTCTTCCTCTGTTCTCTTCTATTATCCTCTGGCTTGCCTTCAGGGTCTTTTCTCTTCTGCCCTCTGGAACCTTGTCGATCCCTGAAAATAAATTCCTTTAGGTGGCCTGCTTGAATCATTCTCTCTATTTCGTCTTTCAGGTGCCAGCATTGGTTCGTATCGTGGCCATAGTCATTATGGAATCTAAAGAATCTATCTGACTTGGGATTCTGAGGGCCCCTGTTTCGTGAATAGGGGAACTTCATATCGGGATGGTCCCCTACCACTTCTAAAACCTCTGCCGGCTCGATCCTCAGAGGGGTATATCTCCTCATCCTTCCCCTAGAGTTCCAGGGCGCAACTTCCTCTCCTTTCACATTTCCCAGCCCCCTCGCACTCCGGTGTTTTTCTGGACTAGGCCTCCTTGGTATTATCTCCCTTCTTCGTTCTCCATTACCCACTATTGTCTTGGTCTCCGATCGCTTAGCTTTCCTCACCTCCTCCAGGGTGAGGTATTTCTCTGCTCTCCTTAGCAATTCATCAAAGGTCCGTACCGGCTTCTTGGCTAGAGACGTAAACAAGTCTTCGTCCCTTAATCCATTAGTAAGAGCATTGATTTTGACCTCCGAAGAAGCTGTTGGTACCTCTAAGGCCGCTTGGTTGAATCTTTTCAAGAAAGCCCGAAGACTCTCATTCTCCCCTTGTCGCATGTTAAACAAGGTAAGGGTGGCCCTAGGTTGCCTCCTAGCACTGGCAAATTGGTGCAGGAATAGTTCACTAAACTCCGACCATGAATGGATAGTATCCGGACCTAGCTGGGTGAACCATTGCTGTGCCGCTTTAGATAAGGTGGTCAGAAATACTCTGCACTTGACGCCCTCCCCGTATCGGTGCAATAGGGCAGCGTTCTCGAACCTCATCAAATGCTCGTACGGGTCTGTGGTGCCATCATATTCGAAATTTAAAGATTTAAAATTAGGAGACAATTCATCTTGTAAAATATTGGATGAAAATTGATAACCAGTAACATAAGAAGGTTTACTTACATTATCAATCATATGATTTTACATGTCTTTCATTTCTCTCCGTAAAGCCTGTATTTGGTCACTGACCGCTCCCTGGTAAGTGTCATCCGTACTTTCTCCTATCCCCGTATCCAGAGTGGTATCACCAGGGATCCTCTCCGTATTCCTCTTGGGAGGGCGATCAAGAACACTTCTTTCGGCTTGAGAAGGCGCTTTTTCTTCCTGATTCTGGGGGAAACCTTCATTCTTAGAAGGGACCGGAGCCGAATCAATGACATGTTCCGGGGGATTCTGCTTCTTTCTTTCATTACTTGGTGGAATGGGTCCAGGAGGGCGAAGTCCACGAGATGCAATTATCCTTTCCACTGCTTGCTCTATCATCCCATCCAATTGATCTTGAGAGACAGTAAAGAGTTCTGGTTGGGCATTGGGTTGCGGAGTGTCCTTGTTCGTCCCACTCCCCGAAGCTTCTAAAGTACCCGCCGTGTTCCCCTCCTGGACAGGAGGAATATCTTCCAATGTAGGGTTTACAGGTTGTTTCCCTAGATTTCTGTTCACAGGAAAACCTAGTGGGGGTGGAGGAAAGGGAAGAGGAGTGGAATCTCCCTTCTCCTTAGTCTGCTTCGTCAAATCTTGCTCTCCACCCATTTAATATGGAACTTTTCTCACGCCTTAGCTAGAAATGTTCCCACAGACGGCGCCAGATGATGCGTCGAAAAAGAACGCCTTTAGATATCGACCGTTCCTCTACGAGCACTGCTAATCACGAATCAAATCACTCGGTTATCTTTGGCAATCTTCAAGTGAATCTCCTTGAGAATCCGAAAATGACCTGCAAAAATACGCCGGAGGGGGGCTCCGGCGCGGGAGCTCCGACGCTCAAGTCAGAATCGATCTTAGGAGAATCAAAGAGGAATTCCCTTGTATCTCTAGGGAAATTCCGGCGAATACAGTGGTGTTTCTTCTCAAATTCGTATGTATTTTATCAGAATCTATCTATTGTATGTAAAACGTAATCAAAAATATAGAAAATAACCTGTTTATATACCTGGCTCTTTTTCCGGGAGAGGGAAAGACTCGTTCTCCCTATGAATTCGGCCTACTCCCCTGAAAACTCGGTCCAACCTCCTAGATACTTGGCCCCTTCCTATATTGACTCATTCCTTTGATTGAGCTATGAAAGGATGAGCCATAGTATGCGTTCCCCTTTGGGCCCTATCCTTAGGCCCAAAGGATATTAACCTTCGAATGTGGGCCAAAAGCCCAACCAATCCCCTTTCCCTTTTGAGGCCCAGGGGTGTATTAATCCAATCCTTCAAGCTTATTGACCTAATCAAAACTATCATAACTTATCCCATTTCCACGTGTCGACTTTTCCGAGAGAGACATATTTATTTACATCAACATGGAAACTATATTTCAATTTATTTATTGATATAATACAATTATTAAATACTTCCTCCGTCCCAAAGGAATTTGCACACCTAGAATGACACACAATTTAAGAAATGTGTAAGGAAAGGTGTAATGACTAATGAGTGATGTTTTGAGGGTTAATTTTGTAAAGTTTTATGAATAAAGTAAAGTAAAATGTGGATTGAGTGTGGGAAAGTAATGACATATGGATAAATAAGAGTATATTTTGAGGGTGGGGGTTACGAAGATATTTCATTTTATGGAGTGTGTAAATTGGTATGGAACATCCATATATGAAAAGTGTGCAAATTTCTGTGGGACGGAGGGAGTACAATGTAAAATTTATACCTAATGCAATATTGCAAGTTATGTTTTATTTTAAAATAAGTTCTCAACCTGTTTTTTTAAATTAACCTTCATATTTAACTATTCTATTTTTTATAAAATAATTTTGATATTTAATTAAAATAATTTCTAGATTTTATTTTGTAAAATATTTTTTAAATATATATAACAAATATTAAATAAAAATAAAATTAAGATTGATGACATATAAATAAAGATAAGAATAAATTTAATAAAATATAAAATATAAGAAAAAAAGGAATTATAATAAATGTGTTTTTAAAAAAACTAACAAGTCATTTGTTTAAGAAAATGAGGATAGAGAAGATGTGTTTAGTGATTCAGTTGCTTGGGAGGTTTTTGCTTGTTTGAAATGATTGGCTTGTGTAAGATGGAGTTTGAGGATTCCTAGCTAACTCCGCTGATTGGTATGAAGTTTTTAGCTTGGAATGCTCGTGATTTGAGGGGCCACAAGCTTTTCATAAACTTAGACGAGTGATAGCCGTAAATAAATCTTCGGTACTCTTTGTGATGGAAACTAGATTGTTCTCTAGGGTTGTTAAGGCTTGGAATGCTTTTTTCAATTTTAAGTACTGTTTTGCTGTGGATGCACTGGGAAAAAAAGGAGGATTTGTTCTTTTTGCTAATGATGAAATAGAAGTGTGTTTGCAGTCTTACTCCATGGGTCATGTTGATGTCTTAATCTCTTGGAATGAGATGCAATGGCCAATAAAAAGGTATGGAATATAAAAGAAAAAAGAAAAAAGAAAACTTAAAACCATAAGCTCACAAGTCGAGCCAGAGGCCGGAGTGCCGTTAAAACCTTGCCTGGGAAAACCCTCCTTAGGGACAAAACCCAGGCGAAGGAAAAAGGTAAACTCCTCTAACAATCAATGTCTGTAAAATACAGTATACAAATCTTTATCCAAGAAAGTAAGTAAGAAATCTGGAGGGTATCCCCTCCAGATGCAGTTGATCTTCGTCTTGGACACTGTGTCAGCCGCCTGGTTGGCCTCTCTAAAAGTGTGAGAATACCGAATGTGCATGTCTGTGGTAAGAGGATGAACCTGACTCCAAAGACCCTGTAGACGCCAAGGAACAGAAGGAGTAGAACTCATCAAAGTGCTAACTGTCAGACTGGAGTCTGACTCGATCCATAAGAACCACCACCCTTGGGAATGTGCATACTGAATAGCAATGAGTGCCGCTGCTAACTCCGCCTCAAATGGAGTACCCCAACCAACCTCTTGGGCAATAACCGCAACAAAGAACCCCCTGAAGTTCCTAAACACCGCCCCTGCATGCAAACTACCTGGAGAGGATGTTGCACTGCCGTCTGTGTTGATCTTGTACTAATCCGGATCCGGAGGGATCCATCTAACAGACGAGCCCTGACGAGTCGGCTTGTGCCTGCCCAATACACCAAGAGACCTGGCAATCAAGAGATGCCGAACTGAACCGTCAGAGTAACCCCGAGAGATGCTATTGGCTTCCCTAATACCAGCAACGATTTGCGCCATGCATCGTCTGACTGAAGGAGAGACCCCATCAAAGACCACCCTGTTCCGAAGAGCCCAAATTGCCCAAACTGTAGTGACAAATACCGCTCTCCATAACTCCAAGGACTGTGGACCCAAGCGAACTCTGGTAGCCTGGAGGAAGATATCAAGAAAGCTGATCCCCGTGTGGATCGTAACTCCAAAAAGCTGAGTCAGATGCTGAAGAATCTCCAGAGTGAATGGAAAGTGAGCTAACAAGTGGTCTAAAGACTCAGAATCTCTACGACAGAGCATACACATCGAAGGACCGTGAATCCCAAATGAGACCAGCCAATCAGAAGTAGGGAGCTTGCCCCATATCGCCCTCCAAATAACCGTAGAACGACACATCGGTATAAAGGAACTCCAAATCCACGACGACCAGCCAAGACGAGGGAGAGGAGATCTGAGCATGTCATAGGCTACTGAAGAGGTTAGCTCCCCTGAGGTAGTACCTTCCCAAATACGTTTGTTAGGGCTATGAAGAACCCGAATCTGAAGGATATCTCTTACTATATCTGTGAAGTCCATGACGAAGCACTCCTCAAAGTGCCAGCAATCGTCATAGAAGAAGTCCCCAACCGTGCTCTTCAGGGTAGCCGCAAACCAATCCGGGAGGCCAATCTTATCAGAAATAGTGTATCCCAACCAGTTATCATGCCAAAAGCTGACTGTCGAACCCCTACCAATCAGCCACCTTGACCCATGAGAAAGCCTTGAAACGTGAGGATGAATACCTGGCCCAATAGATGAGATCCTCCCGTGGGGACGCAATCTGCCATCCGAGGAAAAGTGTCTCCTGTGAAGCAGAGCTGTATCTGGAGATCTGTGCTGAAGAATGTCCCAACTCAACTTACAGAGAAAGGAGGCATTCGCCAATCTAATGGAGCGAACCCCCATCCCTCCTTCTCCGAAGGGCGCACAAACCCTCTTCCACGAGACCGAACAAGAACCACTCTTACGATTGATGTCACCCTTCCAAAGAAAGTTGCGCATAACAGATTCCACTTGGCGAAGTAGCGAACTGGGCCATTTGTAAACCATCATAGAGTGGACCATAGAACCTGTGATAACCGAGTTAATCAAGCATCGTCTCCCTGCCAAGGAAAGGGAGCTACCCTTCCAACGACTAAACTTAGCAATAACATCGTCTGCCACAGGCTGTAAATGAGCCTTTCTGGGGCAACCTCGAAAGATCGGAACTCCTAGGTAGGTGAAAGGAAGGGAACCTTCTACGATGCCTGTGACCCTGTGCATCCGACGACGAATTCTTTGGGGAACAGCACGCCCAACGAAAGCCCTAAACTTCGGAGGACTATAGATCTGACCTGAAAGATGACCATACCCCTGTAAAATAGCATGTAGGTTCCTGATATTAGACTCAGTGGCCCTAAAAAATATCATGATGTCGTTCGCATAGAAAAGGTAACGAGGGACAAAACGGATGGGACGAAGACGGCCTCTATCGATCTCCTAATCAATCCATCGCCCGAGCGCCTCCTCCGCAATACAAAAAAACAATGGTGAAAGAGGATCTCCCTGACGAACACCCCTGGAGCAAGAAAGTACCCCTTCGGCTCCCCATTGATGAGAACTGAAATCCTAGACGAATCCAGGATTCCTCTCACCATAGATATGAAAGTAGTACAGAAGCCCATCCTAGCCATGACGGCCTCCAGAAATCGCCAAGAGATGGTGTCAAATGCTTTAATCATATCAATCTTCAAGGCCATATACCCGTGAACTCTCGGGTAGTCCAGGGTATTAATGGCGTCAGATGCAAGAGCGATGCAGGTGTGAATTCGCTTGCCCGGGACGAAACCAAACTGATAGGCAGAGAGACAACTACTAACAAAAGTGCCCAATCTCGAAGATAAAACTCTGGTCATGACCTTAAAGATGAAGTTACCCATCACAATCGGACGAAACTCCTCAACTTTACGGGCCCCTTCCATCTTGGCAACAAGCGTCATGAAACAGGAGTTCAGCCCAGGAGGTAAAAGTCTGAAAATGAAGTAGTGTCTGACAGCATCGACCACCTCCTGGCCCACAATGTCCCAACATCCCTGGTAAAAGCAGCCTCCGAAGCCATCTGGACCCGGAGCGCTCGAAGCATCCATATCAAAGACAGCCCTTCGAACCTCTTCCGCTGAAGGAGCACTCACAAGGAGACCATTATGGTCATCAGTCACCACGGTATCCATAAAGTTGCCCAGAATACTAGCATCGAAAGGAGATGCCCGATCATCCGCAAACAACTGAGAATAGTAAGTAACCACATGGGAACTGATGGTGTCCAAGTCCGAAGTAAGTATGTCGTCAATGAGAAAAGACGTGATACCCCCCCTGGCTGTCCTAATCTGCTGAGAAATGTGAAAGAATCTAGTGTTTCTATCTCCGTCAGTCAACCACTGCAAACGGTTCCTCTGAGTGTAGTATTCCTGCCTGGCCGTCAACAACCCATCAAGATCAACCTGAGCCTGAATCTCTTCTGCAAAGGCTGCCTCAGAATCACCTTCCAAATCAATACGATGCTGAATATCAGCCAGGCGACGAGTGGAAGACTCGATCTGAGTGAAAACATTCCTGAACACAGTCTTGTTCCAAATCTTCAATGCAGACTTGAGCCTCTTCAGCTTCCACATAAAACAGACAATGGGGTTTTGGTGCATCAACGGCTGGGTCCATGAAGACTCTACAACTGATCTGAAGGAATCATGCTGACACCACATACTGAGGAACCGAAATGGACGACGAACCTGAACCCAGTCTGATCTGACAGTAAGGAGCAGGGGATGATGATCTGACTTGTGTCTGGGAAGAGCAATAACCTCCACGCCAGCCCAAAGATCCAAAAAATCCTGATTAGCTAACACTCTGTCCAACCTAGCAGCTTGAAAGCCCCTAGGACCCCAGCGAATAGACCACGTGAACTGAGACCCAGCTATATCCAAATCAATCAAACCCGACTCATCCATGAATTTCCTGGAATCAAGAGAGGCCCTAGGAGTAGCCACAGAACCCGGACTTCTCTCATGCGTCCCTGTCACCACATTAAAATCACCCAAAACACAGAGACTAGTAGCAGAGAAAGCTAAAACATCGGACCACATCAAACGACGAGTTATATAAGAATTACTAGCATGCGTAAAACCAAAAGACCAATAATGAGTGGCATCCCTAGTCTCAATCAAAACAATCTGGTCTGAGTTATGACAAACTCTAGATGTAGGAACATGGGTAGGCTTACATAGAATCCAAATATTGGGAGCCGATACAACTCTATCGTTAACAGTAAACACAACCAAATTCAAAGACTGCAAATAACGAGAGGGAAGGCTAGAAATCATAACCTTAGGCTCGTAGATAGCGACCCAATCAGGGTTATGAGTGCGGAAAAGCTCATGAAGGGCATTCCTCGTCCGAATATACCCCACCCCGCAAATGTTCCAAGACAACACTATCATGGATCACTCGTCGAGCCGTGCATCGGCGGCTGATAGCAAGAATCCTCCCCAGACTAGCGTCTGGTATGCCTCGAAACACTCGATTGCTCCGTCAAGCTGGTGTCCTCTACCGTAAAAGGTTCCTTGGTAGTATCCCTAAGGGAGTCATGAGCCGGGGCACTCCTTCCTTTGACAGGACGTTGAAGCGGCGATGCTATGGGTCTAGCATATCTACTACGGGCGTGCTCCAAGATGGAAGAGACCAAAGGAGGTGGCGCCATCTGAAAGTTGTTCAGTCTAAAAGAACCAGAATCTGACTCGTCACCCTGATGCTGCTCGGAATCAGGGTTTTCATCTGAAAGGGCCTCAAAAGTGTTCCCCACAGGAACTAGGGCTGAGTTGGGGTCCTCCACGTGTGCCCCATCGGTAGGCCTGGAGCCCCTCTTAGACTTGCTCCGTCCCCGACGGGCAGAAGCCCTCCGTTCACGTCGCTTGGCAGATTTCCTACAAACAGCGAGAGAATGGCCCACGATCTTACAGGAGGTGCAAAATTCAGGAAGAGTCTCAAAATGGACCTGAGCGAAATATCTGTGACCATCCAGCAGAAATGGAATGTTGTCTGGGGGGGCGGTAAGCATATCCACCTCGACTAGTAATCTGGCATAGTGGCCCATCGTGCCCTGTAAGGTACGCTCATCAATCTGCACCAGAGTACCTAACACAGATGCCAATGACTCCAAGATCAAAGGGTCCCAAAACACAATTGGGAGATCCGAAAGACGAACCCATACCTGGGCCAGCGAAGACCTAAAAGTGTTCGGGTTAAAGTGAGGAGACCATGTTATAAGATGAATGACCCCTGGCCTTAACTGCCAAGACCGGGTCTCGAATATCCGATCCTTATCCTCTGAAGTGGGAAAGCTGATATTGAAAAAACCCTTGCCCAAATAGACAACCTTGAGGTCTGTAATCTGCCATAAGGACCGAAGTGTCTCGAGCAGGTGTGCATGCTCATAATGTTTCTCCCCTGACTGGATGATGACCCTACCAATTACCGTGTTCACAAATTGGGAAGCCCTCCTCTGAAATATGTCCTTATCAATATTGACTACTAGGACATCTCCATCTAAAACTGGCCTCATAGATTCCGGTAAACTGGCACTAGGCCGTGAGGGCCCCTGTTTTTTACTGGCTGTGACCTTGGCATACGAGACACCCATGGGGGTGCGTACCTGCGAGGGAATGGAAGACGAAGCAGTACCAGAAGTAGGGGTGAAAGTAGGATATTCACTTTGATAAGTGGACGTACCCTGTATGCCGGAGGGATGAGAGTGACCACCCCGTCCGGCGTTGGTTGCGCCAATCTGCACAGGGGCAGAAGCATGATCAAGCATAAGAGCCTTTTCTCGAGATTTATCCCTAGGATCTCTCTTGCGTGTAGGTGCATCGTCCACGGCAGCTTGCGGAGAAATGGAGGAAGGAGTAAATCCAATGGAAGAAGAGACAATTTCAGAATCAGAGACATATGACGTACCCGATTTGCCGGAAAGACGAAGGGAGTCGTCATTTCCGGCCGATATATCGCCAAGCTTCCTCGATGCAGTAACAAGGGGTGGAGTATCCACTAGAGAGATCATTTGCATGGAACAATAGACGTCAACGCCCGGTAGACCGGAAACGAGAGGGTGCTCAACGTTCCCGGTAATGTGTCCGCCAATCTGCAGCCCCGCGGGAGCATTCGCCGAATCATACAGAGGTAATGGCACATGAGGGTGCACCAACTCTGGGTGTACTAAGGAAACCAGTGGGTGCACCCAGGGTGGGTGTATGGAGTGAAACTGTGGGTGTGAAAACTGAGGGTGTGTTAACTGAAACTGGGGGTGCACATCTGATTGGGCAAACCCTAGCCCATAACCAAGCCCATTGGAGGGGTGAAACCCTAGCTCCTGTCCAGGAAACTGAGTGGCCGCCGCCGCCATGGAGGTCGCCGGCAAGGCGAAAACTCCGGCAGCCTGATGGGAGAACGGTGCGATGTCGCCGGCCGCCGGGACAGGTGGTGCCGGCATGGAGAAGACCTCTCTAAGAGACGCGGCAATTTGGGCATGGATGAGGGATGACAACGACGCGGCGTCGAACGGAAGAGGGGGAGGGCGTCGTTCGTGAGAACCCATTGACGCCGTTGGAGCACCATTGACGCCGGACTGGTTTAAGGCAAGGTCGACGGAAGGCCCCATTGAAGCCGAAAGGGTGGCTGAGGTTGAAGACGCCATTGAAGCAGAGGTTGCGACAGGAGGCGCCATTGATGCCGGAAGGCTGGCTGAGGAGGGAGACGCCATTGAAGAGGTTATTGGAGCAATGGATGAGCCGCGCGACGGCTGTGCTTGTGCGCGGCGAGGAGCTCCATGGGCGGAGTTGCTTCCTTGCGAGAATGCAGCCATGGCAGCAGTCGGCAAAAAGAAAAAAACCAGCTTCGGCTGGAGTGTGGTGGGTGCCGGTCAGTGGTGACCGGAGTTGAGGATGATTTGTTGGATGCCGGCGACGCTGGAAAACGGCCGGCGGTGAGAGGGACAAGAGTGATTACGGGAATTAGTGTGTGAAATCGCACACATTACTATGTGTGAGACTGAAAAGTGCAACATGAACTAGAGTGCACAACATACACTCGAGTCCATAGCAGACCAACCCATTAATTTTGATGATTAGAACAAAACATATTGAAATGAACAACTCTTAAATGAACAACTCAGATGTTGGTCCCATGAACTGTTAAAAAAAATCCAACACTCACATGATCAATCCAAATCCTGGATTATTGGTGGTGATTTTAATGAGTTTTTATTTAGTTCTGAAAAAATTGGCGGAGTGATTAATTGGAAGACAAGAAAAAAAATGGAGAATTTTAGAAATCTCTTAAATTCTTTAAATCTCTCTGATATGGGATTTAAAGGACCTTGTCATACATGGACTAATAAAAGGAAAGGGACTCATTCTATTAAAGAAAGACTCTACAGATTTGTTGCAAACTCAAATGGTTCAACATGTTTCCATCTTATACGGTTCACAATTTAAACTGGTTTGGATCGGACCATAGGGTCATCAGTCTGGTTTTTGAGCTTCAAACTTTGAAATGTAGGCCGTGCACTCATAATCAGTTTCATTTCGAAAATGAGTGGCTCCTTGAGAAGACATGTAAGGAAGTAATTAAGAAAGTATGGAGCAATCAACATAATCAAATGCCACTTACTGAATGACTTCAGAATTGTGCTAAGGAATTAAAAATGTGGGCAAAGAGAAATTCTGGCTCACTGGATAGAAAAATTAAACAGGTCTCTGATACAATTAATAAGCTGGAAAGCCATGAAATACAAGATGAGGGGACACAGGATATTTCTAAATTAGAAGATGAATTGGAAAAACTTTTTTCCCATCAAGAAGAAGTTTGACACCAAAGATCAAGGATTAATTGGATTACTAGCGGAGACCGAAACACAACGTACTTTCATAGACGTGCAATACAGAGGCAAAAGCGCAACAAAATTACAGGTTTGTTGGATTGTACAGGAACTCTTGTATCTTTACAAGATGCCGTTGAGGAGGTGTTGTCAACCTACTTTGGGAACCTGTTTGCTTCAATAAAACCATCAAGAAGTGATATCCACAAAGTTACTAGGTATACTAGACGTTCGGTAACCGCGGATATGAGTAACTATCTCGATACAAAATTCTCTCGATAGGAAATCAAAGAGGCAGTTTTTAGCATGCACCCTTACAAAGTTTTTAGCATGCACCCGAACAAATCAAGAAACATGGGAGATCATTGGAGAGTGTCGGTGACAGAAGCGATTCTTAAAGTGTTAAATAAGCATCAGGAGTTGGGAGAGTGGAACAAAACCCTGATCACCTTGATTCCGAAAGTAAGATCACCAAACAATCCCTCTCAATTTCGGCCCATCAGTCTTAGCAATGTTTGCTACAGGATTGTGGCGAAAATAATTGCAAATCGTTTAAAAAAAGTAATGCCGAAAATAGTGGATGAGAACCAAAGGGCATTTATTGGAGATAGACAAATATTTGATAATGTTTTGATGAGCTACGAGTGTATACACTGGCTTAGAAATAACAAAAGTTCTACCGGATATGCTGCTTTAAAACTGGATATGAGCAAGGCATATGATACAATCCAGTGGTTTTTTATGAAAAGAGCAAATGCAGAGAATGGGTTTTTCTGAAAATTTTGTCCTTTTAATCCTTAGGTGCATTACGACGGTTTCGTATTCCTTTAAGGTCAATGATAGGATCATTGGAAATGTTCGACCATCTAGGGGGCTCAGACAGGGGGACCCTTTATCTCATTTCTTGTTTGTTCTTTGCGCTCAGGGCCTCTCAGATTGTATCAACAGGATTGCCTACGAAGGAAAGTTGGAAGGCATTAGGGTGGCACGAGGTGCCCCTATGATTACACACCTCCTCTTTGCGGATGATAGCATTATTTTTTTCAAGGCAAAACAAAATTTTGCAATTAATCTGAAAAACACTCTTTTGGACTATAAGAGGGCGTCAGGACAGATGGTGATTTTTGATAAAACAACGATGTTATTTAGTCCAAAAACTGATGTACTTAACCAGAATAAAATTTAAGAGGTGCTCAATGTTACACTAACACAAGGACATCAGCTTTACTTGGGACTCCTGACCTTCTCTCTTCATAGTAAGACCGTAAGAGAACATAATTCACTTACATCCTTGATCGTATGAAGGAAAAAGTTGATAATTGGAAGAACAAAAATTTCTCTATTGGTGGAAAAGAGGTACTGATTAAAGCAGTTCTTCAAGCGATTCCAACTTATGTTATGGCATGCTTTAAAATCCCAATTCAAATTTGTAATGAGATGGAGTCTATCATTGCCAATTTTTGGTGGGGTTAGGAAAATGGAAAAAAGAAGATTCATTGGCGGAAGTGGGAGGAACTTTGTAAGCCTAAGGAGGAAGGTGGGATGGGGTTTAGAAAAATGACCTCTTTTAACCAAGCACTTCTAGCCAAAAAAATCTGGCGTCTGATCGAAAACCCAAACTCATTGGTTGCCAAAGTCCTTAAGACCCGCTATTACAAGCATGTAGATATTTTGGAGGCGGGAATCGGTAATAATCCATCTTTTATGTGGAGATCGATTATTTCGAGTTTACCACTTAACCAAAGTGGAACCAGATGGACGGTTGGGGATGGTAACACGGTGTCCCTTTTCAAACATGCGTGGGTGCAAGGTCTAGATGAAGGCTTCATTAAATCTAGAATTGTTGTAGGTACAAAGGTCACGGCCTTTCTCGATGATGCCCGGGAATGGAAGAAGGATTTGCTCCGCCTGACTTTTCTTCCTTTTGAAGTTGAAGGAATTCTAAGGACAATAGTGGGGAGGGCTGATGAAAAGGATGCTCGATTCTGGAAACATGACATTCTAGGGAGATATTCCGTAAAATCTGGATATAAGGCGATCAATGAGAATTTTTTAAGACAATAGGGGTGTTGGGAAATAAATTGATTTTGATTAAGATACCAAAACCCCTGAATGATGATGGTCAGCTTAGTTGAGATAGATAGAAAGTTTATCAGTCTAGTTGTCTCAGGATAGTTGAGACAATAAAATTGCCTAAGTCTAGAATCTCAGAAATGTTGAGATCTTTAGTGTTCAGGTTAGTTGTCCAAAGCTGAAATGTTAGCCAACTTGTTATCATAAGTTCATTAGATCAAGGCTACTGAATGTATGAAGACAAGTCTACTGAAGAGGACAACAAGGCCGAATGATCAAGAGCTCAAGTAAGCTTGTACAGATAAGAAGAGAAAGGCACTGATAAGGGCTATGATAGATCAAGTCTTAGAAGATCAGGAGCATTGAATGCTACTGTCTCAGAAGACAACATTAATGAAGCATTAAAGCCATCAAGCTTAAACAAGCATTGAAGACTTAGAAGAATTAAAGACTGAAGAATTGAATGAATGGAGGAACATTCCATTTGCAGCAGAAATGTTCAAAGTACTTGTCCCATCTGACCGTTGGGAAAGTACTAGGTCTGTCATGAATCAACCTTGGAAAATGTGCAAATTTGGAAACTGACACAAGCCTTCTCAGCCGCATTTTTCAGAAGTCAACACATTCATTCAAGCAACCATTGAAGAACCTTCTTACACAGTGGATAATAAAAGGGTGCTCTCATAGCCGTTTCAATGGAGCTGCAAATAGACAATTTGAAAGTCTATCTCTCCAACGGATAGATGATCAAATTGTTCTATAAATTCAGAAGTGATCCAAGGATTCAAGCATCTAACTATCTGCTATCAAACTACTATCAAGCATTCAAGGAAACCCAAGTCTATTTCTTATAATACCAAGTTTCCTGATCACTTCTAGTTAAGCCAATCTTGTAAAATCCAAGCTTAGCATAGAGATACCCTAACCCCTTTACACTGCTCTTATTGTAAAGGATATCTCAATTAGTTGGAACCAAACCTCAAACCCTTACCTCATAAGTGAATTAGAGTTTGTTGTAGAAGTGAGAAGTTAAAGACTGTTTAGAGTAAATACAGTCTTAACTCAGAGAAGTTTAGCACTAGGACTCAGTTTATCCTAGGGATCAAAACACTAAGAGAGTGTTGTTGATCAGTGCACCTTGGCACTTTAAAACAAGCTAATTCCATGTGTTAAGGAATTATCATGTTCAATCAGGGAAAGTGGATGTAGGAGCTTGAGCCTCTGAACCACTATAATTTGTTGTGTCATTTACTTTCTGTATTCATTATTAACTTACATTGCATACAAAGATTCTTTTAAAATAGTTAAGTTCAGCAAAATTAAACAAAACAGTTTTTGGAAAAAGTCCCTGATAAACTGGTTTTTCAGAAATTAACTTGGAGTATTCTTTCAAAGAAAAGGCCAACCACATTCTGCACTTAGCAACTCTTTTAGATAGTTATCCAACTGATCACTTCATAGTTTTTAGTAGGTTGATTATCTATTATAGTTATTGTTGGTCCTTGATGGAGTATGACACAAGTGTATGGGGGGGGGGGAATGCACTTGTGTATGGAAATTCTTTCTTTCTTTTAAAAAACAACAGTTTGATTTGATCAGGAAGGTTGTCTGACAACTAGCCTGAGTGAACTTCTATAGATACCTGTCCTACTGAAAACTAGGAAGTGATCAGTTGGATAAATATCTAAATGAATTGCTAAGTGCGGAATGTGGTTGGCCTTTTCTTTAAAAGAATAGTCCAAGTTAATTTCTGAAAATAACCAGTTGATCAGGGACTTTGTCCAAAACAGTTTTTCTTAACTTACTGAATTTAACCTTTTTGAAATGAATGATTGCAAGTAATATAAGCAATAAGATGAGTGCAGTAAGTAAATGACACAACAATTTATAGTGGTTCAGAGTCTCAATACTCCTACATCCACTTTCCCTGATTGAACATGATAATTCCTTAACAATGGAATTAGCTTGTTTTATAGTGCCAAGGTGCACTGATCAACAACACTTCCTTAGTGCTTTGATCCCTAGGATAATCTGAGTCCTAGTGTTCAATCTCTCTGAATTAAGACTGTGTTCTTCAATAACAGTCCTTAATTCCTCACTTCTTCAACAAAACTCTACTTCACTTAATGAGGTAAGGGTTTGAGATTTGGTTCCAACTAATAGAGATATCCTTTACAATAAGAACAGTTTAAAGGCTTAGGATATCTCAATGTTAAGCTTGGGATTTTATAAGAAATGTCTTAGCTTTTGAAGTGATCAAGAAACTTGGGATTCTTAAGAATAACTTTGGTTTCCTTTGATTGCTTGATGATAGTTTGATAACAGATAGATGGATTTTTGAATTCTTGGATCACTTCTGAATTTATAGAGCAATTTGAGCAACTATCCGTTGGAGAGATAGCATTTCAAATTGTCTATTTGCAGCTTCCTTGAAACGGCTATGGAGGGCAACCTTCTATTATCCAGTGAGTAAAAGGCTCTTTGTTGGTTGCTTGAATGATTGTGTTGACTTCTGAAAAATGCGGCTATACAGACTTGTGTCAGCTTCCATATTTGCACATTTTCCAAGGTTTATTGTGGCAGACTTTGTACTTTATCAACGGTCAGATGGGACAAGTTCCCTGAACATTCCTGCTGCAATTTGGAATGTTCCAACATTCATTCACTCCTTCAGTCTTTAATGCTTCTATGTCTTTAATGCTTGTTCAGGCTTGTTGGCAATTAATGCTTCAATAAATATGTCTTCTGAGTAATCAACATTCAATGTTGTGATCTTCAAACTTTTACAAGCTGATCTGATATAGCTCTTATTAGTATAGTGCAGCTTGACTTCATATCTTTGATCACTCAGCCTGTCCTCTTCAGCCAACTTGTCAATGTTGTATCCTTCAGCAGACTTGTCCTAAAGTACTAATACTCAACAAGCTGCCTAACATTCCAGCTTTGGACAACTATCCTGAACTTTAAATCTCACAACACTACTGAGATTTAGACTTAAGCATTCTTACTGTCTCAACTATCTTGAGACAACTAGACTGATGTTTTTCATGATTGTATCTCAACTAATCTGATCATCATCAATCAGGGGTTTTGGTATCTGAATCAAAATCATTTTATTTCCCAACAATTTCCCCCTTTTTGATGATGCCAAAACCTATTACAAATGGAACTTGACTTATACTAAACTTTGTCTTCATGATGAATGATCTGGTCAACTTTCCTGAAACAAACTGTTAGCACAATAATAAATCAAATATAGGTTATGTCAGGTTAGTTGAGATAATGAGTTGTTATCTCTGATACAAATAGTGATCCTTTAATATATATCATGAGGCATTACAATGCAGAAAATCAAAAGGATTAACTACGCTAGTACAAGGCAAACAAGTAAAGATAACAACAGATAAAGAAAAACATAGAAGGGAAAGAGGACTTATGCTTCAGAGTGAGCCATCATCTTGGGGAACAATTCCATACTGAGCCCAGACTCTTTTCTCAAACTCCCAGATGTCCTGATTAGTTCCCTTGGGACCATGCTTCATCTTCTCCATCTTCATGATGGAGATAAACTCCTCCAAAATCTTCCCTTCATCTATCTAATTCCCATTGAACTTGGGAGGCATGTACAAAATGGGACCAGGGGCTTTGAATTCTATTTTAGCCATGTCAGCTACTGCAAACAACTTCTGATATAAGTCCTTGTGATTCTCAAACATGAACTGAACAAATACTTCTTCAACATCTTCACCCAGCCATTTGCCTATGACATAGAAGTCATACACAAAGCTCCTCTTGGCCTCCTCCCATGCATCATTCAGTTGAATTGGTACCCACTTGTCATGGTGAGGGTATTGGGTGTCCCATCTTTGAAGCATTTGAGGCTTCAACTTTGTGTAAGAAGCTCTTCTTCTCCTTGGAGCTTTGAAGTTAGCCCTCCTTTCATCTCTTGCTTTGTTGGCCTCAACCAACTGATCCATCTTTTCCTTAGCTCTCTAAAGAGCCAGCTTCTCTTGGGTTTCTGGATCTTTTCCAAAACCTTCCTCAAACAGCCTTGAGGGGTCATCAGCAAGCTTGGGCTTCCTCACTTTAGGCTCCTTAATCTGTTCAGCTTCTTCAGTTTCTTCTTCCAGAATTTCAGGCAAGTTGGCTGCTTTCCTCAGCCTTTTTGACTTTCTCAGTGGGGTTGTCTCATCAGTTTGAAATTCAGATGGTAGAGTCAGGCTGGTTGGGAAGTCAGTGAATGTTTGTTCCTTTCTCTTCCTATCAGTGGCTTTGGCAACTTTCCCCCTCACTTCAATCACCTTGTCCTTGGGGTCCAAGCCTGCAGATTCCCCTCCAGGCCTTTGTAGCCATCTAGCCTGATCTTCAACCACAGAAGCCATGGACTTCTTCATTTCTATCTGAATCTGTTCTTATTCAGTGAGATCTTCAATATTCATAGGGCCTTTTCCTTTTCCAATGTCTTCCTCCTCCTCAACTTCAGTCTCAGGCTGCTTTTCTTTATCCTTGGGCTCTCCAATCTTCAAAGTTCCCTTTGCCCTTGCTCTCTCCCTTTCCCCCTTTTTGGCATTATCAAAACATTGGGGCTTTAAATCACTGATTGTGACAGAGATGAGAATGAGAATGAGTGAGGGACTTTAGTTCTTGCAGCAGATAGACATTTTCATCATGGATGTTCTGCATCCTGTCATCTACCATACTGAGAAAGGCATGGACTGGCTTCATCTTGTGAGTAACAATTTCATCTAGGGTGGCCTTGAGAGATTGATCAAGCTTGGCCTGCAACTGGTCAGTGAGGTTGGCCACAACTTGATCAGATACCTTGGCCATCAGTTCCACTATGAACTTTTCAACAGCTTCCTTCACCATTGCAGCTTTGAGCTCCTCTACTTTCTGCCTTTGGGCTGCTGTCCTTTGTCTCAGTGCATCTTTCATAGTCCTTTTTAGGGCAATCACATTGTGCTTGTAGCTATCCCTTAGGCTTTTCTGCTCTTGCTTTACAGTCTTTGTGAAAGTTGCCATTGCATCCTTAGCCTTTGTGACTTCAGTTGAGACTGTTTGCAGACCAGTCTCAACTCCACTGATTCTGGCATCCAAGGTTGGCAATACCACTTCTTCAGAACCTGTGAGCCTCATTTCAACAGAGGCTAGAGTCTTTCCTTGGCCATCAAGGGCATCTGTTGTTTCTGCATGGGCCTTTCCAACTTCCCTGACTAGTATGTCCAACTTCTCTGACTGCTCCTCAATGGAAGTTGCAGTCTGTGCAGCAATTTGCAAACCAGCCTCTGTTGCATTTGCTTGTTCAAAGTAGATCTTGTTCAAAGTGGACACATTAGCTGAAATTGCTTCAAGGTCAACATCCGTGTCAACTGGAATATCAGTGAGGGAATCATCTGCAAAAATTTGTTCAATAGTGACAGCTACAGAATCTGTAAAACTCAAAGGGTTAGGTAAATCTCCCTCAACACCCTCTTTCTTTTCATCTCCCAAAAGGTCTGATACATCAGCACCTGTGCTCTCTTTTTCAACTACATTCTTTTCTTCATTTTCATTTGTTGGGCTCACATACACTGGAGAATCAGGCCTCCTTTCACCAAGGGATTCATCAAGTTCAGATTTGACTTGAAGAATAGCCTGACTCTCATATTGGGCTTCACCCAATATTTCAACTTCATCACCCTCTTTTTGTGGTGCACTCACACTACCAATTATTTCACACTCACCACCTTCTCCCTCTGATTTTTCATGACTACATTCCTTTTCAACTCCTTCAGGTCCTAAACCTGACACCTCCATATCCTCAACAGGATCCATAGAGGGCAGTTGATGGGAGATCACAGTGCTTGGGCATCCCAAGTCCACTGAGTCATCCTGAATGACTAAAGGCTGGTCAATGTCCAACTTCTCTGACATTTATGAGGCTTTAGTCAAACCAGCTTCTCCTATGGAAGTCTCAACATTGTCAAGCTTTGCCTCAGGTTCAGAAGAACCATCCTTGGCAAATGCATCTTGGACTGAGTCACCACTCTTGGTCAACTCCTCTGATTTATCAGAGTCCTTAATTGAAGAGTAAGTCAAGTAATGTACCTGAGCAGAGTTTAGTCCAGGAGGGTTGGGGTTGGTGGTGTCATCATCATCAACATCATCTGAGGTGCTGTCAGGGTGTCTGATCCCCTTTGCTATTCTTTCTCTTTCAGCAAGCACTTTCTCAGACACAATTGTGCAGAACAAGGCCTCAGTGGTTAACACACTAGATTTCTTTACATTTTCAAAATGTAACAGCCTGTTCTCCTCCACCTGCCACCAGCTTGCACCTTTATCCTTGATAGCCTGAGCTATCTCCACCATTGTTCTATCTTTGATCTCAACAAGTGCTCTGAGATAATAGAACTGTTGCTGTAGCCTTGGATAGTCCTTTAATCCAGGATAAAGTTGATCAACATTAGCCTTGGCAATCTGCCTTAGCATCCCCTCATAAGTATACTCTTCTCCACTGTCATCATCATTGTCTTCATCAGAAGAGATGTCTTGAGATTCAGGGGGATTTATTTGGGTTTCAGGAAGGTTAGACTGGGGTTCAGTAGGATTGGGTTCAAAAGGTGTGGGAATGATTTGAGTCTCAGGTGCTGTAGAGAGCAATGTTCCTGAGTGGGTCATTGGAAGGTTCAAAGGCAAGGCTTGAATGGGTGGCAAGGTCAATTGATCACCTTCTTGAAGAGCAGTTTCAAGAAGTTTAGTATATGAAAGAAGTCTAGGATCAAGGGGGGAGAATGGTATGTCTTCTATATCAGCAAGATCAGCCAAGACATCAATACCTGTCCTATCAGGGGCACCTTCAGGAGAGTAGGTATTCTTTGCCACAATTGGTGCATCCTCAGGAGTCTTGCACTCCTCTTATTCAGACTTTGGTTCATCATGTGATGGTGATATTCTTTGGGATTGAATATCAGGAGAGTTGGCTCCAGGGCTCTTGGACTTTGACCTTGACTTGGAGTTAGACCTACTGGCTTGTCTAATCTCCTTGAAAAATTCCTTTCTCTGTTTCTCTTCCTCCATCAACTTCTGCTTCTCAGAGGTTTTGATTATCCTTCTTCTTCTTTCTGACCTTGTTGGCTTCTCAAGGTCCCTGTATTCAGTTACAGTCTCTGGTTGTAGAGGGAAAATTTCTCTGAGTTCTTCACCAGCTTCAGGAGGGTTGACTCCTTCTTGTTCAACCTTATCAATTTCTTCAGAAGTGGCACCTCCACTGTAAGATTGGCTGTCTAGAGAAGACTCACTCGGAATCTGCTTCATTTTCTTCATTTTAGGCTGAGATTTCACTGTCTGAGCCTTCCTTTTTCTTGGAGAAGATCTGGTAACACGTGCAACAGTCAGGGTTTGCTTTGTTGCTGCCCCTTGTTTCCTTTTTTCTGTCTTAGAAGACAGCTTTCTGAACATGACTTTAAGGGCTGGAAAAGGCTTTGGTTTAGCTTGAAGGTGGGTATAGTGAGCTAATCTTTCCAAGAGCAAACTTGCTCTTGTGCAGTATTGAAGCTTTCCATCCACCACAACCTTATGGTGCTTCACCTCCTTGAATTTATACTTTTCATTCATCATCTTCCCTATAATGAAAGTCTTCCAATCAAATTTGACTCCTCTTTCAGCAGAGTCAATCACAGCAGCCATCACTCTTAATTTTGGCAAACTAATTTGCTCAACACTTCCAGAATGGCTTAGTAAGCTTTTTACCACTACATCAAATAAGTGCTCATATATTGGTTTCAAAGTTTTCTTGTTTTGAGCACCTACCAGCTTCTTGGGTACTTTCATGCATGGGTTTGAAAATTCCTGCTCCTCTCCTTCTCTGTACAATTCAGGATTAAGACCTTCTAAGGGTAGCCCAAAGCTTGCATCCAAGTCTTCTGAAGTGAAGATGATGGTGTGTTGGGTTTCTTCCTCTTCATCCTCCTCTGCATATGTAAGTTTGGTGCACACATCACCTTTCTTACCCTTCCACCTTAGATAGGCAAAGAATTCAGCCATAAATGGATTGAGGCATGAGTCAGGCTTGGTGCCTAGGAATTGTTCGAGCCCTGCATCCTTCAGCCATTGAAGAGCAGGATGGACTTCCTCATGTGGGCTGTCAAAAGCAACAAGCTTTTCAAACCATAGGGAGTTTATGTTGCTTAGATAATTGAAATCAATGTCCAAAGATGGATCATTGAAGTTTACAAGTTCCTCTCTTTTGATTTTGGGAGCCATGAAAAAAAAAGTTTGGGAAGATATGAAGGTTTGAAGGAATTTCAGAACTTGTGCTTAAGGGTTTGAAAGTATGGGTGCGTGAGAAATGAGGGTAAAATCTGAGGGTTTTTATATCCAGTGAGTTTATTGACTGTTGGATAATAGCAAAACGTGGCTGAATAAATCCTAAGACAAAGTGGATATAGTGGAGTAGTGGTTTGAGAGCGGTTGGATGTAGGTTAAATGATAATCAATGGCCTTGATCAATTGCACAGTAATTAATGCATCTTAAATGAGATTTTGCATTAAATGTTGATTTGCCATTTGGGGGCTAAAACCTTAATATCACACGCCATCCTAAAAATAGGCTACTCTTACCCCAAGAATTCTTTTAAATGTCTAACCAATGCTAAAAATAGCACTTATCAACTTATCACTTTGGACAAACGTCCTGATAAGTGTTTTGTCCTCTATTTTGACCAAAATAACTGACCATTATTCCTGAGTGGGTCCCAATGATGCTGATTGGGTCCCACATGGTCAATCATCCTGACCAACATTGCTGAAGATGATATGGACAATTCTACTGAGTTTCTCTTTTAGCCAGAAAACTTCAGTGAGGTTAGTCAACTTTGCTGAAGTTCAACTTTATGAACTTCCCCCGTCATTTGAGCTTCCTTCTTCATTTCTCCATCTTTCCTGGATCAAGCAAGCCCAATTCAGCTGAAAGTTCCAGAAATCTTGCTTCCGCTAAAGGCTTTGTCAAGATATCAGTTTTTTGCTTATCAGTGTGGATTTCTTCTCCACACGATCCCTTATGAAATGATGCTTGATATCAACATGTTTGCATTTGGTGTGGAGCACTGGATTCTGTGAAATGGCAATTGCACTATTGTTATCACAGAATATGGGAACTTCATTGGTGATGACTTTGTAGTCTCTGAGTTGCTGTCTGAGCCAAAGTATCTGAGCACAGCAACTTCCAGCTGCTACATATTCTGCTTCAGTTGTTGATGTTACAACTGTATTCTGTTTCTTTGAAAACCATGAGATCAGCTTGCTGCCCAAAAATTGACATGTTCCTGAGGTGGATTTTCTATCAATTCTACATCCTCCATAATCTGCATCTGAGTATCCAGTGAGCTCAATGTTATCATCAGTTGGATACCATAGCCCAAGATTCTCAGTTCCCTTGAGGTATCTTAGAATCCTCTTGGCAGCTTCAAGGTGACTCTTCTTTGGATTTGCTTGAAATCTGGCACATACTCCAACAGCAAATGTGATGTCAGGCCTGCTTATAGTGAGATATAGTAGGGATCCAATGATGCCTCTATATTCAGTGGAATTGGTGGATAATCCACTTTCATCAGGATCCATCTTCCAGTTTGTATTCATGGGAATTCTAACTGGTTTGCTTGAAGCACATCCAAACTTCTTGATCATGTCCCTAGTATATTTTGCCTGATTGATGAATATCCCTTTCTTTGATTGAGTGACTTGAAGTCCCAGAAATAAATTCATCAATCCCATCATGGACATCTCAAATTTGCTTTGCATGAGTTTAGAGAATTTCTCACACAATTTCTCATTTGGAGATCCAAATATAATGTCATCCACATAAATTTGGACTAACAAAATATCATCTCCTTCACAGATCCTGAACAGGGTTCTATCAACAGTGCCTTTGACAAAGCCATGCTCTAGAAGAAACTGTGATAAGGTGTCATACCAAGCTCTTGGAGCTTGTTTTAAGCCATAAAGGGCTTTCTTCAATTTGTACACCTTGTCTCCTTCTTCAAAGCCTGGGGGCTGTTCAACATACACTTCTTCTTTAAGTACCCCATTGAGAAATGCACTCTTCACATCCATTTGGTACATCTTGAATCTCATGTGAGTTGCATATGTTAGGAAGAGTCTGATTGCTTCTAGTCTGGCCACTGGTGCAAATGTCTCATCATAATCAATCCCTTCAGATTGACAGTATCCTTTGGCCACCAGTCTTGCTTTGTTTCTCACAATGATGTCATTTTCATTTTTCTTATTTTTGAATACCCATTTGGTTCCAATGACATCTTGATGAGTTGGCCTATCCACCAGTTCCCACACTTCATTCCTTGTGAACTGGTTCAGCTCTTCTTGCATGGAAATAATCCAGTTGGTGTCTTGAAGTGCTTCCTCAATATCCTTTGGTTCCTGTTCTGAAAGAAAACAACAAAACAAAGCACTTTCTCCATGAAATCTTCTAGTTTTGATCCCTTCACTTGGATTACCAAGTATCAGGCTAGTTGGGTGGTCATGAAACCAAGTCCTTCTAGACCTGATCCCTTCAGGAGGGTTATCCTCTTCTGAGGTTGGATCTCTGTATTCATTAAATTCAGGAAAATTAATTGAAGGATCAAGTTCAGGATCATATTCAGGGGTATTGTCCTCATTGTCAGATAGATTGACATTTTCATTGGTTCCCTCTTGAATATTTGATACATTGACTACCTCAGCAGAGCCTGCTTCTTCATTGGTAGTTGTTACCTGGTTATGAACTGGGATGGGGTCAGTCAGTTCAATTTCTCCTTCAGGTTCATTGTCCTCTGTTTGATTGCCATCTGGTAGGTTGTCCAGTTTCTAATTTTCATGGAGTTCAGGCTGGGCAACATCTACAAACACTGTTTCCTTGCTTTGAAGCCTTAATCTGGTTGTTCTTTGGGTTATCTCATCAATATTCAGGTTTCTATCCTTGAACTCATTAATAGATTCATCAAACACAACATGAGGTGTTTCTTCCACAATAAGAGTTTTGCAATTGTAGACTCTGTAAGCTTTACTGACTTGTGAATATCCAACAAATATTTCCTCATCAGCTTTGTTTTCAAAAGCTTTCAATTACTCTTTCCCATTATTGTGAATGAAACACTTGTAACCAAATATATGAAAATAAGCAACAGTGGGCAATCTACCTTTCCATAGTTCATATGGAGTTTTACCTTGTCCTTTAGTGATTAAGGATCTGTTTTGAGTGTGGCTTGCAGTGCTGATGGCTTCAGGCCAGAACCTTTTAGGCAGTTTGGATTCAGCAATTAGTGTTCTTGCTGCTTCTTTCAAGGTTCTGTTCCTTCTTTCAGCAACACCATTTTGTTGAGGGGTTCTTGCTGCAGAAGTCTCATGAGAGATGCCATTTTTACTGCAATACTCATTGATGTATGAGTTTATGAATTCAGTGCCTTTGTCTGATCTGATCTTGACAATACTTAGGCCTTTTTCATTGCTCAGTTTCATCAGCAGTTTAGGTAGCTTTACTTGAGTTTCCTTTTTATTCAGAAGAAACACCACCCAAGTGTACCTAGAAAAATCATCAACAACTACTAAAGCATATTTCTTTCCATTTATGCTTACTGGGATAATTGGACCAAACAAGTCCATATGCAGTAGTTGGAGAACTCTCTCAGTAGAAATGACAGGCTTTCCTTTGAATGAAGCTTTGATTTGCTTTCCTTCTTGACATGACTGACATACATGTTCCTTGATGAACACTTGATTTGGCAGGCCTTTCACTAGAGAGTTCCTTGCCAGTTTGTTGATGGTTTTGAAGTTTAGATGGTTCAGTCTTTTGTGCCATAGCCAGCTTTGCTCACTTGTGCTCTTGGCAACAAGACAGACTGCTTCAGGGGTTTTGCTCCAATCTCCAAAATAAACATTTCCCTTTCTCACCCCTGTTAGTAGCACCTGTTGTGTTGATTTGTCTTTGATAATGCATTCATTTGGTTCAAATTCAACACTGTATCCTTTATCACGGATTTGACTTATAGATAGCAAATTATATTTTAGGCCTAGGACATATTAAACATTAGTAATTTTTACACTACCAATATTTAATGTACCATAACCTCTTGTGATTCCTTGAGAGCTATCTCCAAAGGTTACTGAAGGATCATCTTTTTCAATGAATTCTGAGAGAAGCTCCTTGTTTCCAGTCATATGTCTTGAACATCCACTGTCCAAGTACCATGTTGTTCTCTTGTTTATGCTTCTCTTCTTCTTGTGGTCCTTGCAGCCCTGCAAAGTCAAACTTTAGGTACCCTTTGAATGTTGGGTCCTAGGGGGTTAGCTGTACCTTTTGGAACCCAAATCTGTCTAATTACTCTGATTGACTCAAAGTGACAGACTTGGTTTGCATTTACATCTACATACACAGTCCTACCCTTAAATGCCTTGGGTGGTTTCTGTGTATAAGTGTTAGTCTTGTAAGGTTCTGGAGAGTTAGTGAATTTCTTTGGGACATGTCTCCTGAAGTTACTAGATTTAGGTGCAGCTTGGTAAGGCCTTTGAGGATAGGAGCTAGGATGGCCTTTTCCCTTTGGCATGAAGGGTCTATGCTTCCTGAAACTGTTATACCTGTCAGTGGGATTGGGCCTCAATCTGTCCAGTTGAGGTTGCCTCATTTGAGTTGGCCTCTTCTAAACAGTTCTTGGACAACTCCACTGATGAGTGTTCAGTTGGGTTGGCCTTCCATTGGTTCTTCCCTTCTGAACCTCATTCCTCTTGTATACAATGTTCTTAACCTTTTCCTTAGGTTTGGGTTTAGAAGCATTTTTTACTTGAGTAGGTATAAGAGTTTCTTTACCCTTACCCTTGATCAGTGGCTGGTTCACTTCCATTTCATTTTGTTTTTGCTGAGCCACTAACCTTACAAAGGTCATCTTAGTATTGCTTGTTGAAGCAATGGTAAGACCAGGTGAGGGTTCAAATGGATTGTAGCCTAATCCACTTCTTTCAGCCATTGGTCTTTGAAATCCTTGAATTTCCTCTATTGCCTTAGAAGATCTGTTCAAGGCAGACATTTTCAGTTTTAGGCTCCCCTCACTTAATTTAAGAGTATCAAATTCATTTGAGAGATTATTAAATTTAGCTTGAAGAGTTCTAAGGTCAAAATCCATTTTCTTCAGAGCCTGATTTTGTTCATCAATCAACTTTTGTTGTTTAGAGACTTTGAGAGACATTTCACTATGTTCTCTCACAATCTGCTGATACAACTCAGTTGATCTAATGTCAACCTCAGATTCAGGAAGGTTGGAGGTTTCGACTTTAGATCTCAATTGTTCATTTTCTCTTAATGCCATATTGCATACTTCTTGCATTCTGGTGAAATCTTCCAATAACTTTCCAAAGTTAAAGTGGATTTCACTAGATTCATGTGTGTTATTAGAAGAGTTGGAAGATGAACATACCTCTTCATTTTCAAAGGCCATTTGACAGTCTTCTTCACTGTCACTGTTGGAGAACAACTAGGGGTGGTTCGGTACGGTATACCGACCATACTGAACCATATCGTTATCATATCAAAAATTTCAATATTGAAAAAATTCATACCGTTACCGTACCGAAATTTCGGTATACCGTAATCTCGGTATACCGAAATTTTCGGTATGTAAAAATTCATACTGATACCGTACCGTAATTTCGGTATACCAAATTTTCGGTACAATATATTGGTATACCGTACTATATCAGTATATCGATTCATATCGAAAATATTGAACCATCATTTCATATCGAAATACGGTAATCCAATTCATACTGAAAATATTGAAGCATTTTTATACTGAAATTAATTATTTGAGGTTTATTTTATTTATGTTTTAATAATAAAAGTTATTTTAATATGAAAATAATATAAAATTATTATTTTATTAAGGTTTCGGTATATCGATATACCATTTCATACCGAATACCGAAAAAATTTCGATATACCGAAATACCGCGGTATGATCATTTTCCATACCGTTACCGTACTGAAAATTTTGGTACGATATCATACCGTACCGAAAATTTCGGTATACCGAAAATTCTGATAATTTCGATATTTTTCGGTATGAAAAGCTCGATATACCGAAATTTCGGTATATTTACCCACCCCTAAGAACAACCCATCATCAGATGAGTATACACTTTCTTCACTTGCTGATTCTCCAGCTACCATATCCTTCCTGCTGTTTAGTCTCTTGTCTCTTTTGTTCTGCCTTTCTTTTCTTTCCTTGGAACTTAGGTCAGGACAGTCATATTGGAAATGACCCTTTTTCTGGCAGTTGTAACACACATCTTCATCATCATTTCTTTTGCTTGAGGACTCCTTCCTCCTGGATGATGATGGTTTACCTTTGTTGTACTTCTTTTTGTCAGCATATTTATCTTCCTTCTTTTCATTAGAGAGTTTGTCCTCTGATTTATTGTCAGGAGAGTTGAATCTTCTCCTGGTCCTGTTGTCTTGGTAGAACTTTTTGTATCTACCAAATCTGGAGTTGTGCTTCTCAAATCTCCTGGCCATGAGTGCCAGCTCCTCCTTCATCTCAGGTTTGGAGACAGTTTGAGATGATTTCAGTGCATTCTTTTTTTCTGATTCAACAGCTTTGAATGCAACACCCTTGCTTGAGAATGATGGCTCTTCATGCACCTTCTTCCTGTTTAGATCAAACTCATATACTTTGAGTTCAGAGAACACTTGCTGCATGGGCATGTTGTGAAGGTTGCTGGTGTTCTGCATCATAACATAATATATGTCCCACTTGGATTTGAGACTTCTTAGGATTTTCAGTGCAAATTCTCTTTTGGCATAGAACTTGCCAAGAGAGTTCATCTCATTCATGATGTCAGTGAATCTGCCATCAAGATGATCAATAGTTTCATTGGGCTCCATAGTAAATTGTTCATACTTTTGGATGGCCACTTGAAGCTTGTTTTCTTTGATCTTTTGGGTACCTTCACACATTAGTGCTAGGGTATCCCAGATCTCTTTTGCTGAGGTGCAGTGGTACACTCTTCCCATCACTACATCTGGAATATTCTGGTACAAGGTGTTCATGGCAATGTAGTTCAGATTGTGCCTTTTTCTTTCTTCAGCTGTCAGTTCATCCTCATTCTTTGGCAGTAGTTCCCTTGGGTCTGCCTTCTGAGCATCAGTGACCTTGGGATTTAGCTTGGTGAAGGTGAATCGTCCTCTGGTGATGACTTTGAGAATTTCATCATGTTGGCAAGCAAGATGTGCTCTCATCCTTATCTTCCAGAAATCATAGTTCTCTATTGAGAACATTGGCAATTTGTGATGTGAAATATGATTCACTTGATTTGCACCCATGTTGTTGATGGTGTTGACAACATATCCTGGAACTGCATTGTTTGCCATTTCTAGAGAAATAGGTTAGATAAACACAGATACGTTTTTCAGAAATTTGGATCAGTTCAGTAACCACAGAAAATTGAGTTTTGAAAAACCAGTTGTATTTTTCAGAGGCAGTGGTCTTTGAACCCCTGCTCTGATACCACTTGTTTGTCCTTGATGGAGTATGACACAAGTGTATGGGGGGGGGGAATGCACTTGTTTATGCAAATTCTTTTAAAAACAACAATTTGATTTGATCAGGAAGGTTGTCTGACAACTAGCCTGAGTGAACTTCTATAGATACCTGTCCTACTGAAAACTAGAAAGTGATCAGTTGCATAAATATCTAAATGAATTGCTAAGTGCGGAATGTGGTTGGCCTTTTCTTTAAAAGAATACTCCAAGTTAATTTCTGAAAATAACCAGTTGATCAGGGACTTTGTCCAAAACAAATTTTCTTAACTTACTGAATTTAACCTTTTTGAAATGAATGATTGCAAGTAATATAAGCAATAAAATGAGTGTAGTAAGTAAATGACACAGCAATTTATAGTGGTTCAGAGTCTCAATACTCCTACATCCACTTTCCCTGATTGAACAGGATAATTCCTTAACAATGGAATTAGCTTGTTTTATAGTGCCAAGGTGCACTGATCAACAACACTTCCTTAGTGCTTTGATCCCTAGGATAATCTGAGTCCTAGTGCTCAATCTCTCTGAATTAAGACTGTGTTCTTCAATAACAGTCCTTAATTCCTCACTTCTTCAACAAAACTGTACTTCACTTAATGAGGTAAGGGTTTGAGGTTTGGTTCCAACTAATAGAGATATCCTTTACAATAAGAACAGTGTAAAGGCTTAGGATATCTCAATGCTAAGCTTGGGATTTTACAAGAAATGTCTTAGCTTTTGAAGTGATCAGGAAACTTGGGATTCTTAAGAATAACTTTGGTTTCCTTTGATTGCAGATAGTTGGATTTTTGAATTCTTGGATCACTTCTGAATTTATAGAGAAATTTGAGCAACTATCCGTTGGAGAGATAGCATTTCAAATTGTCTATTTGCAGCTTCCTTGAAACGGCTATGGTGGGCAACCTTCTATTATCCAGTGAGTAAAAGGCTCTTTGTTGGTTGCGTGAATGATTGTGTTGACTTCTGAAAAATGCGGTTATACAGACTTGTATCAGCTTCCATATTTGCACATTTTCCAAGGTTGATTGTGGCAGACTTTGTACTTTATCAACGGTCAAATGGGACAAGTTCCCTGAACATTCCTGCTGCAATTTGGAATGTTCGAACATTCATTCACTCCTTTAGTCTTTAGTGCTTCTATGTCTTTAATGCTTGTTCAGGCTTGTTAGCAATTAATGCTTAAATAAATATGTCTTCTGAGTAATCAACATTCAATGTTGTGATCTTCAAACTTTTACAAGCTGATCTGATATAGCTCTTATCAGTATAGTGCAACTTGACTTCATATCTTTGATCACTCAGCCATGTTGTCCTCTTCAGCCAACTTATCAATGTTGTATCCTTCAGCAGACTTGTCCTAAAGTATTAATACTCAACAAGCTGCCTAAGATTCCAGCTTTGGACAACTATCCTGAACTTTAAATCTCACAACACTACTGAGATTTAGACTTAAGCATTCTTACTGTCTCAACTATCCTGAGACAACTAGACTGATGCTTTTCATGATTGTATCTCAACTAATCTGATCATCATCAATCAGGGGTTTTGGTATCTGAATTAAAATCATTTTATTTCCCAACAGTTATTCACTCAGAGTACTTGTCAGACAACTTCCCTGATAAGGTTAATTTGTCTTAAAAAGAAGAATTTGCATACAGAAGTGCATTCCCCCCCCCCCCTAAATACACTTTGTCATACTCCACTCAGGACCAACAAGGGGTTAGCTGGGGGATCAAATGGGGAGAATCTTAATTCCTAAAGGTACGCATATTTTGCTGGAAATTATCTCGAAACTTTATTGCAACAGAAGGAAATTTTGCTAAAAGGTATATCCTGAAATGCGGCTATATAGACTTGTGTCAGCTTCCATATTTGCACATTTTCCAAGGTTGATTGTGGCAGACTTTGTACTTTATCAACGGTCAAATGGGACAAGTTCCCTGAACATTCCTGCTGCAATTTGGAATGTTCCAACATTCATTCACTCCTTCAGTCTTTAATGCTTCTATGTCTTTAATACTTGTTCAGGTTTGTTGGCAATTAATGCTTCAATAAATATGTCTTCTGAGTAATCAGCATTCAATGTTGTGATCTTCAAACTTTTACAAGCTGATCTGATATAGCTCTTATCAGTGTAGTGCAGCTTGACTTCATATCTTTGATCACTCAGCCATGTTGTCCTCTTCAGCCAACTTGTGAATGTTGTATCCTTCAGCAGACTTGTCCTAAAGTACTAATACTCAACAAACTGCCTAACATTCCAGCTTTGGACAACTATCCTGAACTTTAAATCTCACAACACTACTGAGATTTAGACTTAAGCATTCTTACTGTCTCAACTATCCTGAGACAACTAGACTGATGCTTTTCATGATTGTATCTCAACTAATTTGATCATCATCAATCAGGGGTTTTGGTATCTGAATCAAAATCATTTTATTTCCCAACAATTATTCACTCAGAGTACTTGTCAGACAACTTCCCTGATAAGGTTAATTTGTCTTAAAAAGAAGAATTTGCAAACACAAGTGCATTTCCCCCCCCCCCCCCAATACACTTGTGTCATACTCCACTCAGGACCAAGAAGGGGTTAGCTGGGGGATCAAATGGGGAGAATCTTAATTCCTGAAGGTACGCATATTTTGCTGGAAATTATCTCGAAACTTTATTGCAACAAAAGGAAATCTTGCTAAAAGGCATATCCTGAAAACCCCTGTGTGTGCTTTTTGTGGTAAATTCTGGCCAACTTCATTGCATGTTATTTTCCATTGCTTTGGGGTGAAAGAAGTGTGGCAAGAATTGGGGTTGTGGAACCTGATTAAAAATGAAATTCATTTTGAAACTTTGGATTTTTATGGAAACTTAAGGAATCCATTAGTAGAATTGAATTTGAGCAGATTATTATGGTTGTGTGGGGAATTTGGCAGGAACATTGCAAATTGACGCACGAAAAAGGAAATCTTATGCTTCCAATGAATAGAAAAATGGGGGATCAAGTTTTATGATACTTAAAAAATTTCCAAGACATCCATGACAAGTTAGAAAAGCATGTGATTAAAGAGACGATTTCACCATCGTCGGATTTCGATAATTATGTTAGTCTCTTTAAAATTTATGAAGTGGATGCAGCTTTCAATGAGGACCTTGGAAGGTATGGAGTTGGGGGAGGGGGGGTTGAATACAATAACAATGGGGAGGTTGTAAACTCTTTTTCCAAGAGAATCATCCCACAAAGAAGCCCACTTGGAGCGGAACTCTTGGCTATTGAAATGGCGGTGATTATGGCTCGAAACAACGGTGTCCTTCGAGTGGAAATTAAAAGCGACTCAAAACAAGCCATTTCCTTCTGCTCCAAGTTTTTTTCTGAAGAAGGTGGGGGGCCTGAAGTCGGCATTGCTCGACGGATTGCAGTAATCATTAAAGAGTTTGTAGTGTGCAAATTCACATATATACCCCGAGACAATAACCGAAAAGCTCACGGTTTGGCTCAATGTGTAGCTCACTCTTCCATTTCTCAAGATAGAAGTGGAGTAGTCAACATAGAATCATAATTTTTTTCCTGATTTGCGTCCACTGCTGTTCACGGTTTTATGGTTCTTCCTCAAAAAAAAAAAAAGGAGGAGAGATAAAAAAAAAATGTAGAAAGTGTGTCAGAAGCGCGGGTTGTACAACTAGCTCTTATGCCTAAATTAAAAATAAAATTTAATTTTATTATATTTTAAAGATTTCATTTCAAAACTATAATAATTAAAAAAAAAATGCCTTAATTTAATATTCATCTTCATCTTTTTCATCTACATTTTCATTATTTGTCTCATCGTCCTCCTCTTCATCATCCTCCTCCTCCTCTTCATTTCCACTATTGTTTTCAATTTCGATCAATTGTGGATTTGCAGTTGTCAAGTCTACGTAAATATTCAAATCTCCCGTAAAGACTTCAGTTCGAGTCTCTATTTGTTCCGTTTGAAATGGAGAATCATCTTCATTACTCTTTTCTTTTTTAGGGACTTCTACCATTGATCTTGCCTTTACTTTGCAAACAGCGTGCAATTCAATATTACTACGTGATCGTACTGGATACTTGCAGTAGTATACTTGAGATACTTGATGGGCATTATACAAATGGATCATCCCCGCTATAGCTCCTTTTCGGATTAACATCCACGAGCTTGTACTCCGGATGAATCCTTGTTCCTAAAGGGCCTGAATCAAACCATTGACACTTGAACAACACTATAGTCTTTGTTGGATATCCAGCATATTCTACTTCAACGACTTCGTGTAACACCCCAAAGTAGTCACTTGCATGTGCATTGTAATTCGCACTGTTAATGCAAACACCACTGTTGGTTGTCGCTTTTCTTTATGCATACTCGGATGTATGAAATCTGTAGCTATTCACAATATAGCCATTGTAAGTCTTTACACGACGTAGTGGTCCTTTGCTGAGATCCCTTAAGAATCTGTAGCCATTCACAATTTGAATACACTATTACCGACATAATATTTGTTTTCGTCGGTAAATTGGCAGATAAAAAAAAATTATTTTTTTGGTTATAAAATAAACTCCAATCTATCAAAAAATTATGCATAAATTAAAAACAGTAACATAGTTAAACAATCCATTAACAAAAACAACATCAATCGAAATAAATATGTTCGACAGAAAAATAAAATGTTCGATAGAAAAATAAATAGTTCAACAGAAAAATAAATAGTTCAGCAGAAAAATAAAATGTTCAAATATCAACGACCAAAGTCAAAAAAATCTACAATATTGTCACCGCCAAAATTCACGTCGACGTCACCATCCATTCCGTCGTCTTGGGCTGCGTATGGAGCTGGAGCTGGACCTAGAGCATTGAAAGGCGGAGGGGGAGTGCTCATCGTCTCTTAAAAGCATGCCTCTATCTGATCAGGAGACATCCCCAACGACTGACCCATAGTGCTAATTAGCTTTCGGAAGTAGTGGTTGAAGGCAGCCATTACGTTCGGGTCCGGAACTGCAGTGGAGGATACAGAGGCCTGTGATGCACGCTGAGACAAACTAGACGACCTCACAGTGCTGCCCAACCGACCAAGGCCAAGGACCCGTCCTCGTCTAGTCGGGGAAGCGTTCAGTTAAATCTAGTTAACGTCAATCGGCGGAGGGGGAGAGTTGGTCCCGGCTTGAGCAGAAGCCTACATCTTGGCCTCTTCAATCATCCGGTTGACATTCAACTACATAATTAAAAAAATTAAATTAATACATAGTTTAAAACATTTAATTAAATAATACATAAAATTAAATAATTAAACACTTACGTGAAGATCGGTGGTGCACCCATATGTGGACGTCTACGTGTCTGGATCAAATGGATGAATAACGTTCAACCGGTCCACGTGTGTGGGTGCACACCCCGTCTCCAGCTCCTATTTCGTACCAAATGAGCATATAAAAATTATTTTATATAATATAAATAATTAAATTCATATTAGTATGAAATACAAGAACAATTGATTGCTCATACGCTGATCGGGACCCCCCCCCCCCCCCCCCGATGCCTTGACATCCCACCTCCAACATCAGTTGTACGGTTGGCCCGAGCAATATTACACTTCGACACGTACCTCGGGCTACTCCAATACGTCGTCAACGTGTTCCACACGTCGACCTCATTTTCGTCCAGACCCAACGCCTGCACCGTGCCGCGAGCACGCCAAGGCGTCCTCTAGTTGTACATTACCTCCTTATACCTAGATTGACATGAAGCGGCCCAGTACCTGTGAATATCGTCGTTCGAGTAGAACTCTCTATGCCAATAAGCATGTTTCTACACATATTCGATCAACATATTTTATCAAATAATATATATAATAAATTAAAAATTAATTATTTAATTGAATGTGCTTAAATACCTGGAACTCCTCATAGTATTCCTCCTTTTTTGTCGCCGGCACCTTCGTCCAAGAGGTCGAATTCGCAACAATCTTGCACTTAAGAATCGATTTTGTGCAAATCTTCGGCACCTCGTTACCAGGCAATAATATGTGACATTATTAACAAACAAACACATTATAAATAAAAAAATTAATGCTATTAAATATTGTTAAACCTTAATATTATTTAATTAATTACTAACTATCCCTCCTGAATCCATACGACTTGTCTGGTCTCGATGAATGCCCTGGGATGTTGACGAGCTGCCGACGACTGGGATGACGGCGATGACTGCTGTGGAATGGGCAACGTGGAACGGACGGCGACGTCGTAGGAGCCGACATCAAAGTAGGCTCAGGCCTAAGTGAGCCCCTCTTCAACCAGCTACGTCGAGACCCCGAGGCCCCACCAGAAGGAGCATTCGCATTTTGACTCATCTATTTTAATAAATAAAATTAAAACAGTATAATAAATTAATCAATAATTTACTAATGAAATCAATAATTTCTTAATTTAATTAATAATAACAACTTACTAATGAAATCAATAATTTACTAAGTTAATTAACAATAACATAATTTAAACAATATCAATAATTATTATATTAATCAACAACACCCCTACTTATAACAATAATTACTAATTTAACCAACAATAATAACCTAATTTAATAGATACATAGTTTACTAATTCAACCAAAAAATTCCTAATTTAATTATAGTAATTTCTTAATTCAATTAACAATAACCTAATTTAATTAATTAATCAATCGGCAAGACAATATAACCTAATTTCATTAATTGACAATAACCTAATTTAGTTATCAAACACATTCTTCAACGATAATCATATGGTACATGCACTAACTAGATAATTAATTAACGACAAAGTGGGATAGCTCAAGTGGTTAGAGCACCACTACCTAGGCCTTAGGTCCTGAGTTCGAGTCATGGGGAGGGGAAAAAAGTTTAAAAAATAAATAAATAAATTTATAAAGAATAACACTATATATAACACGAATAATTAATTACAATTAACCAAAAACATCATAATCTATATATCAATTAACAATACATATTCATCAACTAAGTACATGCAATTTTATAATAATTAACATGCAATTTACAATAATACAATAACTTAATTCAAATTAATTAATAAATTATAAAACGTACCGTTCAAATTGAAGAAAACTGAAGTAGATGATCGGATGGATTGCTCTTCGTCTTCAAATCCACGCACGGAGGAAAGTGAATTTCTTTTCCTTCTTAGGCCTACTTCCTCCTCTCGACAGTTTATATAAAAAAAAAATTGCTAACGACGGAAATTTCCGTCGGTAGCACACGAATATTTATGATACGCGTCTTTTGAGGGGTTTAAGAGGTGGTGGTAGTAAAAGCGGGTCGACTACCGACGGAATATTCCGTCGCTAACTGTCGGAATATTCCGTCGGGAGGCGGGCCGAAAACGGCGCCGTTTCACTTTCAACCTATATTCCGTCGGGAGTATGCCGATTCCGATGTTCTATCGGTACGACCGACGGAATCTATTATGTCGGCAAATCCCGCTTTTTTTTGTAGTGAAGTCTGGAGAGAAGAGGAGAGGGTGGTGGTGTGTAAAAGTGGTGTAATGTATGGAGAACTTTCTCTCTCTTGGGTTGAATAGATAATACTTCTAATAATTAAAAAAAATTGTGATAAATAATTGATAAATTTTTTATTTTTAATCAACTAATTCAGGAGTCAATTCTACCATTAACTTATTGAGAATTCCACTTATTAAGTGTTTTACAACAATTATTTGGATATAGAAAGACTGATGGGCTCTCGTTTAGTCGCATTCACTTTAAATTAATTTGTCTTTGTTCAATTTAGAAAACATCATTGCTTCCATATGGGATTAAAGATGAGTTGCTTGTATTTATTATAGAATACCCATATTTTCTCACATTTCTAATTATAATTAATTTGACAAAAACATATATAGACGTATCAAAAACTATTAAAAATAGTTAATCCCCTCTCCACCTGTCGCGCCCAATTTTTCATAAAAATAAATTTTCCCAAAATTCTTGACATTTTCAAACTAAAGAGGCGTGAACTAAAAGTTTTACCTAAAAAATGAGGAGTTGGTCTCCTGTGCAGCGTGCACGTGCACACTAATACATAGACCAATCTTATATCTATTTATAAAGATAAATATAAATAATTAAGTAATGAATGTTCTAGTGGTTATAGATACCTTTTTAAAAGCTTGAGGTCACATGTTCAAATCCTTTCAAACTTGTTTTTTTTCATTTTTTGTTTTTTTTTTCTGTTTTTTTTTCATTTTTTTTTCATTTTTTTTTCCGTTTTTTTTTTCTGTTTTTTTTCAATTTTTTTTTTCAAACTTGTTTATTTTTTCATTTTATTTTCTGTTTTTTTTTTCGTTTTTTTTCTGTTTTTTTTTTCGATTTTTTTTTTCTTTTTTTTTTTCAAATTTGTTTATTTTTCTGTTTTTTTTTCATTTTTTTTGGTTTTTTTTTGGTTTTTTTTTTTCGTTACTCACTTCCACTTTTTAATAATAATAGTCTCTACTTTTCATTAATAAAATTTCCACTTTTCACTAATAATAATTATCACTTTTCATAACAAAATTACCACTTTTCACTAATAATAGCTACCACTTTTCAGTAACAAAATTTTCACTTTTCAATAATAATAGTTACCACTTTTCAATAATAAGAATTACACTTTTCAGTTAAAATATCTACCACTTTTCAATAATAAAAATTACATTTTTCAGTTAAAATATCTACCACTTTTCAGTAACAAAATTTCCACTTTTCAATAATAAGAATTACACTTTTCAGTTAAAATATTTATCACTTTTCAATAATAAAAATTACATTTTTAAGTTAAAATATCTACCACTTTTCAATAATAAGAATTACACTTTTCAGTTCAAATATCTACCACTTTTCAATAATAAGAATTACACTTTTCAGTTCAAATATCTACCACTTTCAATAATAAAAACTACATTTTTCAGTTAAAATATCTACCACTTTTCAATAATAAGAATTACACTTTTCAGTTCAAATATCTACCACTTTTCAATAATAAGAATAACATTTTTTCAATTTTAATAATAATTTTAACTGTACAATTTATAATTAAATATACCCTTTTTAATTAATTAATATTTCCACTTTTCACTAATAATAATTATCACTTTTCATAACAAAATTACCACTTTTCATTAATAATAGCTACCACTTTTCAGTAACAAAAATTCCACTTTTCAATAATAATAGTTACCACTTTTCAATAATAAGAATTACACTTTTCAGTTAAAATATCTACCACTTTTCAATAATAAAAATTACATTTTTCAGTTAAAATATCTACCACTTTTCAGTAACAAAATTTCCACTTTTCAATAATAAGAATTACACTTTTCAGTTAAAATATTTATCACTTTTCAATAATAAAAATTACATTTTTAAGTTCAAATATCTACCATTTACAATAATAAGAATTACACTTTTCAGTTCAAATATCTATCACTTTTCAATAATAAGATTACACTTTTCAATAATAAGAATTACACTTTAACTGAAAAGTGTAATTCTTATTATTGAAAAGTGGAGATTTTGTTACTGAAAAGTGGTAAATATTTTAACTGAAAAGTGTAATTCTTATTATTGAAAAGTGGGAATTTTGTTACTGAAAAGTGGTAACTGTTATTAGTGAAAAGTGGAAATTTTGTTAATGAAAAGTGGTAATTATTATTAGTGAAAAGTGGGGGTGAGTAACGAAAAAAAGAAAACGAAAAAAAAAAACGAAAAAAAAAACTAAAAAAAAAAAAACGAAAAAAAAACAAAAAAAAAAACGAAAAAAAAATTAAAAAAAAAACTAAAAAAAAAAAGTTTGAAAGGATTGTAATTTATTAATTAATTAATAAAGTAATAGATTATAAATAAATTAATTAATTAATAGAAAAAAAATAGAATTATAACCATAAGTAGAGAAAAAAGGATAATAAGTTAGAATAGGAGGATAAGGACAAAAGCATGTGCACCAAACCTGGTTTGGTGCACATGGTGCATTTGAGAATTTCTCAAAAATGAGATTTTCAAATTTATTTAAGGATAAAATACTTGAATAACAACATAAGACTAAATAAATAAATAAATAGCAACTTAAAAGAAATCTAGAAAATCAACTGCATTAATGTCACGCCACATTTTTCATAAAAATAGATTTTGCCAAAATACTTGACATTTTCAAACTAAAGAGGCGTGAACTAAAAGTTTTACCTAAAAAAATGAGATTTTCGAATTTATTTAAGGATAAAATACTTAAATAACAACGTAAGACTAAATAAATAAATAACAACTTAAAAGAAATTTAGAATATCAACTGCATTAAGTTTCAATATCTCAACTTAATATATAAACAAATGAAGTAGTCAAAATTCTTTTACTAAATGATAAATAATACTCATTCATCATCCACCGCTCCTCCTCGCTATCAGCTCATTATCCTAAAAATGTTAATGTTGGGGTGAGTATGCCAATAAAAAGGTATGGAATATAAAAGAAAAAAGAAAACCTAAAACCATAAGCTCACAAGTCGAGCCAGAGGCCGGAGTGCCGTTAAAACCTTGTCTAGGAAAACCCGACTTAGGGACAAAACCCTGGCGAAGGAAAAAGGTAAACTCCTCTAGCAATCAATGTCTGTAAAAGACAGTATACAAATCTTTATGCAAGAAAGTAAGTAAGAAATCTGGAGGGTATCCCCTCCAAATGCAGTTGATCTTCGTCTTGGACACTGCGTCAGCCGCCTGGTTGGCCTCTCTAAAAGTGTGAGAATACCGAATGTGCATGTTTGTGGTAAGAGGATGAACCTGACTCCAGAGACCCTACAGACGCCAAGGAACAGAAGGAGTAGAGCTCATCAAAGTGCTAACTGTCAGACTGGAGTCCGACTCGATCCATAAGAACCGCCACCCTTGGGAATGTGCATACTGAATAGCAATGAGTGCCGCTGCTAACTCCGCCTCAAATGGAATACCCCAACCAACCTCTTGGGCAATAGCCGCAACAAAGAACCCCATGAAGTTCCTAAACACCGCCCCTGCATACAAACTACCTGGAGAGGATGTTGCACTGCCGTCTGTGTTGATCTTGTACCAATCCGGATCCGGTGGGATCCATCTAACAGACGAACCCTGACGAGTCGGCTTGTGCTTGCCCAATACACCAAGAGACCTGGCAATGAAGAGATCCCGAACTGAACCGTTAGAGTAACCCCGAGAGATGCTATTGGCTTCCCTAATACCAGCAACGGTTTGCGCCATGCATCGTCTGACTGAAGGAAAGACCCCATCAAAGACCACCCTGTTCCGCAGAGCCCAAATAGCCCAAACTGCAGTGACAAATGACCCTCTCCATAACTCCAAGGACTGCGGACCTAAGCGAACTCTGGTAGCCTGGAGAAAGATATCAAGAAAGCTGATCCCCGTGTGAATCGTAACTCCAAAAAGCTGAGTCAGATGCTGAAGAATCTCTAGAGTGAATGGACAGTGAGCTAACAAGTGGTCTAAAGACACAGAATCTCTACGACAGAGCATACACATCGAAGGACCGTGAATCCCAAATGAGACCAGCCAATCAGAAGTAGGAAGCTTGCCCCATATCGCCCTCCAAATAACCGTAGAACGACACATCAGAATGAAGGAACTCCAAATCCAAGACGACCAGCCAAGACGGGGGAGAGGAGATTTGAGCATGTCATAGGCTACTGAAGAGGTTAGCTCCCCTGAGGTAGTACCTTCCCAGATACGTTTGTCGGGGCCATGAAGAACCCGAATCTGAAGGATATCTCTGACGATATCTGTGAAGTCCGTGACGAAGCACTCCTCAAAGTACCAACAATCGTCATAGAAGAAGTCCCCAACCGTGTTCTTCAGGGTAGCCGCAAACCAATCCGGGAGGCCAATCTTATCAGAAATAGTGTATCCCAAGCAGTTATCACGCCAAAAGCTGACTGTCGAACCCCTACCAATCAGCCACCTTGACCCATCAGAAAGCCTCGAAACGTGAGGACGAATACCTGGCCAAATAGATGAGATCCTCCCATGGGGACGCAATCTGCCATCCGAGGAAAAGTGTCTCCTGTGAAGCAGAGCTGTATCTGGAGATCTGTGCTGGAGAATGTCCCAACTCAACTTACAGAGAAAGGAGGCATTCGCCAATCTAATGGAGCGAACCCCCATCCCTCCTTCTCCGAAGGGCACAGAAACCCTCTTCCACGAGACCGAACAAGAACAACTCTTACGATTGATGTCACCCTTCCAAAGAAAGTTGCGCATAGTTGATTCCACCTGGCGAAGTAGCGAACTGGGCCACTTGTAAACCATCATAGAGTGGACCATAGAACTTGTGATAACCGAGTTAATCAAGCATCGTCTCCCTGCTAAGGAAAGGGAGCTACCCTTCCAACGACTAAACTTAGCAATAATCTCGTCTGCCACAGGCTGTAAATGAGCCTTCCTGGGGCAACCTCGAAAGATCGGAACTCCTAGGTAGGTGAAAGGAAGTGAACCTTCTACGATGCCTGTGACCCTGTGCATCCGACGACGAAGTCTTTGGAGAACAACATGCCCAAAGAAAGCCCTAGACTTCGGAGGACTATAGATCTGACCTGAAAGATGACCATAGTCCTGTAAAAACAACATGTAGGTTCCTGATATTAGACTCTGTGGCCCTAAAAAATATCATGATGTCGTTAACATAGAAGAGATAACGAGGGACAAAACGAATGGGATGAAGACAGCCTCTATCGATCTCCCAATCAACCCATCTCCCGAGCGCCTCCTCCGCAATACAAAAAAGCAATGGTGATAGAGGATCTCCCTGATGAACACCCCTGGAGCAAGAAAAGTACCCCTTCGGCTCCCCATTGATGAGAACTGAAATCCTAGCGAATCCAGGACTCCTCTCACCATAGATATGAAAGTAGTACAGAAGCACATCCTAGCCATGATAGCCTCCAAAAATCGCCAAGAGATGGTGTCAAACGCTTTGATCATATCAATATTCAAGGCCATATACCCGTGAACTCTCGGGTAGTCCAGGGTATTAATGGCGTCAGATGCAAGAGCGATGCAGGTGTGAATCCACTTGCCCGGGACAAACCAAACTGATATGCAGAGAGACAACTACTAACAAAAGTGCCCAATCTCGAAGACAAAACTCTGGTCATGACCTTAAAGATGAAGTTACCCATCACAATCGGACGAAACTCCTCAACTTTACGGGCCCCTTCCGTCTTGGAAACAAGCGTCATGAAACAGGAGTTCAGCCCAGGAGGTAAAAGTCTGAAAATGAAGAGTCTGACAGCATAGACCACCTCCTGGCCCACAATGTCCCAACATCCCTGGTAAAAGCAGCCCCCAAAGCCATCTGGACCCGGATCGCTCGAAGCATCCATATAAAAGACAGCCCTTCGAACCTCTTCCGCTGAAGGAGCACTCACAAGGAGACCATTATGGTCATCAGTCACAACGGTATCCATAAAGTTGTCCAGAATACTAGCATCAAAAGGAGACGACAGATCATCCGCAAACAACTGGGAATAGTAAGTAACCACATGGGAACTGATGGTGTCCAAGTCCGAAGTAAGTATGTCGTCAATGAGCAAAGACGTGATACCCCCCTGGCTATCCTAGTCTGCTGAGAAATGTGAAAGAATCTAGTGTTTCTATCTACGTCAGTTAACCACTGCAAACGATTCCTCTGAGTGTAGTATTCCTGCCTGGCCGTCAACAACCCATCAAGATCAACCTGAGCCTGAATCTCTTCTGCAAAGGTGGCCTCAGAATCACCCTCTAACACAATACGATACTGAATATCAGCCAGACGACGAGTGGCAGACTCGATCTGAGTGAAAACATTCCTGAACACAATCTTGTTCCAAATCTTCAATGCAGAGTTGAGCCTTTTCAGCTTCCACATAAAATAGACAATGGGGTTTTGGTGCATCAACGGTTGGGTCCATGAAGACTCTACAACTGATCTGAAGGAATCATGCTGACACCACATACAGAGGAACCGAAATGGACGACGAACCTGAACCCAGTCTGATCTGATAGTAAGGAGCAGGGGATGATGATCTGACTTGTGTCTGGGAAGAGCAATAACCTCCACGCCTGCCCATAGATCCAAAAAATCCTGATTAGCTAACACTCTGTCCAACCTAGCAGCTTGAAAGCCCCTAGGACCCCGACGAATAGACCACGTGAACTGAGACCCAGTGGTATCCAAATCAATCAAACCCGACTCATCCATGAATTCCCTGAAATCAAGAGAAGCTCTAGGAGTAGCCACAGAACCCGGACTTGTCTCATGCGTCCCTGTCACCACATTAAAATCACCCAAAACACAGAGACTAGTAGTAGAAGAAGCTAAAACATCAGCCCACATCAAACGACGAGTAATATAAGAATTACTAGCATGCGTAAAACCAAAAGACCCAGAACGAGTGGCATCCCTAGTCTCAATCAAAACAATCTGGTCTGAGCTATGACAAACTCTAGATGTAGGAACATGGGTTGGCTTATAGAGGATCCAAATATTGGGAGCCGATGCAACTCTATCGTTAACAGTAAACACAACCAAATTCAAAGATTGCAAATAACGAGAGGGAAGGCTAGAAATCATAACCTTAGGCTCGTACATGGCGACCCAATCAGGGTTATGAGTGCGGCAAAGCTCATGAAGGGCATTCCTCGTCCGAATATCCCCCACCCCGTAAATTTTCCAAGACAACACTATCATGGATCGCTCGTCGAGTCGTGCATCGGCTGCTGATAGCAAGAATCCTCCCCAGACCAGCGTCTGGTATGCCTCGAAACACTCGATTGCTCTGTCAAACTGGAGTCCTCTACCGTAAAAGGTTCCTTGGTAGTATCCCTAAGGTAGTCATGAGCCGGGGCACTCCGTCCTCTAATAGGACGTCGAAGCGGCAATGTTATGGGTCTAGCATATCTATTGCGGGCGTGCTCCAAGATGGAAGAGACCAAAGGAGGTGGCACCATCTGAAAGTTGTTCAGTCTAATAGAACCAGAATCTGACTCGTCACCTTGATGCTGCTCGGAATCAGGGATTTCATCTGAAAGGGCCTCAAAAGTGTTCCCCACAAGAACTAGGGCTGAGTTGGGGTCCTCCACGTGTGCCCCATCAGTATGTTGGGGTGAGTATGCAAGCACACTCAGTGGAGCCAAGTTATTCCAAACTAAATACTGAAGATCAATAGTCGAGTCATCAACATAAAACAAATAGCATTTGCATTTTTCCTTTGGCATCTTTAAACTAAACAATATACTTTGCCATTGAACACATATACTTTGCCAACATTAAAGTAAACACATATATTTTTCTAACATTAAAATAAACATATATACTTTGCCAACATTAAAGTAAACACGTATACTTTACACATATATACTTTGCCAACATTAAAGTAAACACGTATACTTTACACATATATACTTTGCCAACATTAAAGTAAACACATATACTTTGCACACATATACTTTGCCCATATATACTTTGCCAACATTAAACTAAACACATATACTTTGCCAACCTTGAAGTAAACACGTATACTTTGCCAACATTAAAGTAAACACATATACTTTGCCCATATATACTTTGCCAATATTAATGTAAACACATATACTTTGCCAACTTTGAAGTAAACACGTATACTTTGCCAACATTAAAGTAAACACATATACTTTGCTCACATATACTTTGTCCATATATACTTTGCCATTGAGCACAGCGGGTTGAACCCGAGGAACCGTCGATCCTAGACACTCGTCAGGATCCTTGGCTATTACAAAATTTGCCAATTGAATCACATACACAGATAACTTCGTCAATCAAATTGCATGCACACATTAACTTTGTCAATCGAATCGCATGCACACATTAACTTTGTCAATCGAATCGCATGCACACAATAACTTTGATAATTTAATAACATGCATACGTTTAATTCATGTAACAATAACTCAAACAATTTATTTAAAGCATTTAAAAAAGATTAACAAATGCATTAAAAACTCTACCAACCACTGTAGAGTATAAAGCAATAAAAACCCCACCTGAGATGAATGTCGCGGATGCAATGGATACAATATTATTATAGCCTAGTCCTCACGATTATCGTCGCCTAACAATAAAATATATCTATTTAGAAATCTGTTTGCACAACTTAAATAATTTTCTTAAATAGAATAATTTGAAAAGTATACGAAATAACACTAGCAGGTAATGGACTTAAAAATATAAATATTAATCCTCTGATCTAATTAAAATCACGAATTCCCTTTCTAAATCCTAATGCGAATTTCTAATAAAACCATTTGAATTAATAAATTTAAGATTCCTTATGAAACATGAAACCAAAAGTTTATATCCTAAATTACGTAACTCATTCACGTACTGTATACTATATACCTAACCTGCTCAAATTTTAAATAAACTAAAAATAATCAATTACCACCACCATTTCAATTTATATATATCCAATAAGATTGTGACTAAAAGCTAACAATCTGAATTAATCATGTTGATCCCAAGTTGAGTTAATAATATTGAGTAAGCTAGTAAAAGTCTAGAGGGGAAGGGTGAATAGACTTTTAAAAATATTTCAATATATCAGAATACGTAATGCGGAATTAATCAAAGTAACAACGAGCCCAATCAAATTTATACTCAACTTATATTCGAAATTCGAACTTCTGTATGAACACTCTACTTGTCTTGTTCAGATATGCAATTAATCAATTAAACAATTAAACAAACAGTAAAGTAAATCAACACACAACGATTTTATAGTGGTTCGACAACTTGTCTACATCCACTCTCACAACTCCAGTCGTAAAATTTATTAACTCTTCCAATCGAGTGTTCTTGTGATTTTAAGTCCCAAGATATAAGACTTTGATCTTCTCGATAACACTTCCAAGTGCTTCTTCGATCTAAACTAGCTAAATACAAGTAACTAGCGACTTGAAACAAAAATGTAAAAGTAAACTTCTCTATTCAGAAGTAGCCTTCTGGTTTCTTCACTTGTCTTCTGGCTTCTTTCTGAATTTTTCAACTTTGAGAGTGTTTTGCTTTGAATATCTCTTATGAACGCTTCAATTCTCTTAGTAACAGTAGTCTTCTATCGTTGAAATGCACCATGGTATTTATAAGCTTCCAATCTTCAAGAACTTTCTGTTATGTAACTAACTTTTCTTGAAAACTAACTTATAACTGTTTATCTTTATCCATCCATGCGGTTCTTCAGTTAATTAGTTATTCCTTAACTAACTCGTCAATATTTATCTTTAATACGCGTTTTTGTAACTAACTTATGTCTTCTTGTCTTGTCTTGTTGCGCACCTGTCTTGTTTCCACTTGACTTGTCTTGCGCAGGTCTTCAACAATAGACTTCAACATAGAACTAATCTAGTCCTATCATCTATTCCTAACAAGACTTATTACATTACTTTAAGCTTTATAACATAGCTTAGTCACCTTAAAATCTATACATTGAATATAAACTTAAACAAAAATAATAACGAGCTTCTATACATCTTGAATAGCTCAGTATAAAATCTAACAATTATACAAAGTACTTACAATATGTACTTGTCTTTTAAACATATTAAACTTTTCTCTCAAAACAATACTTGTCTTGTGAATTAGTACTTGTCTTGTGAACTAGTACTTGTCTTGTGAACTCTACTGATCAGTTCAAGACGACTCACATAACTAGACTAGATTAGTCAATTCTTAGAAAATATTCAAGTCTTCTTTTTGGCTTATCAAAACTTTATCTTATCTTTTCATTATTTAGGACTTGTCTTAGGATTCATATCCCAACAATTTCCCCCTTTTTGATGAAGCCAAAACTACTTGAATCTTTTCATAATAGTAGACTAGTTAAGTAGTTATGTTGTCTTTAAACATCAAAATAGTACTTATCTTTTCATTCATTCACGTAAGATCAGTAGATTACACATACCAAATCAAACAAAAAAAAAACTAAGAAAAGAAATTACACTTAGTCAGTGATGTTACCTCCTTCTTGATTTGGAACACAAAAAGCATCGAGTAGTCTTTTGTGAATCTCAGAAATGTGATCTTCATTTTCAATCTTCTCTTTATCCAACAATTCTTCTTCAAATTTCTTGATATGATTGAAATCAATCCTCTTTCCTGAACTCAGCATATGAGTAGTCCATTTCGGAAAGATAGGTACCACAATGTTAAAGTTTACAGCAGCAGCTATCCTTATAATCAAGTTCCAAAGCATCTGGTTTTGAACTTCCATAAATTTATCAAATACAACATAAAGTTCTTTAGAGCTATCTGCATCTCCAAACTTACGAACTATCAAGTGATCTAACTCCCATTGCAACTTGACTTTGAACCAATTTTCACGATGTTCATTGTCAATGAAGTTGTCAATGTAAGCATCTTCAAATGCATCTGGATTAGCCTTCTGTTGGTCCTGAAAGGAGTATATAACAAGTGTATGGGGGGGGGGGGGAATACACTTGTATGCAATTCTTTCTTCAATTTTGATCAAACCAGAGATCAGCAAGGTTGTCTTGGACAACTCTGCTGAAGAAGATTAACTCTTCTAAGATAATCAAACTACTAAGTACTATTGAGTACTTAGTTGAATAACTATCTAGGGGAGTTATATGTGCGGAATAGTGGTTGGCCCTTTAAGTTTAGACTCCTTTAATTTCTGAAATCACTTTATCAATCCAAAACAGTCCAGTTTAGTTTCAGGGAACTTGTCCAAATCAGTTTTGCACACTCTTTGAATATGTATCTTTTGAAGATCAGTTTAGTGTGCAGTGTTGAATGAATGTAAGTACTTTGTAAAGTAAATCAACACAAGAAGTTATAGTGGTTCAGAGACTCAAGCTCCTACATCCACTTTCCCTGATTTAACAGGATAATTCCTTCACTCTTGGAATTAACTTGTTTTATAGTGCCAAGGTGCACTTGATCAAAAACACCACTCCTTGGTGAATTGATCCCTAGGATGTCTAGAGTCCTAGTACCCTCTTCTCAACTCAGAACTGAACTGTTCTTCTCTCAACAGTCAGCTCCTACCACTTCTACTACTACAACCTTCTCACTTTCTCACTTGAAAGGGGTAAGGGTTGAAGTAAGGTTCCAACTAATGAGATATCCTTTACAATGAAGATCAAGGTATAAGGATAGGATATCTCTCTAAGCTTGTGTATGGATATACAATTGGGTTCAGCTTAGAAGAAGTGTATAAAGACTAAGATAGTCTCTTTGAAAGCTTGAGAGCACTTGTCAACTTGTAGGATAGTTGGATATTCTTGTCAAGGTTGAGGTGCAGTTGGATGCTTTCAAATGGTCTTCACACTTCTGTATTTATAGACAAAATAGAGGATTTGCCCGTTGGAGAGGCAGCCCCAAATTGCTATAAATGTCTTCCTTGAGTTCTTCAGACTGGAAGACAGAATCTTGATAGTGACATGTCCTCATTTGGGTAATAAACGGCTTGTAAGACTTTGTCTTCATTCTGCTTTTCCCAATGTTTGACTTCTTGTTAGGACTTGGACATGGCTTCTGAAGGTTGATCCAATGATAGGACAACATTCCTTATCAACTGGACAACTCTCCTTATCACTATCAGCAGTTTTGCTTTTCAGCAAGGTTGGCTTGCTCTTCTTCAGATGACTTGGCTCTTCCCTTTATTTCATTCCAAGATGATCTTGGCATGTTGCATTGTATTTCTTTAGGGCATGGTTGTCTCTAATTCTTCAGCATAGTTGACCTTCAACCTTTAGAGCATCTGTTCTGATTCAATCATGCTGAGACGACTCTTCTGGACAACTCTTCTGATCAGCATATTTGGTCTTTTATCATCAGGGCACTTTTCACATAGAGTTGGCTTCTCTGGACAACTCTCCTGATCAAAAACCTTTGAGTATTCTTGTCCTTTTGAGCTAGATAAAGTTGTTCTTGCATATGGCTAGCTTCTTTGGACAACTCTCCTGATCAGATTTATTTGGCTTGTCCTTTTGATTTTATCAATCTTGTATGTGGACAACTTCTCTGGACAACTCTCCTGATCAGAACATTTGGTTTTCCATAGAGTGTCCTTGCTCTTAAGTGATTGTTCCAGAATTTGAGCCTTGAGGGGACTTGATCTTGATCATCTTCAAAGCATAGGTTCCCCCTCAAATTGTGCATCTAATTGTCTAAGAGCTGCCTAACATTTCAGCTTCTCATCTAGCCTTATGCTATGTGTTCTAACATTTTTAGAACACTATCAATTGACTTAGGCATGTCTCAAGGGGTTTTGGTATTAGATCAAAACATATCTCATTTTATTCCCAACAATTTCCCCCTTTTTGATGATGCCAAAACCTACATATCTAAGCAAAAGTGACTTGTCTATACCTATTACATGTATCTTCAGAAGACATGACTAAGGTCAATATTCCTGATAAGATAATGTGTTAGTGTATTCACTGTTTTTGTTGCAAGTAGGTTTCATAGATAGACATAGAGAATTTCTGTAGAGAATGTATCTTGATTCAAAAGTGGTTCAACTATCATTCATATAAAAAGTCATTACAAGCATGGTGATAGTTGAAGATAACTTATCAGAGCATGAAATCATTACAAATCAAGATATACTAAACATAGAATAAGAGTAAACACTTTTTCAAGTATCAGAGCTATCACATATCAGAGCTTAACTACTACAAGACATTCCAGATATCAAAGTAGAATGCATCAATTCTTGTATCAGATCATTCTAAACCATATCAGAGCAAACAGCATGTCAATGCACATATCAGCAGCCTTGTCCAAATTTCAACAGATTTGACCATATAGCAAAAATATCTTCAGATAAGATAAATTTTTCATCCAGAAAGGGTCAGAAGACTTAGCCATTCTTAGAGATTATCCTCAGGAGGTGGGTTCATCCCATATTGTGCCCACACTCTTTTCTTGAGTTCCATGGCTTCCTGGTTAGTTCCTTTGGGTCCAAGCGTCATCTTGTTCAGCTTCAGAATTTCTGTGAACTCCCTTAGGATCCTTGCTTGGTCAATCCATCCATCAAGCTTTGGAGGCATGTAGATGATGGGCTTGGGAGCATTGAGTTCAATTCTTGCAATGTCAGCAGCTGCAAGTAATTGTTGATACAATTCTCTGTAGTATTCCAGCATGAACTCAGTGAAGGCAGAGTTTGCATCTCCTCCATTCCATCTGTCAATGACATAATAGTCATAGACAAACTCCCTTTTAGCTTCTTCCCATGAGTCATTCAATTGAATTGGCACCCATTTATCCAAGTGTGGATATTTGGTGTCCATTGGGATTAGAAGCTGAGGCTTCATCTTGCTGTAGGTTGCTCTTCTTCTTCTTGGTTTCTGAAAGTTAGCTCTTCTCTTGTCTCTTGCTCTGTTAGCTTCTTCCATCAAATCCATTTTCTCCTGGGCCCTCATCATGGCCAGTTTCTGTTGTGTTTCAGGGTCTTTGCCATACCCTTCATGAAACAGCTTTGATGGATCATGGGCTAGGACTGTTGTCTTCTTCTTGGGTTCAGGTCCAAATCCTTCAGTAAATAGCTCTTCAATGTCTTCAGTGGACTTGGGACCTTCAGTACTTTTGTCAGATTCAGAAGACTTGTCTTTTTCAGCAGCTTTGGGTAGTTCAGCAGTTTTGGCCTTCCTTGAGATAGGCTCATCATCATCAACTGTGAATTCAGGTGGAAGATCAAGGCTATTGGGAAAGTCAGTGAATTTCTCAACTTGTCTCTTCTTTCCTTGGGCCTTCTTGATTTTTCCTCTAGTTTGGACACCTTCAGCATCCTTGTCCAAACCAGATACTTCACCACCTGGTCTTTGTTGTAACCTCACTCTTTCCTCTTGAGCTGAGGCCATAGAGTTCTTCAATGCCAATGCCAACTGCTCCTCTTCATCCAATTCTTCCAAGTTCAGTACTGCTGGCTCTTTTCCCTTTCCTTCAGGGGCTTTGTCCTTCCCTTTCACTGGACTCCCAATTACTAAGGCACCTTTTGCCCTTGCTCTTTCCCTTTCCCCCTTTTTGGCAGCATCAAAACATTCTGGCTTCAGTTCACTCATAGTGGATGCCAATAAGGACTGGGCTTGGGTTAGAGACTTCAATTCTTCCAACAGATATACATTCTCATCATGTATATTTTGCATCTTGTCACTGCTCAAGCTGAGAAAGGCAAGAACAGGCTTAATTTTCTGTTGGACAACCTCCTCCATGGTTGCCTTGAGAGATGCATCCAATTTGGCTTTCAGGAGCTCAGTGAGGTTGGCCACTGCACCTTCAGCAATGTTGGCCAACACTTCTTGGGAAAACTTTTCTAAGGCTGCTTTGACCATAGCTAGCCTTTGCTCTTCAGCTCTTTTCTTTTGCAAGGCTGACTTCTTGCCAAGAGCTTGCTTGATTGTCAATCTGATAGCTTGAACATTTGCATTATGGTTATCTCTCAGCATCTTTTGATCCTTCTTGACCTCCTTTGAGATGTTTTCCATACTGACTTGGGCTTTGTGAACTGCAGTAGAGATGGTTTGAAGACCAGATTCTACTCCTTCAATTCTTGCTTCCATTGTGGGTAAAACCACATCTTCAGAGCCAGTTAATCTCATTTCAACAGAAGCTAGAGTTCTTCCATGCTCATCTAATGCTCCATAAGTTTCTGCATGAGCTGTTTGAACTTGTTGAGCCAAGGAATCCAACTTCTCTGATTGCATCCCAAGCAAGGCTTGTGCTGATCCAGTGTCAACTTGGATGGGAGCATCTGTCAAGAAATCATCTGCAAAAATTTGTTCAAAGCTTATCCCTGCAATATCAGACAAATCAAAAACATCAGTGAAAATACACTTATCTCCCTCATTTTCTTTTTCATAAGACTCTGATACATCAACAGTCTTCTCCTCATTTTCAACTATTTCTTTTCTTCCTTCATTAAAAGTTTCCTCACTTAAAGGAACAGGCCTCCTCTCATCAAGGGATTCTTGAAGTTCAGATTTGACTTCAAGAATAACCTGTCCTTCCTCACTTATACCACCCTCATATGTTGGTACACTCACAATCTTAGTGATAACTACCTCTCTGTCATCCATAACTCCCTCTGATTTTTCAAAACTACTTTCCTTTTCAACTCCTTCTCCTAAACCTGCAGCATCTCCACCTTCAACAAGGTTCAAAGATGGCAGTTGTGGGGAGATCACAGTGCTTATATCAACAGCTACTGAGTCATCCTGAATGATTAAGGGCTGATGAGTGTCCAACTCTTCTGACACTGAATAGGCCTTAATCAAACTAGCCTCTAGAGAAGGAACCTCCACATCTTTAGGTTGTGCCTTGGGTTCAGAAGAACCTTCATTGGCAGATGTGTCCTTGGTTGTGTTACCATCCTTGGTCAACACCTCTGAAATGACAGAGCCTTTCCTATGATAGGTTCTAGGGGGGTTGGAAAGTCTTTCAGAGACAGAAGGCTTAGGAAAATTGGCTTGAGGGGTTTCAGGAGGGTTGGGTTTAGAGGATTTTGAGGGATCATCTGGGGAGTCATCATCATTGGAGCTACTTTCAGGGTGTTTGATACCCTTAGCTTTTCTTTCCCTTTCCTCATTGATCTTGTCATTCACCAACTTTGCAAATATTTCCTCATCAGTGAGGAATCTAGTCTTTGAAACTCCAGCAAAGTGTAGCAATCTGTTTTCCTCTATTTGCCACCAGTTTGCACCCTTATCTTGGATGACTTATGATATCTCCATCATAGATTTGTCTTTCACATCAACAAGCATCCTTAAATCATGAAAGGCCTTCTGAATTTTTGGAAATTCAGCAAGTTGTGGATACAAACTGTCCACAGTAGCCTTGGCTCCTCCTCTGAGCATACTTTCATAAGTATACTCCTCCTCATCTCCACTTGAATGGGGACTTTGGGTTATAGAGGAGTTGGCTCTGGGTTCTCCTAATGTGGCTTCAGATGGGTTGGGTACAGTACAAGGATCTTCAGTTGCTTTTGAGAGCAATGGATCTGAAGGGGCTTTGCTCAGGGGGGTTGGGGCAAAGAGTGCAGCTTCTAAAAGCTTTGAATAATTGAGCATAGATGAGTCAAGGGGAGATTGTAACCTTGTCTCATCTATAGCTATGTCAGCTAGCACATCTATCATACTTCTCTGCACACTTCCCCCAGGAGAGTATCTCTTTAATAGGTTAATGGGGGTGATGGGTTGATTGGTTGGGGTTATATGGGTTTCAGGGGAGTTGGGCTCAGGATTCTGAATTTCAGGGATGTTGGCCTCCATTGGTTGACCTTCAGGGACCCTGGATTCTGGAGTTCCAGATCCAGATGAGTTGGTCCTTGACTTTGATTTGGTCCTGCTTTCAGCTCTGCTCTCTCTTAGAGCAATTTGTAGAGACCTTTCTTCCTAAAGCTCCAACACCTTGTCAGTAGGCTTGACCCTTCTCTTACTAGCTCTACTACTCCCACTTCCTTCCTCATCCTTCTCAGGGACAACCTCCCTGATCCTCTTATCACCCCTAGACTTCTGTCTAGTCTCATTGTACTTTTACCTTAATTCTTCTGAATGATCAGAGGGCACTTGTACACCTTCTCTAGCAACTTCTTCAATCTCAGTTGAGGCATCTGAATTCTCTTCTGAGATTTTCTGAGACATTTTCCTTGTCTTCAGCAGGCTTGGCCAGTAACATCCTTCTTTTCTCAGTTTTCTTGCTGAGCTTTCTGAATAGGATCTTTTGGGCTGGGAGGGGCTTTGCAAAGGTTTGCATCTGGGAATAGTGGGAAAACCTCTCAATCAACAAGCTTGCCCTGGTGCAATACTTGATTTTCCCTTCTAGCACCACCTTGTTGTGAGATTTCACCTTGAATTTAGCCTTTTCCTTCATCATTTCAGACATAATGAAGGTCCTCCAATCAAACTTGATGCCCTTGTCACTGGCATCAATAATGGCAGCCATGATTCTGATCCTTGGATGGCTGACCTGCTCTAAGCTTCCAGTGTTGCTTAAGAGGCTCTTAGCAACTACCTCAAAGAGGTTGAGAAACTCTGGCTTGAGAGTCTTTTTATTTTGAGTTGAGGAGAGAGGGCCTGGTGTCAATAGCCATTCCTGAGCTATTTCTTCTTCATGACCAGTGCCATAGATTTCTGGATTCCTTCCCTCAGAAGGCAATCCAAAAGCTCCTTCCAGATCTTCTGAAGAAAATTTCACTCTATGAAATCTCTCTTCTTCCTCTCCTTCTGCAATGTAAGACAATCTGGTGGATACTTCACCATCTTCAGGTTTTCCTCTCCACTTGAGGAAGGCAAAGAATTCTGCCATGTAGCTTTCCAAGCAAGAGCTTGGTCTTTCTTCCAAGAACTTTTGAAGTCCAGCTCTCCTCAACCATCTCAAGGTTGGTGTAATTTCAGGATCCTCATTCTCAAAGGATACTATTGGCTCAAAATGAAGATTGTTTTTGTTTCTTAGGTAGGCAAAATCCAGGTCTAGATCCTTGTTAGAGAAATCAACAAGCATCTCTGGACTAACTTTGGGGGCCATTGAAATTTGCAGAGAAAAGTTTGATGGAGAATGAGAGAGTTTGGAGAAACTTAGTGCTAGGGTTTCGAATACTTGGGGAAGAAGTGTTTGAGAGGGATCTTAAGACTTGTGAATATTCTAAAAAGAATGTTTGTCAATGAGTTGGTAAGGTCTTGAAGCAATTCAAAGGTGAGCAAAAATGGAAATCCAAAATGGACGGCTAGGATTGATTTCAGGGGAGTTGTCCATTTTTGATCCAATGGTCAAAAACCAATGTAACAGTGAAAGAACTGTTTTATTCAAAATGTGGGTGGTTTTTAATGTTTGTTTAAGGCTGGGGGTTTTTCGAGATAGATCATATCCCAAAAAGTTTAATGCAAACAAGAGTTAAATCTTGACATTTAATGCATGGAAAGTGACCTTTTGGGTGGGAGACAAATTAAATCCCAGAAAGGTGAAAACTGTATTTCAATGGGACAGATTTTGAAATAGGCATTGATCACCAAAAATAGGTGCTTATCATACCAAGGGAATAGTTTGATAGTCAAGACAACTTATCTGACCCTACATGGACAAGTGTCCTGAAGAGATGTGGACAAAGGTCCTGAATTCCAATGGACAAGTGTCCTGAATGATTTTGGCCATCTCTTCTGAATTTCAGTAGACTTGACCAAGTCTGCTGAAATTTGAGTTTATTTCCCCCTTAATGAATGAACTTCTTTGGACTCATTTGTCCAGCTTCCCTGGATCAAGAAGTCCTAACTCTGCTGATAGTTCCAAAAATCTTGCCTCTACAAGTGGCTTGGTTAAGATATCAGCTTTTTGATGATCAGTGTGGATCTTTACCAACTTAATATCCTTCTTCTCCACATGATCTCTAATGAAGTGATGCTTGATATCCACATGTTTGCATCTTGTGTGCAAGACAGGATTTTGTGATATAGCAATGGCACTATTGTTATCACTGAATATTGGCACTTCAGTAGAGTTGACTTTGTAGTCTCTGAGTTGTTGTCTCAGCCAAAGGATTTGAGCACAACAACTTCCAGCAGCAACATATTCAGCTTCAGTGGTGGAGGTAGCCACTGTGTTTTGCTTCTTGGAGAACCAAGATATAAGCTTGTTGCCCAAGAATTGACAAGTTCTAGAAGTGGATTTTCTGTCAATTCTGCAACCTCCATAATCAGCATCTGAGTATCCAGTTAACTCAATGTTGTCATCAGCAGGGTACCAAAGGCCTAGATTTTCAGTGCCTTTGAGATACCTCAAAATCCTCTTTGCAGCCTCAAGATGGCTCTTCTTGGGATTTGCTTGGAACCTTGCACAAACACCTACTGCAAAGGTGATGTCAGGTCTGCTGGCAGTGAGATAGAGGAGTGAACCAATTATTCCTCTATACTCAGTAGAGTTGGTTGGAATACCACTCTCATCAGGATCCATCTTCCAATTTGTGTTCATAGGGATCCTTACTGGCTTGTTAGTTGTACACCCAAACTTCTTGATCATTTCTCTGGTGTACTTAGCTTGGTTGATGAAGATTCCTTCTTTAGATTGCTTGACTTGTAGACCCAAAAAGAAGTTCATCAACCCCATCATGGACATCTCAAACTTGCTTTGCATGAGCTTGGAGAACTTTTCACACAGCTTCTCATTAGGGGATCCAAAAATTAGGTCATCTACATAAATTTGGACAAGCAAGATGTCCTCTCCTTCAGAGATCCTGAAGAGAGTTCTGTCCACAGTTCCCTTGGTGAATCCATGATCCAATAGGAACTGTGACAATGTATCATACCAAGCCCTAGGGGCCTGTTTGAGTCCATATAGAGCTTTCTTCAGTCTGTAAACTTGGTTTCCAACTTCAAAACCTGGTGGTTGCTCCACATAGACTTCTTCTTTCAAGAATCCATTCAGAAAGGCACTCTTGACATCCATTTGGTACACTTTGAACCTCTTGTGGGCTGCATAGGCTAGGAAAAGCCTTATTGCTTCTAGCCTTGCCACAGGTGCAAAGGTCTCATCATAGTCAATGCCTTCATGCTGGCAGTATCCTTTTGCCACTAGTCTTGCTTTGTTTCTGACAATCACATCATTTTCATTCTTCTTGTTCTTGAACACCCACTTTGTTCCAATGACATCTTGATGTGAAGGCCTATCCACCAGCTCCCATACTTCATTTCTGGTGAATTGGTTCAGTTCTTCCTGCATGGCTGTGATCCAATTGGCATCTTGAAGTGCTTCCTCAATATCACTTGGTTCTTGCTCTGACAAGAAACAACAGAAAAGAGCACTTTCACCATGGAATCTTCTTGTTTTGACTCCAATATTTGGGTCACCAAGTATTAGATCAGTAGGATGGTCTGACAACCAAGTCCTTCTTTTCCTGATCTCTTCAGTAGAGTTGTCCTCTACTGAAGATGAGTCATTTTGATCATAGAATTAAGGATAATTTAATGCAAGATCTAATTCAGGATCATAATCAGGGGTGTTGTCCTCAATGTCAGGGACATTGGCATTTTCAACATTTTGAGTTCCCCCTTGATTATTTGACCCATTAACTACCTCAGCAGGAACTGCTTCTTCATTGGTAGTTGTTACCTGGATGTGAACTGGGATTGGTTCATTCAGTTCACTATTTCCATCTGTAGGATTTGTCTCAGGAAGGTTGCCTTCAGGAATGTTGTCCAATGTGGGTTTTTCAGGCAGATTGGCTTGAACAACATCTATGAATTCAGTGTCTTTGTCTTTTAGGCTCAATCTGGTTGTCCTCTGTGTGATTTCCTCAGGTTCCAAATGATCATTCCTGATCTCAAAGATAGACTCATCAAACACAACATGAGGTGTTTCTTCCACTATAAGGGTTTTCTTGTTGTAGACTCTGAAAGCTCTACTGATTTGAGAGTATCCAAGGAATACTCCCTCATCAGCTTTGCTGTCAAAGGCTTTCAACTGTTCTTTCCCATTATTGTGAATGAAACATTTGCAACCAAATATATGAAAGTATGACACTTTAGGCATTCTTCCTTTCCAGAGTTCATAGGGGGTTTTGCCTTGCCCCTTAGTGATCAAACATCTATTTTGAGTATGACATGCAATATTTATAGCTTCAGCCCAAAACCTCTTAGGTAAATTTGAATCAGCAATTAAAGTTCTAGCAGCTTCTTTCAAGGTTCTATTCCTCCTTTCTGCAACTCCATTTTGTTGAGGTGTTCTAGCTGCTGAGGTTTCATGAGCTATTCCATTAGATGTGCAGTACTCATTGATGTATGAATTTATGAACTCAGTGCCTTTATCAGATCTTATCTTGATAATGCTAAGGCTTTTCTCATTTGACAATCTTTTAAGAAGTTCAGGTAGTTTGACTTGTGTTTCCTTCTTATTAAGGAGAAATACTACCCATGTGAACCTAGAGAAGTCATCTACTACCACCAATGTGTATTTTCTACCATTTATGCTTGAAGGGGTAATTGGTCCAAACAGATCCATATGTAGAAGTTCAAGTACCCTTTCAGTGGAGATGACTGGTTTACCTTTGAATGAGGCTTTAATCTGTTTTCCTTCTTGACATGGCTTACACACATGTTCTTTAATGAAAACCTCATTAGGCAGTCCTTTAACTAATGCATTTCTAGCAAGTTTATTCATAGATTTGAAGTTCAGGTGGTTTAGCCTTTTGTGCCATAACCAACTTTGTTCACTAAAACTTTTAGCAATAAAACATGCAGCATCAGTAGACTTGTCCCAATCTGCAAAATACACATTTCCCTTCCTAGTTCCAGTCAGTAGGGTTTGTTGAGTTTTATCCTTAATTAGACACTTTCCACTTGAGAACTCAACATTAAAATCTTTATCACAGAATTGACTGATACTTAGGAGATTATATTTGAGACCAGCCACATAAGATACATTGGTTACTTTGATGTTACCAATCATCAAAGTACCATAACCTTTTGTAGTTGCTTGTGAGCTGTCTCCAAAAGTAACATTTGGGCCTTCTTTTTCAATGAAGTCAGTGAGGAGTTCCTTGTTTCCAGTCATGTGCCTTGAGCATCCACTGTCAAGGTACCATGCTGTCTTTTTGTTCATGCTCCTCTTCTTGTGGCCCACTGGTACCTGCAATTAGATTGGTTTAGGTACCCTTTGAGTTTTGGGTCCTGAGTGGTTAGCTGTACCTTTGGGAACCCAAACTTGCCTAATAACCTTGATTGATTCAAGGTGGCTAAGTTGTCTTCCTCTAGTATCTACATACACTGTCTTTCCCTTAAATGTCTTTGGAAAAGTGTGTGTGAATGTGTTAACTCTATAAGTTTCAGGAGAGTTGTCAAATCTCCTGAACTTTTGAGTTCTTTGTGCTGCTTGAGGGAATCTTTGAGGAAAGGCTTTCTTTTGACCATTACCCTTTGGCATGAAGGGTTTTGGTTGTCTCATTTTATTTTGCCTTTGAGGAAAGTTATCCTTGGGTCTATTCAGCTGAGGCTTTCTCAGAAGAGTTGGCCTAGGCTGATTATACTTTGGATAACTCCTCTGAACATTGTTCAGTAGAGTTGCCCTTCCATTGGGTCTACTCTGCTGACCAACATTCCTCTTATGTTCAGGAGCTTTGGCCATTTCCTTAGGTTTTGGCCTATTCTCCTGAATCACTTGAGTAGGCAGATCATCCATTTTGCCCTTTCCTTTGTTCAGTGGCTGAATTACTTCATTTTCAGTTTGTGCCACTGACTTAACAAAGATTCTCTTAGTGTTACTTACAGAAGCAACACTAAGACAAGGTGAAGATTCAAATGGATCAAAACCTAATCCACTTCTTTGAGCCATAGGTCTTTGATAACTTTGAATTTCCTTTATTGCTCTAGAGGATTTGTTCAAAGCAGACATCTTTAGTTTCAGGCTCTCTTCACTTAATTTAAGAATATCATATTCATGTGAGAGATTTTCAAACTTAGCATTTAGAATTTTTAGTTCAAAGTCCTTTCTTTTCTGAGAGAGTAGTTGATCATCTATCTCCTTTTGTTGGTCAACTATCCTGAGATTTGCTTCCTTAAGCTCTCTCAAGACTTGTTGATACAACTCAATAGATTTGACATCAACACCTACCTCAGAGTTTTTGGCAAGTTCAATAGCGAATCTTTCATTTTCTCTCACACAGTTATCATGAAATTCTTGTAATCTAGTGAAATCTTCCATCAACTTTCCCAAAGAAAGTTTCAGGTTAACCTCACTAGTGTTTTGTGAGATGAATGATGGTGAACTAGAAGTAGAGGATACCTCATCATCCTCAAGAGCCATGTTGCAAACATCATCATCATCATCATCACTGTTGGAGAATAATCCACCAGAAGAGTTGAAGCTTTCAGCACTTTCAGATTCATCACCAGCCATCATGGCCTTTCTATTGGTGAACTTTCTTTAGAGCTTAGTTCAGGGCAGTCATACTGAAAGTGCCCTTTCTTTTTGCAATTATAGCACAGATCTTCATCATCATCCTTCTTGGAATCATCTCTTCTCTTAGATGATGAAGGGTCAGCTCTACTAGATCTTCTCCTATCAGAGGACTTGTCCTCTGATCTTTTCTCTTCAGGCTTTTTGACTTCAGCCTGTGCTTCAGGAGGGTTGTATCTCCTGAATTTGTTGTCTTGGTATAATTTCTTGTATCTACCAAACCTTGTGTTGAGCTTGTCAAACCTTCTAGCCATCAAGGCTAGTTCTTCCTTCATTTCAGTCTTTGAGACTGACTTTGATGATCTGGGAGTGGGTTGCATTTCAGGTTCAGCAACTTTGGCTTTGAATGCCACCCCCTTAGTAGGATTTGAAGGTTCCTCAACAGGTTTTCTTCTATTGAGGTCGAACTCATATGCTTTGAGTTCTGAGAAGATTTGTTGCATGGGCATGGAGGAGAGATCTTTGGTATTCTGCATCATCACAGCATAGACATCCCACTTTTGAGTGAGACTTCTCAAGATCTTTAATCCAACCTCTCTCTTGGTGTAGACTTTGCCCAATGAGTTAATCTCATTCATCACATCAGTGAATCTACCAGCAAATTTATCAATGGACTCATCAGACTCCATTGAGAATTGTTCAAACTTCTGCACAGCAACTTGGAGCTTGTTCTCCTTGATTTTTTCAGTGCCTTCACACATTTCAGCAAGGGTATCCCAAATTTCTTTGGCTGTGGTGCAGTGGTAGACTCTACCCATAACTGCATCTGGAATTGTTTGATAGAGGGTGTTCATGGCAAGATAATTCAAATTATCTTTCCTCTTTTCATCAGCAGTGAAGTCATCCTCATCTTTGGGAATCAGTTCCCTTATATCTGCTCTTTGCTCATCTGTCAATCTGGGGTTAGTTTGAGTAAACACAAAAGGTCCTCTTGTGATTACTCTAAGCATATCAGTATGAAGAGATGCAAGATGAGCCCTCATTCTAATTTTCCAGAAATCATAATTGTCTATTGAAAACATGGGCAGTTTGTGATGAGAAATGTGGTTGACTGGATTTGTGGCCATATTGTCTAATCCTTGAACAGTAGGTGGAGGAACAGCATTGTTGTTGGCCATATCTCAAGAATAATCAGTAAGTCAACAAGTAATAGATTTCAGATAGAGATCAGTTCAGTGACCACACAAATATGAGTGTTTTTGAAAATCAAGATGGATTTTTCAGAAGCAGTGGTCTTTGAACCCCTATTGAGTATATAACAAGTGTATGGGGGGGGGGGAATACACTTGTATGCAATTCTTTCTTCAATTTTGATCAAACCAGAGATCAGCAAGGTTGTCTTGGACAACTCTGCTGAAGAAGATTAACTCTTCTAAGATAATCAAACTACTAATTACTATTGAGTACATAGTTGAATAACTATCTAGGGGAGTTATATGTGCGGAATAGTGGTTGGCCCTTTAAGTTTAGACTCCTTTAATTTCTGAAATCACTTTATCAATCCAAAACAGTCCAGTTTAGTTTCAGGGAACTTGTCCAAATCAGTTTTGCACACTCTTTGAATATGTATCTTTTGAAGATCAGTTTAGTGTGCAGTGTTGAATGAATGTAAGTACTTTGTAAAGTAAATCAACACAAGAAGTTATAGTGGTTCAGAGACTCAAGCTCCTACATCCACTTTCCCTGATTTAACAGGATAATTCCTTCACTCTTGGAATTAACTTGTTTTATAGTGCCAAGGTGCACTTGATCAAAAACACCACTCCTTGGTGAATTGATCCCTAGGATGTCTAGAGTCCTAGTACCCTCTTCTCAACTCAGAACTGAACTGTTCTTCTCTCAACAGTCAGCTCCTACCACTTCTACTACTACAACCTTCTCACTTTCTCACTTGAAAGGGGTAAGGGTTGAAGTAAGGTTCCAACTAATGAGATATCCTTTACAATGAAGATCAAGGTATAAGGATAGGATATCTCTCTAAGCTTGTGTATGGATATACAATTGGGTTCAGCTTAGAAGAAGTGTATAAAGACTAAGATAGTCTCTTTGAAAGCTTGAGAGCACTTGTCAACTTGTAGGATAGTTGGATATTCTTGTCAAGGTTGAGGTGCAGTTGGATGCTTTCAAATGGTCTTCACACTTCTGTATTTATAGACAAAATGGAGGATTTGCCCGTTGGAGAGGCAGCCCCAAATTGCTATAAATGTCTTCCTTGAGTTCTTCAGACTGGAAGACAGAATCTTGATAGTGACATGTCCTCATTTGGGTAATAAATGGCTTGTAAGACTTTGTCTTCATTCTGCAGCACTTTTCCCAATGTTTGACTTCTTGTTAGGACTTGGACATGGCTTCTGAAGGTTGATCCAATGATAGGACAACATTCCTTATCAACTGGACAACTCTCCTTATCACTATCAGCAGTTTTGCTTTTCAGCAAGGTTGGCTTGCTCTTCTTCAGATGACTTGGCTCTTCCCTTTATTTCATTCCAAGATGATCTTGGCATGTTGCATTGTATTTCTTTAGGGCATGGTTGTCTCTAATTCTTCAGCATAGTTGACCTTCAACCTTTAGAGCATCTGTTCTGATTCAATCATGCTGAGACGACTCTTTTGGACAACTCTTCTGATCAGCATATTTGGTCTTTTATCATCAGGGCACTTTTCACATAGAGTTGGCTTCTCTGGACAACTCTCCTGATCAAAAACCTTTGAGTAGTCTTGTCCTTTTGAGCTAGATAAAGTTGTTCTTGCATATGGCTAGCTTCTTTGGACAACTCTCCTGATCAGATTTATTTGGCTTGTCCTTTTGATTTTATCAATCTTGTATGTGGACAACTTCTCTAGACAACTCTCCTGATCAGAACATTTGGTTTTCCATAGAGTGTCCTTGCTCTTAAGTGATTGTTCCAGAATTTGAGCCTTGAGGGGACTTGATCTTGATCATCTTCAAAGCATAGGTTCCCCCTCAAATTGTGCATCTAATTGTCTAAGAGCTGCCTAACATTTCAGCCTCTCATCTAGCCTTATGCTATGTGTTCTAACATTTTTAGAACACTATCAATTGACTTAGGCATGTCTCAAGGGGTTTTGGTATTAGATCAAAACATATCTCATTTTATTCCCAACACCTTCAATTTCTGTAACCTTCTAATATGCTTTCCAACTTTCTTTCTACTAGCATAGTGAGATTCATCATCAATCTTCTCAACTATCTTTTGCTTCTTTACGATTGCAATTTCATCATCTTTAGAATCTTCAATCATAAGCTTTCTTTTGACTTATCTGGTCTGAACTTCAGGAGAAGCAACACTTTTGCCTTTCACTTGTCTCATCTGCTCTTCTGCCTTTGCTTGCTCAAGATCAGCTTTCTTGACTAGCCTTCCTCTCTTGGGCCTTCTCAACTCTTCTATTGCAGACGCAGCAGCCTTAACTTCAGGTTCAGCACTAGACTTTTCTTCAACAATAACTCTACTTGTCTCTTCCCCCTTTTTGGCTTCATCACTTCCCTTAAGGGTGAATAGACTAGTAAAACGAGTCATTTCTTCCTTGAGAGCTTCCTTCATGGCTTCAGCAGCTAACTCAATCTGCCTCTGATGCGCCTTGTCGTGACTCATCTTATCAAGACGATCAGTAGTAAGCTCTAACTTCCTTGAACTAGAGATAATCTCATCTTTGAAATACGTAGCTGTCTGTCTGAGCAACCTGTTCTGTTCAGTCAATTCAGTTAGAACATCTCTTGAACGCACCAACTTGTCTTGTGCTTCACGCCTCTGCTCATCAGCTATTTCAATTTTTACGCGATAGAGTCTTTCCATCTTGCTTGACTCTTCAGCTAGCGATCTAGCAAGGTTGATCGAACGCTTCTCTGAGTAGTCAATTTGCCTTTTCAAGAACTCTTCGATTTGAACATACATCTCTTGTCGAAAAGTAGAGTCCATCTTGTTGACTTCACCAACTATCAAATCTCTGGAACTGTCTACAAGAGACTGATTATGTTCCACAAGAACTTCTTTCAGCTTTGAATTTAAGAACTCATCAATAGATGACTAAACTACTTCCTTCAAGTCCGTCTTCAACTCATCAAGATAACCATCAGGAAATACTTGAGTAGACTGAGTTCTAATAACAACATCATCTTGATCTTTCAGAACTATCTCATCTTCATCAAAAATGAAAGCTTGAACGAACTCATCATCTTCTTCACCAAGTACGACCAAGTCGTCTTCTGCTTCAGCACTTTTAACAGCTTCTTCAAGATGATCAATCTGAATAGCAGCATCAATCATCTCAGCTTTCAACTCTTCTTCCAGTAGATCAGTTTGAACTCCAACTTCAAACTTGTCTTGAGAAGTCAAAACATCGTCAGAAATATTGAGCATCTTCTTCACCAGAGTAGTTAAAGCATGAGTTGGGAACAATTCTGAGTGGTCTTTGACTCCACTGTTCTCCTTCTGTTCCATCTCCCAATCCTGAAAATTGGAGATTCCGCCCATTCCTTTGATGACTTCGAATAGATCCTCCGTCGGGGCCTTCTTCAATGCAACCCATGTGCATATCCTCAGGAGTTTCTCATATTGCTCAGAAGATGAGTCGATCTCAATAGACGGGAGCATCTTTCTCAGATTGTTACTAACTTTTGATCGCAATCTCTTCTCCCTTAAACACATCGGATAGTAAACCAGGGATTCAAATCTAATTTCAAAAGGGGTCTGAGCAAGTGGGGTCCTTGTCTTAGTTGTTGTAGTGGCAACTAGTGGAGTTTCTAAAATAGATGGGTTGATGGGTTCAACATTTTCTGTTGAGGTTGAGGGAATTTGGATTGTGGTTTCTATGGGCTTTGATGTGGCTAGGTTTGGTGTGACAACTGTAGGAGTATCAGTTGTGTCAAATATAGTAGTATCTTGGGTTATGTTGGCTCTCAGTGGTTGCACTGCCAACACTGATGATGATTTGGGTACAGGCTTGGCACGAGATCGAAGTGATCTTGCCTTGGTTTTGACGGGGAGAGAAAGAGGAATTGACAAAGTACGAGAAGAAGTACCAACCTTTTCACTCGACTCGACTCTCACCAGTCGATAGACTTGTATATCCTCCTCGTCTTCCTTCTTAGACTCCTTATCAGAATGAGTCTCTTCTGAATCCTTTGCAGCCTCGAACATAGCCTCCTCTGGCACATACTGAACTAGTCTACCACTAGTTCCAGCTTCAGCCATTTCTTCAGAATCTTCATCCTCATCCGACTCGTCTTCCTCATCACTAGACGAGGCAGCTTCAAACATGGCGTCTTGAGGATTGATTTGCACTTGTCTGGGGGCAGCAGTTCTTCCAGCAGCTTGCTTCGCAAGAGCCTCCTTCTTCAGATAGTGTTTCAAGGCATGGAATGGCTTGCCTTTACTCCAACTAGCCTTGTTTGGTAGTAAGATGGGTAGCAAAATGCTAAGCTTGTTGCCAAAACTTACAGCAGCAGACACAACCCAGTTGATTGTACTGGTGTCGACTTGCACATTCTTCTTGAAATACATCACTTTATCCAAGAAGAGTTTAGTCCAATTTCCTTCTGTGATGCCATCATGAATCACGGCCATCACTCTTGCCTTTTGAAGGGTCACAGAGTCATAACTCCTTTGACTCTGAGCAGCATCTTAGAAGAAATATCTAACAATGTCTTGAATTTGTCAAGCAATTGATTCTTCTTGACAACTGGAATCTTTCCATCTCGATTCAACTTGAGTTTCTTTCCACAAAAGATACTCAGATACTTCAGTTCTTGACCTTCAGCATACCTTTCAATGTCAATTGATCCGGATGGTAGCTTCAAAGATTCGGTCAAATATTCTCGAGAGATTTCAACTCGCCTTCCACCAACAAAGGCTTCAATGGAATCTTCTTGTCGAGTAGTTGTGGCATAAAACTCTAGCACTTCTTCTTCTAGAACCACCTCTGGGAATGCCTCCAAGTAGGGTCTCAAACCACATCTCCAACACTTTGTTAGGATCTCTTTGTTGTCATCTGTGTGATTTCCTTTGAAAAACACCGATCCTTCCACATGCACTTTGCCTTCCGTGGTATACTTTCCTAAGTCGAATCTTGCCTGCATGTTAGTGCGAGCATCGAACATCGAAACAATCGACATAGTAGGATCGTAATAATCAAGCAGTTAAGAATTGCAAAAAGGTTTGGATTGCTTGAAAATAGGAGGTTATGAAAACATGAGAAGAGAAGAGTGAACCATTTGGGTTTTGATAAACTTGAGTTTTGAATCAATGGCCAAGATCGAGAGGTTTGATCCAACGGTTTGATATGAAAGTCTTTTGAAATTCAGTTACGGAATTGAGAATATTACGTGATTTGATATTGTAAAGTTTTGAAATCCGCCATTTCTATTGGTTAAGACAGAGGAGTGTACTCATCTGACCTAGCATAGTAGAGTTTAGGCGCGAACTGGGTATATACACCTCATTAAAGGGAGTGTATAAATCCAATTCTAGGTTTTTCAAAATTTCCCATTATCAAATTACTCTAATACCCTTAATTCGTATTGATTAAACACTTAGGGTATTTAAATCATAAGAACACTTATCTTATCTGTTCGAGTCTATCCAGAACAGACGAGTAGACTAATGCGCACCAGACGAGTTCCCCCTTCGACTATGCTAGTCTATTTGACATTTGAACGGCTTCATGTACCTGTCTTATCTTGTGCGACGCGTTAGATAAGATACAGATAGTAGAGTAGAATAATTAATTTGAATATCATTCTAGTATAGTAATCAAGGTTTTAAACAAGATGACTTTTAACAAACTTAAGAGTCAACATAAGGATATTTAAGAAATCATAGATTTCCCCTTAAATGTTTATTCCCTTAGTATTACCCTCAGCTTTACCAGCTTTCCTCATCGGGTTGTTTGGTCAACTTGTCTGACCTTGTTTACCTGTCTATTGGATGAGTAGATGAGTGCTCTGCCTTTTATGGTAACTTGTCTGTTGCTCCTTTCTTCTTAGGGATGTACCTGTCTGGTTAGTACATTGCTACATACTAGTAGGGTCTATATCAATTAGTCCTAGACTAATGCATAATTCACGAAATCGAGCCTCAGGTAATGGTTTTGTAAAAATATCAGCTCTTTGAAAATCAGTGTGAATCTTTTCCATGCGAATATCCTTCTTTTCTACATGATCATGTATGAAATGATGTTTCACATCAACATGCTTACATCGTGTGTGCAAAACAGGATTTTGTGTAATGGCAATAACACTGTTACTGTCACAGAAAATAGGAACATTTGATTCACAAATATTATAATCTCTAAATTGTTGAATAAGCCACAATAATTGACTACAACAACTACTAGCAGCCATGTACTCGGCTTCAGTAGTAGAGGTAGCAACACTTGTCTGCTTTTTCGAAAACCATGAAATGAGTTTTGCGCCTAAGAATCTACAAGAACCAGATGTAGATTTCCTATCTATTCTACAACCACCAAAATCAAAATCAGAGTAGCCACTTAGGGATAAATCATCATTTGAAGGATACCATATACCACGATTGATGGTTCCTTTCAAATATTTCAGAATCCGTTTAGTGGTTTCCATATGACTCTCTTTTGGATTAGCTTGAAATCGAGCACATACGCCAACAGAAAATGCAATGTCAGGTCTACTAGCAGTCAAGTACAGTAAAGAACCAATAATACCACGGTAATGAGTTTGATCAGCACACTTACCATTCTCGTCTGGATCCATCTTGTAGGTGGGTAGCATAAGTACTCCAAAAGATTTACAAGTCTTAATACCATACTTGTCTAGTAGATTACGAGTATACTTTGCTTGATTTATGAAAATCCCATCGGGAGTTTGTTTTACTTGAAGTCCAAGAAAATAAGTCATTTCTCCCATCATTGACATTTCAAACTTACTTTGCATGAGTGTTGAAAAACTTTCACTCAGCTTTTTGTTGGGTGATCCGAAAATGATATCATCCACGTAAATTTGAACAAGTAGGATATCCTTACCTTCTTGTCTTCTGAACAAGGTTCTATCGACCTTGCCCTTAGTAAAACCATTCTCTAATAGAAATTGAGAAAGAGTATCGTACCATGCTCCGGGAGCTTGCTTTAATCCGTATAAGGCTTTCTTCAACTTGTACATTTGGTTGCCTTTCACTTCGAAACCTGGAGGTTGTTCAACATACACTTCTTCCACAAGAATACCGTTAAGAAATGCACTTTTAACAACCATTTGATATACAGTAAACTTCATATAAGCAGCATATGCAAGAAACAATCTAATGGCTTCTAGTCTAGCAACATGTGCATAAGTTTCATCATAATCTATGCCTTCTGCTTGAGAGTAGCCTTGGGCAACTAGTCTAGCCTTATTTCTAACGACTACATCATTCTCATCTTTCTTATTTTTGAAAATCCATCGTGTGCCAACTACATTATGATGTGTAGGTCTATCGACAAGTTCCCAAACGTCGTTTCGAACAAACTGGTTCAACTCGTCTTGCATAGCGATGATCCAATTACTATCAGCCAATGCCTCATTAACGGTTTTAGGCTCGATAGATGAAAGGAAACAACACCAGCAGAACAAAGATGGACTAGGCTGTTCTTGCGACTCAAAGAATTGTCATCTAGTCTTCACACCAACAGTAGAGTCACCAATGATATTTTCAGTATCATGAGCAGATTTCCATGTTTTCTTAGTCTTAGCATGCATACTATCATCATCTAGATCAACTATAGCATCATGCATTTCAACATCATTTGCATCAGAAGATTTAATAGGAGTAGACGAGTCGACTAGCTCAGGCATGTCAACTGGGTCTAGTAGGTTTACCTTGAGCACTTACCTTCTCTTTATCATCAGACTCGAGAGCTTTCATGAATGGGTTATAGGCTTGAACAGATTCATAAACTTCTGATTCTTTGTCAGTTTGGATCGATAGATCAGTTACCTTCTTACTGATCTGGTCAGCAGACGAGTCCTGTAGGGATTCATCGAAAACTACATGTGGTGTTTCTTCCACACATAGGGTAGAGTAGTTGAAAACTCTGAATGCTTTGCTAGTTGAGGAGTATCCTAAAAATAGCCCCTCGTCTGCTTTAGCATCGAATGCATTCAACTTGCTTTTCCTATTGTTATGGATAAAACACTTATAACCAAATATATGGAAATATGAAACTCTGGATTTTCGACCTTTCCATACCTCATAGGGCGTCTTACCTAGTGCTTTATTGATAGCACTTCTGTTTTGGGAGTGGCATGCAGTATTGATCGCTTCTACCCAAAACTTCTGAGGAGTATTATACTCTGTCAGCATGGTCCTGCAGGCCTCCTTAAGGGTTCTGTTCCTTCGTTCTGCTACTCCATTTTGTTGTGGTGTCCTTGCTGCACTAGTAAGGTGTTGGATGCCACGCTTAGAACAAAATTCTTTAATATAGCAGTTAATGAATTCAGTACCCTTGTCACTACGGATCTTGACAATGGACTGATTCTTCTCAACTTGTATCTTCTTTAACAGATCAAGTAGGAGTGTTTGTGTATCACTCTTCTTGTGTAAGAAGACTACCCAAGTGAACTTAGAATAGTCGTCTACCACAACAAGTGTGTACCTTCTACCGTTCAAAGTTGGAGGAGTAATTGGGCCATGTAAGTCCATATGTAGAAGTTCAAGAACTCTACTTGTTGAGAGGGTTGGAATAGATTTAAAGGAACCCTTTTCCTGTTTACCTTTCTGACAGGCATCGCATACAAGTGACTTGAAATAGATTTCGTTGGGTATACCTTCAACAAGGTAATCTCTTGCAATCTTATTAATCACCTTAAAGTTCATGTGGCAAAGGCGTCTGTGCCAAAGCCAACTGATCTCTTTGGGTGTCTTAGTAAGAAGACAAGTGTCCCGTGGACAACTATTCCAATTCACGATATACACACTGCCTTATCTTATGCCGACAAGTAGTACGGTATGAGTCCTCTTGTCTATGATTTCGCACTTTTGGCTTTTGAACTGCACTTTGTAACCTCGATCACAGAACTGTGAAATAGATAACAGATTATATTTCAAACCTTCTACATAGGATACATCTTGTATCTCTACGTCTCCATTTCGGATATAGCCAAAGCCTTTTGTGATGGCTGTTGAGCTATCACCGAATATAACCTTTGGTCCTTCTTGCTCATAGTAGCTTGATAGAAGTGCCTTGGTACCAGTCATGTGGTGAGAACAACCACTGTCTATGTACCAAGTTTCTCCTACTGAGCCACCCTTCTTGTATAGATCGAGTCGACCCTACATTAGATGATATTACATAATTTAGGTACCCTCCTTGTCTATTGGGGTCCTGGGGGTTAGTCGAGTTCAATGGAATCCAAATATACATTGGAGTCCTGAACAAGTTTGATCTTCTAAGCTTTCGACCATATTTGTTGCAAAATAAGACCCTGTTGTCCTTCTCTGGCCTATCATCAGTCCTTAGGTCTACTCGTTTAAGGTAGCCTTTCGACTTGACCTCTACTTGAGTAGGCATGGGCCTTTGATAGTCAGAGTAGGGCTTGTATGCATTGGGGCCATACGGTTTATAGACGTGTTTAGGTCTTTCCTCTCCTTCGATATCATAGGATTCAGGCGGAGGATATGAGACGGGTTGAATACGATATTTGGGAGCCACATTCCTAGGCCTAGACGAGTAGAGCTGAGACTGCCTTATGAAAGAAGGTCTAGGCTCTTTCCATCTAGTCTGTATTGGTCTAGTACTCGTCTCCTCAGGATACCAATCCTCGTATCTGACCTGGTTTGGTCGTCCACGATTAGAGGTCCTTTTTTGACTTGTCTTAGACTGAACAAGTCTGTTGTTAACATTCTTTTTACCACCTTTGGTAATCGGAGTGTTAGCACCAGTCTGCTTGAGTACAGTGCCTTGGGATGTTGTTCTAGTATCGTATTCCATTGGTCTTTTATCTTTATCATGTGTCAAAGAGCTTGAACAAACATCAATAGGGTTCTCAATGACTTGAGTAGGTGAGTTAAGTGTATCACCACCCAACCCTGTCTTATCATTTGGAGCCCTATACCTATCTGACAGTTTTTGATTAGTCATTGAAGATTTAATCAAGTCAGTAAGTTTAAGGTCCAAATTTACGACCTCAGTCTCTAAGAACTTATTTCTTTCTTCAAGCTTTTTGCACATGCTTTTTAAAATATTGAATTCATGTGTCTCAGTAGCATGTGTCTTAAGTAGGTCTTGATACAACTTGTATGTCAATGCACACTTGTCTTTGAGTTGTCTCAACTCTTCTTGCAAGCGTTCATTTAGGATTGTTATATTAGGATCTACTTAAGATCAATAATTTCTTGTTTTAATATGATGTTTTCGTCGCTGACTTCCATAAATGCCTTATTCGCGAGTAGGAGGCCTTCTTCAGTCACACCAGTGGAGTGATGAAGAATACTCCCTACACCACTATCGGCTGTATCATTTTCATCAGAGTCCGATTCATCACATGATTGAAATGAAGTTGCAGATGATACCTCTTGCTCAATTTTAGCCATGCAGCAGAGTCCATCATCAGCTATGAATGCTTCATCATGATCAGACGGGTAGCTAGATGAAGACGATGGTAACTCGTCTGAGTCCGTTTCAGAGTCATTATTAGCCATCATTGCCTTCTTACCCCTGGTGTATCTTCGTTCCCTTCTTGCCTTGCGTTCTTCGCGATCATCAGTGCACAGGTCCGGACATTCGTAAATGTAGTGACCTAGTTTCTCACAGTTATAGCATAAAGGATCGTTAGTAGGCTTTTTATCAGGAGACTTATCCCTTCTCTTATCTCGTCTATCAGAACGCTTAATCTTCCTATCGTCAGACTCTCTATCTCGTCAGTCACTTTTCGAGACTTCGTCTCTCCTTTCGGACGAGTTTCGGTCTCGTCTGGTCTCAGACGAGTTCTTAGAAGTAGAACCTCTATAGTCTTTATAAAACTTCTTATATCTACCATAGCGCTTGTTTAGCCTGTCGAACTTCCTAACCATAAGGTTCATCTGATCTTTCAGACTTAGATCAAACTTGTCTATCTCGTCTTTTATGCTAGAAAGCTTGGACCTGTCTACTCTAGAGCTCTTAGACGTAGTGGACTTAAAGGAAACATTCTTCGAAACAGCTTTCTCCCTATCACTACTGGCAATGGTATCTTCCTCATCTAATTCGAACTCATGCGCCTTAAGGGTCTAGAACATGGTTTCTGGAGGCCACGAATCAATGTCTTGTGTGGTTTTAATGATCATCTTCACCATTTTCCACCTTGTTGGTGTATACTTTAAAGCAAACTTTTACTGGGCTTTTGTGACGTATATTCGATTTCCTTTTATCTGAAATAAATGGTTTTTCACATTATTGCATTCTTTGTGATTACTTGTATGTCTGCTTATCTTGCATTGTAGACGATGTGGTGGGTTTGTAGTCACACAGAAGATCACATTGTCACTTCCTTGTAAGATATAAACAGTATTCACAACTGAGATAGTTACAGACAAAACTATTGGTTTAAGTTGTAGTGTAAACTTGTTAGTGGTTTGTCTTGGCCATTAGTTTATACTAGTGCGCTGTGGCGTATTGAATGGATCACAGATAAGACATGTTCTTCTGTTCTGACTGTTATGAAGAACTAGAGGTCTTGGTGACCTTTACGATTCTTAACCCTAAGTGTGATATTTAGATGTGTGGGGTGCTTGTTCACTACTTTGATGTGCCATAAGTGAGAATCTTGGTAGATTCTTTACGCTCCGTATTTTGGGTAGTGGCATCGCTCGCATGATGTCTACTTATTGGCATTAGGGCACCGTGTCCTGTACATCCAGGCTGATGATGTCCCCTTGAGGAAACTCATAAAGGATTGTCGTATTAAACCCTGCAGGTGAATTTAATCCGTACGACAACAAGGTTGAGTGGTACTACTCAAGGAATTATAGAAATTAATTATTTAAATAAGTTATAAGCTTTAATAATTAATGGACGTGCGATATCTTAAACACGGGGAATTATAAAGTCTAATGGAAGCCCTAATTCAGTTCGGGATAGGACGGGAGTGCAACATTAATTCTCTAGTGGAATGAATTAATGTTCTCGGGCCAAATTATATGTTCCAGGCTGAACATAAGAGTATTTGGGCCTGTAAGATGCCCAAACCCTATACCTTCTAATGGATCCCTAGTCTGGCCCATGAACTTATGGAGATTATAAATAGGAGCCTCAAAATAGTTTTGAAACCCTAGCACATACGAAATTGAGAAAAACGGCTAGGGTTTCAAGGAGACGAAACTGAGGCACCTTCTCCACGTTTGATAGCGCGACGTCCACCCGGTGTTCGAGCGAGGTTGGGAGATAGGCTAGAAGATCCGTAGATTGGAATCAAAGTCTCGATCTTCAAGGGTAACGAATCTAAATTCTGCTTTAGATGTATGTTTAGGTTTTAATTCGTTATTTATACGTTTGGCATCCGACAACGATCCCGGTGATGGACCGCCTTCGCCGGCGCGTTCCAGCAATTGGTATCAGAGCCTGGATTCGTGGATTGTTGGCTCTGCCTGAAACGTATTATTGTATGATTCAATTTATTTTGTTTCATGTATGTATGCGTTTCTGTTGGTTATGTTTTTTATTTTATTTTTCTATCGTAACCCTAGTGTTATGTAATCGTTTTTCCCACCAGATAATAACTGTGGGTAGTATAGAACTATTTCATAGATCACTGTAGTAGGGTTTTGCTCGTTTATATTGTATTTTTTGATCGTGAGAACGGGCGGTGTGGATGGAAGATCTGAAAACAGTAATCTGAGTTTTTCGGGTTATGGCCTTGGACGGTGAAAACTGTTTTGGCCATAACTTTTAACTCGGGTGTCCGTTTTCAGCCCACAAGACCTTTTCGGAAACGTCTCGACGAGATCTATAGGAGTCCCAGCATAGCTGGGTCGATGAGTGGCGAGGCCTAATTCAAATGCCTTGATGAAGTTTTCTTCCAGTTTTCTGGTGGCGTGAAAAAGCCAAAGGGCAAATGTTTCAAGTGCAACAAGACGGGACATTGGAAGTCTGATTGTCCTCTCCTGAAAAAGGACAACTCTGGTACGTCTCTCGCTTTAGTTGTTGAAACATGTTTTGCGGCTTGTTCTGCCTTTTCTTGGGTAGTAGATACAGGAGCCACTGACCATGTTTGTTACACCTTGCAGGGGTTTCTGCGGACAAGGGAACTGAGTGAGGGCGAGATTACTATTAGTTTGGGCAATGCTGCGATAGTATCAGTGGTTGCAGTGGGAGACGTGCACTTATTTTTTTCTAATTCTATTTTAGTATTAAAGAACGTTTTATACGTGCCGAATTTATAGAGAAATTTAATTTCTGTTTCGAAGTTGTTTTTGGATGGATGCTTAGTTGTTTTTAATGACAATGTTGTTATTATGAGAAATGACTCTTTAATCTGTTCTGGCACGTTAGAAAACAATCTTTATACTATTACGTGTGTATATCATACTGTGACTGAAACTCATTCATCATCATCATTAAATAAGAGAAAGGAACCTTCTAAGTTGAATCAAACATACCTTTGGCATCTAAGATTGGGTCATGTCAACCTAAGAAGGATTCAAAGACTAGTAAGTAGTGGGTTTTTGGAGTCTCTCCAAGTGGAACCATTCTCAGTCTGCGAATCCTGTTTGGAAGGCAAGATGACCTCGAGGCCTTTTAAGGCCAAGGGAAATAGGGCTAATGATGAGTTGGAATTGATTCACTCTGATTTGTGTGGGCCTATGACTGTTCAAGCTAGAGGAGGCTTTGAGTACTTCGTCACTTTCATTAACGATTACTCAAGATATGGATACATCTACCTAATGCGCCACAAGTCTGAATGCTTTGGCAAGTTCAAAGAATTTAAGGCAGAAGTGGAGAACCATCATGGTAAGAGTATCAAGTCACTGCGTTCTGATCGTGGTGGCGAGTACCTTAGCAATGAATTTAGGCAATACTTATTAGATAACGGGATTAGATCCCAGCTCTCCGCGCCTGGTACTCCGCAACAGAATGGCGTGGCTGAGAGAAGGAATAGGACTCTATTAGATATGGTGAGATCGATGATGAGTTATGCTTCATTACCTACCTCTTTTTGGGGTTATGCCTTAGAAACAGCAGCGTACCTTCTAAATTATGTACCTTCTAAAGTGGTTCCAAAAACCCCGATTGAATTGTGGTCTGGGCGAAAGCCTAGTCTAAACCACATTCGGATTTGGGGTTGTCCAGCACATGTTCTGAACAAGGAAGCTGATAAGTTGGCACCTAGAACTGAAGTACGGTTGTTTGTAGGATACCCTAAGGGAACGAGAGGTGGTTATTTTTATAGTCCTAATGATCAGAGGGTGGTGGTGAGTACCAATGCCCGATTTTTAGAAGAAGACTATATGAATGAGCATCAGTCAAATACTGAGATCATTCTAAATGAGTTGAGAGGAGACAATGGCACACCGAGTGTGCAAGAGGAAATACCACAAGAGACTGCACAACGTGGCGACTCTAATGAACCTTTGTATACATTGCCTCGTCGTAGTGGGAGGGTTGTTCGCTAACCTGATCGTTTCATGTTTGTGGGAGAGTCTATGGACTTGATTCCAAGCGATGAACATGATGATAACGACTCCTGGACATACAAAGAGGCAATCAAAGACAAAAATGCAGAGTCTTGGCACAAGTCCATGGATTCAGAAATTGAATCTATGGATGCTATGGAAGTGTATGACCTAAGTGAACTTCCCCACGATAAGAAAGCCGTTGGGTGTAAGTGGGTCTACAGACTTAAGAGAGGGTCTGATGGGCAGATTATTGCTTTAAAGGCACGGTTGGTGGCAAAGGGTTTTACCCAGAAAGAAGGAATCGACTATGACGAGACCTTCTCACCAGTAGCCATGCTAAAATCGATCTGAATTCTCTTATCCATAACTAATCACATGAACTATGAGATTTGGCAAATGGATGTCAAGACAGCTTTCCTTAATGGAAATTTGGATAAGGACATCTATATGCAGCAACCCGAGGGTTATGTGAAGAAAGGCCAAGAGCATCTAGTCTGGAAGCTGAAAAAGTCTCTTTATGGCCTAAAACAAGCTTCCAGGTCTTGGAACATTCGTTTTGACGAGGTGATCAAATCTTTTGGATTTGAACAATGTCAAAATGAAAGTTGTGTGTATAAGAAGAGTGACGGAGACGTAGTGGTATTCTTAGTACTATACGTAGATGATATTCTTCTTATTGGCAACAATGTGAAAGTATTATCAGACGTAAAGGTGTGGCTTTCAGAACAGGTTCAAATGAAGGATATGGGAGAAGCATCGTACATTCTTGGTATTAAGGTCACTCGTGATCGAAAAAAGAGAATGTTGTGTTTATCTCAAGCGTCTTACATTGATATTGTGATTGCTCATTTTGGCATGCAGAATTCCAAGAAGGGTGTGCTACCTTTCAAACATGGAGTCCCTCTATCTAAAGATATGTGTCCTAAGACACAGAAGGAGATAGAGGAGATGGCTAAGGTTCCTTATGCTTCGGTTGTAGGAAGCCTTATGTATGCGATGCTGTGTACGAGGCCTGATATTTGCTATGCAGTCGGCATGGTAGCAAGATATCAGTCTAACCCTGGTCAAGGACACTGGACTGCTGTTAAGCATATTCTCAAGTACTTGAAAAAGACTCGAGATTATATGCTAGTATACCAGTCAAATAGTTTGATTCCTTTGGGTTCTACCGATTCAGATTTCCAAGCTGATCGAAATGAACGGAAGTCAACCTCGGGTTATGTGTTTATGCTGGGAGGCGCAGCCATATCTTGGAGAAGTGTGAAGCAGAAATGCATTGCGGACTCCACTATGGAAGCCGAGTACGTAGCTGCCTCAGAGGCCGCAAAGGAGGCTGTCTGGTTGCGTAATTTCTTTCTGGAATTAGGGGTATCTCAGAGTATGCCGATGTGTATCACGGTTTATTGTGATAACGCGGGTGCAGTGGCAAACTCGAAAGAACCTAGAGCCCACAGAGCAAGTAAACACATAGAGCGAAAGTACCACATTATAAGAGATATCGTAAATTGAGGAGACGTGGTTGTAGCTAAGATTGCGTCGTTGGATAACTTGGCTGATCCTTTCACAAAGACGCTGGCAATAAAAGTCTTTGAGAAACATGTAGAGGGTCTTGGTTTACGATGTATTACAAGCTAGACTTTGAGTATAAGTGAGAGAAATGTTGATGTCTTTATGTGTATACTAAAAGTTAAGCTTTAGTATAAGTGGGAGATTGTTGGTGTATACTGTAAAGCAAACTTTTAGTGGGCTATTGTGACGTATATTCGATTTCCTTTTATCTGAAATAAATGGTTTTTCACATTATTACATTCTTTGTGATTACTTGTATGTCTGCTTAGCTTGCATTGTAGACGATGTGGTGGGTTTTTAGTCACACAGAAGATCACATTGTCAGTTCCTTGTAAGATATAAACAGTATTCACAACTGAGATAGTTATGGACAAAACTATTGGTTTAAGTTGTAGTGTAAATTTGTTAGTGGTTTGTCTTGGCCATTAGTTTATACTAGTGCGCTGTGGCGTATTGAATGGATCACAGATAAGACATGTTCTTCTGTTCTGACTGTTATGAAGAACTAGAGGTCTTCGTGACTTTTATGATTCTTAACCCTAAGTGTGATATTTAGATGTGTGGGGTGCTTGTTCACTACTTTGATGTACCATAGGTGAGAATCTTGGTAGATTCTTTACGCTCCGTATTTTGGGTAGTGGCATCGCTCGCATGATGTCTACTTATTGGCATTAGGGCACCGTGTCCTGTACTTCCAGGCTGATGATGTCCCCTTGAGGAAACTCATAAAGGATTGTCGTATTATAGAAATTAATTATTTAAATAAGTCAGAAGCTTTAATAATTAATGGACGTGCGATATCTTAAACACGGGGAATTATAAAGTCTAATAGAAGCCCTGATTCAGTTCGGGATAGGACGAGAGTTCAACATTAATTCTCTAGTGGAATGAGTTAATGTTCTCGTGCCAAATTATATGTTCTGGGCTGAACATAAGAGTATTTGGGCCTGTAAGAAGCCCAAACCCTATACCTTCTAATGGATCCCTAGTCTGGCCCATGAACTTATGGAGATTATAAATAGGAGCCTCAAAATAGTTTTGAAACCCTAGCACATACGAAATTGAGAAAAACGGCTAGGGTTTCAAGGAGACGAAACTGAGGCACCTTCTCCACGTTTGATAGCGAGCCATCCACCCGGTGTTCGAGCAAGGTTGGGAGACAGGCTAGAAGATCCGTAGATTGGAATCAAAGTCTCGATCTTCAAGGGTAACGCATCTAAATTCTTCTTTAGATGCATGTTTAGGTTTTAATTCGTTATTTATACGTTTGGCATTCGACAACGATCCCGGTGATGGACCGTCTTCGCCGGCGCGTTCAAGCACACCTTTCATCCAAAGCCTTCAAGATTCTCAAGTTAATCTCTCTCTCAGTATAAGTCTTTCCTAGTACTTCAAGATCATTCATGATTCTAGTAAACCGAGTATCCAATTCATCAATTGATTCACCTGACTTCATCTTAAATGTTTCAAACCTTTGGACAGTTGTGGACAGTTTGCTTTCTTTGATCAGCGTAGTGCCTTCACAAAGAACAACTAATTTGTCCCACATTTGCTTGGCAGTCTTACATTTTAACACTTTACCAAGATACTCTTTTGACAGGGTGTGTAAAATATAATTCTTAGCAAGACTATCCAAATTGTTTTGACGCATTTCTTCAGAAGTCAATTCTGACCTTGGTTTAACAATCAGCTCGCCAACAGCTTTAGTTGGGTCCAGTGTAGCAGTATTTTTCACCATTGTGACGATTGCTCCTTCTTTAATCACGGACACCATCAGATCATGAGTTGAGCTGAAGATGGCTTCCATCCTCAACTTCCAGTAGTCGTAGTCCTGAACAGAGAACTTGGGAAGTTTGTTAGCACTTATCTCAAGAGACATGGTTTATCAGTTGATCAGATAGGATAATAGCAAGAAATCAAGATACATATATATCAAGAAAATGTGATATGAATCAGAACAAAAACGAACCAAGACTTCACCCAAAGTCTTTAAATGTTATCAAGAAACAGCAGTTCGAAAACTACTGCTCTGATACCACTTGTTGGTCCCAAGTTAAGTTAATAATATTGAGTAAGCTAGTAAAAGTCTAGAGGGGAGGGGTGAATAGACTTTTAAAAATCTTTCAATATATCAGAATACGTAATGCGGAATTAATCAAAGTAACAATGAGCCCAATCAAATTTATACTCAACTTATATTCGAAATTCGAACTTCTGTATGAACACTCTACTTGTCTTGTTCAGATATGCAATTAAACAATTAAACAAACAGTAAAGTAAATCAACACACAGCGATTTTATAGTGGTTCGACAACTTGTCTACATCCACTCTCACAACTCCAGTCGTGAAATTTATTAACTCTTCCAATCGAGTGTTCTTGTGATTTTAAGTCCCAAGATATAAGACTTTGATCTTCTCGATAACACTTCCAAGTGCTTCTTCGATCTAAACTAGCTAAATACAAGTAACTAGCGACTTGAAACAAAAATGTAAAAGTAAACTTCTCTATTCAGTAGTAGCCTTCTGGTTTCTTCACTTGTCTTCTGGCTTCTTTCTGAATTTCAACTCTGAGAGTGTTTTGCTTTGAATATCTCTTATGAACGCTTCAATTCTCTTAGTAATAGTAGTCTTCTATCGTTGAAATACACCATGGTATTTATAAGCTTCCAATCTTCAAGAACTTTCTGTTATGTAACTAACTTTTCTTGAAAACTAACTTATAACTGTTTATCTTTATCCATCCACGCGGTTCTTCAGTTAATTAGTTATTCCTTAATTAACTCTTCAATCTTTATCTTTAATACGCGTTTTTGTAACTAACTTTTGTCTTTTTGTCTTGTCTTGTTGCGCACCTGTCTTGTTTCCACTTGACTTGTCTTGCGCAGGTCTTCAATAGTAGACTTCAACATAGAACTAATCTAGTCCTATCATCTATTCCTAACAAGACTTATTACATTACACTAAGCTTTATAACATAGCTTAGTCACCTTAAAATCTATACAATGAATATAAACTTAAACAGAAATAATAACGAGCTTATATACATCTCGAATAGCTCATTATAAAATCTAACAATTATACAAAGTACTTATAATATGTACTTGTCTTTTAAACAAATTAAACTTTTCTCTCAAAACAATACTTGTCTTGTGAATTAGTACTTGTCTTGTGAACTAGTACTTGTCTTGTGAACTCTACTGATCTGTTCAAGACGACTCACATAACTAGACTAGATCAGTCAATACTTAGAAAATATTCAAGTCTTCTTTTTGTTTTATCAAAACTTTATCTTATCTTTTCATCATTTAGGACTTGTCTTAGGATTCATATCTCAACAAATCAATATATAAGTAAATCGCCGAAAATAAGAGAAAATAATGGAACATATGAGAGAGAAAGAAATACCGAATTCTTCTGGAGGAGGAAACCTAATCTGGAATTTGAGATTGAGTTGGGGTAAATTTTTGGGCAAAAACTATTTAAATATGTACATTAAAATCGGACTTGGGCTTGAGATAAGAGTTATGGTTTAAAATCTCAAGAAACCTGAATTTAAATAGCATTTCAATAGTTATCTTAATAAATTAGGAATCCTAATATAACTTTAAAATAAATTAAATGAATTAATAATTAAATATACATTTATATATTTTTATTATAAATTTACGGGTATTACATACTTCACCCATTAAAATATTTTCGTCCTCGAAAATCAGAATTTACTCCAAACATATGCATGCACATGGAACATAATTGTTGGTCCTTGGTGGAGTATAACACAAGTGTATGGGGGGGGGGAATGCACTTGTGTATGCAAATTCTTTTTCTTTTTGACAAACTAGTCTTATCAGGCAAGTTGTCTCACAACTAGCCTGAGTGGGAACTTTGATAGATACTTGTCCTACTGATTACTATTGAGTGATCAGTTGGCTAAATATCTAAAAGAGTTGCTAAGTGCGGAATGTGGTTGGCCTTTGACTCAAAGAAATACTCCTAATTGATTTCTGAAAAATACACTTATCAGGGACTTTGTCCAAAACAGTTTTTCTTGACTTACTGAGTTTTACTCTTTAAAATGTGTTATAATGTGAGTAAATAAAGAGTACAGTAAGTAAATGGCACACAAGTTTATAGTGGTTCAGAGACTCAAGCTCCTACATCCACTTTCCCTGATTGAACAAGATAATTCCTTCACAATGGAATTAGCTTGTTTTATAGTGCCAAGGTGCACTGATCAACAACACTCTCTTAGTGTTTTGATCCCTAGGATAACCTGAGTCCTAGTGCTCAATCTCTCTGAGTTAAGACTGTGTTTCACAATAACAGTCCTTAACTCCTCACTTCTACAACAAACTCTCTCTTCACTAAATGAGATAAGGGTTTGAGGTTTGGTTCCAACTTATAGAGACATCCTTTACAATAAGAACAATGTAAAGGCTTAGGATATCTCAATGCTAAGTTTTGGATATTCTACAAAGATTGGCTTAGCTTGATGAAGTGATTCAGGAAACTTGGGATTCTAGAGAACAGCTTGGTTTCCTTTGAAAGCTTGATGATAGTTTGACAGCTTGGCATCCTTGATCACTTCTGTATTTATAGGCAAATTTGAGCAGCTAACCGTTGGAGGGATAGTAATTCAAACTTGTCTATTTGCAGCACCATTGAAACGGCTATGAAGCTTGGCATCCTTTTATCCACTGTGTAAAAGGCCTCTTCAATGGTTGCTTGAATGAATGTGTTGACTTCTGAAAAATGCGGCTGAGAAGACTTGTGTCAGTTTCCAAATATGCACATTTCCCAAGGTTGATTTGTGGCAGAAGCTACACTCAACCAACGGTCAGATGGGACAAGCTCCCTGAACATTCCTGCTGCAATTGAGAATATTCCAACATTCATTCAATACTTCACTATTTAATGCTTCAAGTCTTCAATGCTTGGTTCAGGCATGATTGGCAATAAATGCTTCATTGATTTTGTCTTCTGTGAGCTTTGGCATTCAATGCTCTTGATCATTTGCACTTTAATTGTTCTGATCATATGCATTTATGATCATTGCCTTAGCATGCTTGATCTCTTCAGCTTAGTTGTCCACTGTGATAGCTTGTCTTGCAAGATCAGCAACTTTGGCCTATAAAACTTAATACATATCAAGCTTCCTAACATTCAGCTTTGGACAACTATCCTGAACTCTAAAATCTCACAACATTTCTGAGATTTTTGACTTAAGCATTCTACTTACTCAAGTGTTCTGGGACAACTTGTCTGAACTTAGACTTGAGCATATCTCAACTAATCTGAACATCATCAATCAGGGGTTTTGGTATCTAAATCAAAATCATTTTATTCCCAACAATTTCCCCCTTTTGATGATGCCAAAACCTATTACAAAGGGAACTTGACTTATACTATACTTTACCTTCAGGAAGAGTGAACTGGTCAACTTGCCTGAAAGAAACTGTTAGCACAATAAATCAAGTAAGATATGTCATGATAGGTTAGTTGAGATAATGAGTTGTTATCTCTTGATAGAAACATAGTGATCCTTTTATATAAGTCAAAGAGCATTACAGAGCTGAAAATTAAAAGGACTCACTAGTCTAGAACTGCAAAATAACAACAAACATAAAAATCATATTAGCAAATAGGAAAGAAGTGAACTTATCCATCATAGAGTTTCATCATCTTGAGGAGCAATCCCATACTGAGCCCATATTCTTTTCTTCAATTCCCAGATCTCTTTGTTGGTTCCTTTAGGGCCAGGCTTCAACTTCTCCATCCTCATGATGTTGATGAATTCTTCTAGTATCTTTCCCTCATCAATTAAGTTCCCATTGAACTTAGGAGGCATGTACAGAATAGGACCAGGGGCCTTGAATTCAACTCTGCCCATCTTAGTTGCTGCAAACAGCTTTTGGTAGAGGTCCCTATGGTTCTCAAACATAAACTGCACAAAGACTTCATCTACACTCTCTTCAAGCCACTTTCCAATGACATAAAAGTCATATACAAAACTTCTCTTGGCCTCCTCCCATGCATCATTCAGTGAGATTGGAACCCACTTATCATGGTGAGGGTACTGAGTGTCCCATCTTTGCAGCATTTGTGGTTTGAGTCTTCTGTAAGAAGCCCTCCTTCTTGGAGCTTTGAAGTTTGCCCTCCTTCCATCTCTTGCCTTGTTGGCCTCAACCAACTGATCCATTCTTTCTTTAGCTCTTAGAAGAGCTAGCTTCTCCTGTGTCTCCGGATCCTTTCCAAATCCTTCTTCAAACAGCTTAGAAGGATCATCAGCAAGCTTGGGCACAGCAACTTCAGGCTCTCTGTCCTGTTCAACTTCTTCAACTTCTTCTTCTTCAATAGCAGGCAGCTTGGCTGCTTTCTTCATCCTCTTGGATTTCCTCACTGGAGTTGATTCTTCAGACTGAAATTCTGATGGCAGAGTCAGGCTGGTTGGGAATTCATTGAAGGCTTGCAATTCCTTCCTCTTTCTTTCAGAAGCTCTTGTCACTTTCCCCCTTACTTCAGCAACCTTCTCTTTGGGGTCAAGTCCTGCAGACTCACCACCAGGCCTTTGAAGCCTCCTTGCCTGACTTTCCATGGCTGACATCATAGATTCCTTGACAGCAATTTGAATTTGCTCTTCTTCGGTCAAGTTTTCAATGTTCATTGGGCCTTTGCCTTTCCCAATGTCTTCTACTGCCTCCTCCTCAACGTCAGGGACCTTCTCCTTTCCTTTGGATTCACCAATAACCAAGGTTCCCTTTGCCCTAGCTCTCTCTCTTTCCCCCTTTTTGGCATTATCAAAACAATGGGGCTTCAAGTCACTTATAGTGACAGAGAGATGTGAGTGAGCATGAGTGAGGGACTTCAACTCCTGCAGCAAACAGACATTCTCATCATGGATGTTTTGCATTTTTTCATCTGCCATGCTTAAGAATGTGTGAACAGGTGTCATCTTTTGAGCAACAATGGCATCCAAGGTTGCTTTCAAAGATTGATCAAGTTTGGCCTGAAGTTGATCAGTGAGGTTAGTCACAACTTGATCAGACACTTTGGCCATAAGTTCAACAGTGAACTTCTCTGCAGCCTCTTTCACCATTGCAGCTTTCAATTCTTCAGCTTTCTTTCTCTGTGCAGCAGTCCTTTGCCTTAATGCATCTTTGATTGTCCTTCTCAAGGCTCTCACATTATGCTTGTACAAATCTTTGAGGCCCTTCTGCTCTTTCTGCACAGATTTTGTGAACTTCACCATCTCTTCCTTTGCCTTTGTAACTTCTGTTGAAACTGTTTGCAGTCCAGTTTCAACACCACAGATCCTTGTATCCAGTGTAGGCAAGATCACTTCCTCTGAGCCAGTAAGCCTCATCTCCACAGAGGCAAGAGTTTTGCCTTGGTCATCAAGGGTGTCTACTGTTGCAGCATGAGCTTTCTCAACTTCCCTGACCAAAGTATCCAACTTCTCTGACTGTTGCTCAATGGATGTTGCAGTTTGTGATGCAATTTGCAAGCTAGCTTCAGTTGCATTTGCTTGCTCAAAGTAGATCTTGTTCAATGTGGACACATTTGCTGAGACTGCTTCTAGGCCAATGTCAGCATCAACTGGGATATCTGTAAGAGAGGCATCTGCAAAAATTTGCTCAATGGTGACAGCTACTGAATCTGCAAAACTAAGAGTGTTAGTAAAAACTCCCTCAACACCCTCATTCTTTTTATCTCCCAACAGGCCTGATTCATCAGCACCTATACTCTCATTTTCAACTCTTTCTTTTCTTCATTTTCAATAGATAAGCTCACATTCATTGGAGAATCAGGCCTCCTTTCACTAAGGGATTCATCAAGTTCAGATTCGACTTGAAGAATAGCCTGACTTTCATATTGGGCTGCACCCAATATTTCTACTTCATCTCCCTCTATGATTGGTGCACTCAGGGAACCAGTAATCATACACTCATCCTCACCTTCTCCCTCTGATTTTTCATCACTATTTGCCTTTTCAACTACTTCTTTTCCTAAACCTGACACCTCCATATCCTCAACAGGATCCACAGAGGGCAGTTGTTGGGAGATCACAGTGTTTGGGCATCCCAAGGCCACTGAGTCATCCTGAATGACTAAAGGCTGGTCAATGTCCAACTGTCCTGACATTGATGAGGCTTTAGCCAAACTAGCTTCTCCCATGGAAGTCTCAACATTGTCAAGCTGTGCCTCAGGTTCATGAGAACCATCCTTGGCCAATGCATCTTGGACTGAGTCACCATCTTTGGTCAACTCCTCTGAATGATCAGAGTCCTTAACAGAATGATAGGTCAAGTAATGTACCTGAGCAGAATTGAGGCCAGGAGGATTGGGATTGGTGTTGTCATCATCATCATCATTTTCATCATCAGAAGGGCTGTCTGGATGTTTGATTCCTTGTGCAATTCTTTCTCTCTCAGCAAGCACCTTTTCATGAATAATGGTGCAGAATAAGGCCTCAGTGGTTAACACACTGGTCTTCTTTACATTTGCAAAATGTAACAGCCTATTTTCTTCAACCTGCCACCAGCTAGCTCCCTTATCCTTGATAGCTTGTGCTATCTCCACAATTGTTCTATCCTTGATCTCAACAAGTGCCCTGAGATCATAGAATTGTTGTTGCAGCCTAGGATATGCCTTCAATCCTGGATATAACTCATCCACATTGGCTCTTGCAATCTGCCTCAACATCCCTTCATAGGTGTACTCTTCACCACTTTCTTCTTCATCAGAAGAGTTGACTTGTGATTCAGGGGGGTTGGTTTTGGATTCAGGTAAGTTGGGATTGGGTTCAGAAGAGCTTAGGACAAGTTGGGATTCAGGTGCTTTAGAGAGCAATGTTCCTGAGGAAGTAATTGGAATGGCTGGAATGGGTGGTTTCAAGAAGTTTGGTATAAGACAAAAGTCTGGGATCAGGGGGGGAGAATGGCCTATCTTCAATGTCAGCTAAGTCAGCTAACACATCAATTCCTGTTCTATCAGGAGCACCTTCAGGAGAATAAACTTTCTTTGCAATAATTGGGGCATCTTCAGGAGTCTTGCACTCCTCTTCTTCATGCCTTGATGGAGATATTCTTTGAGATTGAATATCAGGAGAGTGGGTTTCAGGGTTGTTGGGCTTTGACTTGGACTTGGAGTTAGACCTACTTGCTTGTCTAATCTCCTTGAAGAATTCTTTCTTCTGCTTCTCCTCTTCCATCAACTTTTGTTTCTCAGAAGTTTTGATAATTCTTTTCCTTCTTTCAGACCTTGTGGGCTTATCAAGGTCCCTAAACTCTGTTACGGACTCAGGTTGCAAGGGGACAACCTCTCTGACTTCTTTACTTTCTTCAGGAGGATTGACTCTTTCTTCAGCAACCATTTCAATTTCTTCAGAAGTGGCTCCTCCACTTCTTGACTGGCTTTCTGGGGGAGATTCACTCAGAATCTTCTTCATCTTCTTCATCTTTGGTTGTGCTTTTGGTGGTTGAGCTTTTCTTTTTCTTGGAGAAGTTCTGGTTGTGGGTACAACAGCACCTGCTTTCTTGGTAGCTGCATCCTGCTTCCTCTTTTCTGTCTTAGAAGACAGCTTCCTAAACATCACCTTTTGTGCTGGAAAAGGCTTTGGCTTGGCTTGGAGGTGGGTATAATGTGCAAATCTTTCTAAGAGCAGGCTAGCTCTTGTGCAAAATTGGAGTCTCCCATCAACTACCACCTTGTGGTGCTTCACTTCTTTGAATTTAAACTTTTCATTCATCATCTTGTCTAGAATGAAGTTTTTCCAGTTGAACTTGACTCTCTTCTCAGCAGAGTCAATCACAGCAGCCATCACTCTCAACTTAGGCATACTGATTTGTTCAACACTCCCAGAGTGGCTTAACAAACTTTTTACCACACAATCAAATAAGTGCCTGTATATTGGTTTCAAGGTGTTCTTGTTCTGAGCACTTACAACTTTCTTGGGTTCTATCATCCATGGATAGTAGAACTCCTAATCATCTTCTTCTTTATACATCTCTGGATTCTGGCCTTCTGAAGGTAGCCCAAAGCTAGCATCCAGATCCTCAGCAGTGAAGATGATGGTGTGTTGGCTTTCTTCTTCTTCTTCTTCCTCAGCATATGTTAGTTTGGTGCATACATCACCCTTTTTGCCCTTCCATCTGAGATAGGCAAAGAATTCAGCCATGAAGGGAATCAGGCTTGGTGCCAAGAAATTTCTCAAGCCCTGCCTCCCTTAGCCATTGAAGGACTTGACGAACTTCTGTGTCTGGGCTGTCAAAAGCAACCAACTGTTCAAACCAAAGTGAGTTTGGATTTCTAAGATAGGAGAAATCAATGTCCAAGGAGGAGTCATTGAAATCTACGAGTTCTTCTCTCTTAATTTTGGGTGCCATGGATAATTTTGAGTGGTAGAAAGGTTTTGGAGAAAAGTTGCAGGTTTTGAGAGGTTTTCAAAAGAACTTTGAGAGTTTGAAATTGTGAGTGCGTGAGGAAGAAAGTAAAAATCGAGGAGTTTATATATGAGGGGATTTTATTAATCGTTGGTTAATAGATAATAACCGTGGATAATAATAAAAAATCAATTGGATAAAGTGGGGTAGGCGGTTAAAAGAATGTTTAATGCAAATCAATGGCCTTGATGATGGCTCAAGAATTCATGAAATCTTAATGGAGATTTTGCATTAAATGCTGATTTGCCATTTTGGGGGCAAAGATCTTCATAGTACACGCCATCCTAAAATGACCTACTCTTAGACCAAGAAACCTTTTAAATGTCTAATCAATGCTAAAAATAGCAATAATTATCCAATTAATTCAGACAAACATCCTGAGATGTGTTTTGACTTCTCTCTTGGTCAACCTGTCTGACCAACATGTCTGAGTGGGTCCCAATGTTGCTGACTGGGTCCCACTAGGACAAAGCTCCTGACCAACATTGCTGAACATCATAAGGACAACTTTGCTGATTATCCCTTTTTGACAGATTGCTTCAGTGAGGTTGGTCAACCTTGCTGAAGTTCAATTTAATGAACTTCCCCCTTCTTATGAGCTTCCTTCCTTCATTCCTCCATCTTTCCTGGATCAAGTAAGCCTAATTCAGCTGATAGTTTCAAGAACCTTGCTTCAGCTAGTGGCTTGGTCAAGATATCATCTTTTTGCTTATCAGTGTGGATCTTGACAAGTTTGATATCTTTCTTTTCCACATGATCCCTTATGAAGTGATGCTTTATATCCACATGCTTGCATCTGGTGTGGAGCACTGGATTTTGTGAGATAGCAATTGCACTATTGTTGTCACAGAATATTGGCACTTCATTTGAGATGACTTTGTAATCTCTCAGTTGCTGTCTGAGCCAAAGTATCTGAGCATAGCAACTTCCAGCTGCTACATATTTTGCTTCAGTTGTTGAAGTTGCAACTGTATTTTGCTTCTTGGAGAACCATGAGATAAGCTTGCTGCCCAAGAACTGACATGTTCCAGAAGTGGACTTTCTGTCAATTCTACATCCACCATAGTCTGCATCTGAATATCCAGTGAGCTCAATGTTGTCATCAGCTGGATACCATAATCCAAGATTCTCAGATCCCTTGAGATATCTTAGAATTCTCTTGGCAGCATCAAGATGGCTCTTCTTTGGATTAGCTTGAAATCTTGCACACACTCCAACTGCAAATGTAATATCAGGCCGGCTTGCAGTGAGATATAGCAAGGATCCTATGATTCCTCTGTAGTTAGTGGAGTTTGTTGATTCTCCACTTTCATCAGGATCCATTTTCCAGTTAGTATTCATAGGAATTCTGACTGGCTTGCTTGTAGCACATCTAAATTTCTTGATCATGTCCCTTGTATACTTGGCCTGATTGATGAAGATTCCTTTCTTAGACTGTGTGACTTGAAGTCCTAAGAAGAAGTTCATCAATCCCATCATGGACATCTCAAATTTGCTTTGCATGAGTTTGGAGAACTTCTCACACAACTTCTCATTTGGAGATCCAAATATAATGTCATCCACATAGATTTGGACTAACAGAATATCATCTCCTTCACAGATTCTGAACAAAGTTCTGTGAACAGTGCCTTTGACAAAACCATGATCTACAAGAAACTGTGATAAGGTGTCATACCAAGCTCTTGGAGCTTGCTTTAAGCCATAGAGAGCTTTCTTCAATCTGTACACCTTGTCTCCTTCTTCAAATCCTGGGGGCTGTTCAACATATACTTCTTCTTTGAGCACCCCATTGAGAAATGCACTCTTAACATCCATTTGATACACCTTGAATCTCATGTGAGCTGCATAAGCTAAGAAGAGTCTGATTGCCTCAAGTCTGGCCACTGGAGCAAAAGTCTCATCATAATCAATTCCTTCAGATTGACAATACCCTTTGGCCACCAGTCTTGCTTTGTTCCTTACAATGATGTCATTTTCATTTTTCTTATTTTTGAACACCCATTTGGTACCAATGACATCTTGATGAGTTGGCCTCTCCACCAGCTCCCATACTTCATTTCTGGTAAACTGGTTCAGCTCTTCTTGCATGGCTATGATCCAGTTGGTGTCCTGTAGTGCTTCCTCAATATCTTTTGGTTCCTGTTCTGAAAGGAAACAGCAAAACAAAGCACTTTCTCCATGAAATCTTCTAGTTTTGATCCCTTCACTTGGATTTCCAAGTATCAGGCTAGTTGGATGGTCATGCAACCAAATCCTTCTAGACCTGATCCCTTCAGGAGGGTTGTCCTCATCTGAAGTTGGATCACTAGATTCATTAAATTCAGGAAAGTTAATTGAAGGATCAAGTTCAGGATCATATTCAGGGGTGTTGTCCTCATTGTCAGATAAGTTGACATTTTCATTGGTTCCCCCTTGAATATTGGATCCATTAACTACCTCAGCATTGCCTGCTTCTTCATTGGTAGTTGTTACCTGGTTTTGAACTGGGATGGGGTCAGTCAGTTCAATTTCTCCTTCAGGTTGGTTGTCTTCTGGTTGATTGTCATCAGGTAGGTTGTCCAGTTTTTGATTTTCATGAAGTTCAGGCTGGGCAACATCTACAAACACTGTTTCCTTGCTTTTAAGCCTTAATCTGGTTGTTCTTTGTGTTATCTCATCAATATTCAGGTTTCTATCCCTGAACTCATTAACAGATTCATCTAACACAACATGAGGTGTTTCTTCCACAATAAGGGTTTTGCAATTGTAGACTCTGTAAGCCTTGCTGATTTGTGAATATCCAACAAATATTCCTTCATCAGCTTTGCTGTCAAAAGCTTTCAATTGTTCTTTCCCATTATTATGAATGAAACACTTACAACCAAATATATGGAAATAAGCAACAGTGGGCAATCTACCTTTCCATATTTGATATGGGGTTTTACCTTGTCCTTTGGTGATTAAGGACCTGTTTTGAGTGTGACATGCAGTGCTAATGGCTTCAGCCCAGAACCTTTTAGGCAATTTGGATTCAGCAATCAATGTTCTTGCTGCCTCTTTCAAGGTTCTGTTCCTTCTTTCAGCCACCCCATTTTGTTGAGGTGTTCTTGCTGTTGAAGTTTCATGAGTGATGCCATTCTTGCTGCAGTACTCATTGATGTATGAGTTTATGAATTCTGTGCCTTTGTCAGATCTGATCTTGACAATGCTTAGGCCTTTTTCATTGCTCAATTTCATCATCAATTCAGGTAGCTTGACTTGGGTCTCCTTTTTGTTCAACAAGAATACTACCTAAGTGTACCTGGAAAAATCATCAACAACAACTAATGCATATTTTCTTCCATTTAAACTTACTGGGATAATTGGACCAAATAAATCCATATGCAGTAGTTGAAGAACTCTCTCAGTTGAGATGACATGTTTTCCTTTGAATGAGGCTTTGATCTGCTTTCCTTCCTGACATGGCTGGCATATATGTTCTTTGGTGAACACTTGATTAGGCAGCCCTTTAACTAGAGAGTTTCTTGTTGCATTGGCATGTTGCATTGGCATGTTGTCAAGATTGCTGGTATTTTGCATCATGACAGAATATATGTCCCACTTTGATGTGAGACTTCTCAGAATCTTCAAAGCAACTTCTCTTTAGGCATAGAACTTGCCCAAAGAATTCATCTCATTCATGATGTCAGTGAATCTGCCATCAAGATGATCAATAGTTTCATTTGGCTCCATAGTGAATTGCTCATACTTTTGGATAGCTACTTGAAGCTTGTTTTCCTTTATCTTTTGGGTACCTTCACACATAAGTGCTAGGGTATCCCAGATTTCCTTTGCTGTGGTGCAGTGATACACTCTTCCCATCACTGCATCTGGAATAGTCTGGTACAAGGTGTTCATGGCAATGTAGTTCAAATTGTGCCTTTTTCTCTCTTCTGCTGTCAGCTCATCCTCATCTTTTGGCAAGAGCTCCCTTGGGTCTGCTTTTTGAGCATCAGTGACCTTGGGATTGAGCTTGGTGAAGGTGAATGGTCCTCTAGTGATGACTTTGAGCATTTCATCATGCTGGCAGGCAAGATGTGCTCTCATCCTGATCTTCCAGAAATCATAATTCTCAATTGAGAACATTGGCAGCTTGTGATGAGAAATATGATTGACTTGGTTTGGACCCATGTTGTTGATGGAGTTGACAGCATCTCCTGGAACTGCATTGTTAGCCATTCTTATACAGATAGACAAAGGAAAATACAAGTAGATTTTTCAGAAATTTGGATCAGTTCAGTGACCATAGAAATAATGTGAGTTTTTGAAAGTCAATTTGAATGTTCAGCAGCAGTGGTCTTTGAACCCCTGCTCTGATACCACGTGTTGGTCCAGTGACCACAGAAATAATGTGAGTATAACACAAGTGTATGGGGGGGGGGGGAATGCACTTGTGTATGCAAATTCTTTTTCTTTTTGACAAACTAGTCTTATCAGGCAAGTTGTCTCACAACTAGCCTGAGTGAGAACTTTGATAGATACTTGTCCTACTGATTACTATTGAGTGATCAGTTGGCTAAATATCTAAAAGAGTTGCTAAGTGCGGAATGTGGTTGGCCTTTGACTCAAAGAAATACTCCTAATTGATTTCTGAAAAATACACTTATCAGGGACTTTGTCCAAAACAGTTTTTCTTGACTTACTGAGTTTTGCTCTTTAAAATGTGTTAGAATGTGAGTAAATAAAGAGTACAGTAAGTAAATGGCACACAAGTTTATAGTGGTTCAGAGACTCAAGCTCCTACATCCACTTTCCCTGATTGAACAGGATAATTCCTTCACAATGGAATTAGCTTGTTTTATAGTGCCAAGGTGCACTGATCAACAACACTCTCTTAGTGTTTTGATCCCTAGGATAACCTGAGTCCTAGTGCTCAATCTCTCTGAGTTAAGACTGTGTTTCACAATAACAGTCCTTAACTCCTCACTTCTACAACAAACTCTCTCTTCACTAAATGAGATAAGGGTTTGAGGTTTGGTTCCAACTTATAGAGATATCCTTTACAATAAGAACAATGTAAAGGCTTAGGATATCTCAATGCTAAGCTTTGGATATTCTACAAAGATTGGCTTAGCTTGATGAAGTGATTCAGGAAACTTGGGATTCTAGAGAACAGCTTGGTTTCCTTTGAAAGCTTGATGATAGTTTGATAGCTTGTTGTTGGATACTTGAATCCCTTGATCACTTCTGTATTTATAGGCAAATTTGAGCAGCTAACCGTTGGAGGGATAGCAATTCAAACTTGTCTATTTGCAGCACCATTGAAACGGCTATGAAGCTTGGCATCCTTTTATCCACTGTGTAAAAGGCCTCTTCAATGGTTGCTTGAATGAATGTGTTGACTTCTGAAAAATGCGGCTGAGAAGACCTATGTCAGTTTCCAAATATGCACATTTCCCAAGGTTGATTTGTGGCAGAAGCTACACTCAACCAACGGTCAGATGGGACAAGCTCCCTGAACATTCCTGCTGCAATTGAGAATATTCCAACATTCATTCAATACTTCACTCTTTAATGCTTCAAGTCTTCAATGCTTGGTTCAGGCATGATTGGCAATAAATGCTTCATTGATTTTGTCTTCTGTGAGCTTTGGCATTCAATGCTCTTGATCATTTGCACTTTAATTGTTCTGATCATATGCATTTATGATCATTGCCTTAGCATGCTTGATCTCTTCAGCTTAGTTGTCCACTGTGATAGCTTGTGTTGCAAGATCAGCAACTTTGGCCTAGAAAACATAATACATATCAAGCTGCCTAACATTCAGCTTTGGACAACTATCCTGAACTCTAAAATCTCACAACATTTCTGAGATTTTTGACTTAAGCATTCTACTTACTCAAGTGTTCTGGGACAACTTGTCTGAACTTAGACTTGAGCATATCTCAACTAATCTGAACATCATCAATCAGGGGTTTTGGTATCTAAATAAAAATCATTTTATTCCCAACAATAATCATAACATAACTTAGTCTTGTAACATAAAATGATAAGTATAACTTACATACCTCATAGAGCTGAAGCGAGAGGCGGTGATAGACGACCTTTACTTTTAAAATTGTCTCGTTAAACAAAACTCTTTAAAGAAAATTGACACTTAATAGTTTTATTTTAACAAGTCTACAAGAACGTAGACCTGCTCTAATACCACTCTGTCATACCCCATTTTTCATAAAAATAGATTTTGCCAAAATACTTGGACATTTTTAAACTAAAGAGGCGTGAACTAAAAGTTTTACCTAAGAAATGAGATTTTTGAATTTATTTAAGGATAAAATACTTGAATAACAACGTAAGACTAAATAAATAAATAAATAGCAACTTAAAAGAAATCTAGAAAATCAATTGCATTAAGTTTCAATATCTCAGCTTAATATATAAATAAATGAAGTAGTCAAAATTCTTTTATTAAATGATAAATAATACTCATTCGTCATCCGCCGCTCCTCCTCGCTATCAGTTCATTATCCTGGAAATGTTAAATGTTGGGGTGAGTATGCAAGCACACTCAGTGGAGCCAAGTTATTCCAAACTAAATACTGAAGATAAACAGGTAAGTCATCAACATAGAACAATTAACATTTGCATATTTACTTTGCCATCTTTAAACTAAACAATATACTTTGCCATTGAAAACATATACTTTGCCAACATTGAAGTAAACACATATATTTTGCTAACATTAAAATAAACATATATACTTTGCTAACATTAAAGTAAACATGTATACTTTATGTTGGTCCTTGATGGAGTATGACACAAGTGTATGGGGGAGGGGAATACACTTGTGTATGCAAATTCTTTCTTTTTCAAACTGGTTGACCTATCAGGAAGGTTGTCTCACAACTGTCCTGAGTGATAACTTTAATATATACTTGGCCTACTGAAAACTATGAAGTAATCAGTTGGAAAACTATCTAAAAGAGTTGTAAAGTGCGGAAAGTGGTTGGTCTTTTCTTTGAAAGAATACTCCAAGTTAATTTCTGAAAGAAACAGTTAATCAGGGACTTTGTCCAAAAACAGTTATACTCAACTTTGCTGAAATTGACTCTATAAGAATGATTATTGCAAGTAATGTGAGATATAGAAAAGTGCAATAAGTAAATGACACAGCAAGTTATAGTGGTTTAGAGACTCAAACTCCTACATCCACTTTCCCTGATTGAACAGGATAATTCCTTAAACCTGGAATTAACTTGTTTTATAGTGCCAAGGTGCACTGATCAACAACACTATCTTAGTGTTTTGATCCCTAGGATAATCTGAGTCCTAGTGCTCAATCTCTTTGAGTTAAGACTGTGTTTTCAAATAACAGTCCTTAACTTCTCTTTTCTACAACAAACTCTACTTCACTCAATGAGGTAATGGTTTGAGGTCTTGGTTCCAACTAATAGAGATACCCTTTACAATAAATACAGTGTAAAGCCTTAGGATATCTCAGTGCTAAGCATGGGATTTTACAAGAAAGGCTTAGCTTGAAGTGATCAGGAAACTTGGGATTTATGTAGAACAACTTTGGTTTCCTTTGATTGCTTGATAGTAGTTTGATAGCAGATAGTTGGATGTTTGAATCCTTGGATCACTTCTGAATTTATAGACCAATTTGATCAACTATCCGTTGGAGAGATAGCATTTCAAATTGTCTATTTGCAGCTTCATTGAAACGGCTATGAAGGTCATCCTTCTATTATCCAGTGGGTAAGAAGGTCCTTCAATGGTTGTTTGAATGGTTGTGTTGACTTCTGAAAAATGCGGCTGATATGACTTGTGTCAGTTTCAAAATTTGCACATTTCCCAAGGTTGATTGTGGCAGACTTTACACTCTACCAACGGTCAGATGGGACAAGCGCCCTGAACATTCCTGCTGCAGTTGGAATGTTCTTCCATTCATTCAATTCTTCAGTCTTTAATGCTTCTAAGTCTTTAATGCTTTGTTCAGGCTTGATTGTATTAAATGCTTCCTTAAATTTGTCTTCAGTGTGCATCATTCAATGCTCTTGATCTTCAAGCCTTGAAACTGATCTGATATAGCTCTTATCAGTACTTGTAGTTTCTCTTGCATCCTTGATTATCAGCTATGTTGTCCTCTTCAGCATGCTTATTTCTGTGGCATCAGCAGACTTGTCCTAATACACTAAACTTAAACAAGTTGTCTAACATTCCAGCTTTGAACAACTACCCTGATCTATAAATCTCACAACATTTATGAGATTTAGACTTAGGCAATTTTGTTGTCTCAACTATCTTGAGACAACTAGACTGATGTACTATCTCAACTGAGCTGACCATCATCAATTAGGGGTTTTGGTATCTTAATCAAAATCAATTTATTTCCCTACACTTTACCCATATATACTTTGCCAAAATTAAAGTAAACACATATTCTTTGCCAACCTTGAAGTAAACACGTATACTTTGCCAACATTAAACTAAACACATATGCTTTGCCCACGTATACTTTGCCCATATATACTTTGCCAACTTTAAATTAAACACATATACTTTGCCAACCTTGAAGTAAACATGTATACTTTGCCAACATTAAAGTAAACACATATACTTTGCCAACCTTGAAGTAAACACGTATACTTTGCTAACATTAAATTAAACACATATACTTTGCCCACATATACTTTGCCATTGAGCACAGCGGGTTGAACCCGAGGACCCGTCGATCCTGGACCCTCATCAGGATCCCTGGCTATTAGAAACTTTACCAATTGAATCACACGCACACATAACTTTGTCAATCGAATTGCATGCACACATTAACTTTGTCAATCGAATTGCATGCACAGATTAACTTTGTCAATCGAATCGCATGCACACATTAACTTTGATAATTGAATAACATGCATACGTTTAATAAAGAATAACAAATGCATTAAAAAATTTACTAACCACTTCAGAGTATAAAGCAATAAAAACCCCACCAGAGATGAATGTCGCGGATGCAATGGACACAATAATATTATAGCCTACTCCTCACGATTATTGTCGCCTAACAATAAATTATATCTATTTAGAAATTTATTTGCACAACTTAAATAATTTTCTTAAATAGCATAATTTGAAAAGTATACGAAATAATACTAGCAGGTAATGGACATAAAATTATAAATACTAATCCTCTGATCTAATTAAAATCACGAATTCCCTTTCTAAGTCCTAATGCGAACTTCTAATAAAACCATTTGAATTAAACATGAAACCAAAAGATTATATCCTAAATTACTTAATTCATTCACGTACTGTATAATATATACCTAAACTGCTCAAATTTTAAATCAACTAAAAATAATCAATTACCACCACCATTTCAATTATATATATATATATATATATATATATATATATATATATATATATCCAATAAGATTGGGACTAAAAGTTAACAATCTGAATTAATCAATATATAAGTAAATCACTGAAAATAAGAGAAAATAATGGGACATATGAGAGAGAAAGAAATATCGAATTCTTCTGGAGGAGGAAACCTAATCTGGAATTTGAGATTGAGTTGGGTTAAATTTTAGGGCAACAACTATTATAAATATGTACATTAAAATCGGGCCTGAGCTTGAGATAAAAGTTAGGGTTTAAAATCTCAAGAAACTTGAATTTAAATGAGCTTTTCAATAGTTATCTCAATAAATTAGGAATCCTAATATAACTTTAAAATAAATTAAATGAATAATTAAATATACATTTATATATTTTTATTATAAATTTATGGGTATTACATGCGTCACCCCTTAAAATATTTTCGTCCTCGAAAATCAGAATTTACTCCAAACATATGCATGCACATGGAACATAATCATAGCATAACTTAGTCTTGTAACATAAAATGATAAGTATAACTTACATACCTCGTAGAGCTTAAGCGCGAGGCGGTGATAGACGACCTTTACTTTTAAAATTGTCTCGTTAAACAAAACTCTTTAAAGAAAATTGACTATTAATAGTTTTATTTTAACAAGTCTACAAGAACGTAGACCTGCTTGATACCATTCTGTCATGCCCCATTTTTCATAAATATAGATTTTGCCAAAATACTTGACATTTTCAAAATAAATAGGTGTGAACTAAAAGTTTTACCTAAGAAATGAGATTTTCGAATTTATTTAAGGATAAAATACTTAAATAAAAACGTAAGACTAAATAAATAAATAGCAACTTAAAAGAAATATAGAATATCAACTGCATTAAGTTTCAATATCTCAACATAATATATAAACAAATGAAGTAGTCAAAATTCTTTTACTAAATTATAAATAATACTCATTCGTCACCCACCGCTCCTCCTCGCTATCAGCTCATTTTCCTGAAAATGTTAAATGTTGGAGTGAGTATGCAAGCACACTCAGTGGAGCCAAGTTATTCCAAATTAAATACTGAAGATCAACAGTCGAGTCATCAACATAGAACAAATAGCATTCGCATATTTACTTTGCCATCTTTAAACTAAACAATATACTTTCCCATTGAACACGTATACTTTGCCAACATTAAAGTAAACACATATATTTTGCTAACATTAAAATAAACATATATACTTTGCCAACATTAAAGTAATCACGTATACTTTACCCATATATACTTTGCCAACATTAAAGTAAACACATATACTTTGCCCATATATACTTTGTCAACATTAAAGTAAACACATATACTTTGCAAACCTTGAAGTAAACATGTATACTTTGCCAACATTAAAGTAAACACATATACTTTGCCCACATATACTTTGCCCATATATACTTTGCCAACATCAAAGTAAACACATATACTTTGCCAACCTTGAAGTAAACACATATACTTTGCCAACATTAAAAAAAACACATATACTTTGCCCATATATACTTTGCCATTGAGCACAGCGGGTGGAGTTCAGCTTTTCAAATCTTCTAGCCATGAGTGCCAGCTCCTCCTTCATTTCTGTTTTTGACACAGATTGAGAAGATCTTTGGGTATTTTTCTTCTCTGTTTCAGTAGCTATGAAGGCAACACCTTTGCCTGAGGAGGATGGCTCATCATGCACCTTCTTTCTGTTGAGATCAAACTCATATGCTTTGAGTTCAGAAAATACTTGCTGCATAGGCATGTTGTCAAGATTGCTGGTATTTTGCATCATGACAGAATATATATCCCACTTTGATGTGAGACTTCTCAGAATCTTCAAAGCAACTTCTCTTTTGGCATAGAACTTGCCCAAAGAATTCATTTCATTCATGATGTCAGTGAATCTGCCATCAAGATGATCAATAGTTTCATTTGGCTCCATAGTGAATTGCTCATACTTTTGGATAGCCACTTGAAGCTTGTTTTCCTTTATCTTTTGAGTACCTTCACACATAAGTGCAAGGGTATCCCAGATCTCCTTTGCTGTGGTGCAGTGATACACTCTTCCCATCACTGCATCTGGAATGGTCTGGTACAAGGTGTTCATGGCAATGTAGTTCAGGTTGTGCCTTTTTCTCTCTTCTGTTGTCAACTCATCCTCATCTTTTGGCAACAGCTCCCTTGGATCTGCTTTTTGAGCATCAGTGACCTTGGGATTGAGCTTGGTGAAGGTGAATGGTCCTCTAGTGATGACTTTGAGCATTTCATCATGCTGACAGGCAAGATGTGCTCTCATCCTGATTTTCCAGAAATCATAATTCTCAATTGAGAACATTGGCAGTTTGTGATGAGAAATATGATTGACTTGGTTTGGACCCATGTTGTTGGTGGTGTTGGCAGCATCTCCTGAAACTGCATTGTTAGCCATTCTTATACAGATAGACAAAGGAAAATACAAGTAGATTTTTCAGAAATTTGGATCAGTTCAGTGACCACAGAAAGTGAGATTTTGAAAATCAATGATTCTCAGAAGCAGTGGTCTGTGAACCCCTGCTCTGATACCACTTGTTGGTCCTTGGTGGAGTATAACACAAGTGTATGGGGGGGGGGAATGCACTTGTGTATGCAAATTCTTTTTCTTTTTGACAAACTGGTCTATCAGGCAAGTTGTCTCACAACTGGCCTGAGTGTGAACTTTGATAGATACTTATCCTACTGATTACTGTTGAGTGATCAGTTGGCTAAATATCTAAAAGAGTTGCTAAGTGCGGAATGTGGTTGGCCTTTGACTTAAAGAAATACTCCAAGTTAATTTCTGAAAAGATACAGATTATCAGGGACTTTGTCCAAAACAGATTTTCTTACTTACTGAGTTATGTTTCTTTAAAATATGTTTGAATGTAAGTGAAATAAAGAATGCAGTAAGTAAATGGCACACAAATTTATAGTGGTTCAGAGACTCAAGCTCCTACATCCACTTTCCCTGATTGAACATGATAATTCCTTCTCAATGGAATTAGCTTGTTTTATAGTGCCAAGGTGCACTGATCAACAACACTCTCTTCTGAGTTAAGACTGTGTTTCACACTAACAGTCCTTAACTCCTCACTTCTACAACAAACTCTCTCTTCACTAAATGAGATAAGGGTTTGAGGTTTGGTTCCAACTAGTAGAGATATCCTTTACAATAAGAACAGTGTAAAGGCTTAGGATATCTCAATGCTAAGCTTTGGATGTTTAGAAAGATTGGCTTAGCTATAAGAAGTGATTCAGGAAACTTGGAATTCTAGAGAACAGCTTGGTTTCCTTTGAAAGCTTGATGATAGTTTGATAGCTTGTAGTTGGATTATTGAATCCCTTGATCACTTCAGTATTTATAGGCAAATTTGAGCAGCTAACCGTTGGAGGGATAGCAATTCAAACTTGTCTATTTGCAGCACCATTGAAACGGCTATGAAGCTTGGCATCCTTTTATCCACTGTGTAAAAGGCCTCTTCAATGGTTGCTTGAATGAATGTGTTGACTTCTGAAAAATGCGGCTGAGATGACTTGTGTCAGTTTCCAAATATGCACATTTCCCAAGGTTGATTTGTGGCAGAAGCTACACTTAACCAACGGTCAGATGGGACAAACTCCCTGAATATTCCTGCTGCAATTGAGAATATTCCAACATTCATTCAATGCTTCACTCTTTAATGCTTCAAGTCTTCAATGCTTGGTTCAGGCATGATTGGCAATAAATGCTGCATTGAATGTGTCTTTTGGACTTCAATGCTCTTGATCATTTGTACTTCAATTGTCTTGATCATCTGCATTTATGAGCATTGCTTTACTGCTCTTGATCTCTTCAGCTAAGTTGTCCACTTGGTCAGTCTGTCTTGAAGGTTCAGCAGCTTTGTCCTAAAGACTTATCAAGCTGCCTAACATTCCAGCTTTGGACAACTATCCTGAACACTAAAATCTCACAACATTCCTGAGATTTTTCTCTTAAGCAATCTACACATTCAAGTGTACTGAGACACCTTGCCTGAACTAGACTTGAGCTTATCTCAACTAATCTGAACATCATCAATCAGGGGTTTTGGTATTTAGATCAAAATCATTTTATTCCCAACATTTAGTATTAAATTTTTTGCCGTGTTAAAATTAGTTATTTCAACTACTTTTGGAAATGTCCGTATTTTCAAAATTGGGGTGTGACAGTGTGGTATTAGAGCGGGTTTACGTTCTTGTAGACTTGCAAAAAAAAAAAATTGGGTCGAGTTGGTTAAAATAAATAAACAAATAAATTAAAGCTACGTCGCCCATCACCGCCTCACCGCTCCAGCTCCTCAAGGTACATGTTATTACATTTTGTTTTTTTTAATTCATCATGTGAAATTCTCATGCTATTATGCCACGTTGAAGTAATTGTGTTATGATATTTTTCTATATCGATTAATTATATGTGAATTCTTCATGCTATTATGTTACAAGTTATGATCTTTGGTATACGATTATTTCAATTGCATTTATATTTACTATTCAGGGTTTATTTATTAAAGATTACTTAGTGCAAAGACTGTGTACGTGTTATGCAAAAATGTAACGTACCCTAGAGCTTTCTTAGGTTATGGCTGATTTTCCACAAGGAGGCGCTAACCATGTCAATAACGAGGCTCCAGCTCTCAATCCAGTTAACAACGGGCCCCTTAACTTCCAAAACAATGCGGGCATTGTGGAACAATTTCGTCTTTATAAGCCGCCCACCTTTAATGGACGAGACGGACCAACAGTCGTGGAGGAGTGGTTTCGAGACCTTGAGCGTGTCTTTCGCCTTGTTAGATGCACGAATCAACAACGTGTGTCATGTGCCGAGTTTCAGTTAGTGGAAGATGTTGACCATTGGTGGGAGGGCTATTGGAGAACAAGACCAGAGGGGGAGCGCGATGCACTTACTTGGGATATATTCAAGGAAATTGTCATGCACAAGTTTTACCCTGATACTTATCGTGAGAGAATGGAGTCAAAGTTCTTTGAGTTTCAGCAAAGAAATCTGACTGTCGAGCAGTATGAAAGACAATTTTCCCGGTTAGCCCGTTTTGCCCCTCACATTGTGGACACTAAACGTAAGAAGGCTTAGAAATTTAAGAAGGGGTTGCGTCTAGAAATACGCAACATCCTTGTTGGTCATGGAGATATGCCCTTCAATGATTTAGTTACGAGAGCAGAGGAAATTACTGAGAGCCAACGTACCGAGAACCCCAACCGAAGGCCAACTGAAAACCAAGGGAAGAAGAAATGGGATGGCCAATCTCAGAATAACAACAACAACCTGAACAAGCAAGGAAGATTCTAAAGTAACTCTGCACCTACACGACCTCAGATCAGTAACTTCACACCAGGCGGATTTCAGAGTGGCACACGAGCAAATACCCAACCTCTTAAGCCAGCTTGTGAAAAATGTGGAAGGAATCATAGAGTAGAGTGTCTTGCCGGACAAAAGAAGTGTTTCAGATGCCATGAGCCGGGTCACACAGCCCCCTACTGCCGCAACTTCGAGAAACAGACTTCTGCTTCTACACCTAAGGGAAACGCTCGAGTGTTTGCTATTGACTACTGGCCAGGAGTATGAGGGACATAATGAACCAAATACCATGACATGTATGATAATGATAAATGAAGTTCTTGTTCTAGCTTTGTTCGATACTGGTGCATCACATTCTTTTATTTCTTCAAAGTGTTGTGCTAAGATTGGTTGTAAAGAAACTATTAAGGTTGGAGCCTAAGATATTGGCATTCCATCGGGAAAGTCATTTGTTACGGATACTATAGTTAAGGGGGTAGATTTGAACATTGGTGGTAAAAGTCTAGATGCCAAATTGTATGTCATAGAAATGCGTGATTTCGATGTAATCTTAGGCATGGATTGGTTGACTAAACATAAATCCCATCTCAATTGTCACAATAGAGAAGTGGTGTTAAATTTGCCGAATGAAGATGAATTGGTATTCTTTGGTACGAAGACGGGTATTACGACCCGAGTTATATCCGCAATGAAGGCCATAAAGATGCTGAAGAAACGAGATTGTCAGGGGTACTTGGTCAACGTGATGGGAACATCAACTCGTGATATAAAGATTGAAGATGTGCAAGTTGTTCGTGATTTCCAGGACATTTTCCCAGAAGATTTGCTAGGGATACCATCAGAATGACAAGTGGAGTTTACCATAGATTTGTTGTCGGGATCAGCACCTGTGTCCAAAGCACCGTACCGAATGGCACCGAAAGAACTAGAGGAGCTCAAAGTGCAACTACAAGAGCTTTTGGACAAGAAATTTATTCAACAGAGTGTTTCGCCGTGGGGAGCACTTGTGTTATTTGTGAAGAAGAAGGACGGAACAATAAGGATGTGTATCAACTATAAAGAACTAAATTGACTCACCATCAAGAACAAATATCCATTGCCAAGGATTGAAGATTTTTTCGATCAGTTGAAAGGGGTTAGTGTTTTCTCCAAGATTGATTTGAGGTCATGTTACCACCAGTTGAAGGTCAACGATAGTGATACACCGAAGACGGCATTTAGAACTCGATATGGTCATTATGAGTTCGTAGTGATGCCGTTTAGATTAAGCAATGCTCCTGCTGTATTCATGGATCTAATGAGTCGAGTTTTTCACTCATTTTTAGATCGGTTTGTTATTGTGTTCATCGATGATATATTGATTTACTCAAAGAATGAAGAAGAACATGAGGAGCACTTGAGAATTGTTTTAGAGGTGCTTCGCAAGGAGAAGTTGTACGCAAAGTTCAAGAAATGTGAGTTCTGGTTAGATCGAGTTGTGTTTCTTGGACATGTGATCACTGCACAAGGAATAGAGGTCGATCCGTCAAAGGTGGAAGTAGTTAGCGAGTGGAAGGCACCTAAGTACGTGAATGAGGTTCATAGCTTCTTAGGATTGGCTGGGTACTATCGAAGATTCATTGAAGGTTTCTCTAAAACTTCGTCACCTATGACTCAATTGACGAGAAAGGGAGAAAGGTTCGTATGGACCGAGAAGTGTGAGGAGAGCTTCCAGGAGTTAAAACGGAGGTTAGTCACAGCACTCGTACTTATGATTCTAGATGTATCTGAGGGGTTCGTCATCTACACTGATGCGTCGAAGCAAGGTTTGGGATGTGTTCTAATGCAACATGGTAAGGTAGTTTCTTACACTTCGAGACAGTTGAAGATCCACGAAATGAACTATCCTACTCACGACTTGGAATTGGCTGTTGTGGTTCATGCATTGAAGATTTGGAGGCATTACTTATATGGTGCAAGGTGTGAGATTTATACAGACCATAAAAGTCTGAAATATTTTTTCACACAAAAAGAGTTGAACATGAGACAACGAAGATGGCTTGAATTGGTGAAAGACTATGATTGCACAATTAACTACCACCCCGGAAAAGCTACCGTGGTAGCAGATGCACTAAGCCGCAAAGTTCGAGGAGAGTTAGCATGTCTATTGACACGTCAAGACGATTTAGTGAAAGACTTTTCTAAGCTAAAGATAGAGATCATGGAGGCGCCAAGTAAAGTTGAGGCAATTGTGGCAGCAATGGTTATTCAACCCTTATTGCGAGATAGAATTAAGGAAGCACAAGATAAGGATGGATTCTTGATAAAGATGAAGAAACATGTACAAGACGGGATTACAAAAGGGTTCATGTTGGCACCCGACGGTGCACTTGCTTTCGAGGGACGGCTACGTGTACCAAAAGACGAGGATTTAAGAAGAGAGATATTAGAAGAAGTTCATTGTACGCCGTATACTGCTCATCCCGGATGAACGAAGATGTATCGGGATTTGAAGACTATATTTTGGTGGAGAAACATGAAAAGAAGCATCGGGGCGTTTGTGGAACGATGTTTGACATGCCAACAAGTGAAAGCTGAGCATCAACGACCATCAGGATTACTAAAACCGCTTGAAATCCCTGAGTGGAAGTGGGAGCACATCACGATGGATTTCGTAGTAGGTTTGCCACGATCAACTAGAGGAAATCGCGCAGTTTGGGTCATCGTTGATAGATTGACTAAGTCTGCACACTTCTTGCCAATTAAGATGACTTTTGGTATGGAACAGTCTGCACAGTTGTACGTTCGAGAGATTGTGAGGCTCCATGGGGTTCCTATCTCGATTGTGTCAGATCGAGATACTAGATTCCCTTCTAAGTTTTGGAGGAGTTTACAAGAAGCTATGGGGACCAAGTTGAATTTAGTACCGCTTTTCATCCACAAACTGATGGACAATCCAGATTTTGGAAGATATGTTGAGAGCATGCGCATTGGATGTTAGTGGAAACTGGGAGTCGTACTTACCACTGGTGGAGTTCGCCTACAACAATAGTTTTCAAACGACGATTGGAATGGCTCCTTACGAAGCCTTGTATGGAAGAAAATGTAGGTCTCTAGCTTATTGGGATGAAGTTGGTGAAAAAAAAATTTAGGACCAGAAATTGTTGAGCAAACAATTGAGGTGATACAAAAGGTCCGAGAAAGAATCAAGATAGCTCAAGATAGACAAAAGTCATATGTCGACAAGCGAAGAAAAGACTTACAGTTCATTCAAGGCGAGAAGGTGTTCTTGAAGATCTCACCTATGAAGGGAGTTATCATATTTGGTATCAAAGGGAAGCTTAGACCAAGGTATATTGGTCCTTTCGAGATTTTGGAAAGAGTTGGTGATCTAGCTATCGACTTGCTCTACCTCCAACACTTGCTGCGGTACACAACGTTTTTCACGTATCCATGTTGAGAAAGTATGTTCATGATCCAAGTCACGTCATCAACCATGCAACTTTGGAGATCAACAAAGATATGACATATGAAGAGGTTCCCAAACTCATTCTAGAAAGAAAGATTCATAAGCTACGTAACAAGGATGTGGCCCTCGTCAAAGTACAATGGAGTCGACAAGAGAAAGATGAAGCCACGTGGGAACAAGAAGATGAGATGCTAGCGAAATACCCAGAGTTCTTTTCCCGTGATAAGTTTTTAAATTTCGAGGACGAAATTATTTTTTAGTAGGGTAGAATGTAATAACCCGTTATAAATTTTGGGATAATTAGCACTTAATATTTTATTTAATTATAATTATTAAAATAAATAAATAAAATTGATTCTAATAACTGCTTCACTTTTACCCACAATTAAAACTCATTAGTGGTGAGGATTTGAACGGTTGTTGTAGGTCCCTAGTTGAGTTAATAATATTGAGTAAGCTAGGAAAATGTCTAGAGCAGGGTGAATAGACTTTTCAAAATCTTTCAATATATCAGAATACACAATGCGGAATTATCAGATTAACAATAAGCCCAACAAATTTACACTCAACTAATTCGAAATTGAACTTCTGTTAAGAACACTGGTCTTGTCTATTCTATACGCAGTTTTAATCAATTAAACAATTAATCAAGTAAAAATAAATAGAACAGTAAAGTAAACAACACACAACGATTTATAGTGGTTCGACAACTTGCCTACATCCACTCTCACAACTTCAGTTGCGAAATTCTTATTACTCTTCTCTTCAAATAGTGTGTTCTTGTGGCTTTAAGTCCCAAGAAATAAGACTTTGATCTTCTCGATTCCACTTCCAAGTGTATCTTCGATCTAACTAGCTATTTTACAAGTAACTAGCAACTTGAACAAAACAGTAAAAATAAAACTTCTCTTAGTCCAGTAGCAGCCTTCTTGAATTCGTCACTTGTCTTCTGGCTTCAACTTTCTGAACTTGAACTCTGTGAGTTTGTTTGCTTCGAATATATCTTCGTAAATGCTTCAGTATATCGAGTTTCAGTAGTCTTGAATCGTATAATACCTTGGGGTATTTATAGACTTCTGAACATCAAGAATAGTTTGTTATCCAACCAACTTTTCTTGATAACTAACTTCTAACCGCTTCTTCTTATCCTTCCATGCGTTTAATCAGTTAATTTAGTTATTCCATAACTAAATTTTCAATATGTATCTTCATAACGATCTGCACGCGTTTCTGACTTAAGCCGTTTCTTCTTACTTATCGCGCACTTGTCTAGTCTTCCATACTTAGACAAATCTTCAGTCTTCTTCTTCACTTGTCTTCTCTAGCGCGAGTCTTCTTATCTTCTGTAGTAGATTTGGATAACGAACTAACCTATACTAGTCCTATCATCTAATCCTAACAAGACTATTACATTACATTAAGCTTCATAAATCAGCTTAGTGAACTTAAGTCTATACAATAATATGTGAAATACAAAACATAAACTATGAGCTTCTATACATCAATCACTTCGCTCAGTATAAAACCTATCACATATAGTACTTATAAAACGTACTTGTCTTTCATTCATACTTAAACTTTTCTTTCTTTCATACTCTACTGATCTTCTCAAGACGACTTACATAACTAGATCAGTCAACACTTAGAAATTATTCAAGTCTGCTTTTGGCTTATCAAAACTCAACTTATCTTTTCATCATTTAGGACTTATATTAGGATTCATATCCCAATAATTTCCCTCTTTTTGATGAAGCCAAAACTACTTGAATTATTTCACGATAGTAGACTAGTTAAGTAGTTATCTTATAATCATCAAAATGTGTTATCTTTTCATTCATTCAGTAAGATCAGTAGATTACACTTACTTAGACAAAATAAAAAAAACTAAGTAAAGTACTTACAATTACTCACTGATGTTATCAGTATCTGGATTCGGAATACTGAATGCTTCAAGGATTCTTCTGTGAATATCTGAGATATGATCTTCATTGTCTATCTTCTCCTTCTCGAGCAGCTCTTCTTCGAATTTCTTTACTTTGTTGAAGTCGATCCGCTTTCCAGAGCCTAATAGTGGTGTCTCCCACTTTGGAAAATCAGGAACAAGAATGTTGTAACCAACTTCAGTTGCAATACGCATGACCAAGTTCCAAAGCTTCTCATCTTCAGTTTCCATGAACTTGTCAAACACGGCGTACAACTCTTCTTTGCTTTCTGGGTCACCATACTTCCTTATTATCCAGTGATCTAATTCCCATTTCATGTTGACAACCAACCAAGCATCTCTATGCTCATTGTCTATGAACTTGTCTATGTGGGAATCTTCAACTTGATCTGGATCAGCTTATAACTTTTGCAGCATCTTGATATGTTTACCTAACAATTTCTTGTTAGCATAACGATCATCTTCCAACTTCTGCTTTTTCATCAAGATCAGTAATGATCTGTCCTATGGATTCTTTCACCTTTGGTTCTGACATAACCAACTTTCTTTTCACAACTCGTCTCGTTTGAACCTCTTCAGTTGCAATGGACTTGCCTTTTATTTTCTTCTCTTCTACGCTTGCTTGCTCTAAATCAGCTTTCTTGACTAGTCTTCTTCTCTTTGGTCTACTAGTCTCTTCATTCGCAGCAGCAGTTGTTCCAATTTCTGGTTCAGCAAATTTCACCTCTTTTATCTCTTCCCCCTTTTTGGCTTCATCACTTGCCTTAAGAGTGTACAGAGAGATAAAACGAGCCATCTCTTCCTTGATAGCTTCCTTCATTAACTCAGCAACTCTATCATTCTGCTTCCTCGTTCAGATGTGTGTTCCAACTTCCTTGAACAAAAATAGAATTCATCCTTAAAGTGTGTAGGAGTCAGCTTGAGCAGTCTGTTTTCTTCAGTCATCTCTCTTAACAATGCTCTAGCTTGCACCAACTGATCTTTTGCTTCTCTTCTTTGTGCATCTGCTATCTTGCGAAATCCACATAACACTTCTCCGAATAGTTGATCTGTCTTTGCAAGAAGTCTTCTAACTAAGTATACATCTCTTGTCTGAAGGTGACATCCATTTGATTCACCTCACCAACGATCAGTTCCCTCGAACTATCAACAAGACTTGTTCTGCTCTTCCATTACTTGCTTTACGCCTGTCTTCAAGAATTCATCGATAGACGACTGGATTACTTACCTCAAATCCATCTTCAACTCATCTAAGAACTCTGTTGAAAATATTTGAGTAGTTTGAGCAGCAACTGTAGTAATATCATCTTCAGGAACAACTTCAGCCATTATCTCATCTTCATCAAATATATGAGCTTGGATCAACTTGTCTTCTAGATCAGTAGTCAAGACCAAGTCTTCTACTGTCTCATCTTCTGGAACGACACATCCAGCAATAGCTTTCAGATTCAGTAGGGGATTGTAAGGAACTATAGCTAACTTAGCCTCCTTAGCCCTTCTTTCAGCAGCATCTGAATCCTTTTTCACCAACTCGACTAATCTTGCGGTGTAGGCACATGTTTCTGATGGAAAGTATTTTTTGAACTGTCTTGTGATCTGGCCAACGTTGCACCTTGGACCATGAGCATGTTCTACTTGAAATTCGAACACAAGACCTCGCATTTGATTAGAAACATTCTCTAAATCGAGAATCGGATCAGTAAACTTCACTTCTCTACTGGTTCTGCATCTTGCATCAACTCATCTTCTGCAAGATCAGTTTCCTGGACTTGAATTCCAATACTCGACTTTGCTTCCGAAGATAACAAATCATCCGATATGTTCAGCATCCTCTTGACAAGAGCAGTCAAGGCATGCGCTGGGAGTAGTTCAGAGTGATCTTTCACTCCACTATTTTCCATTTGCTCCATTTCCCAATCTTGGAAATTTGAGATTCCACCCATTCCAAGAATGACTTCGAACATGTCTTCAGTCGGACCTTTCTTTAATGCAACTCATGTGCATATCCTGATCAGCTTTTCATACAACTCTGAAGTCGTATCGATCTCGACTGATGGCAGTATTTTCTTCAAGTTTCTAGTCATTTGTGCACGCAATCTCTTCTCGCGTAAACACATTGGATAGTCGACTAGGGATTCAAATCTGTTTTTGGGAGGGGTCTGAGTAAGTGGGGTCCTTAACTCAGTTGTTGCAGTGGCAACTAGTGGGGTTCGCGAAACAGATGGGTTAATGGGTTCAACATATTATGTTGAGGGAGTGGGAATATTATGGACTGTGGTTTCTTGGGGCTGCGATGTGGCTAGGTTTGGTTTGACAACTGTAGGAGTATCAGTTGTAGCATATATGGTAGTGTCTTGGGTAACGTTGGATCTTAACGGTTGAACTACCAACTGAGAGGTTTTGGGAATAGGTCTGGCACGAGATCGAAGTGATCTTGCCTTGGTTTTCACAGGGATATCAAGCGGAATGGAAATAGTACGAGTATAAGTACTAACCATTTCAGTCGACCTGTCTAGTGATGGACTCGACTCCACTCTCACCAGTCGATAAGTCTCTGCATCCTTAACTTCCTTCTCTGATTCTTCATCCGATTGAGTTCCCTCCGAATCATCTGTAGCCTCGGTCATGGACTTATCTGACACATACTGAACTAGTGTTCCACTAGTTCCAGCCTCAGCCTCTTCTTCTGCCTCTTCCTCGTCTTCCTCAGAACCAGGCGAGTTAGTTTCCAGAACAACATTTTGAGGATTCACTCTCACTTGACCACGCTCAAGGGCTCTTTGCTCAGCCTGTCTTTCAAGAGCATGTTTCTTCAAATAGTGCTTCAAGACATGGAACGGCTTGCCCTTGCTCCAATTCGTCTTTTTTGGATGTAAGACGGGTAACAAAATACTGAGCTTGTTGCCAAAGCTTACAGCAGCAGACACCACCCATTCAGCAGAATCGGTGTCCACTCGAACATTCTTCTCAAAATACATCAGCCTATCCAAGAAGAGTCTGTACCAATTTCCATCTGTGATGCCTTCATAGATTGCGGCCATCACTCTTGCCTTTTGGAGTGTCACTGAATCATAACTTCCAGTAACCCCTAATAACATCTTACTGGCGATGTCAAGAAGAGTTCTGTATTTGGGTAGCAACTCCTTCTTCTTGACAGGCGGAATCTTTCCATCTCGACTTAGCTTCAACTTCCTTCCACAGAAGATGCTAAGATACCTCAACTCTTGCCCTAAGCCATACGTCTCCACATTAATCGTACCCGAAGGTAATTTTCATGTTTTGAACAACACTTCTCGAGTGATTTCCACTCGGCTTCCACCAAAAAATGCTTCGATGGAGTCGCCTTGACGAGCAGCAGTGGCGTAGAATTCTATAACTTCTTCCTCAAACACCACTTTAGGAAATGCTTCCAAATAGAGTCTCAATCCACACCTAAAGCATTTAATAAGAATCTCTTTGTTGTCATCTGTGTGTCTTCCATTGAAGAACACCGAACCTTCCACATGCACCTTTCCTTCAGAGGTGTACATCCCTAAATCGAACCTCGCCTGCATGTTAGTGTGAACATCGAACATAGAAAGGATCAACATAGTAGCAATGATATGTAAAAATAGGATGCAGTTATGAGAATCTCAAGAACTTATGATCGCATGAGAGTAGGAGAGTAATGAAACCGTGAGAAGTGATTTTAGGAGAGTGGGGAGGTTCTGTTACAAATGAATTTTTGAATGAACGGGCAAAATTTAAGTGTTTTGATCTAATGGTAGAGACCTTTGGAATTCAGTTGCGTAATCGAGACTATTATGTGATTTGATATTGTAAATTTTGGAATCCACCTTTTCTATTGGTTAGGACAGAGGAGTGTACTCATTTGACCTAGCGTAGTAGAGTTTAGGCGCGAACTGGGTGTATACACCTCATTAAATGGAGTGTATATATCCAATTCTAGGTTTTACAAATTTTACATTATCAAATTACATTAATACCCTTAATATACGTTTTCAAACACTTATAAAATTTTTGTTAGAAAAATTGCACCATAGATGGCTAAAAACACTTTATAGAAAACGAAGAATCGAGGCTTGTATAAACACAATTTCCTTAAAACAATATTCATCCTTCACTCTCGGTGCTAGTGACTATTAGGACGTTTGTTTCCCAGGATACAACGATTAGATAGCAACAATACTAGCACAAGTATTTTGCTTACAGCGAACCGAGAAGTTGCCCGAAATATATTACACGAGTGTCAAAGGAATGTTAGCAAATATGAGAAGTAAGAACAAGGCAAATGCCGGAATGTGTTTTATCTTCCAGAATTCCGTGTGTTTGGGATTGTGGAATGCAACTATTTATAGCCAACTCAATTGTTGCCGCAATAAATATTGCAATAAATTGGACCAAAAATGTCATTTTAATTAAATGACACCTTTTATGATTTTCAAACTCACGTAAGTGTAACCTCCCCATCATTCAACTTGATGTAATTTCAAGTTTTAAAATTCAAATTGAAACTGCCCAATTTTCCAATTTATTTTGGCGGTTTCGATTTAATTTATTTCGACGGTTACAACAATTGTTTGAAATTCATTTCGCATTCATTTCAACTCCAAAATGGGTGAATGAGATATCGAGTCGAAGCTCACTTCGAAGCACATTTTCCAACAACCCCCACATGAATGGAAATTAATACAAACGCCAAAAGATTTTGGTGATATAAATCGACGTTAGAAACTTGCATAGGATAGGTAGGTGTCACCCTTTGAACCTTCCCTTGTGAAAGCACACTTACTTTACTAGTTAGTCAGTAGACGCGATGTCTTTGAACTGTCAACTGTTTTTTGTAAACGATAATGCACTCCACTCAAGTTCTTTCTAACAACTCTCAGTTCTCATGGTTATGTTCGTTTTGGCCATGAACATCCGCCTGGTTCTGCAAGAGTGTTTAGGAATATGCCTTACAATATGCCCTTCGAAGCGGCCCCACTTCTCTCTTACATAGGTGATTCTTGCAAGAATTTCTCTCAAATTCTTCTTGAATCATTAATAGCAATTTTGCTAATCCTCATACTATATCACTGTAGCATCTTTAGGCAATGGACTTATAGGGTTTCAATTATCCCCCACATGACAGTGATTTACGAGTTAGACAATTAGGTTGTCCTTTTGGACCTAGTTCTTGGGATCTCCAGTCATTTAGGTAAGGTTTTCCTTCATCTCAACTCATCTTTTCTAAGGCTTTTTAGTCCCATTCCTTTTGATGATGTCATAACTAACTCTCGATTTAACCCTTTGGTTAATGGATCTGCAATATTATCCTTAGACCTTACGTAGACTATTGAGATAACACCAGTTGAGAGTAGTTGTCTAATGGTATTATGTCTACGACAAATATATCTAGACTTTCCATTGTACAAATTACTCTGTGCTCTCCCAATTGCAGATTGACTATCACAATGAATGCATATTGGTGGCACAGGCTTCGTCCACTTTGGAATATCTTCTAAAAAAATTCTAAGCCATTCAGCTTCTTCACCACATTTGTTAAGAGCTATGAACTCTGAGTCCATTGTGGATCGAGCAATTATTGTTTGCTTAGAAGATTTCCATGAAATTGTTGCGCCTCCAAGAGTAAATACGTATCCACTAGTGCATTTGAAATCCTTTATATCAGATATCCAATTTGCATCAGTGTAACCTTCAATTACACCTGGATATCTCATATAGTGCAGCCCATAGTCTCGAGTACATCTCAAATATCTAAGTATTCTTACAATAGCTTTCCAGTGACTTTCACTTGGATTACTAGTGTATCTACTTAACTTGTTTACTGCATAGGCTATATCTGGTCTTGTACAACTTGTTAAGTACATGAGACTGCCTATCACTCTTGAGTACTCTACTTGACTCACTCCTTCACCTCTATTTTTAACTAGCTGTTGAGTTGGATCTATTGGAGTTTTAGCAAAACCTGAATCGTTCTTGCTAAACTTCTCTAAAATCTTGTCAATATAATGAGTTTGACTCAAGACAATTCCTTCCGATGTTTTATGGATTTTAATTCCAAGTATAACATCAGCTATTCCCATATCCTTCATGTCAAACCTTGAATTTAACATGTTTTTAGTGGATTTCACCATTTTATCATTACTACCAATGATTACATAACCATCTTTCGTATCTTTTATGTAAACACATTTGTCACATTCATTAATTCGAAATCCATATTCTAGCATGGCATTGTCGAATTTTATGTGCCATTGTTTTGGTGCTTGTTTCAAGCCATATAAAGACTTTACCAATTTGCACACTTTATTTTCTTGCCCGGGAGCAAAAAAACCTTCTGGTTGTTCCATATAAATCTCCTCAACTAAATCACCATTTAGAAAAGCAGTTTTTACATCCATTTGGTGTATTTCAAGATTTCTCATAGCGGCTATTGCCACTAGCAATCTTATCGATGTAATTCTCGTCACGGGAGAATACGTGTCAAAATAGTCAAGACCTTCTTTTTGTCTACAACCTTTAATTACAAGTCTCGCCTTGTATTTGTCAATGGACCCATCAGTTTTCATTTTCCTCTTGAAAATCCACTTGTATCCTAGTGTTTTACTCCCTGGAGGAAGATTCACTAATTCCCAAGTGTGATTTTGCAAAATGGAATTAATCTCACTCTGAATTGCCTCTTTCCATTAAGGACCTTCAGATGAGTTTACGGCTTCCTTGAAGCTTTGAGGTTCGCTTTCAAGCATATAGGTAAGAAAATCCGGACCAAAAGATTTTTCCACCCTAACTCTTTTGCTTCTTCTTGGTTCAACCTCTACATCCTCAACAGTTTCTTCCACTGTTGTATTTGCATGCCTTTTTGAAGTACTAGTTTCATTATTAATTTCATTGCATGTCTTCCATGGAAATATATGCTCAAAAAATGAAGCATTTCTTGATTCTATAATAGTATTTTTACGTATATCCTCAATTTTGGATACATACACAAGAAATCGATAGGCACTATTGTTATGTGCATAACCAATAAATACACAATCAACACTTTTAGGGCCTATTTTTACTTTCTTAGGTGGTGGAACAGCCACCTTTGCAAGACACCCCCACACTTTCAAATATTTGTAGGAAGGTGCTCGACCATGCCATAATTCATATGGGCTTTTGTCAATTTTCTTTCGTGGCACCTTATTTAAAAGGTAATTTGCAGTCAAGACTGCTTCTCCCCACATATTTTGAGGTAGACCAGAATCTAATAACATTGAATTCATCATTTCTTTCAATGTTCGATTTTTTCGTTCCAAAACACCATTTTGTTGTGGTGAGTAAGGTGCAGTAGTTTCGTGTTTAATTCCATGTTGTGCACAAAAATCAGCAAATGGAAATTCATACTCACCCCCTCTATCACTTCTCAACATTTTAATCTTTCGATTTAGTTGGTTTTCCACTTCATTTTTGTAAAGTGCAAACTTATCAAAAGCTTCATCTTTACTTTTTAAAAGATACACACAACAAAATTTTGTGCTATCATCCACAAACGTGATAAAATATTTATTTCCACCACGAGTTTGCACGGTTTTGAAGTCACACACATCTGTGTGAATTAAATCAAGTGGTTCACTATTTCTTTCAATAGTTTGAAAGGATGACCGAGTCATTTTCGCTTCCACACAAATCTCACATTTGTGATTTGTATCAAAATGGAGTTTTGGTATGCTATTTAAATTCATCAATTTTCTTAATGAATTAAAATTGACATGTCCCAATCGACCATGCCAAGTAATAGAACTCAAGCAAATAAACAGAAGTAGAAGCATTCTTATTCATATTTTTCTTGACAGTCATTACATTGAGCTTGAATAGCCCATCACTCTCATAGCCTTTACCAACAAACACTCCATTTTTTGACAATTTAATCTTATCGGACCCTATTACAATGCGAAAACCATGCTTATTCAATAAAGATCCGGACACTAGATTTTTACAAATATCTGGTACATACAACACATTGTTTAGAGTTACTTCTTTCCCGGAAGTGAATTTCAACACGACTTTTCCTTTGCCCTTGACATCGGAAGTGGCTGAATTTCCCATAAAGAGTTTTTCTTCATTCACATTTTCGTCATGGACGTTGAATAACTCCTTAGACGAACAAATATGACGGGTAGCACCCGTATCAATCCACCATTCACGTGGGTTTGAACCCACCATGTTCACTTCGGAAACCACAGCAGCAAGGTGTTCAACATTCACCATGTTAACTTGGTCCCTTTTCAGTTTTCTACGTACATTAGCCATCTAGAAGGAAATAATATTGTTTTAAGATTGTTAGAAAAATTGCACCGTAGATGGCTAAAAACACTTTATAGAAAACGAAGAATCGAGGCTAAAAACACAATTTCCTTAAAACAATATTCGTCCTTCACTCTCGGTGCTAGTGACTATTAGGACGTTTGTTTCCCAGGATACAACAATTAGATAGCAACAATACTAGCACAAGTATTTTTCTTACGGCGAACCGAGAAGTTGCCCGAAATATATCACCCGAGTGCCAAAGGAATGTTAGCAAATATGAGAAGTAAGAACAAGGCAAATGCCGGAATGTGTTTTATCTTCCAAAATTTCGTTTGTTTGGGATTGTGGAATGCAACTATTTATAGCCAACTCAATTGTTGCCGCAATAAATATTTCAATAAATTGGACCAAAACTAAAAATGGACCAAAACTGTCATTTTAATTAAATGACACCTTTTATGATTTTCAAACTCACGTAAGTGTAACCTCCCCATCATTCAACTTGATATAATTTCAAGTTTTAAAATTCAAATTGAAACTGCCCAATTTTCCAATTTATTTTGGCGGTTTCGATTTAATTTATTTCGATGGTTACAACAATTGTTTGAAATTCATTTTGCATTCATTCCAACTCCAAAATGGGCGAATGAGATATTGAGTCGAAGCTCACTTCGAAGCACATTTTCCAACAATTTTAAGATCACGAGAAAGTTTATCTTGTTTGTTCGAGTTCATCAGAACAGATCAGTATACTTGTTTAGTATCAGACGAGTTCCCCCTTCGACTATGCTTGTCTGTCTGAATGTCGAACAACTTCATGTACCTGTCTCATCTTATGCGACGCATGAGAGTAGATACAAGTAGTTTAGAATAATTAAATCAAATATCATTTTAATGTCGTAAACAAGGTTTCGATCAAGATGACTTTTAACAAACTTAAGAGTCACCAGAAGGATATTTAAGAAATCATGGATTCCCCCTTAAATGTTTATTCCCTTAGTATTACCCTCAGCTTTACCAGCTTCCTCATCGGGTTGTTTTGTCATCTTGTCTGACCTTGTATACCTGACTTGTTGACGAGTAGACGAGTGCTCTGTTGCTGTGGTAACTTGTCTCCTTATCTCTTTGTGATGTACCTGTCTTGTTAGTACATAGCTATATGCAAGAAGGGTCTAGATCAATTAGTCCTAGACTAATGCATAATTCACGAAAACGAGCCTCAGGTAATGGTTTTGTGAAAATGTCAGCTCTTTGAAAATCAGTGTGAATCTTTTCCATGCGAATATCCTTCTTTTCTACATGATCACGTATAAAATGGTGCTTCACATCAACATGCTTACAACGTGTGTGTAGAACAGGATTTTGTGTAATGGCAATATCACTGTTACTGTCACAAAATATGGGAACATTTGATTCACAAATATTATAATCTTTAAGTTGTTGAATGAGCCAAAGTAGTTGACTACAGCAGCTACAGCAGACATGTACTCGGCTTCAGTAGTAGAGGTAGCCACACTAGTCTGCTTTTTCGAAAACCATGAAATGAGTTTTGTGCCTAGAAATTGAGAATAACCAGATGTAGATTTCCTATCTATTCTATAGCCACCAAAATCAGAATCAGAGTAGCCACTTAGGGATAAATCATCATTCGAAGGATACCATATACCACGATTGATGGTTCCTTTCAAATATTTCAGTATCCATTTAGTGGTTTCCATATGACTCTCTTTTGGATTAGCTTGAAAACGAGCACATACGCCAACAAAAAATGCAATATCAGGTCTACTAACAGTCAAGTACAGTAATGAACCAATAAGACCACGATAATAAGTTTGATCAGCACATTTACCGTTCTCGTCTGAATCCATCCTGTAGGTTGGTAGCATTGGTACTCCAGAAGATTTACAAGTTTTAATACCATACTTGTCTAGTAGATTTCTAGTATACTTGGCTTGATTTATGAAAATCACATCGGGAGTTTGTTTTACTTGAAGTCCAAGAAAATAAGTCATTTCTCCCATCATTGACATTTCAAACTTACTTTGCATGAGTGTTGAAAAACTTTCACTCAGCTCTTTGTTGGGTGATCCGAAAATGATATTGTTGGGATATGAATCCTATAAACAATGTTCTAATTGATGATTGTATGTTTTGATGGCCAAAAGCAACTTAAAGTTAGTGATATATGTGGTTCTAAGTCATCTTAACTAAGTCATCTGAATATAAGCTTACTAATCTGGTGAGAAACTTGAATTGAAATTACTGATCTTAACTGAGTTATTTGAAATAAGATTACTGATCTGAGTATGGAAACTGAGAATAATTTTAGTGATCTTATATGAGATATTTGAAATCTGAGTTACTGATCTGATATACTTACTGATCTTATATGCTTACTGGTCTTATATGTAAGTTACTGATCTTAAGTGTTTACTGATCTTAGTATTTACTGATCTTATATGACAGTTATTGGACTTACATGTGTTTACTGATCTTATTGGTTACTGATCTGATATATGAACTGTTAAGTACTAAGCTGATGTTTTGTATTGTATAGACAGCTTATAGTGTAGGACTTAGATATACTCATCTGTATATAGTTCAGTTGATGTATAGATAGGTTTTATATATGTAAAGTTGTATTCTATTGTATTCAGTATTGTAAAAGTTCAGAACAGTAGATTAGAACTAGATTAGAAGAAGATCAGAAGACTAAAGAAGACTCAGAGGACTACTTCAGAATAAGAAGACTTCAAAGAAGAATTGAAGATAAGCTTAGAAGAAATCTGGAGAAGTTTTGAAAGGTTTTAAGTTAATGTGCTGACTGACTCAGCAGAGTAAAATCCGAAGAGTAAAAATCAGAACAGTAAGTTACTGTGCTGATTTGGTGAAATTGAAGAATAAGTTTGGAAAGCTTATTTAAAGTGTAACTGAAGATATATTGAAGATATGCTGACTTGGAATAAGAAGGAAGTTACAAAGTCGGTTACAAGAAGAAGTTACAACAAAAACAGTTTAGAGTTAGTTGAGAGTTAGTTCACAAACTGCTAACTGTCATACTAAGTTCTATAAATACTGTGTAATCTCCTACTGCTAAGACTACTGATCTTAAAGCGTTTACAAGCAATCTAACTCTACAGAGCACAAGAAGAACTCACAGAGTTGAAGGAGATTGAAGAAGAGAAGAGCCACTGAATTGAAGAGAAGAATCAAAGGCTATTCAAAGAGAAGTTTTACTTTTCAAGTTTAAGTTTGTATTTTGCAAAACAAGTGTGCTAGTTACTTGTAGAATTACTAGTAGATCGAAGATATACCTGGAGGTATAATCGATAAGATCAAAGTCTTAATCTTGGGACTTTAAGCCACAAGAAACTCAAGAAGGAAGAGTAATAAAACTTCACAACTGGAGTTGTGAGAGTGGATGTAGACATTTGTCGAACCACTATAAAATTCTGTGTTCTTTACTTTACTGTTTGTTATTTGTTTGAATTGTTTAATCAAGAACATTAAGAATTAACAAAGATAAAGATCTGAGCGTACTGAAAGTTGAGTATAAACTAGTAAGGCCCATATTATTCTGAAAGTACTGATCTGAGCTGAGTAAGCACATTACAGTACATAAGAAGACTAAATTCCGCATTGCATATTCTGATATTTTGAAAGATTTTTGAAAGTCTATTCACCCCTCCCCTCTAGACTTTCTTAGCTTACTCAATCTTAACTCAACTTTGGGACCAACAAGTGGTATCAGAGCCATTGGTTCTCTGGACTGCTGTTTCTTGATAACCTTACAGATCTTGAGGGATATCTTACTGATCTTGCTGTTATTTCTTGATATTTGTCACTATCTGAATACTTGAAATCTATCTGCTATACTACTGATCCTATTTGTCTAATCAAACATGGATGACACTAATGTAAACAAGCTGCCTAAGTTCAAGATTGCAGATTATGACTACTGGAAGCTTAGGATGGAGGCCATCTTTAGCTCAACCCATGATCTAATGGTGTCTGTGGTGACTGAAGGACCAATTGTCATCATGGTGGAAAATACTGCAGTTCTGGATCCATCCAAACCAGTTGGAGCACTGGTCCCTAAACCAAGGTCAGAACTGACTTCGGAAGAAATGAAATAAAACAATTTGGACAGTCTTGCCAAGAACTACATTTTACATACCTTACCAGATGAGTATCTTGGTAAAGTACTAAAATGTAAGACTGCAGAACAGATGTGGGACAAACTGGCTATTCTTTGTGAAGGTACTACACTGATCAAAGAAAGCAAGTTATCCACTACTGTCCAGAGGTTTGAATCATTTAAGATGAAGCCAGGAGAATCAATTGATGAGTTGGATACTCGATTTACCAAAATTATGAATGATCTTGATGTATTAGGAAAGACTTATACTGACAGAGAAGTTAACCTGAGAATCTTGAAAGCCCTGGATGAAAGGTGGAAAATGGTCAAGATGATCATTAAAACCACACAAGACATTGATTCTTGGCCAGCAGAAACTATGTTCCAAACACTTAAGGCACATGAGTTTGAGTTAGATGAAGAAGATCCTATTACTGTGATTCATAAGGATAAGGATGCCTCTAAGGACATAGCTTTTAAAGCCTCTACCTCTAAGGGGTCTAGATCATCTAAGTCTAAGGCCTCAAGCATAAAAGATGAACTAGATAGTACTGATCTTAGTCTGAAAGATCAGATGAGCCTTATGATCAAAAGATTTGATAAACTGAATAAGAGGTATGGTAGATACAAGAGATTCTATAAGGAAACTAAGGGTTCTAATAACAGGGACTCTTCTGTGAACAGAAGGGATCAAAACTCTTCTGAAAGAAGGGATGAGATCTATAATGAGAACAGGAGAGATAGGAACTCATCTGAAAAGAGAGATAGAAAGTATTCTGATAAGAAAGACAGGAACTCAATTGACAAGCATGACAGGAACAGAAAACATTCTCCTCCTAAAAGAACTTCTAACAATCCTGTTTGCTATAATTGTGATAAGCCAGGTCATTATGCTTATGAATGTCCTGACCTGAGTTCTGAAGATCGAGAAGAAAGGAAAGCCAGAAGAGATCGAAAATATGCCAAGGGTAAGAAGGCAATGATGGCTTACAATGACTCTGATTCGGAATCAGAAGAGTTACCATCGTCTTCATCTAACTACCCCTCTAGCAATGAAGATGAAGCCTTCATAGCAGATGATGGACTGGTAATGATGGCCAAAATAAATGATGAGGTATCATCTGCTAACTCCTTTCAATCTTGTGACAATTCTGACACTGATAAAAGTGATGCTGCTGTTTGCAGTGTAGGAAGTAGTCTTCATCATTCCCAAGGAGTGACTGAAGAAGACCTTCTACAAGCTAACAAAGCATTCATTGAAATTAGTGATGAGAATATATCTTTAAAGCAAGAAATCATTAATCTGAAAGAAGCTCAGTCAAAAGTAGATCCTAATATAGCTGTCATAAATGCAAGGCTATCAGAAGAGTTGTCCCAACTCCAAGAAAAGTATGCATCCATTGACAAACTATATCAGGGTATGCTTAAAACTCAAGCCAAAGAGACTAATGAATTCAATGATTTAAAGATTAAGTGTGAAAAACTTGAAGAGCGCAATAGATTCTTAGAATCTGAAGTAGTGAGCCTAGATCGAAAGCTATCTGGGATGATTAACTCTACTAAGATTAATCAAACTATCTCAGACAGATATAGAGCTCCAAATGATAAAAGAGGAATAGGTACTGATCTGCCTAGTTCATCTACTTCAGAATTTAAGAACACTAATGGAGCTAGTACAAGTTCTTTGCAACTAGATAAAGGAAAAGAACCTATGACTTATGATGATGAGCCAAAACTCAAAGTACAGTCTAAATACATCCCTCCTACTACCAAGAATGGTAAAATGAAGAATGTATTAAGACCAGTACAGTCAATACCATACCAGAAGAGTTATACTCCTCTGACCAGATCAGATCAGTCCTGGAATCAGAAGAGACAAACTCAGAACAGTAGGTCAAGACAAGCACAGGCAAGTTGGGAACAGCCTAGACCTCCTTTCATAAGGCAGTCTCAGCTGTATTCAACTAAACCTAGGAGATTTGTGCCTCATTATCATAACAAACCTGTTCTTTATCCTCCTCCTTTATCCTACAATATCATTGGTGAGGAAAGACCAAAACGCATCTATAAGCCGTATGGTCCACATGCTTTTAGACCTTATTCAAATTATTACAGGCATACTGATCTTACTGAAAAAGGGATAGAACCAAGGAAAGGCTATCTCAGAAAAATAGATCCTAAGTCTGCTGATAATTCTGAACTGGTTAATAAAGTACTGTTTTGTGATAAATATGGAAGAAAACTGAAGAGGTCTCATTTATTCAAAACTTCAATGTTTATTTGGGTGCCTCTTACTGCTACTAACACTCAAGGACCCCAATAAATAGTGGGTACCTAAATTACATGTGTATAGAGATATGTACTAACATTTCAGGTACTGATCTTATACCAAGAGGAAGACAAAGCAGAAACTAAGAGCAGTACATCAAATGCCTAAAAGTCAGAAGAGACAACCCTATGTCAGATCACTAAAACAGGTAACAAGGTTACTAAAGTGACCTTCATCCCAATGAGGAAGCTGGTAAAGCTGAGGGACACTGAGAACATACATTAAGGGGGAATCTGTGATTTCTTAAAGATCCTTTTGTTGACTCAGATCACTAAGTCACTTTAGCATAAACCTTGATGTGATCATTAAATTAGACATATTATTACTAATCTGTACTGTTTTACACTTATATCTCATGAACTAACACTTCTACCAAGGTGAAACAGGCACAGAAGAGGAATTCTCCATTGAAGGGGGAACTGATCTGATTACAGACTATAGCAGTCTACAGATTTATTCTGATTAATGAATTGACTTGTCTACAGAACTGTACTGATTACAAAGTTTCTTTGTCTACAGTACTGATCTGATTACAATTCAGTTATTTTACAGAACTAATCTGATTACTGACTAATCTGTCTATAGAAAGATTTGTTTACTACTAATCTGTCTACAAGAAATCTACTGATCTGACACAGTACTGATCTGAGGATTACTGTGCTGATATCAAAAAGGTGAAATCAGGAAAGTTGGGTACTGATCTGAAATCTACTGTGCTGACCCATCTACTGATCTGAAATCTACTGTGCTGATTCATCTACTGATCTGATTTCTAAAAAGTTTACTCAGCTGATCACAGTACTCAGCTGATCCAGATAAGTGATATTTTCTTTATATACTTGTAAGAAAATGAAGTGAAATAGTTTTGGAAACTACTGTGCTGATTTGCATTAGAACAGTCTTTTGATTTAGAATACTCTAAGTCAAAAATTGTTCAAATTTTTAGATTACTAATAGAGAAGATTAATACACTCTTCTATTTCTAACCTAAAAATTGTGGTGTATTTATCAAACACAAGTTGGCTCCAAAAATTAAAGAATGGTACTAGAATGTGAACAGTTATTGTTTAACTCGAATTTCGAGACTTAATCCCAACCATTCTTTGTGATAATCTAATTCAATCCTAGCCCTAGATTGGTTTTGAATTTAACAAAAACGATCACACTTCATCTTCTTCGTTCTTACGAGTTCATTTCTGGAAATCTCATAACTTCATAACTTCTGAAAAATCTGGTTTCTACAAAATTCTCAAATGGCAACCATTAATATTATCAATGAAGCTAACGAAGTCGCAGGAACATTCGATTCGAATTTCTGGATTCGCAAAAAGGGCATTTTTGTGGAAAATGCTGTATATTTCAATGGCCGACACAGTGCTGAGAATCAAGCCATTCTGACTATGTGCGAAGAGTGTGGGCTAAGGAAATTTCTGGAATCATCTCCCCTGAATGTCTATGAACCAGAAGCAATGGAATTTTATTTACAGCTCAAAGGAGATAAAAATGGTGTCCACTCCATGCTTTCTGGGCACAAGGTCACTATTACTAGGGAAATCCTAGAAGTAATGTTGGATTTACCTCAAGGCCCAGTAGACATCATGAATTACAAAGCTGGAGAGGAGAAGGAATGTGTAGGAAGGTGGTCAGGAGTTGAAACAGAGACCTTGACTAATCTGAAGAAGGATGTTCTTCCTACTGGTCTGCAGTTTTTGATGGACATAGCTGGAAAATGCTTGTTAGGGCAACATCATAGCCAGGATGCCTTATCAAGTTTCAAGATTAGAATTATGGCTGCAATCATCGACAGAGTTCAAGGTGATTGGCAAGGATTCTTCTTGGAAAGGCTGCTGACTGAAAAAGAAAAAGTTTTGTTCGATGAGGATACAATGGAATTTTCGATTAAATCGAAATTAGGGTTTGGAAGCAAGCTGAGTTTCTTGTTGCCTCAGCTGGTTAAAAAGCCATATTGGAGTAATCCCAAGAAATTCCATCATGGGAAATTCTTGATGAAGAAGGAGTCTGTTCAGTTTAACAAGAAAACCCTTTGGAACAACCTCAAGAGCTTGAAGCACAAGAATCTGGAGCTTCAATGTACCAATCTGAGGACAATCAACCTGAAGTTAGGTCGAAGGCAAGGCATGATCCGAGCAGTATTAGACCAAGGAGAGGAAGGTCTGCTACAGCTGCCTCAGAGCCAACAGTTAGATTTGTTGAAACTGTGGTGCAATCAAGCTCAGAAGAGCAAGAGGTTAGTGTTCCTAGTTCTATTGCTGTGCATAAAAGAACTAAGTCAAGAAGTGCTAGGAGGAAGTTAGTTGTTGTCTCCCCTACCCCTTCAAACTCTGAACCAAGCCAAACTGAAACCCAAAACCCTCAACCTTCATGTTCTGGGCAATCAGAACACTATTTGTCTGTGACTCAGAACACTCCCCATTCATCCCCTCAGAACACTAATTTTCATCCTACCCCAATTTCCAGTCCTCAACATCAAACTTCACATCAACCTTCACCACATCAATCTCCAATACAGGTTCATGATCACTCTACTGAACATGAATTTGAGCCTTCTACTGAACCAATTGACATTTCATCATCCCCTGAACCTGAATTTATTGCTCCTAAACCTGCTGATTTGATGGAGTACACTATCTGTGATAAAGAGGATAGAATCAGGATAGATTTGAGGATAGCCTTGTTGAAGCAATTTCCTGGATTAGATGAGAGCTCAGTTGAGTTTGAGAAACTCCTTAGGATAGGCACATGGGTGTATCTTAAGAGGAGTACTTTGAAGGAGAATTTGGCTATAATGGAAGGCATGGGAGGTGCTTCAATCTTTGATGATTGGGAAGCAGAACAGATGCAAGCAGCTGGTGTTAACTCTTTTCTTGAGTTAGTTACTCCAGAATCTGTAGTACTTCTTGTTGAAAGATTAACAGGAATCAAGTACACTGTGGAAAAGATTGCAACTCCTATTTCAGATGAAGATTAGTTTATGGAAAGTGAAGAGAAAGGTGTTGATGAAGCTGAGAATGCTGCTGAAAAAGAGTGCATGGAAATTGATGAAGATGTTAACAATGCAACAGAGGTGTTTGAGAACACTGTTGTTATTGAAGAAACAGAAGCCTTGGAGCATCAAGATGTAAATGCTGAAGAGATGGAAAGCATTCCAATTTACTCTGCTGATCCTATTATTCTTGAAGATGTGCAAGAACAGATCAGAACAGGTCCTATTGAAAAGGAATCTGAGAATTCTGCCTTTGAGATGTTGAAAAAGCAGAATGCAGAACTTCAAGCAAAGCTGGAAGATGCTGTAAAGATGTTTCAAGAAGCTACTGAGAGAATGAATAAAATGACTTCTGAACACTCTTATGAAAAGGTAATGGAGCATACAATGTCCAAAATTTATGATCTTCATAGAGTACAAGAAAAGAACCTGTCTCAAGTGTTGCATAAGAAGTTGGAGCAACACATATCTTCCTTGAAAGAGTGGCATGATGAAGCCAAAAAGGGGGAAGATAAGACAAGGAAAGTGATGGAACAAACTCAGTCACAACAAGCTCAGTTGGTTGTGAGTCAGGATGAGTTAAAAGAAGAAATTGCAATTCTGAATGAGAAGCTGAAGCAAAGGAAGCAACAAAAACAGCTAGGTCAAGAAATTGTTGAGAAGAGACCTGAAATTGCTGAAAGTTCGATTCAGAAGAAGAGGAAGTTAGTCTTGCCTGATGAAGAACAACAAGAAGAAGAAGCTAGAAGAATTACCAGATCAAAAAGCAAGATGAAAGCTGTTATTTCAAGTGAAGAAGCAAAGTTGAAAAAGAAGAAAGAAAAGGATGTCAAGTTCTTAAAAACAAGATTTGATAATCGAGTTACAGCTTTGAAGAGAAAGATGAATACTCAAAAGAAAGCTGAAGGAAAAGAGTTTGACAAAGATTTTCAAGATGAAAACTTTGTGGATTTCATTGTTTTGACATAACATATGGAATACTGGAAGAATTTGAAGAAGAAGTGGCAGATTGCAAACTTCATTGTGAAGTTGTTTGGTGATCATTCGAGCAAGGAAGCAGAATTTATTGATTTTGAAGAGTTCATGCTGAATATTGATCAAGAGTTCTGGGAAGACATAGCACAGGTTGCTAATCGTGCTGGAACAAAGATTTTGTGTCCTGAAGAACCTAATTGGGAACCTCCAAGACTGGAAAATGGAGAACCTGGTTACAAAGAGATCAACAACATTATTGCTGAGATTATTAAAGAAGAAGGAATATCTGATCATCAACATATGATGGATATCAAAGCAAGGATGTATGTTGCATTCAGAATCTGAAGATACAGAATGAAGATGAAGGACAAGCTCAGAAGATAACATTTCTATCCTTTAGTCTTTATTTCTATATTTTTGTGTGTTGCATATTTTGTTAGTATGTGTAATATGTGAAATATCTAATCTGATTGTGAATATGATATGAATTTCTGAATTGATGAAATGTTATGATAGACTACATACTTAACTACTGATTTATTAACATTTAAGTAGTTTTGGCTTCATCAAAAAGGGGGAAATTGTTGGGATATGAATCCTATAAACAATGTTCTAATTGATGATTGTATGTTTTGATGGCCAAAAGCAACTTAAAGTTAGTGATATATGTGGTTCTAAGTCATCTTAACTAAGTCATCTGAATATAAGCTTACTAATCTGGTGAGAAACTTGAATTGAAATTACTGATCTTAACTGAGTTATTTGAAATAAGATTACTGATCTGAGTATGGAAACTGAGAATAATTTTAGTGATCTTATATGAGATATTTGAAATCTGAGTTACTTATCTGATATACTTACTGATCTTATATGCTTACTGGTCTTATATGTAAGTTACTGATCTTAAGTGTTTACTGATCTTAGTATTTACTGATCTTATATGAAAGTTATTGGACTTACATGTGTTTACTGATCTTATTGGTTACTGATCTGATATATGAACTGTTAAGTACTAAGCTGATGTTTTGTATTGTATAGACAGCTTATAGTGTAGGACTTAGATATACTCATCTGTATATAGTTCAGTTGATGTATAGATAGGTTTTATATATGTAAAGTTGTATTCTATTGTATTCAGCATTGTAAAAGTTCAGAACAGTAGATTAGAACTAGATTAGAAGAAGATCAGAAGACTAAAGAAGACTCAGAGGACTACTTCAGAATAAGAAGACTTCAAAGAAGAATTGAAGATAAGCTTAGAAGAAATCTGGAGAAGTTTTGAAAGGTTTTAAGTTACTGTGCTGACTGACTCAGCAGAGTAAAATCCGAAGAGTAAAAATCAGAACAGTAAGTTACTGTGCTGATTTGGTGAAATTGAAGAATAAGTTTGGAAAGCTTATTTAAAGTGTAACTGAAGATATATTGAAGATATGCTGACTTGGAATAAGAAGGAAGTTACAAAGTCGGTTACAAGAAGAAGTTACAACAAAAACAGTTTAGAGTTAGTTGAGAGTTAGTTCACAAACTGCTAACTGTCATACTAAGTTCTATAAATACTGTGTAATCTCCTACTGCTAAGACTACTGATCTTAAAGCGTTTACAAGCAATCTAAGTCTACAGAGCACAAGAAGAACTCACAGAGTTGAAGGAGATTGAAGAAGAGAAGAGCCACTGAATTGAAGAGAAGAATCAAAGGCTATTCAAAGAGAAGTTTTACTTTTCAAGTTTAAGTTTGTATTTTGCAAAACAAGTGTGCTAGTTACTTGTAGAATTACTAGTAGATCGAAGATATACCTGGAGGTATAATCGATAAGATCAAAGTCTTAATCTTGGGACTTTAAGCCACAAGAAACTCAAGAAGGAAGAGTAATAAAACTTCACAACTGGAGTTGTGAGAGTGGATGTAGACATTTGTCGAACCACTATAAAATTCTATGTTCTTTACTTTACTGTTTGTTATTTGTTTGAATTGTTTAATCAAGAACATTAAGAATTAACAAAGATAAAGATCTAAGTAAAAGTTGAGTTTAAACTAGTAAGGCCCATATTATTCTGAAAGTACTGATCTGAGCTGAGTAAGCACATTACAGTACATAAGAAGACTAAATTCCGCATTGCATATTCTGATATTTTGAAAGATTTTTGAAAGTCTATTCACCCCTCCCCTCTAGACTTTCTTAGCTTACTCAATCTTAACTCAACTTTGGGACCAACAGATATCATCCACGTAAATTTGAACAAGTAGGATATCCTTACCTTCTTGTCTTCTGAACAAGGTTCTATCGACCTTGCCCTTAGTAAAACCATTTTCCAATAGAAATTGAGAAAGGGTATCGTACCATGCTCTTGGAGCTTACTTTAATCCGTATAAGGCTTTCTTCAACTTGTACACTCGGTTGCCTTTCACTTCGAAACCTGGAGGTTGTTCAACATACACTTCTTCCACAAGAATACCGTTAAGAAATGCACTTTTGAAATCCATTTGATATATAGTAAACTTCATATAAGCAGCATATGCAAGAAACAATCGAATGGCTTCTAGTCTAGCAACAGGTGCATAAGTTTCATCATAATCTATGCCTTCAGCTTGAGAATAGCCTTGGGCTACTAGTCTAGCCTTATTTCTAACGACTACATCATTCTCATCTTTCTTATTTTTTAAAATTCATCGTGTTCCAACTACATTATGATGTGTAGGCCTGTCGACAAGTTCCCAGACGTCATTTCGAACAAACTGGTTCAACTCGTCTTGCATAGCGATGATCCAATTACTATCAACCAATGCCTCATGAACGGTCTTAGGCTCAATAGATGAGAGGAAACAACACCAGCAAAACATAGATGAACTCGGTTGTTCTTGCGACTCAAAGAGTTGTCGTCTAGTCTTCACACCAACAGTAGAGTCACCAATGATATTTTCAGTATCATGAGCAGATTTCCATGTTTTTCTAGTCTTAGCATGCATACTATCATCATCTAGATCAACTATAGCATCATACATTTCAACATCATCTGTATCAGGAGATTTAATAGGAGTAGACGAGTCGACTAGAGCAGGCATGTCAACTGGTCTAGTGGACTTACCTTGAGCACTTACCTTCTCCTTGTCATCTGACTCGAGAGCTTTCATGAATGGGTTATAGGCTTGAACAGATTCATACACTTCTGATTCCTTATCAGTTTGGATCGATAGATCGGTTACTTTCTTACTGATCTGGGGACTCGTCTGCTTTAGCATCGAATGCATTCAACTTACTTTTCCCATTGTTATAGATGAAACACTTACAACCAAATATATGGATATATGAAACTCAGGGTTTTTTACCTTTCCATACCTCGTAGGGCGTCTGACCTAGTGCTTTATTGATAGCACTTCTGTTTTGGGAGTGGCATGCAGTATTGATCGCCTCTGCCCAAAACTTCTGAGGAGTGTTATGCTCTGTCAGCATGGTCCTACAGGCCTCCTTAAGGGTTCTGTTCCTTCGTTCTGCTACTCCGTTTTGTTGAGGTGTCCTTTGTGCACTAGTAAGGTGCTGGATACCACGTTTAGAGCAAAAATCTTTGATATAGCAGTTAATGAACTCAGTACCCTTGTCACTGCGGATTTTGACAATAGACTGGTTCTTCTCAACCTGTAACTTCTTCAACAGATCAGGTAGGAGTGTTTGTGTATCACTCTTCTTGTGTAAGAAGACTACCCAAGTGAACTTAAAATAGTCGTCTACCACAACAAGTGTGTACCTTCTACCATTCAAGGTTGGAGGAGTAATTGGGCCATGTAGGTCCATATGTAGAAGTTCAAGAACTCTACTTGTTGAGAGAGTTGGAATAGATTTAAAGGAACCTTTACCTATTTACCTTTCTAACAAGCATCGCATACATGTGACTTGTAATAGATTTCATTGGGTATACCTTCAACAAGGTAGTCTCTTGCAATCTTATTAATCACCTTAAAGTTCATGTGACAAAGGCGTCTATGCCAAAGCCAACTGATCTCTTTAAGATTTTTGCTAAGAAGGCAAGTGTCCCACGGACAACTATTTCAATTCACAATATACACGCTGCCTTGTCTTATGTCGACGAGCAGTACGGTATGAGTCCTTCTGTCTATGATTTCGCACTTTCGGCTTTTAAACTGCACTTTGTAACCTCGATCACAAAACTGTGAAACAGATATTAGATTATATTTCAAACCTTCTACGTAGGATACGTCCTGTATCTCTACATCTCCATTTCTGATGTAACCAAAGCCTTTAGTGATTGCCATTGAGCTATCACCGAATATTACTCTGGGTCATTCTTGCTCGCAGTAGCTCGATAGAAGGGCCTTGGTACCTGTCATGTGGTGCGAACAACCACTATCAATGTACCAGGTCTCTCCTACTGAACCACCCTTCTTATACAAGTCGAGTCGACCCTGCAATGAATGATATATAATAATTTAGGTACCCTCCGTGTCTATTGGGGTCCTGGGGGGTTAGTCGAGTTCAAGGGAATCCAAATATACATAGGAGTCCTGAACAAGTTTGATCTCTTAAGCTTTCTACCATGCTTGTTACAAAATAAGACCCTGTTGTCCTTGTCTGGCCTATCATCAGACCTTGGGTCTACTCGTTTGAGATAGCCTTTTGACTTAACCTCTACTTGAGTAGGCATGGGCCTTTGATAGTCAGAATAAGGTTTGTATGCATTTGGTCAATACGGTTTATAGACATGTTTAGGTCTTTCCTCTCCTTTGATATCATATGATACAGGCGGAGGATATAAGACTGGTTGAGTACGATATTTGGGAGCCACATTCCTAGGCCTAGACGAGTAGAGCTGAGACTGCCTCATGAAAAGAGGTCTAGGCTCTTTCCATCTAGTTTGTACTTGTCTAGAAATCATCTCCTCAGGATACCAATCCTCGTATCTGACCTGGTTTGGTCATCCACGACTTGTGGACCTTTTTCGACTTGTTCTAAACGGAACAGGTATGTTGTTAACATTCTTTTTACCACCTTTGGTAATCGGAGTGTAAACTCTAGTCTGCTTGTGTACAATACCTTCGGATGTCGTTCTAATATCATATTCCATTGGTCTTTTGCCTTTATCGTGTGTCAAAGAACTTGAACCAACATTAGTAGGGTTCTTAATGACTTGAGTAGGCGAGTCAGGTGTATCTGCACCCAACCCTGTCTTGTCATCTGGAGCCCTATACCTATCTGACAATTTTTTATTAATCATAGATGATTTAACCAAGTCAGTAAGTTTAAGGTCTAGATTTACGACCTCAGTCTCTAAGAACTTATTGCGTTCTTCAAGCTTTTTGCACTTACTTTTTAAAACATTGAATTCCTTCGTCTCAATAACATGTGTCTTAAGTAGGTCTTGATACAACTTGTCTGTCAGCACACACTTGTCTTTGACTTGTCTCAACTCTTCTGTCAAGCGTTCGTTTAGGACTGTTATATTAGGATCTACTTTAGACTGAGCTTCCTTAAGATCAATGATTTCTTGTTTTAAAGCGATGTTCTCGTCGCTGACTTCTATGAATGCCTTATTAGCGAGTACGAGGTCTTCTTCAGTCACACCAGTAGAGTGATGAAGACTACTCCCTACTCCACTGTCGGCAGTGTCACTTTCATCAGATTCTGATTCATCACATGATTGAAATGAAGTTGCAGATGATACCTCTTGCTCGATTTTAGCCATATAGCACAGGCCATCATCTAATCTACTATGAATGCTTCTTCATCTTCACGACCAGACGGGTAGCTAGACGAAGACGAAGGTAACTCGTCTGAATCCGTCTCAGAGTCATCATTAGCCATCATTGCCTTCTTACCCCCGTTGTATCTTCGTTCCCTTCTTGCTTTACGTTCCTCACGATCATCAGTGCTTAGGTCCGGACATTCGTAGATGTAGTGACCTGGTTTCTCACAGTTATAGCAAAGTAGATCGTTAGTAGACTTTTTCTCAGGAGAGTTATCCCTTCTCTTATCTCGTCTATCAGAACGTATAATCTTCATATCCTCAGAGTTCCTATCTCGCCTGTTTCCTTTCGAGACCTCAGCTTTCCTTTTGGATGAGTTTTGATCTCGTCTGGTCTCAGACGAGTCCTTGTTACCAGAACCTCTAAAGTCTTTGTAAAATTTCTTATATCTATCATAGCGCTTGTTCAGCCTGTCGAATTTCCTAACCATAAGATTCATCTGATCTTTCATACTGAGATCGGACTTATCTAACTCGTCTTTTATGCTAGTTGTCTTAGTTTTAGACTTAGACCTGTCTGTTCTAGAGCTCTTAGACGAAGTAGACTTAAAGGCAACATTTTTCGACACATCATTCTCCCTATCACTACTGGCTATAGGATCATCCTCATCTAGATCGAACTCATGCGCTTTAAGGGTTTGGAACATTGTCTCAGCAGTCTATTCATCAATGTCCTGAGTATTCTTGATGATCATCTTGATCATCTTCCATCTAGCATCAAGACTCTTAAGAATTCTCAAGTTAATTTCACGATTAGTATATGACTTACCAAGCACTTCCAAATCATTCATAACACGTGTGAAACGAGTATCTAACCGGTCTATATTTTCACCAGCCTTCATCTTAAAGGATTCGAACCTCTGAACAGCTGTGGAAAGCTTACTTTCTTTGATCAGGGTAGTTCCTTCACAAATGATAGCAAGTCGATCCCGCATTTCTTTGGCAGTCTTACATTTTAACACTTTCCCAAGATACTCGTTAGGAAAGGTGTGTAAAATATAGTTCTTAGCCAAGCTGTCCAGATTGTTCTGTCTCATTTCTTCCGAAGTGAGTTCTGACCTTGGTTTTGGGACGAGTACCCCAACGGCCTTAGTAGGTTCCAATGCAGCAGTGTTTGGAATCATCGTAACAATCGGTCCTTCCTTTACGACGGACACCATCAAATCGTGAGTAGAGCTGAAAATCGCTTCCATGCGAAGTTTCCAGTAATCATGATCTTGAACAGAGAACTTAGGAAGTTTGTTAGCACTTATCTCCATAGACATGATTTCAAGATTGGTCAATTAGGAGTATACCAAGAAAATCAAAGATACAGATATTTCAAGAAATGTGATGAGAACCAGAACAATCAAGAACCAAGACTTCACCCAAGTCTTTTAGATGTTATCAAGAAACAGCAGTTCGAAAACTACTGCTCTGATACCACTTGTAGGTCCCTAGTTGAGTTAATAATATTGAGTAAGCTAGGAAAATGTCTAGAGGGGGGTGAATAGACTTTTCAAAATCTTTCAATATATTAGAATACACAATGCGGAATTATCAGATTAACAATGAGCCCAACAAATTTATACTCAACTAATTCGAAATTGAACTTCTGTTAAGAACACTAGTCTTGTCTATTTTATATGCTGTTTTAATCAATTAAACAATTAATCAAGTAAACATAAATAGAACAGTAAAGTAAACAACACACAACGATTTATCGTGGTTCGACAACTTGTCTACATCCACTCTCACAACTCTAGTTGCGAAATTCTTATTACTCTTCTCTTCGAATAGTGTGTTCTTGTGGCTTTAAGTCCCAAGAAATAAGACTTTGATCTTCTCGATTACACTTCCAAGTGTATCTTCGATCTAACTAGCTATTTTACAAGTAACTAGCAACTTGAACAAAACAGTAAAAATAAAACTTCTCTTAGTCCAGTAGCAGCCTTCTTGAATTCGTCACTTGTCTTCTGGCTTCAACTTTCTGAACTTGAACTCTATGAGTTTGTTTGCTTCGAATATCTCTTCGTAAATGCTTCAGTATATCGAGTTTCAGTAGTCTTGAATCGTATAATACCTTGGGGTATTTATAGACTTCTGAACATCAAGAATAGTTTGTTATCCAACCAACTTTTCTTGATAACTAACTTCTAACCGCTTCTTCTTATCCTTCCATGATTTTAATCAGTTAATTTAGTTATTCCATAACTAACTCTTCAATATGTATCTTCATAACGATCTTCACGCGTTTCTGACTTAAGCAGTTTCTTCTTACTTATCGCGCACTTGTCTAGTCTTCCATACTTAGACAAATCTTCAGTCTTCTTCTTCACTTGTCTTGTCTAGCGCGAGTCTTCTTATCTTCAGTAGTAGACTTCTATAGTAGATTTCGATAACGAACTAGTCCTATCATCTAATCCTAACAAGACTATTACATTACATTAATCTTTATAAATCAGCTTAGTCAACTTAAGTCTATACAATAATATGCGAAATACAAAACATAAACTATGAGCTTCTATACATCAATCACTCCGCTTAGTATAAAACCTATCACATATAGTACTTATAAAACATATTTGTCTTTTATTCATACTTAAACTTTTCTTTCTTTCATACTCTACTGATCTTCTCAAGACGACTTACATAACTAGATCAGTCAACACTTAGAAATTATTCAAGTCTGCTTTTGGCTTATCAAAACTCAACTTATCTTTTCATCATTTAGGACTTATATTAGGATTCATATCCCAACAGTTGTTCATATGAATAAAAGACTCTTCCTTTCCTCATTTCTGCCTCACGCGAAATCTTAGTTTTTTCCTAAAACTCTTTCAAACTATTTTCATCTTCCGATCATCCTCTACAAACGGATTTTTTTTGGGATTTGCCTCTAGTTCATCTTCGTTGTGTTCTAACCATTGTTGCTACCAAGGTAATTTTCCATAATTGTCTAGATTCAAACTTTCATCAACTATTTGATTATGCAAATTTGGCCACACTGTCGAGTTTCATTCTTCTAACCTAATTAGTATTAAAATTGACAGATTATTTTTCCTCTCACTGTTAATATATGCGCCGTGTGTATGTCTATATATAGTGATAACATGCTTTGTTTCAATATTATTATAAAATTGTTCTAGGCTTTTGTTTCATTATTATTATAATATTATTTTTGTTATTAAAGAGTTGGGATGATCATTGTTTACGGCAAGAAGAAGTATATATATATTGTAAAGCCATACTTGATTTGATTTTTATCTTTATTCACTGATTAATATTACTAATAATATTAGTAGGTAGTTTAATTCATTCGATGCTATTATCTATTCTATTAAATTAGGTTATTCGATTTGGGAATTTAGGGTTTCTGATTCAGGAATTTTGATTCCCCAAATTGACTTATCACTATTTCCTATTTAGTCCTTAGATATTTTAACCCTTGCAATTACGCACCTAGGTTTGTAATAAAAATTCATTGCTACGGAAGTGTTTCGATTAGTTATTTCTTGAATATTATGTTAATTAGTCATGCACGATAATTAATGAAAGGCAACGGCAATTACAAGGACTAGTTCGTGCAAGGTTCCACGTATCATTAGTAGCTACTATCGTCTATCGAGGTGGGTTTTTAATTGCTTTATTCTCTACGGTGGTTTGTAGAGTTTTATTGCATTTGTTATTCATTGTTTAATATTTTAGATAAATGTTTGAGTTAATTGTTTACTATGTGAATTCATTTCTATTGTTATTCGATTGGCAAGGTATATTATATATTGGCAAAGTTTGTATATTAGCAAAGTTTGTGGCAAAGTATATATATTGGCAAAGTTTGTATATTGGCAAAGTTTGTATATATTGGCAAAGTTTGTATATTGGCAAAGTTTGTATATATTGGAAAAATTTGTATATATTGGCAAAGTTTGTATATTCGCAAAGTTTGTGGCAAAGTTTATTATCTATTGGTAGGGTTGAAATGGCAAGGTTGGCAAGGTATTGGCAAAGTATATGTGGCAACGTGAATGTTATTCACTAAGTTGCAAATGCTTGACTATTTATTTTCAATATTAAGTATTGAATGACTTAGATCCACTGAGTGTGCTTGCATGCTCACCCCATTAAATTATCAATTTCAGGTTGAAGAGTTGGACAGCGGGGAACTGTGATGGGAGACGACCTTCATTAATTAAGAATAAAAATTATGGATGATTTATGTTTATTATCTTGGACTATGATTTGGGTGAGTTTTTAGCTATTTAAGTAAATCGTGAACTTTCCACTTGAACCCTATATTATAACTGTTTTTTTTTTCTTCCGCTGCTTAGTTAAACACTTTTAAAATAATAAGTCGTTACACTCTTTATTTTACCGTTGTAATATTTAGTATTAAATTTTTTGGCGTGTTAAAATTAGTTATTTCAACTACTTTTGGAAATGTTCGTATTTTCAAAATTGGGGTGTGACATATACTTTGCCAACATTAAAGTAAACACATATACTTTGCCCATATATACTTTGCCAACATTAAATTAAACACGTATACTTTGCCCATATATACTTTGCCAACATTAAAGTAAACACAAATATTTTGCCAACCTTGAAGTAAACACATATACTTTGCCCACATATACTTTGTCATTGAGCACATCGGGTTGAACCCGAGGACCCGTCGATCCTGGACCCTCGTCAGGATCCCTGGCTATTAGAAATTTTGTCAATTTAATCACATGCACACATAACTTTGTCAATCGAATTGCATGCACACATTAACTTTGTCAATCGAATCGCATGCACACATTGACTTTGCCAATCGAAACGCATGCACACATTAACTTTGATAATTGAATAACATGCATACGTTTAATTCATGTAACAATAACTCAAACAATTTACTTAAAGCATTTAATAAAGAATAACAAATGCATTAAAAACTCTACCAACCACTGTAGAGTATAAAGCAATAAACACCCCACTTGAGATGAATGTCGCGGATTCAATGGACACAATAGTATTATAGCCTACTCCTCACGATTATCGTCGCCTAACATTAAATTATATCTATTTAGAAATCCATTTGCACAACTTAAATAATTTTCTTAAATAGCATAATTTGAAAAGTATACGAAATAATACTAGCAGGTAATGGACTTAAAAATATAAATATTAATCCTCTGATCTAATTAAAATCACGAATTTCCTTTCTAAGTCCTAATGCGAATTTCTAATAAAACCATTTGAATTAATAAATTTAAGATTCCAAATGAAACATGAAACCAAAAGTTTATATCCTAAATTACTTAATTCATTCACGTACTGTATACTATATACCTAACCTGCTCAAATTTTAAATCAACTAAAAATAATCAATTACCACCACCATTTCGATTTATATATATATATATATATATATATATCCAATAAGATTGTGACTAAAAATTAACAATCTGAATTAATATATAAGTAAATCACTGAAAATAATAACAAATAATGGGACATGTGAGAAAGAAAGAAATACTGAATTCTTCTGGAGGATGAAACCTAATCTGGAATTTGAAATTGAGTTGGGGTAAATTTTAGGGCAGCAACTATTATAAATATGTACATTAAAATCGGGCTTGGGCTTAAAATAAGAGTTAGGGTTTAAAATCTCAAGAAACCTGAATTTAAATAGGCTTTCAATAGTTATCTCAATAAATTAGGAATCCTAATATAACTTTAAAATAAATTAAATGAATAATTAAATATACATTTATATATTTTTATTATAAATTTACGGGTATTACATTAAGTTTCAATATCTCAGCTTAATATATAAATAATATACAAATGAAGTAGTCAAAATTCTTTTACTAAATGATAAATAATACTCATTAATTCGTCATCCACCGCTCCTCCTAGCTATTAGCTCATTATCCTGAAAATGTTAAATGTTGGGGTGAGTATGCAAGCACACTCAGTGGAGCCAAGTTATTCCAAACTAAATACTGAAGATAAACAGTCGAGTCATCATCATAGAACAAATAGCATTTGCATATTTACTTTGCCATCTTTAAGCTAAACAATATATTTTGCCGTTAAACACATTTACTTTGTCAACATTAAAGTAAACACGTATACTTTGCCCATATATACTTTGTCAACATTAAAGTAAACACATATACTTTGCCAACCTTGAAGTAAACACGTATACTTTGTCAACATTAAAATAATCACATATACTTTGTCAACCTTGAAGTAAACATGCACGTATATTTTGCCAACATTAAAGTAAACACATATACTTTGCCCACATATACTTTCCCATATATACTTTGCCATTGAGCATAGCGGGTTGAACCCGACGACCCGTCGATCCTGGACCCTCGTCAGGATCCCTGGGTATTAGAAACTTTGTCAATTGAATCACATGCACACATAAACTTTTTAATTGAATAACATGCATACGTTTAATTCATGTAACAATAACTCAAACAATTTATTTAAAGCATTTAATAAAGAATAACAAATGCATTAAAAATTCTACCAACCACAGTAGAATATAAAGCAATAAAAACCCCACCTAAGATAATTAAATGTCGTAGATGCAATGAATACAATAGTATTATAGCTTACTCCTCACGATTATCGTCGCCTAACAATAAATTATATCTATTTAGAAATCTGTTTGCACAACTTAAATAATTTTCTAAAATAGTATAATTTGAAAAGTATACGAAATGATACTAGCAGGTAATGGACTCGAAAATATAAATATTAATCCTCTGATCTAATTAAAATCATGAATTCCCTTTCTAAGTTCTAATGCGAATTTCTAATAAAACCATTTGAATTAATAAATTTAAGATTCCTAATGAAACATGAAACCAAAAGTTTATATCTAAATTACTTAATTCATTCACGTACTATATATATACTATATACCTAACCTGCTCAAATTTTAAATCAACTAAAAATAATCAATTACCATAACCATTTCGATTTATAAATATATATATATATATCCATTAAGATTGTGACTAAAAGTTAACAATCTGAATTAATTAATATATAAGTAAATCGACGAAAATAAGATCAAATAATGGGACATATAAGAGAGAAAGAAATACTGAATTCTTCGAGAGGAGGAAACCTAATATGGAATTTGAGATTGAGTTGGGGTAAATTTTAGGGCAACAACTATTTTAAATATGTATATTAAAATATGTACAAGGAACTTGAATTTAAATAAGCTTTTAAATAGTTATCTCAATAAATTAGGAATCCTAATATAACTTTAAAATAAATTAAATGAATAATTAAATATACATTTATATATTTTTATTATAAATTTACGGGTATTACATACTTCACCCCTTAAAATATTTTCGTCCTCGAAAATCAGAATTTACTCAAAACATATGCATGCACATGGCACATAATCATAGCATAACTTATTCTTGTAACATAAAATGATAAGTATAACTTACATACCTCGTAGAGCTGAAGCGAGAGGCGGTGATAGACGACCTTTACTTTAAAAATTGTCTCGTTAAACAAAACTCTTTAAAGAAAATTGACTCTTAATAGTTTTATTTTAACAAGTCTATAAGAACGTAGACCTGCTCTGATACCATTCTGTCACTCCCCGTTTTTCATAAAAATATATTTTGCCAAAATACTTGACATTTTCAAAATAAATAGGCGTGATCTAAAAGTTTTACCTAAGAAATGAGATTTTCGAATTTATTTAAGGATAAAATACTTGAATAATAACGTAAGACTAAATAAATAAATAGCAACTTAAAAGAAATTTAAAATATCAACTGCATTAAGTTTCAATATCACAGCTTAATATATAAACAAATGAAGTAGTCAAAATTCTTTTACTAAATGATAAATAATACTCATTCGTCATCCACCGCTCCACCTCGCTATCAGCTCATTATCCTGAAAATGTTAAATGTTGGAGTGAGTATGCAAGCACACTCAGTGGAGCCAAGTTATTCCAAACTAAATACTGAAGATAAACAGTAGAGACATCAACATAGAACAAATAACATTTGCATATTTACTTTGCCATCTTTAAACTAAACAATATACTTTGCTATTGAACACATATACTTTGCCAACATTAAAGTAAACACATATACTTTGCCAACATTAAAGTAAACACGTATACTTTGCCCATATATACTTTGCCAACATTAAAGTAAACACATATACTTTGCCAACCTTAAAGTAAACACGTATACTTTGCCAACATTAAAGTATACACATATACTTTGCCAACCTTGAAGTAAACACGTATACTTTGCCAATATTAAAGTAAACACATATACTTTGCCCACATATACTTTGCTCATATATACTTTGCCATTGAGCACAGCGGGTTGAACCCGAGGGCCCGTCAATCCTGGACCCTCGTCAGGATCCCTGGCTATTAGAAATTTTGCCAATTGAATCACATGCACACATAAACTTTGATAATTGAATAACATGCATACATTTAATTCATGTAACAATAACTCAAACAATTTATTTAAAGCATTTAATAAGAATAACAAATGCATTAAAAACTCTACCAGTGTAATACCCCGTATTTTTATTCTTGGTATATTACTAATATTAATTATTTTAAATAAATTATAATTAAATAAAATTTTGATTAACTACACAATTTAAAATTTAATCTTGTAACTTCCTCAAGTTAATTTCTAACTCCCACCATGATCACATTTCGGTTACCTCTCCATAATAATGAGAAATGAACGGTAGAATTCAAACCCATCATGTGAGACTCATAATTTTCTCACCTCCTTCCTAACTCTATTTAAGCTCACCGTTTCTCTCTTTCTCGAATCAAGAAGAAATCTATTTCACATTCTCACAAAATAGAAAAACATCTCTTCTCTGATTTATCTCCCAAGCAGAATTTTGTAGCAGTGTTGCAATTATCTTTTCAGCCTATATTCGACACTGCAGAGGTATTTTCCCATTTCTTTCATGAATATTTAGATATTCCATGTTCCTCATTTATTTTCCCTCACTCTTTTTATTGAGGACATACTGAATTTGTTGTTTGCTCTATTCGTATTCACTGTCAATAGTAAGGTTATGTTATATTTTTCATTTGCTGCCTTCCATAAATCCACGGCTAATTAAACAGAAAACAATTTAAACCTTTTCCATGTTCTGTTATTTACTTTTATTTAAATATATTATTATTGTCACACCCCAAATCTAAAAATAAAGACCATTAAAAAAGTACTTAAAATAACTAATTTTAACGTGCCAAAAATTGAATTTTAAACTTACAACGATAAAGTAAGGGATGCAACGACTATTACATTTAAATCACGTTAAGCATTGCAACGGAAACCGTTAAATGAAATTAAGAAATTCATAAATAACTCATCAAGCAATTATCCATAAGAATAACCATAATTAAATTAAATAAAGATGCTTGAAAATAGTCCTTTAATCTTAAATAAATCGTCATCTCCCATCACCACTCCTCGCCATCCAACTCTTCAACCTGAAATTGTAAATTGTGGAGGGTGAGCATGCAAGCACACTCAGTGGAATTTAAGTCATTCAATAGTTAATGCTAAAAATAAATAATCAAGTAATTGCTACTTAGCAAATAACATTCACATTACCACATATACTTTGCCATTGATACTTTGCCTACTTTGCCATTGTAACTTTACCAATAGAGTTTAGTGAACCATCGCATGTTTGTGGACCTTCCCAAAGCCAAATTAATGACTAAGGTATTTCCACACGTGGTGAGCACGGCGGGTCGCACCCGAAGACCCGTCGGTCTCGGACCCCATTTGGAGCCCCTGGCTATTAGATAACTTTGTCATAAACTTTGCCAATATATAATATACTTTGCCATAAACTTTGCCAATATATAATGTACTTTGCCATAAACTTTGCCAATAGATCATAACAATAGAAATGAATTCACATAGCAAACAATTAACTCAAATCATTTATCTAAAACATTAAATAGAGAATAACATTGCAATAGAGCTCTACAAACCACCGTAGAGATTAAAGCAATTAAAACCCACCTCGATAGATGAACGTAAAAGTAATACATGGAAGCCTCTGCAAATTAGTACTCATAATTGTTGTCGTCTAGCCGTGCGATACATAGAATAGGAAATTATCGAATTTCTAAACATTGTGCTTAATATAAATACTTGAAAAACTAGAGTGACAAATCATATGATTTGTATATTCATCAGCCACTATGTACTATGGCATATATATATATAGCATGAGAGAGGGGAGGTGAGAGGACCCTTTTTCAATAATCATTACTAACATCTATTAATTCCCATGCATGAATAAAAAACGTATAGGGGAAAATAGATGGTCAAGTAATAATTGGAATAGGTGTAACGTTTTTTTTAAGAATATGAAAATGTCCATGTGCTTATATAAAATTCATTCAACACTATTTAATGCACACAAGCATTATATATTCGTATATTTATAATTTGTGTGAGGCAGGAAGTTAGAAGAATAGGCGTTTAGTGAAAAGGGTTAATGTCATAATTAAATAGTAGATAAAAATGTTTTTATTTTAATTATTACTTAGAATTTATTTAAAATAATTATTACTCACAAAATATTAAGAAAATTATCGGGTATTACATTCTACCCCACTTAATAAAATTTCGTCCTCGAAATTTAGTATTATAATCGTGACATAGCATAGCAGCATAGCATATTGGAATATCACCATTGATCAATATAACACAATAGCATGAAAATATCGCATGATGAATTAAAATATGAAATTATAATAACATGCACGTACCTTGTGGAGTTGGAGTGATGAGGCGGTGATGGTGAACATACAATTTTAATTGAATTTATTCGTTGATAAATATATTTTAAACTCGACTCAAAAGACATAATAATATTGCAAGTCTACAAGAACGTAGACCCGCTCTGATACCACTCTGTCACGCCCCAAATCTAAAAATAAAGACCTTTAAAAAAGTACTTAAAATAACTAATTTTAACGTGCCAAAAATTGAATTTTAAACTTACAACGATAAAGTAAGGGACGCAACGACTATTACATTTAAATCACGTTAAGCATTGCAGCGGAAACCGTTAAATACAATTAAGAAATTCATAAATAACTCATCAAGCAATTATCCATAAGAATAAACCATAATTAAATTAAATAAACATGCTTGAAAATAGTCCTTTAATCTTAAATAAATCGTCATCTCCCATCACCACTCCTCGCCATCCAACTCTTCAACCTGAAATTGTAAATTGTGGGGGGTGAGCATGCAAGCACACTCAGTGGAATTTAAGTCATTCAATAGTTAATGCTAAAAATAAATAATCAAGTAATTGCAACTTAGCAAATAACATTCACATTGCCACATATACTTTGCCATTGATACTTTGCCAACTTTGCCATTAATACTTTGCCATTGTAACTTTGCCAATAGAGTTTTGTGAACCATCGCATGTTTGTGGACCTTCCCAAAGCCAAATTAATGACTAAGGTATTTCCACACGTAGACATTTCAATCGCATGTTTGTGGACCTTCCCAAAGCCAAATTAATGACTAAGGTATTTCCACACGTGGTGAGCACGGCGGGTCGCGCCCGAAGACCCGTCGGTCTCGGACCCCATTTGGAGCCCCTGGCTATTAGATAACTTTGCCATAAACTTTGTCAATATATAATGTACTTTGCCATAAACTTTGCCAATATATAATGTACTTTGCCATAAACTTTGTCAATAGATCATAACAATAGAAATGAATTCACATAGCAAACAATTAACTCAAATCATTTATCTAAAACATTAAATAGAGAATAACATTGCAATAGAGCTCTACAAACCACCGTAGAGATTAAAGCAATTAAAACCCACCTCGATAGATGAACGTAAAAGTAATACATGGAAGCCTCTACAAATTAGTACTCATAATTGTTGTCGTCTAGCCGTGCGATACATAGAATAGAAAATTATCGAATTTCTAAACATTGTGCTTAATATAAATACTTGAAAAACTAGAGTGACAAATCATATGGTTTGTATATTCATTAGCCACTATGTACTATGGCATATATATATAGCATGAGAGAGGGGAGGTGAGAGGACCATTTTTCAATAATCATTACTAACATCTATTAATTCCCATGCATGAATAAAAAACGTATAGGGGAAAATAGATGGTCAAGTAATAATTGGAATAGGTGTAACGTTTTTTTTAAGAATATGAAAATGTCCATGTGCTTATATAAAATTCATTCAACACTACTTAATGCACACAAGCATTATATATTCGTATATTTATAATTTGTGTGAGGCGGGAAATTAGAAGAATAGGCGTTTAGTGAAAATGGTTAATGCATAATTAAATGGTAGATAAAAATGTTTTTATTTTAATTATTACTTAGAATTTATTTAAAATAATTATTACTCATAAAATATTAAGAAAATTACCGGGTATTACAATTATATTAGTATTAATTTTAAACTACGAATCTTATATCCTAACTCAGAAATCCTATATTATGGGAATTAATATTATAATTTCATTTTTTTTTCTAAAACCTACAGTGGCATTAACTCTTATATATCTTTGAGTTGATATAATGTATCTAATTAGGTTATTTGATTTGGGAATTTAGGGTTTCTGATTTACGAGTTTTAATTATCTCAGTTGACTTATCACTATTTTATATTTAGTCCCTTATTATTTTTAACCCTTGCGACTTCGTCCCTAAATTTATAGTTCATCGCCACGCAAGTATTTAAATTAGTTATTTCTCGAATAGTATACTAATTAGCCATACACTATAATTAATGCAAGGCGACGGCAATTACGAGGACTAGTTCGTGCAAGGCTTTCACGTATCATTAGTAGCTATTATCGTCTATCGATGTGGGTTTTAATTGCTTTAATCTCTATGGTGGTTTGTAGAGCTCTATTGCAATGTTATTCTCTATTTAATGTTTTAGATAAATGTTTGAGTTAATTGTTTATTATGTGAATCCATTTCTATTGTTATTCGATTGGCAAGGTATACTATATATTGGCAAAGTTTGTATATATATTGGCAAAGTTTGTATATATTGGCAAAGTTTGTATATTGGCAAAGTATATATTGACAAAGTTTGTATATTGGCAAAGTTTGTTATGTTTTAGCAAGGTTACAATGACAAAGTTGGCAAAGTATCAATGGCAAAGTATATATGGCAATTTGAATGTTATTTACTAAGTTGCAATTATTTGATTATTTATTTTTAGCATTAACTATTGAATGACTTAATTCCACTGAGTGTGCTTGCATGCTCACCCCCAACAATTTACAATTTCAAGTTGAAGAGTTGGATGGCGAGGAGTGGTGATGGGCCGGGAGACGACGATTTATTTAAGATTAAAGGACTATTTTCAAGCATCTTTATTTAATTTAATTATGGTTATTCTTATGGATAATTGCTTGATGAGTTATTTATGAATTTCTTAATTTTATTTAACAGTTTCCCCTGCAATGCTTAACGTGATTTAAATGTAATAGTCGTTGCGTCCCTTACTTTATCGTTGTAAGTTTAAAATTCAATTTTTGGCGCGTTTAAAATTAGTTGTTTTAACTACTTTTTGAAAGGTCATTATTTTTAAATTTGGGGCGTGACAGAGTGGTATCAGAGCGACGTTCTTGTAGACTTGAAATATTATACCTTTTTAGTCGAGTATCTTAAAAATGTATTTATGAATTAGAAATTTTTAGGAAAAAAATTATGTCGTCCATCACCGCCTCACTGATCCAGCCTCTCAAAGTATATGTTATTACATTTTGCTATTTTGATTTACCATGCTATTATGATATTTTGTTATATCAATTCATTATATGTGAATTCTTCATGCTATTATGGTTAATGGTATACAAATTATGATTTTCAATTGCATTTATATTTATTATTCGAGGTTTATTTCTTCAAGATTACTTAGTGAAATGATTATTTACGCGATATGTGAAAATATAATATATCCTGGAGCTTTCCTAGGTTATGGATCAGAATCATGTGGAAAACGTCGACCATGTCAACAACGAGGCTCCAGCTCACAACCAAGTCAACCATGAGGCTCCAAACTTTCAAAACAATGCTAACATCGTGGAGCAGTTCCGTCGTATAAGCCGTCCACCTTCAATGGACGAGACAGGTCTAGCGTCGTTAAGGAATGGTTTCAAGCTCTTGAGTGTATCTTTCGACTTGCCAAATGTAAGAATCAACAACGCGTTCCATGTGTTGAATTTCAACTAGTAGAAGACGCTGATCACTGGTGGGAGGGCTACTGGAGAACAAGGCCGGAAGAGGAGCGTGATGCGCTTACGTGGGATGCATTCAAAGAGATAGCCATCCAAAAGTTTTACCCTGATACTTATCGCGAGCGAATAGAGTCAAGGTTCTTCGAATTTCAACAAGGAAGGCTGACCATCGAGCAGTACGAAAGAAAAATTTCTCAATTAGCCCGCTTTGCACCTCACATGGTGGACACCGAACGTAAGAAAGCTCAAAAGTTCAAGAAGGGATTGCGACCAGAAATTCGTAGCATACTAGCGGGTCATGGAGATATGCCTTTAGCGATTTAGTTACGAGAGCTGGAGAAATTGCTGCGAGCCAACAAATCGAGAACACCAATCGAGGGCCAACTGAAAATTTCGGAAAAAGGAAATGGGAAGATCAAAATTGAAACGACGATCAAGACAAGCAAATGAGGTTCGAGAGTAACACCGCACCAGATGATTTTAACGTTGCTACGGGTACGAATGCTCAATTTATACCGATCAAGTCGCTTTGTGCAAATTGTGGGAGAAATCACAAGGTTGAGTGTCTTATGGGACAAGGGAAGTGTTTTAAATGCAAACAATCGGGTCACATCGCTCGTTTTTGCTGAAACGAGAATCAAAGTTCAACGACGAAAGGTTAGTTTCTTAATTTCGAGGAAAAAAAATTTTTAAGTGGGGTAGAATGTAATACCCCGTATTTTTATTCTTTGCATATTACTAATATTAATTATTTTAAATAAATTATAATTAAATAAAAAATTTATTAACTACACAATTTAAAATTTAATCTTGTAACTTCCTCAAGTTAATTTCTAACTCCCACCATGATCACATTTCGATTACCTCTCCATAATAATGAGAAATGAACGGTAGAATTCAAACCCATCATGTAAGACTCATCATTTTCTCACCTCCTTCCTAACTCTATTTAAGCTCACCGTTTCTCTCTTTCTCGAACCAAGCAGAAATCTATTTCAAATTCTCACAAAATAGAAAAACATCTCTTTTCTGATTTATCTCCCAAGCAGAATTTTGTAGCAGTATTGCAGTTATCTTTTCAGCCTATATTCTACACTGCAGAGGTATTTTTCCATTTCTTTCATGAATATTTAGATATTTCATGTTCCTCATTTATTTTTCCTCAGTCTTTTTATTGAGGACATATTGAATTTGTTGTTTTGCTCTATTCGTATCCATTGTCAATAGTAAGATTATGCTATATTTTTCATTCGCTGTCTTCCATAAATTTATGGCTAATTAAACAGAAAAAAATTTAAACCTTTTCCATGTTCTGTTATTACTTTTTATTTAAATATATTATTATATTAGTATTAATTTTAAACTACGAATCTTATATCCTAACTCATAAATCCTATATTATGGGAATTAATATTATAATTTCATTATTTTTTTCTAAAACCTACCGTTGCATTAACTCTTCTATATCTTTGAGTTGATATAATGTATCTAATTAGGTTATTTGATTTGGGAATTTAGGATTTCTGATTTACGAGTTTTAATTATCTCAATTGACTTATCACTATTTTATATCTACTCCCTTATTATTTTTAACCCTTGCGACTTCCTCCCTAAATTTATAGTTCATCGCCACGCAAGTATTTAAATTAGTTATTTCTCGAATATTATACTCCCTCTGTCCACCAAAAGTGTGCTCACTTTTTTTTATACATGTTTTTAAAAAAATCATATTTTATTTATAAAGAATATATTTGGGATAACGAGTAAAGAATATATTTATTAGATACTCAATCTTGTTATTAAAGTAAAAAAAATATTCAAAAGTGAACTGTTTAAATAGAATAAACGTATTTTTTGTGGACCTAAAAAAACAAGTGAGCACACTTTTGGTGGACGGAGGGAGTACTAATTAGCCATACACGATAATTAACGCAAGGCGACGGCAATTACGAGGACTAGTTCGTGCAAGGCTTTCACGTATCATTAGTAGCTATTATCGTCTATCGAGGTGGGTTTTAATTGCTTTAATATCTACGGTGGTTTGTAGAGCTCTATTGCAATGTTATTCTCTATTTAATGTTTGAGTTAATTGTTTATTATGTGAATCCATTTCTATTGTTATTCGATTGGCAAGGTATATTATATATTGGCAAAGTTTGTATATATTGGCTTGGCAGGGTTACAATGATAAAATTGGCAAAGTATCAATGCAAAGTATATATGGCAATGTGAATGTTATTTACTAAGTTGCAATTATTTGATTATTTATTTTTAGTATTAACTATTGAATGACTTAATTCCACTGAGTGTGCTTGCATGCTCACCCCCAACAATTTGCAATTTCAGGTTGTAGAGTTGGATGGCGAGGAGTGGTGATGGGCCGGGAGACGATGATTTATTTAAGATTAAAGGACTATTTTCAAGCATCTTTATTTAATTTAATTATGGTTATTCTTATGGATAATTGCTTGATGAGTTATTTATGAATTTCTTAATTTTATTTAACAGTTTCCGCTACAATGCTTAACGTGATTTAAATGTAATAGCCGTTGCGTCCCTTACTTTATCGTTGTAAGTTTAAAATTTAATTTTTGGCGTGTTTAAAATTAGTTGTTTTAACTAATTTTTGAAAGGTCATTATTTTTAAATTTGGGGCGTGACAACCAACCACTGTAGAGTATAAAGCAATAAAAACCCCACGTGAGATAAATGTCGTGGATGCAACGAATACAATAGTATTATAGCCTACTCCTCACGATTATCGTCGCCTAACAATAAATTATACTCCCTCCGTCCGCCTATAAGCTTCCCATTTTACCATTTTAGTCTGTCCGCTTATAAGCTTCTCATACCCTTTTTGGTAAGTACTTTTTCTTACACATCACTTTATATCTTACTTTTTCTCTCTATCTCTCTCCTTCTTCCAGTCACATCACTTGTACTATATCTATTATTTAATCACTTTTCTTAATCTCTGTGCCAAAAAGTAACGGGAAGTGTTGGTCCTGAAAGGAGTATATGACAAGTGTATGGGGGGGGAATACACTTGTATGCAATTCTTTTGCTAATTTGATCAAACCAGAGTTCAGCAAGGTTGTCTTGGACAACTCTGCTGAAGGAGATTAACTCTTCTAAGATAATCAAACTACTAAGTACTATTGAGTACTTAGTTGAATAACTATCTAGGGGAGTTATATGTGCGGAATAGTGGTTGGCCCTTTAAGTTTAGACTCCTTTAATTTCTGAAATCACTTAGTCAATGCAACACAGTCCAGTTTTCAGGGAACTTGTCCAAATAGGTTTTTGCACAGTCTTTGAATGTTTTATCCTTGAAAGATCAGTTTTGTGTGCAGTGTTGGGTGTATGAAAGTACTTGGAATATAAATCAACACAAGAAGTTATAGTGGTTCAGAGACTCAAGCTCCTACATCCACTTTCCCTGATTTAACAGGATAATTCCTTCACTCTTGGAATTAACTTGTTTTATAGTGCCAAGGTGCACTTGATCAAGAACACCACTCCTTGGTGAATTGATCCCTAGGATGTCTAGAGTCCTAGTACCCTCTTCTCAACTCAGAACTGAACTGTTCTTCTCTCAACAGTCAGCTCCTACCACTTCTACTACAACAACCTTCTCACTTTCACACTTGAAAGGGGTAAGGATTGAAGTAAGGTTCCAACTAATGAGATATCCTTTACAATGAAGATCAGTGTATAAGGATAGGATATCTCTCTAAGCTTGTGTATGGATATACAATGAAGTTCAGCTTAGATGAAGTGTTTGAAGACTAAGATAGTCTTTGAAAGCTTTGAAAGCACTCTAGCTTGTAAGAATTGTGAGCTTAGATGGATTATGTTGAGGTTAGTTGGATAGTTGGATTGCTTTCAAATGGTCTTCACACTTCTGTATTTATAGACAAAATGGAGGATTTGCCCGTTGGAGAGGCAGCCCCAAATTGCTATAAATGTCTTCCTTGAGTTCTTCAAACTGGAAGACAGATTCTTGATAGTGACATGTCCTCATTTGGGTAATAAACGGCTTGTAAGACTTTGTCTTCATTCTGCAGCACTTTTCCCAATGTTTGACTTCTTGTTAGGACTTGGACATGGCTTCTGAAGGTTGATCCAATGATAGGACAACATTCCTTATCATTTGGACAACTCTCCTTATCACTATCAGCAGTTTTGCCTTTCAGCAAGGTTGGCTTGCTCTTCTTCAGATGACTTGGCTCTTTCCCTCTATTTCACTTCAAGGTGATCTTAGCTTGTTTCTTTGGTGATCTTTAGGGTGTGGTTGTCTCTTTCTCTTCAGCATAGTTGACCTTCATCTGTTCTGATTCAATCATGCTGAGACAACTTTTCTGGACAACTCTTCTGATCAGCATATTTGGTCTTTTAGCATCAGAGCACTTTACACATAGAGTTGGCTTCTTTGGACAACTCTCCTGATCAAAAGCCTTTGAGTAGCCTTGTCCTTTTGAGCTAGGTAAGTTTGTTCTTGCATGTGGCTAGCTTCTTTGGACAACTCTGCTGATCAGAGTATTTGGTTTTTCATAGAGTGTCCTTGCTCTAAAGTGGTTGTTCCAGAATTTGAGCCTTGAGGAGACTTGATCTTGATCATCTTCAAAGCATAGGTTCCCCCTCAAATTGTGCATCTAATTGTCTAAGAGCTGCCTAACATTTCAGCTTCTCATCTATCCTTATGCTATGTGTTCTAACATTTTTAGAACACTATCAATTTGACTTAGGCATGTCTAAGGGGGTTTTGGTATTAGATCAAAACATATCTCATTTTATTCCCAACAATTTCCCCCTTTTTGATGATGCCAAAACCTATACTATTTAAGCAAAAGTGACTTGTCTACACCTATTACATGTATCTTCAGAAGTCATGACTAAGGTCAATATTCCTGAAAAAGTGATGTGTTAGTGTATTCACTGTTTCTGTTGCAAGTAGGTTCAAGATAGGCATAGAGAGATTAATGTTTCTTGATTCAAAATAAGTTCAACTATCATTCATTCAAAAATCATTACAGGCATGTTGATAGTTGAAATTAACATATCAGAGCATGAATCATTAACATTTAAATACATCAGAGCATTTCATTCTAACAGTTCAAGACATAAGTAAGATATTCAATCATCAGAGCACAGAGCTTGTATCAGAGCAATCCATAACAGATTAGAGCAACCAGATTAGCACACCATATCAGCAATCTTGACCATATTTTAGCATAGTTGATCAATCAAGAAAGGTCAGAAGACTTAGCCATTTCAAAGATCATCCTCAGGGGGTGGCAGCATTCCATACTGTGCCCACACTCTTCTTTTCAATGCCATGGCTTCTTGGTTGGTTCCCTTAGGTCCAAGAACCATCTTGTTTAGCTTAAGGATCTCAGTGAATTCTCTCAGAATTCTTGCTTGATCAATCCATCCTTCAAGCTTTGGAGGCATGTATATGATTGGCTTGGGAGCTGTGAGTTCAAACCTTGCAATGTCAGCAGCTGCAAGAAGTTGTTGATACAACTCTCTGTAGTATTCTAGCATGAACTCAGTGAAGGCAGAGTCTGCATCTCCTCCATTCCATCTGTCAATGACATAATAGTCATAGACAAACTCCCTTTTGGCTTCTTCCCATGTGTCATTCAGTTGAATTGGCACCCATTTATCCAAGTGTGGATATTTGGTGTCCATTGGGATTAGAAGCTGAGGCTTCATCTTGCTGTAAGCTGCTCTTCTCCTTCTTGGTTTCTGAAAGTTTGCTCTCCTTTCATCTCTTGCTCTGTTGGCTTCTTCCATCAGATCCATTTTCTCATGGGCCCTCATCATGGCCAGTTTCTGTTGTGTTTCAGGGTCTTTGCCATACCCTTCATGAAACAGCTTTGATGGATCATGGGCTAGAACAGTTGTCTTCTTCTTAGGTTCAGGTCCAAATCCTTCCGCATATATTTCTTCAATGTCTTCAGTGGACTTGGTGCTTTCAGCAGTTTTGCCAGATTCAGAAGATTTGTCCTTTTCAGCAGCTTTGAGCTCTTCAGCAGTTTTGGCTTTCTTTGATGTAGGCTCATCTTCATCAATTCTGAATTCAGGTGGAAGATCAAGGCTGCTAGGAAAGTCAGTGAATTTCTCAATTTGTCTCTTCTTTCCTTGGGCCTTCTTGATCTTTCCTCTGGTTTGGACACCTTCAGCATCTTTGTCCAAACCTGACACTTCACCACCTGGTCTTTGTTGTAGCCTTACTCTTTCCTCTTGAGCTGAGGCCATTGAGTTTTTCAATGCCAATGCTAACTGCTCCTCTTCATCCAAATCTTCCAAGTTCAGCATTTCTGGCTCTTTTCCCTTTCCTTCAGGAACTTTGTCCTTTCCTTTCACTGGACTCCCAATTACTAAGGCACCTTTTGCCCTTGCTCTTTCCCTTTCCCCCTTTTTGGCAGCATCAAAACACTGGGGCTTGAGGTCACTCATTGTTGAGGCCATCAGGGATTGGGCCTGGTTTAGGGACTTCATCTCTTCCAACAAATACACATTCTCATCATGTATATCTTGCATTTTATCATTGCTCAAGCTAAGAAAAGCTAGAACAGGCTTCATTTTTTGTTGGACAACCTCCTCCAAGGTTGCTTTGAGAGATGCATCCAATTTAGCTTTCAGAAGCTCAGTGAGGTTGGCCACTGCACCTTCAGCAATGTTGGCCAGCACATCTTGGGAAAATTTTTCTGAGGCAGCTTTGACCATAGCTAGCCTTTGCTCTTCAGCTCTTCTCTTTTGCAGTGCAGTCTTCTTTCCAATAGCTTGTTTGACAGTTAGCCTGAGAGCTTTGACATTAGCATTGTGATTGTCTCTCAGCAGCTTTTGTTCTTTCTTGACCTCCTCTGAGATGGCTTCCATGGTTGATTTGGCATTTTGAACTTCAGTGGAGATGGTTTGGAGACCAGATTCCACACCACTGATTCTTGCCTCAAGGGTTGGTAGCACAACATCTTCAGAGCCAGTGAGCCTCATTTCTACAGATGCTAGAGTCCTTCCTTGCTCATTCAATGCTCCTGAAGTTTCAGCATGAGCAGATTGGACTTGATGAGCCAAGGAGTCCAACTTCTCTGATTGCATTCCAAGTAAGGCCTGAGCTGAGCCTGTGTCTACTTGGATAGGTGCATCTGTTAAGAACTCATCTGCAAAAATTTGATCAAGAGAAATACCTGCAACATCAGACAAGTCAAACAAGTTAGGAAATAAGCACTCATCACCCTCAATTTCTTTTGTATAAGACTCTGATACATCAGCAGTCTTCTTCTCATTTTCAACTTGTTCTTTTCTCCCTTCTTTGATAATGTTCTCACTCAAGGAATCAGGCCTCCTCTCATCAAGGGATTCTTGAAGTTCAGATTTGACTTCAAGAATAACCTGTCCTTCCTCACTTATTCCACCCTCATATGGTGGTACACTCACTATCTTAGTGATGACTACCTCTCTTTCATCCTCAACTCCCTCTGATTTTTCAACTATTCTCTCCTTTTCAACTCCTTCTCCTAAACCTGCAGCATCTCCACCTTCAACAAGGTTCAAAGATGGCAGTTGTGGGGAGATCACAGTGCTTATATCAGCAGCCACTGAGTCATCCTGAATGATTATGGGCTGATCAGTGTCCAACTCTTCTGACACTGAATAGGCCTTAATCAAACTAGCCTCTAGTACAGGAACCTCAACATCTTTAGGCTGTGCCTTGGGTTCAGAAGAACCTTCATTGGCAGATGTGTCCTTGGTTGTGTTACCACCCTTGGTCAACACCTCTGATAGCACAGAGCCTTTCCTATGGTAGGTTTTAGGAGGGTTAGAAAGTCTATCTGCTATAGAAGACTTGGGTTGAAAGGATTCAGGGAGATTGGCTTGAGGGGTTTCAGGAGGGTTGGGATTTGAAGGGTTTGAGGGATCATCAGGGGAATCATCATCATTTGAGCTACTGTCAGGGTGTTTGATTCCCTTGGCTTTTCTTTCTTTCTCCTCCTCAATTTTATCAGCTACTAACTTTGCAAAAATGTTCTCATCAATGAGAAATCTTGTCTTTGTAACTCCAGCAAAGTGTAGCAATCTGTTTTCCTCTATTTGCCACCAGTTTGCACCCTTATCTTGGATGATTTGTGATATCTCCATCATAGATTTGTCTTTCACATCAACAAGCATCCTCAAATCATGAAAGGCCTTCTGAATTCTTGGAAATTCAGCAAGTTGTGGATACAAACTGTCCACAGTAGCCTTGGCTCCTCCTCTGAGCATACTTTCAAAAGTATACTCCTCCTCATCTCCACTTGAATGGGGACTTTGGGTTATAGGGGAGTTGGCTCTGGGTTCTCCTAATGTGGCTTCAGGCAGATTAAGTTCAGGGATATTGGCTTCAGAAGGGTTGGGCTCAAATGAAGGTATTTCAGTTGCTTTAGAGAGCAATGAATCTGAAGGGGCTTTACTCAGGGGGGTTGGCTCATGGAGTGCATGCTCTAAGAGCTTTGAATAGTTGAGCATGGATGAGTCAAGGGGAGACAGGAGTCTTGTCTCATCTACAGCTAAATCTGCAAGCACATCTATGCCACTTCTTTGCACATTCCCTTCAGGAGAATATCTCTTAGTGAGATTTACAAGGGTAATGGGTTGGTTGGAAGGGGTGACATGGGTTTCAGGGGAATTGGGCTCAAGGTTCTGAGTTTCAGGGAGGTTGGCCTCTATAGGTTGACCTTCAGGGACTTTGGATTCTGGAGTTCCAGAACCAGATGAATTAGTCCTTGACATGGATTTGGTCCTGCTTTCAGCTCTGCTCTCCCTTAGAGCCAATTGAAGAGACCTTTCTTCTTGAAACTCCAACACCTTCTCAGTAGGTTTGGCCCTTCTCTTGCTGGCCCTACTGCTTCCACTTCCTTCCTTCTCAGGGACAACTTCCCTGATTCTCTTATCACCCTTCTTCTTTTGCCTAGTCTCATTGTACTTCCTCCTCAACTCTTCTGAGTGGTCAGAAGGCACACTCACTCCCTCTTCTGCTACTGCATCAACTTCAGCTGATGCTCCTGAGGCTTCTTTTGAAGATAATTGAGACATCTTTCTTGTTTTGATAGCCCTGGCCTTTGTTCTCTTTTTCATCTTGGGCTTCTCTTCCTCCTGTTCTTCAGCAGGCTTGGCCAGTAACATCCTTCTTTTCTCAGTTTTCTTGCTGAGCTTTCTGAATAGGATCTTTTGGGCTGGGAGGGGTTTTGCAAAGGTTTGCATCTGGGAATAGTGGGAAAACCTCTCAATCAACAAGCTTGCCCTGGTGCAATACTTGATTTTCCCTTTAAGCACCACCTTATTGTGGGTTTTCACCTTAAATTTAGCCTTCTCCTTCATCATCTCAGACATGATGAAGGTCCTCCAATCAAACTTGATGCCCTTATCACTGGCATCAATAATGGCAGCCATGATTCTGATCCTTGGATGGCTGACCTGCTCTAAGCTTCCAGTGTTACTTAGGAGGCTCTTAGCAACTACCTCAAAAAGATTGAGAAACTCTGGCTTGAGAGTTTTCTTGTTTTGAGTTGAAGAGAGAGGGCCTGGAGCTAATAACCATTCTTGGGCTATTTCCTCTTCATGCCCAGTACCATAAACCTCTGGATTCCTTCCCTCATAAGGCAATCCAAAAGCTCCTTCCAGATCTTCTGAGGAGAATTTTACTCTGTGGAATCTCTCCTCTTCCTCTCCTTCAGCTGTGTAGGATAGTCTGGTTGATACTTCACCATCTTCAGGCTTGCCTCTCCACTTGAGGAAGGCAAAGAATTCTGCCATGTAGCTCTCCAAGCAAGAGCTTGGTCTTTCCTCCATGAACTTTTGAAGTCCAGCTCTTCTCAACCACCTCAGGGTTGGAGTAATCTCAGGATCTTCACTTTCAAAAGAAACTATTGGCTCAAAGTGAAGATTGTTTTTGTTGCTAAGGTAGGCAAAATCCAGGTCTAGATCCTTGTTAGAGAAATCAACAAGCATCTCAGGTCTAACTTTGGGGGCCATTGAAATTTGCAGAGAGAGTTTTGAAGAAAATTAGAGTTAGGGTTTCGAATACTTGGGGAAGAAGTGTTTGTGGGTATCTTAAGACTTGTGAATATTCTAAAAAGAATGTTTGTCAATGAGTTGGTAAGGTCTTGAGACAATTCAAAGGTGAACAAAAATGGAAATCCAAAATGGACGGCTAGGATTGATTTCAGGGGAGTTGTCCATTTTTGATCCAATGGTCAAAAAACCAATGTAACAGTGAAATAACTGTTTTATTCAAAACGTGGGTGGTTTTTAATGTTTGTTTAAGGCTGGGGGTTTTTCGAGATAGATCATGTCCCAAAAAGTTTAATGCAAACAAGAGTTAAATCTTGGCATTTAATGCATGGAAAGTGACCTTTTGGGTGGGAGACAAATTAAATCCCAGAAAGGTGAAAACTGTATTTCAAGGGACAGATTTCGAGATAGGTATTGATCACCAAAAATAGGTGCTTATCATACCAAGATTTGGTTTGATAGCTGGGACAACTTATCTGACCCTACATGGACAAGTGTCCTGAAAGACTGTGGACAAGTGTCCTGAAGAAGTAAGGTCATGTTTCTGAGTTTCAGTAGACTTGACCAAGTCTGCTGAAGTTTGAGTTTGTTTCCCCCTTAATCAATGAACTTCTTTGGATTTATTTGTCCAACTTCCCTGGATCAAGAAGTCCCAACTCTGCTGATAATTCCAGGAACCTTGCCTCTGCAAGTGGCTTAGTTAGTATATCAGCTTTTTGATGGTCTGTGTGAATTTTCACTAGCTTGATATCCTTCTTCTCCACATGATCTCTAATGAAGTGGTGCTTGATGTCCACATGTTTGCATCTTGTGTGCAAGACAGGATTTTGTGATATAGCAATGGCACTATTGTTATCACAGAAAATTGGCACTTCAGTAGAGTTGACTTTGTAGTCTCTGAGTTGTTGTCTTAGCCAAAGTATTTGAGCACAACAACTTCCAGCAGCAACATATTCAGCTTCAGTGGTGGAGGTGGCTACTGTATTTTGTTTCTTGGAGAACCAAGATATGAGTTTGTTGCCCAAGAATTGACAAGTCCCTGAGGTGGACTTTCTGTCAATTCTACATCCTCCATAATCAGCATCTGAGTAGCCAGTTAGCTCAATATTGTCATCAGCAGGGTACCAAAGGCCTAGATTCTCAGTGCCTTTGAGATACCTCAAAATCCTCTTTGCAGCCTCAAGGTGGCTTTTCTTAGGATTTGCTTGAAACCTTGCACAAACACCTACTGCAAAGGTGATATCAGGTCTGCTGGCAGTGAGATAGAGGAGTGAACCAATTATTCCTCTATACTCAGTAGAGTTGGTTGGAATACCACTCTCATCAGGATCTATCTTCCAATTTGTGTTCATTGGGATCCTTACTGGCTTGCTAGTTGTACACCCAAACTTTTTGATCATTTCTCTGGTGTACTTAGCTTGGTTGATGAAGATTCCTTCTTTAGATTGCTTGACTTGTAGACCCAAAAAGAAGTTCATCAACCCCATCATGGACATCTCAAACTTGCTTTGCATGAGCTTGGAGAATTTTTCACACAGCTTCTCATTAGGGGATCCAAAAATTATGTCATCCACATAAATTTGGACAAGCAAGATGTCCTCTCCTTCAGAGATTCTGAAGAGAGTTCTGTCCACAGTTCCCTTGGTGAATCCATGATCCAAGAGGAATTGTGACAGTGTATCATACCAAGCTCTGGGGGCTTGTTTGAGTCCATATAGAGCTTTCTTGAGTCTGTAAACTTGGTTTCCAACTTCAAAGCCTGGTGGTTGCTCCACATAGACTTCTTCTTTTAAGACTCCATTCAGAAAGGCACTCTTGACATCCATTTGGTATACTTTGAACCTTTTGTGAGCTGCATAGGCTAGAAAGAGCCTTATTGCTTCTAGCCTTGCCACAGGTGCAAATGTCTCATCATAGTCAATGCCTTCATGTTGGCAATACCCTTTTGCCACAAGTCTTGCTTTGTTTCTGACAATCACATCATTTTCATTTTTCTTGTTCTTGAACACCCACTTTGTTCCAATAACATCTTGATGTGAAGGCCTATCCACCAGCTCCCATACTTCATTTCTGGTGAATTGGTTCAGTTCTTCCTGCATGGCTGTGATCCAATTGGCATCTTGAAGTGCTTCCTCAATATCACTTGGTTCTTGCTCTGACAAGAAACAACAGAACATAGCACTTTCACCATGAAACTTTCTGGTTCTGACTCCTATACTTGGATCACCAAGTATCAGATCAGTAGGATGGTCAGATAACCAAGTCCTTCTTTTTCTGATCTCTTCAGTAGAGTTGTCCTCTACTGAGGGTGAGTCATTTTGATCATAGAATTTAGGATAATTTAATGCAGGATCTAATTCAGGATCATAATCAGGGGTGTTGTCCTCAATGTCAGGGACATTGGCATTTTCAACATTTTGAGTTCCCCCTTGATTATTTGACCCATTAACTACCTCAGCAGGAACTGCTTCTTCATTGGTAGTTGTTACCTGGATGTGAACTGGGATTGGTTCATTCAGTTCACCATTTCCATCTGTAGAGTTTGTTTCAGGAAAGTTGCCTTCAGGATTGTTGTCCAGTGTGGGTTCTTCAGGCAGGTTGGCCTGGACAACATCTATGAATTCAGTGTCTTTGTCTTTTAGGCTTAATCTGGTTGTCCTTAATGTGATTTCTTCAGGTTCCAAATGATCATTCCTGATCTCAAAGATAGGCTCATCAAACACAACATGAGGTGTTTCTTCCACTATAAGGGTTTTCTTGTTGTAGACTCTGAAAGCTCTACTGATTTGAGAGTATCCAAGAAATACTCCCTCATCAGCTTTGCTGTCAAAGGCTTTCAACTGTTCTTTCCCATTATTGTGAATGAAACATTTACAACCAAATATATGAAAGTATGACACTTTAGGCATTCTTCCTTTCCAGAGTTCATAGGGGGTTTTGCCTTGCCCCTTAGTGATCAAACATCTATTTTGAGTATGGCATGCAGTGTTTATAGCTTCAGCCCAAAACCTCTTAGGTAGATTTGAATCAGCAATTAAAGTTCTAGCAGCTTCTTTTAAAGTTCTATTCCTTCTTTCTGCAACTCCATTTTGTTGGGGAGTTCTAGCTGCTGAGGTTTCATGAGCTATTCCATTTGATGTGCAGTACTCATTGATGTATGAATTAATGAACTCAGTGCCTTTATCAGATCTTATCTTGATAATGCTAAGGCTTTTCTCATTTGACAATCTCTTGAGAAGTTCAGGTAGTTTGACTTGTGTTTCCTTCTTATTGAGGAGAAATACTACCCATGTGAACCTAGAGAAATCATCTACTACCACTAATGTGTATTTCTACCATTTATGCTTGAAGGGGTAATTGGTCCAAACAGATCCATATGTAGAAGTTCAAGTACCCTTTCAGTGGAGATGACTGGTTTTCCTTTGAATGAGGCTTTAATCTGTTTTCCTTCTTGACATGGCTTACACACATGTTCTTTAATGAAAACCTCATTAGGTAGTCCTTTAACTAATGCATTTCTAGCAAGTTTATTCATAGATTTGAAGTTCAGGTGGTTTAGCCTTTTGTGCCATAACCAACTTTGTTCACTAGAACTTTTAGCAATAAAGCATGCAGCATCAGTAGACTTGTCCCAGTCTGCAAAGTACACATTTCCCTTCCTAGTTCCAGTCAATAGAGTTTGTTGAGTTTTATCCTTAATTAGACATTTTCCACTTGAGAACTCAACATTAAAATCTTTATCACAGAATTGACTGATACTTAGGAGATTATATTTGAGACCAGCCACATAAGATACATTGGATACTTTGATGTTACCAATCATCAAAGTACCATAACCTTTTGTAGTTGCTTGTGAGCTGTCTCCAAAAGTAACATTTGGGCCTTCTTTTTCAATGAAGTCAGTGAGGAGTTCCTTGTTTCCAGTCATGTGCCTTGAGCATCCACTGTCAAGGTACCATGCTGTCTTTTTGTTCATGCTCCTCTTCTTGTGGCCCATTGGTACCTGCAATTAGATAGGTTTAGGTACCCTTTGAGTTTTGGGTCCTGAGAGGTTAGCTGTACCTTTGGGAACCCAAACTTGCCTAATAACCCTGATTGATTCAAGGTGGCTAAGTTGATTTCCTAGTGCATCAACATACATTGTCTTTCCCTTAAATGCCTTTGGGAAAGTGTGTGTGAATGTGTTAACTCTATAAGTTTCAGGAGAGTTGTCAAATCTCCTGAACTTTTGAGTTCTTTGTGCTACTTGAGGGAATCTTTGAGGAAAGGCTTTCTTTTGACCATTACCCTTTGGCATGAAGGGTTTTGGTTGTCTCATTTTATTTTGCCTGTGAGGGTAGTTGTCCTTAGGTCTATTCAGCTGAGGCTTTCTCAGATGAGTTGGCCTAGGCTGATTATACCTTGGATAATTCCTCTGAACATTGTTCAGGAGAGTTGCCCTTCCATTGGGTCTACTCTGCTGACCAATATTCCTCTTGTGCTCAGGAGCTTTGGCCATTTCCTTAGGTTTTGGCCTATTCTCCTGAATCACTTGAGTAGGCATTTCATTCAATTTGCCCTTTCCTTTGTTCAGTGGCTGAATTATTTCATTTTCAGTTTGTGCCACTGACTTAACAAAGATTCTCTTAGTGTTACTTACAGAGGCAACACTAAGACAAGGTGAAGATTCAAATGGATCAAAACCCAATCCACTTCTTTGAGCCATAGGTCTTTAATAACTTTGAATTTCCTCTATTGCTCTAGAGGATTTGTTCAAAGCAGACATCTTTAATTTCAGGCTCTCTTCACTTGATTTAAGAATATCATACTCATGTGAGAGGTTTTCAAATTTGGCATTTAAAATTTTAAATTCAAATTCTTTTCTCTTCTGAGAGAGAAGTTGATCATCAATCTCCTTTTGTTGGTCAACTATCCTGAGTTTTGCTTCCTCAAGCTTTCTCAAGACTTGTTGATACAACTCAGTAGACTTGACATCAACAGCTACCTCAGAGTTCTTGGTTAGTTCTGTAGCCAATCTTTCATTTTCTCTTACACAGTTGTCATGAAATTCTTGTAATCTAGTGAAGTCTTCCATCAACTTTCCTAAGGAAAGTTTCAGGTTAACCTCACTAGTGTTTTGTGAGATGAATGATGGTGAACTAGAAGTAGAGAATACCTCATCATCCTCAAGAGCCATGTTGCAAACATCATCATCATCATCACTGTTGGAGAATAATCCATCAGAGGAGTTGAAGCTTTCAGCACTATCAGATTCTTCACCAGCCATCATAGCTTTTCTATTGGTGAATTTTCTGTCTCTTTTAGCTTGTCTCTCTCTTCTTTCTTTAGAGCTCAATTCAGGGCAGTCATACTGAAAGTGCCCTTTCTTTTTGCAATTATAGCACAGGTCTTCATCATCATCCTTCTTGGATTCTTCTCTTCTCTTAGATGAAGAAGGATCAGCTCTACTGGATCTTCTCCTATCAGAGGACTTGTCCTCTGATCTTTTCTCTTCAGGCTTTTTGTCCTCAGCCTGATCTTCAGGGGAGTTGTATCTTCTCCTGAATTTGTTGTCTTGGTAGAATTTCTTGTATCTACCAAACCTTGTGTTGAGTTTGTCAAACCTTCTAGCCATCAAGGCTAGTTCTTCCTTCATTTCAGTCTTAGAGACTGTCTTTGATGATCTGGGAGTGGGTTGCATTTCTGGTTCAGCAACTTTGGCTTTGAATGCCACTCCCTTAGTAGGATTTGAAGGTTCCTCGACAGGCTTTCTTCTATTGAGGTCAAACTCATAGGCTTTAAGTTCTGAGAATATTTGTTGCATGGGCATGGTGGAGAGATCTTTGGTATTCTGCATCATTACAGCATAGACATCCCACTTTTGAGTGAGACTTCTCAAGATTTTCAATCCCACTTCTCTCTTGGTGTAGACCTTGCCTAAAGAGTTAATTTCATTCATCACATCAGTGAATCTACCAGCAAATTTGTCAATGGACTCATCAGACTCCATTGAGAATTGTTCAAACTTCTACACAGCAACTTGGAGCTTGTTCTCCTTGATCTTTTCAGTGCCCTCACACATTTCAGCAAGAGTATCCCAAATTTCTTTGGCTGTGGTGCAGTGGTAGACTCTACCCATAACTGCATCTGGAATTGTTTGATAGAGGGTGTTCATGGCAAGATAATTCAAATTATCTTTCCTCTTTTCATCAGCAGTGAAGTCATCCTCATCTTTGGGAATCAGTTCCCTTATATCAGCTCTTTGCTCATCTGTCAATCTGGGGTTAGTTTGAGTAAACACAAAAGGTCCTCTTGTGATTACTCTTAGCATATCAGTATGGAGAGATGCAAGATGAGCCCTCATTCTAATTTTCCAGAAATCATAATTGTCTATTGAAAACATGGGCAGTTTGTGATGAGAAATATGGTTGACTGGATTTGTGGCCATATTGTCCAAACCTTGGACAGCAGGTGGAGGAACAGCATTGTTGTTGGCCATATCTCACAAATAATCAGTTAGTCAACAAGTGATGGATTTCAGATAGAGATCAGTTCAGTGACCACACAAATATGAGAGTTTTGAAAATCAAGATGGATTTTCAGAAGCAGTGGTCTTTGAACCCCTGCTCTGATACCACTTGTTGGTCCTGAAAGGAGTATATGACAAGTGTATGGGGGGGAATACACTTGTATGCAATTCTTTTGCTAATTTGATCAAACCAGAGTTCAGCAAGGTTGTCTTGGACAACTCTGCTGAAGGAGATTAACTCTTCTAAGATAATCAAACTACTAAGTACTATTGAGTACTTAGTTGAATAACTATCTAGGGGAGTTATATGTGCGGAATAGTGGTTGGCCCTTTAAGTTTAGACTCCTTTAATTTCTGAAATCACTTAGTCAATGCAACACAGTCCAGTTTTCAGGGAACTTGTCCAAATAGGTTTTTGCACAGTCTTTGAATGTTTTATCCTTGAAAGATCAGTTTTGTGTGCAGTGTTGGGTGTATGAAAGTACTTGGAATATAAATCAACACAAGAAGTTATAGTGGTCCAGAGACTCAAGCTCCTACATCCACTTTCCCTGATTTAACAGGATAATTCCTTCACTCTTGGAATTAACTTGTTTTATAGTGCCAAGGTGCACTTGATCAAGAACACCACTCCTTGGTGAATTGATCCCTAGGATGTCTAAAGTCCTAGTACCCTCTTCTCAACTCAGAACTGAACTGTTCTTCTCTCAACAGTCAGCTCCCACCACTTCTACTACAACAACCTTCTCACTTTCACACTTGAAAGGGGTAAGGATTGAAGTAAGGTTCCAACTAATGAGATATCCTTTACAATGAAGATCAGTGTATAAGGATAGGATATCTCTCTAAGCTTGTGTATGGATATACAATGAAGTTCAGCTTAGATGAAGTGTTTGAAGACTAAGATAGTCTTTGAAAGCTTTGAAAGCACTCTAGCTTGTAAGAATTGTGAGCTTAGATGGATTGTGTTGAGGTTAGTTGGATAGTTGGATTGCTTTCAAATGGTCTTCACACTTCTGTATTTATAGACAAAATGGAGGATTTGCCCGTTGGAGAGGCAGCCCCAAATTGCTATAAATGTCTTCCTTGAGTTCTTCAAACTGGAAGACAGATTCTTGATAGTGACATGTCCTCATTTGGGTAATAAACGGCTTGTAAGACTTTGTCTTCATTCTGCAGCACTTTTCCCAATGTTTGACTTCTTGTTAGGACTTGGACATGGCTTCTGAAGGTTGATCCAATGATAGGACAACATTCCTTATCATTTGGACAACTCTCCTTATCACTATCAGCAGTTTTGCCTTTCAGCAAGGTTGGCTTGCTCTTCTTCAGATGACTTGGCTCTTTCCCTCTATTTCACTTCAAGGTGATCTTAGCTTGTTTCTTTGGTGATCTTTAGGGTGTGGTTGTCTCTTTCTCTTCAGCATAGTTGACCTTCATCTGTTCTGATTCAATCATGTTGAGACAACTTTTCTGGACAACTCTTCTGATCAGCATATTTGGTCTTTTAGCATCAGAGCACTTTACACATAGAGTTGGCTTCTTTGGACAACTCTCCTGATCAAAAGCCTTTGAGTAGCCTTGTCCTTTTGAGCTAGGTAAGTTTGTTCTTGCATGTGGCTAGCTTCTTTGGACAACTCTGCTGATCAGAGTATTTGGTTTTTCATAGAGTGTCCTTGCTCTAAAGTGGTTGTTCCAGAATTTGAGCCTTGAGGAGACTTGATCTTGATCATCTTCAAAGCATAGGTTCCCCCTCAAATTGTGCATCTAATTGTCTAAGAGCTGCCTAACATTTCAGCTTCTCATCTAGCCTTATGCTATGTGTTCTAACATTTTTAGAACACTGTCAATTTGACTTAGGCATGTCTAAGGGGGTTTTGGTATTAGATCAAAACATATCTCATTTTATTCCCAACAGGAAGCTTATAGGCGGACGGAGGGAGTATCTATTTAGAAATCTGTTTGCACAACTTAAATAATTTTCTTAAATAGCATAATTTAAAAAGTATACGAAATAATACTAGCAGGTAATGGACTTGAAAATATAAATATTAATCCTCTGATCTAATTAAAATCACGAATTCCCTTTCTAAGTCCAAATATGAATTTCTAATAAAACTATTTGAATTAATAAATTTAAGATTCCTAATGAAACATGTAACCAAAAGTTTATATCCTAAATTACTTAATTCATTCACGTACTGTATACTATATACCTAATCTGCTCAAATTTTAAATCAACTAAAAATAATCAATTACCATCACCATTTCGATTTAATATCCATTAAAATTGTGATTAAAAGTTAACAATATGAATTAATCAATATATAAGTAAATCGGCGAAAATAAGATCAAATAATGGGACATATGAGAGAAAGAAATATTGAATTCTTCTGGAGGAGGAAACCTAATCTGGAATTTGAGATTGAGTTGGAGTAAATTTTAGGGCAACAACTATTATAAATATGTACATTAAAATCGAGTCTGGGCTTGAGATAAGAATTAGGGTTTAAAATCTCAAGAAACTTGAATTTAAATGAGTTTTTCAATAGTTATCTCAATAAATTAGGAATCCTAATATAAATTTAAAATAAATTAAATGAATAATTAAATATATGTGCTTTCCAGAGGTTAATTGGGGAGACTGGATATGGGCAGCATATATTCCGTCAAGACGTTCAACTGTTATGTGGAGGGCTATACACGGGAAGCTTCCAACATGGTCATTCCTCAAAAAGAGAGGCGTTTTGGGGCCATGGATTTGCATGCTATGTCGAGAGGCGGAGGAATGCTTGGATCACCTCTTTGGCGCCTGTATATTCTTCAAACACTTTTGGAACATAATTGCGGACCTGTTTCATGTAAAAACAAGGGAAGACGAGGGCTTTCTAGGATGGTTAATACAAGCCATGAGAGTCACATTTAGCCCCCAAGTCATGGCCATATGGAGATTGACGCTTGTCACCCTAACTTGGCAAATTTAGCACGCTCGAAACGCTGCACTGCACGATGGCGTTAAAATCACACCGGAAGTAATCCGTACCACAGTTTGGGCGCTGGTGGGAGAGGCTCCCGTGCAGAAGATGGGCAACATGGCCAACACATGCTTCGACCTTGCCATAATAAAGGCGTTCAAGTTGAGGGGGGTCCCTAGGAAGGCACCAAGGATCGTCTCGGTGAGATGGCATCCGCCAACGCTAGGGACCATCAAAATAAACACTGACGGGGCAGCCGAGGGAGCTCCAGGGCAGATCAAGGGTGCGGCCGTTTATAGAAACCATTTAGGGGAGTTTCTAGGCGGCTTCATCAAGAAATACGGCCGGGGTTTTGCATACGAGGCTGAAGCCTTCACGGCACTGCACGCTATTAATCATGCATTTCAGCATGGATGGAGAGACCTTTGGCTCGAAACGGACTCAACTTACTTGGTCACACTAGTCACAGAAGGTGCAACATCGAAGAAACGATATGCGATTTAGAGTGACACACATATACAGGGAGGGAAACTCGACGGCTGACAGGCTAGCAGCAATGGACGTGGAGGAATCCAAATGGTTGGACGACGCACCTACCCAGATTGCAAGCAATCTAATAAGAGATCTCAATTCAGAATTTTTCAAATTTGTGTAATCCTTAGAGGAGTCTACCTTTTTCTTGACCTTTTTCCTAAAGAGTGTTTTGCTTAGCAAGGTTTTTAACGGGGCTCTGGCCTCTTGAACGATTTGTGTTCATATGACTTTTAGGTTTTTTGATTTATATAAGAACTGCAATTTATATATTATACTCTCCCCTCCCAAGAAGACTACTTAATTTTCTTTTTTCATCTATTTTAATTAAAGTTATTCATTCTTTCTTTTTTTACATATTATTATAAAACCTTTAATCAAATTACATCTACTTATTATATTTCACATTTTATTATATTCTTCCACATTTTATTATATTCTTCTCTTTTAATCAAATTACATCTACTTATTCTATTAAATTTTTTAATCTCAGTACTCAAAGTTCATGATTAACTTTTAGGAGGGAGTATAAAACCTTTTAAATTGAGGTTATTCTTACAAGAGTTGCTTATCTATGGGTGTATGAAAGTACAAAATAATTAGTTGTGATTAATAAAAACCACGCGGTACTGTACATATCAAAATTCCTCAATTGGTCCCAAAAAAATTAAGTTTGCAGGTAAAATACACTCAATAAATTAAATTCATTACACAAAATTAATATTCATGTGTGTGTAGGAGTAATTGATGCACATGCTTTCACATTACTTTGTGAAAATAGAGGAAATAGATTGCTTCAGATGAAGCATTTAGGTACAAACAACGATGTTAGCAGTACAAACTCAGTACGTTGTGTTTTTTCATTGTTTTTAAATAAAGAAACAAAAATCAATTAAAATTGCCTCGGGTTTATCATTTATGAGACCTGAGACGAGCTGGTTCATGCTTATCAAGTGTGTAGGCAGTAGGCGTGTACTTCTAACCTGTCTTGATGAATTCTTCATTTCATAACTTTAAAATCAAGTTGTACAATTTTATTATTTTATTATTTTCATTTCTTCAATTTCTAATTTTAAAAAATAATACTTCATCTGTTCACAAAAATATTTTGTTCAATTCTTGAGTCATAAAAAATATATTTATTCTATTTAACAAGTTAACTTTTAAATATTTTTTCTATTTTATTAACAAGATTGAGTCTCTATATACTAATAATATTTTTTACTCGTTATTCAACATGTCTTTTTTATAATTTAAATATATTTTTTATTAAAACATGTATAAAAAGAAGTGAACAAAATTTTAGTGGAGGGAGTAATTATTTTATGTGTAAAGTAGACATGTTAAGAAAATGATGAAATATTATGGAGTCATTTGTAAATAAAGTGATCTCATGCAGTTATTTTAATGCATATTAATTATTTCATGTATAAATATATATACGTTGATGGTATGATTAAATATTGTGGGTTCATTTATAAATAAAGTGATGATCATTTGAGGAAATAAGTGATGATGAAAAGGAGGAGGTTAAGCAATGTAAATAAGTATTTTTTTTTTCAAAAAGAAAATGAAAATAATGAAATTGAACAACCATCAAAGAAAAATGAGAATAATAAAATTGAATTAGGAGAGTACAAATCTTCAATACTAGATTTTTATTTTTTAAATAAAAAATTGATTATCTTATATTACAGTCGATCAAACTTTGTATTTTTTTTTATCCGTCAAATTCAATACTAAGGGCATGATTGGTATAATGGAATGAAATTATGGCTAATGGAATGAACTCATCAATAAAATGAAGGTTTGGATGGAACGACATAAGAATCACTATTCCTATGATTGGTATAACGTATGAATGAAATGTGGTATTATATTAATTTATTTAAAATTATCATTTAATAATAATTACATTGTTAATAATATTTATTATTTTTATTACTGATTTTTATTTTTTTATTTTTATAGTTAAATGATACAATATTTCTATTAAATAATTTTAATTTTTTACAATTATTTAAAATAATAATATTATATTATTATAAATTATCATTATTATTTCTATATTTATTAATATGTTGAGAATTATTATATTTTTATTTTTATTATTAAAAAATATTACTGTACATTATTTTTATTGTATTGATATTATCATTGAATTACTATTATTAATATTTTTTTTATTATTAGATTTAAATTTATTATTAATTTTTTAAATAATTAATGTTATTATTATTTTGACCATTATAATTATTATTATTATTTTTTGGGAATAAGTTATGACATTTTTGTAAAGTAATAAAAAAAAAATCATTCATCAAAGTATGGGAATAGATAAAAGCATGAGGAGTGGGATGAATCACCATTTTTTAACTTTGGGGAATTGTGATACTAATATTTGTAATTTCATTATTATTAAAAAAATATACTAATCATAACATTGGGAATAAAATTAGGAATGATCATTTTATTCTCATCCTATTTCCATGTACCAATCATACAGTTATTTATCTATTTATATTCAATCATCATTATACATATAATATTATATTCTTTAATTTTCGTAAATAAAATGGAGGAGAAAATCTCGAAAGTGCGTTGATAATTGATATATGAGTAGAGTTTACTTATTGCACGATCTTTTAGACATCCAAGGACAAATAACGTGAGAATTTTACTGTTTGTATCTTAGGTATAAAAGTGAAGTTTGTAAGAAATATTACACGGTACAATATGTATTAATAAAGAAAGAAAGAAAGAAAAAATGTCGGTCATAGCATGTGGTTCCATTAACATGACACCACCTAAGTACTTGAATAATTCTACCCCTTTGTTCAAAAGGAATTTGCAGTATTGTACATATTTTAAAAAATGTGCTCCCTCCATCCCGAAATAACTTTCATAGGTAAGTGGGCACGTAAATTAAGAAAGTGTAATAATGAGTGGAGTTTTGAGGGGTAATTTTGTAAAACTTTATGTATAAAGTAAAGAAATGTGTTGACTTTTGTGTATGTGTGGAGAAAAAGTAATAGCGTTTGTGTAAAATTAAGGATATTGTGAGTGTGGAGTTTATAAAATGTTTTCCATTTTAAGGGTGTGAAAGTTATTGTGAGACGTCTCGTTAAGGAAAGTGTGAAAGTTATTGTGGGACGGAGGGAGTATGATATATAGATAAATATATGTATATTTTAAGGGCGAATATGGACCTAATTTAGAACATAATGACAAACAAATAACTTTTTAAAAGTTTTAGCTTTGTGAGGTTTTGTTTGTGCTGATGCTTCAATATATGTCTTAGCATTAGCCTTCACAAACTTCACAAAATTTTCAAAACTTTTAGAAATAGATGCAGTTTCACCATCATAACCTAAACCGTGATTATTAGATTTACCAAATACCAAAACATCATTCATATCAGAAGCACTCTTTTCATAAAATTTCTGAAACTTAGAGTAGAACTTTTCAATTCTTCCTTTAATTTGCAGAGTTTTAAATCTCTTATGGTAAGGATAACTTCTAGTTTGATAATTGTTCATTTCAAATCCTCATTCTCTTTATTCAAAGAATCAAGAGTGAGTTTATCAGAGTTTCAATCCTCCAATATGTTCTTTTATTTAGAATCTTCTGTCCTCATTCCTGTATCATCAACAAAACCATTAAAACAATTCAAATTTGGGTGATTCTGACTTGATTTTGTTGCAGATGTTGTAACATCTATTTCAACATCAGAGTCTGTTTCATCCAGATCATCATCTAAAGAGTCATCATAATCAATCTGAGTATGAAAAGCAAATTCAACCTCTTTTGATTTAACATTTTCATCGTTTGAATCATCACTCAAGATTGCACTAAAATTCAGTTTTTGCTTGAGTCTAGTATTGACACGTTCATTTGCATAATGTCCATATCCACAACATGCATTGCATTGCATTGAACTGATTTTCTATATTTAGGACCATACCTTGGTTTACCTTTACTTTGTGATTGTCTCGGTTGAAATTGACTCCTTCTCTTCTCTGGTTGTGGTGTTAACGTGTTGATTTGGATCTTTGGCTGAATATTCTCTTTGGACCTGTTCATTGTTTTCTTCAAAAACTTGTTATTCTTAGTGAGAAAGGTCATGTGGTCTGGATTGTCATAACATAGGTTCAGCACATCATCATTTGAATCGACTTCAGTGATAATTGGCTGAATTTCAGAACCTTGTGATATCTCTCCCCTTTGAAAACAACCACCTTTTTATCAACTTTATTTTCATCAATTTGAGTAGTGTTCATCTCATAAGTTTTAAGAATACTTACTAGCTCATTTTGACTCATCTTATCAGTATCTTTAGCCTCTTCTATAACACATATTTTTGCATCAAATTTTTTAGTAATTGAACGCAAAATTTTATGAACTACTCTCACGTTTGAAATAGGATCACCAGGAGACTGTGATTCATTGACAATCTCACTTAAACGTTCATTATAAGATGATATGGTCTCATCTTCCTTCATTCGGAGATTCTCAAATTTAGTCTCTAGCATTCGAAGTTTTGTTCTTCGAACACTATCCGAACCTTCACAATAGTCTTGTAATCTATTCCAAGCTTCTTTAGAAGTAGAACAATTAGAAATGATTTTAAACATAAAAATATCAACATAAGTAAAAATAGCAGTTAAAGCTTTAGAATTAAATCCTGCTGTTGTTATCTCATTAGTCGTTCAATCAACTTCCCAAGTGTTGTACAGATGTGATGTGTTTCCATTGCAACAATGACACAATAAATACGAAAACACAGTAATTAAAAACAATAATCTAAACCTAGTGACGTCAGATTTGGGCTTTGGTGCCAATTGAAAGTGTGTGTGTTAAATAAAACAAGACTGATGCTACACTAAATGTTATAACACTGACTCAATTAGAGAATATCATAATACGAATAACGGAAGACTTAAAAGAATGAAAACACAAAGACACGGAAAATAACTTGTACATAGATTTTAATTTAGAATCTATGTGGGAGCCTCATGGCTAAACTTTCACTAATCAATGAGTGAATGCAAATGGTGTGTGAACAAATATTCACAACGGAAATAAAACTCGATAATCTATCTAGTCTAAAGGTGGCTTAAGTGTAAAAACACTACCAAAAACTAATCTAACTCTATGATCTCTCTATCAAAGAAGTATAGAAAAGTCTATGATTTATAAGAAGTTGGAACACTTCGGCACAACAACAAGAACATGCCAATGGCAATTAATTTCTAACAGGATTAACACTAGTTTAGTAATTACAGAATGGCACTTCATTAGATGGATGATGAACACGGTTCTGACCTATTTATAGGCGTGGAAATGGAGCATAGAACCTTCATCCATGATCTCCTAAAATGTAGGGTCTCATTCCTTCTTTTTCTCCCAACCGCCTTCTAGGTTCTTCCAGCCAATTCTGGACGTTTCTCCAAGCAGCCGCATGATCTACATCATTCTACAACCTTCCAAAACCTTCCAATCTGGAAACGTGTAGAATATTCTAGATCTTCAACTTGCGATGTTACAACATCCAAAGCAGCATTAGCTAGAACACATAAATTAGACTTAGGAAAAATAAAAAAGATCGAATTAAGATGTTGTAGTCTTGTGTGATAACATCTTCGATAACATCACCAAGTCTTCAACATCAACAAAGATGTCTTTCACTCAGTTGATAACTAAGTTTAGTTCATCTTAACATACTCATTTGTCTAAAACTCAGTTGTTTGTTAGCTGTCTGCCCTGGTTGTTTGTGCATATCAACTGAGTATTTTCGCTTTAACAATTGTATCTCTCACTTTCTTAAAAGTGTACATTTTCTCCTTGTCCAGAGGTTTTGTCCCGAAATAGATTTTTCCCTTGACATTGTTTTTAATGACACTCTGCTTTGGGTCGACACGTGACCTTATGACTCTAAAAAATGAAAAAACTTATTTTCTTTTATATCTCGCTTTATTTACTCCATACATAGCCTCTATTCTATTTCATGACTTATTTTGACATTCAATCATAATTATAATTATTACCTAACAACATTTTATATATACACACATAATTAAAAATATTTTATAAATTTTGGGTACAATTGTACATCTGTGTTCTTAGGTGGATCCGCCACCGTTTGGGAGTTGGATAGGAATAGATCGAGTTGAGACAGATTTGTCAATGAAAAGTGTTGGGTTGATATATGATTATTAAGCTCGAACATGGTATATTTCCTATAATTAGCTTTCAGAATGTGCATACTTGACCTTTTAATAAACGAGTCAACCTGAAAGTCTATTTCACTATTTTTATAGTTGGATCGGCGATCAAACCTGACTGAACACCAGTATATATATATAAGATAGAGTTTTAAAGCATATTAAGATAGAATGGTAAAAAAAACTTTGTAACTTTTAGGTTCGAAAATGGTAAAGAATAACGTGAAAGTAAAATTGAACTAAATTATAAATGAATTATAAAAATTATAAAACAAACAAATTTAAAAGAAATGGCACAACCGATTTTGGCCAATTTTTTTGGTCTTGGACGGGTTTTTTCTATCGAACCTTGAAAACAGTTTTAAATGGGTAATTCGTAATTGTACTGGATCAGTGACCGGTTCTCAATTCAATCCAATTCTGAAAACACTAGCCTATTTAATACACAAGTTGTCCAAATAGTCTATTTAAAGAACCTTTCTATATCCACGAGCCTGACTTATGTTTTATTATATCTTTTTACGAAATTTAAGGTTTATTGTTAATTAAAGAACATAAGTCAATCAACAATACAAAAAGATATAATTAATATTTTGTTTAAGGTTTATTGTTTTTTTTTTTTTTAGAGGTTTACAAGATCAAAGTCAAAGTCAAAAAATAATACAATATTAAGCTCAAAACTACTGATCTTCAATCTAAGACGGATCTTCACGGTCGCTGCCTCCTCCAATCGTGAAGAAAAGGAAAACGAGTGTACCCTTTGCTCCACATGAAAATCCAGGTCTCCATTCTCAATACGTGACAACCCCACACTAAGGTTTACTTGTATCAAAAAGTAGGAAACAGAAGAAGAAACAAAGTTCCACCAGATACCAGGATCCTACCACCGAACCATCAAACCACTCAAAATAAAAGTACCACAGGAAGAGAAAGTCCCACATAAGGGAAAAGAGTCCAACACTAGGGGAAAAGACCCTAACACGGGGGAGGATCGCACGACATAAAGGAAGATACAATCTGGAAAAAAACCAAACCAAGCAGAAGAAGAACAAGCTAACTAGAAAGCTACAAACTAGAAAAAAAGTAAAAAAAAAAAACAGGAAATAAAGAAATTGGGATCACCGGGTAACTCTTCGATCAGTCACCATGGCTCCGTCGATGATATCTACCCGGTTGATCCCAATCACTAGAGCCGTCAAAACGGGTTGGGCCCGTTGGGGCGGGGGTTGGGCCAGGATTTTCCAAGCCCACCAGGAGGCGGGCCCAGGCGGGCTGGCCCACCATTTTTTGATTTTTTTTAAAAATACTATATTTAATTAAAAAATAATTCCCTTTCCAGGAATTGAACTCAAGACCTTACAAGTCAATAATGGTGCTCTAACCACTTAAACTATCCAACTTTATTTAATAACAATATATAATAAACCTAACTAATATTAAAAAACTCTAGCTCATAACAGATTATATAAGCAGTGACATTTTTTTCCTTATTATATATGTATATTATTACTGTATTTATAATATATTATACAACTATTAATGACCATATTTCTATTTAATTTTTTTGTTCTTAATTAATAATTAATGTAATTCTTGATGTTTATTTCTATTATGTACCATATATATATTGTAATTTTTTATGTTTCTTGATGAATTTAATAAATATTTTGTAAAAAAAATAAAAAAAATTGTTGGCCCGCCAAAACCCGTGGCCCGCCCATTTTTGGGTTGGGTTGGGGTTTTGGTAGCCCGTCTTGCAAACGGGCTGGCCTGCCCCGCCAAATGGCGGGCTTTTGCGGTTTTGGCCCGCCCCGCCCCGCCGGCCCGTTTTGACAGGTCTACCAATCACGCACTAAAAATACTTGCTAACCCATAAATAAATCTGAGAAAATCGGTGCCGGCGAATATGACAAATTGCGGTGTAGGCGGAGATGTGTGACGATGTAGGTGGTAACGGACGACCACCAACCTACAATACTACGAGAGAGAAAGAGAACGGATGCACTTGATGGAGATGATTGAAAAAATGGAGGAGATTGTGGGAGGAGCAAGTTTTTTTTTTTTAAGCGGTGGACTGTGTTGGTTTTTAGAGAGAGGTGTTTAAGGTTTATTGTTAATTATATGTTTTATTATTTCTTTTTACGAAATTTAAGGCTTATTGTTAATTAAAAATCTTTCTATACTCAAAGTGTCGTATGGTGTCATATGACTACCGTAATCAATTTATTCTAAACCATTAAAAATTAAATCTAAAGGTTTAAACTTGATGACCGGTTACCTTTTGTACTTTGTATTAAAAATATTTATCGTATGTGTCGTATGGTGTCGTATTTATAATTAATTTAATTAATTAAATATATAATTTAAAATTTACATTTTTATCCTTAATTTAATAATTTTTTTATCATATTTATTAATTTAATTAAAATATATAGTGGTAAAACTACCTATTTACCCTTATATTATTATTAAAATTAACAACAAAAAACAAATTAAATTTGAAAGTGTGCTGGTATAGTTCGTATGAACTATTGGGGCCACAATTTCCTAACAGGATGAACACTAGTCTAGGATATTGATCGAATAGAATACACTGAATTATGAAGCCTTCCTTCGGTATTTATAGAGTGAGGTACGAATTCTAGAGGCTTCCATCTTTGAGATCCTATTTTTTAGGAACTCAACTTCCATGATCTTTCTAGACCCTTCTTGCATGCTCCAGGTCGATCTATAAGGTTCCAAGGTGGTCTAGCACGTTCTGCAATATTCTGGAATCTTCCAGGTTCTAGATCCTTGTAGAAGCTTCTAGATCCTGCCAGAAATGCGACAACATTTAATGTAGCATTTTAGAATTAAAGACTTAGAAATATCTCGGAAGGTCAATTTAAGATGTTGTTGATAATGTTAAAGCATTCAAGAGTTAACAACATCTACAAAATTAAACAAAAAAAAGAAGTCATATGAACCTAAATCTAGAACACGAATACGTTGTTTTTCTTTCCCCCTGCGAACACGCACTCCACTAATGCCGTCAAGCCGCTGCCCTATTTGTGGCTCGAGCATGTGAACAAGAAAAAAACATTTTTTTGGTTTGCACGGTTTACTGAATATCGACCGTGCAACTAGGCACGGCTGTTGGACCGTGAAAGTAAGTAGTTACAACACATTTTTTGGATTGCACGGTTTACTAAGTATCGACCGTGCAATCGTGCACGGTCCAACAAGTGAGTACTTCCAGTACATGTTTCGATTTACAAGGGTGACTGAGTATCGATCGTGCAACCGTGCACGACTGTTGGACGGTGAAAGTGAGCACTTACAACACATTGTTTGGATTACACGGTTTACTGAGTATCGACCATGCAAGTGAGTACTTCCAGCTCATTTATTATTTAATTATTTTTTGATTGGTTTATTTAATTTTTATAATAATAATATTTGTATAAAAAAGGGTAGAATAATAATTTTGCTTAATATATATATATATATATATATATATATATATATTAAAAAATAATTTTAATAAAAGAAGGGTAATATAGTAAATAATAAATGCAATTTAAAAAAAATTAAAAGGTAGCAGGTTCATATGACGCCATGTGGCGTGATTATTTCAATTTAAAAATATTTAACGAATTATTTCAATTTATTATATTTCATTTGGTTTTTCGTCCTATTAAATTTTATACTTATATCATTGTAATGTGAGAGATTGACAAGAGATTGTACCATTGTGGCTTTTTCACATATGAAAAATGAAGGGGAGAATAATGGCTCAAAAGTCCAAGCCTTTAATAAAGTATTCGGAAAATGCTTTGGTCAACCAAAGACATCATTGTGACTTTTGAATTTAATTCTTCTCTTTCTAGAATTTTCTTTATTTTAATGGTTTACTTGTTCTTGTTTATAATTATTACGCTATGGACTCTAATTTTGTAATGCACGATAAATATCAGCAAAAGTAATTAAATAATTAATAGGTTACTTGTAAATCAAAATCTTTATATTATATTACATATTTAGTCATCAAATATTTGAGAATGAAACACTTGGACATCTTAGCCTATATTTTTAATTTATTCGCCATTTTGTAGTTTTGGTTGCCCATTTTCGTAGAGGATTAGGAAACTCTAGCCACCCAAATTTGGTTTAATCATTAATTCATAATTAAGTTATTATTGGAAAGTTGATATCAAAGGAAAGTTGAAACACAAGTAATAATAGCACAAAGAAAAGGGCATTATGCCTAGATGATTGTCCTCCTTTTGACATCATTTTCTTTTATATTTTGTGCAATTTTCACTCAATATATACTTTCTCAAACAAAAGTAGATCCCATGTTGCTTTAACTCAAATATTTTGATACTATATCATGTACTAATTGATCGAGTGTACTATTTATCCCCCAATTATGTTCAGATCTTAATTCTTAATACGAGAAAACTCCACACTAAGATGACAACTCCATTATAAACCATCAAACCCAATAATAATAATAATAATAAAAAACAGGTCCCAACACGGGAAAAAAGTCTCAAAACAGAAAAAAGACAGCACACGATTTTTTTTTTATTGCTTATGTGTCTAGTTTTAGTAAGTTTTGATGATATATCAATTTTCAGTGAATTTTAATGATGTGCGTGAATAGATGTCAAGTTTATTAAAAATTAATAATAATGATGCGCTGTGTGTATTAATATCTTGAGTAAGCCAATAAAAAAGGAGTTGACTAAATCAATTCAATATATTACTAATACTATAAGCCTGCGTAATAAAAATAAATATTCATAATATATTATATATCTAAATAATTTTAAAAAATAAAATTCAAATAATTGTTTTTGAAAAGCAGCCAAAATAAGATGGAGAATTTTCTTGATAGAAACTTTAGTAAATATCAAAACAATTTAAGGAAAAATAATGATAAAATTTAGGAAATAAAGAAATAATTGTAAATTAAATCACTACATTACGCTAATTATCAATTTAATCAAAACTTTTAAATAATTAATAATTGTAAATAAATCATCAACTTTATACATTGTTCCAAATTAGACTTCTTGTTAATTTGACGCTTCTTTAATAAAACAACATTATTTTTTTAATGCGAACTAATTTTAAAACATCTAATTCGGGCATAAAAAGGCTGTCAAAAAGTCTGATATGCATTTAAAGTTGACAATTTATTTGCAATTCTTTAAAGGTTTAGATTAGATTGCCAATTAACGAAATGTGTGGCGAACTGGTGATTTAATATACAATTAACCCATAATAATTAGAAAGAAAATTTGATATCGGTTAATAAGAGAATAATATTTTGAAATAGTGAATGGAGGATGTGTCACATATCTTGCTCAACCAATAATTTAAGTACATATCATAGATTTTAAAATTAACAACTTCATTAAATTATGATAAATTTATAAGTAAATTAAATCACAAAATGACACATAATATAAATACAATTAACCATAAAAAGATACATCATCCATCTAAATTTCTTATTAGTATATAAGGGGAATATTATTATTGAAAACTACGTGAATATAATAATTATGACAAGGTGTGTTATTATAATTCTTTCAATAAATAATAAAAAATTATGATTCTCTAATTATCATTAATTAAATTATATAATCGAAATATAGTAAAATTTCAAAGCCACATTATATATTGACATGGTTATATATTATGTTGGTGCAGTGAATTGAAGTAAATTTAGCATATGTATCATTATTATTATTATTATATATGTTTGAGTTTTGAAATTTTTATTATGATGGACAATTTTTTACGTGAAATTTCATATAGTAGTATTTATACACTCACATACATGTAGAGGGTTAAATAGATCGACTTATTGACTTTAAAAGGCATACGAAAAAAAATCAAATTTGGGTTATTAAAGTACATAGACTTTTTAAAAGGCTTGAGTTTAGTTTATTTATTAAATCGAGTAGTAGGTTTCTGTCGAATAGTCTGACTCATTTTCATTCCTATTTGTAACATATGTATGTTCACATAATAACACATACTTACGCACATGGTAACACATATTTATATGCATGTTTTCTGTTTGTTTTACTCGACATTTTTTTAAATAAAAAAATCAATTGACTCGTAAAAAAATCACGAATTTTCTACACAATCATGTATAAATACATCACTTCATACCATGTAACTATTAGTATTTTTTTTATTAGTAAAAAATCGTGGAGTGTAATTAAGGACGATATTGTGGGCGCCATTCAAGAGTTCTTTATAAATTGGCAGATTTTGAGGCAAATCAATTGCACGTTTGTTACGTTGATACCTAAGAAGACTCATAATCTGGGGGTTACGGATTTTAGGCCTATCTCGTGTTGTAACATCTTCTACAAGATCATTAGTAAAATTTTGGCTAATAGATTGAGTGGAGCTACGATGGGGATAGTTTCAAGTAATCAGAACGCGTTCGTCTCAGGAAGATCTATGTCAGATAATATATTTCTCGCCCAAGAGATCATCAAAGGGTATGATGTGGAGAAGGCCTCGCGAAGAGCTATGCTAAAAGTTGACATCCGTAAAGCTTACGACTCTGTTTCATGGGAGTTCCTCAAGAATTTGCTCGTCCACCTGAAATTTTCGAGACAATTTGTAGAATGGATTATGCTATGTGTGACGACCCCTTCATATTCAATCCTCGTGAATGGGACCCCATGCGGATTTTTCAAAGGTAAAAGAGGACTTCGTCAAGGTGATCCTCTGTCGTCTTACCTTTTTGTGATTTGTATGGAATATTTGCATAGATCGTTGAGCCTTAAAGCATGCAATGGTAGATTCAAATTTCATCCAATGTGCGCCAACCTAAAGATTACTAATATCATGTTTGCGGATGATTTACTTTTGTTCTCGCGAGGTAATTTTGAGTCTATATCCCAATTGCATGATGCCTTGAAGCAATTTGAGTCCGTAGCTGGTCTTGGAATCAACCCTAGTAAGTCAAGTATTATTATGGCTGGAAAAAACGTCGATAAGGGTCAGATAATGCAACTCCTAGGGTTCGTGGAAAGTGAGCTCTCGGTTAAATATTTAGGAGTTCCGTTGGCGGCCAGTAGGCTTAAAATCAACGACTACGAGCCTCTTCTTATTAAGATTTTCGGGAGCATATTGTAAAGTGGAATTCCCGAAAGTTGTCATATGCAGGCAAACTTGAATTGATCTCGTCTGTAATATATGGAATTCTAAGCTTCTGGTTCGGTGTTCTTCCCGTCCCTAAAGGGGTGATACGAAGACTGGAGTCTTTATGTAGGCAGTGTTTGTGGAGCGGCAAGCAAGCTAAGGTCGCGTGGGTTGATATTTGCCAAGAAAAAGCTAAAAGAGGTCTTGGATTGAAGGATATGGAAGGCTAGAATCAGGTCCTTTGCTGTAAAACTATATGGAATATCCATAAGAAGAAAGACACATTATGGGTTAAATGGGTTCATGATCGGTGGCTTAAAGATGATACGGTTTGGCAGGTGCGTGTTAGAAGCACAAGCTCGATGCTGCAGCGTTTCGTTTGCAAATTTAGAGATCAGATCGTTGAAAAGTATGGAAGTGTTCACAATACTATACACAAGCTGGAAAGATTGGTTAATATCAAGGGGTTGGATGTGGGCAAAGTGTACAAGGAACTAAACGACACACAGAGCCAGCCGGAGTTTCGATTTCAGGATTTATGGGCCTCGTTTATTCCCCCTAAATTCTCATTTATATGTTGGTTGGTTGCTCGTGAGAGAGTTCGTACGAACAATATTTGCACTGATATTGAAGACAGAAAGATGCGTTTTTTGTATTGATGGTGAGGAGTCAATAGACCATCTTTTCTTTGAGTGTAATTTTGCGCATTTTATTTGGAAGAGAGTGGGTGATTGGCTGGGCTGGAACACAAGAGGGCGTAATCTCAAGGAGATGTTGGACGAGAATCACAAAGCTCAGAGTATCAGTACAACAAAGAAGAGGATATTTCGTCTTTGTATCGTATCTATCGTATATCATGTTTGGAGGACAAGAAATAAGTTCCGATTCGAGGCGAAGCAATATCGTATAGGGCGTGTTATCAAGGATATCCAGATCGATGTTTGCATGTTTGGAGGCTTTATCAAATGAGTGAATGGTCACTTTGCATTCTTCTAGGAACTGCAAGGGGATGAAAGCGAGGGACATGGAGGAAATTTGCTGTTCGAGGGCTGTAATAGCTTTAGAATTCAGTTTTATTGATGTAATAGTTTGGTTTAGCAGTTGCATTTGTTTTGCGAATTGTAATAGAACTATTATGATCGGGAGAAGTACCCATTCTAGGGATAGATGGGGAAGTGAGTTGTGAGAGTTTTTGTATCGTTTGCACCTTCTCGTCATTTTGAGTTGTGCGTTTGTTGGACGTATTTATTTAACTAAACGTTCAGATTAAATACTCCCTTCCACTGTCCATAATAACTCTCACACTTTTTTTTGAGACGTTACTTAATAACTTTCACATTTTTAAAATAAAAAATATTTTATAAACTATCCCTTAATAATATTTATAAATTTTACATACACTACAAAAAAAGTGGGATTTTCCGACGGAAGACTACCGACGGATTCCATTCCGTCGGCCGCCCCGACGGATCTCCGACGGAATATTGGAATCGACTGACTTCCGACGGATTTCAACATCCGTCGAGACCTTCCGACGGAATTCCCGACGGAATTTAGTTTTACAGGCAAATCGTTTTAGGCCTGCTTCCCGACGGAATTTTTCGTCGGTCGTTCAAATTGCGCCTACCGATAGAATATTCTGTCGGTAGCTGACCCGCTTTGACCCACCGCCTCGGATACCAATGAAAAGACGCGTGAATTAAATATTCGTGCACTGCCGAAGGCAGTTTCCTCAAGAAGGAAAAAAAATTTTCACTTTCTTCTCCTCTGTTCGTGGTGGTTTCGTGCATGGATTGGATTTTCTTGTGTGTGGATTGAATGATAAAGAGCATAACGATCATCTACCCCAGTTTTATTCAATTTAAACGCTACGTTTTATAAATTCTTAATTAATTTTAATTAAGTTATTGTATTATTGCATGTTAATTATTATAAAACTGTTATATATTGAATTATTATAAATTGCATGTTAATTATTATAAAATTGCATGTATGTAGTTGATAAATATGTATAATTAATTCAAATATATGTTAGTACGTGGATTATATATTTTTTATTGGTTAATTGTAATTAATTCATGTATGTTAGTTCAAATATATAGTGTAGTTCTTGTTAGTTCGTGTTATATATAGTGTAGTTCTTGATAAATTTTTTTTTTTTTTTACGTTAGTTTATTATATATTTTGTTTATTTAATTAATATATAATTGGTACTTGTTAGTTAGTTTTGATAATTAAACTAGGTTATTATTGTTGATTAAATTAGTAATTATTGTTATAAGTAGGGGTGTTGTTTGATTAATATAGTAATTAGTGTTATTATTTAAATTAAGTCATTATTAATTAGTTTTGTAAATTATTGATTTCATTAGTAACGTAATTTGTTAGTGATTAAATTAGAAAATTATTGACTTAAATTACTAAAATGTTATTAATTAAATTAGGAAATTATTGATTAATTACTATATTAATTATTGATTAATTTATTATACTGTTAAATTTTATTTATTAAAATAGATGAGTCAAGATGCTAGTAGGGCCTCAGGATCTCGACTTAGGCGGTCGAAGGGCTCACATAGACCTGAGCCTACTTTGATGCCGACTCCTACGACGTCGCCATCCGTTCCACAACAGTCGCCGTCGTAATCTCAGTCGTCGGCAGCTCGTCAACATCCCATACGGGTATCCCGAGAAACCATACTGAACGTATGGATTGATCGAGGACATTAAGTAATTAATTAAATAATTTTAAGGTTTAACAATATTTAATAGCATTAATTTTTATAAATTTTTTAATTTATAATGTGTTTGATCTTAATATATAATGTCACAGATTATTGCCTAGTAACGAGGTGGAAGATTTGCACTGAGGCGATTGTTAAGTGCAAGATTTATGTGCATGCCTACTCTTGGCTGAAGGTGCCGCCTACGAAGAAGGATGAATACTGGGAGGAATTCCAGGTAATTGAGCGCATTCAATTAAATATTAATAAACAATTTATTATATATATTATTTGATAAATATGTTGAATGAATATGTGTAGAAACATGCTTATTGGCATAGAGAGTACTTCTTGGACACCGATATTCACAGACACTGGGCCGTTTCATGTCAATCTAGGTATAATCAGGTAATGTACAACTAGAGGAAGGCTTGGCGCCATCGTGGCACGGGGAGGACGTTGGGTGTGGACGAAAATGGAGTCGACGTGTGGAACACATTGACCACGTATTGGAGTAGCCCAGAGTACTTGCAGAAGTGTAATACTGCTCAAGCCAACCGTACAACTGATGTGGGAGGTGGGATGGCAAGGCATCGGGGGGGTCCCGATCCGCGTATGAGCACTCAATTGCTCTAGTAAGTGTTCACTAAATTTATTTCAATTATTTATATTATATTATATAAATTAATTTTATATGCTCATTTGGTACGAAATAGGAGCGGGATCTTGGGCGTGAACCCACACACGTGGATCGGTTGAACCTTCTTCATCCGTTTGATCCAAATATGCAGACGTCCACATATGGGCGCATTACCGAGCTTCACGTAAGTTTAATTAAATTGTGATATTTTTTTAATATTTAGTTAATTAAATGTATTAATCTTTGTATTAATTTAATTTTTTTAATTATGTAGTTGAATGTGAACCGGAGGATTGAAGAGGTCACGACACAGGCTTCTGCTCAAGCCGGGCCCAGCGCTCCCCCTCCGTCGATTGACCTTAACCAGATTTACCTGGACGTTGCCCCGGATGATCGAGGACGGATCCTTGGCCTTGGCCGGATGAGCCGTACTGTGAGAGCTGCGTCGTCAAGTTCGTCCAGCGTGCATCGTAGGCCTCTATATCCTCCACTGTTGTTTCGGACCCGAACCTAGTAAACTGGATGAACCACTACTTCCGACAACTAACTGACACTATGGGTCGATCGTTGGGGATGTCTGCTGATCAAATAGAAACATGCTTTGCACAGGCGATGAGTGTTCCCCCTCCGCCTTTGAATGCTCCGGTCGGTCCAGTTGCCCCTACAGCTCCAGTTCCAGCTCCAGATGCAGCCGCAGGTGAAGACGACGACGACGTCGACTTGAATTTCGAAGGCGGTGATGATTTTTTTAACTTTGGTAAGGGTTGATGTTTGAACACTTTATTTTTCTGTCGAACTATTCATTTTTCTGTCGAACTATTTAATTTTTCTGTCGAACTATTTAATTTTCTGTCAAACTATTTAATTTTCTGTCGAACTATTTATTATTTTGATGGACATATTTATTTCGGTTGATGTTTTTTTGTCAATGGATTGTTTATTTATGTTATTGTTTTTAATTTATACATAATTTTTCGATAGATTTGGTATAAAGTAAAGTATTTTTCGAAATTTTTTCAAATTATTTTTTTATTCCGCCAAATTACCGACGGAAATAAATATTCCGTCGGAAATAAAGTATGCGGACGGAATTTCCGTCGGTAATGTACACTACCGACGGAATTTTGGGCACCACACTACCGACGAAATTTCAGAATCCGTTGGTAAATTCAAAATGTACTCTACCGACGGAATTTTGAAATCCGTCGGTAACGCGCAGTACTTTACAGAAGCTACTTTCCCCTTTCTCACTCAGTCGAAAAAAAATTGTGGAAATTGTATGAAAACTTCAAATTTCGGTACGTTTTTCTTTTTTACTTGGTTAAATTTTGTAGTTTAGTTGTGCATTTTATATGGTTGTAGTTTAATTAGTTGTGCATATTATATATTTGTAGTTTATTTGTGTATTTTAATTATATTTTTTATAGTTTAATTAGTTGTGCATTTTATATGTTTGTAAGAATTATATTTTAAATGTTTAACAGATGGAATTGCCGGATCATCGATGGATGTATTGTACTCCTAGGTTCATTTTAGGAAATGTGAATGATGAATTTTACAATGAACTTGTGAAATTTGTTGAATTTACAAAGTTCCACCCACATTGCATGTATGGGGATGGTATCAAGTGTCCGTGTAGTGCCAAAAAATGTCAGAATAAAATATATAAGTCGATTGATGAGGTTTTGGTACATGTTCTAAAGAATGGTTTCGTTGTTAATTATTATAACTGGACATTTCATGGCGAAGGACGTTGGCCTTATAACTTTGATCAAGTGTTATACTATTACACTGCTGGAATCTATGAAAGACAAATAAATGCTAATCAAGCCGACACCAGAAATGAACAACAATTTGGCGGGGAACAACAATTTGGCGGGGAACAACAATTTGGTGGGGAACAACTGTTTGGTGGGGAACAACTGTTTGGGGAGGAACAACAACTTGGGGAGGAAGAACCCAATAAGTATCAAACATTGATAATGGAAGCCGGTTTTTCAAATGTAGAAGAGGAGCCGACGGATGAAGCATTTCGGTTTTATGAAATGCTCAAATTTGTCGATCAAGATTTGTATCCGGGTTGTGATTCTCACTCTCAACTGAAATTTATAGGAAAGTGGTGTCCAAACGTATGATGTGTTCAGAAAACAGAATTTCACGATGCGTGCAGTTGTATTGTGGACCATTAGCGACTTTCCTGCATATTCTATGTTGTCTAGGTGGAAAACGGCCGGGTTTCAAGCATGTCTATATTGTATGGAGCATTCTGAAGCTTTCAGTCTTCAGAAGAGTAGGAAAGTTACATGGTTCGATAATCACCGAAAGTTCTTACCTCGAGATCATCCATTTAGAAGGAATAATAACAACTTCTTGAAGAACAGAAGAGTTACAAACAATCGACCGCCCCTTCCAAACGATATTTTAATTATACAATTATTTGATCTAATGTTATACGTATATTTTTTATTAATTTCTTCTAATGTTATTCATTATGTCGTGTTTTCGTACAGGACAAAGGTTGTTACATGAGATTCAGTGGACGGGTTTGAAAAAGTCTACAGAGGAAAATGCTGCTGAACACAACGGTCGAATCCCAGGTGGATGGAATAAAAGGAGTATTTTTTGGGTTTTGCCATACTAGAGTTCACTATTGATCCGACACAATTTGGACGTGATGCACATTGAGAAGAATGTGTTTGATAATGTGTTCCACACAATGATGAACACAGAAGGCAAGACCAAAGATACTCCAAAGTCCCGGGAAGAGTTGAACATTTATTGTCGTTGTGAAGAGTTGAAAATGGATCCCAGTACAGGTAAATATCCAAAAGCTTGCTACACACTGGATAAGCCACATAAACAACAATTGTGTTGTTGGATTCACGAGTTGAATTTTCCGGACAACTACATGTCAAACTTGAGTCGATGCGCAGGCATAAACAGGGGTAAAGAGTCACGATTGTCATGTTTTTATGCAGCGCTTGATACCGATTGCGTTCCGAGACGTTGTTCCTCTCAATGTGTGGAGGGCTATCACTGAATTAAGTCTTTTTTTTTAGAGATTTAACACCTTCAACGATCAAGATCGATGATAGGATTCGTTTGGAGCAAGACATTCCAGTGATTTTGTGTAAGTTGGAACAAATTTTTCCACCTAGCTTCTTCAACTCCATGGAACACTTACCCGTTCATTTAGCGTATGAAGCCAGAATTGGTGGTCCAGTGCAGTACATGTGGATGTACCCATTTGAAAGGTAAACTCTTACATGCTTCATTTTTTATACTACATGCATGTTCACGTAATTAATATATTTTTTTTTTATTATAAATCAGATATCTCCACAACTTGAAACGCAATGCTAAACAAAAGTCAAATGTGGAAGCATCGATTGTTAATGCATATTTGAATGAAGAGGTTGGCATGTTTTGTTCTTATTATTTTGAAGACCATGTCAACACTCGGTTGAGAAGTGAACCACATAACTACGGTGGTAGAGGTACAAACAATATCGGTGAAGAGGTCGATGGAATGTTGTCTATATTCAAGTTTAAGGGACGACCTATAGGAAAATTCACCGAACGAGAGTGGGAGACGAACTGAGAGGCAGAAATAGCACAAACGTATGTGTTATTGAATTGTGATAAAGTTCAGCCTTACATTGAGTAAGGATTTCATATTTTTATCATCTAATAAAATTATTAATAACTACTTCATTTATGTAATTTGATATTAATTGTGATTGAATGTTGTGAATTAGGATGTATACTCAAGAACTACAACGAACAAAACAAAACATCTCAGATACAGATGTAGATGCTCGTATTCAACGTGATTTTGCCCGATGGTTCCAACGTTATGTGAGTACCATTTCCTTAAATTTTACGTAAATAAATATGATTCATAATTAATGTTAATTATTTGAACTGTATAGGGACGGTCAAACGATTTTGAGAATCGATTCTTAAGGTATCTCAGCAAAGGACCACTACGTCGTGTAAAGACTTACAACGGCTATATTGTGAAGGGCTACAAATTTCATACATCCGAGTATAAATCAAGAAAAGCGTCTACCAACAGCGGTGTTTGCGTTAGCAGTGCAAACTACAATGCAGATGCATATGACTACTATGGGGTGTTGCACAAAGTCGTTGAAGTAGAATATCCGGGATATCCAGAAAAGACTGTAGTGTTGTTCAAGTGTCATTGGTTTGATTCAGGCCCTTTAGGAACAAGGATTCATCCGGAGTACAAACTCGTGGATGTTAATCCGAAAAGGAGCTATAGCGGGGATGATCCATTTGTATTTGCCCATCAAGTATCTCAAGTATACTACTACAAGTATTCAGTACGACCACGTAGTAAAATTGAATGGCACGCTGTTTGCAAAGTAAAAGAAAGATCAATGGTAGAAGTCCCTACAAAGGAAAAGAGTGATGAAGATGATTCTCCGTTTCAAACGGAACAAATAGAGGCTCGAACTGAAGTCTTTACGGGAAATTTGAATATCCACGTAGACTTGACGGCTGGAAATTCACAATTGATCAAAATTGAAAACGATAGTGGAAATGAGGAAGATGATGAAAATGAAGAGGATGATGAAGAGGAAGAGGACGAAGAGGAGGAGGATGATGAAGAGGAGGAAGATGATCGAGGCAAATAATGAAAATGTAGATGAAGAAGATGAAGAGGAAGAAGATGAATATTAAATTATATAATGTAAGCTAATCATTTTATGAGATGTACGATTTAAAAATATTTATTTATCATTAAGTTACAACTAAAAAGTGTGAAAATAAATTAATTTTTTGGAATTTTTAAAAAAAAATTTAGTAAAAATATGAATATTTAAGTTAAAATGTGAATATTTTAGTATTTTAAAATATATAAATTATAAAAATTAAATTTACAATAAAGTTAGATTATAAATTTAATTATTAATTTATGTGAAAGAAATTAATTTTGTGAATTTTTTAAAAAATATGGGCCGAAAATGAGTACATATACAATTAATATTACAATTACGAACAAGTAACACATTTGTCCGAGTGGTAGGCGCCCCTGACTAGGCGCCCACACACCCGGGTTCGATTCCCAGCAAGGCCAGAATTAAATGTTGGCCTATAATTAAAGTTCGCGGGTCGGGTAGGGTCGGGTTCGGCCCGGGTCGGGTCGTGTCCGATCCAGCCTCGATGGAATTCCCGACAGAAACCGACGGACATTTTTTTTATAAAAAAAATGTTAAAATAAATTTTCGTCGGTAACGCCGTCGGTACTACCGAAGGACCACCGACGAAATTTATTTCTTTTTCAATTATTTTATTCGCCTTACCGACGGAATTGCCGACGGAATAAAAACCCGGTTTGAAAACGGGTCATCCGTGTTACCGACGGAACGATATCCGTCGGTAGACTCGACTGTTTTGGTCCATCGGGACTACCGACGAAATAAAATTTTCCATCGGTAGGCCTTACCGACGAGGCTAACACCGACTGAAAAATTTTGTCGGTATTTCCGTCGATAACCACGGTTACCGACCGCCATTCCATCGGTATTTCCGTCGGTAAAAGATGTGTTTTTTGTAGTGATAAAATGTAACTATACTTTTGACTACATACATGCACACCAGTTAATTTTTTTTTACATTATATATATATTTATAATTATCCCTTAAAATTTTACACATTATTACACTTTATTAATATATGTACATTCATCCTATAGTGTTTAAAAATAAGAACAACTTATTTAAAAGTTAGAAAAAAGGACAATTGGGTTTATAAATGTACAATTATACCCTCCATTTTAATTAAATTCGAAAGTTGGATATTCAATTAATATAAAATATTATATTTAAATTAGGATTTGTTAAAAAAGAGTAATAATCGGAAATCACGGTCATTAATACTCTCGAAAGTTCAAACATTCCTAAAACAGAGTTGGAATATTGGAGAAGCTAATTTACATAATTTTCGGAAGAGAGTTGCAGAACGTGTTATCCAACTATTAACTAAGACTTTTTCAACTCTGGATATTTTTAAAAATTATTATTCAATAATAAATATATGCAATGCTTTATAGAAAAATATACAATAATGCGTTCAAATATTAGATATAATAATTTATAATTATATAGAATAAATATTAATGATTGTCATATTAATGATAATTGTAACTTTTCCATTAAATTAAAATGATTTAATGTTATCTTTAGGGGAACTAAAAAAACGGTTTAAGCACCCGAATAGACAATATTAAACAATCTGGATGGAAACCGTAGAAAAAAAAATACATACGATGTAATTACTTAAGCAATGTGGAACAGAATATATATGCTTGTGTATATGCAAAAACAATATGCACATTATGTGTCGTTCATATGCAAAATACACCAGGTTTATCTATATGTATGATTACTATTATAATCATAGTATTATTACATAAATGATGGTTTTATCACCTAACCAAAATATATAATATAATATAAAAAAACTAAATATTCGGCAAAAACAAAATTGTTCCACAAAATTTACATTTGTTTATAGATTTTATATATAAAAAGAGTTATTATAACATTGACGTGTACATATTATGCAAAAGTGGATATCAAAATAAAAAATTCATTTTAGAAATTGTAATATATAATATTATTTATATAAAAATCACCATTGAATATCACTATGTTTGAAAAGGTCAAATATAAATTGTTGGTTTGGACTATGTGAAATAATTGTGGGGAGTAGTGGATATATTTAAAATTAATAATATTATATTAATAATGATTGAATTAAAACTTGTGGATTGTAACTTTCCATGAAATGTAACTGGTAATAACGGCCCATAATTATGATTGGTAAATTAAAATTCTTTAATATTAATTTTATATTTGTATGCATTATTTTAATATGAGATTCATTATTCTCATTTTATATTAATGATTATTGAATTAAAACTTGTGATGGTAACTTTCCATGAAATGTAACTGGTAATAATTGCCCATAATTATGTTTGGTAAATTAGAATCTTTTAATATTAATTTTATATTTGTATGTATTATTTTAATATGAGATTCATTATTCTGTTAATGAAGACATATCTAATTAATGCATATATTGAAATATATGCTAAATATTTAGAGCATATGTGAAAAAATATGTTGCATATAAGCTAAGGTTGTAAACCATATGCAAAAAAATATCATCTAAACAAAAAAAAAAAAAAAAACATACGCAAAATATAACAAAATATATTTGGAATATATCTTGCTAAAATAGTATATACTGTTTAAGTAGTATTTGTTATTACAAATTGTTCACAATATTACTTAACCACTATTAAAAATGTATGAAATTATATTTAGTACTCCATATTACATAATATAATTTCTTTAATATATGAACAAAAGATTATATATTAATAAAAATACAGTCTGTAAAATAATATAAATATGGATATTTAATTCAGGTATAAATCCGATTCATAAGAAGACTACTGAATATATAATAATGTGATTAATGAATACAAACTACATGATTAGTCCACCTTAATCAATATAATTAACCAAATATCACATTACAAAAATTAAATATAGAAGGACAATGAGAAAATGTATACCTCAGTATATTAAATTGATATTTATTAATATATAAATTGAAGTCTTTTATTGCAGAAAAACCTAAAAGCCATATGAACACAAGCCGTTCAAGAGGCCGGAGCCCCGTTAAAAACCTTGCTACAGAAAACCCTCCTTAGGGATAAAGCTGTAGTCAATGAAAAGGGAACCCCTCTAATTAATAAATCTGTAGAAACTTGTAGTAAGGTCTCTTTGCAGATAGTCCTGCAATTGAACTGGCGGCGTGTCCCACCATTTATGTGTCGTTTCAGCCATGGATGTTAATTTGTCCGCGGAAGCATTGCCTTCTATGTATATGTGACTCACCATCACCCTTATGTCTAACCTTTGAAGCTGCTGCCATAATGCCTTTGCTTTCCAGGGGATTTTCTTTCCCGCATCTTTGAATGTTTGTACCACAAACATAGAGTCCGTCTCCAGCCAAATGTCGTTCCATCCGTGTGCACTTGCTATTTTTATCGCGTGCAATGTTGTTATCAATTCCCCTTCAAATGCAAAGCCTTTGCCATGTTTCTTCGCGAATCCTCCCATGAACATTCCGTGCTCGTTTCGAAATATCCCTGCACCAGAGATCAGCCCCGGAGATCCATCTGCTGTTGCATCAACATTGACTTTAATTTTCCCCGCCTCTGGTGGTTTCCACTTTATAGTGATAACATTGGGCGCTTTTCGTGGATTGCACTGTAATCCAAATTCCTTGATGACTTTTAAATCATATGCATTGTTATTCATGCAGCCTAGTGAAGCGCTACTGACTTCCCTGATTAATGCTGAAATTGATGTGAAAATGCCTTCTTTTGTGATTGGCTTGTCGTCGAACATTGCGGCATTTCTGGCTGTCCAAATTTGCCACACCAACGTTACCCACAGTAGTCTCCAAATGGACGTTAGTTGTGGGCTGAAAGAGCGGTTTATTGCTTGCAGAATCCATGATAGAAACCCCTCTTCGATTCTTAGCGGCGTTTGGAAAATTTCGATGATTCTTTCAGCTGAATAAGTAAAGTATCCGCAGTCGCTAAATAGGTGGTCTATCCCTTCTTCTTTTCCTTGGCACAGGATACATCTATTCGGACCCTCCAAACCCCACAGTTGCAGTCTGTCCCATGTAGGGAGTTTCCCATGAATTGCTCGCCAAAGAACAGTCGATCTTCTTGGCGGAATGAAGTTTGCCCAAACCCATTTTCCCCATCTGACCTCCGGGTAATGAGGACGGATTTGATCATACGCCAGTGCCGCCGTCAGCTGCCCACGTGTAGAGATGGGCCAGATCCGGCTGTCCTCTTTGTTAGTGTATACTGTAAAGCAAACTTTTAGTGGGCTTTTGTGACGTATATTTGATTTCCTTTTTATCTGAAATAAATGGTTTTTCACATTATCGCATTCTTTGTGATTACTTGTATGTCTGCTTATCTTGCATTGTAGACGATGTGGTGGGTTTGTAGTCACACAGAAGATCACATTGTCAGTTCCTTGTAAGATATAAAATGTATTCACAACTGAGATAGTTATGGACAAAACTATTGGTTTAAGTTGTAGGGTAAACTTGTTAGTGGTTTGTCTTGGCCATTAGTTTATACTAATGCGCTGTGGCGTATTGAATGGATCACAGATAAGACATGTTCTTCTGTTCTGACTGTTATGAAGAACTAGAAGTCTTGGTGACTTTTATGATTCTTAACCCTAAGTGTGATATTTAGATGTGTGGGGTGCTTGTTCACTACTTTGATGTACCATAGGTGAGAATCTTGTTAGATTCTTCACGCTCCGTATTTTGGGTAGTGGCATCGCTCGCATGATGTCTACTTATTGGCATTAGGGCACCGTGTCCTGTACATCCAGGCTGATGATGTCCCCTTGAGGAAACTCATAAAGGATTGTCGTATTAAACCCTGCATGTGGATTTAATCCGTACGACAACAAGGTTGAGTGGTACTACTCAAGGAATTATAGATATTAATTATTTAAAGAAGTCAGAAGCTTTAATAATTAATGGACGTGCGATATCTTAAACACGGGGAATTATAATGTCTAATAGAAGCCCTGATTCAGTTCGGGATAGGACGGGAGTGCAACATTAATTCTCTAGTGGAATGAATTAATGTTCTCGGGCCAAATTATATGTTCTGGGCTGAACATAAGAGTAGTTGGGCCTGTAAGAAGCCCAAACCCTATACCTTCTAATGGATCCCTAGTCTGGCCCATGAACTTATGGAGATTATAAATAGGAGCCTCAAAATAGTTTTGAAACCCTAGCACACACGAAATAGAGAAAAACGGCTAGGGTTTCAAGGAGACGAAATTGAGGCACCTTCTCCACGTTTGATAGCACGCCGTCCACCCGGTGTTCGAGCGAAGTTGGGAGACAGACTAGAAGATCTGCAGATTGGAATCAACGCCTCGATCTTCAAGGGTAACAGATCTAAACTATGTTTTAGAAGCATGTTTAGGTTTTATTTATTTGTTTATACGTTTGGCATCCGACAACGATCCTGGTGACGGACCGCCTTCGCCGGCGTGTTCCAGCACTCTTGAGTGCTTGGTGTGAAGTTCATAATATCCGCTACAATCTCCGGATATATTTCTACAAAGTTCGCCTCCAAGTGCCACTTTCCCTCTATCCAGTAGTCATCAATTGTAAATGGAAAATGGACTCTGCTATCTATTGGCATACTGATTCTATCAGCTATGATGTACCCTAACCAATTTTGAAGCCAAAAGTTAACTTTCGAATGTTCTCTAGGCACCCATTGCGATTGTCTTAAGATGATGTCAGTTTGTGTTCTTAATCCGTGCCACACAGACGATGCTATTGTCGCGGGACGAGGCGTCCCGTTTGGCATGTAACGCATTCTGAGGAACTCCAAGGGCGTCCCCTTGTTGGCGACAATCTGCCACGCCAATTTCCGGATATATGCTTCATTGGCGCAAACAATAGATCTGATGCCCAGTCCTCCCTCAATTTTGGGAGTTATAGCCTTTGCCCATGAAACTGTGCCTCCTCCTCTCCGATCGATGTCTCCTGACCAAACAAAATTTCTCATCGCTTTCTCAATACGTTGAAGCAACGAGCGAGGCCATTTATACACCATCATTGTATGAACTAAAGATGATGTGATCACATGATTGACTAGGCATACGCGTCCTGCCATTGAGAGAGATGAGCCCTTTCGGGAAGAAAATTTTCCCATGATTTTATCTGCAGTATCTCTGAAATATTTTGCTCTCGGCGCTCCTTTAAAGATTGGGGCTCCCAAATATGTGAAAGGGAGGGTACCCGCTCTCATTCCCAGTATATTTTGTAGGTACCTTTTGTTGTTATAGCTGACGTGCTTTCCGAAGTAAGCGCACGATTTATTGGGATTGAAAATTTGTCCCGATAGCTTTTCGTATAACTCCAGCGTGTCGCGCACTGCCCTGATGCTAGGGCGATTGGCTTTGCAAAAAATGAGCATGTCGTCGGCGTATAGTAACGTTAGCGGGCAGGTCAGTCCTCGGCGAATGAGTGCCGGCTGCAGCTGGTTATTGACGGCTGCCTTTTCGAGCAATGCAATTAGCACTTCTCCCGCTAGGCAAAAGAGCAGCGGCGAGAGGGGATCGCCTTGCCGAACTCCCCGCGAGCATTGGATATACCCATGTGGTTGTCCGTTAATGAGGAACGAAAGACGCGCTGATCTTAGGATGCATGAAATTAGCCGACAAGTTTTGTCATCAAAACCCATCCTTCTCAGAATACCCAACAAGAATTCCCAACTTACTGTATCGAAAGCTTTTCTAATATCAATCTTCAGTGCCATATTCCCATGCACTCTAGTTCTATCCAGGCTGTTGATCCCCTCTGAAGCTAATGTGATTACGTGGTGTATGCTGCGGTCGGGTATAAACCCAAACTGATATGGCGATAGCGTGTTGTTAAGAATCGGGCCAAGACGGGAGGCCAAAATTTTTGAGAAAGCTTTGTATAGGAAGTTGCCCAGTACAATAGGTCTGAGGTCTTCAATTTTGTCTGCTCCTCGGTGCTTTGGAATTAGCGCAACGAAATTCGAGTTGAATCCATGTGGGAGAAAATCAAACCGGAAGAAGTACTGAGCTGCTCGAATAATATCCATTGAAATAATGCTCCATGCGGATTGGAAGAACGATCCTCCAAAACCGTCCGGCCCTGGTGCACTGTCCGCTGATAGCTCAAAGATTGCTTTGCGAATCTCATCCGCAGATGGTATCTCCGTGAGCTGCCTATTGGTTTCTGTTGTGATTCTCGGAATTATGATGTCGTGCAGCTCTGTCGGTATACTCATCGGTCCAATGCTTTCTGTGTTTGCAAATAGATTTGAATAGAATTCCGTTATGTGTGCTGCTATTTCCGCTTGATTAGTACACTTACTGCCGTTGATATTAAGTGAATCCAAGGGGGTCCTGACTTTCCGCAACTGATTGAGTTTGTGAAAGAATTTAGAATTTCGATCACCGTCTTTGAGCCACGTTACCCTGTTTTGCTGAGCAAAAAGGGTCTGTTGCTGCGTCAATAATGTATTTAATTCTTGCTTCGCAATGGTTTCCATATGAATGTATTCATGGGTGTAGCCTTGTAAATAAATCTGGCGCTGCACCGATAGGATGTGTTCTTTGGCTAGAGTGATCCGTGTATGAACATTTTTGAAGACTTCCTTGTTCCATTTTCTCAAGTCTTGTTTCAGTCTCTTGAGCTTGAGCTTAACAACAGTAATGGGGTCTGGAGCAGGTTGGAAAATCTCCCATGATCTACGTATCTCCAACAAGCAGCGCTTATCTTGCAACCACATTTTCTGAAAGCGGAAATTAGACCCGCGCTGTCTTTCTCCGGAAATACACTCTAGCCGAATAGGGTGATGATCCGAGCACACTCTTGCAAGGGACGACACTTTCACTGAAGACCAAAGCTCCATAAAATATGTGGAGACCAACACCCTGTCCAACCTAGACGCACTCAACGACCCATCTTTTCGTCTCACAGCCCAGGTGTAGTTTGGCCCCGAAATATCCAGGTCTAGGAGCCGAGCCTCCGCTATGAACGTCCTAAAATCCCGACACGCCATCTGCAGTGGAGGAGCTGCACCGCAGTGCTCATGAGAGCCCAAGACCGAGTTAAAGTCACCAAGCAAGCACATTGGGTGCAGGTTTTTATCGAGGATGTGTTGCCACAGAATGCGACGACGCATATGTTCAGAAGCTGCGTGGACCAATCCCATGTAGAATGGGTTGTTATGTACCAAAGTTTGTATGATGACCACTTGGTCAGTGTAGTCAACAAGTGAAGAAACATCTCGCAAGTAAGGCTTGCAGAATACCCAGATGTTCGGCCGCATGTCTTGCCTCTCGTTTTCCGCTAGAATAGTCAAATCCAAAGAATTCCAAAAATTATCATTGATACTGTTAAGATAGACCTTTGGCTCTATTATAGCCAAAAAGTCTGGATTATGGGCACGACAATGACTACGTAGGAGGTTACGCGAGTCATTGTTACCCACCCCCTGTATGTTCCAGACTAAAATAATCATTGGATATCCTCAAAATAACCGTGCTCAGGCGGCTCTGATTCCAAGTCTTCTTGATCTGGTTCATCCAGATCGCCCCAACGCCCTAGCGCTGCAGTGGCCATCCTACTGAATTTTGGGGAATGTGAGTCATCAATCACTTGTAGAGGTCATGCAACAGAGGCAAACTCCGGGTCCGACCGTATAGCCCTTTCCAACTCGTCCATGTCATCTGCATAGTTATGTGGCATACAAATGATTGACTTAAGGCGAGCACCCTGTGGATTAGATGTTGCCGACGTGTCCATGCTAGACACACCATTACTCTGTGATGAAGGATTGTCCTCCGGGAGTAGCCCCTTGTCCACCGAAGGAGATCCAAGTATATCGAACAGATTGGCTTGTTGTGAGTCGTCCGCTGCCTCCTTCTCAACCCACTTTTTGTTCCGGACCTGGTGTTTCCTATGGGGGCGAAAGAAGAGATCCTCTTTCATTCCAGTTTGTTCCCGTTGCAATGGCGAGAGTTGTTGCTTCTCCCTCTGTTGTTTCTCTCTCTGCCCTTGCTCACCCTTAGATTGTTGTTCTGCTTTAGCCGATTGGGGTTCCCTTTCACGCTTGTTGCAATTGTCCCATGAGTGACCCACTACAGCACAGTGACGGCAAAACGTAGGGCATCTTTCATATTTGAAATAGGCAAAAGAGCGATGGCCTTTTCGCTCAATTAAAATCTGTTCAAGTTTATCTTTAGAAAAGTCTATCTCCACGAGCACCCGAATGAAGTGTCCCATGGATCCATCCAGGGAGCGATCATCGATTTTGATTGGCGTTCCCAAAGCATGTGCCATGCCCAGGATTAACGACTCTGTCCAGTATTCAAAAGGCAACTCATAAATGCGTACCCACACCTGGGCCGTGGATGAATTAACCTTGTATGGGTTAAAATCTTTCACCCAAGGGGACAGCCTGAAAACCCCTGGGTTCAAGAACCAACTTGATTTTTTGGATGCCAGTTCTTTGTCAGCTTCATGCTCAAAACTCACGTTATAGTAACCAAGACCTAACGGGGTGAGCCTCCAGTGCCCCGTCGATCCCCAAATTTTTGTCAAAGCTCCCTTCAGCTCTCCCAAAGCCAATGGTTTTTCTTTCCTCGCATTTGTGATGCGACCGATTAAAGAGTTACGGCACAAATCCACTCGATCGGCATATTCTGCTTCGTCAACCGTAATTGACACAAAATCGCCCTTCTTGACCGGCATGTGGATTGGTCGTATTGTGTTCGGTTTTTCCAGAATTTGTAGATCTTGATCAGCCAGGAGGGCTTGTTTGAAGGATTTCGAAACCCTAGTTGGAGAATTAGGGTGTTGTGCTGCGGGCTCCTCGCGCGTCGCCTATTCGGTAGAAGAATTGGGCATCTTGATTTGGAAAAACTCCTTTAGCCACGGATGAGTGTTGCAAAGGGCCACCAGGGTGGATATCCGGTCATGGCTGACGGCAGAGATCTCCATGGTTGCGTAGATGAGCAACAGAATCCGTGATCGCCGGAGTAAAAAAAATTAAATTGATATTTATTAAGAAATTTGATAAATAAAATCAGAAAAGTGGTAAAACACCAGTACACCAGAATCATAATGCATAAAATAACTGAATCTTATAAACAAGATACTACAACTGAACTACTCTGCAATATTAGTTTTATCAGTTCCAAACACTCTGGCACATGTCAAAGAACCGTGCCTGCCCTTTTTAACGCACCTCTTACAAATTGTAGATTTTACTTTCGAAAATTCACCGTAGGAAGTGATCCTCTTCTGCTTAGGTCTACCTGGGGGGCTTCTGAAGGATTGGAGGAAGAATTTTTTCAAATTCTGCAGCAAATTCAGTCTCAAATCTTTCAGTTTGGGGAACAGGGAACAAGTCCACCTCATAACATTGTTTGTATTTTGATGTAAAAAAACACTCCTCAACAACATTATGAATGGATGTGTAGTGCTTCTTAATCACAGCCACTGCATGGGCACATGGAAACCCTTTGATTTGCCATTCAAAACATGTACACACATTATATTGAAGATCAACAGTGACAGATGTTTTTGAAGATACCTCAAACTGACCGTTCGGATACAACGAAACTGACCGTTCGGATAATATGGGTCACATACCAATTATTTCATTAACAATGTCTTCGAACTTTGAAGATTGTTGAACACGGATCAACTAGGTTTTCTCCTCGAATTCGAACTTTAAAATCACAGCATATTCCATCTCTGATTCTGTAAATTAGCTTCTCCAATTAACTCGTTCAATAAAACCCTAAATCGCATAATATAAAATAGTGACGATGTAGAAAATATCGAAGATCGGACTTTAGGTATTTGGAAGAACCATGAACTAATCGAATTATTGATTATTGCATTAAGACAACACCGAACTAAAAAATTGCATACCTTGATAATGGAATGATTCTCGTATGAGATATCGCAGATCAGACTTTATGTATTTTGGGCAGTTCGGTGATGATCGCAGATGGGATTTGGGTATCGAATTATTAATTATTGCAGCAACACCGAATAAAATTGCATACCTTGACAATGGAATGATTCTGGTATGAGATATCGAAGATCGGATAGTTGACCGTGGAATGATTCTCGTATGAGATATTATGATTTAAAATTTAAAATCTAATTTTAAATTACATTGATTTAAAATTTAAAATCTAATTTTAATTTACATTATTAGTGTCTGTCTTATAAGAATAAGGGCATAATAGGTTATTTGGTTATGAATTTGACCTTAATTCTAATACTATAATTTTTTGTCTCTATTTTTAATTGTGTCTTTAGGAATGTCCCTTACATTAGTTAAACTCTAATAAAATTGAATTTCGTCGGTACTAATTCCGTCGGTAGTACCGACGGAATTCCCGACAGAATTCGACGGACATTTTTTTTATAAAAAAGATGTTAAAATAAATTCCCGTCGGTAACGCCGTCGGTACTACCGACAGACCACCGACGAAATTTATTTCTTTTTAAATTATTTTTATTCGCCTTACCGACGGAATAAAGACCCGGTTTGAAAACGGGTCATCCGTGTTACCGACGGAACGATATCCGTCGGTAGACTCGACTGTTTTGGTCCGTCGGTAGGCCTTACCAACGAGGCTAACACCGACTGAAAAATTCCGTCGGTATTTCCGTCGATAACCACGGTTACCGACCGTCATTCCGTCGGTAAAAGACGTGTTTTTTGTAGTGATAAAATGTAACTATACTTTTGACTATATACATGCACATCAGTTAATTTTTTTGTTTTTACATTATATATATATTTATAATTATCCCTTAAAATTTTACACATTATTACACTTTATTAATATATGTACATTTATCAAAGGTTATTGTAGAATGGGGAATAGTTTGAATCACTAAAGAGAATTGAAAAATATGGTGAGTGGAGTAGCATAAGCATACATGTGATGTTTAAAAAATACTAGTATAAGAAAAGTAAACAATGATGATTAGAGGGTTTGACGTACCTTTCTTTCTCCTGAAAATGGTCCTCAATACCCACACGCAAACGCCTTTGACCCCTCGAATGGACGGACACCCTTTTCTCACATTAAATAAATTTGGACATGGGAAACCCTCAGCCGCAATTTACCTTCTTTTTTTTTTCTAATTAATTGGGATGGTATTAATTAGTCAGAATCTGAATATTTAAAAAATAACAAAATTATATTATTTTTATTCAAAATATTTAAAATGTTTTTGACTGAATAAATAAAGGTTAAATTTAATTCATTAATGATTAAATAGTCATTACACAATATTATAATAATTAAACACAAAATAAGTGTTTAAATCAGATTTAAAATAAAATTTATATTGCACATCAAATAATCGAAAAATTTATTATTTGCAATTCAATTTGAGCTGATTGAGATACGGTACCTAACAGAAACATGTTGTAATTAAAATGGTTCAAAATTTTCACTTTTACACAACAGGATGCCTCTTTTGAATTGTACAAATGTTACCTCAAAATCAATAAAATAAACAAAAATTAATGATTATATATATATATATATATTTGTTAACGTAGTTTTCAAAGAAATAAATATGAACCAAAAAAAAATAAAAAATAGGGAGTTTCCCTTGTCCTTACGGAACAAAGAATCGTTTCCAATTGTCAATGTTTGAGAATCCATTTCAACTAAATCACAACCTGTCCCACGTTATATACCAATTTCATAAATTATCATCTCAAAATTCTCCCTCAACTTAAACCCACCACTATTCATGAAAATGCCATTTTCTTATTTTTCTCTAGTTTAAAAGTTGTGTTTTATTTTCCTTTTTGTGTCAAATAGAAAATACAATCGGTAGGGAGCCATGGACGAAAATATTTGAAAATTTGTCTGATATATTCAATTTGTAGTCATCGATATTGAAAAGAAAAAAATTCACGATATTTGTAATAAAATTATAATTATCGATAGATATCAGTATGAAATAACAATATTGAGTCTAATATTGATAAAGTATCGAATGTATATCGAAAAATAATGAAAAAATATTTATAAATTTAAAGAAATATCGATAAATATTACTCCCTCCGTCCAATTTTATTATGCCCACTTTTCCGGGCACGGGTTTTAATGAATATTGATTAATTTATGTATAAAGTAGATAAGTTGGGGGTATGATGGGATATTGTGGGATCCATTTATAGATAAAGTGATTGTTTATGAATAAAGTTAAAGGCAATTTGAGTAAATATATAAGTGATGGTTGATGGGTGGAGAGTGAATAGTATTATTTCCTAAAAGGGAATGGGCATAATAAAATTGGACAACCAAAAAAGGAAAGTGGGAATAATGAAATTGGACGGAGGGAGTATATGAGATAACATTGTATATTATATGTAAATTTATTACACATGTTTAAATTATTTTGTTAAATTTATGTATTAAATAATTTAACAAGGGTAAAATGGTCAATTTAGCATGTAAAATGATGAAAATGCCCTTATCTAACCGGCCAGATTCACGCTCCTCGACATTATCTTATGGTATGTTTATTTTGAAATTCAGGTATGCGAAGAAAGTTAAACTGAAATTCTTGATGAATAATAAAAATATGTGCTTGTTTTGAATTTTTATAGAGTGAAATTTTATTTTATGTCAAATCAATGTTAAATAGTACTCCCTCCATTCATGAAAAGTAGGGACATGGGGATGGGACACATGTTTTAAGAAGAAGGTAGATAAAGTAGATAAAGTAAGGGTATTGTAGGATATTGTGGGGTCCATTTTGAATAAAGTGATTGTTTGTGAATAAAGTTAATGGCAATTTGAGTAATTAAGTGATGGTTGAAGGGTGATAGTTTTAAAAAAAGGGTATGGGACTACATTTTGTGGACAAAGAATATAGGACAAATGTGACTACTTTTCGTGGACGGAGGGAGTAATTAATATTGTATTGAATTATGAGTAATGAATGAATGATTTGTGAAAAGTGTACAAAATGGATTGAGCGGGTGAATTATTTTAAAGTTTTTTTTTTACGGAGAGTTTACAAGATTATAAAATAGAGTTACAAATCACGAGCCTAAGATCTTGATCTTCAAACCAAACGGATATCGCCGTCCACTCCAATAGCGTGAAGAGGAAAGATGAGCTTCCCTTTGTCTTAACAAGCGTCCAGGTCTCCAATCTTTAAATGAGACAACCCCACACTAAGGTGTTCTTATATCTAGAATAGGAAACATAATAAACAAGTTCCACGAGTACCCGATTCAAAAGTACCAGAGCACCAGGGCTCTCGAGACCATCTCAAGGAGCCCAACCATAAAAAAAGTCTCACAAATACAACAAAGCCCGCGCAATAGAGATATCCAACAGAAACTAAAACTAAAACTAAGCAAGCAACAAAACTACCTAAGAAAGCAATAAAATAGGATCAACGAAGAAATACTCGAACGATCACCGTGCTCCGTTACGGACAAGATCTACGTTGATCCCTAACAAGAACTGAAAAAACTATACCAGATCTACATATCTACAACTCAAATCTGCAGATCTACAACTCAGATCTGCAGATCTACACCTCAAATTTGCAGATCTACAACTCAAATCTAGCAAAAACTAAAAAAAACAGAGGAGATCGAAGAGAAACGAAAAACCAACAGATTTGAGGCGACAACAAAAACAAAGTAGCAACAGAGACAAGAACGATGACGGCAACGTGAACAACGAATCTACGACGGAGGCCGATGAAGAAAGGGAGAAGCAGCTCTCTAGAGAGAGAAGCTCTCCCTTCTCTCTACAAAACCTGAGATTTTCGTTGAATCGAATTATTTTAAAGTGTATATTGTGATTTGTGAGATTTAAAATCTAGAATTTAAATCTCTAAGGCTTATTATAAAGTTCTAAATGCAGGGACGGATTTACATAGGGCCCAAAGAGGGCAATGGACTCTCACTAATTTTGTAAATTTACTAGGCGTATTTTGATAATTTCATACATATATAATTAATATTTGGTTATGTAATTATTTTCAAACTTTCCTATTGGAACATCTCAAAATTACTTGAAAACTCCTAATATGAAAATAGCTCACAAAATTAATATCCTTACTACATTCTTTTATTTTTAAAATTGTCACTCATTCTGGTCCACATTTTATCCTACGTTTAGCTAAATTTTCTTTACACCTCATTAAATCTCTTTTATACATCAACAAATCACTAAAAATACCCCTCATTTATTCTACCTCATACAATCATACTCCAATAAAATTCCATTCTCTTAAAAAGGGAGTCGGTCAAAATGTGCAAATTATCGCGGGACAGAGAGAGTATGAACTTCTACGACGGAGGCCGATGAAGAAAGGGAGAAGCAACTCTCTAGAGAGAGAAGCTCTCCCTTCTCTCTACAAAACCCGAGATTTTCGTTGAATCGAATTATTTTAAAGTGTATATTGTGATTTGTGAGATTTAAAATCTAGAATTTAAATCTCTAAGGCTTATTATAAAGTTCTAAATGCAGGGACGGATTTACATAGGGCCCAAAGAGGGCAATTGACTCTCACTAATTTTGTAAATTTACTAGGCGTATTTTGATAATTTCATACATATATAATTAATATTTGGTTATGTAATTATTTTCAAACTTTCCGATTGGAACATCCCAAAATTACTTGAAAACTCCTAATATGAAAATAGCTCACAAAATTAATATCCTTACTACATTCTTTTATTTTTAAAATTGTCACTCACTCTGGTCCACATTTTATCCTACGTTTAGCTAAATTTTCTTTACACCTCATTAAATCTCTTTTATACATCAACAAATTACTAAAAATACCCCTCATTTATTCTACCTCATACAATCATACTCCACTAAAATTCCCTTCTCTTAAAAAGGGAGTCGGTCAAAATGTGCAAATTATCGCGGGACAGAGAGAGTATGAACTTCTACTAAAACATAATGAAAGTTAACTTATTTAATTAATTTAATTTAATGGAATGAGATGTATTGACGATCTTGTCATGAGAACTTTTTATCAATTATACGTATTATTTTATGTTTATAGTAATATTAATCGGGTCCTCTACTGAGTTTTTTTTGGCTTCATTACTGCATAAATGAATAATATATATATATATATATATATAAACCTAACTAGAAGTAAAAATTAGATCCATCCATCAATCACATAACTTTAAAATCTTCATTGGCAATTTGTGTTTAAATTTAAATCAAAATAACAATGAATAATAATCTAATTCCACGCATCTGATCCATTATAAAATGGTCCAAAATACTACAATTAGTGACGTGGGATCCAATCACAAAATTTAATAATTTCTTTCTATTTCTTGAAGGATTTTAGCTACCTTTTCTTTCAACTACTTCTTCAGTTTAAGAATATAATGATAGTGATAATTTTATTTTTTTTGTTTCAAAAATATATAAACATGCACGTTGCTTATCAGGTAAGTTTCCTTAGAAAAGGATGAGCATCTAAAGCCCTTATCTTTTTTGACATCATTGATTCTTTTATATTTCAACTACATTATTGCTATTTATTTTATTTTTATTTATTGAAAAAGGGGATTTTGTACCATCAATCTTGTTTGTAGGCCTACTTTACGCTAGTTGGAATTTTCTACTTATTTCATTATATCAATACTACTTTATGTTGTTAATTTGCGTTTCATTCCGAAAATGTTATTGATACATACTTAAATTTGTATAAAATAATTTCAACACAACAAATTTTATGTAAATTTACACCAAATTAATTAGGATTCATAAGATTTATTAACTAATGATACATACAACATTATTGGAATATGGAATAAATTACCATTTAGGTGGAGAATTTTAACTGAATTTATGCTTAATATTCATATTCATCATGTAGGATCTTTAAAATATTATTTCACTCAATTTATGAGATTTACATTCTCTTTGTTTAGTGTGCGTCTATATCTTAGTGTAAATTAACCGAACCTAGAATATTTCCTAAAGAAATTTTTAATCAGATGAGTCAATCTTTTTAATCACATGTCCTTGTATAAGTGTGAAACATATAGCTGTCAAAATGAGCTAAATTTATTGGTATGGTCCGTCTCCGTCTATAAAAAAAAAAAAAGTGAGTTGAATTGAATAATACAAGTTCATTTAAAAGGCGTTTCTATACGAGCCAGACCGCTTGACTTGTGGTTTTGACGGGTTGGACAACGGACGAAGCAAGTTGGTCCGCAGGCTTTTCTTCAAAAAAAAGTATTAATTTTTTATTTTATTTTTTAAAGTTAAATGATGAAGTAACGTATTCTTTTTTAAGTTGGATTGTAAGTAAAAATGTGATAACTAGAAATTTATGGATTCAATTCAATCTTAAATCAAGATACAAAATCACAAAATATTATACTAAATAAAATTGAGTTTTGAGAATGAGAATATACTGGTGTTGCCCACGTATTCACATGACTCCATGTGAGACTTATATATAAATTAAAGTCTTATATATAAAGAAAAATTCTAAAGCCATATGAATACAATTCATTCAAGAGGTCGGAGCTCCGTTAAAAACCTTGTTGGGCAAAATCCTCCTTAAGAGAAAAACCTCAATCAAGGAAAAGGGAACTCCTCTATTTATTAATGAGATGCTAACAATGAAAGCAATTGTGGCGGAGGTGAATTCCACCACATGTAGTGCTCATGGTTCTCCAGAAGCCAAGCCCCTGTATGTTCCAAAAACAATACTATCATTGAGGATCGCTTTCGTAACCGTGCCCAAGCAGTTCTTGATCAAATTCTGAATCCTCCACATCGGTATCCATATCTCCCCAACGCCCCAAAGCTGCCGCTGCCATGCGCTGGTACTTTAGCGATGAGGAATTCGCCACAGTGACTAAAGAGGGAAAGACGACATTATTCACCGTTGTGTTTAAAGGCCTAGGAAGACGAATATTCTCTTCGCTGCAGCCTTCCGCAAGGCTCTATCCAGTTCATCGACATCCTCCTCATAGGAAGGTGTAACACAGATCACTGATTTAAGCCGCGGAGGGTGGCCTTCATTGAGCGTAGTTGCAGACGTGTCCATGCTAACCCGTGTGTTATCTTCCTGAGCCAGCGAGCCATCCTCTTGATTGTCCGAGAAAGAAGGATCCAAAGCTTCAAAATGATTATTAGTCTCAACACCCGGTCTATCTTCCTGTGAACGTCTACGACGTCCCGTCTTGCGTCGAACCTCCCGAAATTTATTCTGATTTGAAGAAGGTTTATCCTTTGCCACTGGTTGCCGCTCCATCAGTGATGTTTTGGAAGCTCTATCCCGTCTGTTACAATTCTCCCAAGAATGACCAACCACCGAGCAATGACGACAGAACGGGGGTAATTTTTCATACTTGAAAAATGCAAACGAACGATGACCCTGACGTTCAATAAGGATACGATCCAAAGAGTCTTTAGAGCAATCAATTTCCACTAAAACCCTGATAAAATGGCCCATTGATCCATCAAGGCATCGCTCATCAATCTTGATTGGCGTCCCAAGTGCATGTGTCATGCCAAGGATTAAAGATTCCGTCCAATATTCATAAGGTAGTTCGTAGATGCGCACCTAGACCTGTGCCAGCGAGGTATTCACATGATATGGGTTGAAATCTTGCACTCATTTCGATAGTCGAAAAAAGCCCGGGCTCAGAGACCAAGTGGTCCTTTTTTATGCCAAATTTCGATCTGCCTGTGAGGCAAAGAATACATTATAGTAACCCAGACCCAGCGGGATTAACTTCCAGTTCTCCGTAGTCCCCCAAACCTTAGTGAGCGCAACTTCGAGATCGCTCAACATCCAAGGCTTATCCTTGCGAGCATATGTAGCACGACCAATGAAAGAATTGCGACAAAGCGCAACCCTACTTGCGTACTCCTCCTCATCCACTGAGATTGCCATGAAATCACATTTCTTGATTGGCATAAGGATGGTCTTGATATGTCTTGGATCCGAAACTCGTTGGTTATTGCTGGTAGGCGATGGACGGCCGTCTGAAAGGAGCGCTTGCTTGAAATTGGGTGTCGTGGCCGTGGGTGTTGCATCCTGTAACTATGGCTGGGGATTGTTGGCTAACCAATCTCGTAACCAGGGATGCTCCTGTACTAGATTGGCAATCTTTGTCAACTGCTCCAAGTCATGAGAGGAAAAGCGGTGGGAATCCATCGGTGATCGACAAACGGCGCAAAAACCCTAGGTGAAGATAACTAACTCCTTAATCGTCGGAGTCATTTTTTGATATGATTTGAAAGTGTGTGTGCGTGCAAAATTAGAGATGTTGTCTGTCGTGTTGGCACTGTCCAGACAACACTATGCAGCGAAAATTAAAAAGCACGTACTGAAAAATAGAAGTATTCAAAATTTGCATAGATTATAAAATAATCTATTTATAATCTATGTTGTCTACTATATAAAAATATGTGAAACGATTACAACCTCTTAGAGGTGTACAATAACACTACGAAAGTGTAAATGATTTACTAGATTCTATGAAACTATCTCCCTCATAGATCTATGCATATAACCTAGTAAATAAGACTATGTTCAAACATACTATTATTCGGGTTTACAATAATGTGAAGAACTACAAGAAGAAACAATAATTTTCCTAACTAGAAGCGTATATAGCGTTCAATAGTGTAGTGATCGATTTCAGCTTTTCTTCTTGTGTATCTTGTGTTGAGGCAGCTACGGTATTGATAGACATCAAGTACAAACTGCCTTCAACTCCTATGATCATCACAGCCGTGAGATCAAGCGGTTGTAATAACTTCTCTCCACCACTCCTTGAATGTAGGGACTTGTTATATCATGTCTAATAACTTCTCACTCCCACGCAGTGGCATGACTTGGTGTTGCCCACGTCTTCTAACTGCTCTGGGGACATCATTAGACAACAAGCGTAAGATCGGAGTTAGTGAGAAAAGGAAGGGCAAATTCTGATGTTGTCATAAGTGTTGGGAACATTAAACACAACACTCGGCTGTTAGTGTTGGATCATTAAACAAAACACTTATATCAACATCAACAATCTCCTCCAATTTGACCTTTCTACATCAACGCTACTGAAGTTCGCACAACAGATATATTGTCACAGAAATTTACACAATTGATATTTCAAAGTAATGAAGTAACAAGTTGTATAAGATAAAATTTAAAAGAAACAACATCTAAACCAAAATACTTGTTTAGATTAAAATAACTTAAACAAAAGTAAATCCTAAATAATTACAAAAAGTAAATAACAGAGTTTGAGAAATTAAATAAACATAAGTATAGAACTTTTACAACAGGGAATAAACTGAATTAACACTTGGGAAAGGATTGGGCTGAAATGTATTTCAGCTGCATCTCCATAATCTGCATATACTCCCCCATAGTGTAAGCTCTCCCCCTGTCTTCAATCAATTATCCAGATCACCATATAGATCCTGGATATCATGGTCATCTTCGGTCATTGCAGTGTCAGCAGCCTCATGAGTTCTCTCAGGAACAGCATCCGATTCATCTACAGGTGGAGCAACAATGTTAGTAGGTTGGTTGTTGTGTGAACTATCAGCTACTCCCCCTGTTGAAGTGGAAATAAGATCCATCCAAAATTTCTTTTGAATGAGAAGATCCTCCATAGAACTCTGCAAATTAACAATTGATCCCTGCAAAATATCAATATGCCTCATACTGTAATGGGAAGATAAATAAACAGAGGAGGCAGCTCCTTCTGGAGGCAATGTGGTATTGTGAATTGGATCATTTGCTGGAACACTGGGAACTGAGCTTGGGCCTGCACCATCATCAATCCTTCTCAAAGGAAGATCAACCACCCTTTCACCAAGAACTGATTTGATATGCTGAATCCGGGTATATAGTTGCTCACTACCTCATCTTCTGATCTTTCAAAGGCTTTGTCAACCAAGAATTTATACAAGAGGCAGGGATATGGCAGTATGCCTCTTCCAGACATATCAGACTTGAATGTCATCATATTTGTAAAGATAATTTGTCCTAGGTTGAATCTTTTCAAATGTCCAATTTTGTACATAAGTACAACTTGTTCTAAAGTGAGGGTGGTGTTGTTTGTAGTAGGCAGCCAATTGAAACAGACTAACTTATGCAAGACAGAGTATAGACTAGTCAATTTAGAGGCCAAAATTCTCCTTCTCCACTTAGTAATTACTCCCCCAATCAGGATACTGATCATCACATCATGATCTGTAACTACTGGATCCTCCATTATTTTAGTTTTCAACAGAATATTGATCATCCTAGGAGTAATCATAAGCTTATTTCCCCTAAACTAGAACTGTCCATATCTAGTGGAGTTAGAATCACCAGCACATTGAGAGATATTAGCATAAAACTCAAATATCCAGTCTACAATGTATGGACAAGCAAATTGTAAGGCATGCAGCAAAGATCTTTCCTTAAACCATTCAATCAGATTCATTTCTTCAAAGTCAGGAACTTTTATCAGCCTTTCACTCAATATTTGCCTAGTTCTAATGGTTCTATACTGAATACTGGATTTATCATTGTATTCTTCATCAGAATCGCTATTTCTATCATCAGAAGAAAGTAGTACCTCATTTTCATCCTCTTTAGAAGAATTGGATGATGATTCTGAATCAGAAGGCTCGGGTGTTGCCATCGGAGAGGCAACACTAGCGGTCTCTCGAAGCCGTTTTGATCTCCTCGTGCTTACTGGTGGAGTGGGTTCACTTTCCTCAGCTAGATCCTCAGCAACCTCTTCCACATCGTCCTCATTAACCTCTTTTTCTTCCTCTTGAACTACAGCCTCTTCAGGCTCTGTTTCTGGTTCTGGCTCAGAATCAGAAACAGCAATAGGTTCGGATGCATTCCCATCAGTTCTGGGCTTCTTTCCTTTGCCAGTGTAGTCAACATTTTTGCCCAGGTTCCTTTGGGACTTTCTTTTTCCTCCTGGCCATTTCCATGCAGTGGGAACAACAACCTTCTTCTTGCCCTTTTTCTACCGGTGCAATTTCTCGAATTTGGCAGTCAATACTTCATCATCCGAGGATTCCTGTCTATCATGCGTGTCCACATCTTGATTTTATGGAGCATCTTCCTTGAACATTGAGTTTTCCAGTGTTTCCCCTTCGAGCACAATCACAGGGTGTGTTGTTTTCAAACTTAGGGTTTCGAAGGCATCTTCAATGTGTTGAAAGGAGTGCCCGGAGGAAAGTTTAAGGTTACTGGAGCAGTTTCGAGTGTGGGAGCGTCGGATGAGGGCTCATTTTGTGGCTTAGAGGCCGAGGTTGCAGCAACAGCGTTCGCATTCGCAATTTCTGTGCGAATGTCGAAGGGATTGTATGGTACGATTTCAAGAGGGGATGTTTGTGAGGGTGTCTATTCATCTACGTATGGAATGACGATGGTTCCTACGGTGAATGATGGAGAGTTTGGTGAGTTTGAGGATGCCATTTCTGTGAGAAGGTTTAGAGGGTTTGGAGAGTTTTTCTTGCTGGAGCTTGAATTCGTTTGTGCAGCTGAGTCCTGAGAATTTTGAGACATAATAGAAGTTGTACACACAAATCAAGGCAAAAATTAGATTCCAGAGAAACCTTTCGAGTTCTATGGATAAAAGCAAGACAAAATTCAAAATAGAGTGAGCCTTAAAGTGATGTGACATTGGCTGTAGACATCCTTGAGTGCTGTAAATAAATTTAAAGCAGTAATTACCGTGCTTAAACGAGTTAACAATGCCCTTAATGTATTTACCAACACTTATATGGAGAATTGAAAAGTGGGAGATACACGATTCTGAGAATGAGGGAAGTAAAGTAGTGGAAGTAACTTCCCCACTAATTTGATCGTGTGAAGTTGGGAGAATAAAATTCTGAAAATTTAAAAACAATTAAATGTGGAATATATAATAACTGAAATAATAAAATAAGGTAAGACTTAGTCAATTAAATATTTAAGATAATAATATTTAATAATTATCAAAAATAACAAAATTCCTAGAAAATTGGGATAAGGATCTGAGTTTACGAGTGTTTCGACTAATGTTGGCATTCTATACACCTCAACATAGTTTTTTTCATGATTTTACATCATATGTGTTGTTCTAATTTATTTTCTTTTCTATCACACTTCACATTGATCCATCTTTTGAAAAGAGTGCATCGTAGTAGCGAACTTCGTGCCCCATAGTTACTCAATGGATTTGTGAATATATTGATTCAATTTATATCACCTTTTGAAAAGAGATCATCGTAGTAGTGAGCTCTGTGTCCCATAGTTACTCAGAGATCATCGTAGTAGTGAGCTCTGTGTCCCATAGTCATCAAGAGCTTTGGTGAAAATATAAGCCAATTGTTTTTCAGTAGATATGTACTCCAACTTAACAACTTCCTTTTCAACAAGATCTCTAATGAAGTGATGCCTTATACTTATGTGCTTTGTTAATGAATGTTACACTGGATTTTTTGAAATATTTATAGCACTTGTATTATCACAGTACACAGTCAACACATCACTAGGTAAGCCATAATCATGAAACATTTTTTGTAACCATAATAATTGAGTACAACAACTCCCTGTTGCAATGTATTCTGATTCAGCTGTTGATTGAGAAACACAGTTTTGTTTTCTACAATGCCAAGAGATCAAGTTATTTCCCATATAAAAGCAACCACCACTTGTGCTTTTCTTGTCATCACAATCACCTGCCAATCTGCATCACTATACCCTATTAAGGTACAGTTTGTATCTTTGCTATACCAAATGCCTAAATCACATGTACCTGCAACATACTTAATGGTTCTTTTAACAACATTCATATGTGATTCTTTGGGGTTAGCTTGGTATCGGGCACATAAACATACACTAAACGTGATATCAGGTCTAGTAGAGCTCAAATAGAGAAGACTACATATCATTGATATGTAAAATGTTGGGTCAACATTCTGGCCAACATTGTCTTTACTCAGTTTCTGAGTTGATCCCATAGGTGTTTTCATGTGTTTAACATTCTCTATACCAAACATTTTTACAAGATTCTTAGCATACTTACTCTGTGAAATGAAAATACCATCCTTTTGTTGTTTAATTTGTAGTCCTAAGAAATAATTTAGATCACCAACCATGGATATTTCAAAAGTAGATGTCATTTCATTCACAAAATGTTTGAGCATATTATCACATGTAGATCCAAATACTATATCATCAACATAGATTTGAGCAATCATAATAGCATTTTTCTCATGTTTGATGAACAGTGTTTTGTCTGCTTCTCCTCTTACAAAGTCAAACTCAAGCAAGAAATCAGTTAGTCTTTCATTCCATGCTCTAGGTGCTTGTTTCAAGCCGTATAGAGCCCTTTTCAATTTAAAGACATGATCAGGAAAATCAGGGTTTTCAAAACCTTTTGGTTGTTCAACATAAGCTTCTTCCATAAGAATGTCATTTAAAAAAACATCTTTAACATCCATTTGGTGCAGTTTTATATCAATATAGCATGCAATGGAAAGAAATAGTCTAATGGATTCAATTCTAGCAACTGGAGCAAATGTTTCATCAAAGCCTACACCTTCTACTTGTGTATAGCCTTGAGCAACCAATCTAGCTTTGTTTCTAATAATGTTTCCCATCTCATCAGTCTTGTTTTTAAAGATCCATTTAGTCCATATAACATTAACATGGTCTGGTCTAGGAACTAATGTCCAAACATCATTCCTAACAAACTGACTTAGTTCTTCATGCATGACTTCAATCCAATTTTCATCATCTAATGCTTCTTTAACAGTTTTAGGTTCAATCTCAGAGTGATATCATTCATGATTTACTTTACAACACAGTCATGACATACATATAGATCTTACCACATCCTTTGAGTTCATACCCATCCTTCTTCTGGTTTGAACACCTGTGGATTGTTCACCAATGATTTGATCATGTGGGTGATACTTCTGAATCCTTATTGATTAGTGTGAAAATTGCTTGAAATTCATGTGTTTATTTTACATAATTTTGAGGGTTTTGTTGCATTATTCACACTAAATTGACTAATTGCACTTGAAATGAGAAAGGTATGTGTTTTGTTATTTTTTAGGTAAATTGAACTTATTTGGAAGCAAAATACGTGCCTGGGAATTCATGAAGTCAAGAGGACAACTGCACCATTGGATGCGTCTCGAAAAACTGAGTGGAATGAAAAAAAGAATCAAGTCAATCGGAGGTCGGAAGCTCAAGATATGATCAAAACGATAAAGTGCGGAATTGTAGCAGAATCCACTCGGGCAGCCGAGTCAACCCACTCGGTTGACCGAGTGAAATCTGCTTCCAGGTCAGTTTCTGGACTTCCAACTCACTCGGTTGGCCGAGTCAAACCACTCGGTTGACCGAGTCAACTTGCTGATGCGCGAAAAATCGAGAATTTTAAAGGATTTCAAGGGCCTAAGTGCAAATCTCGTCTCAAGAATTCTTCCAAGCTATAAATAGCTCCCCAAATCAGATTATTTAGAGGCTTGGCCTCACTTTTTCACACACTAAACCCTAGTTTCATTCTTAGATAGATTTTCAACATATTTTGCAAGTTTAATTCCATAGATTAGCTTCAAATTTAGTATTTAGGTTGGGTTCTTGAAGATTTTGGCTACATTCACTTGTAATAGCTTAGATTGTTGAAGAATCATCAAGGTGACTTCCACCCAAACTCTCTCTTTTCTATAATATTGTTATTTTCATGTTTATTTTTAGTTTTCTTGTTGTTTTAGCCATGGGTGTTTTCTCAAACACCATGGGCTAAGCTTTTTATGCTTTGGGTGTTTGAAACCATGTGACTATTGAATGTGTGAATTGTTTAGACTTTGATTATTGTTGATATTTGGATTATTGATTCTCTTATTGGATTTTATTGGTGCTTTGTGTATTTGCTTCTATTAATCCATATTTTGAGGCATGTTTAGCGTAGACGAGAGTTACATGAACATGTTTAAATTTATAGTGTGAGTTGTTGGTATACAAATGCGTTTATTATATTTTTAATTCGTCGAGAGAGAGTTAATCGTATTAGAACCCCATTAGGAGACATTAATTACTTGAATGGTTATTTAGGTAGTTGATGAGGATTAGGAAGAGGTCTTATTACCGGGTTTGGGAACACCTTAGACGTAAGGCTATAGTACCCGAAGGGAAACGATTTTCATCCTAGCATCTTGATGCTCCTAGAAAGTCCAAATTGAAGCATAAAAAGGTATAAACAATCCCACTCGATTTCACTAGGTAGAGAACACCTGAAGCATTCACACACTTGCACTTCTTCGAATCTAATTCGTGGTTGTTCTTTGTCTTGCTTGTCAATTTCTTGTTTTGTGATTTAGTAGTTTGATTACTTGTTAGCCTTTAGATTGTGTTTAGTTTAATTTATTGTCTTTAGATTATTGTTTAGCTTTAGTTTTGCATTCAAAAACCGAAACCGTAGTTACATTAGTTATTACAACACAAAACTCTAGGGATCCATTGCACAAACTCACCTCCTAGGTCGAAACTACTTGGTCGAATACTTCAATTACTACTACGAACCCTTATGCTTGAGGGGAAGTAGTTAGTCAACACTTAGTGACCAAAAATTCGTTCAAGTCAATGGCGCCGCTGCCGGGGAGGTGACATAGTGCTATTAGTGGGACTTAGAGTTAGTTGAGTACTAGTGTTAGCTACATTACTTGCTTTATTTTATTTTCTTTTTATTTTGAGAAATTTGATACTTTGGTTCTTTGTAGGTGTGCACTTCATTGAGATGGATGGATATAATCAATACCCATTGAATCATTGCTATGATCAACATGGTATGATTTATCCTCCACAACACCCATATCACCCATATCCATATCCTCTCCCACCACCTCAAGAGGTGTATCGTCCACCTCCTCCTCCACTTATGGAAGAGCTTCATCAAGTACATTATCAAGAGTGGGAAAGCAATGAGTTTTGGCCACAGGGTAGGACTACTATCGAAAAGCTCCTTATTGCACACATGAAGGAGAGAATGGATGTAAAGAGATATCCACTTGAAGACATGAGCATGAGAAGGAGCTTAATGGTGATTGAAGATGGCAAAGAGGAATGTCCTTTGATGGACATGAGCTACAAGGAACAAGAAAATCAAGAAGCATCACAAGATGAGTTGGAGAGCAAAATGAGCATTTCTAAACCTTTAAACTCTTCAATTTGCACTTTATTTGATATTGATGCTTCTATTGATTTCATTTTGCCTCTTAATCACTTTGACTCAAAGAAGGAAGTTGAGAAGTGGTTGGGTATTGGTATTCTTGAGGAAAGAGGAAAAGCTTTGAAAGAAATGATGGAGAAAGAGACAAGCGGTTGGCCTACTATTCATAAGAGTCTCCTTGACTTTGAGGCCAAAAAATTGAAATACAATGGCAAGGAGACTCGATATCCATGGCCTTTTCGATGAGCACATTAATTTCCGTCCGGCTTGAAGACGTTAAACTTAGCGCTAAATGGGAGGCAACCCATTCTTTATTGCTTTCTTTTATTTTTAGATTTGTAGCTTGTTTGATCTTTTGTTTAGTTTTTGTTTTGTAGGTTGAGTGTTGTGTTGGTGGTCAAGGATGAGAGATATGCATGGTGGAGCTCAAGGGTAGTGGTGCTTTGGTGCTAAAGGTTCAAGGGACAAATTCTAAGGTAACACACTCATTCCCAAACTTTGCATTCAACTAGAGTTTCATTTAAGTTTGGGGGGGTTTCATGTGTTTCCTTCATTTATATTGCACCGTTGTTCCTAGTTTTGGTGATTGATTATATTGTGGATTGTTGGTATTTGAGGCGTAATTGATGGTGATTGTTAGTTTTTGAGATTTGGTTGAGCTTGTTGGTATTGATTGATGCTTGCTTGTTCACTTGATTTTGTGAAAGTTTGTGCTTGGTTTGGTGCTTTTGATTCATGATTAGACAAGCCCGTGAGCTTTAGAGCCTTAGACTTTCATATATTATGGTCTATTTTCCTTCATGTGAGTATCATTCATGCTTGTGTGCTCTAGAACTTGCCAATTGTCTTGTTTGAGGCTACTATTTGTGTGAAATCTTTGGAAGTGATATAAGGCCATCTTTGTTTTGAATAGTCACTTGACCAAATTTTCCATACCAAATGAAATGTTTCCGTAGTTAGCCACTTTGAGCCTATTGACCTATATTCTTTGGCAACCTACAAATTTAGCCTATTTGTCTATCTTTTGTGAGCCTAAATTTTCCTATGAACTAGTGGAGCTTGAATATTGACAAATGTGGTTGAATTGAGGTGAAATGTGAATTTGGTGGATTTGTTTGGTTGAAAAGTGAAAAGAAAAAAAAGAGAAAAAAGATGAATTGTGAGTTGTGAGTTGTGCAAAAAAAAAAAAAAAAAAAAGATTGAGTTGATGAGAAAAGAAAAATCGAAAAAGAAAACTCTCTTGTGCACAAAAATTTGGTAGAGCTTCAATTCAAAAGTGTTGGTTGGTTGATGGTGAAGAATGTGCTTAAAAAGAAAAGAATTAAGTAAATTATGTGAGATAGAGAACTTTGAGTTGCAACTTGATCAATTGCAACTTTCCTTCTTGCTCCATTAGTTTATGAGTCACTTTATCCAAATCTTCCCTACCTTAACCAAAGAGCCTACATTACAACCAAATGTGAAGTCCTTATTGATTCATTGATTGAACACTTTCATGTGGTGGAGAACTTAGACATTTGGCAAGCATATGGTGGTGCACTTGTGTGATTTGATTTTGAGAGCATACATTTCCTTAATATACACTTTGAGTGATGAGAGATACACTTACTTGTGAGGAAATTGTGAATTGAGCACTTAATCTTGCATTGATTTGAGCATAACTTGTGAACTTGTTTGTGGATTTTTGTACCTCTTGGCTTGACTAGATTGAGGAAAGTTGACAATCACTCATTCAATTTTGATTGAATTTCTTCGCAATCCTCCCACTTGTTCTATATTTCTTTCGTTGCTCGGGGACGAGCAACACTTTAAGTTTGGGGGGGTTGATTAGTGTGAAAATTGCTTGAAATTCATGTGTTTATTATACATAATTTTGAGGGTTTTGTTGCATTATTCACACTAAATTGACTAATTGCACTTGAAATGAGAAAGGTATGTGTTTTGTTATTTTTTAGGTAAATTGAACTTATTTGGAAGCAAAATACGTGCCTGGGAATTCATGAAGTCAAGAGGACAACTGCACCATTGGATGCGTCTCGAAAAACTGAGTGGAATGAAAAAAAGAATCAAGTCAATCGGAGGTCGGAAGCTCAAGATATGATCAAAACGATAAAGTGCGGAATTGTAGCAGAATCCACTCGGGCAGCCGAGTCAACCCACTCGGTTGACCGAGTGAAATCTGCTTCCAGGTCAGTTTCTGGACTTCCAACTCACTCGGTTGGCCGAGTCAAACCACTCGGTTGACCGAGTCAACTTGCTGATGCGCGAAAAATCGAGAATTTTAAAGGATTTCAAGGGCCTAAGTGCAAATCTCGTCTCAAGAATTCTTCCAAGCTATAAATAGCTCCCCAAATCAGATTATTTAGAGGCTTGGCCTCACTTTTTCACACACTAAACCCTAGTTTCATTCTTAGATAGATTTTCAACATATTTTGCAAGTTTAATTCCATAGATTAGCTTCAAATTTAGTATTTAGGTTGGGTTCTTGAAGATTTTGGCTACATTCACTTGTAATAGCTTAGATTGTTGAAGAATCATCAAGGTGACTTCCACCCAAACTCTCTCTTTTCTATAATATTGTTATTTTCATGTTTATTTTTAGTTTTCTTGTTGTTTTAGCCATGGGTGTTTTCTCAAACACCATGGGCTAAGCTTTTTATGCTTTGGGTGTTTGAAACCATGTGACTATTGAATGTGTGAATTGTTTAGACTTTGATTATTGTTGATATTTGGATTATTGATTCTCTTATTGGGTTTTATTGGTGCTTTGTGTATTTGCTTCTATTAATCCATATTTTGAGGCATGTTTAGCGTAGACGAGAGTTACATGAACATGTTTAAATTTATAGTGTGAGTTGTTGGTATACAAATGCGTTTATTATATTTTTAATTCGTCGAGAGAGAGTTAATCGTATTAGAACCCCATTAGGAGACATTAATTACTTGAATGGTTATTTAGGTAGTTGATGAGGATTAGGAAGAGGTCTTATTACCGGGTTTGGGAACACCTTAGACGTAAGGCTATAGTACCCGAAGGGAAACGATTTTCATCCTAGCATCTTGATGCTCCTAGAAAGTCCAAATTGAAGCATAAAAAGGTATAAACAATCCCACTCGATTTCACTAGGTAGAGAACACCCGAAGCATTCACACACTTGCACTTCTTCGAATCTAATTCGTGGTTGTTCTTTGTCTTGCTTGTCAATTTCTTGTTTTGTGATTTAGTAGTTTGATTACTTGTTAGCCTTTAGATTGTGTTTAGTTTAATTTATTGTCTTTAGATTATTGTTTAGCTTTAGTTTTGCATTCAAAACCCGAAACCGTAGTTACATTAGTTATTACAACACAAAACTCTAGGGATCCATTGCACAAACTCACCTCCTAGGTCGAAACTACTTGGTCGAATACTTCAATTACTACTACGAACCCTTATGCTTGAGGGGAAGTAGTTAGTCAACACTTAGTGACCAAAAATTCGTTCAAGTCACTTATGGAGGGAGTTTTTTTGGAGATTATACAGTTTTTCAGGATTTGTATTATCAGATGATTCCTCTGGTGTGTCATCATTCTTCTCAACATTCTGAACTTGTTCAACATTTTCAGTATTGACTGGAACATCAATCAAATCTGAAATGTCTTCATCTTCAATGCTTTTACCTGTAATGCTTGTATCATCATCAAAAACAACATTTACAAATTCTTGTACAGTATTAGTCCTAAAGTTATAGATTATGTAGGCCTTGCTATTTCTTGAATAGCCAAGAAAGAATCCTTTGTCACTCTTTGAATCAAACTTATGTAACTGATCCCTGTCATTCAAGATGTAGCAAACACAACCAAAAACATGGAAATATTTAAGGTTATACTTTCCTTTTGGAGTCAAAACCCTGTTGCTCATAAACGAGCAAAACACATCGACATTGATTGCCATTTTGTTCGCGAATTGGTCTCATCTGGTCACCTCATCACCAAGTTCGTCCCATCTACTCTTCAGGTCGCCGACGTCTTCACCAAGAGTCTTCCTCGCCCCAGTTTCGAGTTATTACGTTCCAAGCTATGTGTTCGATTGCATCCACAACATCGCTTGACGTGGGGTAATAGGGAATAATAATATATGAATAATATATAATAGGAAATAATAATATAGGAATAATATATTTTAATTTAGTTCATATCTTTGTATATATGGTTATTGTATTTGCCTTAATTATCTCTTACCTTAATTATCTCTTTGTAAATACTCTTATAAATAGTGAATCATTCCTATCACCTCATTAACGGTGATCACATACCTATTCTCACAGAGTGGTTGTGGATATGAATCGTAAGATGGAAGACAACCAAGGGAATGAGAATCCTCCACCACAAAGGGAAGAGGAAGACCAAAACAATCAAAGAGAAATTCCTCTAGTGGGCAATCTACCAAGGGAACATCCTCAAGGGGTTACTTCAGATGTTGAGAGAAAAACAATTTGAAGGACGCACGGAGGAAGGATTTGAAAAGGACCCCAATGAGCATTTGGCTCAATTTTTTAAGATAGTCGATACTCTTAAGCAAAATGGAGTATCGAACGTTGCCAAAAGGTTGAGACTATTCCCATTCACGCTATCCGGGAAAGCAAAAGCATGGCTACAAACTAGCATCCCGACCGGAGAAGTGAAGACGGAAGATTTAAAGAAGAGATTCCTCCTCAAGTATTATCCACCACCGAAAACAATGGAAGCCAAGTAAAATATCTCCCAATTAAAGCAAGGGGTGAACGAAAGCATGAAAGAAGCATGGGAAAGATTTACTAATCTTCTCATAACATGCCCCCAACATGGTTTTCCATTGAAGAAAACCACTTGTCGGTTGTTGTTGGGAATTATTCCAATACCCAAGAGACTTTCGAGAATCTTTTGAGACTCCTTTAAAATTACCAGGGATCTATTTGAGACGTAATTTAAATATGAATTATCATAAATCTAATTTCATAATTTAAACAAATTAAATCAACTAATTCATGTAATGAATGCACGGTAAAATAATTAAATCCCTAAACATGGATTACGTGTTTACCTTTGAATCGGAGAGATATCGTTGAGAAAAGTAACAACTTCAACCTAATTACCTTCTCAAGTATTCCCTAAGTCCTAGGCCGTTGATCCGGTGGGAGATCTCACGGACTATTAACTCTCAAGGAAGAATTAATTTTATCTTATTGCACACATTGTAATTCTGAAAATTACAGATCTCTCTTTTCTGTATTGTTCGATTATTTGAGTACCGATTTTTTCTTCTCATTTTATAAGAGAGAATCTATTTTTTTCATCACTTACAAGAAAGAAATATTGACCGGTTAATTTATCTTGAAATAATATAGAAATAATATCTTTCTTCCATAAATATCTCTCTCAAATTTCTTGCAACAAAATTAATCATTATCTTTTAATTACCTTAATTAATAGACTTTTATAGGCTACTTGAGGGGCCTTTAGGAGAATTAGGATTAGACCTCCCAATGGGCCCAAAAATCAATATTGAGCCACAATATTTTTCCGGCCCATTAATATTAATTCATTCCACTATAGAATTAATATTGCACTATCCATCCTAACATATATTACGAAATATGGCTCCCGGTTAGTATTTATGTGTTTAACATTCAATGTCCATTAATTAATTTAAACTATTGAATGCTTTAATTAATTAATATCTTTTATTCCTCGGAGTAAGGACAACTCAACATTATTATTATACCGGAAATAAATTCCACTGATCAGATTTGATATGATAAACCTTATGAGCCTACCAAGGGGACATAATCAACTTGACACTACTCCAAGACACGATTCTATGTATTAATTTTGGCGATTTGTCCTACAATTAATAATATTGCCCAAAATACAAAGTATTGAATCACATTGATTATTTACCCATAATAAATCAAAGCAATACTTCTTAACTACAAACAATCCCATTTAAGTGACAAAGATTAAGAAATCAACAACCACTGAGGTCTAATTCTTTCTTCCTTAAGTCAGTCTAGAAGAATTGCCTCTTTATAGGTCCTATTCAACACATCATAATGCACTACTGTAATCTCTTGGTCAAGATAAACCAATCCGAGCCTTACACCTACCAATGGATTGTTCAATTCCATCTAAGTTGTGAATCAATTGTACTTATATACAAGGAACTGACAATGTGATCTTCTACACACAACATTGTGTACAATGTAAAGTACATCTGAACGTTTATGCAATAAATAATTAACATTCATTATATTTAAAGAAACCAGTGATAAAAAAAATTATTCTCATTTGATAAGTGCAAAAATCAGTCTGTATACATAAGTAACACTAAAAGCATACTTGCTAGTATAACCATAACCCTTTTGTGGATTGAGAGAAGAAGATCAGCAACATCTTGATGCTTATGCGGGAGGATCAACTTGGCTTAAGTTGACGGATGAGATAAAGGAGATCATGGAGGGTATAGCCAACAATGCTTTCAAAATGAGAATAGATCGTGGAGCAAGGCATAGAGTGGCGAATGTGAATGAGGTGGACAACATGAAAATGATGGTTGCTACTTTGATTGAAAAAATGAATGTATTATCAAAAAATCAATCAAGAGATAGTTTACCACCACTAGTCCAAGAAAAACCTCAAATGAGTCAAATGGAAGAGGTGAATTAGATGGGTCGACCTCAATACCAACGAAACTATCAACAAAACTTTCAAAGTGGCCAACCGTATCAAACTCCACAACAAAACTAGTTTCAAGGAGGACAATCATCATCATTTCAAGGAAATCAAGGACAACTAGCCCAAGGGGGATCTCTATTCAATACCAAGGCAACCAAAACCAAAATTTTCGGAGGAATGACAACTTGACCAACTCTAACCGAAGGGCTGCGGTACCATACCCACCTAGTTTTGATCCCGGGGCAAAGCCTCCAAGTGGTTGTTCGATTTAACAACATTGAACTTAGCGAGATTTTTTAAGGAAGATCCACCTCGGTCTTCTGAGAATCGAGATGTGCAAGCGGTGAATGCACTTGATGCATGTAAACATTGTGATTTTCTATGCCGAAATTATATGATACAAAAAACATTTGAAATATATATACACATTTCGCCAATTGCTACGATAATTTTTTCTTTCGTTCTTGCTATACTTTCTTGGCACTCCAGTGATATATATTCAAGAAACGTCTCGGTTCGCCTTGAGAAAAATACACGTGCTAGTATTGTTGTTATTCCACTATTGTATCCTGAGAAACAAACGCTCTATTTTTCACTAGTACCGAGAGTGAGGGGCGTAATTTTTTATTTAAGGAAATCTTATTTACACGAACCTCGATTCCTTAAAAAAATTCATATATCCAACACGAGGCACCAATGATTAACAAACTTTGATTTGAGGTACTTGATCGAAATCCAATAGACATAATTAGATGTCTTGATGGGTCGATGTCTAGTTTGCTTTTTGAAGGAAAGACAGTTGTTCTTGGTGGAGACTTCAGACAAATTATTCCTATTATTTAGAAGGGTTTTAAAGAAGTTATAGTTCACTCTACCATCAATTCATCTTATTTGTTAGAACATTGTAATTTTCATTATTTATGCAATTCAAACCCATAATATGCAACCAATATAAAGAAATATGCAGAATTTATGTTTGTCCTTCCGCAATAATCTTAAGTATGCAAAAAATCTTATTTCTTTCTGCAGAATACTTATTTCGTATTTTTGTTCTACATTACTTGGTGTCATATTATTGTTGTTTCTGTATTCATTAACAACAAAAACAACAAAATTAATTGAAAAAAACATAATTTATAAAGTATATGTTACAATATTCATAATTTTCATTAATTTAGGAAATCTTTAATTTCGGAAAGTCTTAATTGATGCGCAATTTTCGAAGAGCTGATACACACCGATTTAAATTTTAAAACTAATTGACTTTCTAAATATTAAATTCATAATTTACATTTATGTTACATTTTGATCTTAATTTGAAACTATTTTAAACCATGTCCTTATTTAAAAAATCACTAGGTGGAAAGACCTAATATGTGAAATCCCCTATCTCTAAACTCTAAAATACAGTTTTTCATACTCTATTTTAAAAACCTTCTCCAACCATAAAACTTTATATCTTACTTTATTTATTATTTTATTCATTTTCAATATACTACCATCATTAAATTATATATTTATCTTCATATTTAAATTAATTCATAGAATTAAATATTCAATTAATAAATTAAATATTATTGATTTTATCAAAATCATAAAATGTAAATAATTTATAATTTTTACATATTAATTTTATTTAAATATAAAATTATGAAACAAATAATGACGTAAAACGATACATGTGAGTATAATCTAATACAACACAATTACGTTTAAAATAGACTTAATTAATTTGACCCGTTTTTTAGTGGAACTTCTCTATCTGGATCCAACATTTCGTCGTACTAGTGTATCGTTTTTATTTGTATTTGTATTTCATTTTAGTTTGTGTTCACTTATTTTAAGATGTCGGTGTTATATGTAGCTAGGTAATGCATGTATGTCCGTTTTAATATGTAATGTATTTCATATTTAATTAATATATAATGTATATTTTATTGTATTTTACGATTTTTTTTTTGTTGATAATAATAATACACACACAAAAAAAAATTACACAATTAATATTATATTATAAATTAGTATAACAATAGAATTGTAATTATATTTAATAAATTATTAATATAGAATTGTAAATATTAATAAAATAATAGATATAAAATATAGAGTTTTGAATAGTGAACTTCATATATGAAGTTTGCTATTCAAAACTCTATTTCAAATTTTCAAAATAGAGTACGCACGGTTGGAAGGAGCAAAACTCTATTTTTGAAGTTAAACTTCATTTCCACCCTACCGTTGAAGATGCTCTTAACGGGTTATTGAGTTACCTTTTAATTTTATCATGCTTAACGAGTTGACACGAACACGACACAAAATTTTCGTGTCATTCAGGTCGACATGATAACGACACGAACACGATAAAATTAAGCACTAACCCGTAATTTTCGTGTCGAATTTGTATCGTGCTATCGCGTCGTGTCGAAAATTGTCATCCCTACTTAAAATGGATCTTGAGATAAATGGGCTACTATTATTATGAACATAGTCCTAATTTATCTCATGCCACTTTTAATTTATTTTTTAGAGCTTAGTATTCTCGATCACATGATCGACTAATTCGAGGGATCAATTTCACCGATATTTAACGTAAACTCCAATTATATAGCCAGGTCCAACAATATAATAATAATAATAAAATTGTAAATATAAATCAAAATTTTAAAACACATACTTACACTATGTCTCATTTTAGATTCTATCATATTTTAAAAAAAAATAAACTCTCCAACAAAAAACTTGAGATCCACATAATATAGTATTATAACCTTATAAGTCACACATAATTGAGATATTGTGTATATGCAAGTCATTTTAGATAATTGTATGTGATCCAAAATAGTGAGACAATGAAGATTTGAGGAAATCTTGAAATGGGGTATAACTTTAAATAGACTAGTTTGTCATTTATTCTTCAATCCGACTTTTGGGACCCCAAAACTTTATTCCCCCACCCACCTCTAATTCCCATATACTCTATATTTAATAATAACTTACTAGTCTATTATGCCATTATGACTAATTGGCCATCTCTATAAGAATACAAATTTTGGATTGATAATATCACTAATTTATACTATTACTATTACTATTGCATATATAAATGCTATGGGTTATCACAATTATCAAGTATTGATATTTGAATAGTGGCAACAAAACATTCGTTAAAATTAAATTAGTGGAATTATTGAAAACATAAAATTGAAAATTATCGTAGAAGTTACATACACGGAATAAAGAGAAGGAAAATAATCCTTGTTTTGCCACCAATTTGAAAAGATAAGATCGTGAACCGATTTTGTGTGAAGAATCTCAAATGCATTGTCAATTCCAGGACCCCCCCTACAAAAATATCATATTACTATGTAATAGAATGATGTACAGTCACTCACTAGTTGATTGAGGGTATTTATAATCGAATTTCGATGACAGAGAAAATAATACTTTGAAGAGATACTTTCATGTGTTAAAATGACTAAACATGTCATATTGACTAAACACTTAATTAAATCAACTGTATTAACACAGTGCATAAGGGAAATTTAATTATGGGCCTTAGATATTGAGTATTGAGAATTGGATTTGGGTGGTCTGTCCAATTTTGTGATTTTGAGTAGAATGAGATGTGCACTAATTTTTTCGAATAACGAAAATGAGCTTGTGAAATACGTTTTATTCGACCCAACGTAGAGGTTTAAGTCCAGGATTAAGATACGTTCTTTCACCGCTGTAATTGTTCAGGTGTGACTCTTAGGGCGTGTTTGTTTTGAGATTATGTAGGATGAAGGAAATTTGGATGGAGAAATTTTGATAAATAGTGATTTTAAATGTGTGTTTTGAGATTTTGAGTAGAATGAGATGTAACTTTATGTTAAATCAAATGTGTCAAAGTACATAATTTTGTATTATATAATGTAACTTCATGTCAAATCAAATGTGTACAAGTGAGTGATGTTGTATTAGGATATATATTTACTTTTAGGGGTAGATGTAGTTGCATGAATGATGAAATTCAGATGTTAAATCTTGAATTATAACAAGACGGGGAATGTTACATCCCACATCCGAACGTGTGAGTTCCAAAACAAACACCCCCTAAGTGGTCAGCCACCCACCCGAAAGACCTTAAATATTACTAATATATTGACGTGAATGACATTTATAATCTGAGTTAATTATAAGACCCCTCACTTGTGTGGATAAATCACTTGGAAAAAATTTGAGCCTGATTCATTTATTAAACGAGTCGAGCTTTAGTAGATCAAATCGTAAGTTCCTGTCGAGTAGCTTGATTCATTCTCACCCTTACTCATTACGCATATAATATTTTGCAAAAAATTAATAGACAAACTTTCGAAAAGGAGGAAGTATGATTTACTTGTGATGGAATTGACATGTAAATAATTATATATGAAACCTTATCGATATAAAATCGTAGCAATATAAAAGTAAATATTATTGATAGTGATACTATATTGTTAAGCAAAATGGAAGATATAGTTGATGGTAATTGCATTGAGGGACCACTTGAGAGGGGAAATTTAATTTAATTTAATTCGAAAATGAATCCTTAACCAAAAACATGTCCCATTACGTCTGTTGTTCCCCCAAACTCAAGGACGGAGCCACACTGGGCCCAGAGGGGTCCAGTGGCCCCCCACTCATTTTTTATTTTATTATATATGTATATATGATATATTTTTTTAATAATTATATGTATTATTTTTTAATAATTCTTTTTATTATATATATATATATAAATAAATATATTATTTTCATTTTAAGAAATACATATTAAATTTAGACGGAACAAAAAAAGAATGCTTGTATACAAAGTTTGAAAGGAATAATTTTATTTTTTTTCTTTTTTTCATGTATATTCTTTTTAAATTTATATCATTATAATCCAATTTTTTAACTTTTTTTAATAGAGACAAATTGATTGATGGTGTATTTGAAAGTATTGTCTAAATTTTTTCTATGATTCACAAAAATGTTCTTAAAATTGAACAATATTAATGATGTTTTAAAAAAAAAAAAAAATAGTTTTGTGTTTTAAATTTTTTGTATTATTTTAAAGACATTTAATGTTCAACTAATAAACTATTAAATTATTTTGCTTCATTTAAAGTTGGAACTATTAAAACTTCTTACAAAACATAATGAAAGTCAGTTTGTTTATAAATTTTGATAAGTATAATTAATGCATATTATTTTATCTTTAAAGTAATGTTAATCGGGCCCCCCACCCGAGATTTTCTGGCTCCGTCACTGCCCAAACTCATCCCAATTCTAGTTGCCCAAAAATTTGGAAAACTCCCATCCCTTTTGGGGTGCTGTAGTGTTTGTGGTATAACCGTAACTCCTAACCGTCTCTACATGAAAAGTGTATTCACATTTTTAGCATACATTTTTTATTAAAGAATATAAATATTATAGGATTGTTGTGAGATAAAAATAAAATAATTATTTTCATAAACGAAAATAAATACACTTTTAATGGACAAACAAATAAAAACTACTTTTGTAAGTATATTATTTTCTAGTTATTTTTAATACTTTACTTTTCGCCGGCATTATTTTTATGTGTGCATTGACATACAAAAAAAAGTTAAAAATTTGTGTTTTACGAGGTATTTTTGTAAATCTTTATATACGAAGTAACAAATTTAATTGAATCGTATATGTGTGTGAGTGTAAAAGTAATAAAATTTTGTATAAATTTATAAATATTGTTATAAAAAATTTATTAAATGTTTTTTATTTTAAAAGTGTATAGATTATTTTATGAAAATAATTGCGGAATGAAAGAAGTATAAAGATGATTTCATATATTGATGATCATAATAAATGGTAAAGTTGGTAGATTATAGGCCCGTTTAAATTTGGACTTTTTTTATCAGGATCGGTTAGCCTGCGGGCTAAACGGACCAGCCCAAACTACTATGTATTTTTTTTATAATGTGTGTATACATTTAAATTTTGGTCCAATGAACATCCCATAATTTTTTTTTTTTTTTTAAGGGTTACGAGAATAATAGAACAAGACCATCTTCAACTTAGAAGGATCAAATTGACAACTGCTCCATCCCAATCGTGGGGAAGTGAAAAGACGAGTGCGACCTATGCCCACAAATACGACCAGGTCTCCATTCTCAAAACGAGATAAATACTCTACACTAAGGTATATTCGCGTCAAGAAACACAGAGAAAAAAGAAAAGATAAAGGTCCACCAAAAGCAATATCCAAACCACTAAGAACAACAAAGGACCCATGCAGGGAAGAAAAAATGCACTAGGCAAGGAAACCACTCAAAGCGGAGGAAAATACCAACAGGAACTGAAAATAAAAACAAGTTAAAATACTAAAAAAAAAAAAAAAGCTAAAATACTAGAAAAAAAATACTCTAATATATTGGGATCAAAGGATGACTCACCCAATCGGCCACCGTGACGCTGTTGGGAGGATCTACCCATTGATCTCACCTAAACCTTAAAGAGACTCTCAGAGCCCGTACACAAGCTGGTTAAGTGATGAACGAACGCGGTTGTTCGGCGGAGAAACTGAACAACGCGGACTTGTGCTAGCGACAGTGAATCTGTGACATCTTAACTCTTACATAGAAATCAGCGACGACGGAGGCGACGCGCAAGACAGCGACACAAATGGAAGGAGAACAACTTCTACGGAGAGAAGGTGGAGTATGGTGGTTGTGGGCGGCGGTGATCGAAAACACCAAAGTATGGTGGTGGAAAAAGCTTACAAATGAAGCTAAGAGAGGAGAGAAAAGTTATGTTGGTCCTTGAAGGAGTATGACACAAGTGTATGGGGGGGGAATGCTCTTGTGTATGCAAGATTTTTCTTTTTCAAACAGTTTGACCTATCAGGAGAGTTGTCTAACAACTTCTCTGAGTGATAACTTTGGTAGATAATCAACCTACTGAAAACTATGAAGTAATCAGTTGGACAACTATCTAATTAAGTTATGTAGTGCGGAATGTGGTTGACCATTTTACTTAGAAAACTTCTTGTTAATTTCTGAAAACAATTTTATCAGAAACTTTGTCAAAAGCAGTTTTTCCTTAACTTTTAAGATATAAATCTTTTCAATAAAGCTTTTGAGTGCAATGTGAATATGATAAAGTAAGAGTAATGCAGTAAGCAAAAAACACAGCAATTTATAGTAGTTCAGATTTAACAGGATAATGCAGTAAGAGTACTGCAATATGATCAAGCTCCTACATCCGCTTCCCTGATTTAACAGGATAATTCCTTAACTCCTGGAATTAACTTGTTTTATAGTGCCAAGGTGCACTGATCAACATCACTATCCTTAGTGCTTTGATCCCTAGGATTTCAGAGTTCTAGTGCTCAACTTCTTTGTGTTAAAGTTGTGTTTTTCTCTTAACATCCTTTAACTCCCCACTTCTACAACAAACTCTACTTCTCTAAGAGGTAAGAGTTTGAGGCTTGGTTCCAACTAGAAGAGATATCCTTTACAATAAGAACAGTGTAAAGGAATAGGATATCTCTTTGCTAAGCTTGGAATATTACAATTTGGGCTTAACTAGAAGTGATCAAGAAATTTGAGATATTGCTTTAATGATTGATAGCTTGAGTTTCCTTGTAATTACTTGATTGTAGTTTGATAGTAGTTGGTTCGATTTGGTTTCCTTGAATCACTTTTGTATTTATAGAGCAATTTGAACATCTATCCGTTGGAGAGACAATTAAACATTCAAATTGTCTATTTGCAGCTCTATTGAAACGGCTACTTGAGCATTCTTCTATTATCCATTGTGTATAGAAGGTTCTTCAATGGTTGCTTGAATGCTTGGTGTTGACTTCTGAAAATTGCGGTTGTGCAGATTTGTGTCAATCACATAGCTTGCACATTTTCCAAAACTGATTGTCAGAATTTGTACTTTTCCCAACGGTCAGATGGGACAAATTCCATGAACATTCTTACTGTTGTTAGAATATTTTTTAATGCATTCAATTCTTCACTTCAGTGTTTATTGCTTATAAGTCTGCAATGCTTGTTCAGGCTTGATGGTTTTAATGCTTCATAAATGTTGTCTTCTTTGAGCAGTTGCATTGATGCTTTGATCTTTACCTTTTAGACAATTATTTGATTTGAAACAACACTTATCACTTATGTCTTCAAAAGATCAGATTACTTGTTCAATTCTTGAGCTATCAGCCATGTTGTCCACTTCAGACAATTTGTCTTCATGTGATCACTTCTTTGAACTAACTAAGACAAAACTTTTAAGTTGCCTAACATTCCAGTCTGGACAATATGTAAATGGCCCATAAAAATTTAAAAAAAAAAATTCAAATACAAAATATAACCCCCTTCCCAGACTCTAAGTTCTCCAACCCACTTAGGGCATGTTTGTTTTGGGATGGGAAATCCGGATTTGGGATTTCGAAACTCCACCCCCATTACAGTTTGGGATTTTGATTCATGATTTCAAAATCCCACCCTATAATCCTATAAAAGTCAACCCTATAAATACCTACAAACCCTATATAAATACCTATAAAACCTATACTCCTATTCTATAAAGTTAAATTCCACCCTATATAAATTTCGAAACAAACACAAAACATAAAAAGTAGGGGTCTTTCTACGGTAAGACAGGCTTCGCCCTGCCTTATAACAAACAACACTTTAAATACCATTGGATCGTTAATTTAACGTATGAAATTTATTTTATAGGATTGCACTTTGCATTAGTGCGTTTGCTCTATGCAATATGCAATCGCACTACATCGCCCTACTAATAAATTAGATTAATATATATAAAATGACGAAAATATCCTTTTAATTTAAAAAAATATTAATTATAAAATATTATACTCCGTATGACCTTTCATTTTAAAATTAAAACACTTTTAATATTATTAAACCTATAAACGTAACATTGATCAAAATTAATTTTGTTTAAATTAATCTAACATTCCCTCATTCCTTTTTTTTCTTTGAATCATGAACCCTAATCTCTAATTCAAATTCTCGATTGATTATCTCATTATCAAAAATCGAAGCTTAATCTTTGTATAGGCAGTGCATTCCCAAATTCTCAATTTCCGATTCTCTCTCTGATCTCTCATCGGCGCACACAGCCTGTTAGTCACAGGCTCACGACCCCACGCCGTGTCGGCACTGGCCTATCCCCAACTTCGCGTCTCTGTCGACCCATCTCTCATGCCTTCGACCGACGCCATTGACCTCGGCGTCGTTCTCATCAAATTCCGAACCCTTTACTGATAATCAAACGTGTATTTGGTGCCATTGTAGAGATGTTTCGACGATGAATAAAATAGTGTCGTGGACTCTGGGGAAGAAACAAATTAAAGGGCCGTGAGATATTTCGTAATTGAATGATTAATATTATTAAATTATTAAAAAATAGAAGCAGGTTCAAGTTTGTAAATTTGTACTATGTATTTTTTTTAAAGGACAATTCGGTAATTTAATATATATTTTTATAAAAATTAAACATTTTATTTAATGGCGAAATGCAATCGCACAAATCGAAGTTAGATGATGTGTCAGTTTTTTGTTGGACGCCTTTCGTAAAACAGGGCGAACCCCCTGTCTCACCGTAGAAAAGGCCTAAAAAGTATTAGGATTTTGAAATCCACTAGATTTTGAAATCCGAATTTCAAAATCCTCAAAATCCCAAAACAAACATGCCCTTAGTGTCATTAGTTAAATACTTAGATGCTCTAATTTGGTAAGACATTATGCCATAATTTAATATCAGGGACAATCGCAATTCGTCTACTTTTGTTTCCTCATTTAATTATTTATTTTGCTACTTTATTCGATTGTTGGATATGCCAAACGTTGCTTTTAATTAAAAAATTCAATTATTTTTTTAAAAATATATTGTAGCTCATTAATGTTCCGTTCAATCGTAGCTAGCTAGAATTTAAAGTTAAGTCTCAACTATTAATGGATCAATTAAGAACGAATCGGATAAGACCCTAATACGTTTAGAATCACGGGCTAGTCCGATAAACATCTCTACCGAGTACCAACCTTATAGTAAAAAAAAAAAAAACCCATTGTGAGCTACAGCTAAGATAAGCATGACATAAGGTGACTTCACCCTTACGGAGCCGCAACTTCGGTTTTCACTTGAGGGCTGTTTTGTCAATTCAAAACTTAAATTCCGAATTTGACCCCGCCACCGTCGTTTATTTACCAAGTAACCATTCAACGTTGCTTAGATTTGTGTAGTTTCACACACAGACAGAACAGGCTTTCCCAAAAGGTACTCCAAATAAGCCAGACGCCATCTAACAATTTGTCCACATTTATTTTTTATTAATAAAAAATCATCATTTGTTAGAAATAAAAACTTCAAACCGTACACTATTGGCAGGATACCCATTCATTTTCAACTCATTTAAATTTGAATTACAAACATTCCTTATCATTTTTCTTTTTATTTATTTGATGAAATTTGTTTGCCTCACGTCAAATTAAAAATGCTTTTCCTATTATCTTTTTACTTTTAAAAAACAGTATTTTGCTGATGAATAAACTCGTATGCACTCATCAATATTACATTATTACTTGTATTAATGGTTTTACTATTGTTATTATTCATCTCGTCCACATACAACTTGTTTATTTCCTTTTAATATGTTTATTTCTTTTATTAGAAAATATATTTTGCCACACTTACTTTATCTTCTTTATTTTATTTTTTACTTTATTTATAAATAAACAATATTTTTTAAAACATGTGAAAAAAGAAATAAACATAGTATACGTAGACGGAGAAAATAGTTTTTTTTTAGGATATTGAAAGTACTTACTCCGTCCAAAATAAGTATGTATATTTAGTGGATTTCACTCGTAAATAAAGTGAAATAATAATGATGATTTAAATTTGAATGAAAGGTGAAAGCAAGGAGAGGAGTACAAGAAAATTGGAAAAAATAAGAAGAAGATAGATAGTCTAAGAAAAGGAAGAATAGAAAACGTTGAGAATTTAGTATTTGAAGAGCTTGGGTTACCCCCAAAAACACAAGGTTAGAAAAAGTAAGGCGAGTCCCATTGCTAGTGGACTTTAACCTTTTTGGCAATTAAACCCATGTTCTTCCCCTTTCTTTTAGTATTTTAAGTTCTCGTTTGATAGATATGTTGAAATATCGATTGTCAAACTCAAATATTTTAATTGATTTAAATTAAATTATTAATATTGTATCTTTCGAAGATTTAATCAGACATGTACTGTACTTGAAGTCTGATTATTTATCTATCTTGAGCTAAGACTAAATAAAATAAAATGCATAATTTCAAGGGGTTGGCTTAATGTGGATATCAGGTTCGAGACTTGTAATGTTTAAATAATTTTTAATGGGTAAAGTCCATACAAAATGTAAAACTCTGATTTTAAACGCAGATGAATGGTGAGATTGAATCAATAGGAGACATCTTAAAAAAAAAAAAGCGTCAAAGTAAGTAACAAGGGTAGGGAGATTGAGTCTAGTTCACGCCAATTCCATATTTTATTCCTTTCTATCTCCCCTTCTCCTTACTATAAAGTAGCCTAACTTTCCCTCTCCTCCTCTCACACTACTTTTCTCTTATCTTGTGGTATTACCTTGTTAATAAGAAATTAATTCTTGCACACATGTGCATATTCTTCATGCCCTTATAAAGGACTAGACTACTGCAACCAAACTAAAACAAAAATGGAGAGAGTTAACGGTGTCCTGAGATTACCACCTGGCTTTAGATTTCACCCCACTGATGAAGAGCTGGTGGTACAATACTTGAAGCGTAAGGTCCTATCATATCCACTCCCAGCTTCATTTATCCCTCAAGTTGAAGTCTGCAAATCTGACCCTTGGGACTTACCAGGTCTGTTCTGTTTCTTGTACTATTGCTAAATTTTAATAAGAATAAAAATAAAATGATGATTACAACAAACAGGTGACCGGGAGCAGGAGAGGTATTTCTTCAGCACACGGGAGATAAAGTACCCGAATGGGAAGAGATCAAACAGAGCAACTATGTCGGGCTACTGGAAAGCAACCGGATTGGACAAGCAAATCTCCAGTACGAGGAGCCGTCAGATTGTGGGAATGAAAAAAACTCTGGTTTTTTACAGAGGGAAGCCTCCCACGGGCTCTAGAACCGATTGGGTCATGCACGAATATCGCCTATTTACCTCTCCAACAACCCCCAACAACAATTTACCTCAGGTAATTATATTAATATAAATTTTGAATTAAATTGATTAATTGTAAGGATGTCTTTTATTTATTTTGCAGGAGAATTGGGTCCTTTGCAGGATTTTTTTAAAGAGGAGAGGGGCCAACAAGACCGGACTAGGGGATGATGGCGGTTCAGGGCCGGTTTTCTACGATTTTATGGGGAAGCGGGCCGATTTGAATTTGGTACCGGCTAATTCGGGTTCCGGTTCGAGTGGAATCACGCAGATATCGAGCGGAAAAGGAGTGGAGGATGACCACAGTAGTAGTTGTGATAGTTTTATAAGGAACAACCAATCTTAATGTATAGAGTACCAAACTTAAGTTTCAGGCAATCACTTTTCAAACTACTAATAACTTTATCAAATGTTATTCTAGTCAACTACTTCAAATTTAAATTCTCAATGGGTATAAAAAAAATGAGTTCTACTTATTTATCAATTTTAACGAGTCAAATCGAACTCATGATCAACTCGATTAGCTTAACATCAACTCACTGATCTTTTATAATGTAAGAAATCTCAACACCATCCTAGATTTTGAAATTCAAGATTTCTTCATTAGAATTTCGTCCACCTACCGTAAATTAAAGAAATATTTGTCAGTGGTAATAAAAGGGGGTTCAATAAAATGTAAAGGCACATGGGTGAATAAGGGGGGGCGTGTGGAAACATGCATTTTAGTTTACATTGACTGAACTTTTTTCTTTTAAAAAGTAGAAGAATAAGAACACAATCTTTGCAATATCAAACACCGCATGGGGTTCCTTACAACCTAGAAAGGTCCAATATTGTTTGGAATCTAGTTCCCCTATGTGTAGTAACTATATTTTGAATCATTAAAAACATGGGCACGGTTATTAACACCAATCTATGTCCCCCACCAACCGCCGTGAGAGAGGAAAAATTAGTGTATCATTTGTCTACAATAACGTCCAGATCTTCATCCTCAATAAAAGACAATCCACACTAAGATATTCTCATGTTAGAAAAAAGAGACAAATAAAGGACAAATGTCCACAAACACCATGATCTTAAGGACCATCAAACCCAACCCCAAAAAAAGTCTCATAACAGGCAAAAAAGCACATGATATAAGAAGAAAAAAAAATTGAAACGAAACAACAAACTATACTAAAACAACCTTAAAAAAACAGTAAAACATAATCAACATATAACTCACCCGATCGGCCACCATAGCGCCGCCAGAAAGGATCACTTGTTGATCTCAACTACACCCTTGAAAAAAACTACCTAAACTTCTATTGCAATTTAATTAGGAATCAAATACCCTTGCCCTTAAAATCCAATTTAGTCCCACTTCGAGCCTCAAGACAATTATGGCATCTAAAAATCGCCCAAGTTGTTGGATCCAACTACATTTTCAAGTGATTGGTCCTGTACAAGAATTGAGAATAGTCCTAGTGTCAGATTCACAAGCAAGAAAATTTAGTTCTTTTATTGGGAAACATAATTAACTAAATTTTAGAAATTAGAGGACTAGTAGGTGAGAGTAGTGTCTGAAAAAACACATAATGAAAATTCTCTTCAACAAGGCGCAATTTTTTGCAATTAGATGAATAATTATGTCCAACATAAATGTTTAATTAGGTTTAAAATAAAATTTCTACTCAATACGTAAAAATACACTTGATTGTGTGCATATCAAAGGATCGAAAGACATGATTTGCGATTTAATTTGAGTCAGTTGAGATATTTGGACCTAACCATAGATATCTCTCAACATATCTATCAAACCGGATCTTCTCAATTTATAGTTTTTTTATAAATAAATAATTATTCCTTTCGTCTTAAGTGAAAACTACCAAACTTTTCTTTTTCGTCCGTCCTAATTCTAATGAAAACTACTCATTTTTTTTAGCAAACTACTCTCTCTCACGTTTCATTATATTCTTCTCTCCCTCTCAATTACATTACTTCTAATATATTCACTTATTCAATCATATTTTTTAATCTCCGTATCCAAAACTCTTGGGTAGCTTTCATCCGCACAGAGGGAGTGTTTGGATGTGTTTCATCAGAGACATTATTTCAATTATTTGGGCATGCATATATGGAAAAATCAATATCTGATTGGACACAAAAATAAAAATAGATGTCCTCATAAATTTGTTGAAATTAAACACAGATAAGCAGAAAGATTCGACAATATCCTCCAACTACAATATAACTTTGACTTGTTTATTCTTAAATAAAAAACAAAAACAAAATTGACTTAATTAAGCCGGAATTAAGAACCATTTTAAATCTTAAATTGTGTGTATATATTAATGAAATAAATAGTGCAGTATGTTACGTACAAGCATTGAACATGCAAGGACATGGTCATACATATGAAACCAATAGTAGTTGATTCACCTTCAGCATGCTTCGAATATATACATAAATATGTAATTAAATGACGTTATGCAACTACTGTTAATCAGGCCTAGTAATTAAAAACAATTTAAATAAATGTGACATACTCCTCGTCTCCACTCAAACTTTTCCGTTTTCTGAATATTCCACAATAAATTTTATATTCTATTTTTGACATATTATTTTCTCTTTCTCAATCACATCTTCTACTATATGTATTTTTTATTATACTTTTTCTCATATTCATCTAATTTTCTCTCTTCAAATCATATTATTTGTACTACATCTATTATTTTATTATATATATTTTTTAATCAAAACACCAAGGGGAGGGGGGAAACTTATAGTGAAACGAATGAAGTATTATTTATTTAGACCCTGTTTGATAGATATGTTGAGATATCTATGGTCAAGTTCTATATATCAACTAATTCATATTGAATTGCAAATTGTGTGTCTTTTAATTATTGAAAATAGACATAATCGAGTGTATTTTTACGCTTTGTCTATAATTTTTTTTTTTAAGTGTGATTAGTCTATCAAAAAATCTTGTTCTTTAGACTTGTCTATCTAGCAGGTTAATGATGATTACAGGATGTTGAGAACTCATATGATTGATGAAATCATATAATAATTATGTAAAAGCAAAATGGTTAATTAGAAATAGAAGAGAGAGCACATGGTGACAAGTGGATGGGGGAGGGATTATGGGCGGCATATAAGTACAATTACGAGTTCCATTACCCTAATTGACATGCCATTTCAAGAAATCCAAAAACAAAGAACAACCCCCATTTGACACAAAATATTATTTTATATATTCTCATACTTTCTCCGTTTCAAAAATGTTTGCAATATTTTATGAGCGAATAAACTAAGAAAATAGTGTAATGAGTGAATTGTAAATGGATAATTTTGTAACTTTTATTAATAAAATAAAATAAATGATTGAATTGAAGGTAAAACTAGTGACATTTTATGTAAATATGTGAATATTGGGAGAGTGGAATTTATGAAAAAGTTTCCTTTTTGACGTGCATGTTGTGCACCCTAGTCCATGTTGCACTTTTCAGTTTACTGACTTACACTTTTTGGTAAATGGTGTTGCACTTTTCAATTATTAAACTGTATAATAATATTTTTAGTAATAATTGAAAAGTGTAACACCATTTATCAAAAGTGTAAGTCAGTAAACTAAAAAGTGCACATGGACTAGGGTGCACAGCATGCACTCGAGTGCATACTAGACTTTACCATAATTTATTCTTAATCTAAATTATCAAAGAAATTATAAAATTGAGATGTAGTTAATTTAGATTAATTTAAACTATCATGAACTATTGCTACCATTGATCGTTTGTGCATCAAATGCAAATTATTAAATTTTAATAATATAATTAATATTTGAATTCCACAATAAAAATCTTATTAGCTTAAAAGATACTAAGAAACATAAAATCTAATAGTTTATACATTAACAACTAAGCAACTATACATTAACGACTAAGAAAAGGCTTCAATCAGTGACGGAGCCATGAAATTATGATTGGGGGGCCCGATTTGTATAAGAAGTTTTGGTAGTTTCGACTTAAAATGAAGCGAAATAATTTAAAAATTGCTTAATTATTAATACCATTAAAAAAAATTTAAATCATTTTCTTTCTTCAGTTATAATTTAAATAATATAATACTTTTAAATATAAATCTACAAAAAATTTAAAACACTATTTAAAAAAAAAAAAACATCAATAATATTGTTCAATTTTAAGGATATTTTTGTGAGTTTAGCAAAAATTTAGACAATAATTCCAAACACATCATCAATCTATTGACTCGATTTATTAAAAAAATATTTTTTAAAGTATTATGAAATAAATTTAAGAAGAAAATACATGAAAAAGAGAAAAAAAAATTCTTTCTCCTAAACTTTATAGGTAAGCATTCATTTTTTGTTCCGTCTAAATTTAATATGTATATCTTAAAATGAAAATAATATTTTTATTTATATATAATAAAAATAATTACCAAAATAATACATATATAATTATTTTTAAAAAAATTTAGCATATATAAAAAAAAAAAAAAAAAAAAAGTGGTGGGGGCCACTGGGCCCTCTGAGCCCAGTGTGGCTCCGTCCTTGACTTCGATCACGACTTAATTAATTAAATTATCATCAACTTTATTTACAATGGACTGTACAATACACTTACTTTATTTACATTTCGATTGCACGATATAACTAGTATATATAAGTAATACTTAATTTTTTATGAAGAAATCTATAATATTCAGAAAAATAAATAATACAAAATGTCTTTTAAAAATATAATCGGTGCTCGTATTTAGGAGGAAAGAGAAAGAAACCGGGGAAGAAAATATAAAAATTGCCGACCAGAGAGAGTTCCTTGTGACAGTAGGGGTGGGCTGTTGGAGTTGTTCACGTCACCCATTCACTTTCCATACACATCTCCTTTTCACGTCGTGTCTCTACACTACCATTTTATTAATTATAACGTATATCTTTTAAATTAGTATTTATTTAAATTATTAAATCCAATTATTAATAAAAGCAAGATAGAAAATTGGCATAGCTGACTTATGGGTTTTATTGTCTGTGATAAGGACAGGCATAGTGGTAGGCAACAAACACAAGAAAAGTTTTATAGCATCACCGAATTAGGTCAATCACTAATTAAACAACCCCACCAATAATATTGCTTTTAGTATTTGCAAACGCCTCTTCTAATTTCATTACATTTGAATAACAACACCAATTTTAAGAGATATAGTATAAAATTATTAGTAACAAGTGTAAGAAGAAAAAAAAAAATGAAAGAGAGAGAGAGAAAAAAAAAAAAAAAAAGGGTGAGAGAGAAAAAAAAAAAAGTAACAATTGATGTAATTTTATAGTATAAAAGTAAGGACAATTGATTGGGATCACAACAAGCTTGAGCCAATACATTTATGTTCAATACAATCTAAACCTCAGCTTGAGCACGATAAGCTTGAGCACTACAGGTAAAAAAGTATAAAACAAATGTAAAAATGTCAAACTCGAGCTCACGTCGTGTTCGGTTGATAAAAGCTCGGATCATTTAATTATCCAACAAGCTAGAAAAAAGAATTTCAACTCTAATATTTTAAACACACTTAAACTACAACACGTTCAACTCGACTCAAACTCATTTACAACTCTAGCTAGTTGAATACTACCCCTTCCATCCCATTATAAGTTTCACACTTTCCTTTTATGGATGTCCCACTATAAGTTTCTCATTTCATTTTTGTCATATTATTTTATCATATTCCTTGATCAAAACACCAAAAAAAAAGAGAAAACTTATAGTGGGACGGAGAGAGTACTATTTAGTGAGGATTAAGGGGCAGGGGCAATTTGGGTATTAGAGAGATAGAAGTTGCAGACAAGGAATGTGAATAATTAGGCAATTATGGAGGTTGAAGAATTCAACGAGGAACCACTTGCAGTGTTATTTGATTGTAGTACAAAATTAAGTTTAAGAAGGTTGCTTAGAATCTCTGCAACAAGGACATCTCATTTCTTTAGCCACATATTCAAATAATACTGCCTCAAAAATTCAATATACATATATATACATACAAGTCTTCCCAAAAGAAATAGGAGTACTATAACTATACTATTAAAGCTGTAGGCCCCCTTTCATTATAACTGAAGGATTTCACACGCTGCCTTCTATTACCAACCACCTGATTGGACTTATATATTATCATCATATCATTCATAAAATATGACTAATCACCTCTACAATTAAATACATTTAATTTGAATTCATCTCACCCGGCTGTCCTACTCTGTTATCCTCATCATCACCGGTGTCACAGTAGAGTGAAGACGATACTAATCAACTTCAATATGCCGGAATATTTCTAAACATGGAAGGCTTTCCTATGTCAATAATGGCAAACATGAATTTGGATTCCTAATTCCACCATGTTAACATCAATCCTCATGGAAGAAAGGGACTGGTTGGGAATTCCAGCTCTAGGTGGTTTCCTTGGACCACTTATTCAATTGCCTGGCTGATTCACTATCATTCTTCCCAGTCCCGTAACTAGGACGTTTAATCCCTTTCGTAATCCACTAATCTCAGGATTTGCTTCACCTATGAGTACTATCTCTTTATAGTTAAAACGCAAGAATCACATAATTCTCAAGTAAACCAAACCATATGGATCAACAACTGCAGATGATGTAAGAGCACCAAGGTACATAAGAGAGCTGCGTAGGGAACCCGCATATATGTTTAGAGGGTTGTGACAAACAACACCTAAATGCAAATTTCGGGGTGTAAGTGAGTCGAGCCGGCTCACGAGCTACTTGAATCGAGTTGAGCTAGAGCTTGAGCTACTAAAATAGTTCTTGAGTTTGAGTTCAAGCTCAGTAATACTAGGCTCGTTAGACTCGTGAGCTTATTCGAACTCATTTAATTTTCCTATTTTACCCATAATATGCTAATTATATACAAATACTGATATTCTAATTAACAAGACTGGCTGTATGAATTTCACGGTTGCAAAAACGGAAAGTACTACAGGAGGACAATGCACAGTGTTGAACTAAGCCTATAAAAGGACATATAAGAAGAGATTAAAGGCGCTGGATTCCTTCAATCAAAACTCAGCTATAGTTGAGGCACAAAGATCACATTACAAATAAGCATAACACAATTTCCTGTCCCGTTGTCTGAAATAGGTTTCATAATCTGCTTAGGTACCCTATTCATTTTATCTAACCTTGGAGGTTTCAGTTCTCCTTGGCAGTAGTTTGCCCGCCTTCTGCCTGCGATACTTCCTGGGGAGGTGCCTCAGCACAAGCTCGCAAAACAGCCTCATTCTGTAAGGAAGATATTTGACATTATAAGAGATCTACCAGACCCACACATAAAGAAAAGAAAGAAAAGTGGGGGGCACCATAACTACAATAGTCAAATACACGTAACATTAATATCACAACATAGTTACTACAGATTTATTAGGAGATAAACTATTTGAAGTTCTCCAATGAAATGTGGGATTTCCATGGGATGTTATTTTGGGAAAGTTTTCAAGTTAGGATTCAAATGTGAATTGTACTTGGTTGATTTTAGACCAAGATTATAAAGCTCAATCTAGCAACTTCTTAAGATACTCAAGCATGAATACGAGCTCAAGCATTTAAGCAACCAATTCAACTTAGCTATGTTCAACAGAATCACAAGTGGTTGGTTCCTCCACTTATTTGTACTCTCTCGGAATTCATAAGTATATCTTGTGTCACTCCAAAGAAATATTGAGCATCACCAATATATGAGTAACACTTTGACGCATAAGTTATACCGTGCATCCGTGCAAATCCAATTTCGAATAAAAATATTCAATCAAGCTGTTTTTTTTTATATTTATTTCGCAATCATAGAAAAAGGCGGTCCAAAAGTATTAGTTCATGTGATGAAAAAGTATCAGCTCATATGATGAAAAGTACTAGTTGTATATTGACAAAGAACTAATACTGTTTTCAGCCTACAAACTTATAGTTTATTTTGTATGAACTAATACTTTTCATCAAATGCACTAAGGGGGTGTTTGTTTTGGGACTCACCCGTCCGGACTTCAAGATTTCACATCCGAATTTCTCCATCTAACTACATCCATCCCTCAAAATACCTATACATTCTACTATTACATCACATCCAACTACTCTTACACAATTTGATTTGACATAAAGTTACATTTCATCCTACTCAAAATCCCAAAACAAACACACACAATTACTATTCATCAGGATTTCCCCATCCAGGATTTCCCGCATTCTACATAATCCCAAAACAAACATCCCCTAATATATGAAAGTTGTTGAAGGTGCAAGGCGCGTGAAGCTCAAGGGTCTTCGCCTTTTCAAGGCTGAGGTGGTCCCAGTTTCTGAGGCAGGCCAAGTTTCCAAGCCGCGCACCTAAGTGCACCTTTTACACTTTTTCTGCTGCGCCACAGTGCGCCTCCAGATATTCACACCCCAAAAACATGGTTTGTGTAGGAGAAAGAAGAATTTTGCAATGAATATCCACAATTTGATGATGATGAGAAGGACGGGGAATGATGTTGAGTGTTACACTGAGGATGATGAGTTTGCTACTTGTTATTGAAGTTCATGTCTACAATTTGTGTCATTTTGAGATTTTATGTGCTTTTGAAACATCAATTTATTAGTCCATTATATGCTAAAATATGTTAAATTTTAAGTTAATGTAATGTTTTTGTGAGTTTTAGGATAAATGTACAAAAGGCACGCCTTAGGCGCACGGCACAAGCAAGCCCTTGCACTCGGTCGCCTTGCGCTCTTAAAAACTATGAATCTCATTATATATTTCAAATCTTTTGTCCTTGGTACAATATTGACGATCCTACAAAGATCCTAAATGAGTGAAACTTTATCAAAACCGAGTCAAAACTGCACTAGTTGGACGGTGCAACCGGTGCATAGAAGTTTTTGCTATATATATACATTATGTAGCTCTCATTAAACAAACAGTTCTCTTTAACAGGCAGAACACAAAATTGATGTGAGCTCAAGATAGACAACTTCAGATCCTAAAATATCGAATGAATCCTCAATCCTCACTAAAGCACCACTAGAACTCCACCCCAACTCCCCAGCACGTTACTGAACTGACAGCTAAATGAAAACAAAATTATAAATGACAGCTGATCATGAAGAATCCCCATACTTTCATCATCATAACCATCACTATTTATAGTACCATTGCAGTTATTCTCTTCATTATTGTGTAAGGATGAACAAAGCATAATCAACTCTCAGTTCCACTTATTCTCTTTCAATAGTAAGATCAAAGATACTGTGACGCTATCCTAAGTCCTACCATTCAGCAGCAATTAAATCAACAAAATCAATCCCTCAACCAGTGACAAGGAGAGATTAATAACTATACACAAATTCTCAAATGCATTTTAGTAACCTTGTACACAGTGAGTAAATACCAAATCCATTTTCTGGCTCAATTACCCGACATAATCATACATAAGGCCAAGCATTATCACATTAAGTCAAAGATAAAATATAAGAGCAGTGGAAAATAAAATCATTCCAACTAAAATATTTTGAGGAAAGCCAATGCAAAGAACAATTATATCCATTATAAGAAGCTAAAGAATAAAAGATGTAAGGGGTCATAGACTATTAGGACTTAAATCAAACAGGTGGTGTGCACCTTAGAATTAACTTAACAGAACAGAACAAAAACAGCATTCCTTTTTCCAAACAAATACAAACCCGATGAATTCTTCAAAAAATTCTTGGATTGATTTTGTTTAAATTTAAAAGGCAAAAAGGGAGCAAATGAATGATACCTGCCAAACGCGACGGAGGCGTTTCTTGGCATTGGCTTTGCGGGTGGAAGTGAGCTTAATTCTCTTCCAAAGAAGGCCACCAGAATCGTGTTTCTTCACAATTTCCAGTACTCTAGTTCCCCAAAATGCACCCCCCGCCGTCGCCATTATTACCCTTTTTTCTAACTTGTGAAACAGAGACGAATGGAAATTTATTATGGAGTAAGCTCTTAATGGGCTAAAATGTAGAGAGATCACGCTTCGGGCCTCTCATGGGCTATTTAATTAAATTTGGCGCAGGCTATGTATCCCTCCAGCCTTTATAAACTCTCACTCTTCATTTATCTACCCTTAATTACTATTTCTAAAAAAAATTTCTCTTACGACTTCTCAGATTTATTCGGTTCTATTTTTCTAATTTTCTTAAAATTTACATTTATTTTTTTTATTCTCTCTCATCTCTCTCTTTTTTTCTCTATTCTTTTACAGTTTTCTCTCTCCCTCCCTCTCGACATTTTTTTTAATACTCCCTCCGTCCGCCTATAAGTTTCACGTTACTTTTTGGCACAAAGATTAAAGAAAACAATTACTCCCTCCGTCCGCCTGTAAATTTCGCATTTTACCATTTTGGTCCGTCAGTCTATAAGCTTCTCATACTTTTTTTGGTAAATACTTTTTCTTACATTTCACTTTATATCTTACTTTTTCTAGAGGAGAGAGATAGATAGAAAAAGTAAGATATAAAGTGAAATGTAAAAAAATTATTTACCAAAAAAAGTATGAGAAGCTTATAGACGGATGGACCAAAATGGTAAAATGCTAAACTTACAGGCGGACGGAGGGAGTAATTGTTTTCTTTATTCTTTATACATTTTTCTTTTATACTTCTCTCCTCTTTCTCTCTCTTTTTCTAGACAGTTTTTTCTCTCCTTACTCTGTCTCTCTTTTTTTTTTTGACATTTTTTCTCTCCTTACTCTCTAAGAGATTATTTACCGTTTTCATCAATATTCTTTAAAAAATATTAAAATTTATTTTTTTAAATTTACTTATCTTTTTTTTTTTCTGGACTGATTTTCTCTCTCCTTATTCTCTCTTTTATAGGTTCTTTAAGTTGTTTTTAGTATTCTTTAAAATAAATTAATTCTTTAAAAAAAATTAAATTATTTTTTAAAGTTTCCTTAAATTTTTTTTCTTCTATCTTTTTTTTTACCGTTTCTTTAATATTCTTAAAAAAAATTAATTCTTTAATATTCTAATTTTCTTAAAATTTACTATTTTTTTCCTTTCTCTCTCCTCTCTCCCCCTTTTCTCTTGTCTTTTTTTTTTATTTTACTTTTTTTTTAATTATTTTTTCAATTCTCTCTCTCCCTTATTTCTCGGTCTCCTCTATTTAATTTTTTTATTTACAATTTTTTTTTACATTTTTCTTAAATTATTTTTTCAAGATCTTCCTTATTTCACTGTCTCAATTTTTTCTTTTACATTTTTATTAAATTATTTTTTTCTTGATCCATTTTTTTTTTCTTTTACATTTTTTAATTATTTTTTCGTTCTCTCTCATATTTCTTTGTCTTCTCTATTAAATTTTTTATATTTACTGTTTTCATTAATAAAAGTTATTTATTTTTTTGGTTCTCTCCTCTCTCTCATCTATTTAATTTTTTTTATTTACAGTTTTCATTAATAAAAGTTATTTTATTTAATTATTTTTTTTTGGTTCTCTCCTCTCTCTCATATTTCTTTCCTCTATTTAATTTTTTTTATTTACAGTTTTCATTAATAAAAGTTATTTTTTTTTTTAAATACAAAGCGGTTATTCCTCTCTCAACAATCGTTTAGTGAGTAAGAAGACGTTGTAAACCATTCTTCTTTTCCTTCTTTGTCATTCTTATCAAAAACTTCTTCCGGCTATTCTTCTCAAAAACCGTTGCGATTTGTTTAGTTTAATTTACTTTTTAATTGTTTTTCTTTGCATCTTCTCACTTGCTGATAGTGTTTATGTGTTCTCTAATTTTCTTAGATAGCGTATTTTTTTTTTGGTGTTCCATTAACTTTTTGTTAGACAGTGTAATTTTTTCCCTCCTCCGTCCCTAACAGATATAGAGAAACAATGAATTGTGAAATTATGATTTCATTGAATGATTTGAAGTGTTTACAAGAGAGGTATTTAAAGATACAAAAACATATCTATTCTAAATCTTAAGTAAATAAAATAAAGATTTACAAGATATATAAATATATTATGCAAGATATATAATATCTCGTAATATATTTATATATGCCTAATACGCCCCCTCAAGATGGAGCTCCGTAGGAGAGTCCAATCTTGGTCATTAGAAGTTGGAGTCGAGGTCGAGGAAGAGGCTTTGTAAGGGCATCAGCAAGTTGGTCCGCAGAGGAGACATGTGAGACCCTAAGCTGAGACGACTTGATCAAATCTCGAACAAAGTGGAAGTCGATTGCAATATGCTTCATTCGAGAGTGAAAGACAGGATTCGAACAGAGATAAGTGGCTCCAATGTTGTCACAATAGATGGCAGGCACATCAGAAACTTTGAAGCACAACTCATGAAACAGAGATTTTAACCATTGAACTTCAGAGGCAGCGGAGGCAATGGCACGATACTCTGCTTCTGTTGATGAACGAGCAATAGATTTTTGTTTCTTTGAGGACCAAGAGATAGGATTGGCACCGAGGAACACAATATAAGCACTTGTGGAGGAACGATCATCACTGTTGCCGGCCCAATCAGCATCAGTGAAGCAGTGTATAGAGGAGGAGGTAGTTGGTCGGAGCGTGATTCCAACATCTCTCGTTCCATTCAAATACCTAAGTAGGCGTTTGGCGGCTCCCCAATGAGTGACAGTCGGGGCATGCATAAACTGACATAGTTTGTGAACAGCAAATGCAATGTCAGGTCTTGTGAGTTGAAGATATTGAAGACTGCCAAGTATTTGGCGATATTGAGTGGCATCAGCAGGAGGTGTCCCATCGGCAAGGGTAAGACGAGCGGAGGCGGCTAGTGGGGTCTGAACAGGTTTGGAGGTGATCATATTGTATCGAGTGAGTAGATCAACCACGTATATTACGTTGAGAGAGAAAGCAGGAGTTGTTGGTACGAAGAACCTCAACACCTAAGAAGTAGGAAAGAGGACCCAAGTCCTTCACTGAAAACTGTGAACTGAGATTTGTTGCCACACGAGTAAGGAAGGTAATGGAATTTCCTGTGAGAATCAAATCATCAACATACACAAGGAAATAAGCAATAATACCCGATTTATTGTATACAAATAGTGATTCATCAGATTTTGTGTGGATAAACCCAATTCCTTCCAAAAACGTCCTAAGTGCATAATACCAAGTACGAGGAGCCTGTTTCAAACCATAAATGGATTTGTGTAATTTGCAAACATAGGATGGAAATGCCTTATCAACGAAACCAGGAGGTTGAGCCATGTAAACTGTATCAGAAAGGGAGCCATGAAGAAAAGCATTGTTGACATCAAACTGGCGAAGCGGCCAGTTTTGGGTGACTGCAATACTAAGAACAGCTCTGACAGTGGCAGGTTTTACAACCGGACTGAAGGTTTCAGAAAAGTCAACGCCTGGACGTTGATGAAAGCCTTTGGCAACAAGACGAGCTTTATATTTGTCTAGAGATCCATCGGGCTTGCGTTTAATACGAAATACCCACTTTGAACCAACAATATTCTGAGACACAGTAGGGGGTACCAAGTCCCAAGTACCATTTCTGAGAAGAGCATCAAATTCAACAGACATAGCCTCTCTCCATCGTTCATCTTTTAGAGCCTGAGTGACACAACTTGGTTCAGTGTTAGAAGATATTGAAGACAAACAATACCTCTGATTTGGTTTGAAGATTCCCCTTTGAGAGCGGGTGACCATGCCCGATCGAGGCGCTACTTGAGGTGGTACGGGAGGTCGTGGAGGAGCAACGGGCAGCATGAGAGGGTCAGATTGTGAGGCGGGAATGGTTGCAGGCGGTGGTGTAGGTATAGGCATGGATGTGTGTGGTTCAGTTGTATGTACCAGGTCAGAATGTGGTGGAACAACAGGCGGATTAATTAAAGCAGTGGGTTCAGTGGGTGTGTTTGCTGAAATAGTGGGTTTAGTGGGTGTAAACGGGTGAGTGCTAGTTTTGGCAAAGGGAAAAATATTTTCAACAAACTGGACGTGTCGAGAGGTGTATATTTTGTTAGTAGATGGATCTAGGCAAAGGTAGGCACTTTGGGTGATAGAGTACCCAATGAAGACACACGGAATAGATCGAGGGTCAAGTTTGTGGGTTGAGTAAGGACGGAGCCAAGGATAGCATAGGCAACCAAAAACTCGAAGTTTGGAGAGGTTTGGAGTTTGTTTTAGGAGGACTTGAAAAGAGGATTGCATGTGAAGATTTACCTTGGGGAGACGATTAATGACATAAGTGGCTGTGGCAATTGCATATGGCCAAAAGGTTAGAGGCATGGAAGCATGATGTAGTAAGGCAAGAGCCGTGTCAACGACATGTCTGTGACGTCGTTCAGACATGCCATTGTGTTCAGGGGTGTGAGGGGGTGTGGTAAGGTGAGTTATGCCACATGTTTGGAGAAACGAGCGGAGAGCAATAAATTCTCCTCCGTTATCGGAGTATAAGGTTTTAATTTTAGTGTGATAGAAATTTTCAACAAGGGATTTATAGATGGTGAATGTGGGTAAGACATCTGATTTGCGTTTCAAGGGGTAAATCCACATATATTTGCTAAAGTGATCGACAAACATAACGTAGTACTTAAAGCCATCATTAGACATAATCGGAGCAGACCATACATCAGAGTAGATAACATCAAGAGGTTTATGAGAGACGATGCTACTAGAATCATTAAAAGGCAATTTGTGGCTTTTGATACATTTGCAAGAGTTACAGTTAAGCAGAGGGGAAGTAATGTTTGGTAAGTGATATTTAGACAAAGTATGAGAAAGTATTTTTAGGGACGGATGGCCTAAACGTGCATGCCAAACCGTAGTGGGTAGGCGGGTGGAGAGAAGAGCAGTAGGTGTGGGGTAGGATGCTCGTGCTGGCCAAATGTAGAGATTATTCACTCGTTTCCCTACGAGGAGGGTGCTCCCCGTGCGACCATCCCGTACCTGAAAGGACGAAGCACCAAAGATAACGTCAACCTTATTATCCCGACAAAGACTTGAAACTGAAATTAGGTTTTTAGACATTTTTGGGACAACTAACACATTTGGAAATTGCAAAACTTCAAGATTTTGAAAAGATAGAGAGCCAATATGAGAGATTTTTAACCCTTTACCATCACCGATGACTACATCATCGGAACCAGAGTAAGGCGAGTGAATAGACAAGTTTTGAAGGTCGGAGGTGACGTGGGTAGACGCTCCAGAATCTAGAATCCAAGGGGCCGAAGGGCTGGCCATGTGGGCTGAATATGCAGGTCTATTCGGCGCTGAGTTGGGGTGAGACGTTTGCGCCGGTGGGGGGAGTTCTGGGCAGCGTTTGGCTGTGTGCCCTAAGACCCCACAGTATTGGCAGCGACCCTAGTAGCCACGCGAGCTGGAAGTAGAGGGAAGGAGCGGAACGACTGTTAGTAGATCGCGGCTGTCAGTCTGGTAGCCACGCGAGCTGGAAGGAGCGGAACGGCTGTCAGTAGATCGCGGCGCTTGTTTGGGCGACGAGCGATTGCCGAATCTGGGCGAGCCTCGGCCAGCGACAAACGCCGACGTCGAGACTGGTGGAGAAGTATCGGCTCTGCTTGCGAGCTGGGCTTCCATACCGAGGAGTTTATCGAAGAGCTCCTCAAATGTGATTCCAGAATCCCGGGCTTGGATGGCGTTGACAAGATTGTGGTAGGGTTCATCAAGACCGTGCAAGATTTTGAGAGTAATGTCATCTTGATCCGTTTTGACTCCAAGGAGGGCAAGCTCGTCTACGGTAGTGCGAATATCGTTGAGGTACTCCGTAATGGATTTGGAGCCTTTAGTAGGGTTGCAAATTTTATTTTTGAGAGCTAGAATTCGCCCACGAGAGGGGCGACCATAGATGTTGGATAGAGTTTTCCAAGCATCGAATGATGTGGTGGCCGACGCAATAAACGGAATCAAGGTAGGAGTCATGGAGCCAATAAGGGCTGAAAGAATGAGTTGATCTTGACGAATCCACTTAGAGTATTCAAGATTGGGGGCCTCGGCTGTGTTGGTTGCAGCCGGTGGTGTGTCGGTTGTCGGTGTGCTTGTAGTCGCTGGAATGGTGGTGGTAGTCGCTGGAATGGTGGCGGGGGGCATGGAGTGGTTCCATCGATGAACCCAAGAAGATCATACCCGGTGAGGAGGGTACGAAATTGAAACGACCAAGCGACGTAGTTGGTGGAGTTAAGCTTTAGCGGAGCTTGAGCGGAGACGTTGAACGCAACGAAACCGGATTTGGGATTGGGATCGGCAGGTGCAGCCATTAGTGAAACGTGATCTGAGTTTGAGAGAGAGATGAAGGGGAGTTTGTGAGGGAAAAGTGAAGCAGGGGAGTAAGGATGTGATGGGAGAGGAAGTTAGAATGTAGTTATGGGTTTTGAGGAGGTAGTTGCAACAACCTGGAGGTTGAAGCATGGGAGATAACCGCACAGAGGTTACTGAATTTTGAAGAGGTGGGCAAGCAAAGCTTGGTTATGGGTGCGTAGGCGGCAGATTTACAGCCGTTGGGGAAGGATCGAGGCGTGAGCCGATTGACTCATTGATACCATATAGAGAAACAATGAATTGTGAAATTATGATTTCATTGAATGATTTGAAGTGTTTACAAGAGAGGTATTTAAAGATACAAAAACATATCTATTCTAAATCTTAAGTAAATAAAATAAAGATTTACAAGATATATAAATATATTATGCAAGATATATAATATCTCGTAATATATTTATATATGCCTAATAACAGACATAACTGTCAAATTGCGAATAAAAGTTTGATGAAAGAAGATGGAAGAGAATGGAATAAGAGTTCATAAAAGTTCGATGAAAGAAGATGGAAGAGAATTGGAATAAGAGTTCAAGTCTTCTTTTATAGTTTTCATTCTTTTACATTTTTATTAAATTATTTTTTTCTTGGTCTATTTTTTTTTCTTTTACATTTTTTTAATTATTTTTTCGGTTCTCTGCTCTCTCTCTCTCTCTCATATTTCTCTGTCTCCTCTATTTAATTTTTTTTATTTACAGTTTTCATTAATAAAAGTTATTTATTTTTTTTTAATTTTTTTAAAATATAAATCAATTAGGAAGAAGGCAGTTGTAAACCCTTTTCTTTTCCGTTCTTTGCAAGTTTGATTTGCAAGTTTGATGAAAGAAGATGGAAAGAGAATGAGAATAAGAGTTTAAGTAGAAATGTCCCTTTTTTTTATTTACACTTTTTTTTTACATTTTTGTTAAATTATTTTCCCAGATCTCCCTTATTTCTCTTTCTCTGCCTTAATTTTTTTTTCTTTTACATTTTTGTTAAATTATTTTTTTCTCAGTCTATTTTTTTTTTCTTTTACATTTTTTTAATTATTTTTTCGGTTCTCTCCTCTCTCTCTCTCTCTCTCTCTCTCTCATATAACCCTTTCTTCTATTCCGTTCTTTGCATTAGTTTAGTTTAATTTACTTTTAAATTGTTTTTTTAATGGATCTATTGTATCCACGTCCGATTCCTTGATTGCATCTTCTCACTTGCTAGATCGTGTTTTCTAATTTTCTTAGATAGTGTAATTTTTAATGTTTTGTTCTCTAATTTAATATAGTGTAATATTTTTTGTGTTCAGTTAACTTTTTGTTACCCAGTGTAATTTTTTTTCCTCCTCCGTTCCTAACAGACATGACATCAAATTGCAAAAAGGACTTCCGTTCATAATACAATTTTTAAAAAACAAAGAGAATCAATAAAAAGTTTCAATTTCTTATTAATTCTTCAAAACGTATCAATTTTATTATATTATTTCTTTCTCATAAAATAATTTATTTCTTTATAGTAATCTTTCATTAAGATAATATTTTATTCCTCTTAACTAAAATTCTCTTTTAATGTGATATATAGATAAATAATAATATAATTTTTTTTCAATCCCGCGAAATTGGCGGGTCTCACACTAGTTAATTTAATATTCGGGTAAAATAACTAATGTACCATTATAGTAAAACATTCATTAGATAAATACACCCCTTTAAAATTGAAAACCTAAATGTAAAAAACCCCCTTTAAAATTGAAAACCTAACCCTAATTTTTACAGCAGTCGGTCGGTGCCTCCGATGACCCACCACCCAAACATTTCCAAAAACAAATCAAAAATAAAAAAAACATAGAAAAAATCACAATTTTTTTTTACAAATAAATTTCGACAATTCAGTGTCGACCATATACACTCTTGTCGACAATAAATTATTGTCGACGAGAGTGTATATGGTCGACACTGAATTGTCGAAATTTTTAAAAAAAATCGAAAATTTTTGGTCGACCATATACACTTCCGTCGACAACAATTTATCAACATAAATTTATATAATCGACTTTGGTATGTCGAAAAAGAAAAAAAAGAGAGATAAACATACTTGTTGGCCGCACAAGCTTGGGTGGTGGGTGGGCAGAGGATACAGTAGGAAAAAAAAGGGAAAAAAATTGAGAGGGAGAGGAAGGGAGCGAGGGCAGAGGTCGGGTTTGGGGTGGGTGGGTTGTGGATGGGGGCAGTGGGTGAAGGGAGGAGAATGGAATGGAATGGAATGGAGTGGAGGAGAAGGGAAGGGAGCGAGGAAAAAAACGCAGAAGGAGGAGGGAAGAGAGAAGATAGAGGGGGTGGTGCGGCGGTAGGTGGTTGCACTAGGCAGGAGGCGGCAGCGGCGGTTTGGTGTTGGGAGAGAGGAAGAGTTAGTTTTTAGGGTTTTTTTTTTTAAATTGAGGAAGAAAGAAATAAATAAAGAAAAAAGGAATGAGGGTATTTTGGATAATTTGAGGGGAGTACATCTAACATGTGTCACATTGAAGGAGGTTTATAAATCGGGGGAGTATACTTAACAAAGCTGGAGGAGTATATAGCCTACGCCTTAAATTTCTGATTTAAAGTTTGGGCTAAACTCCTATCGTGTTTTGCAATATCCATTAAAATGCAATTCGAAATTTTGAAGAGGTGTGGGTTATATGTCCCTCCATGAATGTTAGATACACCCCCCTCCATTTTTTTAATTAAATATTCATGTAAAATATCTATTTTGTCTTTTTAATAAAATAGGAACGTATAGATACACTACCCATCGAATTCAAAATAACCTTAAACATAATTGGAGAGGCAGCAGTCGCCGCCTACTTCTGATCGCCGCCACCACCAACAGCCACCGCTGCGCCCACCTCCGGCAGCCACCACCATCCCAAATAAATTTAAAAATTCAAAAATCAAACTTAGAAATTAAAAAAAAAATACTTATATTCGACAAACCAGAGTCAACAAAAAACACTCCAGTCAACTCTGGTTTGTCGACCAAAAATACTCTCGTCGACAAGATTTTATCGAAAGAAAATTTTAAAAATTAAAATTTTCTACAATATTGGGTCGACCAAAAATACTCTCGTCGACAAATTTTTAAAATTTTATAGCTGAGTTCTTCGTCTCCAAAAGGCTTCGACACCTGCAAAAAACCCATCGGAGAGATCTTCGGTGCGGGTCATCCGACGCTCAAGTCAGAACCGGTGATCTCAAGGAAAAAGTAAAGGGCAGTTTATCTCGGAGAAAGCCCCTCAATAATATCAGTTCAATATTCCTATTTCTCAGGAGTAATTCAAGTGTATTTAAGCTTATATCAGTGCGCCGGAAAGTATGTCAGGGAACTTTCCGATGGATAAGTGTATCTGAATATTAGGTTTCTGGTTATGTAGTTAGATATAAAAAATGACATGCGAAATGGAGTATAAATAGTACCTTTGGGGAAGGGTTATCCACTTCCCCTTTTTCTCTCAACTGCCAAAATAGAGCTCAAGCCCAAGGCCAAATCTGCCTCCATTAGCTCGTCCGAGCTCCGAGAAAAGTGGGATACGTGTGATATCCGCACACGCCCCCTACCCACGAAGTGGGGTCCATGCTTGATGCACACGTTCCACGATTTGAATCTCCAGGACCTAGAGGTATTCGAGAACCTCCAGGTTTGAACTCCGGAAATATGGGTCCAAGCCCAACAATTCCCCTAAAAAGGTGGAAAGCTTATAACCTGTTCATCTCAGGGCCGATCCTCTGTGGGTTTGGGCCTGCACTAGGCCTAATCCATCATCTTAAATGTCCATTTTCAATATATCAATAATTTTCATCATAATTGTTGGTCCTGAAAGGAGTATATAATAGGGTTCAAAGGAGGCAGTTGTTGGGAGATCACAGTGCTTTTCTCAGCAACCACTGAGTCATCCTGAATGATTAAGGGTTGATCAGTGTCCAACTCTCCTGACACTGAATATGCCTTAACCAAACCAGCTTCTATTATAAGAGCCTCCACATCTATAAGTTGTGCCTTGGGTTCAGAAGAACCTTCATTGGCAGATGTGTCCTTGGCTGTGTCAACTTTGGTCAACACCTCTGAAGAGACAGAGCCTTTCCTATGATAAGTAACAAGGTTTGAGAACTTGCTGGATTTAGGAGGTTTGGGTTGGGAAGGTTCAGGGAGGTTGGTCTGGGAGGGTTTAGGAGGGTTTGAAGGGTCATCTTTGCCATCATCACTTGAGCTGCTACCAGGGTGCTTGATCCCTTTAGCAAGCCCCTCTTTCTCCTCAGCAATTTTATCAGCAACCAACTTGGCAAACACTTCCTCATCAGTGAGGAATCTTGTTTTGTTTACTCCAGCAAAATGGAGTAATCTGCCCTCTTCAATTTGCCACCAGTTAGCACCTTTGTCAAGAATGACTTGTGAAATCTCCATAATGGACTTATCTTTCACCTCCACTAACATCCTCAAATCATGAAACATGGTTTGAAGTCTTGGGAATTCTGCAAGTTGTGGGTATAGGCTGTCCACAGTAGCCCTTGCTCTACCTCTGAGCATACTTTCATAAGTATACTCCTCCTCATTCTCATTTGATTGAGAACTTTGGGCTATAAGGGAGTTGGCTCTAGTTTCAGGAATTGCAGCTTCAGGTAGGTTTAGTTCAGGAGGGTTGGCTTCAGAAGGGTTGAGCTCAATTGAAGGTACTTCAGTTGCTTTTGAGAGCAATGGATCTAAAGGGGCTTTGCTCAGGGGAGTTGGCTCATGAAGTGCATTTTCTAAGAGCTTTGAATAATTGAGCATAGATGAGTCAAGTGGAGACAGGAGCCTTGTCTCATCTACAGCTAAGTCTGCTAGCACATCAATCCCACTTCTTTGCACACTCCCTTCTGGAGAATATCTCTTTGTAAGATTGACAGGGGTGATAGGTTGGTTAGAAGGGGTAACATGGGTTTCAGGGGAGTTGGGTTCAGGATTTTGGGTTTCAGGAAGGTTGGCTTCTAAGGGTAGGCATTCAGGGACTTTGGACTTTGGGGTTCCAGAACCAGAAGAGTTGGTCCTAGACTTGGATTTGGTCCTGCTTTCTGCCCTGCTCTCCCTTAGAGCTATTTGGAGAATCCTTTCCTCCTGAAGTTCCAGCACCTTCTTAGTGGGCTTGACTCTTCTTTTGCTTTCTCTACTACTCCCACTTCCTTCTCCTTCTTTCTCAGGGACAACTTCCCTGGGCCTTTTATCACCCTTCTTCTTTTGCCTTGTCTCATTGTATTTCTGCCTCAACTCTTCTGAGTGGTCAGAAGGCACTTGCACTCCCTCTTCTGCCACTTCATCAACTTCAATTGATGCTCCTGAGGCTTCTTCTGATAGAACTTGAGACATTTTCTTGGTTTTGACAGCCCTGGCCTTTGTTCTTTTCTTCATTTTGGGCTTCTCTTCCTGCTTTGCTTCAGCAGGTTTGGCCAAAAGCATCTTTCTTTGTTCAGTTTTCTTGCTCAGTTTCCTGAACAAGATTTTTTGGGCAGGAAGGGGTTTGGCAAAGGTTTGCATCTCAGAGTAGTGAGTAAACTTCTCAATCAACAAGCTTGCCCTAGTGCAATACTTGAGTTTGGCTTCCAACACAACCTTTTGGTGAGCCTTCACCTTGAACTTTGCCTTTTCCTTCATCATTTCAGACAAGATGAAGGTCCTCCAATCAAACTTGATGCCCTTGTCACTGGCATCAATTACTGCAGCCATGATTTTGATCCTTGGAGCACTCAATTGTTCCAAGCTGCCAGTGTTGCTCATGAGGCTCTTTGTAATTACCTCAAATAGGTTGAGGAACTTGGCTTTGAGAGTCCTCTTGTGTTGAGTAGATGAGATTGGTCCTGGAACAAGGAGCCAATCTTGAGCAATTTCTGCCTCATGGCCATTGCCATAGAATTCTGGATTCCTCCCTTCAGAGGGCAATCCAAAAGCAGCATCTACATCCTCCTTAGAGAATTTCACTCTGTGGAATCTTTTTTCCTCTTCTCCTTCAGCCCTGTAGGATAGCCTTGTGGAGACTTCTCCATCTTCTGGCTTTCCTCTCCACTTCAAGAAGGCAAAGAACTCAGCCATATATGTTTCCAAACAAGAATCTGGCTTCTCTTGCATAAATTTCTGAAGTCCTGCTCTTCTCAACCATCTCAAGGTTGGAGTGATTTCTGGGTCTTCACTCTCAAAAGATAGGATGGGCTCAAAAATAAGATTGTTTTTGTGGCTAAGATAGCCAAATCAAGGTCTAACTCTTTGTTTGTGAAGTCAACAATCATTTCTGTTCTGACTTTGGGAGCCATTGAAGAACAGTGAAGGATTTTTAGAGAGTGTTTGAGAGAGTAAGAAGATTAGGGTTTCAAGAGAATTTTGAATGCGTGGGGAAGAATGAATTGTTGTATGGCTTCTTAAGACCTATGAATATTCCAAAAGGAATGTATGTCAATGAGTAGGTGAGTCTTAAGGCAATTCAACGGTTTACAAATGAGGAAATCAAGCTTGGACGGCCATGATCAGTTTCAGGAGAGTTGGCCAGTTTTGATCCAATGGTCAATAACCAATGAAACAGTGAAAAACTGTTTTTATTCAAACGTGGGAGGAGTTTTAATGTTAGTTTAAAGCTGGAGAGGTTATCAAGGTAGATCATGTCTTGAAATGTTTAATGCAAACAAGAGTTAAATCTTGGCATTTAATGCATTGAAAGCGACTTTTTGGGTAAGGGACAAATTGAATCCTTGAAAAGGTGATATCTTTAAAAGGAATGAGACAGTTATTGAAATAGGAAATGATTACCCAAAATAGGTGTTTATCAAACAAAAGTTTGTTTGATAGCCAAGACAACTTATCTGACCCTACATGGACAAGTGTCCTGAAATGATGTGGACAAGTGTCCTGAATTTCAATGGACAAGTGTCCTGAAGAATTGAGGTCATCTCTCCTGAATTTCAGTAGACTTGACCAAGTCTGCTGAATTTTGATTTAAGTTCCCCCTTGATTAATAAACTCCTTTGGACTCATTTGTCCAACTTCCCTGGATCAAGTAGTCCCAACTCTGCTGATAGTTCCAGAAACCTTGCCTCTGCAAGTGGTTTTGTTAATATATCAGCTTTTTGATGATCTGTGTGGATCTTTACCAATTTGATATCTTTCTTCTCCACATGGTCTCTAATGAAGTGATGTTTGATGTCCACATGTTTGCATCTTGTGTGCAAAACTGGATTCTGAGATATTGCAATAGCACTGTTGTTGTCACATAAGATTGACACTTCAGTAGAGTTGACATTGTAGTCTCTTAATTGTTGTCTCAACCAAAGGATTTGAGCACAACAACTTCCAGTTGCTACATATTCTGCTTCAGTGGTTGAGGTTGCCACTGTGTTCTGTTTCTTAGAGAACCAAGAGATGAGCTTGTTCCCTAAGAATTGACATGTCCCTGAAGTGGATTTTCTGTCAATTCTACATCCTCCATAATTAGCATCTGAATAGCCAGTGAGCTCAATGTTGTCATCAGCAGGGTACCAAAGGCCTAAATTTTCAGTGCCTTTGAAATACCTCAAGATCCTCTTAGCAACCTCTAGATGGTTTTTCTTAGGATTTGCTTGAAACCTAGCACAAACACCTACTGCAAAGGTGATGTCAGGTCTGCTGGCAGTGAGATAGAGGAGTGAACCAATGATTCCTCTATATTCAGTAGAGTTGGTTGGAGCACCATTCTCATCTGGATCCATTTTCCAATTTGTGTTCATGGGAATCCTTACTGGCTTGCTGGTTGTACACCCAAATTTCTTGATCATTTCTCTGGTGTACTTGGCTTGGTTGATGAAAATTCCTTCCTTTGATTGCTTGACTTGTAAGCCCAAGAAACAATTCATCATTCCCATCATTGACATCTCAAACTTGCTTTGCATGAGCTTTGAGAACTTCTCACACAGCTTCTCATTGGGGGATCCAAATATGATGTCATCCACATATATTTGGACAAGCAAGATGTCCTCTCCTTCAGTGATTCTGAAGAGAGTTCTGTCCACAGTTCCCTTGATAAATCCATGATCCAAGAGGAACAGTGACAGTGTGTCATGCCAAGCTCTTGGAGCTTGCTTGAGTCCATATAGAGCTTTCTTCAATCTATAAACTTGGTTTCCAACTTCAAAACCAGGTGGTTGCTCCACATAGACTTCTTCTTTCAAAACTCCATTCAAGAAGGCACTCTTGACATCCATTTGGTACACTTTGAACCTCTTGTGGGCTGCATAGGCTAAGAAAAGCCTTATTGCTTCTAGCCTTGCTATAGGTGCAAAGGTCTCATCATAATCAATGCCTTCTGATTGACAATAGCCTTTTGCCACTAATCTGGCTTTGTTTCTGACAATCACATCATTTTCATTTTTCTTGTTCTTGAACACCCACTTGGTTCCAATAACATCTTGATGTGAAGGTCTATCCACCAGCTCCCATACATCATTTCTGGTGAATTGGTTCAGCTCTTCCTGCATAACTGTGATCCAGTTTGCATCTTGAAGTGCTTCCTCAATGTCACTTGGTTCCTGTTCTGATAGGAAACAACAAAAGAAAGCACTTTCACCATTAAACCTTCTGGTTTTGACTCCTATACTTGGATCACCAAGTATCAGATCAGTAGGATGGTCAGACAAATTCTGGATCATATTTAGGGATGTTGTCCTCAATGTCAGGGACATTGGCATTTTCAACATTTATGGTTCCTCCTGAAATATTTGATCCATTAACTACCTCAGCAGAGCCTGCTTCTTCATTGGTAGTTGTTACCTGAGTGTGAACTGGGATTGGGTCATTCAGTTCATCATTTCCTTCAGTGGGGTTTGCTTCAGGATGGTTGCCTTCAGGATGGTTGTCCAGTATTATGTTTTCAGGAAGATTGGCTTGGACAACATCTATGAATACAGTGTCCTTATCTTTTAGGCTCAATCTGGTTGTTCTTTGTGTGATTTCTTCAGTGTCCAGGTTTTTGTTCCTGACTTCAAAGATAGATTCATCAAACACAACATGAGGTGTTTCCTCCACAATTAGGGTTTTGCAGTTATACACTCTGAAAGCTCTACTGATTTGGGAATATCCAAGAAATATCCCCTCATCAGCTTTGCTGTCTAAAGCTTTTAATTTCTCTTTCCCATTATTGTGAATGAAACACTTACAACCAAATATGTGGAAATATGACACTTTAGGCAGTCTTCCTTTCCAGAGTTCATAGGGGGTTTTGCCTTGACCCTTAGTGATCAAACATATGTTCTGAATATAGCATGCAATGTTTATAGCTTCAGCCCAAAACCTCTTAGGTAGATTAGAATCAGCAATTAAGGTTCTAGCAGCTTCTTTTAGAGTTCTATTCCTTCTTTCTGCAACTCCATTCTACTGAGGAGTTCTAGCTGCTGAGGTTTCATGAGCTATACCATTTAGGGTGCAATACTCATTGATGTATGAATTAATGAACTCAGTGCCTTTATCAGATCTTATCTTGATTATATTAAGGCTCTTTTCATTTGACAGTCTCTTTAATAGTTCAGGGAGTTTGACTTGAGTTTCCTTCTTATTAAGGAGAAATACTACCCATGTGAACCTAGAGAAGTCATCTACTACAACTAGTGTGTATTTTCTACAATTTATGCTTGCAGGGGTAATTGGTCCAAATAAATCCATGTGTAAAAGTTCAAGTACCCTTTCAGTAGAGATGACTGGTTTTCCTTTGAATGAGGCTTTAATCTGTTTCCCTTCTTGGCATGGTTTACAAACATGCTCTTTAATGAAAACCTCATTTAGGTAGTCCTTTAACTAATGCATTTCTAGCAAGTTTGTTCATTGATTTAAACTTCAGGTGGTTTAGCCTCTTATGCCATAACCAACTTTGTTCATTTGAGCTCTTAGCAATGAAACATGCATCATCAGTAGACTTGTCCCAGTCAGCAAAATACACATTTCCCTTTCTAGTTCCAGTCAGTAGAGTTTGTTGAGTTTTATCTTTAATTAAGCATTTTCCACTTGAGAACTCAACATTAAAACCTTTATCACAAAACTGGCTTATGCTTAGCAAGTTATATTTGAGACCAGCCACATAAGATACATTGGATACCTTGATATTACCAATTATCAAGGTACCATAACCTTTTGTTACTGCATGTGAGCTGTCTCCAAAGGTGACAATTGGGCCTTCTTTTTCAGTGAAATCAGTGAGGAGTTCTTTGTTTCCAGTCATGTGCCTTGAGCATCCACTATCAAGGTACCATGCTGACTTTTTGTTCATGCTCCTCATCTTTTTGTGGCCCTTAGGTACCTGCAATTAGCAAGCTTTAGGTACCCTTTGAATTTTGGGTCCTGAGAGGTTAGCTGTACCTTTAGGAACCCAAACTTGCCTAATTACCCTGATTGATTCAAGGTGGCTAAGTTGTTTTCCTTTAGCATCAACATACACTGTCTTTTCCTTAAATGCCTTTGGGAAAGTATGTGTGAAAGTGTTAACTCTGTAAGTTTCAGGAGAGTTATCAAATCTCCTGAACTTATGAGTTCTTTGTGCTACTTGAGGAAATCTTTGATGGAAGGCATATTTATGACCATTACCCTTTGGCATGAAGGGTTTTGGTTGACTCATTTTATTTTGCCTTTGAGGATAGTTGTCCTTAGGTCTGTTCAGCTGAGGCTTCCTCAGTAGAGTTGGCCTAGGCTGATCATACCTTGGATAACTCCTCTGAACATTGTTCAGGAGAGTTGCCCTTCCATTAGGTCTATTCTGCTGACCAACATTCCTCTTGTGTTCAGGGACTTTGGCCTTTTCCTTAGGTTTGGGCCTAGTCTCCTGAAGCACTTGAGTGGGCATTTCATTCATTTTGCCCTTCCCTTTGTTCAGTGGCTGAATTATTTCATTTTCAGCTTGTTGTGCCACAGATTTAACAAAGATTTTCTTAGTGTTACTTGTGGAAGCAACACTAAGACAAGGTGAAGATTCAAATGGATCAAAACCTAATCCACTTCTTTGAGCCATAGGTCTTTGATAACTTTGAATTTCCTCTATTGCTCTAGAGGATTTGTTCAAATCAGACATCTTTAATTTCAGGCTCTCTTCACTTGATTTAAGAATATCATACTCATGTGAGAGGTTTTCAAATTTTGCTTGAAGAATTTTTAGTTCAAAATCTTTTCTCTTCTGAGAAAGTAGTTGATCATCAATCTGTTTTTGTTGGTCAACTATCTTGAGATTTGCTTCCTCAAGCTCTCTCAAGACTTGTTGATACAACTCAGTGGATTTAATATCAACTACTGTCTCAGTAGGTTTTGAAAGCTCAATTGAAAGCCTTTCATTCTCTCTCACACAATTGTCATGAAATTCTTGTAACCTAGTGAAATCTTCCATCAACTTCCCAAAGGAAAGTTTCAAGTTGACTTCACTAGTGTTTTGTGATAGAAATGATGGTGAGCTAGAAGTCGAGGATACCTCATCATCCTCAATGGCCATGTTGCACACATAATCATCATCATCATCACTGTTTGAGAACAGTCCATCAGAAGAGTTGAAGCTTTCAGCACTGTCAAATTCATCACCAGCCATCATGGCTTTTCTGTTGGTGAATTTCCTATCTCTTTTGGCTTGCCTCTCTTTTCTTTCCTTTGAGCTGAGTTCAGGGCAGTCATACTGGAAGTGCCCTTTCTTCTTGCAGTTGTAACACAAATCCTCATCATCATCTTTCTTTGGATCATCTCTCCTTCTAGATGAGGAGGGTTCAGCTCTGCTGGACTTTCTCCTATCAGAGGACTTGTCCCCTGATCTTTTCTCTTCAGGCTTCATGTCCTCAGCCTGTGCTTCAGGAGAGTTGTACCTTCTCCTGAATTTGTTGTCTTGGTAGAATTTCTTGTATCTACCAAACCTTGAGTTGAGTTTATCAAACCTCCTTGCCATCAGGGCCATTTCTTCCTTCATTTCAGCCTTAGAGACTGACTTTGATGATCTTGGAGTGGGCTGCATTTCAGGTTCAGCAACTTTAGCTTTGAATGCCACTTCTTTGATTGGTAAGGAAGACTCTTCTGCTGGCTTCCTTCTGTTGAGGTAAAACTCATAAGCTTTGAGTTCAGAGAAGATTTGTTGCATGGGCACGGTGGAGAGATCCTTGGTGTTTTGCATCATTACAGCATAAACATCCCACTTTTGAGCTCAAGCCCAAGGCCAAATCTGCTTCAATTAGCTCGTCCGAGCTCCGAGAAAAGTGGGATACGTGTGATATCCGCACACGCCCCCTACCCACGAAGTGGGGTCCATGCTTGATGCACATGTTCCACAATTTGAATCTCCAGGACCTAGAGGTATTCGAGAACCTCCAGGTTTGAACTCCGAAAATATGGGTCCAAGCCCAACAATTCCCCTAAAAAGGTGGAAAGCTTATAACCTGTTCATATCAGGGCCGATCCTCTGTGGGTTTGGGCCTGCACTAGGCCCAATCCATCATCTTAAATGTCCATTTTCAATATATTAATAATTGTCATCGTAATTGTTGGTCCTGAAAGGAGTATATAACAAGTGTATGGGGGGGGGGATACACTTGTATGCAAATTCTTTTCAAACTTGATCAAACCAGAGTTCAGCAAGGTTGTCCTGGACAACTCTGCTGATGAGATTAACTCTTCTAAGATAATCAAACTACTAAGTACTATTGAGTACTTAGTTGAATAACTATCTAAGGGAGTTATATGTGCGGAATTAGTGGTTGGCCCTTTAGTTTAAACTCCTTTTATATTCTGAAATCACTTAAGCAGTTTATCACAGTCTATCAGGGAACTTGTCCAAATCAGGTTTTGCACAGTTTGTGATATGAGTCTTTGAAAGTTCAGTTCTGTGTGCAGTGTTGAATATATGAAAGTACTTTGAATGTAAATCAACACAGTGGTTTATAGTGGTTCAGAGACTCAAGCTCCTACATCCACTTTCCCTGATTTAACAGGATAATTCCTTTACTCTTGGAATTAACTTGTTTTATAGTGTCAAGGTGCACTTGATCAAGAACACCACTCCTTGGTGAATTGATCCCTAGGATGTCTAGAGTCCTAGTACCCTCTTCTCAACTCAGAACTGAACTGTTCTTCTCTCAACAGTTAGCTCCAACCACTTCTACTACTACAACCTTCTCACTTTCTGACTTGAAAGGGGTAAGGGTTGAAGTAAGGTTCCAACTAATGAGATATCCTTTACAATGAAGATCAGTGTATAAGGATAGGATATCTCTTCTAAGCTTTGTATGGATATACAATAGGATTCAGCTTAGATGAAGTGTTTGAAGACTAAGATAGTCTCTTTGAAAGCTTGAAAGCACTTTGACTTGTAGGATAGTTGGATATTCTTGTCAAGGTTGAGGTGCTTCAAATGGTCTTCACACTTCTGTATTTATAGACAAATTTGAGGATTTGCCCATTGGAGAGGCAGTCCCAAAATGCTATAAATGTCTTCCTTGAGTTCTTCAAACTGGAAGACAGATTCTGATAGTGACATGTCCTTGTTTTGGGAAATAAACTGCTGTAACAACTTTGTCTTCATTCTGAGCACTTTTCCCAATGTCTGACTTCAAGATTCACTTGGTCAAACATGGACATCTCTTCTTATCAATATTCCTGAGATAAGGACAAGCTTCCTTATCACTAGGACAACTCTACTTATCAGTTTCAGCAGAGTTCATTCATCAGCAGTGTTGGCTCTTTAGCTCTTTCAGATGATTTGGCTCTTTCTCCTTCCATGACTTCTTAGTATAGTTCTTTGGATGTATATGTCTTGGAAAAGTGAACTTGACCTCTTCAGCATAGTTGTCTTGGAGACAGATTCTAGTTCAAGTGTACTGAGACAACTCTTCTGAACCATTCTAGTTGGACAATTCTTCTGAGCTTTGTGTGATGCAGTAGATTGGTGCTTTGATGATGCATCTTAACTCATGTTGGCATTCACTAAGTTGTCTTCAGACTGATTCCTCTTGATCAACATACTTGACCTTCAGCAGACTTGAGGTCATTCCAGAAACTGAGCTTTGAGGGGACTATTGCATATTTAAGCTATTAAGTAAGTGTTCCCCCTCAACTAGTGCATCTATTAATCTAAGAGTTGCCTAACACATCAGCTTCTCTACTTGTCTTAGTCTACATGTTCCAACAGTCCTGAAACATGTTCATTCAATTTTGACTTATCTACTTGGCATGTCTCAGGGGGTTTTGGTATCATAATCAAAACTCATTTTATTCCCAACAATAATAATCGATATAAGTAAATGAATAATTACGTAATCATATCCAAACCTCATCGGATATAACTCATCCGAACGCCACGTGTCATTTTCTCACAGGACGACACATTTTGTCCACATCAACCACCTCCCCGTACTCTCGTAAAGTGGGTCAAACTTAGGAGAGTAGGTCAAGTGTCTAGTCAATCTTCATATCCCCAATACCTGTAGGGCCTCGAGGTCCTAGGCATGGTTTCAAATTCAAATCCAAGCAAATCCTGCTTCAAATATCAAAACGCATATTTTGTGAGTGTAACATTCAAAATCAAACCCTTATTAAGGGAGTCATATCAAACCCTCATCAAGGGCGTCATTCAACATTTCTGCATTTTCAGGACCTCGAGGTCCTCGAGAATACCCAGGCACGAGCTCGTATCAAGTAATTCTCGAATATCATATCAAGTCTTTTCATAGGCGTCTCATTCTGAAACATACTCTTCATGAGTGTCAAATTCTAATATTTTCACTTCAAAATCTCGTGTTCGTCGAGATACTCGAGGTTATTCGGACTCGAATCCGAATTTAATTCCGCCTAAGTCTCAAACTGTGTTCCACTTAGGCGTCTCTTCGTATTTCGCGTGATTCTCTATAACCGCCCAATCAAATCGGGCTTCTCGGTACACGCTACCATCATTAAGGCTTTTCTCTCTCTTCAGCCTTTGCACTGCCTCGATCTTCTGAAACTTTTCAGAGATTGAATAGGGCTTTGATCTGGGCCGTCCATCTGGCCCATCCAAATCTTTTTCTGATCGATCTGGACCGTCCAATTTTCTCATCTCATTTTTCGAATATATGACTCCCTCTTCAAGTCATTTCGTATTTTCTCTCTCGCTTGAACTTGTCTCCAGCACTCAAGCACTCAGGTCTTATTCCGCAGTTTCCCCTCCGGCTACTCGACTCAGGTATTTTCTTCGTGTTAACCCATACCTGCTTTAAGTTAACAAGTGTTCGTGTTTCTTTTTCAGATATGGGTTGGCTTTCCCAAGTTACTCGTGATCCTGCTCCTACAAGCTCAACTCAGACATACCCTGTTCCCGTTCTTGAAAGTTCCTCGAAAGCTTTAGCACCAGAAGCGTCTGCACATGCGGCTCCTAGTTCGATTTCCAAGAGGACTCGATCCTCCTCTGGTAGAATGGTAAATACGCGCGATCCCACTCCCCTTGACTCCGGTGTCTCCAGGAAGAAGACCAAAGGAAAGCAAGTGACCTCTCCGCCAATACCCATCGACTTCGATCTTGAGGTCGACGTCTACTCAGATGTTATCTCCCGATTTGTATACCAGTATCTTCCCTCGAATACCATTCGTTCTCTAGTGAGCCTCTCCACTCAAGACAGGATGATTCAGGCTGCCCACTCCTTTTCTCAGGTATGCCTCTCCACTTTATCATCTGTTAATTATTCTTCAATGTTCTCAGTTTTTGCAGCTAAGGTAGATGAGGTTGCTGTTGAACACTCCCCCGAGTATTAAAGACTTTTCTTTATCATGCATTTTATTTCCTGCAGTATCACAAACAATTTCTTTTTTGCTTGTAACATTAAACAATTTCCAAGGTTTTTCATAACCTTGTGGTGGTTTTTGGAGCTGTTTGTGCTCCTGTTTTGGTGAGGCTTTCATGCCTCTTTGAATGGTGGGGGATTTTAACATCCCCTGTTTTGACTCTGGATATTTGAGGCCTTCGAGCCTCATAATCTCATTATCTGCTTATCTGCTCATATACATGCCTGCATTTACAGTTGCATATACATGTCTTACTTGCAAAGTAGTTGTTAATTTGACAAGCTTTCTCAAAATATATTATTTCAATATCTCAGCAAAATATTTTAAGTAAATCAACTATATCTCATAGCTTTACTTAAAACTTCTCAGTTTTTCATCGTAGTGTTAGCACATGTAGGCTTCGAGGTTTTAAACAATGATTCAAAAATTATATCATTATTTAAAAACGTAAGTAGAAGTAAAAAGTAACACTTTTCACTTACTTGGTTGGTTTTATGGCTTGTTGTCTTCGAAGGGTTAGGTATAGTGCACCTTCACCCCCCCAAAGCCTCGAAGTCTATCGGCAAAGACTCAAATCTGAAGTGTTTCTCACTTCTGTCTTCATTCCAGCTGCTCAAGTTGTAACTCTCGAATCAATCTGAAGTGTTTCTCACTTCTGTCTTCGTTCCAGTTGCTTAAACTGTTAGTCAATCTGAAGTGTTTCTCACTTCTGTCTTCCTTCCAGCTGCTCAAGCTATTAATCGATCTGAAGTGTTTCTCACTTCTATCTTCGTTCAAGCTGCTCGAGCTGTGTCATAAGTATGTGTGTTTACTTGTTAACATCATGCCCTTCATCGAAAATTAGCATATGTTCCTTGTACATCTGGAGGTCCTCGATTAGCTCGAGGTCTGGACCCTGTCCTTCAGGAGCGTTAGCCTCCCACTGTGATCCTTTGAGGATATCCAAGTCATACCCTTTAAGGGTGTCAAGTCACACCTCTTCGAGGTGTTAAATCTCATACCTTTTAAAGGTGTCAATTCTCACATCCTTTAAGGATGCCAGCTCTCATATCCTTGAAGGATGTCAGTTCTCAAATCCATTAAGGACGTGAGTTTTCAAATCCGTTAAGGAAGTCAATTCCAAATTCGTTAAGGACGTCAATTCAGATCCATTAAGTACGTCAATTCAGATCCATTAAGGACGTCAATTCAAATCCGTTAAGGATGTCAATTCAGATCCGTTAAGGATGTCAATTAAAATACGTTAAGGACGTCAATTCAAATATGTTAAAGACGTCAATACATATCCATTAAGGACGTCAATTCAGATCCATTAAGGACGTCAATTCAAATCCGTTAAGGATGTCAATTCAGATTTGTTAAGGATGTCAATTCAAATATATTAAGGACGTCAATTCAAATCCGTTAAGGACGTCAATTCAGATCCATTAAGGAAGTCAATTCAGATCCGTTAAGGATGTAAATTCAAATCCATTAAAGACGTCAATTCAAATCCGTTAAGGAAGTCAATTCAGATCCATTAAGGACGTCAATTCAGATCCATTAAGGACATCAATTCAGATCCATTAAGGACGCCAATTCAAATCCGTTAAGGACGTCAATTCAAATCTGTTAAGGACGTCAATTTCATGTAGCCTTGATTCCGACTGAACAATCGATGGATTAGGCTGGAGGTACTCGAGGTCCTGTAGGGACTCGAGGAGTTTTACCCAGATTTGCGTGTGTCTGAGTTTCAAATGGTCATACAGACCTTAGCTTATCAATCAGAAAGCTCATAATAATCAATACTCCAAAGATATAATCTTTTCGAAAAGAAAACTTCATTGATTATTAACATATGTCATCATAGGCCATAGACAACCCATGTCGGTCTCATTAAAAACCTCCTTATAGTAAAACTCTAGGGAAAACCCATAAGGAGGGAAAAAGAGCTCTGTTGAAGCACCTCAAATACAATGTTCATAAGGAAATCGAATTCTATTCTAAGAATTGAAATAAAGAAAATTATGCTCTCTTAAATAAAGAATTTCTTCAGGTGGCACACATTCCAAGGACGGGCTATCTCATTCACTTTAATATTCTGGAGTCGGTATGCTCCTCCTCTCAATACCTAGATAACTCGGTATGGCCCCTCCCAGTTGGGTTCGAGCTTTCCGGTGTGCTTCAGTGCATCAGCCCTTCGAAGGACTAAGTCTCCAGCCTCAAATGACCTCAGGGTCACTCTCTTGTTGTATGCAGCTCGTATTCTGCTCTTATATTTCTCGGCCTGTAATCGGGCCATCTCTCTTCTTTCTTCGAGTAAATCCAAATTTCTCTCATTGGCTCCTCATTCTGGTTCTCATTGAACTGAGCAATCTTGTGAGATTCTATCACAACCTCTGGTGGTATTACTACAGTAGTACCATAAACAAGCTGGAAAGGTGTTTCTCCAGTAGTTGCTCTTGGACTCGTTCTATATGACCATAGAACTTAGTCGAGCTCATTTATCCAATCTCCCCCTGCTCTCGTGAGCCGATTTCGGATTCCATCTATGATTTTTTGATTTGTCACCTCCACTTGGCCATTCGCTTGGGGATGGGCCACTGAGGTAAATCTCTGCATAATCTTCTCTTCTAAACACCAAGACCGGATCAATGCTCCATTGAATTGTATCCCGTTATCAGACACTAGAATTCGAGGAATTCCAAATCTGCATCAAATGTATTTTTCGAGGAAACGGATCATGTTTTCCTCGTCAATCTTAGCAAATGGGGATGCCTTTACCCACTTACTAAAGTAATCAACAACTATGATCAAGAATCGTCGTCCGCCTTGTGCCGGTGGAAAGGGTCCCACGAGGTCTATCCCCCACTTTTCAAAGGGACAAGGCGAGTACATGGCTCCCATTTCTTCAGCAGGGACCCGTATCAGGGGGCCATTTCTCTGGCATTTCTCACATCTCTTCACAAAATCTCGAGCATCTCGAGTCATGGTGGGCCAGTAGAACCCAGCTCTCAAGGCTTTCTTCACAGTGGCTTTGTAGCCTTCATGGCTAGCCGCACATCCTTCGTGGATTTCTCTCATCACATAGTCTCCTTCACTCTTTGAGAGATATCTCAGGTAGGGGTGGGTGAGATCGTTTGTATAATCAACCACCCAAGATGCAATATCTCAGTCACATAGCTCGAGCTTCTCGAGATGCTGTAGGGGTTGGTTCTCTGTTCAGCTCCTCCAGGATCTCTTTTCTCCAATCCTCTCCTTCTTCAATTGCCCCAATCACAGGCTCGGTGGCCTCTCTTTTTTGCCACTACAAGTGTTATCTTCCCTTGTCCCTCAAACTCCATAGAGCTGGCAAGTTTGGATAAGCTATCTGCTATCATGTTTTCTTCTCTAGGAATCTGGAGCACCTCGAATATGTGGAACTTGTTTCTCAAGTTCTTGACTCTCTCCAGATATGCAATCATTCTTTATTCTTTTGCCAGATATTCTCCATTGATTTGTTGCACGATCAATTGTGAATCAGAGAATATGGTAACCTTCTGGGTTCCTAGCTCTACAGCCATTTATGTTCCTCGAATCAGTGCCTCATATTCAGCTCCGTTGTTGGAGGTCTTGAATTGAAATTTAATGGCAAGCTGCATCTCTAACTCATGCGGGTCAATCATCAAAACTCCGGCTCCGCATCCATTCATTGATATAGAACCATCAACATAGAATTTCTAACCTTCCATCTCCTCGAGTCTGGTAGATTCCTGTATGAAATCTGACAGAGCTTGAGCTTTAATCGCCTTTCAAGGATCAAATTCCACGTTGTATTCCTACAACTCTATGGCCCATCTCACCATGCGTCCAGACAAATCTGCTCTACCAATTACCTGCCTCAAAGGGTAATTAGTACAAACAATAATCTTATATGATAGAAAATAAGGCCTCAACCTCCGAGCTCTGATCACCACAGCCAAGGCTGCTTTCTCAATCTCTGAATAACGGACCTTCGCGCCCTGGATGATCTTACTAACGTAATAGATCGGGTGCTGGACAGATCCGTCCTCCTTCATCAACGCGGTACTCAAGGAATGCTCCCCTACGGCAGGTACAAAAAGAGTATATCGCCTGGGGAGGGTTTGGTCAGCTTCGGAAGCTGAGATAGGTGGAGCTTGAGCTCCTCGAACGCCTTCTGGAATTGATCATCCCACTCAAATCTGGATCCTTTCCTCAGGGTCCTGAAGAAATGGTGACTCTTCTCTGCAGATTTAGCGATAAACCTGCTCAATGCTGCAATTCGACCATTCAGGGTCTGCAACTCTTTCAAATTCCTCGGGTACAACCTTTACTTTAGCATGGTTGACTCAATTCCTCTTTTAGTTACCATGTAACCCAAAAACTTCCCTGATCTCACACCGAATGAGCATTTTGCTGGATTGAGCTTAATGTCATTCTCTCTTATCACTTGGAATATTTCCTCAAGGTCCTCGACATGACCCTCAGCTTTAGCACTCTTGGCTAGCATATCGTCTACGTAAATCTCCATATTCCGACCAATCTGGTTACGGAATACCGCATCAACCATCCGTTGATACGTAGCTCCTGCATTGATGAGTCCAAACGGCATTCTAACATAACCGAATGTACCAAATGTAGCGATAAAGCATACCTTAGGGATGTCTGCCGGATTCAACTGTATCTGGTGATATACTTGGTAGGCATCCATCATACTCAGCAACTCGAATCCCGAAGTTACATCCACCAATTAATGATCTTTCGGGCAGGCTTTATTCAAATCCCGAAAATCGATACACATCCTCTACTTTCCAGCTCCTTTTGACACCAATACATCATTGGAGAGCCATTCAGGAAACTGGATTCGGTGAACATGTCCATCTTCTAGCAGTTTCTCGATCTCTGCTTTTATGATCGCATTCTTCTCAGATCCAAAGTTTCTAAGCTTCTGCTTAACTGGCTTAGCTTTAGGATCCACGTTGAGGTGGTGCATGGCCACCTGCGAAGGTATTCCTGTTATGTCAGAGGAACAAAATGCAAAATTGTCCGCATTTTTTCTCAATGTACGGATTACCTCTTCAGCTACTCCAGGTTCCATCTGGACCCCTATTTTCATTGTGAATCCTGTTCTCCCAGGTACAACTCCACATTCATCAGCTTGGATCTTGGGTAGCTCTCCAGCTCCCCAACAACTTTCTACTTTTTCAGGTCAGGGTCGTCCCCTTTGACTCTTCCCTAATCTCGGGTTACAGCTTTATCAACCATCTTGATAGACTCCACATAGCATTTGTGGGCCTGGTATTGATCACTTCGAACTTCTCTAGTACCTCCAGGTGCTGGGAATTTCATCTTCATATGGAAGGTTGATACAATAGCCTGGAACAGGTTCAAGCTGGGCCTTCCCATTATCACATTGTATGAGGACGGGAAGTCCACAATGAGGAAGTCGATCATCATTACACGTCTAGCTGGGGCATCTCCTAGTCCCACCTGCAATGTCACCGACCCCAGAGGTTGGATAGCTCCTCCAGTAAATCCATAGAGAGACGTCTCTACGAGCTTCAGTTTCGCGTTCAGATCCATCTTTCTAAAATACTCGAGAAACATTATGTCCGCCGAGCTTCCAGTATCCACAAATACTCGAGCTACATCATAGCCCGCAATATCCGTTGTTATCATCAGGGCATCGTTGTGATGCGCTTGAGTCTCTCCTGCATCTTCATGACCAAATTTAATGTCGGGGGCAGTCACCACGTGCCACACCCCCTTATCTCCTTTCTGATGTTCGACCCTCAGGTCCTAACACTCTGTTTCCTCTATTTGAAGGAGTCACTGTCAGCTGGACCCCCCATGATCATCTGGCTCAAACCTCGCTTCTAGGGTTGAGGAGGTTGATCCTCTGTATTAGCTCGAGGCTCTTTTTCTTTATCCTACCTTCGTTCAAACTCCTTCATTTTCTACCCTCGAGGGCTTTGTCTATCTCGGTAGACAAATTCTTTCAAATGACCCGCTTGGATCAACCTTTCGATTTCATCTCTCAAATGAAAGCAGTTATTCGTATCGTGTCCATACTCATTATGAAAATGACATAATTTATTAGATCTAGCCTTCAGGGGTCCTCTAGCTCGTGAGTAGGGGTATTTCATCTCGGGATGATCTCCCGCTACCTCGAGCACCTCGGCAGGTTCAAGCTTCAGGGGTGTATATTTCTCGAACCTGGGTTTGGATCTCGATCCTCCAGGTCCCCTAGAAGCTCCAGAAACTCCAGTCTTCTTGAACGATTCTGGGTTGCCTCTCTTCGTCACCGAGTCTTTTGCTTTCTCATTCCCGGATAGCTTCGACTATAACCTCTTAGTTGTCCTCACTTCCTCGTGGGTGAGTTATTTTTCAGTTATGTGCAGCAACTCGTCGAAGGTCTACACTGGTTTCTTTGCTAACGAAGAAAATAAGTCTCCGTCTCTCAGCCCGTTGATCAGTGCATTTATCTTGACCTCCTGCGAGGCCGTAGGCACCTCCAAGGCAGCCTGGTTGAATATTTTCAGAAAGGCCCTTAGGCTTTCATACTCTCCTTGCCTGAGGTTGAACAAGGTCAGAGTAGCTCGGGGCTGTCTTCTTGCACAGGCGAACTGGTACAAAAAGAGTTCACTGAATCCAGCCCACGAATTGATTGTGCCTGGTTCTAGCTGGGTGAACCATTATTGAGCTGTTTTCGCTAGTGTTGTCAAGAAAACTCTGCATTTCACACCCTCTCCATATCAGTGTAAGAGGGTCGCGTTCTCGAACCTCACGAGATGTTCGTAAGGGTCCGCCGTTCCATCGTATTCAAAATTCAAAGATTTGAAATTAGAAGGCAAGCTCATCATGTAATATCTTAGCGGAAAACTGACAGCTAGTAGTACAGGTAGGTTTACTTACGTGGCTTATCATGTGTTTCCTCATTGCCTTCATCTCTTTCTGTAAGGCTTGTAGTTGGTCGCTTACAGCACCTGGGTAGGTGTCATCAGTACTCTCTTTAATCTCTGGGACTTCAGCTCGCCCAGCATCGGGATTCTGATCCCTTCTCTCGTTCCGGGTAGGGACACTTCATTCTGCCTGGGATGGCACTTTCTCTTCTCTCTCTCTCTTTGGCCCCCAACGTCTCTCGAAAGGGCTTGAGAGACTCTAGGTCCTCGAGGACCTCCAGCATCTGAAGCTCGCGAGGGTACCAGGGGAGCCGGGATTCCCTGAGCGGCCGTCATCCTCTCCATGGCTCGTGCGACCAATGCATTCGGTTGCTCGGTGGTCACGGTCATCAGCTCAGCACCCGTAGCAGCAGGGGGTGCTCTATTTCTCGACTCATCTCTGGACGTGCTGGATGTACCAACAACATCTCCATCCTCTCCTAGCAAAGTTTGAGACCCTACAGGCGTAGAGGACGGAGCTACCTCCGAAGGTGCACTCCTGCTTGTAGTAAGGCATGTAACAACAGTAGGTGGAAAATGTGTGGATGCGGGACCTTTTCCTCGATTTACGAATGAACCCACCAACGATGCCGGTGGGGGAATTGGTGGCGCAACTCCTCCTCCTGTTGGGGTTCTAGTTTCAGTCGGGGGCGGCGGCACCCCTCTCCCATCCTTCGTTTGTTGGGGAGTTTCTCGTTCACCTCTCATAACCAATAATCGAATTTCTCACACCTTAGCTCAAGATTCCCACAAACGGCGCCAGTTGATGCATTAAAAAAGAAAGCACAATGATTAATAATCTCGCACCTGTGATTAGACGATCACAGGCTGGATTATAGTTGAGGCCTTCGTCTCCAAAAGGCTTCGACACCTACAAAAAACCCGCCGGAGATATCTCCGGCGCGGGTCCTCCGACGCTCAAGTTAGAACCGGTGATCTCAAGGAAAAAGTAAAGGGCAGTCTATCTCGGAGAAAGCCCTTCAATAATATCAGTTCAATATTCCTGTTTCTCAGGAGTAATTAAGGTGTATTTCACCTTATATCAGCGCGCCGGAAAGTATGTCAGTGAACTTTCCGGTGGATAAGTGTATCCGAAATTAGGTTTCTGGTTATGTAGTTAGATATCATAAATGACCCGCAAAATGGCGTATAAATAGTACCTTTGGGGAAGGGTTATCAACATCCCCTCTTTCTCTCAACTGCCCAAGGCTAAATCTACCTCCATTAGCTCGTTCGAGCTCTAAGAAATGTGGGATACGTGTGATATCCCCACACGCCCCCTACCCACGAAGTGGGGTCCATGCTTGATGCACACGTTCCGCGATTTGAATCTCTAGGACCTGGAGGTATTCGAGAACCTCCAGGTTTGAACTCCAGAAATATGGGTCCAAGCCCAACAATTCCCCTAAAAAGGTGGAAAGCTTATAACATGTTCATCTCAGGGCCGATCCTTTGTGGGTTTGAGTCTGAACTAGGCCCAATCCATCATCTTAAATGTCCATTATCAATATATCAATAATTGTCATCATAATAATCGATATAAGTAAATGAATAATTACGTAAGCATATCCAAACCTCATCGGATATAACTCATCCGGACGCCACGTGTCATTTTCTCATAGGACGACACATTTTGTCCACATCAAGAATGGTGGGATAAAGGGGAGAAAGAATGAAGTAGGGCCGAAGAAAAGTGGAAAATTAGGGGTTTTGTGCGAGTGCATTTATCATAGATAATTTTGAGAGAAAAGGGTATAAATGGTAATTTAGGGAAGTGCATATATCTTACGTCTGTTTTGTAGGGGGTACATGTATCGGGGGAGTGCATCTAACATACTTGGAGGGGCATATAACCCACGCCTTTTGAATAACATTTTAAAGAGTTAAACTTGCTCAGACATTTTTTTTTAATTTGTACGATTACGTTACTTATTAAATAGTATCACTACCCTTATAAAGTAATACCACAATATTTTACACGCTGAATAATGTGAAAAAGTAATGTAATATTTTTTTTTTTTTTATAAGCATAGTGGTATTATCCTTATCACTTGGCAAATATTGTAGTAAGAAATCACATCAGTAGTATAGAGTGAAACTTATGCCTACAAGAATTTCCTACTTTAAAATAAATAAAAGTACGACAAATTCTTGTATGCAATTAGATGCATACATACAATTGAATTTTAAGTGTTTTTTATATACTCTCAACTATTCAATTCAACTTTTGATCCATCAAATTAGAATTAAGTCAAAATTGTAATTTAATTGCACAATGCAATTAAGTGCACACAAGTGCGACTCTAAGATTATAATTTGAAATGTTTTGGAATAGGATATAAATGATTCATGAAGTGATTATTTTTAATATGTTCTAAATGCTACTCATTTTAAAAGAAATATTATTTAATTGAAAAAGACCATTCTACAAATAGTGAAATACGAAACACAAAAACTTGTATGCAATATTGCATAGGACTGGCAAATCATATTATTGTGTCGTGTTTCGTGTCAACATGATAGTAACACGACATGATAAGGCCAAATAAAAATACGATATGATAAGGATATGTGTCGACACGACACGAACACGATAATTTCGTATCGACGCGACACGCTAACGACATGCAATACGATAATGACACGATAAAGAAATAATAAATTTAAAATTGCATTTAAATATATAAAAAATAATATATTTATATGAATTTAAAAAATTATTGTGTCATTATCGAATACGTGTCGTGTCATATCGGGTAAATAACAGATTAATGATATGTTAACAAGTTATGTTGACATTATTGATAATTATTCAATCTTAAATAAATAAATAAAAACTTTAAAAATGTCACTTTTAATAAGAGAGTTTGATAATATTTGTTGGACACCCTAAATATGATAACTAAATTCAAAGTACAAATAAAAATAACGAATTACATGTATCTATTTACTCATTCAAAAAAAATAATGTTTTACGGCATCAGCCTATACCAATTTAAATTCATAATACAAATAAAATATAAATATTAAAGAAAAAAATGATTAGTGCATCTGATTCAATAATTTAAAAATAGTCCATGCCTCTTCATATTTCAATACACCTGAAAAAGTGTTTTTACTTTCTCTAGACATGAATATTCTAAAACATAAAAAAAAAATATAATTATTACATCTAATTCAATATTTTATTTTACTTTTTAATATATTGGCACACAAGTACTGATAATTATTCAGTCTTGGACAATTAAAAAAAAACTCAAAATAATCGATAAATCAAATCTTTGTTGAAAATCCTAAAAAATGATAACTCAATTCAAAGTACAAGAAAATTACTTATGTGAAAATAGTTTATGTGTAATTATGTGCAAATCAATCAAATAAGGAAAACAAATATACAATTTACACATAATTACACATAAACTATCGCCACAAATTTTTTTGCAATGACTTATGTGTAATTATGTGCAAATAAGGAAAATAAATATACAAAATCTCAGTAAATTAAATTCGCGGATAATCCGGGTCCAAATTCCAAAGCCCACGAAATTAAGTCAACATTATTATGCATATAAGGCAAAATAAATAACGACAAAGTGGGATAGCTCAAGTGGTTAGAGCACCACTACCTAGGCCTTAGTCCTGGGTTCGAGTCATGGGGAGGGGAAAAAAAGGGATGGGTCACATTAACCACTATTTTACCATATCCTCCTTTTTTTAATCCATCAAAAAAAAAAAAGGCAAAATAAATAACAAATTATAGTTATGTCCTAGCACTAACCATCTCCCTTCTTTTTTTAATTATTTATCACTGGATCATTATTCTCTTCATCTCTAACCACAACACAAATTCGTGAATTAAATATAAAAACTCGAAAATGCGAAACAATTTTATTTAATTTCGGATTAAAACCGAGTATTTGCGGGTTACAATTTCTAATTTCTCCTCTGATTCTCTCTTCTTGAACTTCACTTGGATTTCTTGAGCTTTTGGAGCTGGATCCGCAGCCGAATCCTTTCCGATCTTGTATTTGGGGCTTTTATAACGTTAATCCAAAGGCTTAGCACCGTATTTTGGATTAACCGCCGAATTTAGGGACTTTTTGGATGAACGTTGTTGAAGATCGTTCTTGAATTTGGGACTTTTGTAACGTTAATCCAAAGGCTTGACGCCGTATTTTGGATTAAACGTTGATTTTCGGGACTTTTCGGGACTTTTCGGGACTTTTTCGTTGAAGATCCACGAAGAACTTTGAAGAAACGTCGAATCGAAGAGGCTTAGCACCTTGATCTCCACTCGAACACTGCTTCTTGCTGCTTTTCCTCAAGAACGCCTTGAAGAAACGCCGAATCGAAGAGGCTTGGCACCTTGATCTCCACTCGAACACCACTTCTCGTCGCTTTGCACGAAAAACGCCTTTGAAGATCCTCCGCTTGCTGAAGAACACTCTAAAATCTCTGCAGAGAATTTTAGAGCCTTGAATGCTTCTGATTTCTTGATTCTGAAATGAATGAAATGAGGCCTCTATTTATAGGTGTAGAACCTAGGGTTTCTTATGGGCCAAAGAGATATTTGTGCAAGTGGTTAGGGTTTAATTCAAATTTTGAATTACTTGATGGGCTAAGAATACCCTATCTGGGCTTGATTTGATTTGTTGGACTTTAGAGACCCATTTTCATTTATGGGACTTTAGAGGCCCGTCTTCATTTATCGGACTTTAGAGGCCCAAAAGAATTTAAAATTTAGGTGTCTACAAGAAATACCTAGATAGTATCATACAAAAAAACCAACTAGTTTTACCAAATTGAATGTGTGAAAACAAAGGTATATGACAAGAAAAACCCAATTGTGTATGTCAACTGAGGGAGAGTGCTAAGTAAGCCCCTCACTTCTGGTGGAGACATCTCAGAGATATACCTGGGAACAAATGTAATGGCTAACTCAATTCCAAAACCATCCAACAGCCTTGCAAAAAGCAGCAGATACACATAGGGAGGCCAGAGCATTAACAAACCACTCACAAAAATAAAACGCAGATGATAGCATTAGTATCGGACGACGGCCCATCGAAGCCGAAATTCCGCCGGAGCACATAGTGATTAATGTGGCTCCAATCAGTGGGGAAGACACTGTTAAGCCTTGCATTGTGGGTTTATCCTCCCATCTAAATTCCCTTTTTATATAAATCATAACACCTGAATTTTTAATTCGATTTGCACATATTAATTCTACATGAAATTAATTACTAATTAAGATTTAAGAAGGAAGAATTATACCAGCATGGTGGCGTGATCCCATCCTTGTAAAAAATTAGCAAGTGCAGCCACAACGGCTATAACCACGGACGCATTCATCTCCTTTCCACAGCAATTGATAGATAATAAACCTGCTGCAATTGACCTAAAAATAAAAAACGAACACTTAATTTATAGTAATAAAAAGGCAAAAGACGAGGTGAATTGAAATCGAAATGGATCAGGAAATTACAATAGATAAGAGATTTGTATATATTTATTAATGGAGGGATTGAGCCGGGGGCCACTGTATATATGGGGCGATTGTTGGAGATTCCGGTGCCGTTTCGACAGAGGCAGGGGAAAGTGATCTTGAGGGTCGAATCGGCGAGAATGAGGAAGTTGCGGGGGTGGAGGGTTGGAGAAAGAGGGAATAAGGGGAGAAAGAGAATAAATTAAACTCAAGTCCAAAATAAATCATGGGGCAAATAAATAGGTAAATGAGTATTTTACACATAATTACACATAAGCTATGCACAAAAGTTTTTGCTGAAAATAGCTTATGTGTAATTATGTGCAAATCAAGCAAATAAGGAAAACAAATATACAATTTACACATAAACTATTTGCATAAAAGTTTTTGCGAAAGTACAAATAAAAAAAAAACTAATTACATGTATCTATTTAAATATTAAAAAAAAAAAAAGTTCACCTTGCATTCAGCCTATACCAATTTAAATTCATAATACCAAATAAAAAAAACAAATTAGTGCATCTGATTCAATATTTTTTAAAAATAGTATCTACCTCTTCATATTCCAATACACCTGAAAAGGGCTTTCACTTTCTCTAAAAATAAAAATCATCTTGTAGATCGCATTATTCACATGAAACACTCAATTTAACTACATTAGTTACTTATTGTTGTTCACCAACCTTTTAACTTGCAGGGTTAGTTTTTGTGTATTCATCATACCTTTTGCAACCTCTATTGCAAGATGGCCCCCTCTTTCGATTGATTAAGGAGATCGATTCTTCTAAGACACTATGGACTCTTAAAATTCGATTGATTCGAGCATATCATGCACCTGCATTTGAAAAAATAACTATCAGAATTAGGAGTGTGTGTTTCATAACACGGAGATATGAAAACCAGTTTCTCTAAATTTCAAGGTACAAAAATGTGTATTTCACGAGCATATCTTACCACATTATTGAATTAATGTATTGTCTGTGTATTTCAGGGTACAAGAGTGCACAAAAAAAAAAAAAAAAAATTGTGGTGACAGTCAACAAGAGCAAATATAAAACAACAAAAAATCATAAATATATTATATTCATTAATGATACCAAAGTTGTGGAGCTTTTTAACAAAGGATTTCAAACATTACTATATGATTTTCAATCATTTTCTAAACCATCTATTTTTGAAAAATTGAATGATACTCAAAATGATTGGTAAACTTATATACTATATAATTATATTAAACTTAATCTCGTTCACATGTCTGCCTATTGTTGAAGAAATCCGTCTTTTGTCACAATCAATTACATGTTACAATTTCATGAGTGACCAATCGAAAAGGGCTTAAAATTTTAATTTGTGACCAAGATGGTGAGAATAATAGGTCAACAAAATATGTTGTATACAAAAAAGTATTTCTGAATATGTAATTTTTATTTAGTTTTGTATATATACATTTTTCATCTAGATTATACTCCATGAGACAAAATATTTTCTAAATAAGAATTTTTTGTCGAATCTCAATTTTAGTCATATTAAATAGTAGCATAACATTAATTATACAATAATAAAAAATTTAAACTTAATTTATACTCTCAACACGGATGAAATACTAGTATAAATATAAACATTGTGTGTGTTAGCTTCATAAAGAACTCATCATTAAACTCGTATAGTACAATTTTAATTTTGGAATCCAACGTCGTTAGCTTATGGTACTAAATTATCTTTTCTTTTATATGATCTATCTTTGGATATGTATTTTACGAAAAATTAATTGTTTATGTAAAAAGTGAAAGTTTAAGAGTAAAGATAAAATAAAAATAAAGTAGTGTGCGAAGAGTATTACCTTTAGATAAAAAAAAATGAAAATTATAAAAAATGAACATATGGAGCAACAATAAATATATGCGTTAATAATATATTTTTACCTCTTTGCTAAAATTTCTTAATTAATGATAAATTTTTGTATACAATTGGGTGACTATTACAAAAAATAGGTAGAAGAATAAAAGTGAAACTGAATATTTAATTATCATAGATTAGTGCAGAGTGACAATTATTTTGCTGTAGAAAGACAATGAAAATTGATAGAAGGGAGCAAACAAACACCCATGATTCATTTTTCATTATCCCCAAACAAAATCTTGCAACTGAATGTTAGGAGAATCAAAAGTCTCACTTATTAATCTGAGATGAAAGGAGAGTAAATAAATAAAACACCACTGCCTCCAACGTCCTACAACCGGAAGGATCGGGTTAGGAAACATTTTGATTCAACATAAAATCAACAATAATCTTGTCGCAAAACATTATATTCAATTGACAAGAATAAGAGGTCAAGTTAGTGCAATTTTGTTACAGAATTAGTTATTAGATGACATGAACACTGAATATAATACAACAAAATTTGCTCATATTTATGTACTGTTGGTATTATACACGACTTACAGATTTTGAACAACTAGCAAGTGAGCTGTGAAACTTGCACTTATTCTCCTAGGTGTCCCTCTTCATCTTTCCTGCAACAACAAAAAGCATAAAAATGATATTATGACATGATGGAAAGAGGTATTTTGAGTTTCATGACTAAATAGCATAATTTTGTTAGCAACTTGTGTGCTACCTATTACAAATTTGAATGGTATCCTCATATGAAAAAACCATGCGAGATGCAATATTATACTGTACTAGAAGATTTTCCTACTACAAGCTTTATATCAAAAATCCAATTTCGACTCTTATATTTGCCTAGGAACAAGACACATATCTTAGTCCATATTCTCTAGGAAAAGGTGGATGTCTGACCAACATTTGCATAACAGCATTAGAATTTTACTTTATTTAACAAACAATGTTAGTATGCAAGATGTAGCTGAGAAATGAGTTTTACAATTACCTTTCGTGACTTGTTGGCTAATCATCTATTGTTGGGATGCTGATTGGGCGGTAAGGAAATTGGCAACAGAGGAGGTGAAGAAGAATGATCTTCTGCCATCTTCAAGTTTTGAGAACCTTCTAGAGGAAGGTGTAATGCCGTCTCCATTGGACCTCCAGCCGGAATTGAGAAGCTCCGTGATAATCCCAGTGGTGGAATCGGGAGTTTGGATGCTTCTACAGATGCCGTTGATACACGAGTAGTAGACAGCTCGTGACTTTTGGATAATAAGGGACCCGAATGACCATATCGATTGGAGGGTCTTCTAGAAGCTAGATGAGGTGGCGGTCGAGGAAGCTCGTGAAGTTCACTTATTTTAGGTGATGAGACAAACTTAGGTGACACGTGCGAAGACACCTTTGCAGTTGATGTTGGGCGAGCGAATGTGGTGCGTAATAGAGACCCAGAAAATGGGGGAGGGAGGGATGATGAACCAATGGGCCCACTCGCTGTGAGATTCGGGTTATTGGCCCATGGCTTTCCTGTTAATGGGCCAGAAAAAGCTTGTCTTTTGGCTTTCTTAGCATATGATGCTACATTTGGATCAGGTTGATTCAATGAAATGGTTTCTGATAATTTGGGGGGAAATGGACTGGGTTTTGGGTTATTGTTGCTCTCTTTGAGTACTGATTGTGTGTCTAAGATGATTGGTCCAGACAACACATTTGCCCGAAGTTTTTCATACTTATTTGGACTGAAGTCTGCTTGTCTTGTTTGAGGAACTTCACTAAATAACTTCCCAGAATTTGGACTCTTAGTCTCGTCTGGTGTTGGTAGCGCGTAAGATGTAAACTTGCGCGATGGTGAAGGCCCTATCTGCGGTGTTCTCTCAGACGAATCAAATTTCTTTGGAGGAAAGAGAGGTGCTGATTTGCTGACAGCTCTGACTCCCCTTTGGAAAGAATAAGAATTTTGACGAGGAAGTTGTGAAATACCCTGCAATTATGGATGGAAGCTGTTATCATCTTCAATCGGTGATTAAATACAAGATGAACCGTACAAATGTAAGAAAGCTGGTTAGCCTGGTTTAGGACACAAGCAGCTAAAGAACAACATAGACAAACTGAATCCACCCATACCTTTGTGTAACAAAAAACTGGGTTATTCTTACAAGTGAATCTTCTACAACATAAATTCAACTTGCGAAGAACAGAAAATAAATCACAGATAAACTTACTGAAGTAAGTTTATTGAAGATCTCTCCTCTAAACACATAAACTGTTGCTAGAACCATGACAAGCTTTTTCTAGCTCACATTTCCGTACATCTATAGCTTTCCGTGTTAATCAATAAATCAATTAAAAAAGCATACATCATCAGACAAATGCACACCCCTAACATATGAAAGAAGCACTGCCACCAGCATTAGTATCCCATTTTCCCATTATGTTGTATCAGTGCTTATCCAACTCAAAAACACAAATTTCCATAACTACATGGTAATGTTTTAAATTTCATCCCAAAGCAACTCTGAACTCTCTTGAACTAAACCAAAAGTTCAAAGAGGAAGGGGGAAGCAGGAGATGATGAATCATCAACTAAAAGCATTGACATTAGCACAGGACAGGAATTCTTACCTTGGCAGTGCCCAATTTAGAGTCAGGAGATAATGCCGCATCATCATTATCCAACTGCAAATGTAAAATATTATGTTAAGTGACCAAGCAAGGCTATTAGCTCAATTATCCATACATTCTTGAGAATATATTATTAGCTACATGTAGGCTGTAGCAAACAAGTTCAAAAAGGCAATGATTTAAGCAATATTCTGATACTCTTCGATTTTAGACGGTCTATTGATTGCAAATAAAATGCATTGTCTATCTCAAAAACAATTCCCATTTCAAACAGACTGAGCTTCACATGACATCCATGATTGCTAAAAAAGTCATCTGCATCTAGGTTGTACAACTGACGGGTTAAAATAAGAATCATGAGCAGTTTGCATTACATCTCAAAGCAGTACAACTTAAATAATTAAAAATCACATATCCAATATTAGAGTGGTTTATCTCTGCAACGCAATATGTATGCTGCCCCAACTAGAATTAATGTCAGAATCTGCTTGTGCAATAGCAAAAGTATGTGATCAAAAACTATCTGTCTAACAAAAAGTTTTTCAACATTAGTATCACAGAATATTACTACCTCCATTGAGTTTTTTAATGCAGAGGCCTCTTGTGGTGGACCATTTTGACCATAGTCAAAACTCAATTCTCCATCATCATGTGTTTCAGAACCATCATCAGTACCATCATCACTTTCATCATAATAAACTTCATGCCCATCATCATAGAGTCCACTAAAATGGTAATCAATATGTAGCTGTTCAGCAAGCAAACTGACATGTGGCTCAATTGCCTCCAAAGATCTAACTGCCCTCTTGAAGAAGTACAGCTGTTGTAAAGGTGAAACTCCAATATTAACCAATAATATGATAGGAGATCACTTTTTTTGGAATTTAGGAGATAACATATTATGTATGAATGTATAACATTAAGGTAAAGAAAAAACAACCTGAGCAGCATGATGTCGAGATGACTGTGTTAGGAAACTGCGGGATTGTCCTTGTTTAAGAGATTTCATGCGGAAGACGAAAACATTTGCCTCCTCGTCATATTCATCATGGGCTTCTTGCAGCTGATGCGAAGTAAAACATTCAGGTTTACTGCTTCTCAACCTCACTTTTTCTTTTTGTCTCTTCACCAGATCTTCATATATTTCTCTGGAAAATTATTTGTTCAGAGTAGAAGAACATTAGGTCAGAAAAATGTGTAAACAAGTTAAACTTTTCCTAAAGTTGACAAAAAAACTAAATTAAAGAAGTTAATTTGGACCTTTTTTCATCACACCGCTTCTTCATCTCCTTCATACAGGGGAAATAAGATTAAGTTAAACATCTGTAGTAAAAACAAGATTTAAACATCTACTCCTGGTCTTTTTAGTATTAAATCGCGATGTTAAAATTTATCATAGTACATACTCCACACTATAACTATATACACACATTTGGTTAGGCTCAGTCTCAACAATATGGACAGCCCGGTATGAATAAGGGGAAGACTGAAAGAAAATCCAATCCCCAAAATACAGAACAAACAGAATCAAGCTGACTATACTTCCACATATATATCTGGAGAAACAAGGGAAAAAATTTGTGTATGTATGTGCTTCTAGCGATAAAGGGAAGACATTTAAGGCTGGAAATATCACTTAGAACTTTATCTATCCCAAACACACTGACCAGAGGACTAGTCACATGCACTATTTCAAAAGATACTGGGAAAGATATGAGTTAACGTATGATTCAGAATCATTATCATTATCAGGACCAAGATTACATTTGAAACACGACGAGTAACGAAGCTATAAATGAGTAATTTCAAGAGAAAAGTAAAGGAAACTGAATGAACCACAGAAAATTATATATTGAAGCTCACCTCTACTATCCGAAGTTCATTCAGAAGAGACTCGGATGGTATTGTAATTGTCTGAAATATATGAGACCGCTGAAATACAGAAAAAAGAGTTAATGGGAAGACTTAATGCAGAAAATAATAACTAATTTGTATATATCAGTTAAAACTCACATAACCATCTACAAGTCTTTGAAGTTCAAATTGTACTTTTCCAAGCATTAATAAAACTTTCCCTGCAAAATAAATACCATTAGTTCTTTTAAAAAAGAAAACGTATGTACACTTATTCATTGCAAATAACAGAGATTATAAAGAGACCGCAGTGGGAAAGAAATTCAAAAGCTCTGCTGGCCGCATTACAGGACAAAACTTTTAGTACAATGACATAAAGGCCGGCAGTCCAATTAATGCTACATTTTCTCAAGGAAACTATTGAAGTAAGAAATTATAGGCAATCGATGTTATTATATCTAAAAGACTTTGTTTTTACTCATTCAACAGGAGGTAAAATGGAATGAATTGCACCTATGTATATCTTATGCTGAAAGTGAGAACATCAAGGAAACTATTGAAGTAAGAAATTATAGGCAACTATTGATGCTACATTTTCTCAAGGAAACTATTGAAGTAAGAAATTATAGGCAATCGATGTTATTATATCTAAAAGACTTTGTTTTTACTCATTCAACAGGAGGTAAAATGGAATGAATTGCACCTATGTATATCTTATGCTGAAAGTGAGAACATCAATCAATAATATAGGCACTAGATAGCTTTCTTTTAGAAATCCTCTCTTCCTTGCCGATAGATTTGATGAGTATCAATTCCATATATATTATACATTGTTCAAAAATCATCTTTCAATTCTTAATGAAACATGTATAACCAAGAGAAATTTTCTGCTTACCACTTTCTTCATCATCATTCAGTGCTGTTTTTTCAAGAAGACAATCACCCATTTCCCTTAGTGATTCCGAAAATTCTGAAAACAAGGAGCTTGGTTAAGATAAGATCATGAAATGCAAATGAATAAACATCAATGACTAAAATTTATTTTAAAAAATTGGAGAGAAAGGGGACACGTGCAGTAACAGCTCATAAAAGATTTGTCTATATAGAGCTTTATTTGGAAAATGAATTTATAAGCTTATGGGCGCACTAATCAGACTAACTGCAAATGATGCAGCTTCATGCTCTTTCCATTGTTCAGACAATGATGGAATCAGAACCCTAATCACGAAAAAAATAGATTCCATTGCCTAAAGACAATTGCACTCATCAACTGGCTATATGAAAACAGTGGGTAAAATAACATTTCCAAACTCCTAAGAATCAAACAAACTAGTTGAATACTTGTGATAGACGACAAGAGAGTAAAGTCTACAAGAAAAGAGGAAAAGGGAAATAAGTTTGTGATGTGGTGGTTATTGTTTCTGTTATGTTTTGGTAGTTGGCAGTTGCCAGTTGGTTATTGTTTCTGTTATGTGGGCTATAGTTAGCCAGTTAGTTGAGGGAGTTAGTAAGCCTTGAGTATATAAAGGCTGAGTTGTTTGTTATCATTCATTGAGAAAATATTGATTGCAGCTTTAAGCTTGTGGCAAGAGATTTCTCTTGGGCCCTTAATTGGGAGTTGTTCATTCCTTTCGTGGTTCTTGTGTGTTCTTGTTTCTTTTCGATAGCAAGGTCTATCAATTGGTACTGTTGTATTACGGGATTTCGTTCGGGAACAAGGACAACACAATTGGAAGCAGTTTACTACCAATCTCCACCAAGGTTAACCGCGGGTAGGCCGTGCGAAGTACGAACAAAAACGCTAGCCAACACACAAACAAAACGGAAGAAGAGGCTGAAGGATTTACGGTTACAATGGGATCGAGGCCGGCCACGCAAGGTAAGGGAGGCGAGAAGCGGGAAAACCCCCTACATCAAATGCACCGTTTCAAGATTGGAGAGAATGGCAGAGGTGATTTCTTGGGTGGACTTCGATGGCGATTTACAGACTGTAGCCTTGAGGTCAAGGCTGTTTCGCCGGGGGAGGCAATTGACAAACGACAAGATAGTAAAGTCTACAAGAAAAGAGGAAAAGGGAAATAAGTTTGTGATGTGGTGGTTATTGTTTTGTTATGTTTTGGTAGTTGACAGTTGGTTATTGTTTCTTTTATGTGGACTATAGTTAGCCAGTTAGTTGAGGGAGTTAGTAAGCCTTGAGTATATAAAGGCTGAGTTGTTTGTTATCATTCATTGAGAAAATAATGATTGAAGCTTTAAGCTTGTGGAAAGAGATTTCTCTTGGCCCCTTAATTGGGAGTTGTTCACTTCTTTCGAGGTTCTTGTGTGTTCTTGTTTCTTTTCGATAGCAAGGTCTATCAACTTGCATATCAAACTGCTTGGAAAATAAAAACAGCCACACTTCAATGAATTAGAGAATGAGAACATTTCACAAGGAGAGTTCTCGCAACTAGCATTTGTTTGATTTCCATGAACTCTTAGGAAGACTGGAGCATATCTGGCAAGTTGTGGTATTTCGAAAATATTTGCAAGCTGGTTTTGTAATGCACAATATTTATACTAGGTTCTGCTCTCACTGATTGAAGTTTTTTTCATCAATAAACCGGAAGTACTAACAGCTTTAAAATTCATAAACTTGGTTTTACTGTATGTATATATTCAAACACACTTCCGATTGCCAACTCACAGAAATACTTCTGCCCATCTGAAATGTAAGCAACTAAAGAACTCCTCAAAAGAAATTAAATTTGTCTTTCAAGCACTCTTCCAAGTGCCTGATTCTAAAGGAATAGTAAAGTTGGTCAGATAGCACTGGATACACCAGTTAATAGCTATTTTAAACGCCAACAAAAGTAAAAAAGAGTTCAAAACTGAAGTTTTTCAATTTGCAGGGTGATTCCAGAATCTTCTTTTAACAAGTTACTGCATAGAAAGGAGTTGAGAATACAAATATTTATTCTTCTAATCATCAAAATACCGTATACACTGTTTGCAGTTGCGGCTGCAGCAGACAATAGCCTATCATAGCAGCCTCGCATGTCAATCAAGTCCTGATAGACGTATAACAAAGTTTAAATCAACAAATTAGAATCATAGAAAGTTAAAACGTCAAAAGCACAATATAAACCGCAGAAAATATTTCACTAATGCAATAAATTCTGGCAAGTACTCGGGAAAGGACAGATAATTTTTTTCATCATAAGACCAGATAAACCACCAACACAAACACATTATTTTACCCATACACCATTCCCACGGACACCAAAGTAAACTTCTAATCACATTGTTATGCTACAAAAAGAATGCAACTTAACAATTCCAAACACAAAAAAGGAAGGAATATAACTGGTAAATCCTGCCCATATCTATTTTCAGATGAAATGATTAGAAAATGGTAGTCTTTAAGGGAAAAGAGTAAACGAGAGCAAGTCAGCATTTCATCTGCCTCAGTTGCATTCTCAATGTTAAGTGATGCCACTGATAATTGACTAAAGTTTGATTAATGATGTTAGAGTGACCTCATAATCATCTCATGGGTCCATTATATTCTTTGAAAAGGCAAGGTTTAAGATATATACATAAAAAAGGCAGAGTTCACTTATGACCCAGTAACCAATTACATAGCTGAATTCATAATTTTCGTTTTTTATTACCTTAAACGCAAATGCAAACTCAATATATTACCATTTACAAAGCTGAATTCATATCATTCTTTTTCCCCTTTTAAGACTTTCGAGTGCCAAATTCGACGAAATGTAATTACAGACTTAGCAAAACATCATATTGTTTATTATATTAAGATGGTGCATACATCAAACAAACCACTGTCACTACAAAATCTAAATTTGCTACTATAACTGCCCTTCAGATCGATGAAATTCGTTTATATACCATATATTAGAATTAACGAATACGCATTAGATGGTTGACCAGTCAAAATTCCATAAATCTTGTTTGAGTTGCGGAGAGTATAAAAAAATACTCCAGTATATCATAATCAACAAATTCCCTTTTCAGAATCTTCGAAATAGATTTACTAAGTCTAAATCCCCCAAGTATCCAAAATTTCCTAACAAATAATCCACATTAACAAAAATATAGCATAAATATAAATACCTGCGTAGCTCGTGCGTGCTCATCTAGAGAGAGAGATTGGTGGTGCTTTTGTGCTCTTTTTTCGTGCCTATGCGAGGTAAGTTTCTGCAATTTCTTGAGAGACGTCTTCATCTTTTTCTCAAAAAGCAAGATTACAAAAACGATAACCTATTTACGACGCATCATCACAGGTTAATCGAGAGAGGAAAAGGAAAGGTCTAGTGATAATGAAACCCTAGATCAAATTGAATGCCTAGAGAGAGAGAGAGAGAGAGAGAGAGGAATGTGGAATTTAATTTAATTGGCACGGAGCTACAAGGAGGTCGCCATTTTTGGTTACGTCAAAGCTGTTGGAAAACTCCTGCGTTGTCAGATCAAGAATTTGCTCACATATTTTCATTAAAATTCAAATTAAATTAAATATTCGTTTTTTAATTTTCATAAACCCTATTATTATTATTTTTTTTATTTTCAAAAAAAAAAAAAAGAGTAGTATGACTGTATGATATAATTTCAAGAGTGGCAGTCTTGAATTGATACAAAATTAACAAGCTGGGCCAGAATTCAGTTATTAAATTGAGTTCTTAAGTTTTATACAACTTTATATAATAAAAAATCTATATATTTGGGTGGATGGTATCATAACGTACTTAGTGTGCCATTGACTAAATTTCATCCGGTCAAAAAGTAACAAATGTTTTTAAATGGTATACTCCATTTCTTGAACATTTAAGATTTTAACTTTTTCTTAGTGTATAAATAAAATATGTAATTCAACTTTATTCAAGAAAAAAATATTTTATTAGTGTGTAAAATGTAATGAAATATTATGTAAATAAAAATGTTTTGTAGAGTTTTTTAAAAAAGTAAGAAGTTATTTCTTAAAATAATAAAATGTTCAATTAAAAATAGATCCGATGTTTTTTATCAAATATTCAAATAATCAAATAATAATGAGTATTAACTTTTTACGAAGTGGCTTTATATTGTAGAACAGGTGGAAACGAGTAAGATTTGAGCATATTCCAATAAACAAAGCACACGTTTTCTTTTGTTTTCATTTTCATTCATTATTTGGTATTTTAAAGATGTACTATTATTTGTTTTCAAAAAAAAAAAAAGATGTACTATTATTTCTTAAATTCATGCTAATTTTGAGAATATGTTTATAAAAATATTTATCAAATAAAAATGCCTATAAAATTAAAATTATTGGGCTAGTCTTGTATGGAATATTGCATATATGTATTTTAGTCATTCACACACATGTTCTTTATAAATGCAACCACAAGCTTAATTCACACACACATTTTTTATAAATACACCAACAAACTTAGTTCACACACACATTTTTTATAAATACACCCACTAAAAGCTTAATTCGAAATTTTTTATCCGTTTTTTTACTCGTTTTTTTTACCTTTTATTTTATTGTCGAACGCGGGATATTAAATGTAGTAATTCAAATTGTAATATGTAGCAATACACATTATTTTATGTAGTAATAACACAAACTATTTATATAATAATACAAATTCTTTTATTTAGTAACACGTTTTTTCTAGTGTTTTTATTGATATAGTAACTCACATTATAATATGTAGTAACATATATTATCGAATGTAGTAAACACAATAATCATGTTGTAATACAAAATGTTTTATTGTAGGATGATGCGAAAAAATTAGATCATTTGATAAAGTTACATATAGTAACAAACGTCTATTCAATGTAGTAATTCAAAATGTAGTATGTAGTAACATATATTTTGTTATGTAGTAAAACAAATTATTACATGTAGTAATAATACAATTTTATATAGTAATATTGATTCTTTTATATTTTTATATTTTTTTATTGATTAAGTAACACACATTATAATATATAGTAACATATATTATTGCATGTAGTAAGATATATTATTGCACGTAATACAAAATAACATTGACCCATAATGATTAGTATTAAAGAATATTTAAAGAAATATAAAATATTTAAGGATTAAGGTCATCGTAAATTGCAGCGTTCGACCGCGGCCTGAGGTGATCGAAAACTGCTCGGAGAAAACGACCATGTTCAATTTCTGTCAGTGGGTGCATTTATAAAAAATGTGGGTGTGAATTGAGCTGTTAGTGGGTGTATTTATAAAAAATGTGTGTGTGAATTAAGCTTGTGGGTGTATTTATAAAAAATGTGTGTGAATTAAGCTTGTGGGTGTATTTATAAAGAATATGTGTGTGAATGACTGAAATGCATGTATGCAATATTGCATATAAGTTTTTGTGAAAATTATTCTACTTTAGAGCATTTGCATTGGTCATCCAATTTCAAGTAATACTTTTTTTTTTTTTAAAGCAGGGAAGATTAACTCTCTTTTTGTTTTGGGGTCGGAAACAACAGGGGAAAAGAGAATTAAAATGAGCCTCCCAACTCCTGCTTCTTCCAAACTACTCTATTTCAATCTTGAGAAATGGTAAAGTGAACTGCCAGCTACGCCAGTTAATGTGCCTTATCATTCATGGACCGTTGAAGATAGTTGAATTTGCACACTACAAATTCCTTAGAGAAGTTAATTATACGTTCCACAGTTTCACCCTCCGGTCCTCGAATCCGTTGAAGCCCCAAACACAAGATGATTGTCTGTTGAGAATCCGTAAGGATGTTAATTTTCTGAAAGCTAAGCAATTTAGTTTCTTGTAGTCCAACTACAATTGCATTCAGTTCCGCACCCAAGGAGCTGCGTTGAGGTCGAATAATTTGAGAGAAGCTTTTTAAGGTAGCGCCAGATAAGCTGAAAATGATCCCACTAATACCATATCTTCGCTTCTCCGGATTGAAAGCCCCATCCACTTCGATCCTAGCTAGCTCATGATCCACATCCTCCACAATCACACGTTGGTTTGTATCTTTATCGGAATCCTCGATTAAGCTCTTGTTATGCACCTAGAAAGCATGCAAATAATTCAAGGCTCTCTCAGCAATGATACCTTTGAAATCTTACAAAATTCGGTGTTCTTTATGTATCACCGTATATCGTTCACGCCAAATATTCCATGCAATCATACCCACCTCATCCAACGTCACTTCCCGACTCATTTTCATTATAAAAGCGAACAAACCCAGGGTCAATTCCCAAAGACCATTCTTCATTATTGATCCCAAACCAAAGTGTTTCCAAACTTGTTTGACTCGAGTGCAGCTAAAGAGGGCATGAATAGTGTTAGGCATGCTACAACCACACAATCCACATATCGGGATAAGTAAAACATGTCTCCTCGCAATATTACCTTCCGTTGTTAAGAAATCATGACAAATTTTCCACATAAATATCCGGAGTTTAGGTGGCAGTTTCAAGCTCCAAATCGATTTCCACCAATTACCCATCCATGTACCATCAGACGTCGAGGTTTCATTCGTCTCCTGCATTTCAAAACGCAAAAGCTCCTTATATCCCGAACTCACTGTATATTTACCATAAGGATCCCTCTTCTAGAATCTTGTATCTTCATCATTGGCATCACCCACTGCTGTTCGGAGGCCCAACTTTAAAGGGGAGAAAAACCAATCTCAGCATGCCCTCGTTCCACTATCTTCTATTATTCAAGAAGAACGAAATGTTAGACATTGCTACAATTCGCGATTGAATACATCCACTAGCCAATCTGTGCACACATGCATGTCGAAATAACCTAATAGTTTTGTCGTTGCCCAACGTCCATCTTAAACCGCGCTCGAGCAAGTCTCTACTTGCACAAAGTGATCTCCACGTAAATGAGGGATTATACCCGATCTCATCATCCATAATGTCCACATGCTTGAAATATCTTGCTTTGACGATCTTGGCAATCAATGTATTCGGTGTATAAGTCAATCTCCAAACTTGTTTAGCAAGGATGGCCTTGTTGAATAGATGCATTCTTCTAAAACCCATTTCACCTTCATCTTTGGGTTTGCAAATGCTCTCCCATTTCTGCCAATGTAATCTATTATGGCCCTCTCGATTACCCCACCAAAAGTTAGCCATATGGGTTTCCAATTGCACACAAATTTGGATCAGAATTTTACCTTCATAATTCTTCAATTTCCAAATAGCATTACGATTTCTTCTCTCATTAGCTCTCCTATGGAAGTATGTCGTATTTCGATCCCTACTACTAATCCAATTCAGTCGTGCTCTTTGTTGCCAATAATCCTCTTGTTGAGAGAATAGAGTTTTTAATTCTTTTTCCAAAGAATCAATGGTTCCCCGATGAGAATCCCCATAATCCTTTCCCTCTTCATACAGAAGCTTAGAGGACACTTGTTTCACTCGCGTTTCAATATTACCAAATGTGGATGCAGCCCACTTAGTGAGAAATTCTCCACATTTTAGCAGTTTATTTGGCAATTCAAGATTGCTGTCTAGCAGTCTCCAATTTTGAGAAATCACGTCCCGTAGGGAGGGTTCATGTAACCACACATTCTCAAAATGGAAGGGGAGATTATGTTCTTTTCCCCAACCCCCCTTAGAACAATTGATGGTAAGAGAAATAGCTCTATGACCAGAGCCAAACCAATGGGAGTGCTCCACAACAAACGAATCAAAAAATTGTTTCCAATCTGAGTTAGCTAAAAAACAATCCAACCGTTACTTAATAAGATTTGGCTTCCTTCTCTTGTTAGTCCAAGTAAAGATCGAGCCCTTAAAACCCAAGTCATATAAATCAATCCAATTAAGGTTGATCGAAAGTTGTCCATGTAATGGTGAGTTCCGCTGTTGCTTAAGCCCCCAGATTTTTCATGATTATAGAGAATGTCATTAAAGTCACCCCCAATAACCCAAGCCTTGTTCGAATCATGTGTACTTGCAATCTTGTGTAACAAATTCCAGGAGAAGTGTTTTAGAGAATGAGAAGGATTCCCAATGAATCCAGTAAACCACCAATCAACTTTATCATGTGAGACTAGAACGTCAATGTGTGAATAGGAAAAAGAATGTAAAAACACTTTCATATCATCAGTAGCAAAGAGAATCAAACCTCCACTATTACCAATTGGTTCAACAACAAAACAAAATTCAAAATGCAACAGTGATTTCCATGTTTGAGCTACTCTAGAGGTCAGTTTTGATTCCATCACAAACAAAATAGAGGGCTTATTTACAGCGATCACTAACTTAATTCTCTGGAATGCGATTGGGCCCTTCAATCCTCTAGCATTCCAGCTAGGAATCTTCATTGCCTCGTTGATCACAATGTTCGTATAGATAGAAAGCTCTCGGTGAGAGGAGCAAAATCCCTCAAATGTATTATTGATCGGCCTCCGATTCATATGTCAATTTTGCTGGCGAAAAGAAGAAGTTGCGCCAATGATGTGTGAATCGCCCCTATATTTTCTCTCTTCATGAACTGCCTGCATCAACTATTCTCTTTAATTGCCCAATAAACTATGAAGAAACCCAAAAATTCTACCTCATTTGTTTACGAATTTGCAAAAAAAACCGCACTAACCGCACAGAGAAATCGCACCTAGAAATGGTGTAACTCGCTCATAGTGGACTCCTTACACCAATTGTCTTCGTAGATGCAAGGATGAAAAGTCATTTGATAGTCCATTCATAAACCCCGGAGGATCTTCCCAACAAAAAGGGCTCTCATAGAAACAAGAAGCTCTTGTAAATTCGTGTGTCATAGCGTTGGCACCCCTTCGTACAAAATGAACCTTTGCTTGAGGTAAATCTCTAAGCAAATTCCTGCAAACATTAATATAGTCTCCAAAAATAGAAAGATAAGCACCGGAGGATTGTATGGCTTCCACCACAATTTTTGAATCACCTTCAACTATCACTCTCCCCAATCCAAGATTCTTAACCCAAGACAATGCCTCAAAAAAAGCCATTGCCTCTCCCACCTCTACTACAAATACACCATCCACCACCATTGACCTTTCCACCATGAAAGCCCCTTGATCATCTCTAATTACCATACCGAACCCCATTTGCTATTTGCTGCGATTCCTAAAAAAACGCAGTGTCCACATTAATTTTCAAATCACCAAACCTTGGAGCGTGCCACGCACTACACTGCTGCACCCCCACTGGACGTCTACAGTCTGTAGAGCTTTTTGTTGCTTTCCATTCACTCAGTTCGGACCATGCCGCAGCGACCGTTGCACCTGGAAAACGACAGCTGCCTTCCCACAACATTAAATTCCTTTCTCTCCAGATTTGCCACATTAACACTACACATTTAGCAGCAATTGTTGAGTCATGATATGCAAGTAACCTAAAAATGAGCCCTTGAATTCCATCAAACTCTAGCAAAGTTGTTTCAATAATATTCCTCATACCTGTTTCGTCCCAGCATGCTAAGGCATACTTGCACGCTACCAATATATGCCACGAATTTTCCTGAGAATTCCCGCATTGCACACACCACTTATCATCCACTATCATTTTCATGTATAATTTTTCCTTATTCGGTAAGCACTCTCAGCACACCCTCCACAGGAAATCACGGACTCTTGGCTGAACATCAAGACACCATAGCTGCTTCCAGTTCCCCGAGATATCCAAAGAATCACCACGAGTTTGTTGCGAGTCTACGTGGTATCCAGATTTTACTGAATACATGTCGTTTCTCTCATGATGCCAAATAATGCGATTAGAAACTCCTTGAGGTGCCAGTTGAGTTTTCCAGAAGCGACGCACCTCTTCTTGCGGTAAAACAGACTCAATCATCTCTTTGTTCCACTCACGCTTGTTTGTTTCAATCAAGTGAGCAATCCTCCAATTCTCCGTACCTGTTGGGGCTGCCGTTATAATGCAAAAGCCATCGTTCCCATCAATCCATGGTGTTGCCCAGAGTTTAATATTTTTACCATCCCCCACTTTCCACCGAGCCCCACTACTAATAAGATCACGACTAGCAAAAATACTTCTCCACGTGAAACTGGGGTTACCCCCAATCTCACCTCCCAAAAAGTTTGTCGAAGGAAAATATTTTGCCTTCAGGACCCTACAGACCAAAGCGTTTGGATCAACCATCAGCCTCCACGCCATCTTGCCGAGGAGAGCAAGGTTGAAGAGGTGCAGATCCTTAAAACCTCGTCCACCTCTTTCCTTCCTAGCACACAACTTCTCCCATTTCATCCAATTAACTCCCTTTGAATAATCCGACGAACTACTCCACCAGAATTTATTTAGCATAACTTGTAGTTCATCCAAAAGGGTAGACAAAAGGAGAAAAGTAGTTATGTAGTATGTAGGAATAGCCTGCGCCTTTATTAGCACCTCTTTACCCGTCTTTGATAGTTTATGTAGGTCCCTAAGTTGAGTTAATATCGAGGGAAGCTAAAGAAAATGTCTAGAGGGGGGTGAATAGACTTTTCTAAAATCTTTCGATATATCAGAATTACAATGTGTGGAATACGAAATTAACAATGAGCCCAATTAAAGATTATACTCAACTTATTTCGAGAACTCTGTTTTATGTACTCAACTAGTCTTTTTCAGTTATGTGTGTTTAACAAGTAAACAGTTAATCAATTCAAACAAACAAAACAGTAAAGTAAATCAAACACGAGATTTATAGTGGTTCGACAACTTGTCTACATCCACTCTCACAAACCCAGTTGTGAAATTCTTATTAACTCTTCCAATCGAGTAATATGTTCTTGTGGCTTTAAGTCCCAAGAAATAAGACTTAGATCTTCTCGATTATATCTCCAGATATATCTTCGATCTTACTAGCTATTTTACAAGTAACTAGCAACTTGAAACAATAAACGAAAATAAAACTTCTCTTCGTTCAGTAGTAGCCTTCTTCGATCTTCACTTGTCTTGTGTAGCTTCACTTTCTGAACTTCAATCTCTGAGAGAAACTTCGAACAATTCTTCAGTATGTAGCTTTTGTATGTATTTCCAGTAGTCCTTGAATGTTAAATACCTTGAGGTATTTATAGACTTCCAATTTCAAGAACATTCAGTTGTGTAACAACCTTTTCTTGAAAACTAACTTGTAACTGATTCCTCATATCCTTTCACGCGTTTCTTCAGTTAATTAGTTATTCCTTAACTAATTCTTCAGTCCTGTTTCCAATACGCGTTTCTGTAACTAACTTTAGTCTTCTTGTCTTGTCTTGTTGAGTCGTACCTGTCTTGTGTAGTAGTCTGCATCTTCTACTTATCTAGTGCAGTAAACTTCTTCAGATTACAACATAGAACTAATCTAGTCCTATCAACTAATCCTAACAAGACTATTACATTACATTAAGCTCTTGTTACAAAGCTTAGTCAACATATAAAACTATACAAAGAATCTATCTATTACATTTAAAATCATGAGCTCTATACAACAATTATTCATAGCTCAATAACAATCTAACATATACATAATATGAATATATGAAGTACTTATAAAACTTACTTATCTTTTGTCTTTTGATTTCTACTGATCTGCTCAAGATGACTTCAACTTAACTAGACTAGATCAGTCAACACTTAGAAAATATTCAAGTCTTCTTTTGGCTTATCAAAACTTTATCTTTTATCTTTTACTCATCATTTAGGACTTGTTCTAGGATTCATATCCCAACAATTTCCCCCTTTTTGATGAAGCCAAAACTACTTGAATCTTTTCCACAATAATAGTAGACTAGTTAAGTAGTTATCTTGTCTTAAACATCAAATAGTACTTATCTTTTCATTCATTTTGAAATAAGATCAGTAGATATTACAAATACTTAATCAAAATAAAACTAAGTAATCAGAGCAAAAACTAATCTGAAAGAGTACCTTCTTCTGAATTTGGAACACAGAATGCTTCTAGGAGTCTCCTGTGAATAACACTTATATGATCTTCATCTTCAATCTTCTCTTTATCTAACAATTCTTCTTCATATTTCTTGATTTGATTAAGATCAACTCTTCTTCCTGAACTGGTCATAGGTGACTTCCATTTCAGAAAGATCGGTACTAAGATGTTGAAGTTTGCAGCAGCAGATATCCTCATAATCAAATTCCAGAGTAATTTGTTTTGACCTTCCATGAATTTGTCAAACATGGCATACAACTCGTCTGGACTTTCAGTCTCACCGTACTTTCGAATAATCCAGTGATCCAGTTCCCATTGCCTCTTTACCTTGAGCCATTCTTGACGATGCTCTTTGTCAATAAAATAATCAATGAACTGGTCTTCCACTTCTTCTTCATCAGCCTTCAATTTCTGCAATCTTTCAATATGTTTTTCAATTTTCTTCTTGCTTGCATAGTGAGATTCATCACTTGGATCAACAACCTTCTGCTTTTTCACTTTTGTTGTTGTCTCCATTTCTTTCGGCTCTTCTATCTGAATAGATTTCCTTTTAGATATCAATCGCTTCTGAATTTCAACTTCAGCTTCAGGAGATGTAACAGCTTTGCCCTTCTCCTTCTTCTTCAACTCTTCTGCGACAGCTTTAGCTTGCTCAACCTCTGCAGTTTTAACCAACCTGCCTCTGCCTCTCTTAGGCCTTCTGAGATCTTGCATAGCTTCTGCAGCTTCCTTCGCTTCTGGCTCAGCACTGGATTTAGATTTTTCAATTTCAGCACTAATCTCAGCACTAGTATCCATTGGTTTTGTCTTCTTTGTCTCTTCCCCCTTTTTGGCTTCATCAGTAGCCTGGAGAGAGAAAAGAGAAGTAAAACGAGTTATCTCTTCATACATAGCTTGCTTCATTAGACTCGTAGCTCTTTCAATCTGCTTTTCATGCGAACTGTTTTGACTCAGCTTGTCCAGCTTGGTAGCCACCAACTCCAGCTTTTGAGTAGACAAGTTCAACTCATTCTTAAAATGTGTCGCGGTCAAACGTAACTTCTTATTCTCATCAGTCATTGCAGAAATAATTTGTTTAGCTTGGGCTAGCTGATCATAAGCTTCCTTTCTCTGAACATCAGTAACCTCGATTCTTGCTCTATAGACTCTTTCCAACTTCCTGGATTCAGTAGCTAGAACACGAGCAAAATCGACTGAACTCTTTTCCGAGTATTCAACCTGATCTTGGAGAAATCCTTCAAGTTGCTCAAACATATGTTGTCTGAATTCATCATCTATCTGATTGACTGCATTCACGATCATATCTTTTGAACTTGTCACAAGGACATTGTTTTGTTCAATAAGAGTCTTCTTCACATCAGATTTGAGAAAATCATCAATGGACGATTCTATAACACCTTTCAAATCTGCTTTCAACTCATCTAAGGAAGCAGTGGAAAATCCTTGAGAAGACTGACCAACTTCAGCATGAATGGCTTCTTCCATGATCACATCATCAGCAACAGATATTACTTCAAGTAACTGGTCTTTTGTAGCAGTAGTTAAGACCTCGTCTTCTACTACGTCTGATTCTAGAAACACACTTCCAGCTATGGCTTTCAGACTCGGAAACGGACAATAAGGCACTATAGCTAACGTAGCTTCCTTAGCCTTCCTCATAGCTTCAGCCAAGTCCTTCCTCAACAAAGCGTGCAACTTCTCCATGTATCCACAAAGTTCAATGGGAAGTAAATCATCAGAATAACGATTAATAAAAGCAAAATCTGACCTCGGACTGTTAGCATGATCTACTTGAAATCTGAACACAATGCCTCTCAACTGATTTGAGACATTATCTAACTCCACTATGGGATCAGTAGACCGGAGTTCTTCATCTTGTGTGGCTTCAGTCATAACCATATCATTGTCAAAATCTGAATCTGAAACTTGAATACCCACATCAAATTTCGATTCTGAGCACATCAAATCATCAGGAATGCTTAGCAATCTCTTAGCAAGAGCAGTGATGGCATGAGCTGGGAATAACTCGGAGTGGTCTTGAACACCACTGGTCTCCTTCTGTTCCATTTCCCAGTCCATAAAGTTTGAGATGCCTCCCTTTCCTAAGATGACTTCGAAAAGATCATCCGTACCAGACTTCTTCAATGCCACCCAAGTGCATACTCTTAGAAGTTTTTCAAACTGTTCTGATGCATAGTCGACTTCAATAGCCGAGAGCTTCTTCTTCAAGTTTCTGCTCATCTTCGAACGGATTCTCTTTTCTCTTAGGCTCATAGGATAATATACCAAGGATTCGAATCTAACTTCAGACGGGGTCTGAGTAGGTGGGGTCCCTATCTCAGTTGTTGCAGTGGCAACTGGCGTCTTATCTGAAGTAGATGGGTGAGGAGGTTCAACATATTCTGTTGAGGGTAGGGAGAGATTTTGGACTGTGGTTTCTGTGGGCTCCAATGTGTCTTGGTTTGGTGTGACAACTGTCGGAGTATCAGTTGTATCACTTATGGGAGTGTATAGGGGATGACTGGCTCTCAGCGGTCGTGCTGCCAGTGCTTGTGAGGTTGGGGGTACAGGTCGAGGCCTAGATCGATGTGATCTAGCCTTGGTTCGAACAGAAGTAGACGGGAGAGAGAGAGAGGAATTGAAACAGATTGAGTAGAAGTACCAACCTGTATACTCGACTCGACTGGACGAGTAGGCGATTCAACTCGTACTAGAGTGTACATTTCTGGAATTTGTTCACTCGACTCCTTCTCTTGAGTCGACTCTTCATCTGACTGAGTCTTCTCTGAGTCGTCTGCACTGGACTCTGCCTCTTCAGACTCGGCTTGTGAAGAACTGGATGAATTGGCATACGGCAACACTTCTGAATCATCAACGTGAACTTGCCTTGGGGCAGCTGGCCTTGCAGCAGCCTGCTTCCTCATCGCTTCAATTTTTAAGTAAAACTTAAGAGGATGAAATGGCTTTCCTTTGCTCCAATCACTCTTGTTGGGCATCAATAAAGGAAGTAATATACTCAACTTGTTTCCATATCCAACAGCCTGTGACACTACCCAATTTCGAGTATCAACATCCACTCTAACACTTCTTTCGAAGTACATCATCCTGTCAGCTATCAGCTTAAACCAATTACCCTCAGTGATTCCATCATAGATAGCTGCCATTATCCTTGTTTTGGCTTGGGTAACTGAGTCATGAGACCCAGTGGCACATAGAAGCATCTTGCTTGCTATGTCCAGCAGAGTGCGATATTTTTCCAAGAGTTCACCCTTCTTGGCTGTAGGAGCTTTACCATCCGGTTTCAGTTTCATTTTCTTTCCACAGAAGATGCTCAAATACTTCATCTCCTGTCCTTCAGCATACTTTTCCACATCAATCATTCCGATGGGTAGCCTTAATCTTTCGAACATAACTTCCCGAGTGATTTCCACTCGATTTCCATCAATAAAGGATTCTATCACATCTCCCTGTCTATTGACGTTGGCATAAAATTCCAGAACCTCTTCCTCCAAAACAACTTGAGGAAACGCCTCTAGGTAGGGCTTTAGACCGCATCTGATGCATTTGGTCAAGATTTCCATATTTCCTTCCTTGTGATTTCCTTTGAAGAATAGAGATGGTTCAACATGCACCTTGTTGTCATTTATGTATCTCCCTAGATCGAATGGTGCCTGCATGTTGGAACTGACATCGAAAATAGAACGAATCGACATTGAATGATTTGTTATGAACAATAAAATCGAATAAGTAAGAAATCCAATGTGTGCGCAAGTAGTAGAGTTAAGAAAACGTGGGTAGGCTGTGTGCAAGTGTTTGGTTTTGTTTAAAACTGAATTTTAGATCCAACGGTCAAGATCGAAGGATTAGATCCAACAGTCGGGACCCTTGGCATTCGGTTACGGAACCGAGACGAAAATGTGATTTGATTTTGTAAAAATTGAAATCCGCTTCTCTTATTGGTAGAATTGAGGAGTGTACTCATCCGACCTAAATCAAACTCATGAGCCTTTAGAGTTTGAAACATAGTCTCTGCTGTCCATACGTCTATATCTTGGGTATTCTTAACAAGCATTTTTACCATTTTCCATCGACTATCAAGGCTTTTGAGAATCCTAAGATTGATTTCACGTGGAGTATAAGATTTACCAAGGACTTCCAAGTCATTCATGATTTTGGTAAAACGAGTATCCAACTGGTCTATTGTTTCACCAGCTTTCATATGAAATGATTCGAATCTTTGGACTGCAGTGGAAAGCTTGCTTTCTTTGATTAGGGATGTCCCTTCACAAATGATAGCTAAGCGATCCCACATTTCTTTGGCAGTTTTACATTTTAACACTTTTCCCAGATACTCGTTAGGAAGAGTGTGTAAGATGTAATTCTTGGCCAAGCTATCCAAATTATTCTGTCTCATTTCTTCTGAGGTAAGTTCTGACCTTGGTTTCTTGACGAGTGTCCCCACGGGTTGATTAGTGTCAAGGGCAGCAGTATTGGGAATCATGGTCACTATCGGACCTTCAGTGATGACGGAGATCATTAAGTCGTGAGTGGAACTGAAGATGGCTTCCATCCTTAGTTTCCAATAGTCATAATCTTGAACCTGGAACTTAGGTAACTTGTTAGCACTTATTTCAAGTGACATGATTCAAGAAGATATGTATTAAACAGGTTTATGATCAAGAAGCAGTCAGTTCAAGAACAGGGAACAAGAAACAAATATATCAAGAATATTGATCAAGAACACGTAAGCAAATATGAACTTGGACCAAGACTTTCACCCAAGTCTTGTGTTGGTTATCAAGAAACAGCAGTTCGTAAACTACTGCTCTGATACCACTTGTAGGTCCCTAAGTTGAGTTAATATCGAGGGAAGCTAAAGAAAATGTCTAGAGGGGGGTGAATAGACTTTTCTAAAATCTTTCGATATATCAGAATTACAATGTGTGGAATACGAAATTAACAATGAGCCCAATTAAAGATTATACTCAACTTATTTCGAGAACTCTGTTTTATGTACTCAACTAGTCTTTTTCAGTTATGTGTGTTTAACAAGTAAACAGTTAATCAATTCAAACAAACAAAACAGTAAAGTAAATCAAACACGAGATTTATAGTGGTTCGACAACTTGTCTACATCCACTCTCACAAACCCAGTTGTGAAATTCTTATTAACTCTTCCAATCGAGTAATATGTTCTTGTGGCTTTAAGTCCCAAGAAATAAGACTTAGATCTTCTCGATTATATCTCCAGATATATCTTCGATCTTACTAGCTATTTTACAAGTAACTAGCAACTTGAAACAATAAACGAAAATAAAACTTCTCTTCGTTCAGTAGTAGCCTTCTTCGATCTTCACTTGTCTTGTGTAGCTTCACTTTCTGAACTTCAATCTCTGAGAGAAACTTCGAACAATTCTTCAGTATGTAGCTTTTGTATGTATTTCCAGTAGTCCTTGAATGCTAAATACCTTGAGGTATTTATAGACTTCCAATTTCAAGAACATTCAGTTGTGTAACAACCTTTTCTTGAAAACTAACTTGTAACTGATTCCTCATATCCTTTCACGCGTTTCTTCAGTTAATTAGTTATTCCTTAACTAATTCTTCAGTCCTGTTTCCAATACGCGTTTCTGTAACTAACTTTAGTCTTCTTGTCTTGTCTTGTTGAGTCGTACCTGTCTTGTGTAGTAGTCTGCATCTTCTACTTATCTAGTGCAGTAAACTTCTTCAGATTACAACATAGAACTAATCTAGTCCTATCAACTAATCCTAACAAGACTATTACATTACATTAAGCTCTTGTTACAAAGCTTAGTCAACATATAAAACTATACAAATAATCTATCTATTACATTTAAAATCATGAGCTCTATACAACAATTATTCATAGCTCAATAACAATCTAACATATACATAATATGAATATATGAAGTACTTATAAAACGTACTTATCTTTTGTCTTTTGATTTCTACTGATCTGCTCAAGATGACTTCAACTTAACTAGACTAGATCAGTCAACACTTAAAAAATATTCAAGTCTTCTTTTGGCTTATCAAAACTTTATCTTTTATCTTTTACTCATCATTTAGGACTTGTTCTAGGATTCATATCCCAACAGTTTACGACCTCTCCACCCTTGTAGCCGCTTCCGCATATTCTCTTTGATGTAATTAAAAATCTCTTTTTTTCCCCTACCATGGAAGGTAAAACCAGATATTTACCAGTATTAAGAGGAGTGTGAATATTCAGAACATGTGGCATCTCCGTCCGATCATCAACAAATATATTCTTGCTAAAAAATATTCCAGATTTGGCATAGTTTATCGCTTGTCCCGACACTGCCTCATAATTATCCAAGATATTACGAAGGTTTGTGCATTCCTCCTTCGTAGCCTTACAAAAGAGGAAATAATCGTCTGCAAAAAGGAGGTGGGAAACCTCCGGAGCTTGGCAGCAAACCCTATGCCCATTGATACTACCCAAGCGACATGAATTATTCATAGCTGCCGACAGCCCCTCCGCACATATAATAAATAAATAAGGCGATAGTGGATCACCTTGCCTCAATCCCCGGCTAGGCAGGATTGGTCCAACTCCATCCCCATTAACGTGAATCGTGTACTAAACCGACCTCACACACATCATTATCTAGTGCGTCCATCTATCCGAGAACCCTTTTCTCAATAAGATGTTTTCTAGATATCGCTAGTCCACTCGATCATAAGCTTTACTGATATCGATTTTGATCGCCATATCCACATTTCTACCTTGTCTTCCATTCTTCATGGCATGTAGAATTTCATATGCTATTAGCACATTATCTAGAATCGATCGGCCAGATATGAAAGTAGATTGTGCTCCGTCCACCAACCCTGGCAAGACCTCCTTTAACCGATTACTCAGAACTTTGGAGATGATCTTATACACAACATTACACAAGGATATACGTCGTAAATCCCTCACTGATTGAGGGTTGTCCACTTTTGGAATTAGAACCCCATTTGTCCAATTTAAATCAGGCGGATATTCACCTCTCTCAAGCCATTCTCTCCCAGCGGCAAAGACGTCTGGGCCCACCACATCCAACATTTTTTATAAAATCCTGGATTAAAACCATCAGGTCCTGGGGACTTATCAAGATGCATTTGTTTTATCGCCAAATCAAACTCCTTCTTCAAGAACTCTCCTCCCAGCCCTTCATTTTGCTCTTATGTTATTGTGTGCGTTACTTGTGTGATAAATTGATCATACTCTATTGGTCCCAAATAGTCGAGTGTTAAGATTAAAACGAGTCTAAAAGTCTAGAGAGGGGTGAATAGACTTTTCAAAATTTTCTAAAATATCAGAGATTAATATGCGGAATATGAGATTTATGAGCCCTTAACAAGATTATACTCAACTATCGATTGTGAACTTTACTAGTCTATTCTACAATCAACTCGTATATTCAACACGATTTTCCAATCTAGTTGATTATACGAATTCTAATAAGAACAATAACAAATATAAACTGTAAGTAAATTAAACACAAGATTTATAGTGGTTCGAAAACTTGTCTACATCCACTCTCACAAACACCAGTTCGTGATATTTTATTAACTTTGTTTTCTTGTTGCTTTAAGTCCCAAGACTAAGATTTCGATCTTATCGAATATATCACCAGATATATCTTCGATCTAACCACTAGTGATTTACTCAAGCAACTAGCAAGCTTGTTACAAACTAAAACAATATGTAAAGTAAAACTTCGCTGGTTTCTCGAATAAGCCTTCTTGAATCAACTCTGCTATTCTGGGCTTCTTCTTATGATTTGATCTTCTGAACTCTATGAGTGTTCAAGACTTCTTGCTTTGAATGCTTCAATATACGTAGTTTCAGTAGTCTTAAAATGTAGAAGATCAACACCTATTTATAGATGTGTATTATCAAGAATAGTTTGTTATCTAACAACCTTTCTTGATAACTTCTCTTAACTAACTCTGTAACCGCTTCTTGATATGCATCTTGAATATAGGACAGTTAATTAGTTATTCTGTTATAACTAACTTCATTCTTCAGTCTTCATATCTTTCATACGATTTTGCTTCATCTTGACTTCACTTGTCGGTTTTTCAGTATACTCTATACTTAGAATATTTCTGACTTCCTTCATATCTCGTATGGTCTTCATCAAGTCTTCTTGTCTTTACAGATAGTCTTCTGTCCTATCAACTAAGCTAACTAATCTATTACATTACTTTAACCTTTATAAATTATATTAGTCAACCTAAAGACTATTACAACATAATGTATATAAGCTTCTATACAATAATTAAAGCTTATCTTGTAAACCTATCACTTTAAGTAATCTTTTCTTTTATACTTAATCATATTTCAATATTACTTTAATAGTCATCTGATCTTGTCTTATACAAGACGACTTCCATAACAGATCAGTCAATACTTAGAATATATTCAAGTCTTCTTTTTGGCTAATCTAATCTAAACTCATCTCATCATCAAATATAACTTGTCTTAGGATTCATATCCCAACATCCTCCCCATCAAAATCAGCAGGTGCGAATAAATCAGTGAAATAGGACCCAATTAAATTGCACAAGCCGTGTTGACCCTCAACCCATTCACCGACATCGTTCTTCAAACGAATCACCATGTTTCTCTTCTTTCGGGATGATGCAATTTGATGGAAAAATTTGGTGTTGAGGTCACCGACTCGCAACCAGAAAACTTTCGCCCTCTGCTTCCAAAAAACTTCCTCTTTGACCATCAGACCACTCAACGCTGCTTTTGCTTCCATATAAGCACGTCTACCGTTAGTGGATAAATCTAGTTGAAGTAATTCAATTCGTCTCTCCAGGTTCTTTTTCTCAAGCCGGAATCTCACATTGACTTTATTCCCCCACATTTGCAATGTTTCTCCTGTGGCATTCAAACTACGCATAATGTCCAAATCTTTGAACCCATCCCAACACTTACTAAGCAACCGCTTCAGATCCGGCTCCCTACACCACTTGTTCTCAAAACGAAACACTCTCTTTCTTGCTCTCCCTATAATTGGCCTTGTGTCAAGAATAATCGGGTTATGATCCGACACCGGAGCCACAAGGTTTGTCAGAACAACCTTCGGAAAGTGCATATGCCATGAAGGGTTGGCCATAACACGATCTGGTCTCTCCTCCACAACCGTCTCCGCATTTCGACCTCTAAACCATGTGAATTTATAACCTGAGAGTGGAATATCCGTGAGATTTCAGTCATTTAGAGCTTTACGAAAACCACGATTCAACCATTGAGGATGCTCCACTCTACCCCTTTTGTCGCTAGTAGTAAGTAGATCATTATAGTCCCCAATGCACACCTAAGACAAATCATTCACGTTCGCGAGTTGTCTTAACAAGTTCCATGAGAGTTGACGACAACTTCGTTTCGAAAAACCATAATACCCCGACAATCTCAAATCACCCCCTTCATCATTCACCCTAAGATCAATGTGATTATTCAAGTAACTCAAAATATCGCATGTGTTAATACTGTTCCAAATAACAACAAGGCCTCCACTATGCCCCACCGAATCAACAAAAAAAACAATTATTAAATCCCAACCTTACACTGAGGGATTCCAGCCTAACGCCAAAAGAAATCGTTTTAAAAAGAAAAATAACATTTGGATGACGAGCTCTCACAAGCTCACACAGTGCCGAAATTGTAGCAGGTTGTCCCAAGCCCCTACAATTCCAACTTAGGAAAATCATTGTTTTCAATCACAAAATCAATCTCAACAAAGGAGCAAATAACATGTAACCCTCGACAATGGGGGGTAAAACAACAACACTCACTAAAGGAGAGAAAAAGCAGGAGGCTTCCAACGAAGGGAAGAAGAACTTTAAAAGTTGTACTAACCCGTGAAACTGGGGTTACCCTCAATCTCAGCTCCCAAAAAGTCAGTCGAAGGAAAATATTTTACCTTCAGGACCCTACAGACCAAAGTGTTTGGATCAACTAGCAGCCTCCACGCCATTTTGCCGAGGAGAGTAAGGTTGAAGAGGTGCAGATCCTTGAAACCCCGTCCACCTCTTTCCTTCCTAACACACAACTTCTCCCATTTCATCCAATTAACTCCCGTTGAAGAATCCGACGAACTACTCCACCAGAATTTATTTAGCACAAATTGTAGTTCATCCAAAAGGGTATACATGAGGAGAAAAGTAGTCGTGTAGTGTGTAGGAATAGCCTGCGCCTCCGCCTTTATTAACACCTCTTTACCCGCCTTTGATAGTTTATGTTGGTCCCTGAACGAGTAGTGAATGGGTTTAAAGTCTAGAGGGGAGGGGTGAATAGACTTTAAAACTTTTCGGTTAAAGAGTTAAGACCTCTTCTGATTTTCTATGTCTGCTGGACTACAAGTCTGCTGGTCCAGAGGACTATAGTAATCTGATAGAGTGTTTATATGCGGAATTGTGTAGGCCTTTTTTTATTTAGACTCGTTCGAGTGCTCTTTTGAAAAACACAATTAGATGTTTAAGTGAAATACTCAACTGATGCTGGTTTGAAACAAATGTGGCCTTGTTTGCAAAGATATTTCAAATAACAATATGCACTATGATAAAATATATGTATAAAGAACTGAAATGTAAAGTGCAGAAAGTAAATAACACCGTAGATTTATAGTGGTTCAGATATACGATCCTACGTCCACTCTCACGTTCCAAACGTGAAGTTAATCCCTTAATTTCCCGAAAATTACAGGGGTTTGTCCTTTATAGTCCCAAGAGAAGGACTTTGAGATCTGAGCAGTTCCAAACTGCTGCGGTCTCCCAAAGTGATTTGAGAGCACTTGCACTCCTACAGGGGTTCAAAAACTAAACCTTATGGTGGGGGTTTTGGATTTTTGAATGGATCCAACTAATGGTTCAAGCTTATGAAATGCTTAACCACTATACCTAAATCAAAGGATATACAATATGTATTTGCATTTAGTTTCTTTGGTTGGGTGAGGAAATAACTTAAGAGCTAAAAGTATTCTAATGCTTTTCTGGGCTCTTAAGAATTCTTATGAGTGTGTTGCTTTTGGCTTGCTTGCTTGATTAGCTTCAGAATTCTTGCTTGGTATTTCCATAGTTGTTCTTTCTCATCTTCTTGTATTTATAGGGAGGATTGATTCAACTAGCCGTTGGAGTTGACTAGCCGTTAGCAATCTTTCCTTGTTGTTTGTTGATTCCTTGATTCCAGCTGATTTGATCTTGATTGCTTCAATTCAGGGATCTTTGTCAATCTTCTATGTATGGTAAGTCTTCGTTTGAATTTCATAAGATGACTTTGGAATCAGCCGAGTCTTTGACGAGCTACTAGTCTGTTGATCTTCTTTTCTAGACGTCTGGTTAACTCGTCTGGCCAGGTATCGTCTGTCTTCTGATATCAGATGAGTATTACTCTTCTGATCTGAGAAAAATACTTGTGCTGACTTTGGCCATCTTCCACTTGGACTTCATCAGTTAAGTAGGTATACAAGCACCTTGCTTATCTGATCTTCAAGGATCTTCTAGTTTTCATATCTTCTACTCTTCATCTCTTGAGATTACGCATGTAGACTTGGATTGTACTAATCAACTGAGATACATACAGCTGATTACACAAGACTAGAATTACAAGCTGAGCTTATCTATACAGATACCAGCTGATCCTATTACATGTATTTTATAAACTCTAAGTGTTTTGGCCATCAAAACTATCCTATCACATGGAGGGGCTTAGGGTGAATTTATATCCAAACAATTTCTCCCTTTTTGATGAAGCCAAAACTAAACTTGATAAATGCTCCTATGAATAGGATAAGAGTTTATAAAACATTACATGATGTTTCTGATGAAGACAATGAGATTTTGTCTTGTAAGTAAAAAGAACTATTACTTGCATAAAAGATTTGGAGTTTACAGATTACAAGTTTTAGTTTCTTTGAACTTCTTGAGTAGTCTTCATCAGGTCTTCAATTCTTCAGATGCGGTAGGCAAGATACAGACGAGTGCGAATGTCTTCCATGTGCTGCAGGTCTGTAACATTTTCTTCAATGTAAATTTTCTCCAGAATTCTTTTGACTTCTATCATATCTGTTCTTCCAGATTCCATAGTAGGTGGCTCCCAGACAGGGTCTTCAGGAGTTAGGATTTTGTAGCCTAGTTCTTTGGCTGATTTGACTATTTCTGTCCAGAGCACTTGATCTTCAATTTGCATGAACTGAGAGAATTGAAGAAACTCTTCTTCATAGGTGGGGAGAGGACCGAATTTTTTGACTATGTGGTGAGCTAGCTGCCATTTCTTCTTCAGAGGATACCATATTGGTAGCTCGTCTTGAAGTACCAGCATATCCACATATGTTCTGTCAGTTACTCGGGCACATTCTTCTTTTTCTTTGTCCTTCAGTGCTTTCCTGAGTTTGGCCAACTTTCTCTCAAATTTTGCTTTAACAGCCTTCACATCATTGAGTTTCTTCTGTTTGAGCTCTTGAGCTTCTTGCATCTTTCTTTTCTTCAGCTCTTGAGTCTCTTTCTCTTCTGCAGTAGGCTCTGCTGGGACTGCTGATGTTTCAGCTGCCTTTCTCTTTCTTGTCATTCTCCTATCAGGAGTTGACTCTTCTGTGATAGTGATCTGCAGCTTAGTAGTAGCACCTTGGGCTTCATCTTGAACCGCTTCCTTTCCTTTCTTGTTCTTGATTTTGCTTTTCAAACCTCCCAAGGTTTCATTCAGATCATCTTGAGCTACAACTAGCTCAGCCTACTGGGCAGTAGACTTTTCCAGAGCTTTTATCAACACATCTTCCCCCTTTTTGGCTTCAGCAAGGGCAGTCGCAAAAGGTTTCATGGCCTTCAGGATTTCAACCTGAAGAGTCGTCTTGAGAGCCATGGCATTGACTCTGCTGACATGTGTGAAGTGGGTGATGCTATGTTCCAGAACTTGAGCATGAGAAGTAGAGGCAAAAGCCTTCTCTAGTTGAGCTGTTATAGCTTCCAATTTGTCAGCTGTATCCTTCAGTTGCGCCCTTAACTCCTCATTTTCTTCAGCTGCTGTTGTGAGTAGAGCTTGTCCTTGTGCAACTCTAGCTTCAGCATCTTCGAGCCTAGTCTTGTAGATGGTCTCCATGCGTGTTGTCTCATTGGTGTAGAGATCAGCAAACATTTTGGTTCTGTCTGCTGTCTTTTTCATTTCACTGTGGAGATACTCATCTATCTGATTATGGAGTGTCTCACCAAATTTGTCATCGATATCATAGATTTGATTTGTAAGGCGAGTCCTCTGTTCCCGTACTGCACTTTCAATATATCTAGCCAGCTACATGCCTAGCCCCTTCTCAAAGTGCATGTATATTGCTTCCCTGACTTGAGCACATACATCTGCTCTTATATCAATAGACGAAGTAGAGGGGGAGGCAGTACCTTGAGTTTCCTGTTGTGGCATCCGAATGATGTTTGGATTGTACACAACCAGTGCTAGGCCTCTTTCTTCTGCAGTCAGATAGCCTTCCTCCAGAAAGTTTGCTGTGGCATCAACCAGATGAGCAAAGATTCTTCTTTCTCTTCTAGTCGGTTGACAAATGAAGCATTCTAGCTCATTTTTAGGCATGAAATGAGTTGGAATCGTCAGCACTTCCTTTTCTTTTTCTTCTATCTCGGCTGCCTCAGCTGAGTCATCTGCCAGTGCTTTGTCAGCTGTTTTTAGCTGATCCTGAGTTTGATCAGGAACTATAGTGATCTCTGGTGCTGGAACTGTTTGATCCTCAGTAGTGGATTTAGAGGAGATTCCTAGAATCTTTTCACAAGTTCTAGCCAGTGCTTTTGTGGGCAACAACTCAGTGAACGATTTCACCTGAGCAACTTCTTTTTGTTCCATTTCCCAATCTAGGAAATGAGCCAATCCTCCCATTCCTTCCATGACCTCTGCATGGTCATCCACATCATCTCTTCTGAGTTCAATCCAAGTACATACTCGGAGTACTTGCTCAAATTGGATTGAATCTTCATCAACTCCAGGCACAGTAGACCTCAACAGATTGGATATCCTCAATCTCATTATCTTTTCCCTTGTGCACATTGGATAGTTCACCATCTTGAACTGTGATTGAGATTGAGAATGAGAAGGATCTTCTGATGCCAATTTTTTGGGTACATAAGAGGTATTGGGGTCAGGAGATTGGTTTGATGGGATGGTTTCCTCTGCTGTGTGAGTATCAGTAGGGATTTGGGAAGTAGTATTTGTGGGGTCAAATGGGGTTATGAGGTTAGTGGATTTAGGTTTCTGAGTTTGTTCCTATGCTGTGTGAGTATCAGCAGGGATTTGGGGAGCAGTGTTTTAGAGTTCAGAAGGGTTGGCATTGTCAGTTGGGTGAAAAGCTGAGATTGGAGCTATGACCATAGGAGTAGGGAGCCTGGATTTCTTTGACTTCTTGGTGAAAGAAGAGTTATTCTTCTTTCCCTTTAGGCTCTTTGACAGTTTAGAAGGAGTAATTGAAGTAGAAGGAGTTGAGATACCTGCCTTTTTCAGAGGGGAGGCAGAAGGGGTAACATCGGAATTAGAAGGGGAGATGAGTCCAGATCTGATCAGCAACCTTCTTTGAGCTAAGGTCTGATTGTCATCATCATCATCAACAACAGCCTTCTGAGGGATTTTCTTCTTTGTTTCTTCCTCCTCTTCTTCGGCAGATTCAGCAGAATCGTGCAAAATTTCCTTGTCTTCTGCTTCAATGTTAACTGCACCTGCTGAGGAGGCTCCAGCTAACTTCTTCTTCTCTTCCTTCAGTTTTGCTGCCTCAGCAAGGGCCTCCTTCTTCAAGTACCATTTGGATGAATGGAACTTCTTGGCTGGCCCCATCTTATAGTTCTTGGGTAGAATATCTGGAAGAATTATGCTCAGTTTGTTGACAAAGCTGGCAGTGGATGTAACTATCCACTCCTTCTTTTGTACATCTAAGGACACCTTCTTAGCTTCTAGAGCAATTCTGTCCATGAAGAGGCCTTGCCAGTCTCCATCTATTTGGTCCCAAATAGCAGCCATAACACGAACTTTAAGAGTGGTGACTGCATCGTGACTGAAAGTGTTTCCCAGCAGCATCTTTCCTGCTATATCCATTAATGTCTGGAACTTCAGATCCAGTTGTGGTTTTTGAACTCCAGTTGCATTTTCTGCCTTGACTCTTCCATTAGTGAACATCTCAATGTATTCCTTCTCCTTACCCATTATGTAGGTAGATATATTGATCTTTCCACTGGGTAGATTAAAGAGATCTCTGAGTACATCTCGAGTAATCTTTACTCTGTGTCCACCCATATAACTTTCAACATACGAACCTGGTAACACAGCTTTCGAATAGAAAGCTAACACATCCTGCTCGTATACGTTTGTTGGTGCTGCCTGGAAAATTCATGAAGATTGAGATTGAGGTAGCGGAGGAGTATCTCCTTGTTTTCTTCTATGTGTTTCCCTTTGAAATATAGGGCATTCTCAGTAAAAATCTTGCCCTGTTTTGACCACTTTGCAGTATCAAGGGTTCCGGTGATCTTGGTATTCTCATCATAGATCTCAATAACACCCATTCTGATTTTGGTAAAAGTATAGAGCGCTTGATAGAGTGATTTTCAGAACGAGAGCGTTAGTGAGTGATCAAGAATTTTTGAGAGCGAAAGGGTTTTGAAGAATGGCTTAAGGGTTGGTTATATACTCCAGAATTTTCGAGGTGGGCTGTTTTGATCCAACGGTCAAGTATAGGTTGTAGGGGGGTAACATTCGAGAAGAGCCCTTTCACCTTCAGCCCATCAAAATTAATTTTGCCGACTTAATTTGCCATGTGTCGATTTTTGATTCGTCAACAGAATAGTAATTGATTGTTAGTGACATCATTACCAAAAATAGTCGTTGTGACTAAATTACAGTAATTTCAATCAATTAAGGCCGTTTTATGTAAGTAACATACATTCCTTATATAACCTTTTCCTATAATTACATTCAGAATTAAATCTAGAATGAATCATTTAATCAATTTAGACTTCAAGCTTGTTGGATAGGCATGGTCTGATCAGCAGAGTAAGTCTTCTGATTTGCTTGGTAAGTCTGTTGGTCAGCTGAGTTGGTCGCCTGATCAGCTGAGTAAACCTTATGAGCAGTTGAGTAAATCTTTTGAGTAGATTAAGTAAATCTTATGTGTAGATTAAACCTCTTGGTTTGATGGATCTTTCTATGATTCCCCCTTAACCATGTGGAACCTTCTTCGCCATATGAAGCTGGTCAGCCTAGATGACATTCTACTGGCTTAATCTGTCTTTTGCATTAGATGGAATGTAGCATCTAATGTGCTCTTGTTGAATTTCTTTGTAACACCCCATCCCAAAATTAATATGGAATAAAGAAATGTATGATTTAAGAGTATTTCGATTATATTAACAGTGTTATTTGTTCTCAAAGATTTGATTTTCAGGAAGACAGACGAGTAATCTGATCGGGAGCACTCCTAGCACATAATAAAGAAATAAATAAAGTATAAGGTTTGATGAATATTTAATAAGTATTCAATTAAGTTTATGTGATAAACTACTTGACAAAGCATAATATATTTATATGAGTGAAACATTCATAATCATGATCTATGTGATATAATGTTTTATTTTCAATGTTTAGATTAAATTGATGTGGGTTAGCCGTTCACTTCTTTTATTAATGTATTATATTTAAATTAATAAATTATTTTACTAAACCCAAAAATAAAAGATGGGTGAAACACCACGCCTCTAACTGCAAATTGCTTGCAACTTGCTAAATATAATCCTAATCTACCACCTAGAGGGAGACGTGGAAAGTTAAACCACCACCATCACAATACTACATCCATACCACATTAGCATACTGATATTTTAAATTTATACCTACTAAACTACTGTTCATACATACATTTTCATCTATAAAAGAATGATTTGGGGTAAGAAATAATTCACACCTCTCCCCCCTCTAATTGATGTAGTATTAATTCTACCTTACCACTAGCAGTCACCTTCTTCCTCCCCTCTCAAAGAAGCGTCGTCGCCCAACCCGCCGGAAATCGGTCGCCGGTGACTTTAGCCAAGCTACTCAACTCATATACCAAAATAATCCCCTCAAAACAAGGAACCCAAAACTACGAATCGTTTCTTCGTTGGATTTCTCATTCGAAAGTAATTTCTATTTACATTCTCGAAACTTACCTTCACCAAAAGTGTCGTCGTCGCACCACCGCACGGTTGGTCTCGATTCTGGTCCCCTTTGAAAGCCCTCGAAGAGGAGAGCAAAACCCCTCACTCAATTTTACGATCGGACTCCGGCAAGATCGCCAATTTTCCGACGGAAGTTTCTATTGAAAACCCACTTCCTTTATAAACCAAAATTTGTTTCTATCCATCACGACCTTGATTTCATTTGAAAGTTTGGAGGTGTATCTCTGTATTCATTTTCTATTTGTAAGCTGTGAGGGAGTGTGTCGTGTGAGTCTCGGAGAAACAAAAGAGAGAGCGAGAGAGAAACGGCGTGAGAGAAACTTGCAGAAAGGATCTTGGTAACTAAATCTCTTTTAACTCCTTTTCATTTCACAAATATGGAATATTTTATTATTATCATTAATTATTAATTAAATTAAGTGCTTGTGTGCATGGGTTTATGTGGTAGTGGGGGTGTGTTTAATTATTGTTAATGATAATTTCTAAAACTATATTCTCATTGGTATGTGTATTTTTATTAATACATATGATAGCTATAAACTAAATTCTAATATATGCGCATGTATTGTTATTAAATTAATTTTAAAGATCTTGTTGCACAAGTTTATTTATTGTTATGGATAAATTGTTTAAAGAGTTGCTCTATTTAACTACGTATTATTTATTATTGTCAATTATAAATATATTTATTCTTATTTTACAAGTCAGTAGTATAAGCAAAATTATCATTTAATAAGTATGTGTTTAACTGGATGGGAACTTGAGTTAAAGTTTACAAAATGTGCTTTTGAAGTTTAACAAAAAACTGGAATTTTGGTGTTAGAGGCAGTGACTTTGAAGGCTTATATATTTTAATCGAAAAATGATTTTGACACGAAACCAACGTGAGTATTTTCTCCATATGGTAGAGAGTCTGAATGTTAAATATTACATAAATTGGTCGGATATAACGAGAGTTATTCAATTTTTAAAATGGGGCAGTGAGCTGGGAAAATCTGGGAAAACAGAGCATTTCATTTCGGGTTCAATACTTCGGAGTCATTTTTACTCAATATCGGGACGCGTTCTTGACAAACCAATTTATTGCCAGTAAACTTAACATCATGTAGTTTAATTATCTTGGAGAAAAATGTTAATTGGGTTATTCATTTGACGGGAATTAATTCACGAATATAGGAGAAAATTCAGTTATTTTATGTTTTATAACTACCTAGCAGGGACCAGTTTTGAAATATGTCAAATAACACTCTCTATTTAATTGACATATATTTAAACATGATTTTTGACATTCTAATGCATGTTCATGTGTTTTCAATAGTTGCAATATTTTCATAAGTGGTTAGGATTGAAATTGACAAAAAGTGATGCTTTTTGAATAATTGAAGTTTGATGATCTTATTTTATATGTTGCTTCTTCTAAAATTATTAAGTGAAGTATGTGTTTAAAGTATAGTTGATCAATTGTTCCATAAATTATTATTATTTGTTAAAGCACATCAATTGATACATGTTAAAATGTGTTTGGTTAATTTATTGTTTCGATATTACTTTTCGTGTAATTATGAATTATTCATGAAGGAAAATTGTTATGTAATTTTAAAGAACAAAGAGTCCTTATAATGAATAAATATTCAAGGAAACGTGCTAGGCGAAGTGCGGCCTAATCGGAGCTCGGACGTTCCCTGCGTTACGCTTTCTAAAATCATTTGAGAAGTTTGTAACGTTTCTTAAAAGTTAACCAGGTGGGTGTCACTACTGTATTGCCGATGTAAATGTTATATGGACTGTTGGTGTATTCTGAATTGAACTAAACAAACATCGACATATAACTAAGAATACAAGAATAAATTATGATGCACTTATTTTATGATATTATGATACGTGATATATGAATTTCGATTTCACGATGGAGGTGGGAAGTGTTTATGGGGATTGCACGTGGTAAGTCGTTGCCAGTGTGGTCCCACTATGATAAAAGACTTGTATAGTCAACAAACTTTTGTAGTCAAGGGAGATGATGGGGATTGCACGTGGTAAGTCGTTACCAGTGTGGTCCCACTATAATAAAAGACTTTCGTAGTCAACATACTTTTGTAGTCAAGATATGTGATGGGGATTACACGTAGTAAGTTGTTGCTGGTGTTGTCCCCCCTATGATAAAGGAGATGAGATGATGGGGATTGCACGTGGTAAGCTGTTGCCAGTGTTGTCCCCCCTATAATAAAGGAGATGAGAATATGATTGTGATATAAAAGGAGATGATGGGGATTGCACGTGATAAGTCGTTATCAGTGTCGTCCCACTATGATGAAGGAAACGATGAGGATTATTATCAATGATATAAATGTGAATGCAATTTGAATGAGGATTATTTACGATAAAATACTAATAATAATTATTTCGGCTTACTGCCAATCTGTATAGCAGCGTACAAGGATATCCACTGAGATTTTTATCTCACACCCCAAAACTAATATTTTTCAGGTTATGATCGAGAGGGGCCGGCGTTGCAGTGGGGATGACACGGAGTTTCCCCATATTAAAATACAATAATATTACATCTATTTCAGACATATGATGATAAATGAAATGTGTTATGAAAGCTTATCTTTATTATTATGTCGAGTGACAAACATTTCTAAAGTAACTCGATGATCATTATGTAATTAAGGTATCTTCAAATCAAATACTACTTATCATGTTAATTCTAAGTTTATAAATGGGCTCACATTGCTTCTATTGCAACTTATAACTATCTTTAAATTATTTCCGCTGCAAAACTCTTATCGATTCACTTGTTTTATTATATTTTTAAAGAAATTTTCAAGTTTGGATTTTCAGTCACTAAGTGGCGACTCGAATTTAGAGTGTTCGAGCCTTAAAGGCTGCATTCCGAATTCGGGGCGTTACATTCTTCGCCTCAACTTCCTCTCTTGTAGGAGGGAGAAGGTTGGAAGGTGCTTCAATGGAGCATATGAGAAAAGAGGGAGAGCGTGTCTTCTTGATTTGTTTTGGCAAGGTTCCCCCTGGGAAAGAGCTCTGCTTGCTTAGCACCTTGTCTTGTGCATCTCTTCTTTCTTTTCTCTTTAGCATAACCTTCTCTTCTTTCTTTTCTCTTCAGAGCATACGTATGTTGGGTGACCCAAGTATGCTTGGCTACGTCATCTTCATCTGCTGGACATATCTTTATTGCCTTCACCCAAGACATTGGTTGAGGGATGATGTCCATTCCATCTTTCCTTGCAAATTTCTCCATACCTGAAAAAGATAAGTGTTAGCAATTTGTGTTTTTTCAAGTGATCTCATGAATATCTCCTTTTATAGAGGCGGAGATGAGATAGTGGGGAGAAAGACGACAAGAATTATGAGTTGATAGGTCTGAATTTCTGAAAAGGTTACTTCTTAAGATCAACAATGAGATTCTTGATCTAAGGGTTCACATTTAAAGATGTCCAGACTTTATCTATGGAATGCAAAAATTTATAAATTTGAACATAAGTTATTTGAAGTCCGTACTCAATTTTGTCTACTGTTGAGTCGGTTAAGTTGGTGTATTAATCCAACCTAGTGTTTCTCAATAGTATATTGTATCTACGTATAAGAATAGGCTATTTTATAAAGAATATTCTATCATTATACATATGCATACATTATTTGAATACATTTTTCAATTAACTTTGTTCAAATTGTATAGATATATGAATATTGTGTAAAGCATATGAATAGAGTGTGTTTGTCAAGGACTTTTAAGGTATCATGGATTCCCCCTTGATTGAATAACTCTATGTTTTCCCTCAGCTTTATTTGTCTTCATCGGGAATTACTTACCTGATGATGAGGGTGTCTATTCACCTCATCTGATTCTTTCCTAGTCTGCTGCAGCTGTATCATCTGAGGTTTTTTCAGCTGACTTCTGTCCTTTACAGGGATGGATCAAGTAGTCCTAGGCTATAGCATAGGCTCTTGAATCTCTCTTCAGCTAGGGGCTTAGTCAAGATATATGCTCTTTGGATATTTGTGTGAATTTTCTCCATCTTGATGTCCTTCTTTTCAAGACGATCTCTTATGAAGTGGTGTCGAATATCGACATGTTTGCATCTTGTGTGGAGGACTAGATTTTGAGTGATGGCAATAGCACTGCTGTTATCACAATAGATGGGGACTTCTCTTGCTTCTATATTGTAGTCTTTTAGTTGTTGAACCAGCCAGAGTAGCTGACTACAACAACTTTCAGCCGCCATATATTCTGCCTCAGTAGTGGATGTTGCAACTGATGTTTGCTTCTTTGAAAACCATGATATCAACTTGTTGCCTAGAAATTGACAGGTTCCTGATGTAGATTTCCTGTCTATTCTACATCCACCATAGTCAGAGTTAGAATATCCACTCAATTCTAGATTGTCATCAGCAGGGTACCACAGTCCTAAGTTGACTGTTCCTTTTAGGTATTTGAGAATTTTCCTTGCTGCTTCTAGATGACTTTGCTTTGGATTGGCTTGAAATCTGGCACATACACCTACAGAAAAAGTTATGTCTGGTCTACTGGCTGTAAGGTATAGAAGGGATCCAATGAGTGCTCTATATTCAGATTGGTCGACTGCTTTTCCAGACTCATCTGGTTCCATCTTGAATGAAGTCATCATTGGAATTCTTGCAGTCTTGCTTTGTTGAGCTTTGAATCTTTCCAGTAGGCTTTTAGTATATTTGGATTGATTTATGAAGATTCCTTCTGGACTCTGCTTTACTTGAAGTCCTAGGAAATAGTTCATTTCACTCATCATGCTCATTTCAAACTTTCCTTGCATTAGTTCAGAGAACTTCTTGCACATCTCTTGATTGGGTGATCCAAAGATAATGTCATCTATATATATTTGTACCATGAGAATATCATCTCCTTCTTGTATTCTGAATAATTTTCTATCCACTTTGCCTTTAGTATACCCATTGTCAAGAAGAAATTGTGACAATGTGTCATACCAGGCTCTTAGTGCTTGCTTCAGACCGTAGAGAGCCTTCTTCAGACAATATACTTGATTTCCCTTTTCAAAACCTGGGGGCTGCTCTACATAAACTTCTTCTACCAGAATTCCATTTAAGAAGGCACTTTTGACGTCCATTTGATATACTTTGAAGCCCATATATGATGCATAAGCTAGAAATAGTCTGATGGCTTCTAGTCTGGCAACTGGAGCGAAGGTTTCGTCGTAGTCAATTCCTTCAGATTGTGAGTAACCTTTTGCAACCAATCTTGCCTTGTTTCTAGTTATTACATCGTTCTCGTCCTTCTTGTTTTTGAACACCCACTTAGTTCCAACTACATTGTGGTGTTTAGGACGATCTACTAGTTCCCACACTTCATTGCGTTCAAATTGATTCAGTTCTTCTTGCATAACAACGATCCAATTGCTATCCTTCATTGCTTCTTCTATATCAGTTGGTTCTGTGTTGGACAGGAAGGCACACCAGCAGAACATAGAGGCTTGAGGATTCTGATTCAATTGTCTTCTGGTCCTAACACCTGATTCAGCTCCTCCTAAGAAGGGTGGTAGGATGATTTGATTTCCAAGAATTCCTTGTAGGTGAACTGACATTATCTGTGTTAGGCTCCTTATCTGTTCTTGTGTTGTCAGGAGGGTTGTCTGGATTCGCTCGATCATCATCTGTATCTTGAGTGTCGAACAAATCATTCCCATTGGCATTTGGAATTGGTGCATCTGGATTTTGATATGTTTGTTCAACTTGAGTTTGCGATCTAGTGACAGGCCTATGGGGTTTCTCTTCTTCTGGATCTTCAGAGAATGGTTCATCAACTTCGATAAACTCTTCTTGTTTAGACTTGATCACTAATCTTCTCATCTTTTCTGCAGCTGAGTCTGTGTCGACTGCATTCTTTTCACAAGATTCATCAAATACAACATGAGGTATTTCTTCCACAAGAACGATTCGTTTGTTAAATACTCTAAATGCTTTGCTAGTTGAGGAGTATCCTAAGAATATCCCCTCATCTGCTTTGACATCAAAAGCATTTAACTTACTTTTTCCATTGTTGTGGATGAAACACTTACATCCAAATATATGAAAGTAAGGTACTCTTGGTTTCCTACCTTTCCACAGTTCATATGGGGTTTTCTCATGTATTTTGTGAATACCTGACCTATTTTGGGTGTGGCATGTTGTATTGATGGCTTCTGCCCATAGTTTCTTGGGGGTGGAGAACTCAGCTAGAAGAGTTCTTGCAGCTTCTTTAAGTGTTCTGACTCTTCTTTCAGCTACACCATTTTGTTGAGGTGTTCTTGCTGCACTTGTTTCATGCTAAATACCGTTAGAAGTACAATAGGCAATAATATGAGAGTTAATGAATTCAGTGCTTTTGTCACTTCTAATTTTGACAATAGGATCTCCCTTTTCTATTTGGATCCTCTTTAGTAATTTAGGAAGCTTCTGCTGTGTTTCACTCTTCTTGTATAGAAAGATAACCCAAGTGTACTTGGAGATATCATCTACTACAATTAGAGTGTACTTTCTTCCTGTCAGAGTTGTTGGAGTGATTGGTCCGAAGAGGTCCATATGTAGTAGTTCTAGAACTCTACGGGTTGATGCAGTCTTCTTGGTATTGAAGGAAACCTTTGTTTGCTTCCCCTGTTGACATGCATCACATACCTGATCCTTACAGTAGAGTTCATTAGGCAGACCATCAACTAAGGATTCCCTTGCTAGCTTGTTTAAGGTCTTAAAGTTCAAGTGGATAAGACGTTTGTGCCATAATTGTTGGTCCTGAAAGGAGTATATAACAAGTGTATGGGGGGGGGGGGGGGAATACACTTGTTTGCAATTCTTTCCAACTTTTGATCAAACCAGAGCTCAGCAAGGTTGTCTTGGACAACTCTGCTGAAGATGATTAACTCTTCTAAGATAATCAAACTACTAAGTACTATTGAGTACTTAGTTGAATAACTATCTAGGGGAGTTATATGTGCGGAATAGTGGTTGGCCCTTTTAAGTTTAGACTCCTTTAGTTTCTGAAATCACTTTGTCAATACAGTCCAGTTTTCAGGGAACTTGTCCAATACAGTTTTGCACAGTCTTTGAATATGTATCTTTTGAAAGATCAGTTTTGTGTGCAGTGTTGAATGTATGTAAGTACTTGTAAAGCAAATCAACACAAGAGGTTATAGTGGTTCAGAGACTCAAGCTCCTACATCCACTTTCCCTGATTTAACATGATAATTCCTTCACTCTTGGAATTAACTTATTTTATAGTGCCAAGGTGCACTTGATCAATAACACCACTCCTTGGTGAATTGATCCCTAGGATGTCTAGAGTCCTAGTACCCTCTTCTCAACTCAGAACTGAACTGTTCTTCTCTCAACAGTCAGCTCCTACCACTTCTACTACTACAACCTTCTCACTTTCTCACTTGAAAGGGGTAAGGGTTGAAGTAAGGTTCCAACTAATGAGATATCCTTTACAATGAAGATCAATGTATAAGGATTAGGATATCTCTCTAAGCTTTGTATGGATATACAGTAAGTTCAGCTTAGAAGAAGTGTATGAAGACTAAGATAGTCTTTGAAAGCTTTGAAAGCACTCTGACTTGTAGGATAGTTGGCTTGGTAGTTGGTGCATCAAATGGTCTTCACACTTCTGTATTTATAGACAAATTTGAGGATTTGCCCGTTAGAGAGGCAGCCCCAAATTTCTATAAATGTCTTCCTTGAGTTCTTCAAACTGGAAGACAAATTCTTGATAGTGACATGTCCTTATTTGGGTAATAAACGGCTGTTAAGACTTTGTCTTCATTCTGCAGCACTTTTCCCAATGTTTGACTTCTTGTTAAGACTTGGAGATGGCTTTTGAGGGTTGATCCAATGATAGGACAACATTCCTTATCAAATGGACAACTCTGCTTATCACTATCAGCAGACTTTGCTTATCAGCATGGTTGGCTTGCTCTTCTTCAGATGGCTTGGCTCCTTCCTTTGCTTCACTTGGAAATGATCTCAGCATGATACAATGAAGTCTTTTAGGGTGTAGTTGTCTTCTTCTCTTCAGCATGGTTGACCTTCAAGCATTAGAACATTTGTTCTGGTTCAATTTAGCTGAGACAACTCTTCTGGGACAACTCTCCTGATTAGCATACTTGGCCTTTGAGCTTCAGAGCTTTTGTTTTTGCACAGAGTCAACCTCTTTGGACAACTCTCCTGATCAGAACATTTGAGTAAACTTGTCCTTTTGAGTTTTGCAGCCTTGTTCTTGCATAGAGACAACCTCTCTGGACAACTCTCCTGATCAAGGCATTTGGTTTTCAATAGAGTATGCTTGGCCTTAGTGATTGTTCCAGAATTTGAGCCTTGAGGGGACTTGATCTTGATCATCTTCAAAGCATAGGTTCCCCCTCACAATGTGCATCTAATCATCTAAGAGCTGCCTAACATATCAGCTTCTCATCTAGCCTTATGCTATGTGTTCTAACACACTTAGAACACACTGATCTTGACTTAGGCATGTCTCAGGGGGTTTTGGTATTTAATCAAAACATATGTCATTTTATTCCCAATAATAACCAGCTGATATCTTTAGGGTTTTTTACAAGCAGACAGGTATCCTAAGGACAGTTGTTCCAATTTGCAAGATACATACTACCTTTTCTAGATCCTGTTAGAAGAGTTTGTTTTGTTCGTTTATCACTTACATGACAATTATCTTTAGAAAATTTTACTGAATATCCAGTGTCACAGAAATGAGATACTAACAGTAAATTAACCTTCAAACCTTCTACATATGATACATCATGTACCTCAATGTCACCATTCTTTAAGGTGCCATATCCTTTTGTGTTACCGTGCGCGTTATCACCAAAGAAAACTTTTGGACCTTTCTTTTCTGTGTAGTTGGTCAGCAGGGCTTTGGTTCCAGTCACGTGAGATGAACATCCGATGTCTATGTACCAAGTTTCTCCTACTTGACCACCTTTCCTATATAGGTCTCTTCTTTCCTGCAATAGAATTTAAACTTTAGGTACCCATTTTGTTTTGGGTCCTTGGGTGTTAGTAGTACCCTTGGGGATCCACATATACATTGGTCTTTTGAATAACGTTGAGCATTTGAGTTGTCTCCCTCGGGCATCGCAGAACCAAATCTTACCAGCTGACACCTTAGCCTGGCTTGATTTGTTATTTGTGTCAGCTAAGTAACTGTTAGATGATTTTCTTTTATAGTTGTGAATGTGAATTATCTTTTGACTAGCTACATTCAGCTTGGGTGCATGAGCTGATCGTTTTCGAGTAAGTGAATCATCCTCATATGTTCTTACAATATCGTAGGAGATAGGGGCGCAAAAAGAACAGACGTGTTGTAAGAAGATCAATTTTTCTTCTTGGCTGGATTAGCATACAGCTGAGACTGTCTCAGACGAGATGGTCCAGGCTGTTTATTATTCCTCTGTGTATGTTTTGGGGCATTTAACCTTTTAGTATTTAACTGAGGTTGCCTTAAATGAACTGGCCCAGAGTTAGCTGGTCTCTTACCATGTTTGGCTATGAGATAGTTAACTTTAGATTGTTTTTGCACAGATGCCTTTTGATTCACTTCTTGCAATATCAGCAGCTGCAAGTAATTGTTGATACAACTCTCTGTAGTATTCTATCATGAACTCAGCAAAGGAAGAGTTGGCATCTCCTCCATTCCATCTGTCAATGACATAATAGTCATAGACAAACTCCCTTTTAGCCTCTTCCCATGTATCATTCAACTGAATTGGCACCCATTTATCCAAGTGTGGATATTTGGTGTCCATTGGGACTAGTAGCTGAGGCTTCATCTTGCTGTAGTTGCTCTCCTTCTTCTTGGTTTCTGGAAGTTAACTCTTCTCTTATCTCTTGCTCTGTTGGCCTCTTCCATCAAATCCATTTTGTCTTGGGCCCTCATCATGGCCAGTTTCTGTTGTGTTTCAGGGTCTTTGTCATACCCTTCATGAAACAACTTTGATGGATCATTGAGTACCACAATTTTTGTCTTCTTTGGTCCAGGTCCAAAGCTTTCTTCATATAAAGCTTCCACATCCTCAGTAGCTTTGGCACCTTCAGCAATGTTGACCATTTCAGAAGACTTGTCTTTTTCAGCAGTTTTGGGTTCTTCAGCAACTTTGGCCTTCTTTGATGTAGGTTCATCATCATCAATTCTGAATTCAGGTGGAAGATCAAGGCTGTTAGGAAAGTCAGTAAATGTCTCAGCTTATCTCTTCTTTCCTTTTGCCCTCTTGATCTTTCCTCTAGTTTGGACACCTTCAACATCTTTGTTCAAACCAGACACCTCACCACCTGGTCTCTGCTGTAACCTCATCATTTCTTCTTGTGCTGAGGCCATTGAATTCTTCAAGGCAAGTGCTAGTTGCTCTTCTTCATCCAATTCTTCTAAATTCAGCACTACGGGCTCTTTTCCTTTTCCTTCAGTAGCTTTGTCTTTTCCCTTGACTGGGCTTCCAATCACCAAGGCACCTTTTGCTCTAGCTCTTTCCCTTTCCCCCTTTCTGGCAGCATCAAAGCACTGGGGTTTTAGCTCACTCATTGTTGTGGCCATTAGGGATTGGGCCTGGTTTAGAGACTTCATTTCCTCCAACAGATATACATTTTCATCATGTATATTTTGCATCCTATCACTGCTCAAGCTAAGAAAAGCTAGAACATGCTTTATTTTTTGTTGGACAACCTCCTCCAAGGTTGCTTTCAGGGATGTATCAAGTTGGGCTTTAAGAAGCTCAGTGAGGTTGGCCACTGCACTTTCAGCAATGTTGGCCATCACCTCTTGGGAAAATTTTTCAGAGGCTGCTTTCACCATAGCAAGCCTTTGTTTTTCAGCTCTTTTCTTTTGTAGAGCAGTCTTATTTCCAAGAGCTTGCTTGACAGTTAGCCTGAGAGCTTTGACATTGGCATTATGATTGTCTCTCAGCAGCTTTTGTTCCTTCTTGATCTCTTCTGAGATGGATTCCATGGTGGATTTGGCTCTTTGCACTTCAGTGGAAATGGTTTGGAGACCAGTTTCCACTCCACTTATCCTTGCTTCCAATGTAGGGAGGACTACATCTTCAGAGCCAGTTAATCTCATCTCCACAGATGCTAGAGTTCTTCCTTGCTCATTCAGTGCTCCTGAAGTTTCAGCATGAGCAGATTGGACTTGATGAGCTAAGGAGTCCAATTTCTCTGATTGCATTCCAAGCAAGGCTTGTGCTGAGCCTGTATCTACTTGGATAGGGGCATCTGTCAAGAATTCATCTACAAAGATTTGGTCAAGAGAAATACCTGCAATGTTAGACAAATCAAACAGGTTAGGGAATAAACACTCATCACCCTCAATTTCTTTTGTATAAGACTCTGATATATCAGCAGCCTTCTTCTCATTTTCAACTCTTTCTTTTCTCCCTTCACAGATAATGTTCTCACCCAAGGAATCAGGCCTCCTTTCATCAAGGGATTCTTGAAGTTCAGATTTGACTTCAAGAATAACCTGTCCTTCCTCACTTATTTCACCCTCATATGGTGGTACACTCACAATCTTAGTGATTACTACCTCTCTTTCATCCATAACTCCCTCTGATTTTTTGATTCTATTTTCCTTTTCAACCCCTTCTCCTAAACCTGCAACATCTTCACCTTCAACAAGGTTCAAAGATAGCAGTTGTGAGGAGATCACAGTGCTTATTTCAGCAGCCACTGAGTCATCCTGAATGATTAAGGGCTGATCAGTGTCCAACTCTTCTGACACTGAATAGGCCTTAATCAAACTAGCCTCTAGCATAGGAACCTCAACATCTTTAGGCTGTGCCTTGGGTTCAGAAGAACCTTCATTGGCAGACGTGTCTTTGGTTGTGTTACCACCCTTGGTCAACACCTCTGATGATACAGAGCCTTTCCTATGATAGGTTCTAGGAGGGTTTGAGAGTCTGTCTGCTACAGAAGACTTGGGTTGAGAGGGTTCAGGGAGGTTGGCTTGAGGGGTTTCAGGAGGGTTGGGGTTTGAAGGGTTGGAGGGATCATCAGGGGAATCATCATCTGAGCTGCTATCAGGGTGTTTGATGCCCTTAGCTTTTCTTTCTTTCTCCTCAATGATCTTCTCATCTACCAGCTTTGCAAAAACGTCCTCATCAGTGAGGAATCTTGTTTTCATCACACCAGCAAAGTGTAGCAATCTGCTTTCCTCTACTTGCCACCAGTTTGCACCCTTATCTTGGATGACTTGTGATATCTCCATTAAGGTTTTGTCTTTTACATCCACAAGCATCCTTAAATCATGAAATGTTTTCTGAATTCTTGGAAATTCAGCAAGTTGTGGATACAAACTGTCCACAGTGGCCTTAGCTCCACCTCTGAGCATACTTTCATAAGTATACTCCTCCTCATTCTCATTTGATGGAGAACTTTGGGCTATAGGGGAGTGGACTGTGGTTTCAACAATTGCAGCTTCAGGCAAGTTAAGTTCAGGAGGGTTGGCTTCAGAAGGATTAGGCTCAAATGAAGGTACTTCAGTTGCTTTAGGGAGCAATGAATCTGAAGGGGCTTTGCTCAAGGGAGTTGGCTCATTGAGTGCATGTTCTAAGAGTTTGGAGTAATTCAGCATGGATGAATCAAGAGGGGACAGAAGCCTTGTTTCATCCACTGCTAAGTCTGCTAGCACATCAATGCCACTTCTCTACACACTTCCTTCTGGAGAGTATCTCTTAGTGAGGTTTACAGGGGTGATGGGTTGGTTGGGAGGGGTAACATGGGTTTCAGGGGAGTTGGGTTCAGGATTCTGAATTTCAGGGATGTTGGCCTCTATAGGTTGACCTTCAGGGACCTTGGATTCTGGAGTTCCAGAACCAGATGAGTTGGTCCTTGACTTGGATTTGGTCCTGCTTTCAGCTCTGCTCTCTCTTAGAGACAATTGGAGAGACCTTTCTTCGTGAAGCTCCAACACTTTATCAGTAGGCTTGGCCCTTCTTTTGCTGGCCCTACTACTCCCACTGCCTTCCACTTCCTTCTCAGGGACAACTTCCCTGATCCTCTTATCACCCTTTTTCTTTTGCCTTGTTTCATTATACTTTAATCTCAACTCCTCTGAGTGGTCAGAAGGCACACTTACTCCCTCTTCTGCCACTTCATCAACTTCAGCTGATGCTCCTGAGGCTTCTCTTGAAGATATTTGAGAGATTTTCTTTGTTTTGACAGCCCTGACCTTAGTTCTTTTCTTCATCTTAGGCTTCTCTTCAACCTTTTCTTCAGCAGGTTTGGCCATAAGCATCCTCCTTTGCTCAGTTTTCTTGCTGAGCTTCCTAAACAGAATCTTTTGGGCTGGGAGGGGCTTTGCAAAGGTTTGCATTTGAGAATAATGAGAAAACATTTCTATCAACAAGCTTGCCCTGGTGCAATACTTGAGTTTCCCTTCTAGCATAACCTTGTTGTGGGCTCTCACCTTAAATTTGGCCTTTTCCTTCATCATCTCAGACATGATGAAAGTCCTCCAATCAAATTTGATGCCTTTGTCACTAGCATCAATAACTGCAGCCATAATTCTGATTCTTGGATGGCTGACTTGCTCCAAACTTCCAGTATTGCTCATAAGACTCTTAGTGATTACCTCAAATAGATTGAGAAATTTTGGCTTGAGAGCCTTCTTGTTCTGTGTTGAAGAGATGGGGCCTGGAACCAAAAGTCATTCTTGTGCTATTTCATCTTCATGACCAGCACCATACAGTTCAGGATTCCTTCCCTCAGAAGGCAATCCAAAGGCTCCTTCAAGATCTTCTGAAGAGAATTTCACTCTATGAAATTTCTCTTCCTCCTCTCCCTCTGCTACATAAGAGAGCCTTGTAGATATTTCCCCATCTTCAGGCTTTCCTCTCCACTTGAGAAAGGCAAAGAACTCAGCCATGTAGCTTTTCAAACAAGAGCTTGGTATTTCCTCCATAAACTTTTGCAATCCAGCTCTCCTCAACCATCTCAGGGTTGGTGTAATCTCAGGATCCTCACTTTCAAAAGAGACTATGGGCTCAATGTGAAGACTGTTTTTGTTGCTCAAATATCCAAAATCAAGGTCTAGAGCCTTGTTGGAGAAATCAATGATCATTTCTGGTCTAACTTTGGGAGCCATTGAAGGTTTACAGAAGGAAAATTTGACAGAGATTGAGAGTGTTTGAAGAGAATTTGAGCTAGGGTTTCGAATACTTGGGGAAGAAGTGTTTGTGGGGGGTCTTAAGACTTGTGAATATTCTAAAAGAATGTTTGTCAATGAGTTGGTGAAGTCTTGGTGCAATTCAAAGGTGAACAAAAATGGAAATCAAAATGGACGGCTAGGATTGTCTTCAGGGGAGTTGTCCAATTTTGATCCAATGGTCAAAAATCAATGTAACAGTGAAAAACTGATTTGTTCAAAACGTGGGTCGAGTTTTAATGTTTGTTTAAGGCTGGGGGATTTTCAAGATAGATCATGTCCCAAAAAGTATAATGCAAACAAGAGTTAAATCTTGGCAATTAATGCATGGAAAGTGACCTTTTGAGTGGGAGACAAATTAAATCCCAAAAAGGTGAAATCTGTATTTTCAATGGGATAGATTTCGAAATAGACAATGATTACCCAAAATAGGTGCTTATCAGACCAAGATTTGGTTTGATAGCTAGGACAACTTATCTGACCCCACTAGGACAAGTGTCCTGAAAGGATGTGGACAACTGTCCTGAGATTCAATGGACAAGTGTCCTGATCATTTCATCTGAGTTTCAGTAGACTTGACCAAGTCTGCTGAAGTTTGAAGATTGTTCCCCCTTATGAATGAACTCCTTTGGACTCAATTGTCCAATTTCCCTGGTTCAAGTAGACCCAACTCTGCTGATAATTCCAGAAATCTTGCCTCTGCAAGTGGCTTTGTCAATATATCAGCTTTTTGATGATCTGTGTGGATCTTTACCAATTTTATATCCTTCTTCTCCACATGGTCTCTAATGAAGTGATGCTTGATGTCCACATGTTTGCATCTTGTGTGCAAGACAGGATTTTGTGATATTGCAATTGCACTGTTGTTATCACAAAATATTGGCACTTCAGTAGAGTTGACTTTGTAGTCTCTGAGTTGTTGTCTCAACCAAAGAATTTGAGCACAACAACTTCCAGCAGCAACGTATTCAGCTTCTGTGGTGGAGGTAGCCACTGTGTTTTGCTTCTTGGAAAACCAAGATATGAGTTTGTTGCCTAAGAATTGACAAGTCCCTGAAGTGGACTTTCTGTCAATTCTACATCCTCCATAGTCAGCATCTGAGTAGCCAGTTAACTCAATGTTGTCATCAGCAGGGTACCAAAGGCTTAGATTTTCAGTGCCTTTGAGATACCTCAAGATCCTCTTTGCAGCCTCAAGGTGGCTTTTCTTAGGATTTGCTTGAAACCTTGCACATACACCTACTGCAAATGTGATGTCAGGTCTGCTGGCAGTGAGATAGAGGAGTGAACCAATTATTCCTCTATACTCAGTGGAGTTGGTTGGAACACCACTCTCATCAGGATCCATCTTCCAATTTGTGTTCATTGGGATCCTTACTGGCTTGCTTGATGTACACCCAAACTTCTTGATCATTTCTCTGGTGTACTTGGCTTGGTTGATGAAGATTCCTTCTTTTGATTGCTTGACTTGTAGTCCCAAGAAAAAGTTCATCAACCCCATCATGGACATCTCAAACTTGCTTTGCATGAGCTTGGAGAACTTTTCACACAGCTTCTCATTAGGGGATCCAAAAATTATGTCATCTACATAAATTTGGACAAGCAAGATGTCCTCTCCTTCAGAGATTCTGAAGAGAGTTCTGTCCACAGTTCCCTTGGTGAATCCATGATCCAATAGGAATTGTGACAGTGTGTCATACCAAGCCCTAGGGGCTTGCTTGAGTCCATATAGAGCCTTCTTCAGTCTGTATACTTGGTTTCCAACCTCAAAACCTGGTGGTTGCTCCACATAGACTTCTTCTTTCAAGACTCCATTCAGAAACGCACTCTTGACGTCCATTTGGTACACTTTGAACCTCTTGTGGGCTGCATAGGCTAGGAAGAGCCTTATTGCTTCTAGCCTTGCCACAGATGCAAAGGTCTCATCATAGTCAATGCCTTCATGCTGGAAATAACCTTTTGCCACTAGTCTTGCTTTGTTTCTGACAATCACATCATTCTCATTCTTTTTGTTCTTGAATACCCACTTGGTTCCAATAACATCTTGATGTGAAGGTCTATCCACCAGCTCCCATACTTCATTTCTGGTGAATTGATTCAGTTCTTCCTGCATGGCTGTGATCCAATTGGCATCTTGAAGTGCTTCTTCAATATCACTTGGTTCTTGTTCTGATAAGAAACAACAGAAAAGAGCACTTTCACCATGAAATCTTCTTGTTTTGACTCCAATACTTGGGTCACCAAGTATTAGATCAGTAGGATGGTCAGACAACCAAGTCCTTCTTTTTCTGATCTCTTCAGTAGAGTTGTCCTCTACTGAAGTTGAGTCATTTTGATCATAAAATTCAGGATAATTGAGTGCAGGATCTAATTCAGGATCTTAATCAGGGGTGTTGTCCTCAATGTCAGGGACATTGGAATTTTCAACATTTTGAGTTCCCCCTTGATTATTTGACCCATTAACTACCTCAGCAGGAACTGCTTCTTCATTGGTAGTTGTTACCTGGATGTGAACTGGGATTGGCTCATTCAGTTCACCATTTCCATCAGTGAGGTTTATCTCAGGAAGGTTACCTTCAGGATTGTTGTCCAATGTGAATTTTTCAGGTAGGTTGGCTTGGACAACATCTATGAATTCAGTGTCTTTTTCTTTTAGGCTCAGTCTGGTTGTTCTCTGTGTAATTTCTTCAGGTTCCAAGTTTTCATTCCTGGACTCATGAATAGATTCATCAAACACAACATGGGGTGTTTCTTCCACAATAAGGGTTTTCTTGTTGTAGACTCTGAAAGCTCTACTGACTTGAGAATATCCAAGGAATACTCCCTCATCAGCTTTGCTGTCAAAGGCTTTTAACTGTTCTTTCCCATTATTGTGTATGAAACACTTACAACCAAATATGTGAAAGTATGACACTTTAGGCATTCTTCCTTTCCAGAGTTCATAAGGGGTTTTGCCTTGCCCCTTAGTGATCAAGCATCTATTTTAAGTATGGCATGCAGTGTTTATAGCTTCAGCCAAAAACCTCTTAGGTAAATTTGAATCAGCAATTAAGGTTCTAGCAGCTTCTTTTAAGGTTCTATTCCTTCTTTCTGCAACTGCATTTTGCTGAGGAGTTCTAGCTGCTGAGGTTTCATGAGCTATTCCATTAGATGTGAAATACTCATTGATGTATGAATTTATGAATTCAGTGCCTTTATCAGATCTTATCTTGATAATGCTAAGGCTTTTCTCATTTGACAGTCTCTTGAGAAGTTCAGGTAGTTTGACTTGTGTTTCCTTCTTATTAAGGAGAAATACTACCCATGTGAACCTAGAGAAGTCATCTACTACAACCAATGTGTATTTTCCACCATTTATGCTTGAAGGGGTGATTGGTCCAAAGAGATCCATATGTAGAAGTTCAAGTACCCTTTCAGTAGAAATGACTGGTTTACCTTTGAATGAGGCTTTAATCTGTTTTCCTTCTTGACATGGTTTACACACATGTTCTTTAATGAAAACCTCATTAGGCAGTCCTTTAACTAATGCATTTCTAGCAAGTTTTTTCATTGATTTAAAGTTCAGGTGGTTTAGCCTCTTGTGCCATAACCAGCTTTGTTCACTAGAGCTCTTAGCAATGAAACATGTAGCATCAGTAGACTTGTCCCAGTCTGCAAAATACACATTTCCTTTCCTAGTTCCATTCAATAGAATTTGTTGAGTTTTATCTCTAATTAAGCATTTTCCACTTGAGAACTCAACATTGAAATCTTTATCACAGAATTGACTGATACTTAGGAGATTATATTTGAGACCAGCTACATAAGATACATTGGTTACTTTCATGTTACCAATCATCAAAGTACCATAACCTTTTGTTGTTGCTTGTGAGCTGTCTCCAAAAGTGACATTTGGGCCTTTTTTTTCAATAAAATCAGTGAGGAGTTCCTTGTTTCCAGTCATGTGCCTTGAGCATCCACTGTCAAGGTACCATGCTGTCTTTTTGCTCATACTCCTCTTCTTGTGGCCCATTGGTACCTGCAATTAGATAAGTTTAGGTACCCTTTGAGTTTTGGGTCCTGAGAGGTTAACAGTACCTTTTGGAACCCAAACTTGCCTAATTACCTTGATTGATTCAAGGTGGCTAAGTTGTTTTCCTTGTGCATCAACATACACTGTCTTTCCCTTAAATGCCTTAGGGAAAGTATGTGTGAAGTTGTTAACTCTGTAAGTTTCAGGAGAATTGTCAACTCTCCTGAACTTATGAGTTCTTTGTGCAGCTTGAAGAAATCTTTTAGGAAAGGCATTTTTATGACCATTACCCTTTGGCATGAAGGGTTTTGGTTGTCTCATTTTATTTTGCCTTTGAGGATAGTTGTCCTTAGGTCTATTCAGCTGAGGCTTTCTCAGATGAGTTGGCCTAGGCTGATTATACCTTGGATAACTTCTCTAAACATTGTTCAGTAGAGTTGCCCTTCCATTGGGTCTACTCTGCTGACCAATATTCCTTTTGTGTTCAGGAGCCTTGACCTTTTCCAAAGGTTTGGGCCTAGTCTCCTGAGGCACTTGAGTAGGCATTTCATTTAATTTGCCCTTTCCTTTGATCAGTGGCTGAATTATTTCATTTTCAGCTTGTTGTGCCACTGATTTAACAAAGATTTTCTTAGTGTTACTTGTAGATGCAACACTAAGACAAGGTGAAGATTCAATTGGATCAAAACCTAATCCACTTCTTTGAGCCATAGGTCTTTGATAACTCTGAATTTCCTCTATTGCTCTAGAGGATTTGTTCAAAGCAGACATCTTTAATTTCAGGCTCTCTTCACTTGATTTAAGAATATCATATTCATGTGAGAGGTTCTCAAATTTGGCATTCAGAATTTTCAGTTCAAAGTCTTTTCTCTTCTGAGAGAGTAGTTGATCATCTATCTCCTTTTGTTGGTCAACTATCCTGAGATTTGCTTCCTTAAGCTCATCATTTATTTTCTTTCACACAGTTATCATGAAATTCTTGTAATCTAGTGAAATCTTCCATCAACTTCCCAAAGGAAAGTTTCAAGTTGATATCACTAGTGTTTTGTGAGATGAATGATGGTGAGCTAGAAGTAGAGGATACCTCATCATCCTCAAGAGCCATGTTGCACACATCATCATCATCATCACTGTTTGAGAACAGTCCATCAGAAGAGTTGAAGCTTTCAGCACTATCAGATTCTTCACCAGCCATCATGGCTTTTCTATTGGTGAATTTCCTGTCTCTCTTGGCTTGCCTCTCTCTTCTTTCTTTAGAGATCAATTCATGGCAATCATACTGAAAGTGCCCTTTCTTCTTACAATTGTAGCATAGGTCTTCATCATCATCCTTCTTGGATTCATCTCTTCCTTTTGATGATGAAGGGTCAGCTCTACTGGACCTTCTCCTATCATAGTACTTGTTCTCTGATCTTTTCTCTTCAGGCTTTTTGTCCTTGGCCTAATCTTCAGGGGAGTTGTACCTTCTCCTGAATTTGTTGTCTTGGTAGAATTTCTTGTATCTACCAAACCTTGTGTTGAGCTTGTCAAACCTTCTAGCCATCAGGGCTAGTTCTTCCTTCATTTCAGTCTTTGAGACTGACTTTGATGATCTGGGAGTAGGTTGCATTTCAGGTTCAGCAACTTTGGCCTTGAATGCCACTCTCTTAGTAGGATTTGAAGGTTCCTCAACAGGCTTTCTTCTATTGAGGTCAAACTCATAGGCTTTGAGTTCTGAGAAGATTTGTTGCATGGGCATGGAGGAGAGATCCTTGGTGTTCTGCATCATTACAGCATATACATCCCACTTTTGAGTGAGACTTCTCAAGATCTTCAATCCAACTTCTCTCCTGGAGTACACCTTGCCCAATGAGTTGATTTCATTCATCACATCAGTGAATCTACCAGCAAATTTGTAAATGGACTCATCAGCTTCCATTGAGAATTGCTCAAACTTTTGCACAGCAACTTGGAGCTTGTTCTCCTTGATCTTTTCTGTACCCTCACACATCTCAGCAAGAGTATCCCAAATTTCTTTGGCTGTGGTGCAGTGGTAGACTCTACCCATTACTGCATCTGGAATTGTTTGGTAGAGGGTGTTCATGGCAAGATAATTCAGATTATCTTTCCTCTTTTCATCAACAGTGAAATCATCTTCATCTTTGGGAATCAGTTCCCTTATATCAGCTCTTTGTTCATTTGTTACCCTGGGGTTAGTTTGAGTAAACACAAAAGGTCCTCTTGTGATTACTCTTAACATGTCAGTGTGAAGAGATGCAAGATGAGCCCTCATTCTAATTTTACAGAAATCATAATTGTCTATAGAAAACATGGGCAGTTTATGATGTGAAATGTGGTTGACTGGATTTGTGGCCATGTTGTCCAATCCTTGAACAGCAGGTGGAGGAACAACATTGTTGTTGGCCATATCTCAAGAAAGCAGTTAGTCAACAGATAAGAGATTTCAGATAGAGATCAGTTCAGTGACCACACAAATATGTGAATTTTTGAAAATCAAGATGGATTTTCAGAAGCAGTGGTCTTTGAACCCCTGCTCTGATACCACTTGTTGGTCCTGAAAGGAGTATATAACAAGTGTATGGGGGGGGGGGGAATACACTTGTATGCAATTCTTTCCAACTTTTGATCAAACCAGAGCTCAGCAAGGTTGTCTTGGACAACTCTGCTGAAGATGATTAACTCTTCTAAGATAATCAAACTACTAAGTACTATTGAGTACTTAGTTGAATAACTATCTAGGGGAGTTATATGTGCGGAATAGTGGTTGGCCCTTTTAAGTTTAGACTCCTTTAGTTTCTGAAATCACTTTGTCAATACAGTCTAGTTTTCAGGGAACTTGTCCAATACAGTTTTGCACAATCTTTGAATATGTATCTTTTGAAAGATCAGTTTTGTGTGCAGTGTTGAATGTATGTAAGTACTTGTAAAGCAAATCAACACAAGAGGTTATAGTGGTTCAGAGACTCAAGCTCCTACATCCACTTTCCCTGATTTAACAGGATAATTCCTTCACTCTTGGAATTAACTTGTTTTCTAGTGCCAAGGTGCACTTGATCAATAACACCACTCCTTGGTGAATTGATCCCTAGGATGTCTAGAGTCCTAGTACCCTCTTCTCAACTCAGAACTGAATTGTTCTTCTCTCAACAGTCAGCTCCTACCACTTCTACTACTACAACCTTCTCACTTTCTCACTTGAAAGGGGTAAGGGTTGAAGTAAGGTTCCAACTAATGAGATATCCTTTACAATGAAGATCAGTGTATAAGGATTAGGATATCTCTCTAAGCTTTGTATGGATATACAGTAAGTTCAGCTTAGAAGAAGTGTATGAAGACTAAGATAGTCTTTGAAAGCTTTGAAAACACTCTGACTTGTAGGATAGTTGGCTTGGTAGTTGGTGCATCAAATGGTCTTCACACTTCTGTATTTATAGACAAATTTGAGGATTTGCCCGTTGGAGAGGCAGCCCCAAATTGCTATAAATGTCTTCCTTGAGTTCTTCAAACTGGAAGACAGATTCTTGATAGTGACATGTCCTTATTTGGGTAATAAACGGCTGTTAAGACTTTGTCTTCATTCTGCAGCACTTTTCCCAATGTTTGACTTCTTGTTAAGACTTGGACATGGCTTTTGAGGGTTGATCCAATGATAGGACAACATTCCTTATCAAATGGACAACTCTGCTTATCACTATCAGCAGACTTTGCTTATCAGCATGGTTGGCTTGCTCTTCTTCAGATGACTTGGCTCCTTCCTTTGCTTCACTTGGAAATGATCTCAGCATGATACAATGAAGTCTTTTAGGGTGTAGTTGTCTTCTTCTCTTCAGCATGGTTGACCTTCAAGCATTAGAACATTTGTTCTGGTTCAATTTAGTTGAGACAACTCTTCTGGGACAACTCTCCTGATTAGCATACTTGGCCTTTGAGCTTCAGAGCTTTTGTTTTTGCACAGAGTCAACCTCTTTGGACAACTCTCCTGATCAGAACATTTGAGTAAACTTGTCCTTTTGAGTTTTGCAACCTTGTTCTTGCATAGAGACAACCTCTCTAGACAACTCTCCTGATCAAGGCATTTGGTTTTCAATAGAGCATGCTTGGCCTTAGTGATTGTTCCAGAATTTGAGCCTTGAGGGGACTTGATCTTGATCATCTTCAAAGCATAGGTTCTCCCTCACAATGTGCATCTAATCATCTAAGAGCTGCCTAACATATCAGCTTCTCATCTAGCCTTATGCTATGTGTTCTAACACACTTAGAACACACTCATCTTGACTTAGGCATGTCTCAGGGGGTTTTGGTATTTAATCAAAACATATGTCATTTTATTCCCAACAATAACCAGCTGATATCTTTAGGGTTTTTTACAAGCAGACAGGTATCCTAAGGACAGTTGTTCCAATTTGCAAGATACATACTACTTTTTCTAGATCCTGTTAGAAGAGTTTGTTTTGTTCGTTTATCACTTACATGACAATTATCTTTAGAAAATTTTACTGAATATCCAGTGTCACAGAAATGAGATACTAACAGTAAATTGAACTTCAAACCTTCTACATATGATACATCATGTACCTCAATGTCACCATTCTTTAAGGTACCATATCCTTTTGTGTTACCGTGCGCGTTATCACCAAAGAAAACTTTTGGACCTTTCTTTTCTGTGTAGTTGGTCAGCAGGGCTTTGGTTCCAGTCACGTGAGATGAACATCCGATGTCTATGTACCAAGTTTCTCCTACTTGACCACCTTTCCTATATAGGTCTCTTCTTTCCTGCAATAGAATTTAAACTTTAGGTACCCATTTTGTCTTGGGTCCTTGGGTGTTAGTAGTACCCTTGGGGATCCACATATACATTGGTCTTTTGAATAACGTTGAGCATTTGAGTTGTCTCCCTCGGGCATCGCAGAACCAAATCTTACCAGCTGACACCTTAGCCTGGCTTGATTTGTTATTTGTGTCAGCTAAGTAACTGTTAGATGATTTTCTTTTATAGTTGTGAATGTGAATTATCTTTTGACTAACTACATTCAGCTTGGGTGCATGAGCTGATCGTTTTCGAGTAAGTGAATCATCCTCATATGTTCTTACAATATCGTAGGAGATAGGGGGCGCAAAAAGAACAGACGTGTTGTAAGAAGATCAGTTTTTCTTCTTGGCTGGATTAGCATACAGCTGAGACTGTCTCAGACGAGATGGTCCAGGCTGTTTATTATTCCTCTGTGTATGTTTTGGGGCATTTAACCTTTTAGTATTTAACTGAGGTTGCCTTAAATGAACTGGCCCAGAGTTAGCTGGTCTCTTACCATGTCTGGCTATGAGATAGTTAACTTTAGGTTGTTTTTGCACAGATGCCTTTTGATTCACTTTAGGGTCATTGTGTTTCGAACACTCACCTGTCTCTATTACTTGTGCAGTGGATTTGTTGGATTCACTACACTCAGCTGGAGAGAATTTTGATGGATTTGATTCAAAACCAATACCCATTTTGTTGGCATTTGATTAATAATATTCAGAAATATGTTTTATAGTTGCCAAAGCTCTATTGAACTCTGATATCTTTAGATCTAGGCCATTCTTCTCCTTTTTTAAGAGTTCATTTTTATGGAAAAGATCATCAAACTTGGATTGCAGAGTTCGTAATTCATAGGCATCTTTGGCTTGTGTTCTGAGCATCCCCTCATAAGTTTGATTAAGAATGGTGTGTTCTTCTTTAAGAAGCTCAAGTTCTTGTGTTAATCGTTCATTCATTTTTAATAGCTCAGGGGTGCTTTTGAACTTGGCCTTTTTCAACCTAGTAATTTCTTTTCTTAAATCTTTGTTCTCTTCTTCTACTTCTATGAAAGCTCTAGTTGCGATATCTAGATCACCTTTTACTTCCTTCAAGGATTCGTAATAGGTGTTCCCGAATTCGCCTACAGATGAGAGATGAGTTAGCCTCATCTGTGTGTGAAGAAGCAGGTAAATGAAGAGTTGAAGTATATGAGTTTACATCGGTTTCAGTTATGGCCATCATAGCTACATCGTCTGAATCATTATTTGAGAAGAGTCCAGAGTCAGGTGATGAGGGCAGATCATCACTTTGGTACTCAGATTCTTTAATCACCATAGCTTGCCTGTCTGAGTTCCTCTTGTCTCTTCTTGACTTTCTTTCTTCTTTGTCTCCTGAACTCAGATCTGGACATTCATAGACATAGTGTCCAGGTTTATGACAGTTGAAGCATGTACCTAATTTCTGGCTTGGGGTACTTCTTCTCGGGGGTGTAGCATCTCTTCCCCTATAGCTTCGACTATCAGATGACTCCTTATCCTTTCTAGGATACCTTTCTGGGGTCCTTTCTCTTGTTTCTCTAGAGGATGATCCAACTCGTTTATCTTTGTAGTTTCTGTAGAATTTTCTATACTTGTTGTTTAGATTATTCATCCTTTCGAATATTTTGATCATAAGAGCCAACTGTTCTTTTAGGCTCATATCTGATCCTCCTACTTCATCTGTGTTTAGAGGATTTTTGCCAGATGAGTTGCTTGTGGCTCTTGTGCTGGTAGATGCCTTGAAGGCTACAGTTTTGGTGGTGGATGGAGTTGAAGTTTGCTCATCATTTTCTGAATTTTCTTCTCTCTCCAGGTCATACTCATGGGCTTTTAGGTTCTGGAACAGAGTCTGAGCTGTCCATTTCTTGATGTCTTGAGTATCCTTGATGATGGTCTTCTTAAGTTTCCACTTCTTGGTTAGAGAGTCTAGAACTTTTACATTCTTCTCTCTGTTGGTGTACTTCTTGCCTAGTGACTCAATCTCATTGATAATCTTGGTAAAACGATTGTCCAACTGATCAATGGTCTCTTCTGGTAGCATCTTGAAGTGTTCGAACTTCTTGACTGCTGTTGCTAGTTTGCTCTCTTTAATTAGCTCAGTTCCTTCACAAAGGAGTGCCAGGGCATCCCACATTTCTTTAGTTGTATCAGAATTGAGTACTTTTCCTATATACTCATTGGGGAGAGTCTGCATAATGTAATCTTGAGAAATGCTATCAGAAGAGACCAAACCTATATAATGCTCTCATTGATAATCTTTCATAGGTTTAGGTGCAAGCTCACCAACGGGAAATTCTGGGTCACCATTTGCAGTATTTAAGGCCATGATAGTGATTGGTCTCTTCTGTGAATTTATAACCTGAGAGTGGAATATCCGTGAGATTTCAGTCATTTAGAGCTTTACGAAAACCACGATTCAACCATTAAGGATGCTCCACTCTACCCCTTTTGTCGCTAGTAGTAAGTAGATCATTATAGTCCCCAATGCACACCCAAGACAAATCATTCACGTTCGCGAGTTGTCTTAAAAGGTTCCATGAGAGTTGTCGACGACTTCGTTCCGAAAAACCATAATACCCCGACAATATCAAATCACCCCCTTCATCATTCACCCTAAGATCAATGTGATTATTCGAGTAACTCAAAATATCGCATGTATTAATACTGTTCCAAATAACAACAAGGCCTCCACTATGCCCCACCGAATCAACAAAAAAACAATTATTAAATCCCAACCTTACACTGAGGGATTCCAGCCTAACACCAAAAGAAATCGTTCCAAAAAGAAAAATAACATTTCGACGACAAGCTCACACAATGCCGGAATTGTAGCAGGTTGTCCCAAGCCCCTACAATTCCAACTTAGGAAAATCATTGCTTTCAATCACAAAATCAATCTCAACAAAGGAGCAAATAACATGTAACCCTCGACAATGGGGGGTAAACCAACAACACTCACTAAAGGAGAGAAAAAGCAGGAGGCTTCCAACGAAGGGAAGAAGAACTTCAAAACTTGTACTAACCCGTGAAACTGGGGTTACCCCAAATCTCAGCTCCCAAAAAGTCTGTCGAAGGAAAATATTTTGCCTTCAGGACCCTACAGACCAAAGCGTTTGGATCAACTAGCAGCCTCCACGCCATTTTGCCGAGGAGAGTAAGGTTGAAGAGGTGCATATCCTTGAAACCCCGTCCACCTCTTTCCTTCCTAGCACACAACTTCTCCCATTTCATCCAATTAAATCCCTTTGAAGAATCCGACGAACTACTCCACCAGAATTTATTTAGCACAACTTTTAGTTCATCAAAAAGGGTAGATAGGCGGAGAAAAGTAGTCGTGTAGTATGTAGGAATAGCCTGCGCCTCCGCCTTTATTAACACCTCTTTACCCGCCTTTGATAGTTTATGTTGGTCCCTGAATGAGTAGTGAATGGGTTTAAAGTCTAGAGGGGAGGGGTTAATAGACTTTAAAACTTTTCGGTTAAAGAGTTAAGACCTCTTCTGATTTTCTATGTCTGCTGGACTACAAGTCTGCTGGTCCAGAGGACTATAGTAATCTGATAGAGTGTTTATATGCGGAAGTGTGTAGGCCTTTTTTTATTTAGACTCGTTCGAGTGCTCTTTTGAAAAACTCAATTAGATATTTAAGTGAAATACTCAGCTGATGCTGGTTTGAAACAAATGTAGCCTTGTCTGCAAAGATATTTCAAATCACAATATGCACTATGATAAAATATATGTATAAAGAATTAAAATGTAAAGTGCAGAAAGTAAATAACACCGTAGATTTATAGTGGTTCGGATATACGTTCCTACGTCCACTCTCACGTTCCAAACGTGAAGTTAATCCCTTAATTTCTCGAAAATTACAGGGGCTTGTCCTTTATAGTCCTAAGAGAAGGACTTTGAGATTTGAGCAGTTCCAAACTGCTGCGGTCTCCACAAGTGATTTGAGAGCACTTACACTCCTACAGTGGTTCAAAAACTAAACCTTATGGTGGGGGTTTTGGATTTTTGAATGGATCCAACTAATGGTTCAAGCTTATAAAAAGCTTAACCACTATGCCTAAATCAAAGGATATACAATATGTATTTGGATTCAGGTTCTTTGGTTGGATGAGGAAATAACTTAAGAGCTAAAAGTATTCTAATGCTTTTCTGGGCTCTTGAGAATTCTTATGAGTGTGTTGCTTTTGGCTTGCTTGCTTGATTAACTTCAGAATTCTTGCTTGGTATTTCTGTAGTTGTTCTTCCTCGTCTTCTTGTATTTATAGGGAGGATTGATTCAACTAGCCGTTGGAGTTGACTAGCTGTTAGCAATCTTTCCTTGTTGTTTGTTGATTCCTTGATTCCAGCTGATTTGATCTTGATTGCTTCAATTCAGGGATCTTTGTCAATCCTCTATGTATGGTAAGTCTTCGTTTGAATTTCATAAGATGACTTTGGAATCAGACGAGTCTTTGACGAGCTACTAGTCTACTGATCTTCTTTTCTAGTCGTCTGGTTAACTCGTCTGGCCAGGTATCGTCTGTCTTCTGATATCAGATGAGTATTACTCTTCTGATTTGAGAAAAATACTTGTGTTGACTTTGGTCATCTTCGACTTGGACTTCATCAGTTAAGTAGGTATACAAGCACCTTGCTTATCTGATCTTCAAGGATTTCTAGTCTTCATATCTTCTACTCTTCATCTCTTGAGATTACGCATGTAGACGTGAATTGTACTAATCAGCTGAGATACATACATCTGATTACACAAGACTAGAATTACAAGTTGAGCTTATCTATACAGATACCAGCTGATCCTATTACATGTATTTTATAAACTCTAAATGTTTTGGCCATCAAAACTATCCTATCACATGGAGGGGCTTAGGGTGAATTTATATCCCAACAGTTTACGACCTCTCCACCCTTGTAGTTACTTCCACATATTCTCTTTGATGTAATTAAAAATCTCTTTTTTTCCCTACCATGGAAGGTAAAACTAAATATTTACAAGTATTAAGAGGAGTTTGAATATTCAGAACATGTGGCATCTCCGTCCGATCAGCAACAAATATATTCTTGCTAAAAAATATTCCAGATTTAGCATATGTTGGTCCTTGGTGGAGTATGACACAAGTGTATGGGGGGGGGGGGAATGCACTTGTGTATTCAAATTCTTTTCTTTTTAACAAACTGGTCTTATCAGACAGATTGTCTCACAACAAGCCTGAATGAGAACTTTGATAGATACTTGTCCTACTGATTACTATTAAGTGATCAGTTGGCTAAATATCTAAAAGAGTTGCTAAGTGCGGAATGTGGTTGGCCTTTGACTCAAAGAAATACTCCAAGATGATTTCTGAAAAACACAGTTATCAGGGACTTTGTCCAAAACAGTTTTTCTTAACTGACTTAGTTTTGCTCTTTGAAATATGTTTGAATGTAAGTGAATAATAAAGACAGTAAGTAAATAACACACAATTTATAGTGGTTTAGAGACTCAAGCTCCTACATCCACTTTCCCTGGTTGAACAGGATAATTCCTTCACAATGGAATTAGCTTGTTTTATAGTGCCAAGGTGCACTGATCAACAACACTCTCTTAGTGTTTTGATCCCTAAGATAATCTGAGTCCTAGTGCTCAATCTCTCTGAGTTAAGACTGTGTTTCACAATAACAGTCCTTAACTCCTCACTTCTACAACAAACTCTCTCTTCACTTAATGAGATAAGGGTTTGAGGTTTGGTTCCAACTAATAGAGATATCCTTTACAATAAGAATAGTGTAAAGGCTTAGGATATCTCAATGCTAAGCTTTGGATGTTTTACAAAGATTGGCTTAGCTAATTGAAGTGATCAGGAAACTTGGGATTCTTAAGAACAACTTTGGTTTCCTTTGAATGCTTGATAGTAGTTTGATAGCTTGTAGTTGGATGATTGAATCCTTTGATCACTTCTGTATTTATAGGCAAATTTGAGCAGCTAACCGTTGGAGGGATAACAATTCAAACTTGTCTATTTGCAGCACCATTGAAACGGTTATGAAGCTTGGCATCCTTTTATCCACTGTGTAAAAGCTTCTTCAATGGATTCTTGAATGAATATGTTGACTTCTGAAAAATGCGGCTGGATGACTTGTGTCAGATTCCAAATATGCACATTTCCCAAGGTTGATTTGTGGCAGACTCTTCACTCAACCATTAGTCAGATGGGACAACTTCCCTGAACATTCCTGCTGCAAATTTAGAATGTTCCAACATTCATTCAATGCTTCAGTCTTTAATGCCCTAAGTCTTCAATGCTTGGTTCAGGCATGATTGGCAATAAATGCTTCATTGAATGTGTCTTCTTGTGAATATAGCATTCAATGCACTTGATCATTGACATTTTGATTGATCTGATGCAGTTCTTATTAGTGCAACAGTCTTTGCTTTATCATTCTTTGATCCTTTCAGCCATGTTGTCCACTTAGTGAGTTTGTCTTATAAGAACTCAGCAACTTTGGCCTAGAGACTTAATACTTATCAAGCTGCCTAACATTTCAGCTTTGGACAACTATCCTGAACTATGAATCTCACAACATTTCTGAGATTTTAGACTTAAGCATTTCTACACTGACTCAAGTATCCTGAGACAACTAATCTGATCTCACTTGAGTGTATCTCAACTAATCTGAACATCATCAATCAGGGGTTTTGGTATCTAAATCAAAATCATTTTATTCCCAACAATTTCCCCCTTTTTTGATGATGCCAAAACCTATTACAAAGGGAACTTGACTTATACTATACTTTACCTTCAGGGTGAGTGAACTGGTCAACTTTCCTGAAAGAAACTGTTAGCACAATAAATCAAGTAAATATGTTATGTCAGGTTAATTGAGATAATGAGTTGTTATCTCTTGATAGAAAATCAGTGGTCCTTTTATATATCATAGAGCATTACAGATCAGAAAAACGAAGGACTACAAGGCTGATACACATGAAAACAACAAGATAACAACAAACAATTGAAATGACAGAAAGATAAGGAAGGAATGAACTTATCCATTAGAGAGTTCCATCATCTTGAAGAGCAATGCCATATTGAGCCCAAACCCTCTTCTTCAACTCCCAGATTTCCTTGTTAGAACCTCTTGGGCCAGGCTTCATCTTCTCCATCCTCATAATAGATATGAACTCTTCCAGAATCTTTCCCCCATCAATAAGGTTTCCATTGAATTTTGGAGGCATGTACAGAATAGGACCAGGGGCCTTGAACTCAATTCTAGCCATCTCAGCTGCTGCAAGCAGCTTCTGGTATAGGTCCCTATGGTTCTCAAACATGAACTGCACAAAGACTTCATCAACACTTTCTTCAAGCCATTTCCCTATGACATAGAAGTCATACACAAAGCTTCTCTTGGCCTCCTCCCATGTATCATTCAGTGAGATTGGCACCCACTTATCATGGTGAGGGTACTGAGTGTCCCATCTTTGCAGCATCTGTGCTTTGAGTCTTCTGTAAGAAGCCCTCCTTCTTGGAGCTTTGAAGTTTGCCCTTCTCTCATCCCTTGCTTTGTTGGCCTCCACCAACTGATCCATTTTTTCCTTAGCTCTTTGAAGAGCTAGCTTCTCCTGTGTCTCTGGATCCTTTCCAAATCCTTCTTCAAACAGCTTAGAAGGATCATCAGCAAGCTTGGGCACACTAACTTCAGGCTCTTTGTCCTGTTCTTCTTCCTCTTGAATATCAGGCAGTTTAACTGTTTTCTTCAACCTCTTAGACTGCCTTACTGGAGTTGTTTCTTCAGATTGGAATTCTGATGGCAGAGTCAGGCTGGTAGGGAATTCATTGAAGGCTTGCAATTCCTTTCTCTTTCTTTCAGATGCTCTTGTCACCTTCCCCCTTACTTCAGCAACCTTCTATTTGGGGTCAAGGCCTGCAGACTCACCACCAGGTCTCTGAAGCCTTCTTGCCTGACTTTCCATTGCTGACATCATAGACTCCTTGACAGCAATCTGAATTTGCTCTTCCTCAGTCAAATTTTCAATGTTCATTGGGCCTTTGCCTTTCCCAATGTCTTCTTCTTTCTCCTCCTCAACTTCAGGAACCTTCTCATTTCCTCTGGGTTCACCAATCACCAAGGTTCCCTTTGCCCTAGCTCTCTCTCTTTCCCCCTTTTTGGCATTATCAAAACATTGGGGCTTCAACTCACTCATAGAGACTGAGAGATGTGAGTGGGCTTGAGTGAGGGACTTCAACTCCTGCAGCAAGTAAACATTCTCATCATGAATGTTTTGCATCTTGTCATCAGGCATGCTCAAGAATGTGTGGACAGGCTTCATTTTCTGAGCAACTATGGCATCCAGAGTAGCTTTCAGTGATTGATCAAGTTTGGCCTGAAGTTGATCAGTGAGGTTGGCCACAATTTAATCAGACACTTTGGCCATCAGTTCAACAGTGAACTTTTCTGCAGCCTCTTTCACCATAGCAGCTTTCAATTCTTCAGCCTTCTTTCTCTGTGCAGCTGTCCTTTGCCTCAATGCATCCTTGATTGTCCTTCTCAAGGCTCTCACATTATGCTTGTACAAATCTTTGAGACCCTGCTGCTCTTTCTTGACAGATTTTGTGAACTTTCCCATTGCATCTTTGGCCTTTAATTGTTACTTTTGTTGAAACTGTTTGCAGTCCAGTTTCAACACCACAAATCCTTGCATCCAATGTGGGCAAAATCACCTCTTCTGAGCCAGTGAGCCTCATCTCCACAGAGGCTAGAGTTCTGCCTTGGCCATCAAGGGTGTCCACTGTTTCAGCATGAGCTTTCCCAACTTCCCTGACCAGTGTGTCCAACTTCTCTGATTGCTCTCCAATTATGGTTGCAGTCTGAGTAGCAATCTGTAAACCAGCCTCAGTGGCATTGGCTTGCTCAAGGTACATCTTGTTCAAGGTGGACACATTTGCTGAGACTGCTTCAAGGTTTATATCAGCATCAACTGGAATATCTGTGAGGGAAGCATCTGCAAAAATTTGTTCAATGGTAACAGCAACAGAATCTGCAAAACTAAGAGTGTTAGTAAAAACTCCCTCAACACCCTCATTTTTTCTTTCTCCCATAAGGTCTGATACATCAACACCTTCTCTCTCATTTTCAACTAATTTCTTTTCTTCTTCATTCACATAAGATGGACTCACATTCATTGGAGAATCAGGCCTCCTTTCACCAAGGGATTCATCAAGTTCAGATTTGACTTGAAGAATAGCCTGACTCTCATATTGGGCTGCACCCAATATTTCTACCTCATCTCCCTCTTTTTGTGGTGCACTCAGGCTACCTGTAATCACACAATCATCCTCACCATCTCCCTCTGATTTTTCAACACTAACAGCCTTTTCATCTCCTTCCATTCCTAAACCTGACACCTCTATATCCTCAACAGGATCCACAGAGGGCAGTTGTTGGGAGATCACAGTGCTTGGGCATCCCAAGTCCACTGAGTCATCCTGAATGACTAAAGGCTGGTCAATGTCCAACTGTCCTGACATTGATGAGGCTTTAGTCAAACCAGCTTCTCCTATGGAAGTCTCAACATTGTCAAGCTTTGCCTCAGGCTCAGAAGAACCATCCTTGGCCAATGCATCTTGGACTGAGTCACCACCCTTGGTCAACTCCTCTGATTGATCAGAGTCCTTAATTGAATGATAGGTCAAGTAATGTACCTGAGCAGAATTGAGGCCAGGAGGGTTGGGATTGGTGTTGTCATCATCATCATCATTATCATCATCTGAAGTGTTGTCAGGGTGTCTGATCCCTTTTGCTATCCTTTCTCTTTCAGCAAACACTTTCTCAGATACAATTGTGCAGAACAAGGCTTCAGTAGTCAGTACAATTGTCTTCTTTACATTTGCAAAATGTAAAAGCCTGTTCTCCTCCACCTGCCACCAGCTAGCACCTTTATCTTTGATAGCCTGAGCTATCTCCACAATGGTTCTATCTTTGATCTCCACAAGGGCTCTGAGATCATAGAATTGTTGCTGCAACCTTGGAAACTCCTTCAACCCAGGATAAAGCTCATCAACATTAGCCTTGGCAATCTGCCTTAGCATTCCTTCATAAGTGTACTCTTCTCCATCATCAGAGGATGAGTTATCTTGAGACTCAGGGGGGTTGGATTGGGCTTCAGGAAGAGTAAGCTGTGATTCAGAAAGGTTGGGTTCAGGAAGGGTGGACTGGGGTTCAGATGGGTTGGGTTCAGATGAACTTAAGACAATTTGGGACTCAGGTGCTTTAGAGAGCAATGTTCCTGAGGAGGTTATTGGGATGGCTTGAATGGGTGGGAGAGTAAATTGATCACCTTCTTGAAGAGCAGTTTCAAGAAGTTTGGTGTAGGACAGAAGTCTGGGATCAAGAGGGGAGAATGGCCTATCTTCAATGTCAGCTAAATCAGCTAACACATCAATTCCTGTCCTATCAGGAGCACCTTCAGGAGAGTAGACCTTCTTTGCAACAATTGGGGCATCTTCAGGGGTCTTGCACTCCTCTTCTTCATGCCTTGATGGAGATATTCTTTGAGATTGAATATCAGGAGAATTGGCTTCAGGGCTGTTGGGCTTTGATTTGGACTTGGAGTTAGATTTACTTGCTTGTCTAATCTCCTTGAAGAATTCCTTCTTCTTCTTCTCCTCTTCCATCAACTTCTGCTTCTCAGAAGTTTTGATTATTCTTTTTCTTCTTTCTGACCTTGTTGGCTTATCAAGGTCCCTAAACTCTGTTACAGTCTCAGGTTGCAAGGGGACAACCTCTCTGACTTCTTCACTCTCTTCAGGGGGGTTTACTCCTTCTTCAGCTACTTTCTCAATCTCCTCAGAAGTGGCACCTCCACTTCTAGACTTACTTTCTGGGGAAGATTCACTCAGAATCTTCTTCATCTTCTTCAACCTTGGCTGAGCTTTTACAGGTGGAGCTTTCCTCTTTCTTGGAGAGGATCTGGTGGTTGGTACAACAGCTACTGTTTTCTTGGAGACTGCCTCTTGCTTCCTCTTTTCTGTCTTTGAGGACAGCTTCCTAAACATCACCTTTTGGGCAGGAAAAGGCTTTGGCTTGGCTTGGAGGTGAGTATAGTGAGCAAATCTTTCTAAGAGCAGGCTAGCCCTTGTGCAAAACTGGAGTCTCCCTTCTACCACCACCTTGTGGTGCTTCACCTCCTTAAACTTGAATTTTTCATTCATCATGTCCAGAATGAAACTTTTCCAATCAAACTTGACTCTCTTTTCAGCAGAGTCAATCACAGCAGCCATCACTCTCAATTTTGGCATACTGATTTGTTCAACACTACCAGAGTGGCTCAACAAGCTCTTCACAACACGGTCAAACAAGTGCCTATAAACTGGCTTTAAGGTGTTCTTGTTCTGAGCACTTACTAACTTTTTGGGAACTAGCATCCATGGGTTGGAGAACTCCTGCTCCTCTCCTTCTCTGTATACTTCTGGATTTTGGCCCTCAGAAGGTAGCCCAAAACTGGCATCTAGATCCTCAGCAGTGAAGATGATGGTGTGTTGGCTTTCTTCATTTTCATCTTCCTCAGCATAAGTCAGCTTGATGCATACATCACCCTTTTTGCCCTTCCATCTGAGATGGGCAAAGAATTCTGCCATGAAAGGGTTCAGGCAAGAATCAGGCTTGGTGCCTAAGAACTTTTCAAGACCTGCCTCCTTAAGCCATTGGAGGACTAGTTCAACCTCTTTGTCTGGGCTATCAAAAGCTACCAGCTTCTCAAACCACAAAGAGTTTGTGTTTCTGAGATATGCAAGGTCAATGTCCAAGGATGGATCATTGAAGTCTACAAGTTCTTCTCTCTTAATTTTGGGAGCCATGGATAATTTGAGAAATGGGTAGGTTTTGGAGAAGTTTGTAGGTTGAGAGGTTTTCAAAACTTGAGAATTGGGAAGTATGAGTGCGTAGGGAAGGGAGTAAAAATCTAAGAGTTTTTATATGTGAGGAATTTATTAACCGTTGGTTAATAGTGAATAATGGTGGGTAAAATTAAAAACCAATTGGATAAAGTGGGGTAGGCGGTTAAAAGAATGTTTAATGCAAATCAATGGCTTTGATGATGGCTCAAGAATTCCTGAAATCTTAATGGAGATTTTGCATTAAATGTTGATTTGCCATTTTGGGGGCAAAAATCTTAATAGCACACGCCATCCTAAAATGTCCTACTCTTAGACCAAGAAATTTTTTAAATGTCTAATCAATGCTAAAAATAGCAATAATTATCCTATTTACTCGGACAAACATCCTGAGATGTGTTTTAACTTCTGTAAGGTCAATATGTCTGACCAACATTCCTGAGTGGGTCCCAAAGTTGCTGAGTGGGTCCCACTAAGACAAACATCCTGACCAACATTGCTGAATGCACTAGGGACAACTTTGCTGATTTTCCCTTTTTGACAGATTGCTTCAGTGAGGTTGGTCAACCTTGCTGAAGTTCAACTTAATGAACTTCCCCCTTCTTATGAGCTTCCTTCCTTCATTCCTCCATCTTCCCTGGATCAAGTAAGCCTAATTCAGCTGAAAGTTCCAAGAACCTTGCTTCAGCTAGTGGCTTAGTCAAGATATCAGCTTTTTGCTTATCAGTGTGAATTTTGACAAGCTTGATATCTTTCTTTTCCACATGATCCCTTATGAAGTGATGCTTGATATCAACATGTTTGCATCTAGTGTGTAACACTGGATTCTGTGAGATGGCAATTGCACTATTTTTGTAACAGAATATTGGAACTTCATTTGTGATGACTTTGTAATCTCTAAGTTGCTGCCTGAGCCAAAGTATCTGAGCACAGCAACTTCCAGCTGCTACATATTCTGCTTCAGTTGTTGAAGTGGCAACTGTATTTTGCTTCTTGGAGAACCATGAGATAAGCTTGCTGCCCAAGAATTGACATGTTCCTGAGGTGGACTTTCTGTCAATTCTACAGCCTCCATAATCTGCATCTGAATATCCAGTGAGCTCAATGTTGTCATCAGCTGGATACCATAATCCAAGATTCTCAGATCCCTTGAGATATCTTAGGATTCTCTTGGCAGCATCAAGATGGCTCTTCTTTGGATTTGCTTGAAATCTTGCACAAACTCCAACTGCAAATGTGATATCAGGCCTACTTGCAGTGAGATATAGCAAGGATCCTATGATTCCTCTGTAGTTAGTGGAGTTTGTTGGTTCTCCACTTTCATCAGGATCCATTTTCCAGTTGGTATTCATAGGAATTCTGACTGGCTTGCTTGTAGCACATCCAAATTTCTTGATCATGTCCCTTGTATACTTGGCCTGATTGATGAATATTCCTTTCTTAGATTGAGTGACTTGAAGTCCTAAGAAGAAATTCATCAAACCCATCATGGACATCTCAAATTTGCTTTGCATGAGTTTGGAGAACTTCTCACACAGCTTCTCATTTGGAGATCCAAATATAATGTCATCCACATAGATTTGGACTAACAGAATATCATCTCCTTCACAGATTCTGAACAAAGTTCTGTCAACAGTGCCTTTGACAAAACCATGATCTAGAAGAAACTGTGATAAGGTGTCATACCAAGCTCTTGGAGCTTGCTTTAAGCCACAGAGGGCTTTCTTCAATCTGTACACCTTGTCTCCTTCTTCAAAGCCTGGGGGCTGTTCAACATATACTTCTTCTTTGAGCACCCCATTGAGAAATGCACTCTTCACATCCATTTGATACACCTTGAATCTCATGTGAGCTGCATATGCCAAGAAGAGTCTGATTGCCTCAAGTCTGGCCACTGGAGCAAAGGTCTCATCATAATCAATCCCTTCAGATTGACAATATCCCTTGGCCACCAGTCTTGCTTTGTTCCTCACAATGATGTCATTTTCATTTTTCTTATTTTTGAACACCCATTTGGTTCCAATGACATCTTGATGAGTTGGTCTATCCACCAGCTCCCATACTTCATTTCTGGTAAACTAGTTCAGCTCTTCTTGCATGGCTATGATCCAGTTGGTGTCCTGTAGTGCTTCCTCAATATCTTTTGGTTCCTGTTCTGAAAGGAAACAACAAAACAAGGCACTTTCTCCATGAAATCTTCTAGTTTTGATCCCTTCACTTGGATTTCCAAGTATCAGGCTAGTTGGATGGTCATGCAACCAAGTCCTTCTAGACCTGATCCCTTCAGGAGGATTGTCCTCATCTGAAGTTGGATCACTAGATTCATTAAATTCAGGAAAGTTAATTGAAGGATCAAGTTCAGGATCATATTCAGGGGTATTGTCCTCATTGTCAGATAAGTTGACATTTTCATTGGTTCCCCCTTGAATATTGGATCCAATAACTACCTCAGCATTGCCTGCTTCTTCATTGGTAGTTGTTACCTGGTTTTGAACTGGGATGGGGTCAGTCAGTTCAATTTCTCCTTCAGGTTGGTTGTCCTCTGGTTGATTGCCATCAAGTAGGTTGTCCAGTTTTTTATTTTCATGAATTTCAGGCTAGGCAACATCTACAAACATTGTTTCCTTGCTTTGAAGCTTTAATCTGGTTGTTCTTTGTGTTATCTCATCAATATTCAGGTTTCTATCCCTGAACTCATTAACAGATTCATCAAACACAACATGAGGTGTTTCTTCCACAATAAGGGTTTTGCGATTGTAGACTCTGTAAGCCTTGCTGATTTGTGAATATCCAACAAATATTCCTTCATCAGCTTTGCTGTCAAAAGCTTTTAATTGCTCATTATTATGAATGAAACACTTACAACCAAATATATGAAAATAAGCAACAGTGGGCAATCTACCTTTCCATATTTGATATGGGGTTTTATCTTGTCCTTTGGTGATTAAGGACCTGTTTTGAGTGTGACACGCAGTGCTAATGGCTTCAGCCCAGAACCTTTTAGGCAGTTTGGATTCAGCAATCAATGTTCTTGCTGCCTCTTTCAAGGTTCTGTTTCTTCTTTCAGCAACCCCATTTTGTTGAGGTGTTCTTGCTGCTGAAGTCTCACGAGTGATGCCATTCTTGCTGCAGTACTCATTGATGTATGAGTTTATGAATTCTGTGCCTTTATCGGATCTGATCTTGACAATGCTTAGGCCCTTTTCATTACTCAATCTCATCATCAATTCAGGTAGCTTGACTTGGGTCTCCTTTTTGTTCAGCAAGAATACTACCCAAGTGTACCTGGAAAAATCATCAACAACAACTAATGCATATTTTCTTCCATTCAAACTTACTGGGATGATTGGACCAAATAAATCCATATGCAGTAGTTGAAGAACTCTCTCAGTTGAGATGACAGGTTTTCCTTTGAATGAAGCTTTGATCTGCTTTCCTTCCTGACATGGCTGGCATATATGTTCTTTGGTGAACACTTGATTAGGCAGCCCTTTAACTAGAGAGTTTCTTGCAATCTTGTTGATGGTTTTGAAGTTCAGATGGTTCAATCTCTTGTGCCACAGCCATCTTTGCTCATTTGTGCTTTTGGCAACAAGACAAACTGCTTCAGGGGTTTTGCTCCAATCTGCAAAATAGACATTTCCCTTTCTCACCCCTGTTAGTAGCACCTGTTGTGTTGAATTATTTTTGATAGTACATTCATTTGGTGCAAATTCAACACTATATCCTTTATCACAGATTTGACTTATAGACAGCAAGTTGTATTTTAGGCCTAGGACATATGAGACATCAGTAATTTTGACACTACCAATGTTTAATGTACCATAACCTCTTGTGATTCCTTGAGAGCTGTCTCCAAAGGTTACTGAGGGACCATCTTTTTCAATGAATTCTGAGAGAAGCTTCTTGTTCCCAGTCATGTGTCTTGAACATCCACTGTCCAAGTACCATGCTGTTTTCTTGTTGATGCTTCTCTTATTTTTGTGGTCCTTGCAGCCCTGCAAAGTCAAAATTCAGGTACCCTTTGAGTGTTGGGTCCTAGAGGGTTAGCTGTACCTTTTGGAACCCAAATCTGCCTGATTACTCTGATTGACTCAAAGTGACTGACTTGGTTTCCATTTACATCTACATACACAGTTTGACCCTTAAATGCCTTGGGTGGCTTCTGTGTATAAGTGTTGGCCTTGTAAGGTTCGGGAGAGTTGGTGAATTTCTTTGGGACATTTCTCCTGAAGTTACTAGACTTATGTGCAGCTTGGTAAGACCTTTGAGGATAGGGTTTTGGATGGCCTTTTCCTTTTGGCATGAAAGGTCCAGGCTTCCTGAAGGTTTTATACCTGTCAGAGGGGTTGGGCCTTAATCCATTCAGTTGAGGTTGCCTCATTAGAGTTGGCCTTTTCAGAAACAGATTTTGGACAACTCCACTGATGAGAATTCAAATAGGTTGACCTTCCATTGGTTCTACCTTTCTGAACCTCATTCCTTCTGTAAGCAATGTTCTTAACCTTTTCCTTAGGTATGGGTTTAGAAGCATTGTTTACTTGAGTAGGTATAAAGATTCCTTTACCCTTTTCCTTGATCAGTGGTTGATTTACTTCCATTTCATTTTCTTTTTGCTGAGCCACTGACCTTACAAAGATCATCTTAGTATTGCTTGTTGAAGCAATGCTAAGACCAGGTGAGGGTTCAAATGGATTATAGCCTAATCCACTTATTTGAGCCATTGGTCTTTGAAACCCTTGAATTTCCTCTATTGCCTTAGCAGATTTGTTCAAGGCAGACATTTTCAGTTTTAGGCTCCCCTCACTTAATTTAAGAGTATCAAATTCATTAGAGAGATTATCAAATTTAGCTTGAAGAGTTCTAAAGTCAAAATCCTTTTTCTTTAGAATCAGACTTTGTTCATCAATCAACTTTTGTTGTTCAGAGACTTTGAGAGACATTTCTCCATGTTCTCTCACAATCTGCTGATACAACTCAGTTGATCTAATGTCAACCTCAGATTCAGGAAGATTGGAGATTTTAATTTTAGACCTCAACTGTTCATTTTCTCTCAATGCCATATTGCATACTTCTTGCATTCTGGTGAAATCTTCCAACAATTTTTCAAAGTCAAGGTGGATTTCACTAGACTCATGTGTGTTAATGGAAGAATTGGAAGATGAACATACCTCTTCATTTTCAAATGCCATTTGACAGTCATCATCACTGTCACTGTTGGAGAACAGTCCATCATCAGAAGAGTAGACACTCTCTTCACTTGCTAATTCCCCAGCCACCATGGCCTTCCTGTTGCTTAGCCTCTTGTCTCTCTTGTTCTGCCTTTATTTCCTCTCTTTGGCAGTTAGGTCAGGACAGTCATACTGAAAGTGACCATTTTTCTGGCAGTTGTAACACACATCTTCATCATCATTCTTCTTGCTTGAGGACTCCTTCCTCCTTGATGATGATGGTTCAGCTTTGCTGTACTTCTTTCTGTCAGCATATCTGTCTTCTTTCTTCTCATCAGAGACTTTGTCCTCTGATTTGTTGTCAAGAGAGCTGAATCTCCTTCTGGTTCTGTTGCCTTGGTAGAATTTTTTGTATCTACCAAATCTGGAGTTGAGCTTCTCAAATCTCCTAGCCATGAGTGCCATTTCCTCCTTCATTTCAGATTTTGAAACATTTTGAGAAGATCTTTGAGTGTTCTTCTTTTCTGTTTCAGCAGCTTTGAAAGCAACACCTTTGCTTGAGGAGGATGGCTCATCTTGCACTTTCTTTCTGTTCAGATCAAACTCATATGCTTTGAGTTCAAAGAACACCTGCTGCATAGGCATGTTGTCAAGATTGCTGGTGTTCTGCATCATGACTGAATATATGTCCCATTTGGATGTGAGACTTCTTAGAATTTTTAGTGCAACTTCTCTTTTGGCATAGAACTTGCCCAGAGAATTCATCTCATTCATGATGTTAGTGAATCTGCCATCAAGATGATCAATAGTTTCATTGGGCTCCATAGTGAATTGCTCATACTTTTGGATGTCCACGTGAAGTTTATTTTCTTTGATCTTTTGGGTACCTTCACACATGAGTGCTAGGGTATCCCAGATCTCCTTTGCTGTGGTGCAGTGATACACTCTTCCCATCACTGCATCTGGAATAGTCTGGTATAAAGTGTTCATAGCAATGTAGTTCAGATTGTGCCTTTTTCTCTCTTCTACTGTCAGCTCATCCTCATCTTTTGGCAATAGCTCCCTTGGGTCTGCTTTTTGAGCATCAGTGACCTTGGGATTGAGCTTGGTGAAGGTGAATGGTCCTCTGGTGATGACTTTGATCATTTCATCATGCTGGCAAGCAAGATGTGCTCTCATCCTGATCTTCCAGAAATCATAGTTCTCAATTGAGAACATTGGCAGTTTGTGATGAGAAATATGATTGACTTGGTTTGGACCCATGTTGTTGATGGTGTTGATAGCATCTCCTGGAACTGCATTGTTAGCCATTTCTATATGGAAATAGGTTTAGATAAGCACACAATGGTTTTTCAGAAATTTGGATCAGTTCAGTGACCACAGAAATAGTGTGACTTTGAAAATCAGTGATTTTCAGAGGCAGTGGTCTATGAACCCCTGCTCTGATACCACTTGTTGGTCCTTGGTGGAGTATGACACAAGTGTATGGAGGGGGGGGGGGGGGGAAATGCACTTGTGTATTCAAATTCTTTTCTTTTTAACAAACTGGCCTTATCAGACAGATTGTCTCACAACAAGCCTGAATGAGAACTTTGATAGATACTTGTCCTACTGATTACTATTAAGTGATCAGTTGGCTAAATATCTAAAATAGTTGCTAAGTGCGGAATGTGGTTGGCCTTTGACTCAAAGAAATACTCCAAGATGATTTCTGAAAAACACAGTTATCAGGGACTTTGTCCAAAACAGTTTTTCTTAACTGACTTAGTTTTGCTCTTTGAAATATGTTTGAATGTAAGTGAATAATAAAGACAGTAAGTAAATAACACACAATTTATAGTGGTTCAGAGACTCAAGCTCCTACATCCACTTTCCCTGATTGAACAGGATAATTCCTTCACAATGGAATTAGCTTGTTTTATAGTGCCAAGGTGCACTGATCAACAACACTCTCTTAGTGTTTTGATCCCTAGGATAATCTGAGTCCTAGTGCTCAATCTCTCTGAGTTAAGACTGTGTTTCACAATAACAGTCCTTAACTCTTCACTTCTACAACAAACTCTCTCTTCACTTAATGAGATAAGGGTTTGAGGTTTGGTTCCAACTAATATAGATATCCTTTACAATAAGAACACTGTAAAGGCTTAGGATATCTCAATTCTAAGCTTTGGATGTTTTACAAAGATTGGCTTAGCTAATTGAAGTGATCAGGAAACTTGGGATTCTTAAGAACAACTTTGGTTTCCTTTGAATGCTTGATAGTAGTTTGATAGCTTGTAGTTGGATGATTGAATCCTTTGATCACTTCTGTATTTATAGGCAAATTTGAGCAGCTAACCGTTGGAGGGATAGCAATTCAAACTTGTCTATTTGCAGCACCATTGAAACGGTTATGAAGCTTGGCATCCTTTTATCCACTGTGTAAAAGCTTCTTCAATGGATTCTTGAATGAATATGTTGACTTCTGAAAAATGCGGCTGAGATGACTTGTGTCAGATTCCAAATATTCACATTTTCTCAAGGTTGATTTGTGGCAGACTCTACACTCAACCATTAGTCAGATGGGACAACTTCCCTGAACATTCCTGCTGCAAATTTAGAATGTTCCAACATTCATTCAATGCTTCAGTCTATAATGCTCTAAGTCTTCAATGCTTGGTTCAGGCATGATTGGCTATAAATGCTTCATTGAATGTGTCTTCTTGTGAATATAGCATTCAATGCACTTGATCATTGGCATTTTGATTGATCTGATGCAGTTTTTATTAGTGCAACAGTCTTTGCTTTATCATTCTTTGATCCTTTCAGCCATGTTGCCCACTCAGTGAGTTTGTCTTATAAGAACTCAACAACTTTGACCTAGAGACGTAATACTTATCAAGCTGCCTAACATTTCAGCTTTGGACAACTATCCTGAACTATGAATCTCACAACATTTCTGAGATTTTAGACTTAAGCATTTCTACACTGACTCAAGTATCCTGAGACAACTAATCTGATCTCACTTGAGTGTATCTCAACTAATCTGAACATCATCAATCAGGGGTTTTGGTATCTAAATCAAAATCATTTTATTCCCAACAGCATATCCCCATTTCTACCTCGTTATGATTTTTATATAATGGACTTTGATCGACATGATTTTGATCATGTTTCCAAAGTTATAAGTAACACTCCGTTTTCATGTTTTTATATAATCGAAAACATTTTTATATCATATATTTGCAAACATTTGTACTGTTATGTGTCAGAACCTAATTCGTCTATCTCAATCTCTCTTCTTCAAATCTCTCCATTTCAAAATCTCTCTCTTATTAATTTTAACTTTATCTTTTAATCTCAACCCTCTATTTTTAGTTTTAATCTCAACCATACATCCTTATTTTTTGACTCCTATATAAATTTCAACATCTTTTCATTTCAACCACTCAGATTTTAATCTCTAGGATTTGTCTTCTCCATAATTCGCTCGGTGGTGAAAGTGTGTTATTTGACTTGTGAAACCGTCCGAAAACTTAGCTTTGAAGCCTAAACTCGTATATTACAAAAAAAATAAAAAATCCTAAACTTGTAGTACTAGGTGGTGGGTATACTCATACGGTAGTTCGGACAAATTAATTATAAGTCAAAGTGGGTGTTCTAATAAACTCCATGAGTGTATATAACCGTGCCCAAATTATTACGTAACATAGTCCATAGAGTTGGGTTTGACTATATGCACCTCCATTTAGGAGAGATGCACCCCCCGATAGATGCACCCCCCAAAAATTGTCTAAAATAATGCACCCTTCCTTCAAAATGTCCAAAATACCCTTCTCTCATTAAATTCAATTTACTACCCGCACACCCCAAACCCTAGTTTTTTCCCATCTTCTTCTCCCCTCCCCAAATCACTCCACCACCTCCTGCTGCCGCCGCCGGCGGCGGCAACACCCTCCCTCGCAGCCTCCGCCGCCCTCGCCCCTCCTCCGCGTTTCTGCAAAAAAAAGAAGAAAACAAATTTATGCCGCCGCACCCCGATCTCTTCTCTCCCCTCCATTTTCCCCCGCCGCCGGAATCGCCTCGATCTGTAAAAAAAAAAAACAGTTTCAGCGGCCGCACGGCCGCCCCTACCTCTCTTCACCGGCGTTGGCCCATGCCGCTCCGTCCACGGCGTTAGCCCACCCCGATTCGCCGACGTTAAACACCAGTTTTTTTTTATTTCGACACTGTAATGTCGACCATGTACACTTTTGTCGACAAAATGTTGTCGACGAGAGTGTATATGGTCGACATTACAATGTCGATCGACATTACAATGTCGATCGACATTTGTTGGTCGACCATATATCCTCCCGTCGACGAAATGTGGTCGACGGGAAGATATATGGTCGGCACTGGTTTGACGAAATTTGTTAAAAAAATTGTTAGTTTTCTAAGTTTTGATAATGGTGTTTGTTAATGGGTTTGATAATGGTAATTTGTGGATGAATATGGTTGATTTGTTGAAATTTTTTATTTTTTTTATTTCTTGTAACCGGAAAAAATGGTGACGGTGGCCAGAAATTTGGGTTAGGGATAAGGGGAAAGAAATGATAGTAGGAGGTGCATCTAGTACGCTGTATTTTAATGAAGGGTATTTTTAACTTTTTACTCTATTATTTTATTAATAAATTGAAAGGGGGAGTGCATCCCTCCGAAATGGAGGTGCATATAGTCAGACCCCATAGAATTAGCCGGCCTGTCCCAGCCAAGCCCAGCCCATTTACACCTGGAGTGTTTGTCCCGCCAAATTGTAAAAAAAAAAAAAAAAAAACTGAAATCTTCATCTCTCTCTCTACAGGGAGAAACCCTCGCGAGCGCAACGATTCAGAGCAGGACGAAATAGACATCAATGGATCTGAGCGACGATGTCAGAACCGCGCACAAGCGGACTTTTCTCAAATTCTTCGAACAAACTGTAAGTTTTCGTTTTCAATGAAATAATGGACTTTTCTCTATGTTTAATTGTTGAATCCAGAAGAGCTGGAAGGTCCCTCTCCACATTTTAGATAAATAATAATGCGTAGCTTTATTTCTCATTTTTATAATGATGTTCTTAGCAAAAAACACTACGATGTTAAGAGAAGACGAAATTTAAACTGAATTTTATTAAATTGTGATCTGTAATTCTGAGCTTGAGCACCATTTGTACAATTTCAAGAGGAAACCATTAAGGAAGCTGATTGGTTGAGAGGACGATGTGTGTTATCCTCACTAACAGCTGTAGTAAATTTTAACTCTAGTTTTTGTAACTGAGATTGAGCATTCTGGTTTCTTTACTGAAGAATTAAATGTTTAATCACAGGAGTATAATGTTGAGTTGAAGAAATCTCTCGACTTAATGTTTACTCAAAATCGCCGCCGCTGTATAGTTAATCTTGCCCATTTCTACCACCACAGAGAAGGGACTGATTTGGCTCGAAGGTTTGCGCAAATTATATTTTATAATATGTTTCGGAATCAACTCATTAAACTCTTGATGATATTTTGTTGTTTGTTTGTTTTTTTTTTTTTGTTTGTTGAATTGTAGGCTTTTACAAAGTCCAAGCGAGTATATGCAGCCACTCTGTGATGCAGTAACGGACATGGTCAGGAGCATGAATGGCAAGTATCTGAAGGAAGGAGAGCAAATTCTGGTTGGGCTTGAGGGTCCTTTTGTTTCACGAAGGGTGACCCCGAGAGAGCTTTTGTCTGGGTTTATTGGTTCCATAGTCTGTGTGGAGGGCATTATTACCAAATGTGATCTCCCTCTCTCTCTCTCTCTCTCATCAATTGTGCTTATTTGAAATTTTCCACCAGTGTATTACTTGATTTTGTGGAAAGATTTGTTTAATCGAAGTGGGAATAAGAGTGCGGATTCTTGATGGCAGAGTCACTCTTTCTTAAAGTTAAGGGTATTGAAACCGCTCCGTAGGAATTCGATATAGCTACATCTGAATTGGCTACTTAGATATTTTCCGAAAAACATAAAATGAAGATTGGGAACTAGGGGCATAGTTAGAAAAATGTTGACTCTTGCATAAGTAAAACCCTTGTTTGTATTTTTTATACCCCTTGGTCTGTGTCTGAGTGTGAGAAAGAAAGGGTGAAATCATGATTGAGGATGTAATTAGCCTTATACATTTCATATTTAAGGTGATTTATCGATGACATATTTGAAGAACACACAAATGCGTGGGAGATATCTTCCCAACTCTTGGAAGGCATTACCCACTAATATTCCTTTCTCCTTTATATGCGTGCTTAAAACAATGCACATGTGTCTTTAAGAAATTTGGATTAGGATTTCAGAAATTTGGATTCGATTTCATTGTAGAGAGAAATTAGCAGCCTTTTTTTCAGTTGTGCAGCCTGACAGTTCTGTGATTGAACTGTGTTGTAGAACTGGTTTTATTTTCTAAATCCTCAGACAAAAGAAAAGTTTGCTTGAAGTATGCCCTAAAGTTCTGCATTCTTATTTGTTTCTCCTAGTTTATCATTGCAGTAGGGAATTTATTAATATCTCTTTATTCTATAATATAGGTTCTCTAGTTAGGCCAAAGGTTGTCAAGAGTGTTCACTTCTGCCCTGTCACTGAGAAATTCACAGTTAGGGAATACAGAGACATTACCTCCAATATTGGCTTGCCTACTGGTTCAGTATACCCAACACGTGTAAGATTTCTGTAGTTTTCCCACTTTTTTCATATTATTTGTCCTAAAGGCTAATCTAACAAGTGTTAACTTATGTCAGGATGATAGTGGCAACTTGTTAGTAACTGAATTTGGGCTGTGCACTTATAAGGACCACCAGACACTATCAGTGCAGGAAGTTCCAGAAAACTCAGCCCCTGGTCAACTTCCTAGAACTGTTGATATTATTGTAGAAGACGATTTGGTGGATGCATGCAAGCCTGGGGACCGTGTAGCAATTGTTGGGATCTACAAAGCCCTCCCTGGAGCAAGCAAAGGCAGCGTGAATGGAGTATTCAGGTTATTATGTTAACAGCATAACAATTAGTAGTCACCTTATGCTAACCCCAAGGAGTTGGCCTAGTGGTGTAGGCTTGGGACTTAGGAGTATGCTCCTCTCTAGGTCTCAGGTTCGAAACCCCTAAGGTGCAAACAATTTCTATGGGGCCATGTCCATACAGAGCGCAAAGCTCTGGCTTTAAACGGGACCCCCGCAAGTGGGCGGTGGGATTGGTCCCCCGGGATTAGTTGGCCTTTGGACCGGATACCCGAGAATTCAAAAAAAAGTAGTCACCTTATGCTATCAATATATATTTTAACATTTCTATTACTACTATTGTAGGACTGTCCTTGTAGCCAGCAATGTCTCTCTTCTTAACAAAATGTCGCATAGCTTACAGTATTCAAGTGATGACATGAAAAATATTAGAAAGATATCTGAAAGAGATGATGCCTTTGATCTGCTTGGTAATTCTCTTGCACCTTCTATATTTGGTCATCTGTGGATAAAGAAAGCAGTCATTTTGTTGATGCTTGGAGGAAATGAGAAAAACTTGAAAAATGGTACCCACTTGAGGGGGTAAGTAATGTTTTCTCCTAGTTTTGCTTGTTTGATTTTTTTTTTCTTTTCTTTTTGGGTAACACTTAGTTGGCTCTTGGTTCGTAATTCTTCAATCGGAATGTAATGATGGTTAAACTATTAGTGTTTTGCTCTAATCTAAGGAATTAGTGGAGATAGAAAATGATTGTTTGAGGAATAGTGGAATGATTGAGGAGAAATGATTATAGGAGGAGAAGTAGTTAATCAAAATAAGCCAATGATTAACATATTTTGAGTCTCACTACCTCAGATGAAGGCGGATTGATCATCTTGTATTCTCATTAAACACCACAATTATCCTATATTTATCCTCATTTCCATTGAAGAATTTTGAACCAAGCGCCCCCTTAATTCATTAAGTATATCTGTGTCTTGATCTCTAGTTTTTGTCTTAACTTATATGATGCTTTCTAATTTCTAGTGATATAAACATGATGATGGTTGGGGATCCTTCTGTTGCCAAGTCTCAGTTATTGAGAGCCATCATGAATATTGCTCCCCTAGCCATTTCAACCACTGGTCGGGGTTCTTCTGGTGTTGGGTTGACAGCTGCAGTTACTCAAGATCAAGAAACAGGTAATATATGCTCTTCCTGGTGGTTTTAGAAATTGGATTTTGAGCACTTATCTGGCAAATGATATACGCAGGGGAGCGAAGGCTGGAAGCTGGTGCTATGGTTCTTGCTGATAGAGGAATTGTTTGTATAGATGAGTTTGACAAAATGAACGATCAAGATCGTGTTGCCATACATGAAGTGATGGAGCAGCAGACTGTAACAATTGCAAAAGCTGGTATTCATGCATCATTAAATGCTCGGTGCAGCGTAGTGGCAGCTGCAAATCCAATATATGGAACTGTAATTTTCAAATATTTTGAAAGTTTTAAGGGTCCATTTTAGCTGTATTATTAATGTAGTGCCATATTGATTATGGGCAGTATGACCGTTCGTTAACTCCAACAAAGAATATTGGGCTCCCGGATTCTCTGCTTTCTCGTTTTGATCTGCTTTTCATCGTTTTGGATCAAATGGATGCTGGGATTGATCGCCATATATCTGAACATGTTTTGCGAATGCATCGGTATCGTTCAGTGGTTGATGGAGGTATGAAAAGTCTATATCTCTACAAATTCGGGATGTTTCTATTCTCAAGTTAAATATGGGGAAATAGTTTTTTAGTCTGGTAAGATATTCCTATTTTGGTTTTACTGTTGTCGACTTTTACGAATTGAATATAGTCCCGTAACTTCCACTTTTCAACATTTTGGTCCGCTAATTGGTAGCAGGATGTCAAACATCTGGTTCACGTTGGCAAAGTCTCCCGGATGTCTCACGTCTTGCATCCGGCCACCGGACTAATATGCCGAAAATTCAAAGTTCTAAGACTATTTTCAATTTATGAAAGTCAACATGACTAAAATAAAGAGTGACATACAGGACTAAAAAGACTATTTTCCCAATGTTAGATACCTATGTAGAGATTAAAACATAGATTGAACACCATGATCTGCTAGGCACGAGATCAGATGATGGCTTAAGACATGACGGTGAGGAGGATCCAGAGAACTGTTCTTCTGTTTTCGTCAAATATAACCGAATGCTACATGGTAGAAGGTCTGATAAGAGTCGTAAGCGCGATACTCTCACCATCAATTTCCTTAAGAAGTACATTCATTATGCTAAAAACAGAATTCAGCCTGAGCTCACTGATGAGGTGATGTTTAATTCCTTTAGAATTAATTGATTTATATAGCACCCGGCCCCTTTATGATTCTGATGTTGTGTTTGAAAAATAATCTGTCCAGGCATCTGAACACATAGCAACTGCATATGCGGAGCTTAGAAATGCAAGTTCAAATGTTAAGGTTGGTAATTTACTACCCTAAAGTGATTAATCATTTGGAATTTAAGTGGCTGTAATCCTCTAAAAAGAACTGTTGTTGCATGTTTTAGACGGGAGGGACACTTCCAATTACTGCAAGAACCTTGGAGACAATGATTCGTCTTTCAACTGCCCATGCCAAAATGAGGTTGCGAAGACAGGTACCCTTTGAATTCCCTTTCTATCCCGATTCTTAAAGATTAACTACTTTTGTATATAATTATTTGAAAAATGGGAAAACCTGGAAGAAATATTGGTGTTTAATGGTCGGATGATTTCATGCATGCAATTTTTTATGAACTCGTGCTAATGATGTTATGGGTCTTAATTGAGAAAAGTTATGAGACTTGATTGAGAAAATTGATTCATATGGGACATAAATTGTCATCACCCAATATATGCGGGACAAGTTTTACAATTTAATCCTTCATTTGCCTTATAATGGTCATTCAATTTTTCAATAAGGTTTGATGTTTGAACAGGTACTGAGGTCTGATGTTGAAGCGGCTCTTCAAGTTCTAAACTTTGCGATTTATCATCAAGAGCTGAGTGATATGGAAGAGCGGGAGCAAGAAAAGCAAAGAGAAACAGAGAGAGAAAGCAGAATGGACACTGAAGGTGGTGGTAATAACGATGGACCTCGTAAGGGTGGAAAAAACAAGACCAACACTGGTGGCTCTAAGGCCACAGCAGCGTAAGTTCAAATTATAAACTATTACTTTTTTTTTAATAAACTAACTAATACTACTGTTTAGTGAAGTAATAAAAATACACACCAGTTGCTATTTTATGTGCTGTACCCTGTGTACCGTTTTATGAAGTGTGGTGTGTCTTTTGACTTTTATAGGATTTTTATAATCCTTTCAGTTGATATCTTTTCTAGTCATTGTTGCATCAAATATCATTTCATTGATATTTTTTTATGTAGTGATGATACGGAGCCAATGGACGTAGACGCATCTCCTGCAAGTGAACAAGTCAACGAAGCAAGGTCTCTACTTAAAACCACATCAATCAATCTACAGCATTTTTTTTTCCTTATTTACACTGATTCTCTCTCTCTCTCCTTGGAAGCAGATTTAATGCATTCAGTGCTGCACTTGGGAAGTATCGACATGCACAACACATCGAGCAAATGCCGATTGATGATGTTAGAGGTGTAGTTAATAGTGGCGCAGCTGTCCCTTATTCTGAAGAAGAGATCAATACTTTTTTGGAGGTAATGTTTCTTGGCTCGATATATGCCTTGGTTTATCATATGAAATTTTCGAAAAAATCAATCTAATGGAGAAGGAAATTTTTGTATGCAGAAAATGCAAGAGAATTTAAGTTTGATGATTGTTAGGGACTCAAATGTCATCCACTTCTTCTGAGAGCTTCGAACAAACAACGGTTGTTTCGTATTGACAGTGCAGTGCAGTTAATCTGTGTTTCTTAACATGTGTGTATTACTCCACGAAATTGGAATTGCAACAAGGGGTAAATTAACACCTATTGTAGCTAGCTGAATTGTTTTTTAGTTTTCGACTTCCAATTTAAAACTATTTTAACTTGTAACACAATTTGGTATTTTTGATAATTGCTTGTTTTTACTAGTAGTATTTTGCAAGAAAAAGGCTGCTGATTTGTACTCCCTCCGTCCCCCTATAAGTTTCCCACTTTCCTTTTATGGATGTCCCACAATAAGTTTCCCATTTCACATTTTTCCATTTTTGGCATATGATTTTCTCTCTCCCAATCACATCATTTACACTTTATCTATTATTTTATCATACTTCATCTCACACTCATCTATTATTTTCTCTCTCACCATCACATCACTTGTACTACATCTATTATTTAATCATATTTCTTAATCAAAACAACCAAAAGAAAGGGGAAACTTATACCGGGACGGAGGGAGTATTTGTTATGTTGTTTGAAACCCTTGTCCCACATCGGTTATTTGAGAAAAGTTTGAAATTGTTATATACTTGTGAAGCTTGTTTTGTTGGTGTGTTCGTAGAAAGTTACCACAGCCAGGTTGAATTATCAATTAAAATTTCAGTTTTGGTCCAAAATTTAATTGCTACTTTACACAATTTTGTCGTTTGTGTTTACGTATACGATCTCTTCTAGTCTGAGTATTGTCCGATATTTCAGGTTCTAAATGATGTGGCTATATTATGTCACATCAACAATTTTAATGACATAGCTCTAGAGAATTCTAAATATAGTTGTAGCAAAATTCAATTCCTCTACCTTAAAGTGATTTTTTTGAAAATTAATCAGTTTTTCATTTTTACCCTATTTTGTTTCACTCACGCGAAATGAATTAATATTCATTTTTGGAATAATTGTGATTTATACAAATGTTTTTGGGAAAATGTCAAACATGATCTTAGAATATATATGCATTTTTGGAATAATTGTGATTTATACAAATGTTTTTGGGAAAATGTCAAACATGATCTTAGAATATATATGCATGGATCATAAATTCGTAGTTTCTATCCTACAAGTTTTAAATCGATAGTTTCTATTTTCAGATTTTAATCGATCAAAAAATATTTCTATCCATTATTAATAGTTTCACTACTTTTCAAGCTCTAATTTAATAAAACTTTCTTGGGACCTTCTATATGTAGTCAGGGTGACTTTCTTGGGACCTTCTATATGTAGTCAGGGTGTCGTAACGTGTCGTAATAACTACCGTAGTCAGTTAATCTAAACCATTAAAAATCTAATCTAAAGGTTTAGATTTGATGACCTGTTACCTTTTGTAAATTTTACGATATGTATTGTCGTAATGTGTCGTAATGTGTCATAAATTTGTATTTTCTATTAAATTAAATTAATTAAAATATATTATTGTAAATTTACATTTTTATCCTTATACAATAAAATAATTTATTACAACAATTATCTACACCCACTAATTTTATGAGTTCACCCCAAATCATTTTTACCATAGTTATCTGCACCCATTCATTTTATGAGTTCACCCAAATCATTTTTTACCATAGTTATCTGCACCCATTCATTTTATGAGTTCACCCCCAAATCATTTCTTTTTTACAACGGTTATCTACACCCGCTCATTTTATGAGTTCACCCCCAAATTATATTTTTACCAAAGTTATATGCACCCGCTCATTTTATGAATTTATCCCTAAATTATTTTTATACCACAATTATCTACACCCGCTCATTTTATGAGTTCACCCCAAAATATTTTTTTTAAAAATAATTACATTTAAAAGACTAAATTATTTTTTTATTAATTAACACAAAATATAATAAAATCAACCCTAATTTATACATTTACAATCTACAACCGAGTCATTGCCGAGTTACCGTCGATTCACCACCAAATCACTCATATTTTTAGAAAAAAAATCGTAAAAACATAATTAAAAAAAACTATCGATATTAGGCACAAATTTCAATTTTTTTTCTTTTTAATTTTTCTTCCCATTTTCAATTTTTATTCCAAACTTTTTATTTCTTCGTTTTTTTTGTTTCCTACTTTTTTTTCATTAGTATATTTTTTAGTTTTAATACAAAATAATACTCCTCCGTCCCACTATAAGTTTCCCACTTTCCTTTTTTGAATGTCCCACTATAAGTTTCCCATTCCATTTTTGGTAAATTATTTTCTCTCTCCCAATCACATCACTTGTACTACATCTATTATTTTATCATATTCCTTAATCAAAACACCCAAAAAAAAGTGGGAAACTTATATCGGGACGGAGGGAGTATTATATGTATGATTTTATTATAATCCCTCCGTCCCAGTGAAAGCTCCTCATGAGCTTCAGACACAGAGGTTAAAAAATATGATATAATAAGTGGATGTATGAGATTTGATGTGATTGAGAAAGAGAAGAATATAATGAAATGTGAGAAAGAATAGTTTGGCAAAAAAAGAATGAGTAACTTTCATTGGGACAAATGAATAAGGAAAGTTGGGTAGCTTTCAATAGGAAGGAGGGAGTAGTCGGTAATACAACAAGTAATAACCAGTAATACCATTAACAATAATTAGTAATACCACGAACATTAATCAGTAAAATTTTATACAATAACAAATAATTTCACACATCTAATTATATTCAATAATACAAAAAATAATTATCAGTAATACCATGAACAGTAAGTAGTAATACCATGAACATTGAATAGAAATGTCTCATACAATAACAAATAATTCCACAAATCTAATTATATTCAATATTACCAAAAACAATTATCAGTAATACCATAAACAATAATATGTAATACCATAAAAATAATAATAATCAGTAATAAATAATTTCACATAATCAGTAATACCACAATTAATAATCAATAATCATTAATATTAATTCAATAGTGTATTAATAGTAATACCACAATCAATAACTAGTAATACCAGTATCAATAATACCAATAACAATAATACAATAAAAAAAAGTGGAGAGACTGCAGATTGGGGTGTACTAAAGAAAATAGAGGGTGCACATTACCAAGCCCAATTGAAGGAAACCCTAGCCCAATGGGAGGGCACCCTAGGTCAGTAGTCGTCGCTTGGGATTTCATCAGCAAGGTCACCGGCTCCGAGTGTCGTCCGGTCAGAGATCCATCAGCAACATACTCACAGTCCTCCGTCGGGCCGTCGTCAGCCGGAGGAAGAGGCTGCGCAGGAGCAGGGTGAAGAAGACGGATGAAGCAATGTAGCTTCGATTTGGACAGAGATGAACGACGAGAGAGAGGCAGCGTCGATCCGAGTGTTGCAGGCGAGCGTCGTTGATGTAGGAGAAGCTCCTGGATCGCGAACGCAAGGGAGATTGATCGAAGTAGTCGCGTCGGTGGTCGAAATGAGGAGAGGATTTCGACCGCCATGGATCGTGGCCGAGATGGAAGATTATGTCGATTGTTAGGGAAATGAAGAATCGCGATTGCGATTCGAGGAGGGGTCTCGGGCTTCAGCGGCCGAGACCGAAGCGTCCCCGTCACCGTCGAGGGAGTGGTCGGGCATGGTGGTGGCTGGGTCACCCGCCGACATGCATGGATTTCCGGCAGGTCCTTTACTCATCAAATTAAAATTAAAATTAAAATTTAGGTGCACCGCCGATCGACTTTAATAAAATTATACCTATAATATTATTTTGTATTAAAATTTAAAAAATACACATGCAAAAAATGGAAAAGAAAGACAGGAAAATTTAAAAAGGAAAAGAAAAAAAATAAGGAAATAAAAAATTTGAAAAAAAAATTGAAAATTGGAAGAAAAAAGAAAAAGAGGAGGAGGAAGAAAAATTAAAAAGAAAAAAATTGAGATTTGTGGCTAATTTCGATAGTTTTTTATTAATTATATTTTTACGTTTTTTTTTTTAAATATGGGTGATTTGGTGGTGAATTGATTTTTTAGAGTTTATTTTATTATATTTTGTGTAAAATAATAAAAGGATAACATAGTCTTTTAAATGTGATTATTTTTTAAAAAATATTTTGGAGTGCACTCATAAAATGTGCGAGTGCAGATAACCGTAGTAAAACAATAATTTGGGGGTGAACTCATAAAATGAGCGAGTGCAGATAATTGTGGTAAAAAATAATTTGGGGGTGAACTCATAGAATGAGCGGGTGTAGATAACTGTTGTAAAAAATAAATGATTTGGGGGTGAACTCATTAAATGAGCGGGTGCAGATAATTGTTGTAAAAATATGATTAGGGGGTGAATTCATTAAATTAGCGGGTGCAGATAATTGTAGTAAAAATATGATTAGGGGGTGCACTCATTAAATTAGTGGGTGCTGGTAAAATATAAATAAAATTTAAAAAGAAGGGTAATGTAGTAAATAACAAAATATAATTTAAATAATGCTAAAAATAACTGAAACCTGTATGACAGGTAGCAGGTCATTTTTACGGTTACGACGCCACATTGCGCGATTCAACAAAGTGACTGCGTAGTCACTTTGTAAAATGTGACTACCGTAAGAATTGCCCAACTTTCTTTCCTCAAAAAAATAAAAACAAAATAAAACTTTCTAAAAAAAAAAAAAAATACAAAAGTACCGCATAGCCCGACCCTAAGTCAAGAAAACTCTAAAAAACCGATTTATCTATGAATGTTTTTTTATTGGGCTCTCTCCGTCCCTTTGAAAGTTGTGCATTTTTTGTTTTTAAGCATATATTAATTAATGAATATAGTATTATACTATTATATATGTAGTGAGTTGTTAATATAGAGAGAGATAAGAAAATAAGGTAAAGAGAGAGAAAGAGAGAGGGTAGAAAAGAGAAAAGGTAGAGAGAATATAAAATGAAATGAGTAACTTTCGGTTGGGCACCCAAAAGGACAAAATTGACAACTTGCAAATTAGGAACAGAGGGAGTATAATTTCATTAAATTATATTTCATACTAATTTTATAACTTTCTCTTTTCGTTTTTGTAGGCCCATTTTCGTAATTTTCATTTTTTAAAAAGAAAATACTACTCACGCATAATACTTTATTTTTACTTTATATCCACCCTCAAATTTTCACTTTTTACAGAAACCTTTTTTTTAAAACTCATGCCCATCTCAAATAGTAATTGTAAAAATGTACGAAAGGAGTATTAGTTATTCATCAGTGGTAACACGATACTTACTCAAAAATTAGGGAAATTGCATTTTTTCCCCTAATTTGGGCAATTAGGTAACACAATTAAAACAAGTCACCACCAGTGCTCCCAAATCTTTGCACCTCACCTTTCCTCCTACGCTGTAGTTGTTTTGCAGCAAATCCATGTTGGATCCATATTAGAGCCGAGTCAGATGGAAAATCGAGCATGTGCAAGGGTGTGCAATATATCACCTAACCTAAGACTTTGACATTATATAATAAGCTTGGTTGAATTTTTTTTTTTCATTTGAAACAACTAAATGTTAACTTCCATGTCTTAGAGTTGAGAAAAATAATGCAAAATGTTGTTAAATCCACATGTGGTTCCCCCACAACATGAGGCACCATAGGGTTCACACACAACACTCTATTTCTCGTGTGGAGTTTCATTGCACTTATGAATTTTATGTTACGTGTACATTGATAATAATTTTACTTGTAGCAATGAAACACAAATGAGAATAGAAAATTCGTACAGTATTGTAGATGTTGTTAACTCTTAAATGCTTTAACATTATCAACAATATCTTAATTTGACCTTTCTTGATTTTTTCTAAGTATTTTCTGAAATGTTACATTAAATGTTGAGCTAAATGCTTTCACATTTCTAGCAGGATCTAGAAGCTTCTACAAGAGTCTAGAACCTGGAAGATTCCAGAACCCAGGAGAACGTGCTAGAAGTGCTAGAAAGGCGTGGAAGCAGTTTAGAATGACCTGGAACATTGTGGAAGGATCTAGAGAGATCATGGGAGTTGAGATCCTAAAAAATAGGATCTCACATGGAAGCCTCTAGAATTCGTTTTTCTCTCTATAAATAGCAAAGGAAAGCTCCATTATTCAGCATGGAGTTGGAGTATAAATCATATAATGTCTATGTGATCATTTATTATACCTAGACATTATACTGATTGTTATTTCTTCTTCATCCGACTTGAAGATCAAGATTAGAGAGTCGTTAAACTCACGATGCACTATTCGAGTAACACCTATTCTGAGCGTTCATCCCCGGTTAGGAGTTTGGGTCAGTAGTTGTATCATTTAATGTACACCGAGGGATACCACACATTCCCGTGTATTTAGTTCTAGTCTTGTATCGAGTGAGAGTGAATCATAGATCAGATTAGTTCTTTAGACAGTGTTCTTACACTTAAGTATATTTGCGGATTCAGGCACCTGCCTCGATTGTAGTTTCGGTTTGTGGAATGTTGAAGTAATTGCTGAGACATTTCACACGACATTTTCGTAACTTAGGAACTAAGTTATTGTTTTCGCCGTAAGGCTTAGCATAGGTTTTGTTATTAATAAAATCTATGTTAAAAATTATTCCATTGTGTTCTTATTGTGTTTTAGTGTTTTAGACTTCCGCTGTGTACTGTGTTTACTTTTTGTATTCTGTTAGAGTTAATGCTACACTAATTGTCTCAATATTCAGTGTAACATTGTTCTGTTTTTTACTTAAACACTAGATACAACCCCACACACACTTTCAGTTGGTATCAGAGCCAACACCTGACGACACTAGGTTTAGATCCTTGCTTAAAGTGTGTTTTAGTTTATGTTAGCAATGGAAACACATCACATATCCACTGCACTTAGGCACCCGAACATATTATCCATATTTTAAAGCCTAAGTTGTGCATGTATATCGAGTCGATTGATGAACGTGCTTGGAGGACTGTACTTACAGGTTATGATGTACCAAAGATCCAAATCAATACATCAACACGCCACCAGAAAGAAGGAAAAGTCAAATTTCAACCAAGCTATCAAAAAGTGAAGGTAAACCAAGGCATGATCTTTAATATAGAAAATCAGTTCAATGCATGTTCTGAATATGGCCTTTATGAAAATTAATGTGCCAATATTAGACTTAAGCAAAAACTGAATTTTAGTGCTACCTTAAATGATGAATCAGATGATGAATTTGATGAATCTAAAGATGTTGAATTCACTTTTCATTCCAAGACTGATTATGATAATTCTTTATATGATGATCTGGATGGTACAGATTCTGATGTTGCACCTAATGTCATAACATTTATGGTAACATCAAAACAGAGTCACCCAAATTTGAACTATTTTAATGGGTTTGTTGATGATGCAGGCATAAGGATTAATGATCATAAAGTACCAAAAGTTGTTGGATGATTGTAACTCTCAGAAACTCACTCTTAATTCTTTGAACAAAGAGAATGAGAATCTGAAAAGAACAATTACCAAGCTAGAAGTCATACATTCCAGAAGAGATTTTTGAAGTTTGTAAATTGAAGGAGAAATTGATCACCTCTACTTTAAGTTTCATAAAATTTTCTATGAGTGCTTCTGATATATGTTATAGCTATTGGTTAATCTGATAATTGTGGTATACATTATGATGGTTAAACTGCTTCTATTTTCTAAAAATTTTGAAAATACTGTGAAATTTGTGAAGGCAAATGTTAAAACATTTGTTGTAACATCTGCACAAACAGAATCTCACAAAGTCAAAAACATTGAAAAGAAGTTTGTATGTCATTATTGTTCGAAAATTGATATATTTGTCCTTACCGCATGCAAATGTTTGATGATCTGAGATATGAGAAAATGTTACCTAAAATGATGTCACATCCTATGAAACATTTTCTGAAATATGCATGGAAATCTAATGTTAACTGTAATATTGTTCACACTTCCTTGAAAGCATGTTTATTTGGTCAATGGTATTTTGATAGTGGTTGTTCTAGACATATGACAGGACAAATAGACTTCTTATATGATTATATGACCTTGAATGGTGGTAATGTTACATATGGTGGTTGTTCGAAAGGACAAATTATAGGAAAAGGAACTTTAAATGTTGAAGGTTTTCCTAAGCTTAGAAATATTTTACATTTTGATGGATTGCTTGCTGATTTGATTAGTATTAGTCAACTTTGTGATGATAATTTGCATTTAAAATTTTTCAAATAATCATGTGTATGTTCTCAATAAAGATAAAAATTGTCTAGTGCAGTAGATAATTGTTATCTCATTAGAACGAATGTGTGTAATTTGTCAAAGAATGATGAAAATGTCTTATTGCATCAAAAATTGGGACATGCATATTATACATCAGTGAACAGACTAATTAAAGTCGATGTAGTGAAAATGATTACCAAAACACACGTTTCAGAGTACTACTGTATGTGGACCATGCTAGAAAGGTAAGCAGGTAAGAGTGTTGCATAAGATGCTGTCACATTGTTCTACACATCAATGTTTCTAATTGTTTTGCACATGGATTAAATGAGTCCTATGGAAACTGAAAGCATTGGAGGTAAAAGATATTCCTTAGTTGTGGTAGATGATTTTTCTAGATATACTTGGATTGAGTTTTTAAGAGATAAATCTGAAACATTTGCTGCTTTTAAAGTTCTCTATAAAAGGTTCAAAAATATGTTTAACTTAAAAGTTGGTCGTATTAGAACTGATCATGCATGGTAGGAATTTGAAAATAGCATGTTTAATGTTTTTTTGTGATAAAAATGGTATTTTGCAAGAATATTCATCTCCTAAAACTCCACAACGGAATGTCTTTGCTGAAAGAAAGAATATAATTCTACAAGAAATGATATGAGTCATGCTTACTTCTAAAAGTCTTGCTAAGAGATTTTGGGTTGTAGCATTGAATACATCATGTCATATTATTAATTGAGTTTATATTCGATCTGGTTCTATTCAAACACCTTATGAGATTCTGAATGTTAGATAATCAAGTGTGAAGTATTTTCATGTATTTGGTTGTATGTGTTATATTCTGAATGATATGAATCAACTTCATAAGTTTGATTCTAAAAGTGTAAGGTTTCTTTTTAGGCTATTCTAGAAATAGTAAAGCTTATAGAGTTTATAACCTTAGGACTAACACTGTTCAAGAATCTGTTAATGTTGTGTTTAATGATGATAAAGGTCTTACGGATGACAAAGATGAAGAAGATGTATCACAAGTCACTGACAATTCTGGGAATACACTAAAGTCTGAAAATGTTGCACCTAATATTAACACATCTGGAGCAACATCTACATAACAGTCAGTTGTAATTTCACAGAATGATCAATATGTTCCCAAAACGAATCCTTCTTCAAGAATAGGGAAAAGTCATCCTTCTGACCAGATCATAGGTGATGCTACAGTTGGAGTGCAAACAAGGGGAAGAATAAGATCGAATAAGGTAGATGTGGTAAGAACAATATGCATGTCTTCTATTTGCAATGTTGTGAATGCAGAGTGTTACTATTCTGAAATTGAACCTAAAAGTGTGAATGAAGCATTAAATGATGAAAATTGGATAAATGCTATGCATGAGGAACTTAATCAGTTTGAAAGAAATGAAGTTTGGACACTTGTTTCAAGACCTAGTCATACTAATGTCATTGGAACAAAGTGGATTTATAAGAATAAAACTGACGAGTCTGGAAACATTGTTAGGAACAAAGCTAGGTTAGTTGCACAAGGTTACACTCAAGTTGAAGGTGTTAATTTCGATGAAACTTTTGCACCTGTTCCTAGGATAGAATCTATTAGATTATTGCTAGCAATTGCATGTTTTATTGACATTAAACTTCATCAAAATGGATGTATAAGCTGCATTTTTAAATGACATTTTGAATGAAGAAGCATATGTTGAACAACTTAAGCACTTGAAGATCCACTATACCCTGATCATTTTATTAGAGGAGAAGCCGATATAACTTTGTTCATTAAGCACACTGGAGAAGATTTACTTATTGCTCAAATATTTATTGATGACATTGTGTTTGGTTTAACTTGTGATAAAATGTTAACCAATTTGTTAAAGCAATGACTGCAACATTTGAGATGAGTATGGTTGGAGACTTGAATTACTTTTTAGGTCTACAAATCAAGCAATGTAAGGATGGTATATTCTTCTCTCAAGGTAAGTGTTGGTCCCAAAGTTGAGTTAAGATTGATTAAGCTAGGAAAAGTCTAGAGAGGAGGGGTGAATAGACTTTTCAAAATCTTTCAAAATATCAGAGTTTAATGCGGAAATGTGTTCTGAATAGTACTGTTCTTACTGTTTCAGATCAGTACTTCCAGTTTCAGTTTTATACTCAACTTAGATTTAGATCTTTTACTTTGTAAACTTTAATGTTCTTAGTTAAACAATTATAAAAAATATCAAACAGAAAGTAAAGAACACAAGATTTATAGTGGTTCGACAAATGTCTACATTCACTCTCACAATCCCAGTTGTGATGTTTTATTAACTCCTTCTTGAGTTTCTTGTGGCTTAAAGTCTCAAGATTAAGACTTTGATCTTGTCGATTACACTTCCAAGTGTATCTTCGATCGACTAGTAATTCTACAAGTAACTAGCACACTTGTTTACACAATACAAACTTTAAATGAAAAGTAAACTTCTCTAGAATGTAGCCTTTGATTCTTCAAATCAGTACGGTGGCTTCTTCTCAGTTTGATCTCTTCAACTATGTGAGTTCTTCGCTTGAATACTTTGATATCTCTTGAATCAGTAATCTTTCAGTAGACTTAGCAGTAGAAGATCACACAGTATTTATAGACATTAGTATGACAGTTAGCAGTTTGTAAAACTAACTCTCAACTAACTCTTAACCGTTTCTTGTTGTAACTTCCTTCTTTTGTAACTAACTTAACTTCTTATCTTCAAGTCAACACATCTTCAAATAATACCTTCAGTTACACCTTAAATAAGCTTTCCAAACTTATTCTTCAAACTTATCAACTCAGCACAGTAACTTACAGCTCTGACTTTTACTGCTCTGAGCCAGTCAGCACAGTTCTCCAAAACTGTTCTAACTTCTCCAGAATTCTTCTAAGCTTTTCTTCAACTCTTCTTGAAAGTCTTCTCATTCTGAAGTAGTCTTCCGAGTCTTCAATAATCTTCAGATCTTGTTCTAATCTACTGTTCTAAACTATTACAATGCTGAATACAATAAAATACAACTTTACATATATATATAAAACCTATCTATACATCAACTGAACTACATACAGAAGGGTACATCTAAGTCCTATACTATAAGCTGTCTATACATTACAATCATCAGCTTAGTTCCTAACAGCTCATATATCAGATCAGTAACACATAAGATCAGTAAACTCAGTTTATAAGTTTTCTTAAGATGACTTAGTTAAGATGACTTAGAACCACATATATCATTAACTTTAAGTTGCTTTTGACCATCAAAACATACAATCACCAACTAGAACATTTTTTATAGGATTCATATCCCAACAATAAGTATGCTAAGAACTTGGTTAAAATGTTTGATTTTGAAAGTTAAAAAGGAATGAAAACTTCTAAGAGGTCTACTTTGAAACTTTGCAAATGCAATGCTGGTAAGAATGTTGATCCAACATTGTATAGATCCATGATAGGAAGTTTACTTTATCTAACCTCTAGTAGACCAGATATTATGTACAATGTTTTTTGTTTGTTCTATATACCAAACTAATCCAAAGGAACCTCACCTGAATGTAGTGAAAAGAATTATCAAGTATGATGCAGGTACAAGTGAACTTGGGATATGGTACACTAAGGACACCAACAACACTTTGATTGGATACAGTGATGCGGATTGAGCATGAGATATGGACGACAAAAAGAGTAAGAGTGGAGGATGTTTCTACATGGGAAACAATCTTGTGGTTAAGCAAGATGTTTAATGACTTATGAAATTGATATCCTTACAATTTTCTGTGATAATATGAGTGCATAAACATTTCTAAAAATTAAGTACAACACTCACTCACTAAACACATTTGCATTAGACATTATTTTATGAGAGATTTAGTGGAGAAGTTCATAGTAAAGTTGGAATATGTACCTACTGGAAATCATAATGTTGATATATTTACTAAGGTCTTGACCTTGAGACATTCTTGTTTTTGAGAAAATCTCTTGGTATGCGTAGTATCTGAATAATCCTAGATGGATGGTGTCGCAAATGTGATAACATTTGGGACAACATCGTAAGGTTGTATAGTTGTTATAGATTTAATTTATTTCCTATTTTCGTTGAATAATTCCTTTGTAAAATATTTTTGAATCTAAAATTTGTCATGCAAAAATAAACATGTCTCACACCTCTCAAATGCATAAAAAATAGAATGTTATTAGCATACTAAAAGATGTACCAAATCACTGAGTAACTATGGAGCACGGAGTTCGCTACTACGATGCCTTCTTTTCAAAAGGTGATATTTGGTAGAAACATCAAGAGGTTTGTAATCCATTAAATAAGTATGGGGCACGAAGTTCGCTACTACGATGTACTCTATAAGAACCATGGATCAATACAAATTAGATGCTATAACACAAAAAGAAAAAAATATGGTGCAACACAAATGAAGTAAATTCATGTAAAAACCGTGTTGAGGTGTATGTAACAGTTTTGAGCATTGCATTAGATGATTCAATTATATTTTTATAAGTAGTAATTATTTGATTATTTGTGGAAATTTATTTAATTTATTCCTGATTATGCTAACCCACATCCTTGTTTTATTTCACATTATACACATTTAAATGTTAATTATTCTAGAATGTTCTTAATTTAATTAATTATTTAATTATGATTTTACCCACTACTTATCCATGATCTATTTTTGTGGCTAAGTTTATGGAGTATTATCGAATTTGTTCTAGAATCTTCCTTAGTCAAAGTTCATTTTTATACGTATTACTTCCAACTATGCAGTCACTCCTATATACTTCTCATAATATGATATACTAAGCATTGCATTTTTTTTGAGTGATTTGAGTATTGTATTTTAAGATTTGCTAAAGCCTTGTTTGTCTCGAATTTTGTGATTATCTTTTCGATTTCTTGGTGCTTAAATGACAGGAAACAAAGAAACTACCTCACCATACTCAAACTCGCACGAAACCGTCATCTCCATCTCTCTCAAATCTTAATAGTTTCGCTTTCATGGCCGTTTCACACTAAAATTCACCATCTGCTACAAGAAAAGCTGAAACACTTACCCAAAACAACTCCAGTTACACCCATTCCTACAACTGTTCACATTTAACTTGATTCGATCCTTAACGAGCTGAACCAAGCTGTTGAGAATATGTCTCAATCGAATGTAAATTTTGAGAATCTTACATTCTTACTATTGGAAATATGTCCATTGACACTTCTCACTACTGAAAACCGAAACACTCACCACTACACTTGATTCGTTCACCTCATAAAAGCCCCAATTTCCGAGCCATAATACTGAAACAGAGGCAATTGCCTCGAGTGCTTCCTCTCTGGGGGAGATTGATAGGAAATTGATAATTTTCCTGTTGCTGAGTAGAATGAGTATGCAAATGTTGAGACATCCGATTCTAAGGACGCTCAAATGAAGGAGGTCGACGCGAATGCTAACCCAGGTTACACTAACTCTTATCTTTCTAATACTGACGAATCTACATAGAGTGCATTTATGAAGATTGTTGAGAAAGAAAAGAGAAAAGATTAGCCAATGTTCAACGAAGGAGATCCGGCTTTGTGTTCACTAGAGTTGATTACTCTAACTCACTGAGGAGAAAGAAGAAATGAAGTAGTGTTGCTGATGAACCGATTCAAGTTCTTTTCTTAACCAGAGGAAGAAAAGGTGGTTACTGAGAAACGAGTCAAAAGGAAGTATGATCCAAAGGGAAAGAAGGTTGTTGTTGAACGAGACTTGCCCAAAAGAATTGAATCTGATTCAGAGGATAATCCCACTATGTATGAGATTAAGAAGATTCTGAGGAAGAATGCTGCATCAAATGCTGAAGCAAGTGCTGCAACACCGGACCCTGATGACAGTAGAAGTGATGATTCTGAGAAGAGCAGTAGTAAGGACTCTAAATCAGCTGAGGAAACAAATTCAAAAGGAGGTAATTCTGATCCCGATAATACTTTTTAGACGGATAGGTTAGTTGTTAAAATAACTAAACTGTCTAGATGAAAGTTGTTATTGGAAAGAAGAATTAACATTGTTGATTTTGAGAGTAAAGGTTTGATACATTTTTTTAAAAGGAAATTTTTGAAATTTGTAACTTTGAGTGATACTTTTGTGTTTCATTGGGTATATGTATTGTATGCTTGACTTATGAGGAGTACGGGTAGACGTAGCTCTAAATGATATGGGAATGTACAATTTAGGGGGAGATCAGTTCCATTTACTATAGAATTGATTAATGATCTCTTAGAGATAGAGCTTGTGATTGATGAAGATGAACCTGATTTGAACTTGGTTGCTACTTCTATAATTGGGGGTAGATTAACTAAGTGACACATTTTTATGCTTGCCAAAGATCTCACATCTCTATACTCTGTACTCCATAAATTGATTGTCTACAATTGGTTACCCTTTACAAATTCCACTAGGGTGACTAAGGATTAAGCCATATTGTTGTATATGATTTTTGTGTTGAAGAATTTCAATCTGCATATAACTATTTTCACCATATGCAGTTTATAGTGATATTTCTTATAAAGGGAATTTACCTTACCATTGTCGATATGTTCATACCTCAAGAGGCATGAATTTGAAAACCTAAGGAAACTGAAGTTATTTGAGGCAGGGTACCCTTGATGACTATATCACATACTCTGTTACTTGGTAAAATGATTGTTGATTTGCCTTGCAAAATTCAGATGGTTCTGATCACAGAGATGCTCTTATTCCAGCTTGACCAGCTTCAGCAAGAACTGAACAGAGAAATGCTACACCAAATGTAAAACGCATTAGTGGTCACATTGGTCAAACTTTTTATGTTTCCAGATCTTTTACTTCAACTGAAACGTTTACAGGACTCTATTGATGGCCTTCAGTTCCTTAAAGTCCGTGGTTAGAGACGCTTTCTACTACCACAGGGGGAGAAACACCATCAACTTCTGGGGTTCGAAGTGAAGAGCTCCATGAAGATGTACCAGAAGCTGATTGTGTACCTGATGCTATTCATGAAGAGACTGTTGAACCAGATGTTGTAGATCATATTGCTACAACGTGCACTGTTATTGAAGAGGAGGAGGATTAATTTGCTGATGTTGATGAACGTATAGATGTTCTTTATGACATCTGAACAAGTTATGGTAACAATTGAACAGGTTGATACAAACATTATAAGTGATTATGTGCAGGAACATGATGTTGCAGCTATTGATATAGCAATATATGTCACTTGTTTAGTTTCTTAAGTATTTGTGCTTTTTATACTTCCCTTGATCTTATTCATTTCTGTTTCTGTGTTTAAGTTGATTTACAAACTCAGTTTTTCCTTCCTAGTTGATAGGTTGTCTTTATTCAACTTGCTTAATTTGTTTGCATTTATGATAATAGATTACTACGTTTATGTTTAAATTGTTTTCTTACTTGCTTACTGCTTACTGCATGTTGTATATGTTAGTTGTTTATTGTATTTGTTTTTTCCTAACTTTGCTCTATTTTCAGTTTGCTTAAATTGTTTGCCTTAAAGAATTATTCTTATTTGCTTACTGCTTGCTGATTTCAGGTCTCTGTTAGTTGTTATTTGTTTTGTCTTTCTAACTTGCCTTATTATTCAATCTGCTTTAATTGTTTGCTTTGAGGATAATATAGAAGTACACCTCTCTTTAATTATCATGTGCTTACTTCTTAGTGCTTAAATTTTTTGCTTTGATGATAATATAATTTAGAAGTACACTTCTCTTTAATTCTCATTTGCTTACTGCTTATTGTTTAAGTCTTTGTTAGATATTGTTTTCATTTTTTGCTTTATTTTTTATTTTTAGTCTTTGCTCTGTTTGTTTTTCTTTTCTTCATTATTGCTCTGATTTTGTTATACTTAAGTCTTAGGTTGATCTAGTACATATTCATATATAATGCTCTGATTTAACTTTTGATTTTTGTAAAGTTATATGTTTTGTAAACAAGTGTACTATTTATACTTGTTTTGGTTTTGAATAAGATTACTTTGATCTTATGGCACAGATCTTAGTAAAATTATTCTTGATCTTCTTTTTGATTTGATCCAACGGTTACAACATGTATTGTCTTGACTAGTATTTAGACTTGATGTTAACCTCACCTAAATACATACTACTGAGTATGTATAGAAATATATGTGTATCAGGTGTGTTGTAGTCGAAAGGTCAAATTGGAGGAGATTGTTGATGTTGTTAACTCTTAAATGCTTTAACATTATCAACAACATCTTAATTTGACCTTCCTTGATTTTTTCTAAGTCTTTTCTGAAATGTTACATTAAATGTTGAGCTAAATGCTTTCACATTTCTGGTAGGACCTAGAAGCTTCTATAAGAGTTTGGAACCTGGAAGATTCCAGAACCTAGGAGAACGTGCTAGAAGTGCTAGAAAGGTCTGGAAGCAGTTTAGAACGACCTGGAACATTGTGGAAGGATCTAGAGAGATCATGGGAGTTGAGATCCTAAAAAATAGGATCTCACATGGAAGCCTCTAGAATTCGTTTTTCACTCTATAAATAGCAAAGGAAAGCTCCATTATTCATCATGGAGTTGGAGTATAAATCATATAATGTCTATGTGATCATATATTATACCTAGACATTATACTGATTGTTATTTCTTCTTCATCCGACTTGAAGATCAAGATCAGAGAGTCGTTAAACTCACGATGCACTATTCGAGTAACACCTATTCTGAGCGTTCATCCTTGGTTAGGAGTTAGGGTCAGTAGTTGTATCATTTAATGTACACCGAGGGATACCACACCTTCCCGTGTATTTAGTTCTAGTCTTGTATCGAGTGAGAGTGAATCATAGATCAGATTAGTTCTTTAGACAGTGTTCTTACACTTAAGTCTATTTGCGGATTGTAGTTTCGGTTTGTGGAATGTTGAAGTAATTGCTGAGACATTTCACACGATATTTTCGTAACTTAGGAACTAAGTTATTGTTTTCGCCGTAAGGCTTAGCATAGGTTTTTTTATTAATAAAATCTATGTTAAAAATTATTCCATTGTGTTCTTATTGTGTTTTAGTGTTTTAGACTTCCGCTGTGTACTGTGTTTACTTTTTGTATTCTGTAAGTGTTAATGCTACACTAATTGTCTCAACATTCAGTGTAACATTGTTCTATGTTTTACTTAAACACTAGATACAACCCCACACACACTTTCAAGTATAATAAAACACAAACAATTAAATCCAAATTTTCTACAAATTTCTTGTGGGAAAGAGGAAAAAATAATGTTTTTTCTATAAAATACTGGATAAAGTAAAAAGTATTACATTTTAGTTGAGAAATATAAACCCATATTTTCTATAAATATCTTGTCACCACAAAAAACTTGCAAAATGGTGAGGGGGAAGGCAACAGATTCCCCCTCACTAATCATGAAGGCAACAGATTTCCCCCGTTGCCAATATGCTCGTTGCTATTTTATAGGCAACGGATTTGGGGAAATCGTTGCCTTTTTGCAATGGCAGGTGGCTGTTGCCTTTTGGCAAGCGCGTGGAGGTCGTTGCCTTTTGGCGAGTGCGATAGCCGTTGCCAAAAAAAATGAGAACCTGGGTTTTGAACTCAGGTATCTAAGGCAACCAACACACCCCCCACCACTGGGCCACACAATATTTGCGAATTTTGCTTCAGGCAGGTTTCGAACACGGGACCTCTCAGTTACGAAGAGTTTTGGGCGCCCCCTGTGTGTCGTTTAGGCTAGGAGCTTTAGTTGACATGTTGTGAACACAATTAATATATATCCAATTTAATTTTAGTTTCAATTCTTTAATTCAATCCATTTTAACTTTAATTGTTGTTTATTAAATTGTCAAAGCATATCATATTTATTTCTAAATGAGAATTTAATTACTAAATTATGTGTTTCAAAATTAAATAATTTAATTACAGTGATTAAAAATTAAATATTATCAATTCACTTATACATTTATAAATTTATTCTAATCTTCAATTTTAAACATTTAATTCATTAATCTAATTTTCAATTCACAACAATATAATGACATACAACATTAAATGTAATTATTTTCACTTATCCATTTAAAAATATCAATTCACTTATCCATTTAATTAAAACAATTTTCATCTTAATTAATATCATTATCAAGTTCACGATTTTCAATTAAAATAACATAAGAAACAACATTAATTATAATTTTTAGCATGTTCACGTCAATTAAAATAACATCACACACAACATTAAAATAAACAATCTTCAACGTCATTATAATATAATTAAACATAACAAAGTAATAAAAAATGTATCACTCCTCATCACCACCATCATCCTCAACATCGTCACCCTGATCCTGAACCTGGTTACCATCCTGAACGTTCCTCGATGCCCCCGACGGTCTCGGCGCCCCACCCATCTGACCCATCCGAGGGATCTGACCCATTTGACCCATCTGGGGGGTCTGACCCATCTGACCCATCATCGCTTGCATTTGTTCCTAAAAATGCTTGAGCAAACGCTCCTCCATCTATTGCATTTGTAGGAGTAAGCGTTGCTCTCTTTCCTCATTGATTCTCCGCTCTTCAGAAATAGCACGGTCAATGTCGGCCTGGGTGAATCGTCCATAAGCCGTACCACGTGACGTATCGCCAGGACCGGAGGAGACCCGTCTGTTCTTGCCAACTTGTCCAAGGCCCTTAACACGTCCATGAGACCTGCCGACCTTCTTCAAGTACAATTCAGACATGTCGAGTATAGATGGGGTTTGGATTGAACCATCCTCTGAAGTATGTCCATCTATCGACGGTTCACCTGAGAGATGTGACAACTCCTCCAGTACTTGGTCCTATACGTGCATATTTAAAAGTGGGTTAATACATTTTCAAGTACAGTTAATATATTTAAAAGTGGGTTAATACACTTACAATAATATCACCCATAAAACCATAATTGTATGTGTCATTTTCGTAACGGTGGTAATATTCAACTATCTCCCAGTCGTAGGCAGCGCGTCCCATCTCCTCCTCCTGTATTTTGAAATGAAGACGTAAAAATTAAATAAAAAATTTACTCAAATTAAGTATAATTGACTACAAATACTTACAATGTGACGTGCGACCTCTGCTGCTCCACGAGCTCCGCCTTTATGAGTACCATATCCAGTACCCGGACCTCCAGGCTCGGATAAGCGGTTTATACGACACCGCTCGCTTCTTAATTGTGGTAGGATCGTTCCAGTGACGAACTAAGTCGTTCCAAACATTGACATCCCACTTCAGCTTCTTCTTCTTGATCTCCCAAGTTGACTTGACGTTTGATAACATGCTAGAATACCGATTTGCTGCTCTTTCAAGAAAGAGTCTGTACACGTGGTCAGTAGATGTGGTTTCAGGGTCCCACGTGACCTCGGTCTGCAAAAAACAATTAATGAATTAATTTAACAAAATGTAAATGTAAAGTTATTTTATACATCATTAATTAATTATACCTGAAATGTCTCCCACCATCGCTGAATCGTACCGGGTGATACCTGGGCAAAGCTGTGTGCACCAAGCTCCATATTCCTGTACATAATCTGTCTGATCGTCCTCGAGATTAAATTTGAAGGAATCAGCCTGTTACACATAATTTATAATAATAAAAAATGATTAATAAACATGTTATACATACGTCTAATGAAAATTAAATATATTATACTTACGTATCAAGGTAGATCGACAGTACAATGCGACTCTCGGGTGCATCAGTAGTCGACATGCGGGCCTGTGTCCCGACAGACGACGGTCCAACTAGCGAATATGTAGGTGGAGGGGATGGTTCCTGTGCATGTGGAACCATAGGAGGCACCTGAGTGTAATATGGATTGGAGTTCATTTCAGGCATCTGGGGCAACTGTAGTATATGGGTCATATCAGGCATATAAAAACCCTGTGATATGGGCACAGTCGGTGTCTCATCCACCGACTCTCCTCTACCTCTACCCAGTGCCGGTCCTAAGATTTTGTAGGCCCGGGGCGAACAAAAAAATGGGCCCCTTTTTAAAAAAATATCAAATAAAATAAGTAAATGTTATAAAAATAAATCATTTAAAATGACTTCTTCTAGCATTTTGAGAAGTAAATTCTTCAATAATATATTCATAATTAATTTGTTCTAGCATATCTTTTTCAATACATAAAATTATTAGTTCATTTAATCTTTCTTATGACATAGTTGATCGCAGCTATAAGCAATTAAGGCATTAGGATAACAACCCAAATCATTTACAAACTCAAGAATTTCTAGGGTCGTTGTTTATTTCTGGTCTACTATTAACATTATCATTCAAGTCTTTTAAACGACTCGATTGTCCTAAATTTTTTGGAAAGAATTTATCCAATGCTCATTTTTGTGATAAAATTAGTTGTTCAGATCTCTTTCTCTTTTGCCTTTTCTCACTACTAGATTCATGTTTTTTTAAAAATATATTTATATTAAAAAGTAAAAATTGATAACTAAATGACAAATTGACAATAAATAATAATTCAACTAAAAGTAAATAGAAAAGAAACAACTAATCAAATAATCAATAAGTAAAAAAAAAATAACATAAATAATAAATAAATTAATAATATAACCGTGATTATGGGCAGTGAAACACTGAAAGAGAAAGTCAAATGTTGAATCTCAAATGTAATCACCGATGCGATTAGATGTTCAAATGAGATAAACCACTTGAATGCAATAATATATTATATAGAATAAATAAATAAAAAGTAGATTGAAATGGAATGAAATATAGAAGTGAAATACACATAAATATGCTAGCTTATTAATTATATATTAATAATTAATTACTAATTAAGAATAAATAATTGTGTTTATTATTAAAGGACGATCATTTTCAAGAATACAATAAATGCTAGTATGTTAGTAATTTTTTTTTACCACTCAGATTAATTATTATATTTCTTTTTTAATTTCTTTTAAAAATATTAATCATAATATTATATATATATATATATATATATATATATATAAAAGTAGGCCCCTAAAAATTTGGGGCCCGGGGCGGTCGCCCTTCTCGCCCTGACTCAGGGCCACCCCTGCCTCTACCTCTACCTCGCCTAGAAGAACCCTGTCCAGTAGAACCCTGACCAGACCCATGTCCAGAAGAACCATGTCTATGACCATGCCCATGTCCACTCATCTGTCAAAATGAACATTAAAACATTATTAACGTTGAACATTCATTTTCCACCAAAAGATTAGTCCAATAATACCGTAAATAGCGTAATACTTCTTCGTGAATCTCCGCTATTTGAATATTGAACATCATAACAACGAATAGGAATGAAATGGCTATAGCTCCTATATGAACTACTGGGAAGATAATAGCGAAAAAGTCTAGACCTAAGAAAAGAAGTAAACATGAAGTATTGCGAAAGACTGGGATGGGAAACAAAACATAATTTATTACCCTCAGCAGCAAGATCACGTCCTTCATTACGAGCTTGTACACATTCTTCTAGAGCGACTCGGTTAGCTACAGCACCTTGCGCATTACCCCAAGGGTGTCCTAAAGTTCCTCCGCCAAATTGTAGTACGAAATCATCCCCAAAGATCTCGGTCAGAGCAGGCATATGCCAAACGTGAATACCCCCTAAAGCCACAGGAATAACACCTGGTAGAGAGACCCAATCTTGGGTGAAATAAATACCTCGACTTCGATCTTTTTCAATAAAATCATCACGTAGTAAATCAACAAAGCCTAAAGTAATTTCTCTTTCTCCTTCAAGTTTACCTACTCCGGTACCAGAGTGAATATGATCTCCACTAGACAGACGTAGCGCTTTAGCTAGTACAACGGAAGTGCATACCATGATTCTTCTGTCTATCAATAACTGCATGCATTGCACGGTGAATGTGAAGAAGTAAGCCATTATCTCGGTAATAATGAGACAAACTAGTATTTGCAGTGAATCCTCCTGTTAAGTAGTCATGCATTACGATAGGAACTCCCAATTCTCTAGCAAATACATCCCTTTTGATCATTTCTTCACATATACCCGCAGTAGCATTCAAATAATGCCCTTTGATTTCACCTGTTTCAGCCTGTGGTTTATAAATTGCTTCAGCACAAAATAAGAAGCGATCTCTCCAACGCATAAATGGTTGGGAGTTCACATTTTCATCATCTTTAGTAAAATCAAGTCCACCGCGAAGACATTCATAAACTGCTCTACCATAGTTTTTAGCAAATAACCCCAATTTCGGTTTAATAGTACATCCCAACAGAGGACGACCATATTTGTTCAATTTATCTCTCTCAACTTGGATCCCATGAGGCGGGCCTTGGAAAGTTTTAATATAAGCAGGAGGGATTCGAAGATCTTCTAGGCGTAGAGCACGTAGGGCTTTGAATCCAAATACATTTCCTACAATGGAAGTAAACATGTTTGTAATAGAACCTTCTTAAAAAAGGTCTAAAGGGTAAGCTACATAACAAATATATTGATCTTTTTCTCCAAGAACGGGCTCGATGTGGTAGCATCGACCTTTGTAACCATCAAGGCTGGTAAGTCCATCGGTCCACACAGTTGTCCATGTACCAGTCGAAGATTCGGCAGCTACTACGGCCCCTGCTTCTTCGGGCGGAACTCCAGGTTGATGGGGGATCCTCGTACATGGTGAATAACCAAATTCCAATTGAAATGAAATATTTAGGATAAATCAATGCAATTTAGGAGGAATCAATGAAACCACCTCTATATTAACATAGCGGTAGAAAGAGTACCATGCTGCGTCTAGACTTCAAACGATTTGATTTAACCATCTTAACAACCACACATTATTGGTTGCTAGAGAATCAAAGTGGATTGACCTTGAAACAACAACGATTAATTACTATTGCTATAAAACAAGCTCGTATTTTATCTTTGTTACCTTTTCTCAATAATGAGAAACAATTTGAAAGAATCGAAGAAATCTAAGACTCCAATTTTTCTATTGTTATCTTGGATCCACAATTAAACCCATGGATCCTTAGGATTGGATCATCTTTCTTTCCAGGGATCTTTCTGGAAATCTTCCTTTCAGCTTTCAATTTCACGCTATGTGATCTTTTCTCATTACTTCCATGGTCTTTTATTCGACATTCTTATTAGAAAGGGTTAGGTTCCATTTGTATACTTGGTGGAATCTGGCATATCTTAACTAAACCCTTCGCGTGGGCTCGACGCGCCCTTGTATGGTCTGGGGAGGCTTACTTATCTTATAGTTTAGGGGCTTTAACCATCTTTGGTTTCACTGCTTGTTGTTTTGTCTGGTTCAATAATACTGCCTATCCTAGCGAGTTTTACGGTCCTACTGGACCAGAAGCTTCTCAGGCTCAAGCATTTACTTTTCTAGTTAGAGACCAACGTCTTGGGGCTAATGTAGGATCCTCTCAAGGACCTACTGGTTTAGGTAAATACCTAATGCGCTCCCCGACCGGAGAAGTCATTTTTGGAGGAGAAACTATGCGTTTTTGGGATCTGCGTGCTCCTTGGTTATAACCTCTATGAGGTCCAAATGGATTGGACTTGAGTAGGTTGAAAAAAGACATACAACCTTGGCAAGAACGGCGTTCCACAGAGTATATGACTCATGCTCCTTTAGGTTCTTTAAATTATGTGGGTGGCGTAACTACCGAGATTAATGCAGTCAATTATGTCTGTCCTAGAAGTTGGTTAGCTTCCTCTCATTTTGTTCTAGGATTCTTCTTCTTCGTAGGTCATTTGTGGCACGCGGGAAGGGCTCGTGCAGCTGCAGCAGGATTTGAAAAATGCTGAAATAAAAATGCAAAATGAAGAAAAGCCAATAAGATAGAAATAATGAATCATAATGTAAATAGAGTTCGGGTTCGAATTCCATAGAATATATAATATAAATGAGCTTGTCTATCATTATAGAAAAATGAAAAACTTTCTCAAGATCCTTATTCACTTGAAATTTTCAAAACAGCTTGGTTGACCTTGCAAATTCACTCATTGAAATCGAATAAGTAAACAATTGAATTGGATTCAATTAGATGGTACTAACGAAATCGAATGCTAACTCCCATTTATTATTGAATTAACCGATCGACGTGTTATCAGACATTTCTTTGTTTGAATTCGATAATTTTCGCAAAAAAAAATTTCGATATACATTTTTGTTATTATTATGGTAATTAATCCTACTACTTTTGGTTCTGGGGTTTCCACGCTTGAAAAAAAAACCAGAGGCGTGTCATCCAAATAATCAGTCCGGTACTAGATGTAGCCTTTCCGCCGGGGAAGATGCCTAATATTTATAACGCCCTGGTAGTTCAAGGCCAAGATACTGCTGGTCAACCAATTAAGGACGACCATATTTCTTCAATTTATCTCTCTCAACTTGGATCCCATGAGGCGGGCCTTGGAAAGTTTTAATATAAGCATGAGGGATTCGCAGATCTTCTAGGCGTAGAGCACGTAGGGCTTTGAATCCAAATACATTTCCTACAATGGAAGTAAACATGTTTGTAATAGAACCTTCTTAAAAAAGGTCTAAAGGGTAAGCTACATAACAGATATATTGATCTTTTTCTCCAAGAACGGGCTCGATGTGGTAGCATCGACCTTTGTAACCATCAAGGCTGGTAAGTCCATCGGTCCACACAGTTGTCCATGTACCAGTCGAAGATTCGACAGCTACTACGGCCCCTGCTTCTTCGGGCGGAACTCCAGGTTGAGGAGTTACTCGGAATGCTACCAAGATATTAGTATCTTTGGTTTCGTATTCAGGGGTATAATAAGTCAATTTGTACTCTTTAACACCCGCTTTGAATCTAACACTTGCTTTAGTCTCTGTTTGTGGTTACATAAATCCCTCCATACAACTCATGAATTAAGAATTCTGAGAACAACAAGGTCTACTCGACACGAATGAATTGGGCGCTAATGAAACTTTTTACAGGAATCTTTCACAAACTTACCCGACATGTCCTGTGCAAGAAGACCCTCGATAAAGTGAGGCGCAGCTGTCCACCACACGAAAGGGCAATTATGCTTAGAAAAGAAAGCAGCCACCTGATTGCCTTCCCCGTAGATGTGAGACGCCACAAAATCCATTTGTGACAGCAAATTCAGTACCCAAAGCCATCTACTGCGATGATTCCATGGAATAGTGGTCGAGCGAGAAGTGAGCAAGCCGATAACATAGGTAGAGTCCGATTCCAACCAAGCCACCCTTTGTTGAAAGCGATCTCAATTGCAAGCATTGCTGCAACAAACTCTGCTTCAAATGGAAAACCACGCCCAAGGTCTGTGACAAAACATCCCTGTACAAATCCATGGCAAGTGCGGAACAGCAACAGTGCAGCGGCCAGGGGTTCCCGTGGTGATCTATATTAACCTTGGTCCAACCAAACCAGGGGGAGGAGGGTGCCAGCACACAGGAATAATACGCGGTGCCCATCTAGGATGACCTGAGACTCCAAGCGCATGAAAGCAAAGCAGCAATGCAAGGACTTTATGCTGTAGTCCTGTAAGCGAGTGAAGTTGTTGAGGGATTTGTCAATACTCACCTCTCCTAAGATGAAAGCAAGTCAACAAGTTAAGGTTTGGTGCCACAGAGGCTAACAGTGATAGTCATTCACTGCTAGTTGACAGAGTAGAGCACAACGCCCTGTTCCGCCGCATTCCCCTTCTCACCTTTCATCTCGCCTCCGTTGGCTTTCGCAAGGAAGCATCTCGAAAATTTCCCCAATCTACGGTTGATGCATCACTCGAACTCTAATCCCATTCCCTACTTGACTTTATACGTCCGAGCGGCCCCTCTAGGATGCGATGCGGGAAGGAAGAAGGATTCATTTCTACCAAATTCACAATAGTCAACCAATATGTAGCCAAGAACAAAGAAGCAAACCAAGATCAATGGACGGTCTCCCCAAAATGGTCAAAAGGAGTAACATCAATAACATTAATTCTATGTACGCCTCTCAGCGATCCACATGCATCAGTAGCTTCACTTTTCCAAGGTAGTGACCTTACTGACTTTAACGAGTAATGCTTAGTTAGTTGTCCACTAGTCAAAAGAAAAGTCTAAATAAGTTATGGCGCTGAAGCATTCTCTTATGAAGTCATGGATTAAGGGTATACCGATCAACAAGATAGGGGCCAACCTCATGCAGAGCTAAAAATAACAAGCACTACGTCGGAATGCATCCTCCGGAGAGCCCAAAGCGGGTGAGACGGTGGTGAAACGACGTAGGGGAAGGCCTCAAAAGAAGAAGAATCCTACTCTACCAGTGACGGGACATGTTCCCCCCTCTAATGGTACCTCCGAACAAACTTCGATATGAAGTTTATCTTCTGGAATATTCGAGGCGTCGTGAACTTGGATTCTTTCAACATCCTGAAACGTTTAGTTGTTTCTCAACGTCCTCGTATCTTGGTTATCATTGAACCTAAGGTTACGTTCGATAGATTTCGCTTCCAAAGACCGCTTGGATTGGATTCTGTTTTTATTCACTCTAACAATAAGATATGTCTCCCATGAATGTGATAAAGTGGAATTGGTTCGTGACCATGCACAGTTCATGCATTTTATAGTTGGTAACATCGCTCTTCGACCCTTTTATTTTTCTGCCATATATGGGAGAAATGTACACGGGAGGAAAGATGTGATTTATAGGAAGGTCTTCGTGACCTTAATCTGCAATTTGACAAAAAACCAAATCAATTCATCAACGGAAACGGAAAGAGAGGGATTCGAACCCTCAGTACAAATAACTCGTACAACGGATTAGCAATCCAACGCTTTAGTCCACTCAGCCATCTCTCCCAATTGAAAAATATAATTACTACATTACACATAATGTAAGAAATCTTTCTTCTTTCTCTATTCTATTATATATATATAGAGATCCACAAATCGGGAATTTCCTTTATCTAAAAGATGGGCTCGACCGCGCGAACAATTGAACTAAAATAAAAAATAAGCAAAACCCATTTGTGTTGATTTTGTTCGAAAGACCCTTCTTATTCTCACGGCCCGGCCCGGTCACTACCTAGTCAGGCTCTTTTTTTTGTTACAATGAATTATAGATAAATCATGATTTATCTGATATCTGATTTGAAAACAAAAAGACTTTTTTATTATATATTATTATATTCAATTGAATATTTTATATTCAAGCAAAAAAAAAAAAAAGAACAAAGACTATTTACATTCTTTTTCTTGTTCTATTTTACCGAAACTAAAAAAGAAACTGTCGATTCTTCCACAATGCACTTTTCTGTTATGATTTTAGTATGTTTTTTATCCGTATCGATCTTCTTCAACAAAAGGAAAAACTTTCGTTTTAGTTATTTCATTGTTCTCATTTTGATGATTCTTTGAGGATCCTATCTTGATCATGCTCAATGATCTTGTTCGATAAAAGGTCCATTTGTATACAATAATCATATTGTAGCGGGTATAGTTTATTGGTAAAAGTGTGATTCTATTTCGGTCCCTCTCAGGTTGTCACATCCACGTTTTGGCTATTGTTGGCGAAACAAATCCGAAGTTTATGGAAGGATCGCTAATGCCGAATCCAAGACCTCTTCCCCATAGTAGTGAGGGATAGCCAAGCCAAGCCAAAGATGCTACTAATTAAAAAAAAAAGAATGAAATGAATTCTAAATAAGAATAAGGAGTCTTTATGTCGCGTTACCGAGGACCTCGTTTCAAAAAAATACGCCGTCTTGGGGCTTTACCAGGACTAACGAATAAAAGGCTTAAAGACGGAAGTGATCTTAGAAACCAATCGCATTCCGGGAAAAAATCTCAATATCGTATTCGCCTAGAAGAAAAACAAAAATTGCGGTTTCATTATGGTCTTACAGAACGACAATTACTTAAACACGTTCGTATTGCCGGAAAAGCCATGGGGTCAACGGGTCAAGTTTTACTCCAATTACTTGAAATTCGTTTGGATAACATCCTTTTTCGATTGGGTATGGCTCCGACTATTCCAGCAGCCCGCCAATTAGTTAACCATAGACATATTTTAGTGAATGGGCGTATAATAGATATACCAAGTTATCGTTGCAAACTTTTCAATCTTTTCAACATTGGTTCCTGTTGGGATATGAATCCTTGAAACAATGTTCTAGATGATGAAAGTATGTTTTGATGGCCAAAATCAACTTAAAGTTAGTAATATATGTGGTTCTAAGTCATCTTAACTAAGTCATCTGATGAGAAACTTAAATTGAGATTACTGATCTTAATGATATTTGAAATAAGTTTACTGATCTTATTTAGTAATAGTAGGAATAAAATTACTGATCTTAACTGAGTCATGTGAAATAAGATTACTGATCTGAGTATGGAAACTGAGAATAATTTTAGTGATCTTATATGAGATATTTGAATCTGAGTTACTGATCTTATATGCTTACTGATCTTATATGTAAGTTACTGATCTTAGGTGTTTACTGATCTTATTGTTTACTGATCTGATATATGAACTGTTAGGAACTAAGCTGATGTTTTGTATTGTATAGACAACTTATAGTATAGGACTTAGATATACTCATCTGTATATAGTTCAGTTGATGTATAGACAGGTTTTATATATGTAAGTTTGTATTTTATTGTATTCAACATTGTAAAGTTCAGAACAGTAGATTAGAACTAGATTAGAAGAAGATCAGAAGACTAATGAAGACTCAGAGGACTACTTCAGAATAAGAAGACTTCAAAGAAGAGTTGAAGAGAAGCTTAGAAGAAATCTGGAGAAGTTTTGAACAGTTTTTGTTTACTGTGCTGACTGGCTCAGAACAGTAAAAATCCGAAGAGTAAAAATCAGAACAGTAAGTTACTGTGCTGGTTTGGTGAAATTGAAGAATAAGTTTGGAAAACTTATTTAAAGAGTAACTGAAGATATATTGAAGATATGCTGACTTGGAAGTTGAAGGAAGTTACAAAGTCGGTTACAAGAAGAAGTTACAACAAAAACAGTTTTAGAGTTAGTTGAGAGTTAGTTCACAAACTGCTAACTGTCATACTAAGTTCTATAAATACTGTATGATCTCCTACTGCTAAGACTACTGATCTTAAAGCATTCACAAGCAATCTAAGTCTACAGAGCACAAGAAGAACTCACAGAGTTGAAGGAGATTAAAGAAGAGAAGCCACAGAATTGAAGAGAAGAATCAAAGGCTATTCAAAGAGAAGTTTTACTTTTCAAGTTTTAAGTTTGTATTTTGTAAAACAAGTGTGCTAGTTACTTGGAGAATTACTAGTAGATCGAAGATATACCTGGAGGTATAATCGATAAGATCAAAGTCTTAATCTTGGGACTTTAAGCCACAAGAAACTCAAGAAGGAAGAGTTAATAAAACTTCACAACTGGAGTTGTGAGAGTGGATGTAGACATTTGTCGAACCACTATAAAATTCTGTGTTCTTTACATTTTCTGTTTGGTATTTGTTTGAATTGTTTAACTAAGAACATTAAGATTTACAAAGATAAAGATCTAAAGAAAAGTTGAGTATAAACTAGTAAGGCCCGTATAGTTTTGAAAAGTACTGATCTGAGCTGAGTAAGCACAGTACAGTACATAAGAAGACTAAATTCCGTATTGCATATTCTGATATTTTGAAAGATTTTTAAAAGTCTATTCACCTCTCCCCTCTAGACTTTTACTAGCTTAATCAATCTTAACTCAACTTTGGGACCAACAAGTGGTATCAGAGCAGTAGTTCTTTGGACTGCTGTTTCTTGATAACCTTGCAGATCTTGAGGGAAAACTTACTGATCTTGCTACTCTTTCTTGATATCTGTCACTATCTGAATACTTGAAATCTATCTGCTATACTACTGATCCTATTTGTCTAATCAAACATGGATGACACTAATGTGAACAAACTGCCTAAGTTCAAGATTGCAGATTATGACTACTGGAAGCTTAGGATGGAGGCCATCTTTAGCTCAACCCATGATCTAATGGTGTCTGTGGTGACTGAAGGACCAATTGTCATCATGGTGGAAAACACTGCTGTTCTGGATCCATCTAAACCAGTTGGAGCACTGGTCCCTAAACCAAGGTCAGAACTGACTTCGGAAGAAATGAAACAAAACAATTTGGACAGTCTTGCCAAGAACTATATTTTACACACCTTGCCAAATGAGTATCTTGGTAAAGTGTAAAAATGTAAGACTACAAAACAAATGTGGGACAAATTGGCTATTCTTTGTGAAGGTACAACACTGATCAAAGAAAGCAAGTTATCCACAGCTGTCCAAAGGTTTGAATCATTTAAGATGAAGCCAGGAGAATCAATTGATGAATTGGATACTCGATTTACCAAAATCATGAATGATCTTGATGTGTTAGGCAAGACTTATACTGACAGAGAAGTTAACCTGAGAATCTTGAAAGCCTTGGATGAAAGGTGGAAAATGGTCAAGATGATCATTAAAACCACACAAGACATTGATTCTTGGCCAGCAGAAACTATGTTCCAAACACTTAAGGCACATGAGTTTGAGTTAGATGAAGAAGATCCTATTACTGTGATTCTTAAGGATAAGGATGCCTCTAAAGACATAGCTTTTAAAGCCTCTACCTCTAAGGGATCTAGATCATCTAAGTCTAAGGCCTCAAGCATAAAAGATGAACTAGATAATTCTGATCTTAGTCTGAAAGATCAGATGAGCCTTATGATCAAAAGATTTGATAAATTTAATAAGAGGTATGGTAGGTACAAGAGATTCTATAAGGAAACTAAGGGTTCTAATAACAGGGACTCTTCTGTGAACATAAGGGATCAAAACTCTTCTGAAAGAAGGGATGAGAACTCTAATGAGAACAAGAGAGATAGGAACTCATCTGATAAGAGGGATAGAAAGTATTCTGATAAGAAAGACAGGAACTCAATTGACAAGCATGACAGGAACCAAAAACATTCACCTCCTAAAAGAACTTCTAACAATCCTGTTTGCTATAATTGTGATAAGCCAGGTCATTATGCTTATGAATGTCCTGATCTGAGTTCTGAAGATCGAGAAGAAAGGAAAGCCAGAAGAGATCGAAAATATGCCAAGGGTAAGAAGGCAATGATGGCTTACAATGATTCTGATTCGGAATCAGAAGAGTTGCCATCGTCTTCATCTGACTACCCCTCTAGCAATGAAGATGAAGCCTTCATAGCAGATGATGGACTGGTAATGATGGCCAAAATAAATGATGAGGTATCATCTGCTAACTCTTTTCAATCTTGTAACAATTCTGACACTGATGAAAGTGATGCTGCTGTTAGCAGTGTAGGAAGTAGTCTTCATCATTCCCAATGAGTGACTGAAGAAGACCTTCTACAAGCTAACAAAGCATTCATTGAAATTAGTGATAAGAATATAACTTTAAAGCAAGAAATCATTAATCTGAAAGAAGCTCAGTCAAAAGTAGATCCTAATATAGCTGTAATAAATGCAAGGCTATCAGAAGAGTTGTCCCAACTCTAAGAAAAGTATGCATCCATTGACAAACTATATCAGGGTATGCTTAAAACTCAAGCCAAAGAGACTAATGAATTCAATGATTTAAAGATTAAGTGTGAAAAACTTGAAGAGCGCAATAGATTCTTAGAATCTGAAGTAGTGAGCATAGATCGAAAGCTATCTGGGATGATTAACTCTACTAGGATTAATCAAACTATCTCAGACAGATATAGAGCTCCAAATGATAAAAGTGGGATAGGTACTGATCTGCCTAGTTCCTCTACTTCAGAATTTAAGAACACTAATGGAGCCAGTTCAAGTTCTTTGCAACTAGATAAAGGAAAAGAACCTATGATTTATGATGATGATCCAAAACTCAAAGTACATTCTAAATACATCCCTCCTACTACCAAGAATGGTAAAATGAAGAATGTATTAAGACCAGTACAGTCAAGACCATACCAGAAGAGTTATACTCCTCTGACCAGATCAGATCAGTCCTGGAATCAGAAGAGACAAACTCAGAACAGTAGGGCAAGACAAGCACAGGCAAGTTGGGAACAGCCTAGACCTCCTTTCTTAAGGCAGTCTCAACTGTATTCAACTAAACCTAGGAGATTTGTGCCTCATTATCATAACAAACCTGTTCTTTATCCTCCTCCTTTATCTTACAATATCATTGGTGAGGAAAGACCAAAACGCATCTATAAGCCGTATGGTCCACATGCTTTTAGACCATATTCAAACTATTACAGGCATACTGATCTTACTGAAAAAGGGATAGATCCAAGGAAAGGCTATCTCAGAAAAATAGATCCTAAGTCTGCTGATAATTCTGAACTGGTTAATAAAGTACTGTTCTGTGATAAATTTGGAAGGAGACTGAAGAGGTCCCATTTATTCAAATCCTCAATGTTCATCTGGGTACCTCTCACTACTAATCCCCAAGGACCCCAATAAACTAGGGTACCTAAATTATTAAGATCACTACCTTGCAGGATCGACTGGACTTATACAAGAAAGGTGGTTCAGTTGGTGAGACCTGGTACATAGACAGTGGGTGTTCACACCATATGACTGGTATCAAGGCCTTACTTACTGACTATCACAAGAAGGAAGGACCAAAAGTCATCTTTGGAGACAGCTCCATGGCAATCACAAAAGGATTTGGATTCATCAAGAATGGAGATGTTGAAATCCAAGATGTCTCCTATGTTGAAGGTTTGAAATATAATTTGTTATCTGTATCTCAATTCTGTGACAGGGGATACAAAGTTCAGTTCAAGACCAGAAGATGTGAAATAATAGATAAAAGGACTCACAATGTTCTACTTGTTGGCACAAGACAAGGAAGTGTATACATTGTGAATTGGAATAGCTGTCCTAAGAATGCTTGTCTTATTACTAAGAGTCCTAAAGAAAATAGTTGGCTCTGGCATAAACGCCTCTGCCACCTGAACTTTAAGATAATCAACAAGATTGCTAGAGAACATCTTGTTGAGGGCATTCCTAATGAAATCTATTCCAAATCACAAGTATGTGATTCCTGTCAAAAAGGTAAACAGGTAAAGGTTTCATTTAAGTCCATTCCAACTCTTTCAACAAGCAGAGTTTTAGAACTCTTGCATATGGATCTTCATGGTCCTATCAACCCTCCTACATTGAATGGAAGAAGGTATACTCTAGTTGTTGTAGATGATTACTCTAAATTTACTTGGGTAGTCTTTCTACACAAAAAGAGTGATACACAAACACTACTTCCAGATCTTTTGAAGAGGTTGCAGGTTGAAAAAGGTCATCCCATTGTCAAGATTAGGAGTGACAAGGGGACTGAATTTATTAATTGTTACATCTCTGACTACTGTTCTAAGTCTGGCATACAGCATCTGACAAGTGCAGCCAGAACCCCTCAACAAAATGGTGTTGCAGAAAGGAGAAACAGAACACTAAAAGAAGCTTGCAGAGCCATGATTGCAGAATTCAACACACCTCAGAAATTTTGGGCAGAAGCTATTAACACAGCTTGCCACTCCCAAAATCGAAGTGCTCTTAATAAGGTGCATGGTAAAACACCTTATGAGGTATGGAAAGGCAGAAAACCAAGAGTTTCTTATTTTCATATCTTTGGATGTAAGTGTTTCATACATAACAATGGCAAAAGTAAATTAAATGCTTTTGATGCAAAAGCTGATGAAGGAATATTCTTAGGATACTCTTCTGTAAGCAAAGCATTTAGAGTGTTTAATTACTCTACCCTATGTGTGGAAGAAACACCCCATGTAGTCTTTGATGAGAATGTGCAGGACTCTGCTGATCATCAGCTCAGTAAGAAAATTGACAAACTACAACTCCAAATCAACAATGAAGATGATGATACAAGAATATATGAATTTGTACAAGCATATAATCCTTTCCTGAAAGTCCCAGATCAAGATTCTGATAAAGAAAAGGTAAAAGACAAAGGTGAGTCATCTAAAACTTCTGATATTCCAGAATTGAATGACTGCTCTCCTGTGAACAAATCTGCTGATAAAAATAATACTGATCTGCATGATGATTTGCATGATGTAAATGATGATAGCATTTCTGTTAAGAATAGAAGGACATGGAAGTCTGCTCATTCTACTGATCTGATTCTAGGTGATTCTAGTAAAGGTGTTAAAACTAGAAAACAATTGTTTGATTCCCAGGAAGAACCTAGTAAGTCTCTATTTTGCTGGTGTTGTTTTCTATCATCTATTGAGCCTAAAACTGTGATTGAAGCTTTGAGTGATAGTAACTGGATTATAGCCATGCAGGAAGAACTTAATCAGTTCACTAGAAATGAAGTTTGGGAACTTGTTGATAGACCTAGTAATCATAATGTTGTAGGTACTAAGTGGATTTTTAAGAACAAAAGGGATGAAAATGATCTTGTAGTAAGAAACAAAGCTAGATTAGTTGCTTAGGGCTACTCTCAAGCTGAGGGTATTGATTATGATGAAACTTTTGCCCCTGTAGCTAGACTAGAAGCTATAAGATTGTTCCTTGCTTATACTGCACATATGAAATTCACTGTGTATCAAATGGATGTGAAAAGTGCATTTTTGAATGGTATACTTGTTGAAGAAGTGTATGTGGAACAACCACCTGGTTTTGAAGTGAATAGTCACCAAGTATACATGTTAAAGAAAGCACTCTATGGATTGAAACAAGCCCCAAGAGCCTGGTATGATACTCTTTCTCTATTCTTACTTGAAAATGGTTTTACTAAAGGCAAGGTTGATAGAACTTTGTTTAGAAGACAAGAAGGTAATGATATATTACTTGTTCAAATTTATGTGGATGATATTATATTTGGATCACCCAACAAAACCTTGAGTGAAAGCTTTTCTACACTCATGCAAAGTAAATTTGAAATGTCTATGATTGGAGAAATGACATATTTTCTTGGTCTTCAAGTAAAACAAACTTCAGAAGGTATCTTTATAAATCAAGCAAAATACACTAAGAATTTGCTAGATAAATTTGGTATTAAAACCTGTAAGACAGTTGGTGTGCCCATGCAACCTACATACAGAATGGATCCTGATGAAGGAGGTAAGTCTTCTGACCAACCTCACTATCGTGCTTTAATTGGCTCTCTACTCTATCTAACTGCCAGCAGACCTGATATTGCTTTTTCTGTTGGTGTATGTGCAAGATTTCAAGCAAACCCCAAAGAAAGTCATCTGGAAGCTGCCAAAAGGATATTGAAATATCTAAAGGGGACCATTAATCGAGGATTATGGTATCCTGCAGATGATGATATATCTTTAAGTGGTTATTCAGACTCGGACTTTGGAGGTTGCAAAATAGATAGAAAATCTACTTCAGGTTCATGTAAATTCTTAGGAACTAAGCTCATTTCATGGTTTTCAAAGAAACAAACAAGTGTGGCAACTTCTACTACTGAAGCAGAATATATGGCTGCAAGTAGCTATTGTAGTCAACTTCTTTGGCTAATACAACAACTCAGAGATTACAATGTTGTAGAATCTAATGTACCTATATATTGTGACAGTAATAGTGCCATTGCCATCACACAAAATCATGTTCTACATACTAGATGCAAACATGTTGACATTAGGCATCATTTTATTAGGGATCATGTTGAAAAGAAGAATATTAGGATGGAAAAGATCCATACTGATATTCAAAGAGCTGACATTTTTACAAAACCATTGGCTGAAGTGAGATTCAGAGAATTATGCATTAGCTTAGGGTTGAAAGATATGGATTCTATATGTATATAGAACTGTGCTAACATTTCAGGTACTGATCTTATACCAAGAAGAATATGAAGCAGAAACTAAGAGCAGTACATCAAAACTCAAAATTCAGAAGAGACAACCCTATGTCAGATCACTACACTTAAAACAGGTAACAAGGTTACTAAAGTGACCTTAATCCCGATGAGGAAGCTGGTAAAGCTGAGGGACACTGAGAACACACATTAAGGGGGAATCTGTGATTTCTTAAAGATCCTTTTGTTGACTCAGAACACTAAGTCACTTTAGCATAAACCTTGATAAGATCATTAAATTAAACATATTGTTACTAATCTGTACTGAAATTCACCAATTATCTCATGAACTGACATTTCTACCAAGGTGAAACAGGCACAGAAGAGGAATTCTCCACTGAAGGGGGAACTGATCTGATTACAGATTTGAAAAGTCTACTAATCTGATCTGATTACAGGCTATATCAGTCTACAGATATATTCTGATTAATACATTGACTTGTCTACAGAACTGTACTGATTACAAAGCTTCTTTGTCTACAGTACTGATCTGATTACAATTCAGTTATTCTACAGAACTAATCTGATTACTGACTAATCTGTCTACAGAAAGATTTGTTTACTACTAATCTGTCTACAGAATTCTACTGATCTGACACAGTACTGATCTGAAGATTACTGTGCTGATATCAAAAAGGTGAAATCAGGAAAATTGGGTACTGATCTGAACACTACTGATCTGACCCATCTACTGATCTGAAAACTACTGTGCTGATTCATCTACTGATCTGATTTTCAAAGAGGTTACTCAGCTGATCACAGTACTCAGCTGATCCAGATAAGTGAAATTTTCTTTATATATAAGTAAGAAAATGAAGTGAAATAGATTTGGAAACTACTGTGCTGATTTGCATCAGAACAGTCGTTTGGTTTAGAATACTCTAAGTCAAAAATTGTTCAAATTTTAGATTACTAATAGAGAAGATTAATACACTCCTCTATTTCTAACCTAAAAACTGTGGTGTATTTATCAAACACAAATTGGCTCCAAAATTAAGGATGGTACTAGAATATGAACAGTTTATTTTTTAAACACGGATTTCGAGACTTAATCTCAACCATTCCTTGTGATAATCAAACTCAATCCTAGCCCTATATTGGTTTTGAATTTGACAAAAACGATCACTCTTCATCTTCTTTCTTACGAGTGCATTTCTGGAAAACTCATAAACTCAAATTTACTGGAAAAATCTAGTTTCTACAAAATTCTACAAATGGCAACTATCAATATTATCAGTGAAACTAACGAAGTTGCAGGAACATTTGATTCGAATTTCTGGGTTCGTGAAAAGGGCATTTTTGTAGAAAATGCTGTATAATTCAATGGCCGACACAATGCTGAAAATCAGGCCATTCTGACAATGTGCGAGGAGTGTGGGCTGAGGAAATTTCTTGAATCATCTCCACTGAATGTATACGAACCGGAGGCTATGGAATTTTATCTACAGCTTAAAGGAGATAGCAATGGTGTCCACTCCATGCTTTCTGGGCACAAGGTCACGATTACAAGGGAAATCCTAGAAGTCATGTTGGATTTGCCTCAAGGCCCAGTGGACATTATGAACTACAAAGCTGGAGAAGAGAAGGAATGTGTAGGAAGATGGTCAGGTGTTGAAACAGAGTCCTTGAGTAATCTGAAGAAGGATGTTCTTCCTACTGGTCTTCAATTTCTGATGGACATAGCCGGAAAATGTTTGTTAGGGCAACATCATAGCCAGGATGCTCTATCAAGTTCCAAGATCCGAATTATGGCTGCAATCATTGACAGAGTTCAAGGTGATTGGCAAGGATTTTTCTTGGAAAGGTTATTAAATGAGAAAGACAAAGTTTTGTTCGATGAGGATACTATGGAATTTTCGATTAAATCGAAATTAGGGTTCGGAAACAAGTTGAGTTTCTTGTTGCCGCAGTTGGTTAAAAAGCCGTATTGGAGTAATCCCAAGAAATTCCATCATGGAAAATTCTTGATGAAGAAGGAGTCTGTTCGTTTTGAACAAGAGAATCCTTTGGAGCAACCCCAAGAGCCTGAAGCACAAGAATCTGGAGCTTCAATGTACCGATCTGATGATAATCAACCAGAGATTAGATCGAAGGCGAGGCATGATCTGAGCAGTATTAGACCAAGGAGAGGAAGGTCTGCTACAGCTGCCTCAGAGCCAACAGTCAGATTTGTGGAGACTGTGGTGCAATCGAGTTCTGAAGAGCAAGAGGTTAGTGTTCCTAGTCCTGTTGCTTTACATAAGAGAACTAAGAGGAGAAGTGCTAGGAGGAAGTTGGTTGATGTGTCTTCAACCCCTTCTAACTCTGAACCAAGCCCAGCTGAAACCCAAAACCCTCAACCTTCATGTTCTGGACAATCAGCTCACTACTTTCCTGTGTCTCAGAACACTCCCCATTCTTCCCCTCAGAACACTAATTTTGATCCTACTCCTATTTCAAGTCCTCAACATCAATCTTCACCACATCATTCCCCAACACAGGTTCATGATCACTCTACTGAACATGAATTTGAACCTTCTACTGTATCAATTGATATTTCATCATCCCCTGAACCTGAATTTATAGCTCCTAAACCTGCTGATTTAATGGATTATACTATCTGTGATAAAGAGGATAAAATCAGGATAGATTTGAGATTGGCTTTGTTGAAGCAATTTCCTGGATTGGATGAGAGCTCAGTTGAGTTTGAGAAACTCCTTAGGATAGGCACATGGGTGTATCTTAAGAGGAGTACTTTGAAAGAGAATTTGGCTATTATGGAAGGTATGGGAGGTGCTTCAATCTTTGATGATTGGGAAGCAGAGCAGATGCAAGCAGCTGGTGTTAACTCATTTCTTGAGCTAGTTACTCCAGAGTCTGTAGTTCACCTTGTTGAAAGGTTGACAGGAATTAAATATTCTGTTGAAAAGGATTTTATGGAAATTGATGAAGATGTTGACAATGCAACAGAAGTGTTTGAGAACACTGTTGTGATTGAAGAAACAGAAGCTTTGGAGAATCAAGACTTAAATGCTGAAGAGATGGAAAGCATTCCATTTTAGTCTACTGATCCTAGTATTCCTGAGGATGTGCAGGAACAAATCAGAACAGTTCCTGTTGAAAGGGTAACTGATAACTCAAGCTTTGAAATGTTGAAAAAGCAGAATGCAGAGCTTCAAGCAAAATTGGAAGATGCTGTGAAAATGTTTCATGAAGCTACTGACAGAATGAATAAAATGATTGCTGAAAATTCAATTGACAGAGTTATGGAGCATACAATGTCCAAGATTTATGATCTCCATAGACTTCAAGAGAAGAACTTATCTAAAGTGTTGCATGACAAGATGGTACAACACTTAACTCCCATGCAAGAGTGGCATGATGAAGCCAAAAAGGGGGAAGATAAGATAAGAAGAGTAATGGAGCAAACTCAGTTACAACAAGCTCAGTTGGTTGTGAGTCAAGATGAATTGAAAGAAGAGATTGCAAGTTTGAATGAGAAAATCAAACTCAGGAAGCAACAGAAACAACAAGCTGAAGAAGTTGTTGAGAAGAGGAAAACTGATGCTGCTGCTGGAAGTTCTAGTCAAAAAAAGAGGAAATTAGTCCTGTCTGATGAAGAAGAAGAAGAAGAAGAAGAAACTGGTAGGCGTACCAGATCCAGAAGCAAGTTGAGAATTGGTGCTTCAAGTGAAGAAGCAGAATTGAAAAAGAAGAAAGAAAAGGATGTCAAGTTCTTGAAAACAAGATTTGATAATCGAGTTACAGCTTTGAAGAAGAAATTGAATACTCAAAGGAAAGCTGAAGGAAAAGAATTTGATAAAAAATTTCAGGATGAGAACTTTGTGGATTTTATTGTTCTAACAGAAAATATGAAATATTGGAAGAATTTGAAAAAGAAGTGGCAGATTGCAAACTTCATTGTGAGGAAGTTTGGTGATCATTCGAGCAAGGAAGCTGAATTTGTTGATTTTAAAGAGTTCATGCTGAACATTGATCAAGATTTTTGGGAAGACATAGCACAAGTTGCTGCTCGTGCTGGAACAAAGATCTTGTGTCCTGAAGAACCAAATTGGGAACCTCCAAGACTGGAAAATGGAGAACCAGATTACAAGGATATTAACAACATAATTGCTGAAATTATCAAAGAAGAAGGAATCACTGATCATCAACATATGATGGATATCAAAGCAAGGATGTATGTTGCATTCAGAATCTGAGGATACAGAATGAAGATGAAGGACCAAGCTCACTAGATAACATTTCTATCCTTAATCTTTATTTCTATATTTTGTTTATTTCATATTCTCTATTAGTATGTGTAATATGTGCATTATCTGATCTGATTGTGAATATGATATGAATTTCTGAATTGATGAAATGTTGTGATAGACTACATACTTAACTACTGATTTATTAACATTTAAGTAGTTTTGGCTTCATCAAAAAAGGGGAAATTGTTGGGATATGAATCCTTGAAACAATGTTCTAGATGATGAAAGTATGTTTTGATGGCCAAAAGCAGCTTAAAGTTAGTAATATATGTGGTTCTAAGTCATCTTAACTAAGTCATCTGATGAGAAACTTAAATTGAGATTACTGATCTTAATGATATCTGAAATAAGTTTACTGATCTTATTTAGTAATAGTAGGAATAAAATTACTGATCTTAACTGAGTCATTTGAAATAAGATTACTGATCTGAGTATGGAAAATGAGAATAATTTTAGTGATCTTATATGAGATATTTGAATCTGAGTTACTGATCTTATATGCTTACTGATCTTATATGTAAGTTACTGATCTTAGGTGTTTACTGATCTTATTGTTTACTGATCTGATATATGAACTGTTAGGAACTAAGCTGATGTTTTGTATTGTATAGACAACTTATAGTATAGGACTTAGATATACTCATCTGTATATAGTTCAGTTGATGTATAGACAGGTTTTATATATGTAAGTTTGTATTTTATTGTATTCAACATTGTAAAGTTCAGAACAGTAGATTAGAACTAGATTAGAAGAAGATCAGAAGACTAATGAAGACTCAGAGGACTACTTCAGAATAAGAAGACTTCAAAGAAGAGTTGAAGAGAAGCTTAGAAGAAATCTGGAGAAGTTTTGAACAGTTTTTGTTTACTGTGCTGACTGGCTCAGAACAGTAAAAATCCGAAGAGTAAAAATCAGAACAGTAAGTTACTGTGCTGGTTTGGTGAAATTGAAGAATAAGTTTGGAAAACTTATTTAAAGAGTAACTGAAGATATATTGAAGATATGCTGACTTGGAAGTTGAAGGAAGTTACAAAGTCGGTTACAAGAAGAAGTTACAACAAAAACAGTTTTAGAGTTAGTTCACAAACTGCTAACTGTCATACTAAGTTCTATAAATATTGTATGATCTCCTACTGCTAAGACTACTGATCTTAAAGCATTCACAAGCAATTTAAGTCTACAGAGCACAAGAAGAACTCACAGAGTTGAATGAGATTAAAGAAGAGAAGCCACATAATTGAAGAGAAGAATCAAAGGCTATTCAAAGAGAAGTTTTACTTTTCAAGTTTTAAGTTTGTATTTTGTAAAACAAGTGTGCTAGTTACTTGGAGAATTACTAGTAGATCGAAGATATACCTGGAGGTATAATCGATAAGATCAAAGTCTTAATCTTGGGACTTTAAGCCACAAGAAACTCAAGAAGGAAGAGTTAATAAAACTTCACAACTGGAGTTGTGAGAGTGGATGTAGACATTTGTCGAACCACTATAAAATTCTGTGTTCTTTACATTTTCTGTTTGGTATTTGTTTGAATTGTTTAACTAAGAACATTAAGATTTACAAAGATAAAGATCTAAAGAAAAGTTGAGTATAAACTAGTAAGGCCCATATAGTTTTGAAAAGTACTGATCTGAGCTGAGTAAGCACAGTACAGTACATAAGAAGACTAAATTCCGCATTGCATATTCTGATATTTTGAAAGATTTTTAAAAGTCTATTCACCCCTCCCCTCTAGACTTTTACTAGCTTAATCAATCTTAACTCAACTTTGGGACCAACAGTTCCGTAGGAGAAAGTTAGAAAGATTGAGAAATAGAACCATCTGATTTAATTCGTTCTCAATAGCCATGAAATGATCATCTTAGAGTGATCCTTTTGTCGACGGATGCTCCTATTACGTAACAATTAAAATACCATATATATGAACATCTCTGTAATGATTAACACTAGAATAAAAGGAATTAAGATTTTATAAAATTAATGTTAGATAACATTGTCTAATAATTAACAACATCATTCATCTTCATCATAATAATTCAGTGTTTTGAAATGGACGTGGACCCCAACTCTCTTCCCCGTGATAAATCCAATTATAATAATTCAGTGTAAAACCATTTCGATATAAATGAGATTTCACTTCATTAAGATCTCTATAAGTTTGATTTCGACATCTAGCTTTCGAACAAGGACGCCTAATTTTTCCTTCCCAAATCGAATTCAGATTACTAGTGACAGCTTCAATAAATCCATTTACTCCACTAATAAATCCGGGGTTTATAATCCCATTCACTAATCTTAGACTATACATCCAACTACGACTTGAATAATTCATGTCAATCGACGTCTACAACACATAAACAACCAACGTCTCATTCCTCCAACTCTATTAAAATTAATTAATATAATTCCAAATATATTCTAATAATTATTCTAACACCCTAATTAACAAATAAATTCATATAACATAATTAAAACATACATATATATACATAACACAATATAATTCTAACACCCTAATTAACAAATAAATTCATATAACTTAATTAAAACATACATATAAATACATAACACAATATAATTAACAATTAAATTCTAACAATTAACACATGCATGCATAAAAATTAACATTTAATTTCAAACAATTCTAAAAATAAAATTATATATATATTTTCAACAATTTTATATATACATACAACATATATGCATATATATACATATATATACTAAAATTATATATATACATATAACTTCAAATTTAACCAATGAAAACAAAAAAAATTACCGTAGAAATGCTCCCGTCGAAGTGTAGAACACAAATGGCCAAGAACTGAGTTCGATCTGCAAACGAACGTGGATGTTGAGTTTGGAGGTGTAAAATAATTTGAATGGAGGAGGGGTGTGCGCCGCAGCTTCTGTAATTCTGGAAGAAAGGGGTGGGTTTTAATTCAATTAGGGTGACGGTAAAGGCGACAGGCCCACTGCCGTTGCCTTTTAGCGAGTGTAGCACACGCCCTTGCCTTTGTCGTTGCCTTTTCGCAACGGGGCCCACTCCCGTTGCCTTATCCGTTGCCAAAAGGCAAGGGCACTCACCCCCGTCGCCTTTTTTCTATCCGTTGCCAAATCCGTTGCCAATTGACAACGGTACACTGCCCTTGCTAAAAGTCGTTGCCTTTTGGCCAATATTTTGTAGTGTGTGGGGAAGAGGAAAAAATAATATGTATTTTTCAAATAAAAAAGTATTACACTAAAGTTGAGAAATAATTTTTTTCTTTGCCTGGTATAATCTTACACCTTTTTAGTTGGTTGTATAACATAAACTATAAGGATAATTAAAAGAGAAAATGACACGTTTAATTGGTCTCATCAACCACTCACCCTCATAAATTTGGTCCCATGAATTTTGTACCCCAATTGAATGTCATGGGACCAAATTCATGAGGGTGTGTGGTTGGTGGGACCAAAAGTGCCATTTTCTCATAATTAAAATGTTAAATTTATTTTATAGTGAACTGTACACATTTGGAGAGTATTCTTATTTTTTCACATAACGTCCCATTTTAGTTAAAATTTTAATTTACATCCTATAACTTATTTAATTGCTCAATTTACGTCTCATTTACATCGAAGTGATAAAAAAAAATGTCGTTTCTATCACATGCATGTCACGTGATTATTAAATTGGGGGAATTCCGGCGGAGTTTTACAACTCCTGTAAAAATTGAACGTAAATTAAACAATGGGAAAATTGCACTTTTGGTCCCCTAAGAATGAGGTCAAATAACTTTTGGTCCTTTTATATACACTTTTAGTCCTGTAAGAATTTTCCGTTAGTTTTAACGGCTGAGAATTTGCGTGATTTTCACTCTTAGTCCTGCGTGAATGAGGCCAAAAATAATAATAATAATATGATATTAAAAAGTTAAAACAAAAACCATCAAAAATAAAATAAATCTAAATAAAATCTTGAAAAATAATAAATTTTTGGTAATATCACTAAAATTAAATCTTAAACTAATTTACTCTTTATGGGGTTATAAATTAATTTAAGTTTTTACATTATGGGGTTATAAATTAATTTGTTTTTTGTATTTTTAAATTATTTATTGATCACGGTGTTATAAATAATTTGATTTTTTGAACTTACTTTTGAATTTTTATTTTTGTATATATTTTAGTTTTGATACAATAAAAATCTTCAAAAGTTATTTAAATTTCAGAATTTACACTGCATTATTTTTCAGTAATTTTTAATTATATTCAGATTTTTTTTGGGTTAAAAAAGAATATATTCGGATTCTATAAAAAAAAAATTCAGATTATATAAATGAGTGAAATTTCAGAGAAAATTTCATTTTATGTCCTGTAACTTAAGCCTAATCCAGAATATATCCTTTATGTTTTTACTTTTTTGATTTCCGTCCTTTTTGGTCCAATTTATGTCCTTTCCGTCGGAAAATTTTAAAACTCACCGGAATGTGAGGAATAAATTGGGATTCCGGCCAAATAGTCCAATTTACGTCCTTTAAGTTTGAAAATTAAAATTTAATAATTAAAATTTTCTAAAAATCCCATTAAAGATTTAAAAATTCTAAAATATCATTAAAAATCCCAAAATCTCCTTAAAATTAAAAAATATAAAATGTGTAAATAAAATTCAAAATATATCAATAAAATTTCGAAAAATAACATTACAAATTATAAAATGTGTAAAACAAAAATAAAAAATTCTAAAATTTTTAAAATACAAAAAATAAAAATTTTACAATTCAAAGAATGAAAAATGTGTAATTTAAAAATTAAGAAATTCAAAATCTCATTTAAATTTCTAAAAATTAAAAAAATCTCATTAATTTATTAAAAATGTGTAGATGAAAAATTACTAATTCTAAAAATGTAATAAGAATAATAAAAATTATTAACATTTCATTAAATAAAGTTTTGCTCGAACTCTTAATAATTTTGGGTCTCACGAGATTTTCCAACTCACCGTCGAGGTTGAGTGGAAGTTCCACACCTTGATCGATTTTGGAACCGTCCCAAATTCATTTTCACGATATTTTTAAAATTATGGATTTTTTTATTTTAAACATTTTTAAAATTTTAATTTATAGATTTTTTTTATTTTTATGAGCTTTTAGAAAAAAAAATTAAATTTACACATTTTCAGATTTTTTGAATGGTAGAAATTATAGATTTTTTTATTTTTATGAGTTTTTAGAAGAAAAAAAAAATTAAATTTACACATTTTTAGATTTTTTGAATGGTAGAATTTATAATTTTTTTAGATTTTTTATATTTATTTTACACCATTTATAAGTTTTTAATGAGATTTTTTAATTTTTAATGATATTTTCAGAATTTTTTAATTTTTAATTTATAATTTTCAAACATAAAGGATGTAAATTGGACTATTTGACCGGATTTCCAATTTTCCGGTGGAAAGGACGTAAATTGGACCTAAAAGGATGTAAATTGGATACCCTAGGATGTAAATTTAAAATGTGAAAACTTAAAGGATATATTGTGGATTAGGCCTAAATTAAAGGACGTAAAATGAAATTTTCTCGAAATTTCATAAGTAAAATAATTAATATTCTAAATTCTATTGATTTTAATTTTAAATTTTAAGTATATATAATTCATTATTAGTTTTAAAAATATTTTTTGTATTTTTTTAATTACAATTACTTTTTTTTAAATATATTTTTGTCAACTAACGATTTTCATCCAAAACTAAACATATATGACCAAATCTGAATAAACAAGACCATTTTGAAACCTTGGGACCAAAAGTGATTTTGAAAAATTCCTACGGAACTAAAAATGCAATTTTTTCATTAATCAATTGAAGAAGTTATGAGACGTAAATTAAAATTTTAACAAATTTGGATGTTTTTTAAAAAAGGTGAAAGTTACGAGACGTAAATAGTTTTTTTTCCCTTCTAAATCAATTATATATATATATATTTCTACCTTTCAAGAAATTACTAGCTAGCTATCAGGTTAAATTAAACACAACTATTCTAGAGACATATAATTAATGAGAACATATTATGTGCATCTTATACATAAATAACATTGTTAATATTGATGTTCTTTTGGGAACCCAACAAGTGGCGTCGTCTGTGGAAAAACGAATCCACAACCATTGTCCTGGAAAATATGATGTGGAGGAGTCTCTTGTGTCAAACGATAAAAAGACAGTGAACGACTGACCCTTGGTAAAACGACGAGGTCTCGGTGGACAAGGCGTCACGATCGAGACAAAGTGGGTTGTTTAGTATCTCATTTGGTATATATGAATTCTTTTTGGAGAATTAAACCAAAAAATAAATTCGTGAGGTTTCGCTAGCTACAAAGGACAGTATCCTTAATTCCTAACAATTTTAATATATAGTTCTATATTTTAGTTAGTTACACCAACCAAAATAATTGAAACAGTTGATCTCAATTCAACCTTTAATAACCTTTTGAATAGATTTGCATTCTTAGATAACGTACACCAAGATTCAAAGAGAAGAGTACTCCTTCCAAAAACAGTACTTAATATGTCAGCGTAATGTATCCATCTATTATGGTACGTAGAAATCCAATAAGAAACGTACACTTACTAATGGATTTAGAGGCGGCAGCATCGATACAAGCCCACTGCACTTGCGATGCATCCGAGAGCAAAGGGCAACACCAATCAGTTTCCACGTCCGGCGGCCTCTCCATGTTTTCCCCAAGCAATTCCGTTGCCAATGTGTCGACCTGCGCGCCTGGCGTTTTTCAGACCCGGCCTTTCACGTGTATGACCTCAAGTTTTGCCAAAGACCTGAACCTCGTGTACATGCTCTATATCGTTCTTGATAAAAATAACCCCTCCTGGTTCGTGACCCCTAGCTATAAACTGCATGTGTTTTAGAAATTAGTTATTGATATGACACGTAACAATAAATATATATTAATCGATCGACCTCACCATTCCATAGTAACTTTCCAATTTGATGAGACACATAAGCACCGATATATACTTGCATACTCTATTTGCTTAACTGACACTACAAAAATACGCAGTTTTGCCGACATAATTATACCGACGGATCCCGTTCCGTCGGTTATACCGACGGATTACCGACGCTGCCGACATAATTCATTTTCCGTCGGCTATACCGACGGAATTCCGACGGATATGCCGACGGACACACAAAACTCTCTACACGGTGTCGTTTTTGGGTCATATGCCGACGAATTTTTCAGACGGTATTGTAAATTAGGGTTACCGACGGATATTTTCCGTCGGTAACCGCGCCATATAATTGGGCCCCCACGTGAACCACTAAAAGGGCGCGTGATAATTTAATATGTGTTTACCGACAGAACAAATCCATCAGTAACCGACCCGCCAATTGATTCACGCGTAGAATTAAATATTTGACATTACCGACGGAAATTTCCGTAGGTAAAGGCGTATTTTTTTTATATAATCTGCAAACAAATTACTCTTTCGAAAGAAAGAAAAAAATTTCCACTTTCGTCTTCGTCTCGTAAATTCGATCGCGAAGAGGTCCTGGCGAGGTGATTTTTGATCGTGTGTTTTGAGCATCTCCCTCTCGATTAAAAAATCTATACGACACGCTTTCTTAATTTGATAATAATTAATTTTTAAGTTATATTGTAATGCCCATTATGAATTAAATTGCATGTGTTAATTTAATTTGTTATATAGATTAATATGAAATTGTATGTAGTTGATTTATGTAGTTGATGTATCTAATTAATTAGTTGATATTGTACGTGGATAATTGCCTATAGTTGATGTATATAGTTATTTATAATAAATTGATGTGATTTGTTAAGATATTGTTTTTCATTTTTGTTAATTGTATATATATAAATTGTTTAATTTCAAGTTTATTAGTGTACGTTGTTGCAGTGGAGTTAATTACATAATTAAATTATGATATTGTTAATTAGCTATGTTATTGTTGATTTACTAATTGTTGATTTACTAATTATGAAATTATTGATTAAATTAGGGTTTTTTTTAATTATATTAGGAAATTGTTATTTTAAAGTTAGAAAATTATTACTAGATTTATTAGGTTATAGATTGTTAATTAAAATAGAAAATTGTTAATTAAAATAGGAAATTATTGATTAAATTAGTTATTGTTGAATAAAATAGGAAATTATTTATTAAAATAGGTTATTATTGATTAAATTAGGTATTGTTGATTAAATAGGAAATTATTTATTAAAATATGTTATTATTGATTAAAATAGGTTATTATTGATTAAATTAGGTATTTTTAATTCAATAAATTAGGGTTTAGGGATTAAATTTTAATTAATTAGATTATTGTTTTTTATTAAATTAAGAAATTAATTATTAATTAATTAGTATTATATATATTTATTAATTTGAATGTTTAAATTAAATAGATGAGTCAAGGTGGTGCTGGTGGTTCGGGATCTCGCGGGGCCTCCGGGTCACGTAGCCGGTCGAGGAAGAGTCGAGCCGCACTTAGACCCGAGGCGCCGCCTATACTGCGTCGGGCACCATTGTTGTCGCCGCCGCCATCCATTCCACAACATTTGCCGCCACCCATTCCACAGCCGTCGTCTCAATCGTCTGCACATGTAGATGGCCGGGAGCATCCTGCTGTTCCTGCTCGGGATGGCCGGGAGCCCGTTTGGGTTCTCAGAGGAGTGTAAGTAATTAAATACTTTTATTGTTTAATAATTAATAAATTTGCATTTCTTTTAATTTATAATGTGTTTTGTTTGTTAATTAATGTCACAGATTGTTACCTGGTAACGAGGTCTCCAGGGCATACACGATTGCTTTTTCCACTTTACCGATCAGTGCGGGTGCAATTACCTGGAAGAAGGTGTTGGGAATAAAATGAGAAGTTTTGATTAAGATACCAAAACCCCTTAAGACATGCCAAATGAATAAGTCAGATTAGAATGAACATGTTCTAGGAATGTCAGAACATGTAGCTTAAGGCTAGTTGAGAAGTTGGAATGTTAGGCAGCTCTTAGTATGTTAGATGCACAAGTTGAGGGGGAACACATGCCTAGAAGATCACAAGAATCAAGTCCCCTCAAGGCTCAGAATCAAATTGACCTTAAGTCTGTTGATGGACAACTATGCTGATCAAGTTAGCTCAGTCATAAAACAACCTATCTGAAGCTCACATGAACTAAATGCATCTTCAAGATCAAGGCTACTGAAGCAGACATCTAAGTTCAGAAGGTTTGTCCAGCAAGAGTGTCTCAGCACATTTGATCCAGAACAGTTTGAAGAACAAACCCAACTGTGCTGATAAGGTCAAGGCTACTGATCTAAGCCATAAATGATCAATGTTCATCAAGAGATACACATGTAAAGAGACAAGAGCCAAGTCATCTGAAAAGCTAAAGCCAACATTGCCGATAAGCAAACTCTGCTGATTCTGATAAGCAGAATTGTCAAAGTGATAAGGAATGTTGTCCTTATCATAGGACCAATCATCAGAAGTGATGTCCATGTTTGATCAAGTGAATCTTGGAGTCAGACATTGGGGAGAGAGCTTCAAAGTCAAGACAAAGAGCTCACATCCGTTTATTTCCCAAATTAAGGACATGTCACTTTCAACAAACTGTCTTCCAGTTGCAGAGTTCAAGGAAGACATTTATAGACAATTGAGGCTGTCTTTCCAACTGGCAAATCCTCAATTTTGTCTATAAATACAGAAGTCTGAAGACCATTTGAAGGCATCCAACTAGTATCAACCAGTGTTTTTAAAACCGGACCGGACCGCCCGGTTCAACCGTGAACCGGTCACGACTCCGGTCCAGAAGAGGGCTCAAAGCCGTTTTCACGGTCAGACCGGATGGAACCGGCCCAAAACTGGGACGGTTTTTTTTTTTTTTGTTTGTTTGTTTAATATCTGAACTTTTTTTTTAAAATTGAACTAAGATGCACATCCCGATTTTATATTATTTTGCTCTAATGTTTCTTTTACTTATTTTCGATGTGGGACAAAATCCCAAATGTTTGTGGGTTTATTACTAACTCTCCCACTTTTATATTGTTTTGCTCTAATGTTTCTTTTAGAGCTTTTCGATGTGGGACAAAATCCCATATGTTTGTGGGTTTGTTACTAACACTCCCACTTTTATATTGTTTTGCTCTAATGTTTCTTTTAGAGCTTTTCGATGTGGGACAAAATCCCATATACTTTTGGGTTTATTACTAACACTCCCACTTTTATATTGTTTTGAAATGTTTCTTTTTCTCCTATACGCTGTGGGACAAAATCCAATCCAATATGTTTATGGTTTTGGTATATAAATCTTATATGTTTGTTACTAACACATATAGTTTTATATTGCTTTACTCTAAGAGTTTCTCTAAGTGTTATATTATTATTTTTTCTTATTTCTTTCACTCTTTATCGATGTGGGATCGTAAATCTCATATTTTAATTTGAGACTTATGAAATAATATGAATTATGGAGAATGAATGATAAGATATTTTAATTTAATATTTGTTATTTTATGACTTTAGTGTGTTTATTTTAATATATTTTTTATAAGATGTTTTTTTTAATGTAACATAGAGAATATTAAAAAAATGTATATAAATATTATTTTACCGGTTGAACCGGCGGTCCAACCGGTTGGACCGTGAACCGTTGCCTAATCCGGTTTGATCACCGCTCCGGTTATGAAAACAGTAGTATCAACAATTCTGAAGCTACAAAGCTCACAAGCCCTTCAAAGCTCTCAAAAGACATTCTTAGTCTTCAAACACTTCATTCTAAGCTGAACCTCATTGTATATCCATACAAGCTTAGAGAGATATCCTATCCTTTTACACTGAGCTCATTGTAAAGGATATCTCAACTTAGTTGGAACCAACATCAACCCTTATACCTTTCCAAAAGAGAGATAGAAGGTTGTTGTAGTAGAAGTGTTAGGAATTGATCGTTGAGAGAAGAACAGTTCAATTCTGAGTTCAAAAGAGGGTACTAGGACTCTGATATCCTAGGGATCAAGGCACTAAGGAGTGGTGTGGTTGATCAAGTGCACCTTGGCACTATAAAACAAGTAATTCCAAGAGATAAGGAATTATCCTTAAATCAGGAAAAGTGGATGTAGGAGCTTGAGTCTCCGAACCACTATAACTCTTGTGTTGATTTACTTTCAAGTACTTTCATTCAAAAAACACATACATACACAACACAAAAAGGAACCTTTCAAAAACATATACCTAAGACTGTGATTAAACTGATTTGGACAAGTTCACTGAAGCTGTATAATTGTTAAGGTGATTTCAGAACTTAAAAAGGAGTTTAAACCAAAGGGCCAACCACTAATTCCGCACATATAACTCCCTTAGATAGTTATTCAACTAAGTACTCAATAGTACTTAGCAGTTTGATTATCTTTAAAGAGTTATTCATCTCAGAAGAGTTGTCCAGGACAACCTTGCTGAAGTCTGTTTTGGTTAAAGTTTTAAAAAGATTTGCATACAAGTGTATTCCCCCCCATACACTTGTTATATACTCCTTTCAGGACCAATAAGTGGTATCAGAGTAAGGGTTCAAAGACCACTGCTTCTGAAAATCCATTTTTTTATTTTCAAAGACATATTTTTAGTGTGGTCACTGAACTGATCTTTTCTGAAATCTTATCATATCTGTATCTAACCCCTTTGTTTGAGATATGGCCAACAACAATTCTGTTCCACATGATGCTGTTCAAGGCATCAACAATATGGCCCCTGATCCAGTCAACCATATATCTCATCACAAGCTGCCCATGTTCTCAATTGAGAACTATGACTTCTGGAAAATCTGAATGAGAGCTCATCTTGCATGCCTCCACACTGATATGCTGAGAGTGATTACAAGAGGACCCTTTGTATTCACTCAAATTAATCCCAAAATGACTGAAGCTCAAAGAGATGACATAAGGGAGGAAATCCCCAAGGATGAAGATGATCTCACCACTGAAGAGAAAAGGAGAGATAATCTAAATTATCTAGCCATGAACACTCTCTACCAAACAATTCCAGATGCAGTAATGGGGAGAGTTTACCACTGCACAACAACCAAAGAAATTTGGGATACTCTTGCTAAAATGTGTGAGGGTACAGACAAAATCAAAGAGAACAAGCTCCAAGTTGCTGTGTAAAAGTTTGAACAATTTACAGTGGAGCCTGAGGAGTCCATTGACAAGTTTGCAGGTAGATTCACAAATATAATGAATGAAATCAACTCATTGGGTAAGGTGTACTCCAGGAGAGAAGTTGCACTAAAAATTCTAAGGAGTCTCACTCAAAAGTGGGATGTATATTCTGTGATGATGCAGAATACAAAAGATCTCTCCACCATGCCCATGCAACAAATCTTCTCAGAACTCAAAGCTTATGAGTTTGACCTCAACAGAAGAAAGCCTGCTGAGGAATCTTCCTTACCAACCAAAGGAGTGGCCTTTAAAGCCAAAGCTGCTGAACCTGAAATTCAGCCCACTCCAAGATCATCACAGTCAGTCTCCAAGGCTGAAATGAAGGAAGAAATGGCCCTCATGGCAAGGAGGTTTGACAAACTCAATTCAAGGTTTGGTAGATACAAGAAATTCTACCAAGACAACAAAGTCAGGAGAAGGTACAACTCTCCTTAAGCCCAGGCTGAGGACAAAAGGCCTGAAGAAAGAAGATCAGAGGACAAGTACTCTGATAGAAGAAAGTCCAACAGAGCTGCACCTTCATTATCTAGAAGGAGAGATGATCCAAAGAAGGATGATGATGAAGACCTGTGCTATAATTGCAAAAAGAAATGGCATTTCCAGTATGACTGCCCTGAACTCAGCTCAAAAGAGAGAAATGAGAGGCAAGCTAAAAGAGACAAGAAGTTCACCAACAGAAAGGCCATGATGGCTGGTGACGAGTCTGAACCTGCTGAAAGCTTTAACTCTTCTTATGATGGACTGTTCTCAAACAGTGATGATGATGATGTATGCAACATGGCATTAGAAGATGATGAGGTGTCCTCTACCTCTAGCTCACCATCATTTCTATCACAAAACACTAGTGAGGTCAACCTGAAACTTTCTTTTGGAAAGTTGATGGAAGATTTCATGATAACTGTGTGAGAGAAAATGAAAGGTTTTCAATTGAACTTGCAAAACCTTCTGAATCTGCAATTGATGTCAAGTCAACTGAGTTGTATCAACAAGTCTTGAGAGAACTTGAGGAAGCTTCTCTCAGGATAGTTGACCAACAAAAGCAGATTGATAATCAACTGCTTACTCATAAGAGAAAAGACTTTGAACTTAAAATTCTTCAAGCCAAGTTTGAAAATCTCTCACATGAATATGATATTCTTAAATCAAGTGAAGAGAGCCTAAAAATTAAGATGTCTGCTATGAATAAATCCTCTAGAGCAATAGAGGAAATTCAGAGCTTCCAAAGACCTATGGCTCAAAAGAGTGGATTGGGATTTAATCCATTCGAATCTTCACCTTGTCTTAGTGTTGCTTCAACAAGTAACACTAAGAGAATCTTTGTAAGATCAGTGGCACAACAAGCTGAAAATGAATCAATTCAGCCAATGAATAAAGGAAAGGGCAAAATGCATGAGATGCCCACTCGAGTGCTTCAAGGAACTAGGCCCATACCTAAGGAAATGACCAAAGTCCCATAATACAAGAGGAATGTTGTTCAGCAGAGTAGACCCAGTGGTAGGGCAACTCATCTGAACAATATTCAGAGAGGTTGTCCAAGGTATGTTGGTCCCAAGTTGAGTTAATAATATTGAGTAAGCTAGTGAAAATGTCTAGAGGGGAGGGGTGAATAGACTTTTCAAAAATCTTTCAATATATCAGAATACGTAATGCAGAATTAATCAAAGTAACAATGAGCCCAATTAAGTTTATACTCAACTTATTGTCATAATTCGAACTTCTGATTGAACACTCTACTAGTCTTGTTTAGATATACAATTAATCAATTAAGCAATTAAACAAACAGTAAAGTAAATCAACACACAACAATTTTATAGTGGTTCGACAACTTGTCTACGTCCACTCTCACAACTCCAGTCGTGAAATTTATTAACTCTTCCAATCGAGTAGTCTTGTGATTTTAAGTCCCAAGATATAAGACTTCGATCTTATCGATAACACTTCCAAAGTGCTTCTTCGATCTAACAACTAACTAAATACAAGTAACTAGCGACTTGAAACAAAAATGTAAAAGTAAAACTTCTCTAAGTCCAGTAGTAGCCTTCTTCAATTTCTTCACTTGTCTTCTGGCTTGAACTTTCTGAACTTCAACTCTGAGAGTGTTTTTGCTTTGAATATCTCTTTGAACGCTTTAATTCTCTTTGTAACAGTAGTCTTCAAATGTAGAATACCATGGGGTATTTATAAGTTTTAACTTCAAGAACTTTCTGTTATGTAACTAACTTATCTTGAAAATTAACTTCTAACTTCTTCATTTTATCCTTCCACACGTTTCTTCAGTTAATTAGTTATTCCTTAACTAACTCTTCAATCCTTATCTTCAATACGCGTTTCTGTAACTAACTTCTGTCTTCTTGTCTTGTCTTGTTGCGCACCTGTCTTGTCTCCAACTTGACTTGTCTTGCGCAGATCTTCAACAGTAGACTTCATCATAGAACTAATCTAGTCCTATCATCTAAACTTAACAAAACTATTACATTACTTTAAACTTTATAATATAGCTTAGTCACCTTAAGAACTATACAATGAATAAGAACGAAATATGAGCTTCTATACAACTTGAATAGCTCAGTATAACATCTAACAATTATACAAAATATATTCATACTGTAAATACTTATTTATTAAACAATTATTCTTTCCTTTCAAAACAATACTTGACTTATAAACTAGTACTTGTCTTGTGAACTATACTTATCTGTACAAGATGACTTCTCTTAACTAGACTAGATCAGTCAACACTTAGAAAAATAATCAAGTCTTCTTTTGGCTTATCAAAACTTCATCATTATCTTTTATCATCAATTAGGACTTGTCTTAGGATTCATATCCCAACAATTTCCCCCTTTTTGATGAAGCCAAAACTACTTGAATCTTTTCATAATAGTAGACTAGTTAAGTAGTTATCTTGTCTTTAATATCAAATAGTACTTATCTTTCATTCATTCAAATAAGAACAGTAGATTACACATACTAAATCAAAAAACAAACACTAAGTATCAGAGCAAAAAAAACTTAATCTGAAAGAGTACCTCCTTCTGGATTTGGAACACAAAATGCATCTAGGAGTCTCTTGTGTATCACTCTGATATGGTCTTCAGTTTCTATCTTCTCCTTGTCTAGTAGCTCCTCTTCAAACTTCTTAATCTGATTAAAGTCGATCCTCTTTCCTGAACTCAGCATCGGAGTAGTCCATTTTGGAAAGATAGGGACTAGAATGTTGAAATTCACAGCATCAGCTATCCTCATAATCAGATTCCATAACTTCAGGTCTTGAGCTTCCATGAACTTGTCAAAGATAGAATAAAGTTATTCAGAGCTTTCTGAATCTCCATACTTACGAACTATCCAGTGATCTAACTCCCATTGCAACTTGACTTTGAACCAATCTTCACGGTGTTCATTGTCAACGAAGTTGTCAATGAATGCATCTTCAACTAGATCTGGATTTGACTTCAACTTTTGCAATCTTCTAATATGTTTTCCAATTTTCTCCTTACTAGCATAGTGAGATTCATCATCAGTCTTCTCAACTAGCTTTTGCTTCTTTACGATTGCAGTTGTTTCTTCTTCCGGTTCTTCAATCACCAGCTTTCTTTTAACTTGAATTGACTGAACCTCTTCTTTAGGTAAAGCAATACCTTTGCCCTTTGCTTGTCTCTTCTGCTCTTCTGCTTCTAGATCAGCTTTCTTTACTAGCCTTCCTCTCTTGGGCCTTCTTAACTCTTCTATAGCAGTAGCAGCAGCTTTCATCTCTGGTTCAGCACTTGACTTTTCTTCAACTCTACTTGTCTCTTCCCCCTTTTTGGCTTCATCAGTCGCCTTGAGAGTGAAAAGAGAAGTAAAGCGAGTCATTTCTTCTTTTACAGCTTCTTTCATTGCTTCAGCAGCTAACTCGATCTGTTTCTGATGCGTCTTCTCGTGACTCAGCTTGTCAAGACGATCAGTAACCAACTCCAACTTCTTCGAATTAATTACCAATTCGTCCTTGAAATGAGTAGCTGTCTGTCTGAGTAGCCTATTCTGATCTGTTAACTTATTAAGAATAGCTCGAGAACGCACCAACTGGTCTTGTGCTTCTCTTCTTTGTTCATCAGCAATTTCAATCTTTACTCTGTAGAGTCTCTCCATCTTACTCGACTCTTCAGCTAAAGATCTAGCGAAAGAAATAGATCTCTTCTCCGAGAAATTAACTTGCCTTTTCAAGAATTCTTCTATCTGAGCATACATCTCTTCTCTAAAAGACGAGTCCATCTTGTTGACTTCACCAACTATTAACTCTCTTGAGTTGTCAACACGTGACTGCTTTTGTTCAACTAACACATCCTTTAGCTTCAAGTTTAAAAACTCATATATGGCAGTTTGAACAACACTTTTCAGCTCCGTCGTCAGCTCATCTAGAAAACCTTCAGGAAAAACTTGAGTAGAAGACTGGGTTCCAAGAGATTTATCATCATCCTTGATATTGATCTCATCTTCATCAAGTATAAATGCCTCAACGAACTTATCATCTTCCTGAGCGAATAAGATCGAGTTGTCTTCTTCTTCAGCACTTTCAGCAGCCTCTTCAAGATGATCAGTCTGAACAGCAACATCAATTAACTCTGTTGTCAACTCTTCTTCCACTAGATCAGTCTGAATACCAACATCAATCTTGAATTCTGAACACAACACCTCATCTGGAATGTTGAGCATTCTCTTCACAAGAGCAGTGAGGGCATGAGCTGGAGACAATTCTGAATGATCTTGAACTCCACTGTTCTCTTTCTGCTCCATCTCCCAATCCATGAAATTGGAGATTCCTCCCATCCCTAAGATGACTTCAAACAGGTCGTCTGTTGGAGACTTCTTCAATGTAACCCACGTGCAAATCCTAAGAAGTTTTTCATACTGCTCTGTTGAAGTGTCTATCTCAATAGACGAGAGCTTCTTTTTCAGATTGTTGCTCACCTTAGCACGAATTATCTTCTACCTTAAGCACATGGATAATAAACAAGGGATTCGAATCTAGTTTCGGAAGGGGTCTAAGCAAGTGGGGTCCTTGTCTCAGTTGTTGCAGTGGCAACTAGTGGAGTTTCCGAAATAGATGGGTTGATAGGCTCAACATATTCTGTTGTGGTAGAGGGAATTTGGGTTGTGGTTTCTGTGGGCTTTGATGTGGCTAGATTTGGAGTGACAACTGTAGGAGTATCAGTTATGTCAAATATAGTAGTGTATTGGGTTATGTTGGCTCTCAGTGGTTGTACTGCCAACACCGAAGAAGATTTGGGAATAGGCTTGGCACGAGATCGGAGTGATCTTGCCTTGGTTTTAACAGGAAGAGATAGAGGAATTGACAAAGTTCGAGAAGAACTACCAACCTTCTCTTCAGTCGACTTGTCTGGTGAAGGACTCGACTCGACTTGCACCAGTCGATAAACATGCAATTCTTCCTCTTTTTCCTTAGACTCTTTGTCTGATTGAGTTGCATCAGAATCCTTTGCAGCTTCAAACATAGCTTCTTCCGGCACATACTGAACTAGCCTTCCACTAGTTCCAACTTCAAACACTTCATCAGATTGTTCAGCATCTGACTCATCTTCTGCAGAACTAGTCGAGGCAGCATCATACATAGCATCGTCAGGATTGATCTCGACTTGTCTGGGGGCAACAACTCTACCAGCCGCTTGCTTCGCAAGAGCCTCCTTTTTCAGATAATGCTTCAGTGGGTGAAATGGCTTGCCCTTACTCCAGCTCGTCTTGTTTGGAAGTAAGATCGGTAGCATAATGCTAAGTTTGTTTCCAAAACTTACTGCAGCAGACACGACCCAGTTGACTGTATTGGTGTCAACTTGCACGTTCTTCTTGAAATGCATCAATCTATCCAAGAAGAGTTTAGTCCAGTTCCCTTCAGTGATGCCATCATGAATTACGGCCATCACTCTTGCTTTTTAAAGTGTCACAGAGTCAAAACTCCCAGTGACTCCAAGCAGCATCTTTGAGGAAATATCCAACAAAGTTTTGAATTTGTCGAGCAATTGATTCTTCTTCACAGCTGGAATCTTTCCATCTCGATTGAACTTGAGTTTCTTTCCACAAAAGATACTCAGATACTTCAGCTCTTGACCTTCAGCATACCTTTCAATGTCAATTGACCCGGACGGCAGCTTCAATGCTTCAGTTACGATTTCTCGAGTAATTTCTACTCGCCTTCTTCCAACAAAGGCTTCAATGGAGTCGCCTTGTCTAGTGGCTATGGCATAAAATTCAAGAGCTTCCTCTTCTAGAACCACTTCTGGAAATGCTTCCAAATACGGTCTTAAACCACATCTCCAACACTTCATGAGGATCTCTTTGTTGTCGTCAGTGTGGTTTCCTTTGAAAAATACAGATCCTTCCACATGCACCTTACCCTATGTAATATACTTCCCTAAATCAAACCTTGCCTGTATGTTAGTGCGAGCATCGAATATAGAGACAATTGACATAATGAAGGAGTTATGAAAATCGAGCGGTTTTGAGAGTGTTGAATGCTTGAGAAGTTATGAAAATCGAGAGGTTATGAACTTGTGAGGTGTTGAAGAATGAACAGTTTAGGTTTTGTTAAACCTTGAGTTTTGAATCAATGGTTGAGATCGAAAGATTTGATCTAATGGACAGATATGAAAGTCCTTTGAAATTCAGTTTACGGAATCGAGAATATTACGCGATTTGATATTGTAAAATTTTGGAATCCGCCTTTCCTATTGGTTAAGACAGAGGAGTGTACTCATCTGACCTAGGATAGTAGTATTTGGCGCGAACTGGGTGTATACACCTCATTAAAATGGGAGTGTATAAATCCAATTCTAGGGTTTTCCAACTTTCACATTATCGAATTACTATAATACCCTTAATGCGAATTGATCAAACACTTAGAGTATTTGAATCATAAGAACACTTATCTTGTCTGTTCGAGTCTATCCAGAACAGACGAGTAGACTAATGCGCACCAGACGAGTTCCCCCTTCGATTGTGCTTGTCTATTCTGAATGTCGAACGCCTTTTCGTACCTGTCTTATCTTGTGCGACACATAAGATAAGATACATATAGTAGAGTAATATAATTAATTTGAATATCAGTCTAGTATAGTAATCAAGGTTTCGAATCAAGATGACTTTTAACAAACTTAAGAGTCAACATAAGGACATTTAAGAAATCACAGATTCCCCATTAAATGTTTATTCCCTTAGTATTACCCTCAGCTTTACCAGCTTCCTCATGGGGTTGTTTGGTCATCTTGTCTGACCTTGTATACCTGTCTGTTAAGCGAATAGACGAGTGCTCTACTTTTTGTGATAACTACTCTGTTGCTCCTTTCTTCTTAGAGATGTACCTGTCTTGTTAGTACATTGCTACATACTAGTAGGGTCTAGATCAATTAGTCCTAGACTAATGCATAATTCACGAATTCTAGCCTCAGGTAATGGTTTTGTAAAAATATCAGCTCTTTGAAAATCAGTGTGAATCTTTTACTTGAAGTCCAAGAAAATAAGTCATCTCTCCCATCATTGACATTTCAAACTTACTTTGCATGAGTGTTGAAAAACTTTCACTCAGCTTTTTGTTGGGTGATCCGAAAATAATATCATCCACGTAAATTTGCACAAGTAGGATGTCCTTACCTTCTTGTCTTCTGAACAAAGTTCTATCGACCTTGCCCTTAGTAAAACCATTCTCTAATAGAAATTGAGAAAGAGTATCGTACCATGCTCTGGGAGCTTGCTTTAATCCGTATAAGGCTTTCTTCAACTTGTACACTTGGTTGCCTTTCACTTCGAAACCTGGAGGTTGTTCAACATACACTTCTTCCACAAGAATACCGTTAAGAAATGCACTTTTAACATCCATTTGATATACGGTAAATTTCATATAAGCAGCATATGCAAGGAACAATCGAATGGCTTCTAGTCTAGCAACAGGTGCATAAGTTTCATCATAATCTATGCCTTCAGCTTGAGAATAGCCTTGAGCAACTAGTCTAGCCTTGTTTCGAACAACTACATCATTCTCATCTTTCTTATTCTTGAAAATCCATCGTGTGCCAACTACATTATGATGTTTAGGTCTATCGACAAGTTCCCAGACGTCGTTTCGAACAAACTGATTCAACTCGTCTTGCATAGCAATGATCCAATTACTATCAGCCAATGCCTAATTAATGGTTTTAGGCTCGATAGATGAGAGGAAACAACACCAGCAAAACAGAGATGGACTAGGTTGTTCTTGCAACTCAAAGAGTTGTCGTCTAGTCTTCACACCAACAGTAGAGTCACCAATGATATTTTCAGTATCATGAGCAGATTTCCATGTTTTTCGAGTCTTAACATGCATACTATCATCATCTAGATCAACTATAGCATCATGCATTTCAATATCATTTTCATCATAGGATTTAATAGGAGTAGACGAGTCGACTAGTTCAGGCATGTCAACTGGTCTAGTAGATTTACCTTGAGCACTTACCTTCTCCTTTTCATCAGACTCGAGAGCTTTCATGAACGGGTTATAGGCTTGAACAGATTCATAAACTTCTGATTCTTTGTCAGATTCGATTGATAGATCAGTTACCTTTTTACTGATCTGGTCGGCAGACGAGTCCTGTAGGGATTCATCGAAAACTACATGTGGTGTTTCTTCCACACATAAGGTAGAGTAGTTGAATACTCTGAATGCTTTGCTAGTCGAGGAGTATCCTAAGAATATCCCCTCGTCTACTTTAGCATCGAATGCATTCAACTTGCTTTTCCCATTGTTATGGATAAAACACTTACAGCCAAATATATGAAAATATGAAACTCTGGGTTTTCGACCTTTCCATACCTCATAGGGCGTCTTACCTAGTGCTTTATTAATAGCACTTCTGTTTTGGGAATAGCATGCAGTATTGATTGCTTCTGCCCAAAACTTCTGAGGAGTGTTATACTCTGTCAGCATGGTCCTGCAGGCCTCCTTAAGGGTTTTGTTCCTCCGTTCTGCTACTCCATTTTGTTGTGGTGTCCTTGCTGCACTAGTAAGGTGCTGGATGCCACGCTTAGAACAAAATTCTTTAATATAGCAGTTAATGAATTCAGTACCCTTGTCACTACGGATCTTGACAATGGACTGATTCTTCTCAACTTGTATCTTCTTCAACAGATCAGGTAGGAGTGTTTGTGTATCACTCTTCTTGTGTAAGAAGACTACCCAAGTGTGTACCTTCTACCGTTCAAAGTTGGAGGAGTAATTGGGCCATGTAAGTCCATGTGTAGAAGTTCAAGAACTCTACTTGTTGAGAGGGTTGTAATAGATTTAAAGGAACCCTTTACCTGTTTACCTTTCTGACATGCATCGCATACATGTGATTTGAAATAGATTTCATTGGGTAAACCTTCAACAAGGTAATCTCTTGCGATCTTATTAATCACCTTAAAGTTCATGTGACAAAGGCGTCTATGCCAAAGCCAACTGACCTCTTTGGGTGTCTTAGTAAGAAGATAAGTGTCCCGCGGACAGCTATTCCAATTCACGATATACACACTGCCTTGTCTTATGCCGACTAGCAGTATGGTATGAGTCATTTTGTCTATGATTTCGCACTTTTGACTTTTGAACTGCACTTTGTAACCTCGATCACAGAACTGTGAAACAGATAGTAGATTATATTTCAAACCTTCTACGTATGATACATCTTGCATCTCTACGTCGCCATTTCGGATGTAGCCAAAGCCTATTGTTATGGCTGTAGAACTATCATCGAATATAAACTTTGGTCCTTCTTGCTCATGGTAGCTTGATAGAAGTGCCTTGGTACCAGTCATGTGGTGCGAACAACCATTGTCTATGTACCAAGTTTCTCCTACTGAGCCACCCTTCTTGTATAGATCGAGTCGACCCTGAATTAGATGATATTCCATAATTTAGGTACCCTCCTTGTCTATTGGGGTCCTGGGGGGTTAGTCGAGTTCAATGGAATCCAAATATACATTGGAGTCCTGAACAAGTTTGATCTTCTAAGCTTTCGACCATATTTGTTGCAAAATAAGACCCTGTTGTCCTTGTCTGGCCTATCAGCAGTTCTTGGGTTTACTCGTCTGAGGTAGCCTTTTGACTTAACCTCTACTTGAGTAGGCACAGGCCTGTGATAGTCAGAGTAGGGCTTGTATGCATTGGGGCCATACGGTTTATAGACATGTTTAGGTCTTTTTTCTCCTTCGATATCATACGACTCAGGCGGAGGATATAAGACGGGTTGAATATGATATTTAGGAGCCATATTCCTAGGCCTAGACGAGTAGAGCTGAGACTGCCTTATGAAAGGAGGTCTAGGCTCTTTCCATCTAGTCTGTACTTGTCTAGTACTTGTATCCTCAGGATACCAGTCCTCGTATCTGACCTGATTAGGTCGTCCACGATTTCTAGTCCTTTGTTGACTCGTCTTAAACGGAGCAGCCTTGTTGTTAACATTCTTTTTACCACCTTTGGTAATCGGAGTGTTAGCACCAGTCTGCTTGAGTGCAGTGCCTTGGAATGTTGTTCCACTATCGTATTCCATTGGTCTTTTGCCTTTATCATGTGTCAATGAGCTTGAACCAACATTAATAGGGTTCTCAATGACTTGAGTAGGTGAGTCAAGTGATTCAGCACCCAACCCTGTCTTGTCATTTGGAGCCCTATACGTATCTGACAATTTTTGATTAGTCATTGAAGATTTAATCAAGTCAGTAAGTTTAAGGTCCAAATTTACGACTTCAGTCTCTAAGAACTTATTGCGTTCTTCAAGCTTATTGCACTTGCTTTTTAAAACATTGAATTCATGTTTCTCAGTAGCATGTGTCTTAAGTAGGTCTTCATACAACTTGTCTGTCAATGCACACTTGTCTTTGAGTTGTCTCAACTCTTCTTGCAGGCGTTCATTTAGGACTGTTATATTAGGATCTACTTTAGACTGAGCTTCCTTAAGATCAATGATTTCTTATTTTAAAATGATGTTTTCATCACTGACTTCCATGAATGCCTTATTAGCGAGTAGGAGGTCTTCTTCAGTCACACCAGTAGAGTGATGAAGACTACTCCCTACACCACTATCGGTTGTATCACTTTCATCAGAGTCTGATTCATCACATGATTGAAATGAAGTTGCAGATGATATCTCTTGCTCGATTTTAGCCATGCAGCAGAGTCCATCATCTACTATGAATGCTTCATCATGATCAGACGGGTAGCTAGATGAAGACGATGGTAACTCGTCTGAGTCCGTTTTAGAGTCATTATTAGCCATCATTGCCTTCTTACCCCTGTTGTATCTTCTTTCCCTTCTTGCCTTGCGTTCTTCACGATCATCAGTGCTCAGGTCTGGACATTCGTAAATGTAGTGACCTGGTTTCTCATAGTTATAGCATACAGGATCGTTAGTAGACTTTTTAATAGGAGATTTATCCCTGCGCTTATCATGTCTATCAGAACGCTGAATCTTCCTATAATCGGACTCTCTATCTCGTCTGTTACTTTTCGATACTTCGTCTCTCCTTTCAGACAAGTTTCAGTCTCGTCTGGTCTCAGACGAGTTCTTAGAAGTAGAGCCTCTATAGTCTTTATAGAACTTCTTATATCTACCATAGCGCTTGTTTAGTCTGTCGAACTTCCTAACCATAAGGTTCATCTGATCTTTCAAACTTAGATCAGACTTGTCTAATTCGTCTTTTATGCTAGTAGGTTTGGACCTGTCTACTCTAGAGCTCTTAGACGTAGTAGACTTAAAAGCAACATTCTTCGACACGGCTTTCTCCCTATCACTACTGGCAATTGATTCTTCCTCATCTAATTCAAACTCATGCGCCTTAAGAGTCTGGAACATGGTTTCTGAGGGCCACGAATCAATATCTTGTGTGGATTTAATGATCATCTTGACCATTTTCCATCTTTCATCCAAAGCCTTCAAGATTCTTAGGTTAATCTCTCTTTCAGTATAAGTCTTTCCTAGTACTTCAAGATCATTCATGATTTTAGTAAATCGAGTATCCAATTCATCAATGGATTCACCTGGCTTCATCTTAAATGTTTCAAACCTTTGGACAGCTGTGGACAGTTTGCTTTCTTTGATCAGCGTAGTGCCTTCACAAAGAACAGCTAGTTTGTCCCACATTTGCTTGGCAGTCTTACATTTTAACACTTTACCAAGATACTCGTTTGTCAAGGTGTGTAAAATATAATTCTTAGCAAGACTATCCAAATTGTTTTGACGCATTTCTTAAGAAGTCAATTCTGACCTTGGTTTAACAATCAGCTCTCCAACTTCTTTAGTTGGGTCCAGTGTAGCAGTGTTTTTGATCATGGTAACGAGTGGTCCTTCTTTGATCACAGATACCATCAAATCATGAGTTGAGTTGAAGATGGCTTCCATCCTCAACTTCCAGTAGTCGTAATCCTGAACAAAGAACTTGGGAAGTTTGTTAGCACTTATCTCAAGAGACATGTTTTAGCAGCTTGATCAGATGGGATAATAGCAAGAAATCAAGATACAGATATATCAAGAAAGTGTAGTATTAATAGGAACAAATACGAACCAAGACTTCACCCTAAGTCTTAAATGTTATCAAGAAACAGCAGTTCGAAAACTACCGCTCTGATACCACTTGTTGGTCCCAAGTTGAGTTAATAATATTGAGTAAGCTAGTGAAAATGTCTAGAGGGGAGGGGTGAATAGACTTTTCAAAAATCTTTCAATATATCAGAATACGTAATGCGGAATTAATCAAAGTAACAATGAGCCCAATTAAGTTTATACTCAACTTATTGTCGTAATTCGAACTTCTGATTGAACACTCTACTAGTCTTGTTTAGATATACAATTAATCAATTAAGCAATTAAACAAACAGTAAAGTACATCAACACACAACAATTTTATAGTGGTTCGACAACTTGTTTACGTCCACTCTCACAACTCCAGTCGTGAAATTTATTAACTCTTCCAATCGAGTAGTCTTGTGATTTTAAGTCCCAAGATATAAGACTTCGATCTTATCGATAACACTTCCAAAGTGCTTCTTCGATCTAACAACTAGCTAAATACAAGTAACTAGCGACTTGAAACAAAAATGTAAAAGTAAAACTCTCTATGTCCAGTAGTAGCCTTCTTCAATTTCTTCACTTGTCTTCTGGCTTGAACTTTCTGAACTTCAACTCTGAGAGTGTTTTTGCTTTGAATATCTCTTTGAACGCTTCAATTCTCTTTGTAACAGTAGTCTTCAAATGTAGAATACCATGGGGTATTTATAAGCTTTAACTTCAAGAACTTTCTGTTATGTAACTAACTTATCTTGAAAACTAACTTCTAACTTCTTCATTTTATCCTTCCACGCGTTTCTTCAGTTAATTAGTTATTCCTTAACTAACTCTTCAATCCATATCTTCAATACACGTTTCTGTAACTAACTTCTGTCTTCTTGTCTTGTCTTGTTGCACACCTGTCTTGTCTCCAACTTGACTTGTCTTGCGCAGATCTTCAATAGTAGACTTCATCATAGAACTAATCTAGTCCTATCATCTAAACTTAACAAAACTATTACATTACTTTAAGCTTTATAATATAGCTTAGTCACCTTAAGAACTATACAATGAATAAGAACGAAATATGAGCTTCCATACAACTTGAATAACTCAGTATAACATCTAACAATTATACAAAATATATTCATACTGTAAATACTTATTTATTAAACAATTATTCTTTCCTTTCAAAACAATACTTGACTTATAAACTAGTACTTGTCTTGTGAACTCTACTGATCTGTACAAGATGACTTCTCTTAACTAGACTAGATCAGTCAACACTTAGAAAAATATTCAAGTCTTCTTTTGGCTTATCAAAACTTCATCATTATCTTTTATCATCAATTAGGACTTGTCTTAGGATTCGTATCCCAACAAGGTATGTTCAGACTAGGTCAACTCCCCTTAGGAAACCTCAGCTGAACAGACCCATGGTCAACCCTACTCAAAGGCACAATAAAATGAGACAACCAAAACCCTTTATGCCAAAGGGTAATGGTCATCAATATGCCTTTCCTCAAAGATTCCCTCAAGTAGCACAAAGAGCTCATAAGTTCAGGAGAAATGACAACTCTCCTGAAACTTACAGAGTTAACACTTTCACACACTCTTTCCCAAAGGCATTTAAGGGAAAGACGGTGTATGTAGATGCTAGAGGAAAACAACTTAGCCACCTTGAATCTATCAGGGTAATTAGGCAAGTTTGGGTTCCTAGAGGTACAACTAACATCTCAGGACCCAAAATTCAGAGGGTACCTAAAACTTGATAATTGCAGGTACCTAAGGGCCACAAGAAGTTGAGGAGCATGAACAAAAGACCAGCATGTTACTTGGACAGTGGATGTTTAAGGCACATTACTGGAGACAAGAACCTCCTCACTGAGTTTATTGAAAAAGAAGGCCCAAATGTCACATTTGGAGACAGTTCACAAGCAACTACAAAAGGTTATGGTACCTCGATAATTGGTAATATCAAGGTATCCAATGTATCTTATGTGGCTGGTCTCAAATATAATCTCCTTAGCATAAGTCAGTTTTGTGATAAAGGATATAATGTTGAGTTCTCAAGTGGAAAATGTCTAATCAAAGATAACACTCAACAAACTCTACTGACTGGAACTAGGAGAGGAAATGTGTATTTTGCCGACTGGGACAAGTCTACTGATGTTGCATGTTTCATTGCCAAAAGCTCTAATGAACAAAGTTGGTTATGGCAAAAAAGGCTAAACCACCTGAACTTTAAATCCATGAACAAGCTGGCTAGAAATGCATTAGTTAAAGGACCGCCTAATGAAGTTTTCATTAAAGAACATGTTTGTAAACCATGTCAAGAAGGAAAACAGATTAAAGCTTCATTTAAAGGCAAACCAATCATCTCTACTGAAATGGTACTTGAAATTTTACATATGGACTTATTTGGACCAATTACCCCTACAAGCATAAATGGAAGAAAATACACATTGGTTGTAGTAGATGACTTCTCTAGGTTCACATGGGTAGTATTTCTCCTTAATAAGAAGGAAACACAAGTCAAACTCCCTGAACTGCTTAAGAGATTGTCAAATGAGAAAAGCCTTAACATAATCAAGATAAGATCTGATAAAGGCACTGAGTTCATTAACTCATACATCAATGAGTATTGCACTGAAAAATGGTATAGCCCATGAAACTTCAGCAGCTAAAACCCCTCAGTAGAATGGGGTAGCAGAAAGAAGAAATAGAACTCTTAAGGAAGCTGCTAGAACTTTAATTGCTGATTCAAATTTACCTAAGGGGTGTTGGGCTGAAGCTATAAACACTGCATGCTATACTCAGAATAGATGTTTGATTACTAAGGGACAAGGCAAAACCCATTATGAACTCTGGAAATGAAGACTGCCTAAAGTATCTTTACTTTCACATATTTGGTTGTAAGTGTTTCATTCACAGCAATGGGAAAGAGCAGTTGAAAGCCTTTGATAGCAAAGCTGATGAAGGGATATTTCTTGGATACTCTCAAATCAGTAGAGCTTTCAGGGTCTACAACTGTAAAACCCTTATTGTGGAAGAAACACCCCATGTTGTGTTTGATGAATATATCCTTGAGATCAGGAATAAAAACCTGGATACTGAAGAGATCACACAAAGGACAACCAGATTGAGCTTAAGAGATAAATATACTACATTCATAGATGTTGTCCAGGCCAATCCTTCTGAAATCACTAGACTGAACAACAATCCTGAAGGCAATATTCCTAAGGAAAATCCCACTGAAGGAAATGATGAACTGAATGACCCAATCCCAGTTCATAATCAGGTAACAACTACCAATGAAGAAGCAGGCCCTGCTGAGGTAGTTAATAGATCCAATATTCAAGGGGGAAATAACAATGTTGAAAATGCCAATGTCCCTGACATTGAGGACAACACCCCTGAATATGATCCTGAATTAGATCCTGCATTAAATTTTCCTGAATTCTATGATGCTAGTGACTCAACCTTAGTAGAGGACAACTTTACTGAAGGGATCAGAAAAATAAGGACATGGTTATCTGACCATCCTACTGATCTGATACTTGGTGACCCAAGTGTAGGAGTCAAAACTAGAAGGTTTCATGGTGAAAGTGCTTTGTTTTGTTGTTTCCTATCAGAACAGGAACCAAGTGACATGGAAGAAGCACTTCAAGATGCAAATTGGATCACAACAATGCAAGAGGAGCTGAACCAGTTCACCAGAAATGATGTATGGGAGTTGGTGGATAGACCTTCACATCAAGATGTAATTGGAACCAAGTGGGTGTTCAAGAAAAAAAAGAATGAGAATGATGTGATAGTAAAAAACAAGGCCAGATTGGTGGCCAAGGGCTATTGTCAATCAGAAGGCATTGACTATGATGAGACTTTTGCTCCAGTAGCAAGACATGAAGCCATAAGGCTGTTCTTAGCCTATGCTGCCCACAAGAGATTCAAATTCTATCAAATGGATGTCAAGAGTGCCTTCTTGAATTGTGTATTGAAGGAAGAAGTCTATGTAGAGCAACCACCTGGTTTTGGGATTGGAAACCAAGTCTACAGACTTAAGAAAGCTCTCTATGGACTCAAGCAAGCTCCAAGAGCTTGGTATGACACACTGTCATAGTTTCTCTTGGATCATGGATTTGTCAAAGGAACTGTGGACAGAACTCTCTTCAGAATTAGTGAAGGAGATGACATCCTGCTTGTCCAAATATATGTTGATGACATCATATTTGGATCCCCCAATGAGAAGCTATGTGAAAAGTTCTCAAAGCTCATGCAAAGCAAGTTTGAGATGTCAATGATGGGTATGATGAAGAAATTTTCATCAATCAAGCTAAGTACACCAGAGAAATGATCAAGAAATTTGGGTGTGCTACTAGCAAGCCAGTGAGGATCCCAATGAACACCAATTGGAAGATGGATCCTGATGAGAGTGGTGTTCCAACCAACTCTACTGAGTATAGAGGAATCATTGGTTCCCTCCTCTATCTCACTGCTAGCAGACCTGACATCACCTTTGCAGTAGGTGTATGTGCAAGGTTTCAAGCAAATCCTAAGAAGAGCCATCTAGAGGCTGTTAAGAGGATCTTGAGGTATCTCAAAGGCACTGAAAACCTAAGCCTTTGGTACCCTGCTGATGACAACATTGAGTTAACTGGCTACTCAGATGCTGATTATGGAGGATGCAGAATTGATAGGAAGTCCACTTCAGGAACATGTCAATTCTTGGGAAACAAGCTCATTTCTTGGTTCTCAAAGAAACAGAACACATTGGCCACTTCCACCACTGAAGCCGAATATTATGCAGCTGGAAGTTGCTGTGCTCAAATCCTTTGGTTGAGACAACAACTAAGAGATTACAATGTCAACTCTACTGAAGTGCCCATCTTCTGTGATAACAACAGTGCAATTGCAATATCACAGAATCCAGTGCTACATACAAGATGTAAACATGTGGACATCAAGCATCACTTCATTAGAGATCATGTGGAGAAGAAGGACATCAAGCTGGTGAAAATCCACACTGATCATCAAAAGGCTGATATTTTGACAAAGCCACTTGCTGAAGCAAGATTCATGGAATTATCAGCAGAATTGGGACTACTTGATCCAGGGAAGTTGGACAAGTAAGCCCAATGGAGTTAATCAATCAAGAGGGAACTAAAAGTGATCTTCAACAGACTTGGTCAAGTCTATTGAAATTCAGAAGAGATAACCCTAACCTCGTCAGAAGAGTTGAGCAGGACACTTGTCCATGACATTTCAAGACACTTGTCCATGTGGGGTCAGATAAGTTGTCTAGGCTATCAAACCAAATCTTGGTATGATAAGCACCTATTTGGGTAATCATTACCTATTTTGATGGTTGTCCTATTCCCACATTAAGCTATCACATTTTCAAAGATTTAATTTGTCCCCTACCCAAAAAGTCACTTTCAATGCATTAAATGCCAAGATTTAACTCTTGTTTGCATTAAACATTTCGAGCCATGATCTATCTTGAAACCCCCCCAGCCCTTAACTAATATTAACTTCCTCCCACGTTTCGAATAAAACAGTTTTCAAAACTATTCCATTAATTTCAGCCGTTGGATCACTTTTGGCCAACTCCCCTGAAATTAATCCTGGTCGTTCATTACTTGATTTCCTCATTTGCCAACCTTTGAATTGCCTTAAGACTTACCTACTCAATGACAAACATTCCTTTTGGAATATACTCTAAGTCTTAAGAAGTCCACAAGCTTCATTTCTTCCCCAACGCACTCAAACACTCTTGAAACCCTAGCTTTCATCTTCTCAAACACTCTTTACTGTTCTATCCATGGCACCCAAAGTAAGACCAGAGATGATTGTAGATTTCTCAAACAAGGACCTTGACCTTGATTTCTCATATCTCAGCAACAAAAATAACATCATCTTTGAGCCAATAATCTCTTTTTAAAATGAAGATCCTGAGGTTACTCCCACTTTGAGATGGCTTAGAAGAGCTGGCCTGCAAAAGTTCATGGAAAGTAAGCCCAGTTCCTGCCTGGAAAGCTACATGGCAGAGTTCTTTGCCTTTCTCAAATGGAGAGGCAAACCAACAGATGGTGAAGTGACAACAAGGTTTTCATATGTTGCTGAAGGTGAAGAGGAGGAGAGATTCCATAGAGTCAAATTCACTACAGAAGATTTGGATGGAGCTTTTGGATTTCCCTCAGAGGGAAGGAATCCAGAACTCTATGGAAACGGTCATGAGGAGAAGATTGCTCAAGACTGGTCACTATTTCCAGGCCCCATTTCTTCAACCCAACACAAAAGAACTCTCAAGACTGAGTTTCTCAATCTATTTGAGCTGGTAACAAAAAGCTTGATGAGCAACACTGGGAGTCTAGAGCAAGTGAGTTCTCCCAGAATCAGAGTTATGGCCGTAGTAATTGATGCAAGTGACAAGGGCATCAAATTCAACTGGAGGGAATTCATCATGAATGAGATGATGAAGGAGAAGACCAAGTTTAAGGTGAAAGTCCACAACAAAGTGGTGTTGGAAGGAAAGCTCAAGTACTGCACTAGAGCAAGTCTGCTGATAAAGAGTTTTTCTCACTATTCAGAGATGCAGACTTTTGCAAAACCTCTCTTAACCCAGAAAATCATGGTTAGGAAACTCAGTAAGAAATCTGAACAAAGAAGACAACAGCTAGCCAAACCTGCTGAAGTAAAGGTTGAAGAAAAGCCTAAAATGAAGTAAAGAACTAAGGCTAGAGCTGTAAAGACAAAGAAGCTGTCTCAAATCTCTTCCGAAGAGAAGTCAGGTGCTTCAGTAGAGGTGGATGAAGTTGCTGAAGAGGGAGTGCAAGTGCCTTCTGATTATTTAGAAGAGGTAAGGGAAAAGTTCCCTAAAGTGCTGAAGAAGAAGAAGGGAGAGAAGAGGATCAGGGTAGTTGTCCCTAATGAGGAAGGAAGTGGGAGCAGTAGAGCTAGCAAGAGAAGGGCCAAGCCTACTGAAAAACTGCTGGAACTTCAGGAAGAGCTCACCTTGCAAATTGCTCTAAGGGAGAGTAGAGCTGAAAGTAGGACAAAATCCAAGTCCAAAATCAACTGTTCTGAATCTGGAACTCCTGAGTCCAAGATTCCTGAAGCCCATCACCAAGAGCCCAACTCCCTTGATACTCACAAAACCCCTGAAAACCAACCCATCACCCCCTGAACCTAACTAAGAGATATTCCTCAGAAGGAGCTGCAAATAGAGGGCCAATAGATGTGCTAGCCGACCTTGCAGTAGATGAGATAAGACTCCAATCTTCACTTGACTCATCCATGCTCAATTATTCAAGATTCTTAGAAGTTGCACTCTTTGAGCCAACTCCCCTGAGCAAAAACACTTCAGATCCATTGCTCTCAAAAGCAATTGAAGCAACCATTATTGCACCCAACCTTTCTGAGGCCAACCCTTCTGAACCCAATCTCCATGAAGCCAACCTTCAAGCCAACCTTTCTGAACCCAGAGCCAACTCCCCTATAACCCAAAGTCCCCAATCAAGTGGAGATGAGGAGGAGTATACCTATGAGGGTATGCTCAGAGGTGGAGCAAGTGCTACTGTGGATAGTTTGTACCCCCAACTTGCTGAATTTCCAAGACTACAAAAGCAATTCCATGATCTAAGAACTCTTGTGGAAGTGAAGGATAAAACCATTATGGAAATTGCTCAAGTAATTCAAGACAAGGGTGTAAACTGGTGGCAAATTCAAGAAGGGAGGCTGCTACATTTTGCTGGAGTTACAAAGTCTAGATTCCTCACTAATGAGGAAGTGTTTGCAAAATTAGTGGCAGACAAAATTGCTGAAGAAAAGGAGAGACTTGCTAAAGGGATCAAGCACCCTAATAGCAGCTTTAATGATGATGACAACAAAGATGATCCCACAAATCCCAACCCCACTGGTCCCAAATAGCCAACCATCCATTACCTTAACTACCATAGGAAGGGTTCTGTTTCATCAGAAGTGTTGACCAAAGCTGGTGACACAGCCAAAGATGCATCTGCCAATGAAGGTTCTTCTGAACCCAAGGCACAACTTAAAGATGTTGAGGCTCCCCACTTAGAAGCTGGTTTGGTTAAGGCCTCATCAATTTCAGGAAAGTTGGACACTGACTAACCCTTAACCATTTAGGATGACACAATGGCTTTAGAACCAAGCACTATTATCTCCCCACAACTGCCTTCCTTGAACCCTGTTGAGGGTGGGGAAAGTGCAGGTTTAGGTGAAGGGGTTGAAAATGATGCATTAGTGGAAAAACCAGAGGGAGTAGTAGATGAGAGAGATGTGGTGATTACTAGGATAGAGAGTGTACCACCAAATGAGGGTGGAATAAGTGAGGAGGGGCAGGTTATTCTTGAAGTCAAATCTGAACTTCAAAAAACCCTTGAGGAGAGGAGGCCTGACCCTGCGTGTGAGAAAATTTTAAATGAAGGAAGAAAAGAACAAGTTGAAAATGAGAAGAAGACTACTAATGTATCAGAGTCTTATGAAAAAGAATTTGAGGGAGATGAGTGCTTATTTTCTAATAAGTTTGATCTGTCTAACATTGCAGGTGTTACCTTTGATCAAATTTTTGCAGATGATCTCCTTACAGATGCTCATATCCATGTTGATTCCAGCTCAGCTCAAGCCATTCTTGGAGAGCAGTCAGCAAATTTGGACTTGTTGGCTAACAAGGTTGAATTTGCACATGCTGAAACATCAGGAACCTTGGATGAGCAAGGTAGAACCTTGGAATCAGTTGAGATGAGGCTAACTGGCTCAGAGGACATTGTGCTTCCTACCATTGAGGCCAGAATCAGTGGAGTTGAATCTGGTCTGCAAACCATCTCCACTGAAGTGCAAAAAGCCAAATCCAACATGGAATCTATATCAAAGGAGGTGAAAAAGGACCAGAAGCTGCTTAGAGACAACCACAACAAGAATGTGAAGGCTCTGAAGTTGGTTGTTAAGCAAACAATTGGCAAAAAGAGTGCCATTCAGAAGAAGAGAGCAGAGGAAATGAGGCTGGCTATGGTCAAAGCAGCTTAAGAAAAGTTTACCCAAGAAGTAATTGCCAAAATTGCTGAGAGTGTTGTGGCTAATCTCACTGACTTCCTGAAGGTAAGCCTTGATGCATCCCTGAAGTCCACCATGGAAGAAGTTGTTGCACAGAAAATGAAGCCTGTTCTTGCTTTCCTAAGCTTGAGCAGTGACAGAATGCAAAACATTCATGATGAGAATGTTTACTTGCTTGAGGAGATGAAGTCTTTAAACTTAGCACAGTCCCTAATGGCAACTACTATGAGTGAGCTCAAACCCCAGTGCTTTGATGCTGCCAAAAAGGGGGAAAGGGAAAGAGCAAGGGCAAAAGGTGCCTTGACCATTGGTGGAGCAAGCAAAGACAAAGACAATGTGTTTGAAGGCAAGGGAATAGAGAAAGCAATCCAGAATCTGGAGGATTTGGATGAGGATGAGCAACTAGAAATTGCTCTGAAGAATTCAGTAGCTTCAGCTCAAGAAGAATGATCTAGATTACAACAGAGACCTGGAGGAGAGGTGTCTGGTTTGGACAAGGTTGCTAAGGAAGTCCAAACAAGAGGGCAGATCAAGAAGGCAAAGGAAAACAAAAGAAAGGCTGAAACATTTACAAATTTTCCCAACAGCCTAGAACTCCCTGCTGAGTTGAGAATTCAGGAAGAAGTGCCCACCTCCAAGAAGGTCAAAACTACTGAAAAGGCCAAAGTTGCTGAACAGGCCAAGAGTGCTGATGAAGCCAAATCTGCTGAGACTGTTAAGTCCACTAAGACTTAAACTGCTGAAGGTCCCAAAGCTGCTGAAAATGTTGAAGTACTGTTTGAAGAAGGCTTTGGACCTGAACCAAAGAAGAAAACTCAGTTGATAATGAATGACCCTTCCAAGCTGTTTGTGGAAGGATATGGAAAAGATGCAGAAACTCAGCAACAGCTGGCTATGATTAGAGCACAAGAAAGAATGGATCAGATCATGGAAGCCAACAGGGCAAGAGATAAGAGAAGAGCTGACTTTCAGAAGCCTAGGAGAAAGAGGGCTACATACAACAAACTGAAGCCTCAGTTGTTCTGGAATGCGCCGGCGAGGGCGGTCCATCACCGGGATCGTTGTCGGATGCCAAACGTATAAATAACGAATTAAAACCTAAACATGCATCTAAAGCAGAATTTAGATTCGTTACCCTTGAAGATCGAGACGTTGATTCCAATCTACGGATCTTCTAGCCTGTCTCCCAACCTCGTTCAAACACTGGGTGGACGACGCGCTATCAAACGTGGAGAAGGTGCCTCAGTTTCGTCTCCTTGAAACCCTAGCCGTTTTTCTCAATTTCGTGTGTGCTAGGGTTTCAAAACTATTTTGAGGCTCCTATTTATAATCTCCATTAGAAGGTATAGGGTTTGGGCTTCTTACAGGCCCAAATACTCTTATGTTCAGCCTGGAACATATAATTTGGCCCGAGAACATTAATTCATTCCACTAGAGAATTAATGTTGCACTCCCGTCCTATCCCGAACTGAATCAGGGCTTCTATTAGACTTTATAATTCCCCGTGTTTAAGATATCGCACGTCCATTAATTATTAAAGCTTCTAACTTATTTAAATAATTAATTTCTATAATTCCTTGAGTAGTACCACTCAACCTTGTTGTCGTACGGATTAAATCCACCTGCAGGGTTTAATACGACAATCCTTTATGAGTTTCCTCAAGGGGACATCATCAGCCTGGAAGTACAGGACACGGTGCCCTAATGCCAATAAGTAGACAGCATGCGAGCGATGCCACTACCCAAAATACGGAGCGTGAAGAATCTACCAAGATTCTCACCTATGGTACATCAAAGTAGTGAACAAGCACCCCACACATCTAAATATCACACTTAGGGTTAAGAATCATAAAAGTCACAAAGACCTCTAGTTCTTCATAACAGTCAGAACAGAAGAACATGTCTTATCTGTGATCCATTCAATACGCCACAGCGCACTAGTATAAACTAATGGCCAAGACAAACCACTAACAAGTTTACACTACAACTTAAACCAATAGTTTTGTCCATAACTATCTCAGTTGTGAATACTGTTTATATCTTACAAGGAACTGACAATGTGATCTTCTGTGTGACTACAAACCCACCACATCGTCTACAATGTAAGATAAGCAGACATACAAGTAATCACAAAGAATGCAATAATGTGAAAAACCATTTATTTCAGATAAAAGGAAATCGAATATACGTCACAAAAGCCCACTAAAAGTTTGCTTTACAGTATACACCAACAATCTCCCACTTATACTAAAGCATAACTTTTAGTATACACATAAAGACATCAACATTTCTCCCACTTATACTCAAAGTCTAGCTTGTAATACATCGTAAACCAAGACCCTCTACATTTTTCTCAAAGACTTTTATTGCCAGCGTCTTTGTGAAAGGATCAGCCAAGTTATCCAACGATGCAATCTTAGCTACAACCACGTCTCCTCGATTTACGATATCTCGTATAATGTGGTACTTTCGCTCTATGTGTTTACTTGCTCTGTGGGCTCTAGGTTCTTTCGAGTTTGCCACTGCACCCGCGTTATCACAATAAACAGTGATACACATCGGCATACTCTGAGATACCCCTAATTCCAGAAAGAAATTACGCAGCCAGACAGCCTCCTTTGCGGCCTCTGAGGCAGCTACGTACTCGGCTTCCATAGTGGAGTCCGCGATGCATTTCTGCTTCACACTTCTCCAAGATATGGCTGCGCCTCCCAGCATAAACACATAACCCGAGGTTGACTTCCGTTCATCTCGATCAGCTTGGAAATCTGAATCGGTATAACCCAAAGGAATCAAACTATTTGAATGGTATACTAGCATATAATCTCGAGTCTTTTTCAAATACTTGAGAATATGCTTAACAGCAGTCCAGTGTCCTTGACCAGGGTTAGACTGATATCTTGCTACCATGCCGACTGCATAGAAAATATCAGGCCTCGTACACAGCATCGCATACATAAGGCTTCCTACAGCCGAAGCATAAGGAACCTTAGCCATATCCTCTATCTCCTTCTATGTCTTAGGACACATATCTTTAGATAGAGGGACTCCATGTCTGAAAGGTAGCACACCCTTCTTGGAATTCTACATGCCAAAACGAGCAATCACAGTATCAATGTAAGACGCTTGAGATAAACACAATATTCTCTTTTTTCGATCACGAGTGACATTAATACCAAGAATGTACGATGCTTCTCCCATATCCTTCATTTGAAACTGTTCTGAAAGCCATACCTTTACGTCTGATAATACTTTCACATTGTTGCCAATAAGAAGAATATCATCTACGTATAGTACTAAGAATACCACTACGTCTCCGTCACTCTTCTTGTACACACAACTTTCATTTTGACATTGTTCAAATCCAAAAGATTTGATCACCTCGTCAAAATGAATGTTCCAAGACCTGGAAGCTTGTTTTAGCCCATAAAGAGACCTTTTCAGCTTCCAGACTAGATGCTCTTGGACTTTCTTCACATAACCCTCGGGTTGCTGCATATAAATGTCCTTATCCAAATTTCCATTAAGGAAAGCTGTCTTGACATCCATTTGCCAAATCTCATAGTTCATGTGATTAGCTATGGATAAGAGAATCCGGATCGATTTTAGCATGGCTACTGGTGAGAAGGTCTCGTCATAGTCGATTCCTTCTTTCTGGGTAAAACCCTTTGCCACCAACCGTGCCTTAAAAGCAGTAATCTGCCCATCAGACCCTCTCTTACGTCTGTAGACCCACTTACACCCAACGGCTTTCTTGTCGTGGGGAAGTTCACTTAGGTCATACACTTCCATAGCATCCATAGATTCAATTTCTGAATCCATGGACTTGTGCCAAGACTCTGCATCTTTGTCTTTGATTGCCTCTTTGTATGTCCAGGGGTCGTTATCATCATGTTCATCGCTTGGAATCAAGTCCATAGACTCTCCCACAAACATAAAACAATCAGGTTGGCGAAAAACCCTCCCACTACGACGAGGCAATGTATACAAAGGTTCATTAGAGTCGCCACGTTGTGCAGTCTCTTGTGGTATTTCCTCTTGCACACTCGGTGTGCCATTGTCTCCTCTCAACTCATTTAGAATGATCTCAGTATTGGACTTATGCTCATTCATATAGTCTTCTTCTAAAAATCGGGCATTGGTACTCACCACCACCCTCTGATCATTAGGACTATAAAAATAACCACCTCTCGTTCCCTTAGGGTATCCTACAAACAACCGTACTTCAGTTCTAGGTGCCAACTTATCAGCTTCCTTGTTCAGCACATGTGTTGGACAACCCCAAACCCGAATGTGGTTTAGACTAGGCTTTCGCCCAGACCACAATTCAATCGGGGGTTTTAGAACCACTTTAGAAGGTACATAATTTAGAAGGTACGCTGCTGTTTCCAAGGCATAACCCCAAAAAGAGGTAGGTAATGAAGCGTAACTCATCATCGATCTCACCATATCTAAAAGAGTTCTATTCCTTCTCTCAGCCACGCCATTCTGTTGTTGAGTACAAGGCGCGGAGATCTGGGATCTAATCCCGTTATCTAATAAGTATTGCCTAAATTCATTGCTAAGGTACTCGCCACCACGATCAGAATGCAGTGACTTGATACTCTTACCATGACGGTTCTCCACTTCTGCCTTAAATTCTTTGAACTTGTCAAAGCATTCAGACTTGTGGCGCATCAGGTAGATGTATCCATATCTTGAGTAATCGTCAATGAAAGTGACGAAGTACTCAAAGCCTCCTCTAGCTTGAACAGTCATAGGCCCACAAAAATCAGAGTGAATCAATTCCAACACATCATTAGCTCTATTACCCTTGGCCTTAAAAGGCCTCGAGGTCATCTTGCCTTCCAAACAGGATTCGCAGACTGAGAATGGTTCCATTTGGAAAGACTAAAAAAACCCACTACTTACTAGTCTTTGAATCCTTCTTAGGTTGACATGACCCAATCTTAGATGCCAAAGGTATGTTTGATTCAACTTAGAAGGTTCATTTCTCTTATTTAATGATGATGATGAATGAGCTTCAGTCACAGTATGATATGCACACGTAATAGTATAAAGATTGTTTTCTAACGTGCCAGAACAGATTAAAAAGTCATTTCTCATAATAACAACATTGTCATTAAAAACAACTAAGCATCCATCCAAAAATAACTTCGAAACAGAAATTAAATTTCTCCGAAAATTCGGCACGTATAAAACGTTCTTTAATACTAAAACAGAATTAGAAAAACATAAGTGCACGTCTCCCACTGCAACCACTGATACTATCGCAGCATTGCCCAAACTAATAGTAATCTCGCCCTCACTCAGTTCCCTTGTCTGCAGAAACCCCTGCAAGGTGTAACAAACATGGTCAGTGGCTCCTGTATCTACTACCCAAGAAAAGGCAGAACAAGCTGCAAACACATGTTTCAACAACTAAAGTGAGAGACGTACCAGAGTTGTCCTTTTTCAGGAGAGGACAATCAGACTTCCAATGTCCCGTCTTGTTGCACTTGAAACATTTGCCCTTCGGTTTTTTCACGCCACCAGAAGGCGCTAGTTTCTTGCTCCCACTGCTTTCACCACCACTCTTTTTCTGTAAAGGCTTTTTCTTCTTCTTGCCATTAGACGAAGAAGGTCCAGCCTGAATAGTAACATTGGCCTGTGGTCGTTTACCCATGAGACCCTCCACCGCGACCAATTCCGTAAGAAGCTCGGTTAAAGTATAATCCTTCTTACTCATGATTGCGTTTACACGAAAGTTCTCAAAAGACTTTGGGAGCGAGTGTAGGATCATATCGATCTTGGTGTCATTATCGATTAACCCTCCGAGGACCTCAATCTCATTCATATATTCCATCATCTTGAGACCGTGGTCCCTCACGGACGCTCCCTCTGGCATAGAGGTTGATATGATCTTCCTCATAGCCTCAAAGCGGGCAACCCTATCTTTCTCACCAAAAAGCTCTTTGAGGCTCAACATCATAGCTGCGGCACTAGGCATAGTTTGATGCTGCTGTTGTAAAACATTTGACATCGAGGCCAAAATGTAACAACGAGCCATCTCATCAGCCTTGTGCCACTTCTTATGAGCCTCCCTTTGCTCTTCAGTAGATTCGGCTCCCAAAGGGGCAGGAGCAGGTGTATCGAGCACAAACTTGTACTCATCAACAACTAGGACAATGTCCAAATTTCTTTTCCAATACAAGTAATTTTGACCAATAAGCTTATTTTGATTTAAGATAACCATAAGTGGGTTGAATGTCACCATAATGTATCTGAAATAAATAAAATGCATGCAATAAATCACATAAGTTTGAAGCATAAAACATTGGAAACCTTCAAAACCAATATTCAACACAACTTCCAACAGCCCAACAAACACGTATGCAAGCCACGTCTAGGTGGTCGTTTACATATGTATTCATCGACCAGACATTCAGTCTTTAATTTCAATATCACGTCAACTTATCCTTATGACGAATGAAATTAACAGTCGAACTTTAACTGGCCATGTGAACTAGAACAGTGACCCCGTTGGGGGGTTATATTAAAATTCACATCTAAGTGATGACCACAATTTAACAACAGTTATCTTGAATTATTCTTTACTGATGAACTCATGGATGAAACATCCGTTAGGGAAGATCACACACTTCATCTAAAGATTAAAACAGTTTTATTAGAAGTCTTAACTAGTAAGCTCGTGAATGTTGCACCCGTTAGGGGAAGACTCCCAAGGTCCCACGAGCAACATACACCTTACTTAAACACCAATTGTGGAGGCCTATAAATTAATTAAAATTCAATTATCTCACTTAGTCATTTTAACATGAAGATTATTCATTGGCATAGCAAATTAACAAAAATTAACACATGCATGCCATAACAATACAAGATGCGATAAACATAGGCAAAAATAAATAAATGCACATCTATCGCAACCCCTTGAAAACCTATAAAAAACAGCCTACTATAAGCTATTACAATGATAAAAAAAACAGTGGCGCGGACGGATGCCTCGCATCGGCCTCTCACGCAATGCAAAAACCTCGAATTCTCGTCCACCGACAAAAACTGGCAGAGAACTTCATCAAGGCTTTTGAATTAGGTGTCGCCACTCGTCGTCACGGCGTAGCGGTGACTCCTGTAGATCTCATCGAGACGTTTCCGAAAAGGTCTTGTGGGATGAAAACGGACACCCGAGTCAAAAGTTATGGCCAAAACAGTTTTCACCGTCCAAGGCCATAACCCGAAAAACTCAGATTACTGTTTTCAGATCTTCCATCGACACCGCCCGTTCTCCCGATCAAAAAATACAATATATACAAGCAAAACCCTACTACAGTGATCTATGAAATAGTCCTATACTACCCACACTTATTATCTGTTGGTCCCTGAACGAGTGGTGAATGGGATTAAAGTCTAGAGGGGAGGGGTGAATAGACTTTAAAACTTTTTCAAGAGAGTTGGGGAACCTCTTCTGATTGCTATGTCAACTGGACTGCAAGTCTGCTGGTCCAAATGACTATAGTGATCTGTATTAAGAGATTGTATGCAGAATTATGGTAGGCCTTGTTTAGACTCGTTCTTTTGTTTCTTTTGAAAGTGTTAACTTGTTTTTTACTTAATGAAAGTACTCAGCTGATGCTGGTTTGAAAGTTGTGGCCTTTGTTTAAGAATGTTGAAAACACAGTATGCACTATATAAAATATATGTAGAGACAGAAATGTAAAGTGCAGAAAGGTAAATAACACCAGGTTTATAGTGGTTCTGATATACGATCCTACGTCCACTCTCACGTCCTAACGTGATGTTTAATCCCTTTAATTTACCACAAATTACAAGGCCACGTCCCAGCTACTACGGTCTCCACAAGTGATTGTAAGCACTTGCACTTTGAGGGGTTCAAAAACTTTAACCTTTCGGTGAGGGTTTGGGGTTTTTGAAGTGTATCCAACTAATGGTTCAAGCTTATAAATTGCTTAACCACTATGCCTAAAACAATGAATATACAATATGAACAGGTTTCAGGTTCTTATGGGTTGGATAGAAATCACTTAAGAGCTAAAAGTATTCTAATGCTTTCTGGGCTCTTGGAGAATTCTTAGAACAGTATGGCTTTTGCTTGATTGCTTGCTTAGCTTGTTGAATTCTCTCGATGTGATCTCTTGCTTGTGATTTCTCATCCTCTTGTATTTATAATGGTGATTGCTTGCAACTAGCCGTTGGAGTTGACTAGCCGTTGGGGCAATCTTTCCATATTGGCTTGATTCCTTGATTCCAGCTGCTTGATTGCTCCAATCCTGGGATCATGTCAATCTTCTAAATAAGGTAGGTCTTCATTTGAATTGCAAGATGACTTTGGGAATCAGCCGAGTCTTGGAAGAGTACATAGTCTTCTGATCTGTACTACTAGTCTTCTGACTACTCTTCTGGCCTTAGGTCTTCTGTCTTCTGATATCAGTCGAGTAACACTCGTCTGATCTGTGAATTATTTGTGCTGCTTTAGGCCATCTTCAATCTTTGACTCCATCAGATAAGTAGGTATACAAGCACCTTACTTAACTGGCCTTCAAGGATCTTCTAGTCTTCATGTCTTCTACTCTTCTCATCTTGAGGGAGCGCATGTAAGCCGAGACTGTGCTAATCAGCTGATATCTATACAGTTGATCACACAAGACTAGTCTAAGTTGTTCTATACAAAGTCAGCTGATCCTATTACATTTATAAACTCTAAGTGTTTTGGCCATCAAAACTATTCTAACATCAAGTGGGGCTTAGAGTGAATTTACATCCCAACAATTTCCCCCTTTTTGATGAAGCCAAAACTATATTTGATAAATGCTCTTAGTAAATAAGATAAGAGTTTATAAACTTCATAAAAACTGAAGTATCTGATGAAGACAATGAGAGTTTGTCTTGAAAGCTAAGAGAAACTAAACTTGATTATATATAGAGCTTTTACAGATTACAAGTGATAGTTTCTTTAAAGCTTTGAAAGTAGTCTTCATCAGGTCTTCTGATCTTCAGATGCGGAAAGCAAGGTACAGATGAGTTCGAACTTCTTCCATGTGCTGCAGGTCTGTAACATTCTCCTCTTCATAGATTTTCTCTAGAATCCTTTTGACTTCAATCCAGTCTGTCCTTCCGGAGCTCAGAGTGGGAGGAGCCCATTTAGGTTCTTCTGGGGTTAGGATTCTGCAGTTGTCAAGTTCTTTGGCTGTCTTGACTACTTCTTTCCAGAACTCTTGATCTTCAATGTTCATGAACTGATTGAACTGGAAGAATTCATCTTCATAGGTTGGGAGAGGGCCAAATTTTCTTACGATGTGATGTTGAATTTGCCATTTCTTCTTCAGAGGATACCACCTTGGTAGCTCATCTTGAAGGGCTAGATAATCCACGTAGTTGCTATCAAACACCAGGGTTTTGTCTTTGACATTGTCTTCTTTTGCTTTGTCCCTGATTGCTTTCCTGAGTTTGGCTATTTTCCTTTCGAATTTGGCTTTGACTGCTTTCGCATCTTTTAGCTTTTTCTACTTAAGCTTTTGAGCTTCAAGCTCTTTTCTTTTCTTCAGCTATAAAGCCTCTTTCTCTTCTGCAGTAGACTCTGCTGGAGCTGACTTCTTGCTTGAATGAGCTTGCTCATCTGCTTGCTCATCTGCCTTTCTTTTCCTTGTCATCCTCTTCTCAGGAACTTTTTCTATAGAGGCAGTGATCTGTAGACTCTTGGCAGGAGCTTGAATGGGAGCTTGGGTGTCTTCTTGAGCAATTTCTTTGCCTTTGCCTTGCCTTGCCTGTTCTTGATTTTGCTTTTTAAACCAGCCAAGGTTTCGTTCAGCTCATCTTGAGATACTACCATCACAGCTTGCTGTGCAGTAGCCTTCTCTAGAGCCTTTATCAATACATCTTCCCCCTTTTTGGCTTCAGCAAGTGCAGCCGCAAAAGGCTTCATGGCATTCAGAATCTCCACTTTCAGAGTCTGTTGAAGGGCCATGGCATTGACTTTGCCAATATGGGTCAGATGAGTGATGCTGTGGTCTAGGATCTGAGCATGAGAGTTGGAGGAGGAGGCAGCTTCAAGTTTAGCTGTAAGTGCTTCCAATTTGGCTGTTGTCTCCTTCAGCTGAGTCTGAAGTTTCTCATTCTCTGCTGTAGCTGATTGGAGAAGAGTTCGACCTTCAGTAGCTCTTGTTTCAGCATCCTCAATTCTCTTCTTGTAAGTGTTTTGCATGCGGTTGACCTCATTAGTGTAGAGTTCAGCAAACTTGGTGGAAGTGTCACCTGCCTTCTTCAGAATGCTGGTCAGATACTCACTAATCTGATCGTGAAGTGACTCTCCAAACTTGTCTTCAATGTCAATGATCTGGTCATGAAGACGAGTTCTATGCTCCTTAACAGCCTTTTCAACATATCTTCCAAGCTGTAGGCCTAAGCCTTTCTCAAAATGCAGGTCTATTGCAGCCTTGACCTGTGAGCATATGTCTGCTGTATAGTCAGCTGTTGAAGTAGAAGTTGAGGCAGTGCCTTGACGCTTTGGATGAACAATCAGGGCTTTGCCTCTCTCTTTAGCTGAAAGGTACTCTTCATTGAGGAATGTGGTAGTGGCCTTAACCAGGTGGGTCATGATATTGTCTCCTTTATCAATGAAGTGAGTTAGAGTATCCTTAGGCATGAAGTGATCAGGGATAGTGATTACTTCTCTTTCAATCTCGGCTCTGTCAGCTGGTTCAGCTCAGTCTTCCGCAGGGACTGATGCAGCTGAGTCATTCACTTTTGCTGTGTCAGCTATCTGCAGATCTGATGAGCCTTCTGGGATAGAGGTATCATCAGTGGGAATTCCTAGAATCCTGTGGCATACTGCTGCAAGGGCCTCTTCTGGCAGCAGTTGAGCAAAAGATTTAACTTGAGCAACTTCCTTCTGCTCCATTTCCCAGTCGAGGAAATTAGCCTTTCCTCCCATTCCTTCCATGACCTCAATAAGGTCATCTACATCATCTCTCCTGAGTTCAATCCAGGTGCAAACTCTGAGAACTTGTTCAAACTGAACTGATTCTTCATCAATGCCAGGAATGGTAGACTTGAGCAGGTTTGCTATCTTCATCCTCATTATCTTCTCCCTTGTGCACATAGGATAGTGCACCATGCTATACTGAGGTTGAGATGGGCCTGCTTCATCCAGGTCTGCTGGTGCCAAGTCTTCTGGTGCAGATGGGATAGTGAGGATAGGGGATTGAGTGGTTGGAATGGTTTCCTCTGCTGTGTGAGTATCAGCAGGGATTTGGGAAGTGATATCTTCTTGATCTTCAGTGGATTGATCATCAACAGGGTTTTGAGTCTGCTGATCTGGGACTATTTCTGCTTGAAGATCAGTAGATGGTTGGGATTGATGATCTTGGACATCTGCCATTTGAATATCAGCAGGGGTAGGCAAATGTGGCTCTGGGGTTGTTTGAGGCTGGGCTTGTTCCTCTGTTGTGTGAGCATGAGCAGGGATTTGGATATCAGTGTTTGAGGGTTCAGATAGGTTTGAATCATCAGAAGGGTTGAATGAAGTAATAGGGGCTATGCTCATGGGAGTAGGGAGCCTGGATTTCTTGGTTTTCTTAGTGAAAGAAGAATTGTTCTTCTTTCTCTTCTGACCCTTCGACAATTTAGAAGGAGTAAAAGTGAGAGAGGGATTAGAGGTACCTGCCTTCTTCAAGGGAGAGGCAGTTGGAGTGGCATCTGAATCAGATGGGGAGATGTGTCCTGATCTGATTAGAAATCGTCTTTGTGCTAAGGTTTGATTGTCATCATCATCATCCTCAGCAGCCTTCTCCTGAGCCTCTTCTTTGGATGGCTCCTCTTCTTCTCCAATAGAGTCATGAACAGACTCTTCTGCTTCCTTAACAACATCTTTGGAAGATGTTTCAGCCAACAACTTCCTCTTCTCTTCTTTCAACCTTGCTGCCTCAGCAAGAGCTTCCTTTCTCAAGTAATACTTGGAGGTGTGGAAGGTCTTATGAGGTCCCATCTTGTACTTCTTTGGGAGTACTTCTGGAAGGATAACACTCAGCTTGTTGACAAAGCTGACAGTATATGTGACCTTCCATTCTCTTGATTGAAGGTCCAAAGTAACCTTCTTGGCCTCAAGACCAATCCTATTCAAGAATAGCCCTTGCCAATCTCCATCAATCTGATCCCAGATTGCAGCCATAACTCTAACTTTTAGAGTGGTAACAACATCATGGCTAAAAGTGTTACCAAGCAACATCTTACCTGCAATATCCATCAGGGTTTGAAACTTAGGTTCAAGTTGGGATTTCTTGAGTCCAGAGGCATCAACAGCCTTGATTCTTCCATCAGTAAACATCTCCATATACTCCTTTTCTCTTCCCATGATGTAGGTAGAGATGTCTATCTCTCCCCTTGATAAGCCGAACAGCTCTTGAAGGATCTCCCTTGAGATCTTGATTCTGTGTCCACCCATGACACTTTCAACATGAGAATCCATCATCACTGCGTTTGCATAGAAGGTCAGCACATCTTGTTCATAAACATTTGTTGGTGCTGCTTCCAGAAAATCACGAAGGTTGAGATTGATGCAGCGAAGAAGGATCTCCTTGTTCGCAGGTGTATGTTTGCCCTTGAAAAACTGAGCATTCTCAGTGAAAACTTTTCCTTCCTTAGACCACTTTTGAGTATCTAAGGTGCCGGTACTCTTGGTCTTCTCGTCGTAAATTCTGATGATTCCCATTCTGGATGTTGAGTATTGAGTATTGAGGGTAGGAATGCTTTGGAAAGAGTATTTCAGGACGAGAGAGATTCGAGAGTAATTGAGTATTGTGAGCGAAAGGAGTTTGGAAGAGGTTTAAGAGTTTGTATATATACTCCAGCAAGAACTTGATCTAACGGTCAGATTAGATTTTAATGTGGAGTAGTGCCCAAGATTTCCTTCTTTGATTTCGGGGCATTCCTTAAATTTTGCCGGCTGAATTTGCCATTTGGCAACTGATGATTTGCTGGCAATATGGTAATCAAGTATTAATGACATCATACCAAAAATAGCCGTTGTGACTAATTTTGTGGCAAGAATTGATCATCAAGGCCGTTTTCTATAAGTGAATTGCATTCCTTATATAGGCCAATTTTTTTTTTAATTACATTCATGAATGAATCTAGAATGAATTACATGATCAAAGATAGTCATTATACTCTAAAATAAAGTCTTCTTATCAGCAGAGTGAAGTCTTCTAATTTCATCGAAATGTCTGCTGATTTTCCTTGAAAGTCTTCTGGTCAGCTGAGTTGGTCTTCTGATCAGCTGAGTAGAGGATAGGGGTTTGCTGTGATGATCCAACCTGGATGGATCCTTCCAGCTTTATTGTGAGTGATGATCCAACCTGGTTTGATGGATCTTTCAGCTCCTTCTTTAAACCAAGTGGGACTAGCCTAGATGAAATCCCACTGGCTTAACTGCTCCTCACCATCAGATGTTCCTCATCATCAGATGGGATATAGCATCTAATGTGTCCTTGTTGAATTTCTTCGCTTCTTTTGAAAGAGAAGAAAAGTTGGAAGAGGCTTCAATGGAGTGTGAAGAGAGAGCCATGGACTTGGTCTCCTTGACATCTTTTGACAAAGTGGTCTTTGATAGCAAGCTCTTCATGTAGAACTTCCCCCTGGAGAAGAAGCTCTGCTTGCTTGCTACTTTGTCCTCTGCATCTCTTCTTCCTTTAGTTTTCAACAAGAACGTCTCTTCTTTCTTTAGTTTTCATAGGCATACTTATGTTGGATAACCCAAGTATGCTGATCTGCATCATCTTCATCTTCTGGACAAATCTTCATCTCCTTCACCCAAGACCTTGGTTGAGGGATGATCTTCATTCCATCTCTTCTCTCGATTATCTCCATACCTGAAACATGAATAATAGTTAGTGATTTGTGTTCTTAGGTGTTCTCATAACTTCCTCTTTTTATAGAGGTAGAAATGAGGTAATGGAGCATAAGATGACACAAACTATAGAGTTGATAGGTCTGAATTTCTGAAAAGTTATTATTAAGATCAACAATGAGATTCTTGATCTAAGGGTTTACATTTAAAGAGATTCAGACTCTATCTTATGGAATGCAGAATTTATAAATTTTTGAACAAGAGTTATTTGGAATCCGTACAGTGCATGTATACTGTTGAGTCGGTGAGGATGGTGTATTAATCCAACCAAGTATGACTCACTAATATACTGTATACTTGTATAGTGATTAAGTATTTTATGAAGAATAGTTTATTACTATACATAGATATACATTGCTTAAGTATAGATTACCAATTGACTCTATTCAAGTCTTCTGAATGTAAGTATATAATGCAATGCAGATTATAGAGTATTTCATCAAGGATTCTTAAGGTATCATTGATTCCCCCTTGATTAGATGACTCTATGTTTTCCCTCAGCTTTATTTGTCTTCATCGGGATTAACTTACCTGAAGATGAGGGTGTCTATTCACCTCATCTGATCCTCCTAGTCTGCTGCAATTGTATCAGCTGAGGTCTTCAGCTGATCTTGAGCTCTTCATGTGCTTGGATCCAAGAGTCCTAAGCTATAGCATAGGGTCTTGAATCTTTCTTCAGCTAGGGGCTTAGTCAAGATGTCTGCTCTTTGGATATCTGTGTGAATTTTCTCCATCTTGATGTCCTTCTTTTCAAGGTGGTCTCTTATAAAATGATGTCGAATGTCGACATGCTTGCATCTTGTGTGAAGGACAGGATTTTGAGTGATGGCAATGGCACTGCTGCTATCACAATAGATAGGGACTTCTCTTGCTTCTATATTGTAATCCTTGAGTTGTTGAACTAGCCAGAGCAGCTGACTACAACAACTTCCAGCTGCCATATATTCTGCTTCAGTGGTGGAGGTTGCAACTGAAGTTTGCTTCTTTGAGAACCATGATATCAACTTGTTGCCTAGGAATTGACAGGTTCCAGATGTGGATTTCCTATCAATTCTACATCCTCCATAGTCTGAGTCAGAATAACCACTCAGTTCTAGATTGTCATCAGCAGGGTACCATAGTCCTAGATTGACTGTTCCTTTTAGGTACTTGAGAATTTTCCTTACTGCTTCTAGATGACTTTGCTTTGGGTTTGCTTGAAACCTAGCACATACTCCTACAACAAATGTTATGTCTGGTCTGCTAGTTATAAGATATAGTACAGATCCAATAAGTGCTCTATATTCAGCTTGATCAACTGCCTTTCCAGACTCATCTGGTTCCATTTTGAAAGATGTCATCATTGGAATCCTTGCAGTCTTGCTTTGTAGAGCTTTGAATATTTCCAATAGGCTTTTGGTGTACTTGGACTGATTGATGAAGATCCCTTCTGGACCCTGTTTGACTTGGAGTCCTAGGAAATAGTTCATCTCACCCATCATGCTCATTTCGAATTTTCCTTGCATAAGTTCAGAGAACTTCTTGCACATATCTTGATTTGGTGATCCAAATATAATATCATCTACATATATTTGCACCATTAGAATGTCTTCTCCTTCTTGTATTCTGAAAAGTGTTCTATCAACTTTGCCTTTTGTGTAACCATTGTCAAGTAGGAATTGTGACAATGTGTGATACCAGGCTCTGGGAGCTTGCTTCAGACCATAGAGGGCCTTCTTCAGAAGATATACTTGATCTCCTTTTTCGAATCCTGGAGGCTGTTCTACATACACTTCTTCTACCAGAATACCATTCAGAAAAGCATTCTTGACGTCCATTTGATATACCTTGAAGCCCATATATGATGCATAAGCTAGAAACAGTCGAATGGCTTCTAATCTGGCTACTGGAGCAAAGGTTTCATCATAGTCAATTCCTTCAGATTGTGAGTATCCTTTTGCAACTAGCCTTGCTTTATTTCTAGTTATCACATCATTTTCGTCATTTTTATTCTTGAATACCCACTTTGTTCCTACTACATTGTGGGTTTCAGGACGATCTACCAATTCCCATACTTCATTTCTTTCGAATTGGTTTAGTTCTTCTTGCATAGCAGTGATCCAATTGCTATCTGTCATTGCTTCTTCTATGTCAGCTGGTTCAATGTTGGACAAGAAAGCACACCAGCAGAACATAGATGATTGGGGGTTCTGATTCAGTTGTCTTCTGGTCTTGACACCTGAGTCTGCTCCTCCTAAGATGAGGTTTGTTGGATGGTTATTTCTCCATGTATGTCTTACAGGAGTATCTACATTAGATGAGCTTGGATTCTCATCTGTTCTAGTGCCATCAGGAGGGTTGACTTGATTAGGTCGATCATCATCTGTATCTTGAGTGTCAAAGAGATCATTCCCCCTTGCATTTGGGATTGTTGCATCTTGATTATGGACAGCTTGCTCAGCTTGAGTTTGAGATCTAGTGACTGGTCTGTGTGGTTTATCCTCCTCTAGTTCTTCAGGAAATGGTTCATTGACTTCAATAAACTCATCAGACTTGGTCTTGATCACTAGTTTCTTCATCTGATCTACAGCTGAGTCTGTTTCTACTGCACTCTTTTCACAAGATTCATCAAAAACAACATGAGGTGTTTCTTCCACAAGAAGAGTTCGTTTGTTGAATACTCTAAATGCTTTGCTAGTTGAGGAGTATCCCAAGAATATCCCCTCATCTGCTTTGGCATCAAAAGCATTCAACTTACTTTTCCCATTGTTGTGAATGAAACACTTACAACCAAATATATGAAAGTAAGATACTCTAGCTTTTCTTCCTTTCCACAGTTCATATGGGGTTTTCTCATGGATTTTGTGAATACCTGACCTGTTTTGAGTGTGACAAGCTGTGTTGATAGCTTCTGCCCAAAGCTTCTTAGGAGTGGAGAATTCAGCAAGGAGTGTTCTTGCAGCTTCTTTGAGCGTTCTGACTCTTCTTTCAGCTACACCATTCTGTTGTGGTGTTCTTGCTGCACTTGTGTCATGCTGAATACCATTAGACGTACAATAGGCAATAATATAAGAGTTAATAAATTCAGTGCCTTTGTCACTTCTAATTTTCACAATAGGTTCTCCTTTCTCTACTTGGATCCTCTTTAATAGTTCAGGAAGCTTCTGCTGAGTTTCACTCTTCTTGTATAAGAAGACAACCCAAGTAAACTTGGAGTAGTCATCTACAACAATAAGAGTGTACTTTGTCCCTGTTAGTGTGGTTGGAGTGATTGGTCCAAAAAGATCCATGTGAAGCAATTCAAGAGCTCTGCTGGTTGATGCTGTCTTCTTGGTCTTGAAAGAGACCTTTGTTTGCTTTCCTTGTTGACATGCATCACACACCTGATCTTTACAGTAGAGTTCATTAGGCAGACCATCAACTAAGGATTCCCTTGCTAGCTTGTTCATAGTCTTAAAGTTCAGATGACTAAGACGTTTGTGCAATAGCCAGCTGACATCTTTAGGGCTCTTCACAAGCAGACATGTATCCTTAGGACAGCTGTTCCAATTTGCAAGATACATACTTCCTTTTCTAGTTCCTGTTAGAAGGTTTTGTTTTGTTCTTTTATCACTTATGAGACACTCATCTTTAGAGAATTTTACTGAGTAACCCGTGTCACAGAAATGAGAAACAGATAATAAAGTAAACTTTAAACCTTCTACATATGATACATCATGTACCTCAATGTCACCATTTTTAAGGGTGCCATATCCTTTTGTGTTACCGTGCGCGTTATCACCAAAGAAGACTTTTGGACCTTTCTTTTCTGTGTAGTTGGTCAGCAGGTCTTTGGTTCCAGTCATATGGGTTGAGCATCCACTATCTATGTACCATATTTCTCCTGCTAGACCTCCTTTTCTGTATAGGTCCCTCCTTTCCTGCAAGAAAAGTTAAGTCTTAGGTACCCATTTTGTCTTGGGTCCTTGGGTGTTAGTACTACCCTTGGGAACCCACATATACATTGGTCGTTTGAACAACCTTGAGCACTTGAGTTGTTTCCCTCGGGCATCACAGAACCAAATCTTACCAGTTAACACCTTGGACTGATCTGATTTGTTGTTTGTGTCAGCTAAGTAATAGTCAAATGGTTTCCCTTTATAGGAGTGAACATACATTATCTATTGACTAGTTACATTCGGCCTGGGTGCATTAGCTGGTCGATGCACACGATTATATGGACCATACTCCTCTATTCTCACAATATCATAAGAGATAGGAGGTGCAAAGAGAACAGATTTGTGTGAAGAAGATTTCTTCTTCTTGGCTGGAACAGCGTACAGCTGAGACTGTCTCAGACGAGATGGTCTAGGCTGTTTGCTGTTCCTCTGTACAGGTTTGGGGTTAACTTTTCTTTTACCGTTTTTTGTGTTGGAATAGTTAGCCTTAGTTGGTACAGATGCCTTTTGGTTCATATTAGGTTCATTGTGTTTAGAACACTCACCCTGTTCATGTGTCTGAGTAGTGCACTTGTTAGGTGTACTACCACCAGCTCGAGAGGATATTGATGGATTAAGTTCATAGCCAAAACCCATCTTATTGCCATTTGATCTATAATATTCAGAGATACTTTCAATAGTAGTCGAGGCTTTATTGAACTCTGATATCTTTTGATTTAGGCATTCCTTCTCCTTTTCTAAGAGCTTGTGTGCTTGGAAGAGGTCATCGAACTTAGATTGTTGTATACGAATTTCCTTGGTTTCTAAGGCTTGAGTTTCTAATATCCCCTCATACAACTGAGTTGTTGTGGTATTTTCTTCCTTAAGAAGTTCCACTTCTTTGGTCAACCTTTCATTCATGGTGACTAACTCAGGGGTGTTATCAAACTTAACCTTTTTCAACCTAGCAATTTCTTTCCTTAAATCCTTATTCTCCTCTTCCACTTCTATAAAAGCTCTAGTGGCAATATCCAGATCACCTTTTACCTTTCTTAACGATTGGTAATAGGTGTCTTCTGATTCGCCTTCAGATGAATTTATATCATCTGTTTGTGAGAAAATAGGTGAATGGAAAGTAGTAGTGTAGGAGTTTACCTCATTTTCTCCTATGGCCATCATAGCTAGATCATCTGAATCATCTGAGTAGATTTGACAGTCTGGTGATGTAGGAAGTTCATCACTTTGATATTCAGATTCTTCAGTCACCATTGCTTGCTTATCTGAATTTCTTCTGTCTCTTCTTGGCCTTCTTTCTTCTTTGTCATCCAGCTCAGGGCATTCATAGACATAATGTCCTGGTTTGCGACAATTGAAGCATGCTCCAGGTTTTTGATTTGAACTGCCTTTCCTTGGAGGAGTGGCATCTCTTCTTCTGGAGCCTCGGCTGTCAGATGACTCTATATCCTTTCTAGGATACCTTTCTGGTGTTCTTTCTCCGGAGCCTCTAGAGGGTGAACTGGCTCTTCTATCTTTGTAGTTTCTATAGAATTTTCTATATTTGCTGTTGAGAGTGTTCATCCTTTCGAATCTCTTGATCATAAGGGCCATTTGCTCTTTCAGACTCATGTCTGATCCTTCAAAGTCTTCTGTTTTCAGAGAGGTCTTGCCAGATGAGGTGCTTGCAGCTTTTGTATTTGCTGCCTTGAAAGCTACAATCTTAGAAGTCGATGGGGTTGCAGTAGGTTCATCACTTCCTGAGTTTTCTTCTCTTTCATGATCATATTCATGAGCTTTTAGGTTCTGAAATAGAGTCTGTGCAGACCACTCCTTGATATCTTGAGTATCTTTGATGATGGTCTTCTTGAGTCTCCATTTCTTGGTTAGAGAGTCTAAGATCTTTAGATTTTTCTCTCTATTTGTATATTTCTTGCCCAGAGATTCTATCTCATTGATGATCTTGGTAAATCTATTGTCTAGTTGATCAATAGACTCTTCTGGTTGCATCTTGAAGTGTTCAAACTTCTTGACTGCTGTTGTCAACTTGCTCTCCTTGATCAGCTCAGTTCCTTCACAGAGGAGTGCTAGAGCATCCCACATATCCTTAGCTGTTTCACAATTGATTACTTTTGCAATGTACTCATCTGGAAGAGTTTGCATGATGTAATCTTGAGCAATGCTGTCAAGGTTTGACTGCTTCATTTCTTCTGGTGTGAGATCCTTCATCGGCTTGGGGGCAAGTTCTCCAACTAGAACTTCTGGATCACCATTTGCAGTGTTGACTGCCATGATGGTGATTGGGCCTTTGGTGATTACTGACCACATCTTGTAGTGGACTGATGTGAGATTCTTCCTCATCCTGATCTTCCAGTAATCATAATCCTCCACTGAAAACTTAGGCAACTTACGCATATTAGCACTCATGCTGTATGAGTTTTCGAAAACAAGTTTTTCAAAAGAAAAAGATATGTTCAAGAGGACTACATAAAGACTCCCTCAAGTCTTCTGATAATCTAGAGACAGTAATCCGATATAACCACTGCTCTGATACCACTTGTTGGTCCCTGAACGAGTAGTGAATGGGATTAAAGTCTAGAGGGGAGGGGTGAATAGACTTTAAAACTTTTTCAAGAGAGTTGGGGAACCTCTTCTGATTGCTATGTCAACTGGACTGCAAGTCTGCTGGTCCAGATGACTATAGTGATCTGTATTAAGAGATTGTATGCGGAATTATGGTAGGCATTGTTTAGACTCGTTCTTTTGTTTCTTTTGAAAGTGTTAACTTGTTTTTTACTTAATGAAAGTACTCAGCTGATGCTGGTTTGGAAGTTGTGGCCTTTGTTTAAGAATGTTGAAAACACAGTATGCACTATATAAAATATATGTAGAGACAGAAATGTAAAGTGTAGAAAGGTAAATAACACCAGGTTTATAGTGGTTCTGATATATGATCCTACGTCCACTCTCACGTCCTAACGTGATGTTTAATCCCTTTAATTTACCACAAATTACAAGGGTCTTGACCTTTATAGTCCCAAGGATAGGACTTTGAGATCTGAGCCGTCCTAACAGCTACGGTGTCCACAAGTGATTGTAAGCACTTGCACTTTGAGGGGTTCAAAAACTTTAACCTTTCGGTGAGGGTTTGGGGTTTTTGAAGTGTATCCAACTAATGGTTCAAGCTTATAAATTGCTTAACCACTATGCCTAAAACAATGAATATACAATATGAACAGGTTTCAGGTTCTTATGGGTTGGATAGAAATCACTTAAGAGCTAAAAGTATTCTAAGCCTTTCTGGGCTCTTGGAGAATTCTTAGAACAGTATGGCTTTTGCTTGATTGCTTGCTTAGCTTGTTGAATTCTCTCGATGTGATCTCTTGCTTGTGATTTCTCATCCTCTTGTATTTATAATGGTGATTGCTTGCAACTAGTCGTTGGAGTTGACTAGCCGTTGGGGCAATCTTTCCATATTGGCTTGATTCCTTGATTCCAGCTGCTTGATTGCTCCAATCCTGGGATCATGTCAATCTTCTAAATAAGGTAGGTCTTCATTTGAATTGCAAGATGACTTTGGGAATCAGCCGAGTCTTGGAAGAGTACATAGTCTTCTGATCTGTACTACTAGTCTTCTGACTACTCTTCTAGCCTTAGGTCTTCTGTCTTCTGATATCAGCCGAGTAACACTCGTCTGATCTGTGAATTATTTGTGCTGCTTTAGGCCATCTTCAATCTTTGACTCCATCAGATAAGTAGGTATACAAGCACCTTACTTAACTGGCCTTCAAGGATCTTCTAGTCTTCATGTCTTCTACTCTTCTCATCTTGAGGGAGCGCATGTAAGCCGGGACTGTGCTAATCAGCTGATATCTATACAGTTGATCACACAAGACTAGTCTAAGCTGTTCTATACAAAGTCAGCTGATCCTATTACATTTATAAACTCTAAGTGTTTTGGCCATCAAAACTATTCTAACATCAGGTGGGGCTTAGGGTGAATTTACATCCCAACAATTTCCCCCTTTTTGATGAAGCCAAAACTATATTTGATAAATGCTCTTAGTAAATAAGATAAGAGTTTATAAACTTCATAAAAACTGAAGTATCTGATGAAGACAATGAGAGTTTGTCTTGAAAGCGAAGAGAAACTAAACTTGATTATATATAGAGCTTTTACAGATTACAAGTGATAGTTTCTTTAAAGCTTTGAAAGTAGTCTTCATCAGGTCTTCTGATCTTTAGATGCGGAAAGCAAGGTACAGACGAGTTCGAACTTCTTCCATGTGCTGCAGGTCTGTAACATTCTCCTCTTCATAGATTTTCTCTAGAATCCTTTTGACTTCAATCCAGTCTGTCCTTCCGGAGCTCAGAGTGGGAGGAGCCCATTTAGGTTCTTCTGGAGTTAGGATTCTGCAGTTGTCAAGTTCTTTGGCTGTCTTGACTACTTCTTTCCAGAACTCTTGATCTTCAATGTTCATGAACTGATTGAACTGGAAGAATTCATCTTCATAGGTTGGGAGAGGGCCAAATTTTCTTACGATGTGATGTTGAATTTTCTTGCGATAGAAGAAAAAAAACATAACCAACAGAATCGCATACATACACATGAAACAAAATAAATTGAATCATACAATCATACGTTTCAGGCAGAGCCAACAATCCACGAATCCAGGCTCTGATACCAATTTCTGGAACGCGCCGGCGAGGGCGGTCCATCGCCAGGATCGTTGTCGGATGCCAAACGTATAAATAACGAATTAAAACCTAAACATGCATCTAAAGCAGAATTTAGATTCGTTACCCTTGAAGATCGAGACGTTGATTCCAATCTACGGATCTTCTAGCCTGTCTCCCAACCTCGTTCAAACACCGGGTGGACGGCGCGCTATCAAACTTCGATAAGGTGCCTCAGTTTCGTCTCCTTGAAACCCTAGCCGTTTTTCTCAATTTCGTGTGTGCTAGGGTTTCAAAACTATTTTGAGGCTCCTATTTATAATCTCCATAAGTTCATGGGCCAGGCTAGGGATCCATTAGAAGGTATAGGGTTTGGGCTTCTTACAGGCCCAAATACTTTTATGTTCACCCCAGAACATATAATTTGGCCCGAGAACATTAATTCATTCCACTAGAGAATTAATGTTGCACTCCCGTCCTATCCCGAACTGAATCAGGGCTTCTATTAGACTTTATAATTCCCCGTGTTTAAGATATCGCACGTCCATTAATTATTAAAGCTTCTGACTTATTTAAATAATTAATTTCTATAATTCCTTGAGTAGTACCACTCAACCTTGTTGTCGTACGGATTAAATCCACCTGCAGGGTTTAATACGACAATCCTTTATGAGTTTCCTCAAGGGGACATCATCAGCCTGGAAGTACAGGACACGATGCCCTAATGCCAATAAGTAGACATCATGCGAGCGATGCCACTACCCAAAATACGGAGCGTGAAGAATCTACCAAGATTCTCACCTATGGTACATCAAAGTAGTGAACAAGCACCCCGCACATCTAAATATCACACTTAGGGTTAAGAATCATAAAAGTCACCAAGACCTCTATTCTTCATAACATTCAAAACAGAAGAACATGTTTTATCTGTGATCCATTCAATACGCCACAGCGCACTAGTATAAACTAATAGCCAAGACAAACCACTAACAAGTTTACACTACAACTTAAACCAATAGTTTTGTCCATAACTATCTTAGTTGTGAATACTGTTTATATCTTACAAGGAACTGACAATGTGATCTTCCGTGTGACTACAAACCCACCACATCGTCTACAATGCAAGATAAGCAGACATACAAGTAATAAAAAAGAATGCAATAATGTGAAAAACCATTTATTTTAGATAAAAGGAAATCGAATATACGTCACAAAAGCCCACTAAAAGTTTGCTTTACAGTATACACCAACAAGCTGCTGATCAAATATCCTCACTTGGATAAATGGGTTCCAATCCAGCTGAATGACATATGGGAAGCGGCAAAGAGAGAGTTTGCCTATGATTACTATGTCATAGGCAGATGGAATGAGGAAGACCCCAACTTTACTTTTACACAATTTATGATTGAGTATCACAGGGAGCTTTATCAACAATTACTTGCAGCTGCAGACATTGCAAGAATTGAGCCTAATGCCCCTAAGCCAATCGTCTACATGCCTCCCAAGAAAGAAGGCTTCATAGACCAATCAAGGATATTCCAAGAATTCTTTGAGATCCTGAAGCTGAACAAGATGGTGCTTGGGCCAAAGGGAACAAATCAAGAAGCCATGGAACTGAAGAAGAGGGTGTGGGCACAGTATGGGATGGTGCCACCTCCTGAAGATAACCTCTAAACTGGCTAAGTCTACTTGACCTTTGTTTTGCCATAAGTGCTGAAATGGATGATTACTTGATCTTGGTTGCTATGTGGTTAATATGGTCATCTCTACTGATTATGCTCAAGACTGCTGAAATATGTATCTCCTGCTCTAATGATTATCTATTTGTTCTGATCATGTGTTTTGTTAGTTCAGTAATGCTCTGATCAATTGATATGTAACTTTCTTGATTCATGCTCTGATAAGTTTATTTGACTATCATCATGCCTGTAATGATCTATGAAATTATGAATGATAGTTGAATCTTTATGTGAATTAAGAAATAATATCTCAAATGTCTCAACATGCCTGACTCTAAACCTATATGCAATCAAAACAGTGATTACACTAACACATTCCTTTTCAGGAAATTTGACCTAATAAGTGTAGTCAAGTCACATTTGCATAGAATGTATAGGTTTTGGCATCATCAAAAAGGGGGAAATTGTTGGGAATAAAATGAGATGTTTTGATTAAGATACCAAAACCCCTTAAGACATGCCAAATGAATAAGTCGGATTAGAATGAACATGTTCTAGGAATCTTAGAACATGTACCTTAAGGCTAGTTGAGAAGCTGGAATGTTAGACAGCTCTTAGTATGTTAGATGCACAAGTTGAGGGGGAACACATGCCTAGAAGATCACAAGAATCAAGTCCCCTCAAGGCTCAGAATCAAATTGACCTTATGTCTGCTGATGGACAATTGTGCTGATCAAGTTAGCTCACTCATAGAACAACCTATCTAAAGCTCACATGAACTAAATGCATCTTAAAGATCAAGGCTACTGAAGCAGACATCTAAGTTCAGAAGGTTTGTCCAACAAGAGTGTCTCAGCACATTTGAACCAGAACAGTTTGAAGAACAAGCCCAACTGTGCTGATAAGGTCAAGGCTACTGATCTAAGCCATAAATGATCAATGTTCATCAAGAGATACACATGTAAAGAGACAAGAGCCAAGTCATCTGAAGAGGTAAAGCCAACATTGCTGATAAGCAAACTCTGCTGATTCTGATAAGCAGAATTGTCCAAGTGATAAGGAATGTTGTCCTTATCATAGGACCAATCATCAAAAGTGATGTCCATGTTTGATCAAGTGAATCATGGAGTCAGACATTGGGGAGAGAGCTTCAAAGTCAAGACAAAGAGCTCACATCCGTTTATTTCCTAAATTAAGGACATGTCACTTTTAACAAACTGTATTCCGGTTGCAGAGTTCAAGGAAGACATTTATAGACAATTGAGGCTGTCTTTCCAACGAGCAAATCCTCAATTTTGTCTATAAATACAGAAGTGTGAAGACAATTTGAAGGCATCCAACTAGTATCAACAATTCTGAAGCTACAAAGCTCACAAGCCCTTGAAAGCTCTCAAAAGACATTCTTAGTCTTCAAACACTTCATTCTAAGATGAACCTCATTGTATATCCATACAAGCTTAGAGAGATATCCTATCCTTTTATACTGAGCTCATTGTAAAGGATATCTCAACTTAGTTGGTACCAACATCAACCCTTATACCTTTCCAAAAGAGAGATAGAAGGTTGTTGTAGTAGAAGTGGTAGGAATTGACTATTGAGAGAAGAACAGTTCAATTCTGAGTTCAGAAGAGGGTACTAGGACTCTGATATCCTAGGGATCAAGGCACCAAGGAGTGGTGTGGTTGATCAAATGCACCTTGGCACTATAAAATAAGTAATTCCAAGAGATAAGGAATTATCCTATTAAATCAGGGAAAGTGGATGTAGGAGTTTGAGTCTCTGAACCACTATAACTCTTGTGTTGATTTACTTTCAAGTATTTTCATTCAAACAACACATACATACACAGCACATAAAGGAACCTTTCAAAAACATATACCTAAGACTGTGATTAACCTGATTTGGACAAGTTCCCTGAAGCTGTATAACTGTTAAGGTGATTTCAGAACTTAAAAGGAGTTTAAACCAAAGGGCCAACCACTAATTCCGCACATATAACTCCCTTAGATAGTTATTCAACTAAGTACTCAATAGTACTTAGTAGTTTGATTATCTTTAAAGAGTTATTCATCTTAGAAGAGTTGTCCAGGACAACCTTGCTGAAGTCTGTTTTGGTTAAAGTTTTAAAAAGATTTGCATACAAGTGTATTCCCCCCCCCCCCCCCATACACTTGTTATATACTCCTTTCAGGACCAACATAAGGTCCCAAAATAAAAAAAGTGGGCGTACTTCGAGGAATTTCAGGTAGTAATTAATTACTTAATTAATTAATTAATGTTTGTTGTTTGTTCAATAATAAACAATTTATTATACGTGCAGAAACATACCACTTGGGATCGGGATATCTACTCGGACGAGGTTATGTTCAAGTATTTCAGTAAATTGGCGCGAGAGCGGTATAATGATTTAATGTACAAATGGAGAATGACATGGAGGGAGGATGGGACGACGCAGAGCTTGGGTAAGGATGCTAATGATGTTGTGTTGTGGGATTCATTGACGAGGGAGTGGCTGGATCCGGAGTACATCAGGAAGTGTGAGATTGCTAAGGCCAACCGCAGATCCGACGTTGGGGGTGGGATGTCAAGGCATCGGTGTGGAGCCCGGTCCATCTTTGAGCAGTCGCTTGCCCTTATAAGTGTTTATGAATTTTAAAATTAATTTCAATAAATTTAATTATTTAGTATATATAATACATAAATTTAATTATTAGGAACGGGAGACAGGGTGTGTACCCACTCATTTGGACCGGTTGAACATTGCTCATTCGTTTGACGAGAATACACAACAATCCACATACGGGCGCACGACTAACCTCCACGTAAGTAATAAAATTGTTTAATAAAATACATTTTTTTATAGTTTATTCTATTAATTTACAATTATTAATTATGTAGTTGGAAATGAACCAGAGGATGGCCGAGGTCGAAACTCAAGTCGATCCTACTGAAGCCGGAACCAGCAGTGCCCCTCCTACAGTCGAGGAGGTGAACCGGACTTATTTGGAAGTTGCCCCGATCACCCGAGGACGAATTCTGGGCCTTGGTCGTCTGAGCAGTGATGTTAGGTCCTCTGGTCCGTCCCAGGCGGCATCGCAGGGTTCCGTATCTTCCACTCCAACTCCTGATGTGATGGCACACTTCAACCATTACATCCATGTGATGCATTTGAATATGGGTGGAGAGTTCGGGTGGTCGGACGAGAAGATCGAGGAGGTTTATCAGAGAACCATGCAAGCTCCTCCACCGACGACCAACGTGAACGTGCTTGTTCCCCCAGCCCTCTCAGGCCCCTCAGCCTATGTCCCGACCATGCGTGATGACATCATAGGTCAGCACTTCGGTGGCGAAGATGACCTTGATATGTGGAACTTTGGTGAATGACTGTCTCTGAACAACTTTTTTTTTTTTTTTTATTGTTGAACAATTTTTTTTTATGTCTTGTAGAACTATTTACTTTTATGTTTTTTTTTTATCTGCATTATTGTTGAACTATTTACTTTTTTATGTTTAAGTATTAGTTGTTTAATTTTAGTTATGGTTTGTTTTTTGTGTTAAGTAGTTTAAGTTTATACGTGCATTATTAATTGTTTGTTTTATGTTTTATGTGTTAAGAATCTATATATATTTTTTTTTATACGCGTGCTTTACCGACGGAAAGTCATTCCGTCGGTACAGAAATGTTCAATACCGACGGATAATATCCGTCGACAATGTCATTGCCGACTGAATTTTCACCAACGGAATCTGACTGATTTGACATAAATTTGAATGTTCAATACCGACGAAAATTATCCGTCGGCAATGTCAATACCGACGGAAATAAGGTGCATGATTTACCGACGGAATGACATTTCCGTCGGCATATAGTTTTGAAAAAATGTCTCCCACTCCAGAACATCAAAACACGGGAAACTTTTGGAGTGGAGCGAAAAATTAAGGTATGTTTTTCTATTAAGTGTATATAGTTTTACTGCAATTATTTTTTATGAAATGTATATAGTTTTAATTTTAGTGTTTAATTTTTATGAAATATATATAGTTTTAGTGTTTAATTTTTATGAAATGTATATAGTTTTAGTGTTTAATTTTTATGAAATGTAAATAGTGTTAGTGTTTAATTTTAATTTGGTCAAATTGTTTAACAGATGGAATTGCCGGATCGTCGGTGGATGTATTGTACTCCTAGACTCGTTTTAGGAAATGTGAATGGTGAATTTTATGATGAACTCGTGTCATTTGTTGAATTTGCAAAGCTACACCCATATTACATGTATGGGGATTGTATTAGGTGTCCGTGTAATTCTAAGAAATGTCAGAATAGATCATTTAAAAGCATTGATGAAGTCTTATGCCACGTTGTTATGAATGGGTTCGTTGATAATTACTATAATTGGACAAGTCATGGCGAAGAACGGTGGCCTTATAATTTTAATCAAGTCTTGTACTATTACACTGTTGCAATTTATGAACAACCAGTACACGTTGAGCATGTCGACACCAGTAACGATCAAGAGTTTGGAGTGGAAGAACCCGATATGTATCAAACAATGGTGATGGAAGCCGGTATGTCAAATATAGAGGAGGAACCAACGGATGAAGCATTTCAGTTTTATGAGATGCTCAAATTAGTCGATCAAGATTTGTATCCAGGGTGTGATTCTCATTCTCAGTTGTCATTTAATGCTCGACTTATGACTATCAAGACGGAGAACAAGCTATCTAACAGAGCATATGAGCAAATGACACAATTATGCAGTGAGATTTGTCATATCGATAATAAATTACCTACGACGTTTCATCAGAGCAAACAACTGATGAAGAATATGGGTTTGCCGGTTGAGAAGATTGATTGTTGTGTGAATGGTTGCATGTTATACTGGGGTGATGACGATAGCGATCTTCTTATGTGTAGAATGTGTGGCCATCCCCGGTACAAAGAGCCACGACGGAAGGGACCCGGTGGTCAATCGAGCAAGACAAAAAAGGAAGTGCCACATAAGAGGATGTATTATCTTCCTATCATTCCTCGTTTAGTGAGATTATTTCAATCTAGTGCCACAGCACAACACATGACGTGGTGTTGGGAATAAAATGATATATGTTTTGATTAAATACCAAAACCCCCTGAGACATGCCTAAGTCAAGATGATTGTGTTCTAAGATTGTTAGAACACATAACATAAGGCTAGATGAGAAGCTGATATGTTAGGCAGCTCTTAGATGATTAAATGCACATTGTGAGGGGGAACCTATGCTTTAAAAATGATCAAGATCAACTCCCCTAAAGGCTCAAAATCTGGAACAAACACTAAGGACAAGAAAACTCCATAGGAAACCAAATGCTCTAATCAGGAGAGTTGTCCAGAAGAGTTATTTCTATGCAAGAACAAGATTGCAAAGGTCAAAAGGACAAGATTAGTCAAATGCTCTGATCAGGAGAGTTGTCCAGAGAGGTTAACTCTGTGAAAACAACAGCTCTGAAGCTAAAAGACCAAATATGCTGATCAGGAGAGTTGTCCCAGAAGAGTTGTCTCAGCTAGTTTGAACCAGAACAAATATTCTAATGTTTGAAGGTCAACCATGCTGAAGAGTTAGAGACAACCATACCCTAAATAAGCTCAATACAACATGCTAAGATCACCTTGAAGTGAAGGAAAGGGAAAGAGCCAAGTCATCTGAAGAAGAGCAAGCCAACTTTGCTGATAAGCAAAACTGCTGATAGTGATAAGGAGAGTTGTCCACTTGATAAAGAATGTTGTCCTATCATTGGATCAACCTTCAGAAGCCATGTCCAAGTCCTAACAAGAAGTCAACACATTGGGAAAAGTGCTGCAGAAAGAAGACAAAGTCTTACAAGCCGTTTATTACCCAAATAAGGACATGTCACTATCAAGAAACTGTCTTCCAGTTTGAAGAACTCAAGGAAGACATTTATAGCAATTTGGGGCTGCCTCTCCAACGGGCAAATCCTCCATTTTGTCTATAAATACAAGAAGTGTGAAGACCATTTGAAGCATCCATTCTACATCCAACTGAACAATCATACTGAAGCTTCAAAGTCCTCAAAAGACATTCTTAGTCTTCAAACACTTCTTCTAAGCTGAACCTATTTTGTATATCCATACAAAGCTTAGAGAGATATCCTATCCTTATACACTGATCTTCATTGTAAAGGATATCTCATTAGTTGGAACCTTACTTCAACCCTTACCACTTTCAAGTGAGAAAGTGAGAAGGTTGTAGTAGTAGAAGTGGTAGGAGCTGACTGTTGAGAGAAGAACAGTTCAGTTCTGAGTTGAGAAGAGGGTACTAGGACTCTAGACATCCTAGGGATCAATTCACCAAGGAGTGGTGTTATTGATCAAGTGCACCTTGGCACTATAAAACAAGTTAATTCCAAGAGTGAAGGAATTATCCTGTTAAATCAGGGAAAGTGGATGTAGGAGCTTGAGTCTCTGAACCACTATAACCTCTTGTGTTGATTTACTTTACAAGTACTTACATCCATTCAACACTGCACACAAAAACTGATCTTTCAAAGATACATATTCAAAGACTGTGCAAAAACTGTATTGGACAAGTTCCCTGAAAACTGGACTGTATTGAATTGACCAAGTGATTTCAGAAACTTAAGGAGTCTAAACTTAAAGGGCCAACCACTATTCCGCACATATAACGTTTGATGGAAGTTAAATACCCATCCCTTTTTTTCCCCTCCCCATGACTCGAACCCAGGACCTAAGGCCTAGGTAGTGGTGCTCTAACCACTTGAGCTATCCCACTTTGTCATTCCGCACATATAACTCCCCTAGATAGTTATTCAACTAAGTACTCAATAGTACTTAGTAGTTTGATTATCTTAGTTGAGTTATTCATCTTCAGCAGAGTTGTCCAAGACAACTTAGCTGAGCTCTGGTTTGATCTAAAGTTGAAAAGAATTGCATACAAGTGTATTCCCCCCCCCCCCCCCGCATACACTTGTTATATACTCCTTTCAGGACCAACAGGTGGTATCAGAGAAGGGGTTCAAAGACCACTGCTTCTGAAAATCCATCTTGATTTTCAAAACTCAAATATTTGTGTGGTCACTGAGCTGATCTCTATCTGAAATCCTTTACTAGTTGACTAACTGTTTATTCTTGAGTTATGGCCAATAACAATGCTGTTCCCCCACCTGCTGTTCAAGGATTGGACAACATGGCCACAAATCAAGTCAACCACATTTCACATCATAAACTGCCCATGTTTTCAATAGACAATTATGATTTCTGGAAAATTAGAATGAGAGCTCATCTTGCATCTCTTCATACTGATACCTTGAGAGTAATCACAAGAGGTCCTTTTGTGTTCACTCAAACTAACCCAAGATTGACAGATGAGCAAAGAGCAGATGTAAGGGAACTGATTCCCAAAGATGAGGATGATTTTACTGCTGATGAAAAGAGGAAAGATAATCTGAATTATCTTGCCATGAACACCCTCTACCAAACAATTCCAGATGCAGTCATGGGTAGAGTCTACCACTGCACCACAGCCAAAGAAATTTGGGATACCCTTGCTGAGATGTGTGAGGGTACAAAAAAGATCAAGGAGAACAAGCTCCTAGTTGCTGTGCAAAAGTTTGAGCAATTCTCAATGGAAGCTGATGAATCCATTGATAAATTTGCTGGTAGATTCACTAATGTGATGAATGAAATCAACTCATTGGGCAAGGTCTACTCCAGGAGAGAAGTTGGATTGAAGATCTTGAGAAGTCTCACTCAAAAGTGGGATGTCTATGCTGTGATGATGCAGAATACCAAGGATCTCTCCTCCATGCCCATGCAACAAATCTTCTCAGAACTCAAAGCCTATGAGTTCGATCTCAACAGAAGAAAACCTGTTGAGGAACCTTCAAACCCTATTAAGGGAGTGGCATTCAAGGCCAAAGTTACAGAACCTGAAATGCAATCCACTCCCAGACCATCAAAGTCAGTCTCAAAGACTGATATGAAGGAAGAACTAGCCTTGATGGCTAGAAGGTTTGACAAGCTCAACACAAGGTTTGGTAGATACAAGAAATTCTACCAAGACAACAAATTCAGGAGAAGATACAACTCCCCTGAAGATCAGGCCAAGAACAAAAAGCCTGAAGAGAAAAGATCAGAGGACAAGTACTCTGATAGGAGAAGGTCCAGTAGAGCTGACCCCTCATCATCTAAAGGAAGAGATGAATCCAAGAAAGATGATGATGAAGACCTGTGCTACAACTGCAAAAAGAAAGGGCACTTCCAATATGATTGCCCTGAATTGAGCTCTAAAGAAAGAAGAGAGAGGCAAGCTAAAAGAGACAGGAAATTCACAAACAGAAAAGCCATGATGGCTGGTGAAGAATCTGATAGTGCTGAAAGCTTCAACTCTTCTGATGGACTATTCTCAAACAGTGATGATGATGATGATGTGTGCAACATGGCTCTTGAGGATGATGAGGTATCCTCCACTTCCAGCTCACCATCATTTTTATCACAGAACACTAGTGAAGTTAACTTGAAACTTTCCTTTGGGAAGTTGATGGAAGATTTCACTAGATTACAAGAATTTCATGATAATTGTGTGAGAGAAAATGAAAGATTGGCTATTGAACTTACCAAAAACTTTGAGGTAGCTGTTGATGTCAAATCCACTGAGTTGTATCAACAAGTCTTGAGAGAGCTTAAGGAAGCAAATCTCAGGATAGTTGACCAACAAAAGGAAATTGATGATCAACTACTTTCTCAGAAGAGAAAAGACTTTGAACTGAAAATTCTGAATGCCAAATTTGAGAACCTCTCACATGAATATGATATTCTTAAATCAAGTGAAGAGAGCCTGAAATTAAAGATGTCTGCTTTGAACAAATCCTCTAGAGCAATAGAGGAAATTCAGAGTTATCAAAGACCTATGGCTCATAGAAGTGGATTAGGTTTTGATCCATTTGAATCTTCACCTTGTCTCAGTGTTGCTTCTACAAGTAACACTAAGAAAATCTTTGTTAAATCAGTGGCACAACAAGCTGAAAATGAAATAATTCTGCCACTGAACAAAGGAAAGGGCAAATTAACTGAAATGCCTACTCAAGTGCTTCAGGAGACTAGGCCCAAACCTTTGGAAAAGGTCAAGGCTCCTGAACACAAGAGGAATGTTGGTCAGCAGAGTAGACCCAATGGAAAGGCAACTCTACTGAACAATGTTCAGAGGAGTTATCCAAGGTATAATCAGCCTAGGCCAACTCATCTGAGAAAGCCTCAACTGAATAGACCTAAGGAAAACTATCCTCAAAGGCAGAATAAAATGAGACAACCAAAACCCTTCATGCCAAAGGGTAATGGTCATAAAAATCCCTTTCCTCAAAGATTTCATCAAGTTGCACAAAGAACTCATATGTTCAGGAGAGTTGACAACTCCCCTGAAACTTACAGAGTTAACACATTCACACATACTTTCCCCAAGGCATTTAAAGGAAAGAAAGTGTATGTTGATGCACAAGGAAAACAACTTAGCCACCTTGAATCAATCAGGGTAATTAGGCAAGTTTGGGTTCCAAAAGGTACAGCTAACCTCTCAGGACCCCAAACTCAAAGGGTACCTAAACCTATCTAATTGCAGGTACCATTGGGCCACAAGAAGAGGAGTGTGAGCAAAAAGACAGCATGGTACCTTGACAGTGGATGCTCAAGGCACATCACTGGAAACAAGGAACTCCTCACTGACTTTATTGAAAAAGAAGGCCCAAATGTCACTTTTGGAGACAGCTCACAAGCAACAACTAAAGGTTATGGTACTTTGATGATTGGTAACATCAAAGTAACCAATGTATCTTATGTAGCTGGTCTCAAATATAATCTCCTAAGTATCAGTCAATTCTGTGATAAAGATTTTAAAGTTGAGTTCTCAAGTGGAAAATGCTTAATTAAGGATAAAACTCAACAAACTCTATTGACTGGAACTAGGAAGGGAAATTTGTATTTTGCAGACTGGGACAAGTCTACTGATGTTGCATGTTTCATTGCTAAGAGCACTAGTGAACAAAGTTGGTTATGGCACAAGAGGCTAAACCATCTGAACTTCAAATCAATGAACAAACTTGCTAGAAATGCATTAGTTAAAGGACTACCTAATGAGGTTTTCATAAAAGAACATGTGTGTAAGCCATGTCAAGAGGGAAAACAGATTAAAGCCTCATTCAAAGGTAAACCAGTCATCTCTACTGAAAGGGTACTTGAACTTCTACATATGGATCTTTTTGGACCAATCACCCCTTCAAGCATAAATGGTAGAAAATACACATTGGTTGTAGTAGATGACTTCTCTAGGTTCACATGGGTAGTATTTCTCCTTAATAAGAAGGAAACACAAGTTAAACTACCTGAACTTCTCAAGAGACTGTCAAATGAGAAAAGCCTTAGCATTATCAAGATAAGATCTGATAAAAGCACTAAGTTCATAAATTCATACATCAATGAGTATTGCACATCTAATGGAATAGCTCATGAAACCTCAGCAGCTAGAACTCCCCAGCAAAATGGAGTTGCAGAAAGAAGGAATAGAACTTTAAAAGAAGCTTCTAGAACCTTAATTGCCGATTCAAATTTACCTAAGAGGTTTTGGGCTGAAGCCATAAACACTGCATGTCATACTCAAAATAGATGTTTGATTACTAAGGGGCAAGGCAAAACCCCCTATGAACTCTGGAAAGGAAGAATGCCTAAAGTGTCATACTTTCACATATTTGGTTGCAAGTGTTTCATACACAATAATGGGAAAGAACAATTGAAAGCCTTTGATAGCAAAGCTGATGAGGGAGTATTCCTTGGATACTCTCAAGTCAGTAGAGCTTTCAGAGTCTACAACAAGAAAACCCTTATTGTGGAAGAAACACCTCATGTTGTGTTTGATGAATCTATTCATGAGTTCAGAAATACAAACCTGGAACCTGAAGAAATCACACAGAGGACAACCAAACTAAGCCTAAAAGACAAAGACACTGATTTCATAGATGTTGTCCAAGCCAACCTACCTGAAAAACTCACATTAGACAACAATCCTGAAGACAACCTTCCTGAGACAAACCCCACTGATGGAAATGGTGAACTGAATGAGTCAATCCTAGTTCACATCCAGGTAACGACTACCAATGAAGAAGAAGTTCCTGCTGAGGTAGTTAATGGGTCAAATAATCAAGGGGGAACTCAAAATGTTGAAAATGCCAATGTCCCTGACATTGAGGACAACACCCCTGATTATGATCCTGAATTAGATCCTGCACTAAATTATCCTGAATTTTATGATCAAAATGACTCAACTCCAGTAGAGGACAACTCTACTGAAGAAATCAGAAAAAGAAGGACTTGGTTATCTGACCATCCTATTGATCTGATACTTGGTGACCCAAGTATAGGAGTCAAAACCAGGAGTTTTCATGGTGAAAGTGCTATGTTTTGTTGTTTCTTGTCAGAACAGGAACCAAAAGACATTGATGAAGCACTTCAGGATGCCAATTGGATTACAGCAATGCAGGAAGAGCTCAACCAATTCACCAGAAATGAAGTATGGGAGCTAGTGGATAGACCTTCACATCAAGATGTTATTGGAACCAAGTGGGTGTTCAAGAACAAGAAGAATGAAAATGATGTGATTGTCAGAAACAAAGCAAGATTAGTGGTAAAAGGTTACTGCCAGCATGAAGGCATTGACTATGATGAGACCTTTGCACATGTGGCAAGGCTAGAAGCAATAAGGCTCTTCCTAGCCTATGCAGCCCACAAGAGGTTCAAAGTGTACCAAATGGATGTCAAGAGTGCCTTTCTAAATGGAGTATTGAAAGAAGAAGTCTATGTGGAGCAACCACCAGGTTTTGAGGTTGGAGACCAAGTATACAGACTGAAGAAAGCTCTATATGGACTCAAGCAAGCCCCTAGGTCTTGGTATGATACACTGTCACAATTCCTCTTGGATCATGGATTCACCAAGGGAACTGTGGACAGAACACTCTTCAGAATCTCTGAAGGAGAGGACATTTTGCTTGTCCAAATTTATGTAGATGACATAATTTTTGGATCCCCTAATGAGAAGCTGTGTGAGAAGTTCTCCAAGCTCATGCAAAGCAAGTTTGAGATGTCCATGATGGGGTTGATGAACTTCTTTTTGGGTCTACAAGTCTAGCAATCAAAAGAAGGAATATTCATCAACCAAGCCAAGTACACTAGAGAAATGATCAAGAAGTTTGGGTGTACATCAAGCAAGCCAGTAAGGATCCCAATGAACACAAATTGGAAGATGGATCCTGATGAAAGTGGTGTTCCAACCAACTCCACTGAGTATAGAGGAATCATTGGTTCAATCCTCTATCTCACTGCCAGCAGACCTGACATCACCTTTGCAGTAGGTGTTTGTGCAAGGTTTCAAGCAAATCCTAAGAAAAGCCACCTTGAGGCTGCAAAGAGGATCTTGAGGTACCTCAAAGGCACTGAAAATCTAGGCCTTTGGTACCCTGCTGATGACAACATTGAGTTAACTGGCTACTCAGATGCTGACTATGGAGGATGCAGAATTGACAGAAAATCCACTTTAGGAACTTGTCAATTCTTAGGCAACAAACTCATATCTTGGTTTTCCAAGAAGCAAAACACAGTGGCTACTTCCACCACTGAAGCTGAATATGTTGCTGCTAGAAGTTGTTGTGCTCAAATCCTCTGGCTGAGACAACAACTCAGAGAGTACAAAGTCAACTCTACTGAAGTGCCAATATTCTGTGACAATAACAGTGCTATTGCCATATCACAGAATCCTGATTGCACACAAGATGCAAACATGTGGACATCAAGCATCACTTCATTAGAGATCATGTGGAGAAGAAGGATATCAAGTTGGTAAAGATCCACACAGATCAACAAAAAGTTGATATATTGACAAAGCCACTTGCAGAAGCAAGGTTTCTGGAATTATCAGCAGAGTTGGGTCTTCTTGATCCAGGGAAGTTGGACAAATGAGTCCAAAGGAGTTTATTCATTAAGGGGGAAATAAATTCAAACTTTAACAGACTTGGTCAAGTCTACTGAAATTCAGAAAAGATGACCTAAATAATTCAGGACACTTGTCCATTGAATTTCAGGACAGTTGTCCACATCTTTTCAGGACACTTGTCCTAGTGGGGTCAGATAAGTTGTCTTGGCTATCAAACCAAATCTTGGTCTGATAAGCACCTATTTTAGGTGATCATTGTCTATTTCGAAATATGTCCCATTGAAAATACAGTTTTCACCTTTCTGGGATTTAAATTGTCTCCCACCCAAAAGGTCACTTTCCATGCATTAAATGCCAAGATTTAACTCTTGTTTGCATTAAACTTTTTGGGACATGATCTATCTCGAAAAACCCCCAGCCTTAAACAAACATTAAAACTCCACCCACGTTTTGAATAAAACAGTTTTTCACTGTTACATTAGTTTTTGACCATTGGATCAAAACTGGCCAACTCCCCTGAAATCAATCCTAGCCGTTCATGTTGGATTTCCATTTTTGTTCACCTTTGAATTGCATCAAGACTTCACCAACTCATTGACAAACATTCTTTTTAGAATATTCACAAGTCTTAAGATCCCCCACAAACACTTCTTCCCCAAGTATTCGAAACCCTAGCTCTAAATTTTCTTCAAACTCTCTCAAACTCTTTCAAAACTTTCTTCTGTAAATCTTCAATGGCTCCCAAAGTTAGACCAGAGATGATCATTGATTTCACCAACAAAGCTCTAGACCTTGATTTTGGTTATTTGAGCAACAAAAATAGTCTTCACTTTGAGCCAATTGTATCCTTTGAAAGTGAAGATCCTGAGATTAAACCAACCCTGAGATGGTTGAGGAGAGCTAGACTACAAAAGGTCATGGAAGAAAGACCAAGTTCCTGCCTAGAAAGCTACATGGCTGAGTTCTTTGCCTTTCTCAAGTGGAGAGGTAAGCCTGAAGATGGTGAAGTTTCCACCAGATTGTCATATATTGCAGAGGGAGAGGAAGAAGAGAGATTTCATAGAGTGAAATTCTCTTCAGAAGATCTTGAAGGGGCCTTTGGATTGCCTTTTGAGGGAAGAAATCCAGAAGTTTATGGTACTGGACATGAAGATGAAATAGCTCAAGAATGGCTATTAGTACCAGACCCTCTCTCTTCAACACAAAACAAGAAGTCTCTCAAGCCAGAATTTCTCAACCTCTTTGAGGTAGTTGCTAAGAGTCTCTTGAGCAATACTGGAAGCTTGGAGCAAATTAGCCATCCAAGAATCAGAATCATGGCTGCTATTATTGATGCTAGTGACAAAGGCATCAAGTTTGATTGGAGGACCTTCATTATGACTGAAATGATGAAGGAAAAGGCAAAATTCAAGGTGAGAGCTCACAACAAGGTTGTGCTAGAAGGAAAACTCAAGTATTGCACCAGGGTAAGCTTGTTGATTGAAAGATTTTCCCACTACTCTCAAATGCAAACATTTGCAAAGCCTCTCCCAGCCCAAAATATTTTGTTCAGGAAGCTCAGCAAGAAAACTGAGCAAAGGAGAATGCTTCTGGCCAAACCTGCTGAAGAAAAGGTTGAAGAGAAGCCTAAGATGATGAAAAGAACTAAGGCCAGAGCTGTCAAAACAAGGAAAATGTCTCAATTATCTTCAAGGGAAGCCTCAGGAGCATCAGCTGAAGTTGATGAAGTGGCAGAAGAGGTAGTAAGTGTGCCTTCTGACCACTCAGAAGAGTTGAGGCTGAAGTATAATGAGACAAGGCAAAAGAAGAAAGGAGATAAGAGGATCAGGGAAGTTGTCCCTGAGAAGGAAGGTGAAGGCAGTGGGAGCAGTAGGGCCAGCAAGAGAAGGGCCAAGCCTACTGAGAAAGTGTTGGAGCTGCAGGAAGAAAGGTCTCTTCAATTGGCTCTAAGAGAGAGCAGAGCTGAAAGCAGGACCAAATCCAAGTCAAGGACTAGCTCATCTGGATCTGGAACTCCAGAATCCAATGTCCCTGAAGGTCAACCTAAAGAGGCCAACATCCCTGAAATTCAGAACCCTGAGCCCAACTCCCCTGAAACCCATGTTACCCCTTCCAACCAACCCATCACCCCTGTAGATCTCACTAAGAGATATTCTCCAGAAGGAAGTATGCAAAGAAGTGGCATTGATGTGCATGCAGATTTAGCAATAGATGAGACAAGACTCCTGTCTCCCCTTGACTCATCCATGCTCAATTACTCAAAGCTTTTAGAACATGCACTCAATGAGCCAACTCCCTTAAGCAAAGCCCCTTCAGATTCATTGCTCTCTAAAGCAACTGAAGTACCTTCATTTGAGCCTAATCCTTCTGAAGCCAACCCTCCTGAACTTAACTTGCCTGAAGCTGCAATTAGAGAAACCACAGCTCACTCCCCTATAGCCCAAAGTTCTCCATCTAGTGAGAATGAGGAGGAGTATACTTATGAAAGTATGCTCAGAGGTGGAGCTAAGGCCACAGTGGACAGTTTGTATCCACAACTTGCTGAATTTCCAAGAATTCAGAAGATGTTTCATGATTTGAGGATGCTTGTGGATGTAAAAGATAAAACCTTGATGGAAATATCACAAGTCATCCAAGATAAGGGTGCAAACTGGTGGCAAGTGGAGGAGAGCAGATTGCTACATTTTGCTGGAGTAATGAAAACAAGATTCCTCACTGATGAGGAAGTCTTTGCAAAGTTGGTAGCTGAGAAGATCATTGAGGAGAAAGAAAGAAAAGCTAAGGGTATCAAACACCCTGACAGTAGCTCAAATGATGATGATTCCCCTGATGATCCCTCAAACCCTTTAAACCCCAACCCTTCTGAAACCCCTCAAGCCAACCTCCCTGAACCTTCTCAACCCAAGTCTTCTGTAGCAGATGGACTCTCAAACCCCCCTAGAACCTACCATAGGAAAGGCTCTGTTTCATCAGAGGTGTTGACCAAGGGTGGTAACACAACCAAAGACACATCTGCCAATGAAGGTTCTTCTGAACCCAAGGCACAGCCTAAAGATGTTGAGGTTCCTATGCTAGAGGCTGGTTTGATTAAGGCCTATTCAGTGTTAGAAGAGTTGGACAATGATCAGCCCTTAATCATTCAGGATGACTCAGTGGCTGCTGAAATAAGCACTGTGATCTCCTCACAACTGCCATCTTTGAACCTTGTTGAAGGTGAAGATGCTGCAGGTTTAGGAGAAGGAGTTGAAAAGGAGAAGTTAGTGGAAAAATCAGAGGGAGTAGTAGATGAGAGAGATGTGGTGATCACTAGAATAGTGAGTGTACCACCAAATGAGGGTGATATAAGTGAGGAAGGGCAGGCTATTCTTGAAGTCAAATCTGAACTTCAGGAATCCCTTGATGAGAGGAGGCCTGTTTCTTTAAGTGAGGAAATTACTAATGATGGGAGAAAAGAAAGAGTTGAAAATGAGAAGAAGGCTGTTGATGTATCAGAGTCTTATACAAAAGAAATTGAGGGTGATGAGTGCTTATTCCCTAACTTGTTTGATCTGTCTAATATTGCAGGTATTTCCCTTGACCAAATTTTTGCTGATGAGTTCTTAACAGATGTACCTATCCAAGTAGATACAGGCTCAGCTCAAGCCTTACTTGGTTTGCAATCAGAGAAATTGGACTCCTTGGCTCATCAAGTCCAATCTGCTCATGCTGAAACTTCAGGAGCATTGAATGAGCAAGGAAGGACTCTAGCATCTGTAGAAATGAGACTTACAGGCTCTGAAGATGTAGTACTTCCTACATTAGAAGCAAGGATTAGTGGTGTGGAAACTGGCCTCCAAACCATTTCCACTGAAGTACAAAAAGCCAAATCCACCATGGAATCCATATCAGAAGAGGTCAAGAAGGAACAAAAGCTACTGAGAGACAATCATAATGCTAATGTCAAGGCTCTCAGGCTAACTGTCAAGCAAGCTCTTGGAAAGAAGACTGCACTGCAAAAGAAAAGAGTAGAAGAGCAAAGGCTAGCTATGGTGAAAGCAGCCTCTGAAAAATTTTCCCAAGAAGTATTGGCCAACATTGCTGAAGGTGCAGTGGCCAACCTCACTGAGCTCCTTAAAGCCCAACTGGATGCATCCCTGAAAGCAACCTTGGAGGAGGTTGTTCAACAAAAAATGAAGTCTGTTCTAGCTTTTCTTAGCTTGAGCAGTGATAGGATGCAAAATATACATGATGAAAATGTATATTTGTTGGAAGAGATGAAGTCTCTAAACCAGGCCCAATCCCTAATGACCACAACAATGAGTGAGCTAAAGCCCCAGTGCTTTGATGCTGCCAAAAAGGGGGAAAGGGAAAGAGCTAGAGCAAAAGGTGCCTTGGTGATTGGAGGCTCAGACAAGGGAAAAGACAAAACTGCTGAAGCAAAAGGAAAAGAACCTGCAGTACTAAACTTAGAAGAATTGGATGAAGAAGAGCAGGTGGTGAGGTGTCTGGTTTGGACAAAGATGCTGAAGGTGTCCAAACTAGAGGAAAGATCAAGAGGGCAAAAGGAAAGAAAAGACAAGCTGAGACATTTACTGACTTTCCCAACAACCTTGATCTTCCACCTGAATTCAGAATTGATGAAGATGAGCCTACATCAAAGAAAGCCAAAGCTGCTGAAGAGCCCAAAATTACTGAAAAGGAAAAGTCTTCTGAACTAGTCAATGTTGCTGAAGGTTCCAAGTCCACTGAAGATATTGAAGAACTGTTTGCTGAAGGATTTGGACCTGAACCTAAGAAGAAGAAAAATGTCCTAGCTCATGATCCATCAAAGTTGTTTCATGAAGGGTATGGCAAAGACCCTGAAACACAACAGAAACTGGCCATGATGAGGGCCCAAGAGAAAATGGATTTGATGGATGAAGCACAAAGAGCAAGAGATAAGAGAAGAGCAAACTTTCAGAAACCAAGAAGAAGGAGAGCAACTTACAGCAAGATGAAGCCTCAGCTTTTAGTCCCAATGGACACCAAATATCCACACTTGGATAAATGGGTGCCAATTCAGCTGAATGATACATGGGAAGAGGCTAAAAGGGAGTTTGTCTATGACTATTATGTCATTGACAGATGGAATGGAGGAGATGCCAACTCTTCATTTGCTGAGTTCATGATAGAATACTACAGAGAGTTGTATCAACAATTACTTGCAGCTGCTGACATTGCATGAATTGAACTCAATGCTCCCAAGCCTATCATCTACATGCCTCCAAAGCTTGAAGGTTGGATTGACCAAGCAAGGATCCTGAGGGAGTTCACAGAAATTCTGAAGCTGAACAAGATGACCCTTGGACCCAAAGGAACCAACCAGGAAGCCATGGAACTCAAGAAGAGAGTGTGGGCACAATATGGGATGGTGCCACCTCCTGAGGATGATCTCTAAAAATGGCTAAGTCTTCTGACTCTTTCTGGAAAGAAAATTATCTGCTGAAGTTTGGACAAGCCTGCTGATGTGATATGTTGTTTGCTCTAACATGATTTGAATTGCTCTGATACAAGAATTGATGTTGATATCCAGTATTCTACTCTGATACCTGGAATATTTTGTCTTAGTTCTGATATCTTAGATCCTATGCTTAGTATTTAGTGGCAATGAAATGTTCATTTTGTAATGTTATCTTGAATTCATGATCTGATAAGTTATCTTCAACTATCAACATGCCTGTAATGACTTTTATATGAATGATAGTTGAACTACCTTTGAATCAAGATACATTATTGCAGAAATCTCTCTATGCCTATCTTTGAAACCTACTTGCAACAAAAACAGTGAATACACTAACACATTGTCTTTTCAGGAAAATTGAACTTAGTCATGTCTTCTGGAGATATGTGTAATAGGTGTAGACAAGTCACTTTTTCATAGAATGTATAGGTTTTGGCATCATCAAAAAGGGGGAAATTGTTGGGAATAAAATGATATATGTTTTGATTAAATACCAAAACCCCCTGAGACATGCCTAAGTCAAGATGATTGTGTTCTAAGATTGTTAGAACACATAGCATAAGGCTATATGAGAAGCTGATATGTTAGGCAGCTCTTAGATGATTAAATGCACATTGTGAGGGGGAACCTATGCTTTAAAAATGATCAAGATCAAGTCCCCTAAAGGCTCAAAATCTGGAACAAACACTAAGGACAAGAAAACTCCATAAGAAACCAAATGCTCTGATCAGGAGAGTTGTCCAGAAGAGTTATTTCTATGCAAGAACAAGATTGCAAAGGTCAAAAGGACAAGATTAGTCAAATGCTCTGATCAGGAGAGTTGTCCAGAGAGGTTAACTCTGTGAAAACAACAGCTCTGAAGCTAAAAGACCAAATATGCTGATCAGGAGAGTTGTCCCAGAAGAGTTGTCTCAGCAAGTTTGAACCAGAACAAAGATTCTAATGTTTGAAGGTCAACCATGCTGAAGAGTTAGAGACAACCATACCCTAAAGAAGCTCAATACAACATGCTAAGATCACCTTGAAGTGAAGGAAAGGGAAAGAGCCAAGTCATCTGAAGAAGAGCAAGCCAACTTTGCTGATAAGCAAAACTGCTGATAGTGATAAGGAGAGTTGTCCACTTGATAAAGAATGTTGTCCTATCATTGGATCAACCTTCAGAAGCCATGTCCAAGTCCTAACAAGAAGTCAAAACATCGGGAAAAGTGCTGCAGAAAGAAGACAAAGTCTTACAAGCCGTTTATTACCCAAATAAGGACATGTCACTATCAACAAACTGTCTTCCAGTTTGAAGAACTCAAGGAAGACATTTATAGCAATTTGGGGCTGCCTCTCCAACGGGCAAATCCTCCATTTTGTCTATAAATACAAGAAGTGTGAAGACCATTTGAAGCATCCATTCTACATCCAACTAAACAATCATACTGAAGCTTCAAAGTCCTCAAAAGACATTCTTAGTCTTCCAACACTTCTTCTAAGCTGAACCTATTTTGTATATCCACACAAAGCTTAGAGAGATATCCTATCCTTATACACTGATCTTCATTGTAAAGGATATCTCATTAGTTGGAACCTTACTTCAACCCTTACCCCTTTCAAGTGAGAAAGTGAGAAGGTTGTAGTAGTAGAAGTGGTAGGAGCTGACTGTTGAGAGAAGAACAGTTCAGTTCTGAGTTGAGAAGAGGGTACTAGGACTCTAGACATCCTAGGGATCAATTCACCAAGGAGTGGTGTTATTGATCAAGTGCACCTTGGCACTATAAAACAAGTTAATTCCAAGAGTGAAGGAATTATCCTGTTAAATCAGGGAAAGTGGATGTAGGAGCTTGAGTCTCTGAACCACTATAACCTCTTGTGTTGATTTACTTTACAAGTACTTACATCCATTCAACACTGCACACAAAAACTGATCTTTCAAAGATACATATTCAAAGACTGTGCAAAAATTGTATTTGACAAGTTCCCTGAAAACTGGACTGTATTGAATTGACCAAGTGATTTCAGAAACTTAAGGAGTCTAAACTTAAAGGGCCTAAACAATCATACTGAAGCTTCAAAGTCCTCAAAAGACATTCTTAGTCTTCCAACACTTCTTCTAAGCTGAACCTATTTTGTATATCCACACAAAGCTTAGAGAGATATCCTATCCTTATACACTGATCTTCATTGTAAAGGATATCTCATTAGTTGGAACCTTACTTCAACCCTTACCCCTTTCAAGTGAGAAAGTGAGAAGGTTGTAGTAGTAGAAGTGGTAGGAGCTGACTGTTGAGAGAAGAACAGTTCAGTTCTGAGTTGAGAAGAGGGTACTAGGACTCTAGACATCCTAGGGATCAATTCACCAAGGAGTGGTGTTATTGATCAAGTGCACCTTGGCACTATAAAACAAGTTAATTCCAAGAGTGAAGGAATTATCCTGTTAAATCAGGGAAAGTGGATGTAGGAGCTTGAGTCTCTGAACCACTATAACCTCTTGTGTTGATTTACTTTACAAGTACTTACATCCATTCAACACTGCACACAAAAACTGATCTTTCAAAGATACATATTCAAAGACTGTGCAAAAATTGTATTTGACAAGTTCCCTGAAAACTGGACTGTATTGAATTGACCAAGTGATTTCAGAAACTTAAGGAGTCTAAACTTAAAGGGCCAACCACTATTCCGCACATATAACTCCCCTAGATAGTTATTCAACTAAGTACTCAATAGTACTTAGTAGTTTTATTATCTTAGTTGAGTTATTCATCTTCAGCAGAGTTGTCCAAGACAACCTAGCTGAGCTCTGGTTTGATCTAAAGTTGAAAAGAATTGCATACAAGTGTATTCCCCCCCCCATAAACTTGTTATATACTCCTTTCAGGACCAACACGTGGCATTCAACAAATTCTGAAGCTACTGAGGCTGGGGATATGAGACATCCGTCCGACTCTGAAGCCTGGAAACACCTTGATAACGTGTTTCCAGGAATTGCTTGAGAACCGAGGAATGTGAGATTAGGGTTGAGTACTGATGGTTTTGCACCGTTTGGGAGTTATGGAAAGAAGTATTCTTTGTGGCCGGTGATACTGACTCCGTATAATCTACCTCCATGGATGTGCATGAAACCTCAAACAATGTTTCTGACTGTATTGGTGCCTGGTCCGTCGAATCCAAAGCATAAACTTGATGTTTATCTCCAGCCTCTTATAAAAGACTTGATCTTCCTATGGGATAACGGAGTCCAAACGTATGATGTTTCTAGGAAGCAGAACTTCACGATGCGTGCTGCTTTATTGTGGACCATTAGCGACTTTCCTGCATATGTTATGTTGTCCGGGTGGAGTACAGCCGGAAAGCAAGCTTGTCCGTATTGTATGGAACATTCTGAAGCTTTCAGTCTCCCGACGAGTAGAAAAGTTTCATGGTTCGATAATCACCGAAGGTTTTTACCTCGAGATCATCCATTTCGATGGAATAAGGTGGACTTCACGAAGAAAAGAACAATCACAAACAATCGACCACCCATTCGAAATGGTATTTTATACATTTATTTTAACATGTTTTTTTTGGGTTAAAATGTTGTTTCCTTTAAACATGTATATTAATCGTACAGGACAAAGGCTGTTATATGAGATTGAGTGGACGGGTTTGAAAAAATCTACGGAGGAAAATGCAGAAGAACACAACAAACGAATCCAAGGTAACTGGAAGAAAATGAGTATTTTTTGGGACTTGCCATATTGGAGTTCACTATTGATCAGACACAATTTGGATGTCATGCACATTGAGAAGAATGTGTTTGACAATGTGTTTCACACAATCATGAACACAGAAGGCAAAACGAAAGATACTCCAAAGTCCAAGGATGAGTTGAACACTATCTGTCGCCGTGATGAGTTGGAAAAGGATACCCGTACAGGTAAATATCTGAAGGCTTGCTACACACTAGATAAGCCACAAAAACAGGAATTGTGTAGGTGGATTAAAGAGTTGAACTTTCCAGACGGCTACGTGTCAAACATGAGTCGATGCGTATACACAACAAAAGGCAAAGTTGCAGGGATGAAGAGTCATGATTGTCATGTTTTTATGCAGCGCTTAATACTTATTGCGTTTCGAGAACTTCTTCCTCTGAATGTGTGGAGGGCTATCACTGAATTAAGTCTCTTTTTTAGAGATTTAACGTCTACAACAATCAAGGTCGATGATATGAATCGTTTGGAACGAGACATTCCAGTTATTTTGTGTAAGTTGGAACGAATTTTCCCACCTAGCTTCTTTGACTCGATGGAACACTTACCTGTTCACTTAGCGTATGAAGCTAGGATTGGTGGTCCAGTGCAGTACAGGTGGATGTACCCATTTGAAAGGTGAACAATTCTATTTCTCTCATTTAATTAGTTTTTAGTATAAAAAACCTTATTTTAATTTTAGGTATCTCCACAACTTGAAGCGCAATGCTAAACAAAAGGAAAACATTGAAGCATCGATTGTTAATGCATATTTGAATGAAGAGGTTGGCATGTTTTGTTCATATTATTTTGAAGACCATGTCAACACGAGGATCAGGAATGAACCACGTAACTTCGATGGTAGAGGTACGCAACAAAAGGTCGATGGCATGCTCTTTGTATTCAAGTCTAAGGGGCGACCTATAGGAAAATCCACTGAACGATATTGGTCAACGAACACAGAGGCTGAAATAGCACATACATACGTGTTATTGAATTGTGATGAAGTTCAGCCTTACATTTAGTAAGTATTTCATATATTTATCATCTAATTAAATACCGTACCACTTCATTTTTGTTTGTTAATTAATATTAAATATGGTTGGATGTTGTGAATTATTAGGATGTATACACAAGAACTACGACATGCAGATCAAAACATCTCAGATAGAGACATAGATACTAGTCTTCAACGTCAATTTGTCTGATGGTTCCAACGTTATGTGAGTATCATTAATTGAATTTTACGTAAACAAATAATTATTTTGATTAATGTTAATTTGAACTGTATAGGGACAATCGCACGATTTTCAGAGCCGGTTCTTACAGGATCTCAGCAAAGGACCACTACGTCGTGTAAGGACTTACAACGGCTATATTGTGAAAGGCTACAGGTTTCATACATCAGAGTTTGCATCAACAAAAACGACTACCAACAATGGTGTTTGTGTTAGCAGTGCGAATTACAATGCAAATTCAAGTGATTACTTCGGGGTGTTGCACAAAGTCGTTGAAGTTGAATATCCAGGATATCTAACGAAAACTGTAATGTTGTTCAAGTGCCATTGGTTTGACACATCCCCTTTAGGAACAAAAATTCATCTGGAGTACAAGCTTGTGGATGTTAATTCAAAAAGGAAGTATAGCGGGGATGATCCGTTTGTATTTTCATCTCAGGCATCTCAAGTCTACTAATGCACGTATCCAGGAGCTGGAAAACGTAATAGAGAATGGCACGCTGTTTGCAAAGTGAAGGCAAGGTTAATGGTGGAGGTCCCCAAAAACGAAAACAACGATGAAGATGAATCTCCGTTTCAAACGGAACAAATAGAGAATCAAACTGAAGTGTTTGCAGGAGATTTTAATCTTTCAGTAGACTTGACGGATGCAAATTCACAATTGATTAAAATTGAAAACGATAGTGGAGATGAGGAGGAGGAAGAACATGACGAGAGGGAGGATGAAGAAGATGAGGAGGAAGGGGGAGATAGGGCAAATAATGAAAACGAAGATGAAGATGAAGATGATGAATATTAAATTAATGGAACCTATTTTATTTTGTACAATTTATAAGAGATAATTATTTATCATTTGGTTATAACTTATAATTTAATCACCACTAATATATGTGAGAATGAAAATTGTTGGTCCTTGATGGATTATGACACAAGTGTATGAGGGGGGGGGGGGGAAATGCACTCGTGTGTACAAATTCTTTCTTTTTCAAAACAGTTTGGTCTTATCAGGGAGGTTGTCTGACAACTAGCCTGAGTGAGTACTTCAGTAGATACTTGTCCTACTGAAAAATATGAAGTGATCAGTTGGATAAACATCTAAAAGAGTTGCTAAGTGCGGAATGTGGTTGGCCTTTTCTTAGAAAGAGTACTCCAAGTAATTTATGAAAAAATCAATTCATCAGGGACTTTGTCCAAAACAGTTTTACTTAACTTTACTGAACTTACTTCTTTAAGAATGATTATAGCAAGTAATGTGAGTTATAGTGAAGAGCAGTAAGAAAGTGACACAGCAATTTATAGTGGTTCAAAGTCTCAAGCTCCTACATCCACTTTCCCTGATTGAACAGGATAATTCCTTAACACCTGGAATTAGCTTGTTTTATAGTGCCAAGGTGCACTGATCATCAACACTATCTTAGTGCTTTGATCCCTAGGATAATCTGAGTCATAGTGCTCAATCTCTCTGAGTTAAGACTGTGTTTCCAAATAACAGTCCTTAACTCCTCACTTCTACAACAAACTCTACTTCACACAATGAGGTAAGGTTTTGAGGTTTTGGTTCCAACTAATAGAGATACCCTTTACAATAAGAAAAGTGTAAAGGCTTAGGATATCTCAATGCTAAGCTTGGGATATTACAAGAAAGGCTTAACTTTTGAAGTGATCAGGAAACTTGGGATTATGAAGAACAACTTTTGTTTCCTTTAATTGCTTGATGATAGTTTGATAGCAGATAGTTGGATACTTGAATCGTTGGATCACTTCTGAATTTATAGACCAATTTGATCAACTATCCGTTGGAGAGATAACATTTCAAATTGTCTATTTGCAGCTTCATTGAAACGGCTATGTAGGTCATCCTTCTATTATCCAGTGGGTAAGAAGGTCCTTCAATGGTTTCTTGAATGATTGTGTTGACTTCTGAAAAATGCGGCTGATATGACTTGTGTCAGTTTCCAAATTTGCACATTTCCCAAGGTTGATTGTGGCAGACTTTACACTCTACCAACGGTCAGATGGGACAAGTGCCCTGAACATTCCTGCTGCAGTTGGAATGTTCTTCCATTCATTCAATTCTTCAGTCTTTAATGCTTCTAAGTCTTTAATGCTTTGTTCAGGCTTGATTGTATTAAATGCTTCCTTAAATTTGTCTTCTGTGTGCATCATTCAATGCTCTTGATCTTCAAGCCTTGAAACTGATCTGATATAGCTCTTATCAGTACTTGTAGTTTCTCATGCATCCTTGATTATCAGTTATGTTGTCCTCTTCAGCATGCTTATCTCTGTGGCATCAGCAGACTTGTCCTAATACACTAAACCTAAACAAGGTGCCTAACATTCCACCTTTGGACAACTACCCTGATCTATAATTCTCATAACATTTCTGAGATTTAGACTTAGGCAATTTCACTGTCTCAACTATACTGAGAAAACTAGACTGATGTACTCTTTCAAATGAGCTGACTATCATCAATCAGGGGTTTTGGTATCTTAATCAAAATCAATTCATTTCCTAACAATTTCCCCCTTTTTGATGACGCCAAAACCTATTACAAAGGGAACTTGACTTATACTAATTTTGTCTTAAGAATGGATGATCTGGTCAAGTCTCCTGAAATAAACTGTTAGCACAATAATAGATCAAGTATATAGGTTGGGTCAGGTTAGTTGAGATAATGAGTTGTTATCTCTGATAGAAATAGTAGTCCTTCAATATATATCAATCAGCATTACAAAGCAAAAAATCAGAAGGAATAACTAAACTGAAATGTAAACAACAAGTAGATAAACACAACACATTAAAACAGATAAGGGAATGAGTGACTTATTCTTCAGAGAGTGTTGGTCCCAAAAGGAGTGTGACACATGTATGGGGGGGGGGGGAAATACACGTGTATGTGTTTTTCAAAAACTCTTTGCAAGTAATCAACACAAATAATCAGAGTCAAATAAGTAACACAGTATGTCAAGTCCTATGAAAATACTAATAGTAAATTCTAACAGATCTTAACAGTATGCAACTTGTATGCGGAATAAATGATAGGCCCTATTATACTCCTTAAATGATATGCACTCAAATACTAAACTATCAAGTAGCAGTAAGCAATTATAACAACACAAAAGCTTAAGCAAGAAGATAAATGCAGTAAGTAAGGACACAAGATGTATAGTGGTTTGGGGGCTAAACTGCTCCTACGTCCACTCTCCTAATTTAATAGGATAATTCCTTAATCTCTTCGGAATTAACTTATTTTTATAGTGCCAAGGTGCACTCTACTCCTTCTTCTTCTATTCTCTTGATTTCTTACAACCTTCTCTCGTTGCAATACTCTCAACACTTCTACGAACTCAACGATACTCTCAAACTATCTCTCAAGGTGAAAGTAGGGTTTTGTTCTTGCACCAACTAAGTGTGATACCCTTTACAATTTAAGAACAGATGTAAAGGCTAGGATATTACTTTCTAGGCTTTGAATAATCAAACAGTAAGCTTGCCTAGAGAGGACTAAAGGTAACACTCACAAATGAATATGCTTAAAGCTTTATCTCTCGAGTGTTTTGAATACTTTTGAATGGTAAAATATTGCTAGAATGTGTATGGCTTGTGTGTCTTGTGGTATGTCCCGTAATCTTGAAATGATTCAAGATGTGGCCTATTTATAGATTAAGCAAACTATCCGTTGGTGGAGATAGTAAAACTTATCTATAAATTTGAACTTTCAAATTGTTCAGGGGCCTGCATGCAAATAGTACATGCATTCACGTCCATTCTGCATTCTGCAATTCATTCTCAGAATTTGTTATGCGCAGTGACAGGTGGCATCTGATTATTGGTTGATTTGGAATAATTTCGTCCTTTCCGTTAACGACCTCGTACTGGGTAAAATGCCTCGTCATTCATCGTCTTTGACCATAAGTGTGCCAATTCCAAAGTATATGAATGTCCAAATTCATCATTCTTGACTTCATGAATCCTTGCCACTTTTCCATAACCCTTCAGCTTCTTGTCTTCAATGCTACTTGTCTTCATGTGTTTTGTGCTTTCAGGTCATTTGTCATAGATTCAAAGAATAATCTATCTAAGAAAGATTAAAGCTCCCTAACATATATGAGTTTTTCTATCCTGAAAATCTAGACTTGGGCAAATCATCATACTTGGGGTTTTACTTAGGGTTTTGGTATCTAATAAAAATCAATTTTTTTTTTATTAATGTAAACCATATCCCAACAATTTCCCCCTTTTTGATGATGCCAAAACCTACTTACTTCAAAGATCCATAGGGATTTCTTTTTTAGTAGATTTGACAAAAACAGGACAACTACATGTGTTTTCTATACTTAGAGAATTTCACAGAATAAGTTCAGATAATAAACCTAAAAAGGGCTAAGTTCTCTGAGTTCTATAAAACTTGATCTAAGCAAGAATCAATTTAAAAATTTGCTAGAGCCTATATTTTTTTTTTCAAAACTAACACAAGTATAAAGACTCAAAAATTGTTGTCCAGTGCATACGATATATAATCATCATCCAAATAAAAACAGCACATAGTAAGAGAAGAAGGTTGTAAATTCTAGCTCTTAAGGAGCAACAATTATTTGGAAATTTAAAATAAACGTAGATAAAGATTTCATAATAACTTGAATCTTGACTTGACCTTCAGCAGCTTTATCACTTGGCTGCATCTGACTTCTTCTTCAGGAAGGTTGGGAGTTCCTTTAACAGTGGAGTTAGCCCATATGATGCAAAGTGTATGTTCTTCAAGCCCATGACTTCCTCGTTCTTCCCAATCAAGTCTTCATCCTTGACAAGTTGCACAAACTCAACAGTAATAGTTTCTCTATGAATACCATTTCCATCAGCCTTCATTGGTGGAGTCCAGAAAATCTGTTCAGGAGCCTTGACAATCACTTTTTCCTTCTGAGCAGCTTCAAGAATCTTTGTGTATAGTTCTGGATAATTCTCCATCATAAAACCTTCATAAAGACCATCAATGTCTTCAAAGTCTCCCCATCTCTTAACAACATAGAAGAGATGATCCCATACTCGATTGACTTCTTCCCAAGCACCATTGAGTTCAGCAGGAACCCAGCTGTCTGTATGAGGGAGCCTTTTCAAGGTTTCAAACTTCTTCTTAGCTCTGTTCTCCATCATAAGAGCATAAGAACTCTTGTAGGATTTAGAATTTCCTGGATTAAAATTTGTGTGCCTCTTCAACCTGCATTCCTCAGCATCTTTGAACATTTTAGTCCTTTCTTCAATAACCAGCCTTCTTACTCCTCTCCTGGTCTCTTCATCCTGACCAGCTCCTTCAGCAAAGATATTTGCAACTTCTTCAAAAACAGGAATTTTGTCTTTAGCAGGTTCAAGAGAAGCTCTCTTAACAGGCAACTTATCTTCCCTTCTAATCAATGTTGAAATTTCCTCCATTTCCTCATCATCATCTGGTTCACTGGACTTGTACTTCTTGCTTTTCTCATTCTCAGAAATATCAACAAGCTTCTTCCTTTTCAGAGTGGGTTTCCTTACCTTTCCACTTCTAGTTTTGGGGCATTCTTCCTCCTCAGTTATATCAGTAATTTCCAGTGTTTTTGGCCTTCCCCTTGCCAGTGCTTTTGCTACCTTCCCCCTTACTCTTCAACTCTTCCCTTTTCTTCAAATCTTCCCCCTTCTTCTTACCTCCCCTCTTTTTGGCATCATCAAATGCCTCAAGGTTAATGGGGTCAGTAGGGTTGGCATCAATCTTTGCCACAGTAAGTGAGAGTTCTTGTTGATAGGTGTCCATTCTCTTCATCTGAGCAGAAATGGGGTCAACATGACTTAGCAAAAAGGCAGAAATAGTGGAACTTACAGACTCTTCCACTTGCTTCTTCACAGCTTGATCAACTTGGGTTCTCATCACCTTTATTATTCCTTCCAAGTTGTCTTTGAATAAATCAGAAGCAGCATTCAGTGAACTCTTGATGGTTTCTCTAATCATTTGATCTTTCTGACTTCCCATAGATTGAGTCAGCTTTTCAATGTCTTTTGACAGTATCTGGAAGATTTCTTCTTTCTCCTTGGCAACTTCATCCTTTAACTTCAGAATCTCCTCTCTTTCCTTCTTGATCAAATCCTTTTTCAGTATGGAAGTATGTGGTAACAGCATCTGACATGATCTTTGATGACTCACCAATTTTGAGGGTAGAGTCCTTCACTTCCTTTCCAACACTGTCCATCTTTTTATCAAAGGTCTCAAAACCTTTTTCAACAGCTTCTAGCTTGATGGTTGTGGAGTTCATCTTTTCTTCCAAACTCTCCACTTTGATACATAAATCCAGAGAATTATTATCAACAGTTTCTTCCAGGTTCTCCATCCTCCTTATCATCCTTCTTGCCTTTGTGTTCAAATTGAGTAAAGACTTGTGCTGGGCTTCATTTGTAGGAATGATAGTTTCATCCAAACTGTCCCTGACATACTTTCCCATGTTTAGGCATAAACCTACAACATTTTCTAACCTCTTCCTTTCAGCTTCATCAATTTGTTCAATATGAGTATTGAACTCATCCTGCACAGCTTTCAACCTTTCATCCTCCTTATCAATGATGCAGACTTCAGTCAGTGGAAGAGCATCTAGGTGAATTGGGAACTCCATCGAAGTTGACTGTGCTGCAGCTATTGCATCATTTTCCAAGGTCTTCTTCATAGCAGCTGGTTCCTCAGGTTTCACAACTCCTTCCATAGCAGTGTTGGCCTCTACTTCATCTTTCTTGGCCTCAGCTTCAGTGACTTCAACAGGAGTTGGCTTAATCAATTCAGCATCATGAATGTTAGGATTTTCAGCAGTTTTCTCAGTTGGAGTTTCAACAATGACAATCTCCATAGATTCAGTGGTTTGAACAGCAGGTTGTGCTTCTTCTTCAATATTTTCAATCAATTGACTTTGGTCAATTTCATCAATCTTTTCACCTTCACTGGTTTCTCCATTCTTTATCTCTTCAATGGCAGTCTCAACTCCATCAAAGAAATCTTTCTCAGCGGGCTTTTCAACTTCATTTCCTCCTTCAGTGTTGTCTACCTCCATGGCAGCATTCTTTTCATCATGTTTGTCATCAACTGTCTTGGTCTCTTCTTCAGTCTTGTCCTTAGTGCTCTTGGACAACTCTTCTGTCTTGTCCTCAACTTGCTTGGACATCTCAACATCCTCCTCCATCATGTCTTCAAGGTTCAGATCAATCCTAGCAATAATGGATTGAATAGCCTCCTTATGAATCTTAATGTTCACCAAGGTAGCAAACAACCTTTCATCTGTTAATTCAAAAGTAGATTCCACCTCAGCAAATTCTGTCAATCTGGCCTCCTCATTCTCCCACCAGTCCAGTCCCTTGGACTCAATAACTTTCCCAATGTCATATATAGATTTCTTTCTTATATCAACAATCAATCTAAGATCATAGAAGGTTGATCTTAAATCAGGATATTTGGCAAGTTGGGGGTAAAGTTGATCTAGGAAGAATTTGGGTTCATCTCTCAATGACATTTCGTAGGTGTATTCAGGAGTTGTATCTGACTTGGATGAGGGTTGGGATTCTTCAAAATGAATTGATATGGGGGTATCAGACTTGTAGGCAATTTTAAGAATGGTTGGGTCATTCAAGTGAGGGGTGGTTTCAATAGCTTTTGGGCTATGAATTGGTGGTTCTGGATCATTTAAATCCAAGTTTACAGGTGATACTCCTTCTTCTTCATCACCTTCATCATCATCTGAACCTTCCAGTTCAGCTTGCTCATCAACATCCATTTCTTCATCAGAAGTATCATCATACTCCTCTTCAGTTTCTTTTCCACTTGAACTAGGGCTTGACATGACCCTCTTCTTCTTGGATTTTGAGGCTGTTTCAACCTCCTTTCCCTTTCCTTCCTTCTTGGCTTTTTCAAGAATGTTGATCACCATTTGTTTTGCTTCTTCACTCCTTTGCTTGGCAGTTTTGGCTTGCTTCCTTATTGAGTCTTTTGGTGATTTGATCTCCAGCCCCAATCTTTTCTGAGTTCTCACAGATAATTGTCTGGACAATATTTTGGTGGTGTTGAACTTAACTCCATCTTCAACAATGTCTTCTGATCCTTTCTTGTATAAGAAAGCAACAACTTTTGTACAAAAGGCTAATGTCTTTTTGATAGCCACCTTCCTTACATCCACAATTTTAAACTTTGCTTTCTCTTCTGCAAGTTTCTTTAGAAAGTAACCTTTCCAGTTCGTTGGCTTCTTTCCTCCATCAATGACTGCTTTCATCAATCTTACCTTGGATTTGCTGATCTGATCATAGCTCCCTGTGGTGCACATCAGAGTCTTTGCAACCACATCTAGCAATAATTGATAGTCCTCTTTCAAAACTCTCTTGTGTAGACCAGATTTGAGAGGTACAGGCTTGTCCATCCACTGGTTGGCAACTTCTTGTTCATTGTTCCTCATATACTCCATCAACTTCTTGTGCATTTAACAACATATCATTCAGTAAATGACGAATCCGTAAATATAGCATTTAAACAAAGTCATTTGAACTGAAAACAGAGCATGTTGTGTTTTCTTGAAAGCTTGATATATATGCATGTTCTTCAAAAGATAAGTATGAGAAATACTAACCCATTTCCAAAGACATTTTGGTTACAGAAATAGAGCTTTGAGCAAAACTTGAAGATGAGCTTGAAGATTCTTGAAGAATTTAGCTTAGGGCTTTTTCAGAAATTTTGAAAACGTAAATTATGAAAAATTCTAAGTTTCGCTTTTATGCTTCCTCAGTTGTACGTTTTGAAAAAGTGTTAGGTGTAGGGTTGAGATTGAATTGATGAAATTTAATGGTTTAGATCAATTCTGTTACACCAAAGGACGCAAATGTCGTGTCCAGTGCACAGTGAATTACTTTTTCAGAAAATCGTGCAATTGATCGTCTTTTAGCAAAAATTTCTTGTTTGTCGATTAAGAGCATTAAATGCGTACTATAATGATGAACAGAGTTTAACTTATATGAAAAGTAAAACTTATCTACAGTCAAGTGACAACTTGACTGAATAACCCTTGACAACTTCTATTGAAGTTTCTCATGTGCTTTGTCATCCTCTATGTTGTCCTTCGTAGTTTTCCTCGTACTTGTCGAGTATCTTTCCTTGATTTTACTCAAGAATGCCATGTAATTTTTCCATGTTTCCTGCATGAAAATTCTTGAAAATAATATCAGCATGTGAAAAATAAATTAATAAACTTTGACTTTGTTTCATCTAACTTATCCTTCATCTGGATTGTCCTCAGACTTCTCTCTAAGTTCCCCCTTGGATTAATACTTGTATCTCTTGCATGAATAAAATAATTTCTTATACTTTAAACATTCTCTCCAGGATCTAATAAACCAAGTTCCATTGAAAGTTCCTTGAACCTTGTTTCAGCTAGAGGTTTTGTAAGAATATCAGCCTTTTGCTTATCAGTATGAATCTTTTCCATTCTGATGTCCTTTTTCTCAATATGATCTCTTATGAAGTGATGTCTAATATCCACATGTTTACACCTTATGTGTAACACTGGATTTTGAGTAATAGCAATGGCACTATTATTATCACAATAGATAGGTACATCTTTTGTGACAACTTTATAATCTCTTAGCTGTTGTTTGAGCCATAGGATTTGAGCACAACAGCTTCCAGCAGCCATGTATTCAGCCTCTGTGGTTGAAGTAGCTACAGAAGTTTGCTTCTTGGAAAACCATGAAATCAATTTGTTTCCTAATAATTGACAAGTGCCAGTAGTTGATTTTATGTCTATCCTACATCCTCCATAGTCAGCATCAGAATAGCTAGTTAACTCAACGTTGTCTTTAGATGGATACCACAATCCTAAGTTCACTGTGCCTTTTAAATACCTAAGTATTCTTTTGGCAGCCTCTAAGTGACTTTTCTTTGGATTGGACAGAAATCTAGCACATACACCAACTGCAAAAGTAATATCAGGTCTGCTTACAGTTAGATATAATAAAGAACCTATTATTGCTCTATATTCAGTGGGGTTGGTATCTATTCCATCAATATCAGGATCCATTTTCCAATTTGTATTCATGGGAATCCTAACTGGTTTGCTATTTTCGCAACCAAACTTCTTGATCATTTCTCTAGTATACTTAGCCTGATTGATGAAGATTCCTTTCTTTGTTTGTTTGACTTGTAAACCTAGGAAAATGTTCATCAATCCCATCATTGACATTTCAAACTTCCCTTGCATGAGAGTTGAAAATTTCTTGCACATATCCTCATTAGGTGAACCAAAAATGATATCATCAACATATATCTGTACTAACAGAATATCATTTCCTTCACTTATCCTAAATAAGGTCCTATCAACTATGCCTTTCACAAATCCATTGTCCAATAGGAATTGTGATAGTGTCTCATACCAAGCTCTTGGTGCTTGCTTGAGACCATAAAGTGCTTTCTTCAATCTATACACTTTGTTTCCTTCTTCAAAACCAGGTGGATGCTCCACATATACCTCTTCTTTAAGTACACCATTCAGAAATGCACTCTTCACATCCATTTGGTATACCTTGAACTTCATATGAGCTGCATATGCTAAGAACAGCCTAATTGCTTCTAACCTAGCTACAGGGGCAAAGGTCTCATCATAGTCTATTCCTTCATGTTGACTATAACCTTTGACAACTAGTCTGGCTTTGTTTCTAACTATAACATCATTTTCATTCTTCTTGTTCTTGTAAACCCATTTAGCTCCTACAACATCTTGATGTGTTGGTCTGTCTACCAGCTCCCAAACATCATTTCTTTTGAACTGATTTAGTTCTTCTTGCATTGCTGTAATCCAGTTGGAGTCTTCCATTGCTTCTTCAATGGTTGTGGGTTCTGTTTCAGAAAGAAAGCAACAAAATAAAGCACTCTCTCCATGTTGTCTCCTGTTGATTACACCACTAGTGGGATCACCAATGATCTAGTCTGAAGGATGAGCATCTAGCCATGTCCTTCTAGACTGATCATTTACAGATGTGTTGGTCTCATCTAGTTCAACATTTAATTCATCATAAAATTTGGGAAAATTAAAAGCTGGATCAATTTCATATTCAGGGGTGTTGTCCATGTCATTGACATTGGTATTCTCAGGTTGAGTTCCCCCTAAATCATTTGATCCTTGTACTCCCTCAGCATTACCAGCTTCATCATTGGGAGAACTTACCTCAGGTTGAGTGGGTTCATTCAACTCAACATTGCAGTTTTCCTCAGGAATGTTGACTTCAGGTAAGTTGTCTTTATCTTGAATGGCTTCAGATATTTTGGATATCTTGAGGTTGTCTAAGTCAGGATAATGTACATCAGTAAATACATATTCTTTTCTTTCACCATCTCTTAGCCTTGTCACCCTTGTGTCAAATTCACCATGGGGTTTGTCTTCTTTGTTTGAGGTCCTGTGCTTGAAAGAAAACTCATCAAAGATAACATGAGGTGTTTCTTCAACAATAAGAGTTCTACAATTATAAACTCTGAAAGTTTTGCTGGATGAAGAGTATCCTAGAAAGATTCCTTCATCTGCTTTGCTATCAAATGTTTTGAATTGTTGTTTCCCATTATTGTGAATGAAACATGTACATCCAAAAATGTGAAAGTAAGAAATTCTTGGTTTTCTCCCTTTGAAGAGTTCATAAGGAGTTTTTCCTTGTTCCTTTGTTAGCATGGATCTGTTTTGGGTGTGACAAGCAGTATTGATTGCTTCTGCCCAAAACCTATTTGGAATCTTTGCTTCTGCTATCATGGTTCTTCCAGCTTCCTTGAGTGTTCTAACTCTCCTTTCTGCTACACCATTTTGTTGAGGTGTTCTAGCTGATGAAGTCTCATGAGTGATTCCATTTGCTTGAAAATAATCATTTATGTAAGAGTTGATGAATTCTGTTCCTTTGTCTGATCTGATCTTCACAATGCTCAAGTCTTTCTCATTTGTAATTTTCTTCATAAGTTCTGGCAACTTCTGTTGAGTCTCCTTCTTCTTTAGCATGAATATTACCCAAGTGTATCTTGATAAGTCATCCACTACTATTAGTGTATACTTCTTTCCACTGATGCTCACAAGGGTAATAGGTCCAAATAGATCCATGTGAAGTAATTGCAGTACTCTTGCAGTTGAGATGACAGCCTTTGTTTTGAAGGATGCTTTGACTTGCTTTCCTTCTTAACATGCTTGACAAACATGTTCTTTTGTGAATACTTCATTTGGTAGGCCATCTGCTGAAGATAATCTTGCAAGTTTGTTCAAGGTCTTAAAGTTCAGATGGTTTAACCTTTTGTGCCATAGCCAACTAAGGTCTTTAGAGCTTTTTGCAACTAAGCAGATATCTTCAGGGGATTTGTTCCAATCTGCACGATAAACATTACCTTTTCTTGACCCAGTTAGTAGTAACTGTTGATTTGATTTGTTCTTAATATAACATAAGTTACTAGAAAACTCAACATTAAAACCTTTATCGCAAAATTGGTTTATTGAGAATATATTGTGTTTCAGACCATAGACATATGAAACATTTGTAATACTTACAGTACCAATTTTGAGAGTTCCATAACCTTTGGTTGTTCCTTGTGAGTTGTCACCAAAAGTTACTTGTGGTCCATCTTGTTCAACAAAATCAAACAGAAGTTCCTTATTTCCAGTCATATGTCTTGAACATCCACTGTCCAAGTACCATGTAAGTTCTTTAGGACTTCTTTTCTTTGTTGATGACACCATTGGTACCTGTTACAAATCAAAACTTAGGTACCCTTTGAAAGTTGGGTCCTAGAGGGTTAGATATACCTTTTGGAACCCAAACTTGCCTTATTTTCATTACTTGAAAAGGGCTAATTTGTTTTCCATAAACATCTAAATACACAATCCTCCTTTTAAATGCCTTAGGTTGAGATTAAGTATTAGTGTGAATCTTGGATGATTTAGAAGAGTTATGACTATTCTTGTGAATATTTTTGCTAAATCTATGTTTTGATTCATGTGCAGCATGCTTGAATCTTTGTGGATAGGCATTCAAATTACTTGATGTCCTTGGCATGTAGGATTCAAGTCTTCTGTACTCATTGTACTTAGGCTGGAAATTCTTTTGATAATTCATTGTAGGCCTTCTCATTTGAGTTGGTCTTCTTTGAATATCTTGTGGTTATCTTGCCTGAGTCTGAGAGTTTTTCAGTTGAGTTGTCTTCCATTGACTTTTACTCATCTGAATTGTCTCAGGCCTCTGAATTCTTGTCTTAGGTCTTGCAACCTTTGACTTGTGATTCAGGATTGTTGATACAATGGGTTGTTTACCTTTGTCCTTTATCTGTAGCAGCTTTGGTTCAACAATTTCAGTCAGAGCCACAGATTTTACAAAGACTCTCTTAGTAATACTTGTTGAAGTATTACTGAGGCATGGTGAAGATGTTTTATCTGGATTGTACCCAAGTCCAGATTTTTGAGTCACAGGCCTTTGCATTCCTTGTAGTTCATCTATTGAATTAGATGATTTATACAGGGCAGCCAGTTTAAGTTTCAGACTCCCTTCACTAGATTTAAGACATTCATGTTCCTTGAAAAGATATTCAAACTTAGCCATCAATGCTTGGTAGTCTGAGTCCTTACTCTCATGAAGCTTAACTTATTCTTCTAACTTAATAAGTTGTTCAGATGACTTGTCCTTCAGAGTATTCAACTTTTTAGTTAAGTTATTACACAACTCATTAGTTCTCAGATCATGTTCAACTTCAGCTTGAGTAATTCTTTCAATCTCAGCATTCAAGGTTTTGTTTTCTTTTAAGGTTTGATCATGAATCTCTTGAAGTCTCATGAAGTCTTCCATCAACTTACCAAAGTTAAGTTTCAAGTTGTCTTCATTTGACATCATTGTGCTACTAGAATTAACAGAACTAGAAATAGATTGTACCTCATCATTGTCTTCAATAGCCATAAGACATTCTTCATCACTGCTGTCAGTAAACATCTCAGATGATGAAGATGGAAGTTGATCATCTTTAGAGGTTTCTTCTTCAGCTTTCAAAGCTTTCCTTTTTCCATATTTCTTGTCCCTCTTAGCTTGTCTTTCCATTCTTTCCTTGGAAGTCAGCTCTGGACAATCATATTGGAAATGTCATGTCTTCTTGCAGTTGTAGCATGTATCCTCATCTTCATCTTTCTTCTTTTCAGCATCTCTCTTCTTAGTTGATGAAGATGGATCCTCTTTGGAGTTGTCCCTTCTGGATCTCCTTTCATCATTCTTCTTCTCAGGTGAGTTGTATCTTCTTTTTCTATCTTGGTAATACCTCTTGTATTTACCAAACCTAGAATTTAATCTTTCAAATCTTCTAGCCATCATTGCCAACTCATCTGAAATGTCAGCTTTAGAAGCTCTTTTTCCACTTTTGCTTGATCTGCTGACTTTCTTGGAATCAGGTTCATTGGATTTGGCCTTCAGTGCAATTCCTTTGCTTTCAGGTTCCTCAGTGTTGTTCTACCTGTTCAAGTCATATTCATATGCCTTGAGTTCTGAGAACACCTGTTGCATTGGCATTGTTGACAAATCCTTCGTATTCTGCATCAAGACAGCATACACATTCCATTTGGTTGTCAAGCTCCTAAGAATCTTCAGAGCCACTTCTCTCTTGGAGTATATTTTTCCAAGTGAGTTGATCTCATTCATGATGTCTGTGAACCTTCCATCCAGTTGATCAATGTTTTCATCAGACTTCATTCTAAATTGCTCATACTTTTGAACAACAACTTGAAGTTTGTTTTCCTTGATCTTGTCAGTTCCTTCACACATTAGAGCTAATGTGTCCCAAATCTCCTTTGCAGTTGTGCAGTGAAACACTCTACCCATTATAGCATCTGGAATGGTCTGATATAGGGTGTTCATTGCTACATAGTTGAGATTCTGCTTCTTTCTTTCTTTAGGAGTGAGCTCATCATCATCTTTTGGAATTTCTTGTGCTCCAGTTGCTCTTTGGGCTTCTGTAACATTTGTGTTAGGTTTCATGAACACAAATGGACCTTTAGTGATAATTCTCAATAGAGAACATAAGCAGTTTCTTCCAGAAGTCATAATTCTCAATAGAGTGCACAAGTAGATCAGTTTAGGTAACCAAAGTTGATCCTCAAAGCAGTGGTCTTTAAACCCCTGCTCTGATACCACTTGTTGGTCCCAAAAGGAGTGTGACACGTGTATGGGGGGGGATACACGTGTATGTGTTTTTCAAAAACTCTTTGCAAGTAATCAACACAAATAATCAGAGTCAAATAAGTAACATAGTATGTCAAGTCCTATGAAAATACTAAGTAAATTCTAACAGATCTTAACAGTATGCAACTTGTATGCCGAATAAATGATAGGCCCTATTATACTCCTTAAATGATATGCACTCAAATACTAAACTATCAAGTAGCAGTAAGCAATTATAACAACACAAAAGCTTAAGCAAGAAGATAAATGCAGTAAGTAAGAACACAAGATGTATAGTGGTTCGGAGGCTAAACTGCTCCTACGTCCACTCTCCTAATTTAATAGGATAATTCCTTAATCTCTTCGGAATTAATTTATTTTTATAGTGCCAAGGTGCACTCTACTTCTTCTTCTTCTTCTCTTCTCTTGATTTCTTACAACCTTCTCTCGTTGCAATACTCTCAACACATCTACGAACTCAACGATACTCTCAAACTATCTCTCAAGGTGAAAGTAGGGTTTTGTTCTTGCACCAACTAAATGTGATACCCTTTACAATTTAAGAACAGATGTAAAGGCTAGGATATCACTTTCTAGGCTTTGGATAATCAAACAGTAAGCTTGCCTAGAGGGGACTAAAGGTAACACTCACAAATGAATATGCTTAAAAGCTTTATCTCTCGAGTGTTTTGAATACTTTTGAATGCTAAAATATTGCTAGAATGTGTATGGCTTGTGTGTGTTGTGGTATGTCCCGTAATCTTGAAATGATTCAAGATGTGGCCTATTTATAGATTAAGAAAACTATCTGTTGGTGGAGATAGTAAAACTTATCTATAAATTTGAACTTTCAAATTGTTCAGGGGCCTGCATGCAAATATGTTGGGAATAAAATGAGAAGAGTTTTGATTTAATACCAAAACCCCCTGTGACATGCCTAGTCATAATTGATTATGTTCTAAGAATGTTAGAACATAAGGCTAGATGAGAAGTTGATATGTTAGGCAACTCTTAGTTTATTAGATGTACAATTTGAGGGGGAACATATGCTTTGAAGTCTATCAAGATCAAGTCCCCTCAAGGCTCAAATTCTGGAATGATTACCAAAATCATTGAAGGACAAACATGCTGATCAGGAGAGTTGTCCAGAAGAGTTATCTCAGCACTATTAGACCAGAACAAGTATTCTGAAGCTTAAGATCAACTATGCTGAAGAATTCAAGACAACTATACCCTAAAAGATCTTCAATGAATCATGCTAAGATCACATCTAAATGGAGCAAAGGGAAAGAGCCAAGTCATCTCAAAAGAGCAAGCCAACTATGCTGATAAGCAAGTCTGCTGATAGTGATAAGCAGAGTTGTCCATTTGATAAGGAATGTTGTCCTATCATTGGATCAACCTTCAGAAGCCATGTCCATGCTCAAACAAGAGAATCTTGAAGTCAAACATTGGGAAGAGTGCTGCAGAATGAAGACAAAGTCTATACAACCTTTTATTTCCCAAATGAGGACAAGTCACTATCAAGAATCTATCTTCCAGTTTTGAAGAACTAAAGGAAGACATTTATAGCAATTTGGGGCTGCCTCTCCAATGGGCAAATCCTCAAATGTGTCTATAAATACAAAAGTGTGAAGACCATTTTGAAAGCATCCAACCAACTACCAAGCCAACTATCCTACAAAGCTCAAGTGCTTTCAAGCTTTCAAAGAGACTATCTTAGTCTTCAAACACTTCATTCTAAGCTGAACTCATTGTATATCCATACAAGCTTAGAGAGATATCCTCTCCTTATACACTGACCTTCATTGTAAAGGATATCTCATTAGTTGGAACCTTACTTCAACGCTTACCCCTTTCAAGTGAGAAAGTGAGAAGGTTGTAGTAGTAGAAGTGGTAGGAGCTGACTGTTGAGAGAAGAACATTTCATTTCTGAGTTGAGAAGAGGGTACTAGGACTCTAGACATCCTAGGGATCAATTCACCAAGGAGTGGTGTTCTTGATCAAGTGCACCTTGGTACTATAAAACAAGTTAATTTGAAGAGTGAAGGAATTATCCTGTTAAATCAGGGAAAGTGGATGTAGGAGCTTGAGTCTCTGAACCACTATAAACTCACGTGTTGATTTACTTTCAAGTAATTTCATACACTCAACACTGCACACAAAACTGATCCTTTCAAAGACTCATATCATAAACTGTGCAAAACTGATTTGGACAAGTTCCCTGAAAACTGGATTGTTTGATTAAAGTGATTTCAGAACATAAAGGAGTTTAAACTAAAGGGCCAACCACTAATTCCGCACTTATAACTAACTTAGATAGTGATTCTACTAAGTACTCAATAGTACTTAGTAGCTTGGTTATCTCTAAGAAGTTATACATCTTCAGCAGAGTTGTCCAAGACAACATTGCTGATCTCTGGTTTGATCAAGTTTAAAGAAAGAAATTTCATACAAGTGTATTCCCCCCCCCCATACACTTGTTATATACTCCTTTCAGGACCAACAAAATAGTACATGCATTCACGTCTATTCTGCATTCTGCAATTCATTCTCAGAATTTGTTATGCGCAGTGACAGGTGGCATCTGATTATTGGTTGATTTGGAATAATTCCGTCCTTTCCGCTAACGGCCTCGTACTGGGTAAAATGCCTCGTCATTCATCGTCTTTGACCATAAGTGTGCCAAGTCCAAAGTATATGAATGTCCAAATTCATCATACTTGACTTCATGAATCCTTGCCCATTTTCCATAACACTTCAGCTTCTTGTCTTCATGTGTTTTGTGCTTTCAAGTCATTTGTCATAGATTCAAAGAATAATCTATCTAAGAAAGATTAAAGCTCCCTAACATATATGAGTTTTTTTATCTTGAAAATATAGACTTGGCAAATCATCATACTTGGGGTTTTACTTAGGGTTTTGGTACCTAATCAAAATCAAATTTTCTTTTACTAATGTAAACCATATCCCAACAGAGAGAACCATCATCTTGTGGAGCAATTCCATACTGAGCCCATACTCTCTTCTTCAGCTTCCAAATCTCTTGATTTGTGTCTTTGGGACCCATCTTCATCTTTTCCATCTTCATGATGGAAATGAACTCCTCCAAGATCTTCCCTTCATCAATAATATTCCCATTGAACTTGGGAGGCATAAACAGGATGGGACCTGGTGCTTTGAACTCCACTCTGGCCATGCCAACTACTGGAAACAGCTTCTGGTACAACTCTCTGTAGTTGTCAAACATGAATTGGCCAAAGATTTCCTCAACATCCTCTCCAAGCCATTTGCCTATGACATAGAAATCATAAAAAAAACTCCCCTTGGCTTCCTCCCATGCATCATTCAATTGAATTAACACCCATTTGTCATGGTGAGGGTATTGAGTGTCCCATCTATGAAGCAATTGAGGCTTCAATCTTCTGTAAGAGGCCCTTCTCATTGGATCTTTGAAATTTGCGCTTTCGGCATTTCTTGCTTTGTTGACCTCAACTAACTGGTCCATTCTTTCCTTAGCTCTCTGAAGAGCCAGCTTCTCTTGAGTTTCTGGATCTTTCCCAAATCCCTCTTCAAACAATTTTGAGGGATCATCAGCAAGTTTGGGTTGTTTGACTTCAGGTTCCTTGTTCTCTTCTTCTTCTTCAACTTCCTGGACTTCAGGCAATTTGGCTGCATTCTTCAGCCTCTTTGATTTTCTTACTTGAGTTGCCTCTTCAGCTTGGAATTCAGATGGCAATGTCAGGCTTGTAGGGAAGTCAGTGAAGGTTTGCTCCTTCCTTTTTCTTTCAGTAGCTCTGGTAACCTTCCCCCTTACTTCAATCACCTCTGGTAACCTCCTCCAGGTCTCTGCTGCCATCTGGCCTGATCTTCAATCACAGAAGCCATGGGCTTCTTCATTGCAATCTGTATCTGCTCCTCTTCAGTTAAGTCTTCAAAACTCATAGGCCCTTTGCCTTTTCCAGTGTCCTCTTCTTCCTCTTCAGTTTCAGGCAGTTTGTCCTTTCCCTTAGGCTCACCAATCTTCAAAGTTCCCTTTGCTCTTGCTCGCTCTCTTTTCCTCTTTTTGGCATGATCAAAACACTGGGGCTTTAATTCACTCATTGTAACAGAGAGGTGGGAATGAGCATGAGTGAGAGATTTCAGTTCTTGTAGTAGATAGACATTCTCATCATGGATGTTTTTCATCTTGTCATCTGCCATGCTGAGAAAGGCATGGACTGGCTTCATCTTTTGAGCAACTATTGTATCCACAGTAGCCTTTAGGGATTGATCAAGCTTGGCCTGCAACTGTTCAGTGAGATTGGCCACAACCTGATCAGAGACCTTGGCCATTAGTTCCACAGTGAACTTCTCAGCAACCTCTTTTACCATTGCGGCTTTAGGTTCCTCAACTTTCTTCCTTTGAGTTGTTGTCCTCTGCCTCAGGGCATCCTTGATTGTTCTCTTCAGGGCTAGCACATTATGCTTGTAGCTCTCTTTCAGGCTTTTCTTCTCTTTCTTCACAGTCTTTGTAAATGTTGTCATTGCATCTTTTGCCTTTGTTACTTCAGTTGAGACTGTTTGCAGACCAGTCTCAGCACCACTGATTCTGGCATCCAAGGTGGGCAACACCACTTCTTTAGAGCCTGTGAGCCTCATCTCAACAGAGGCTAGAGTTCTTCCTTGGCCATCAAGAGCATTTGAGGTTTCTGCATGAGCTTTCCCAACCTCTCTGACCAAAGTGTCCAACTTGCCTGACTGCTCTTCAATGGATGTTGCAGTCTGGGAAGCAAGTTGCAGTCCTGCTTCAGTGGCATTGGCCTGTTCAAAATATATCTTGGACAATGTGGACATGTTGGCTGAGATGGCCTCAAGATCAACATCAGTGTTGACTGGAATATCAGTGAGGGAAGCATCTACAAAAATCTGTTCCAGAGTAACAGCTACTGAATCTGCAAAACTCAAAGGGTTAGGTAAATCACCCTCAACACCCTCTTTCTTTTCATCTCCCAAAAGGTCTGATACATCAGTACCTTTGCTCTCATTTTCAACTATTTTCTTTTCTTCATTTATATCAGATAAACGCACATTCACTGTAGAATCAAGCCTCCTTTCACCAAGGGATTCATCAAGTTCAGATTTGACTTGAAGAATAGCCTGACTCTCATGTTGGGCTTCTCCCAACACTTCACTATCTCCTCCCTCTTGTGATGGTGCACTCATGCTACCTATAATCACACAATCACCTTCATCTCCCTCTAGAGTTTTATCACTACATTCCTTTTCAACTCCTTCAGGTCCTAAACCTGACACCTCCATATCCTCAGAAGGATGCACAGAGGGCAGTTGATGGGAGATCACAGTGCTTGGGCTTCCCAAGTCCACTGAGTCATCCTGAATGACTAAAGGCTGGTCAATGTCCAACTTCTCTGACACTGATGAGGCTTTAGTCAAACCAGCTTCTCCTATGGAAGTCTCAACATTGTCAAGCTTTGCCTCAGGCTCAGAAGAACTGTTGGGATATGAATCCTGATACAAGTCCTAAATGATGAAAAGATGAGTTAAGTTTTGATAAGCCAAAAGAAGACTTGAATAATTTCTAAGTGTTGACTGATCTAGTCTAGTTAATAAAGTCGTCTTAAGAAGATCAGTAGAGTATAAAAAGTAGAGTACAAAAAGATAAGTATGGAAAGTTTAAGTATGATTGAAAGACAAGTACGAATTATAAGTACTGTATAGGTTTGTGTACTGAGCTATTTAAATCATTGTATAGAAGCTCATTATTCGTATTGATTTGTAATTGTTTATTAATGTATAGATGATAAGTTGACTAAGCTGAGTTATAAAGCTTAATGTAATGTAATAGTCTTGTTAGGATTAGATGATAGGACTAGTATAGTGTTAGTTCTATATCGAAGTCTACTACAGAAGTCTACTGAAGAAGAAGACTAGAAGTTGCGCAAGACAAGACAAGTAAAAAGAAGACTGAAGATTTGTCTAAGTATGGAGACTAGACAAGTGCGAAGTTAAGAAAGAAGAAAATTGCTTAAGTTGGAAACGCGTATGAAGATAAGGACGTTATGTTGAAGAGTTAGTTATGGAATAACTAATTAAATGAAGAAACGCGTGGATGGATAAGAAGAAGTGGTTAGAAGTCAGTTATCAAGAAAGTTTGTTAGATAACTAACTTATCTTGATAGTTGGAAGTCTATAAATATCTTGGTGGATTCTACATTTGAAGACTACTGTTACCACGAGATTTGAAGCATTCTAAAGAGATATTCGAAGCAAATAAAACTCATAGAGTTCAAGTTCAGAAAGTTCAAGTCAGAAGACAAGTGAAGATTTCAAGAAGACTGCTACTGGACTAAAGAGAAGTTTTACTTTTGTTGTTGTTGTTCAAGTTGCTAGTTACTTGTAAAGTAGCTAGTTAGATCGAAGATACACTTGGAAGTGTAGTCGAAAAGTTCAAAGTCTTATTTCTTGGGACTCTAAGCCACAAGAACACAATACTCGATTGGAAGAGTAATAAGAATTTCACAACTAGGTTTGTGAGAGTGGATGTAAACAAGTTGTCGAACCACTATAAATCTCGTGTTTGAGTTATTTTACCGTTCTATTTGTGTTTCATTGATTAACTGATTAATTGATTAATTGACATCTAGACTAGACAAGAACAGTGTTCATAGAATTAGTTGAGTATAAACTTGTTGGGCGCATTGTTAATCTGATAAATTTCGCATTGTGTATTCTGATATATTGAAAGATTTTGAAAAGTCTATTCACCCCCCTCTAGACGTTTTCCTTGCTTACTCAATATTATAAACTCAACTAGGAAAATAATGTTGGTTCAATCAACTTGTTGGTTCAATCATGGCTTCGTCAAGTGGAATTTATTTCCGGTATGATAATAATGTTGAGCTGTCCTTACTCCGAGGAATAAAAGATATTATTTAATTAAAGCATTCAGTAGCTTAAATTAATTGATGGACATTGAATCTTAAACACGGGAAATAATAACCCTAACAATCTCCCACTTATACTCAAAGTCTGCTTTTAAGTATACTACAGCACGTCCATGTTCTACATGTCCTATTAAATTCTCCCACTTATACTCAAAGCAGCTTGGTAACGCACTTGACCCCCATTCCTTCCACATGTCTCTCGAATGTACTCTGAGGCAGACCCTTTGTGAAAGGATCAGCTAGGTTGTCTTCCGATGCAATCTTTGCCACCACTATGTCTCCTCTCTTAACGATTTCTCGTATAAGATGGTATTTCCTTTCAATGTGTTTGCTTGCCTTGTGGGCTCTTGGTTCCCTTGAATTTGCAACTGCTCCAGCATTATCGCAATAAATAGTGATACTGCTGGGGAAATTCGGAATCACATCCAAGTCCACTAAGAAGTTCTTAAGCCAAACCGCTTCTTTCGCTGCTTCAAAAGCAGCTACATATTCGGCTTCCATGGTAGAATCAGCGATGCATTTCTACTTCACACTTCTCCATGTCATGGCTCCACCCCCCAAACAAAACACACTACCCGAGGTAGATTTTCTAGAATCCATGTCTGATTGGAAATCTGAGTCCGTATAACCCACAGGGAATAGACTGTCTGACTGATAAACTAACATTCTATCTCGAGTTCTTTTTAGATACTTGAGAATGTTTTTAACTGCAGTCCAATGTTCTTTCCCTGGGTTACTTTGATATCTTGCTACCATGCCTACAGCAAAACAAATATCCGGTCTCGTGCACAGCATTGCATACATGAGGCTTCCAACTGCCGACGCATATGGAATGTTTCTCATCTCATCCATCTCATTTTGTGTCTTAGGACACATCTCTTTAGATAGATGAATTCCATGTCTGAAAGGAACAAATCCTTTCTTGGAATTTTGCATGCTGAACCGTTTCAAAATAGTGTCTATGTATGAGGTTTGGGATAAGCATATCATCCTTTTCTGGCGATCTCGAGTAATCTTAATCCCAAGGATGTGACCAGCTTCTCCTAAATCCTTCATATCAAACTGTTTTGACAACCATACCCTTACGTCTGTCAACACTTTTTTATTGTTTCCAATAAGCAGAATGTCGTCTACGTTTAATACTAAGAATACCAAGGCAGTTCTGATACACTTCTTATAGACACAACTCTCAAACTCATTTTGATCAAATCCATAGGATTGTATCACCTGATCAAAACATTGATTCCAAGCTCGCGATGCTTGCTTAAGTCCATATATTGACCTTTTAAGCTTGCATACAAGATTCTCTTGGCCTTTTTTAATGAAGCCTTCGGGTTGGCGCATGTAGATTTCTTGTTCAAGACTTCCATTTAGGAAAGCTGTCTTGACATCCATTTGCCAGATCTCAAAGTCTAGGTGAGCTGCAATCGACAAGAGAATACGGATAGACTTAAGCATAGATACAGGCGAAAAGGTCTCCTCATAATCAATTCCCTCTTTTTGAGTATATCCTTTTGCCACTAGTTTAGCTTTGAAGGTTTCAACCTTCCCATCTGATCCTCTTTTTCTCTTGTAGACCCACTTGCATCCAATAGGCTTTATGCCTTTGGGTGGTTCCACAAGCTCCCACACTTTGTTATGATCCATAGACCCCATTTCTGCTTCCATTGCAGTTTGCCAAGAATCTGCATCCTTATCTTGGATTGCCTCATCGTACGTCCAGGGGTCAGATTCATCCTCTCCGGGGACCAAGTCCGAAGACTCTCCCATGAACATGAATCGCTCAGGTTGTCTCACAACCCTCCCACTACGACGACATTCTGGTTGTGTTTGTGTATTGCTTGGTACATCTACTTGTACACTTGGTATATGAGTTGGCCCTCTTAATTCTTTTACGTTCCGGTAGTGTCGGCTGCTGTAAGCTTTAGCAACAAGCTTAGTATCCTGCTACCTGTCTTACTCCCGAACAAGATTCTGCTGAATGGGTAGTGTCGGCTGCTGGAAGCTGCTCACTCGTCTAGTGCTGAGGAAGATGAGTCTGAAGCAGAAGCTGGTGCTGATGTTAGAACTAGTGGTGCACTAGTTGAGTATGTGTCTGATGAAGCCATGATTGAACCCGTTGAAGATTCGGAAGAAACGGAATCAGACAAGGCATCAGAGAAATTTATTGAGGTTGGAGAAACTTATGGACTGGTGAGAGTCGAGTCGAGTCCCTCACCAGATAAGTCGACTGAAAAGGTTAGTATCTCTGATCGACCTATTTCAATTCCTCTTGATCTCCCTGTTAAAACCAAGACAAGATCTCTTCGATCTCGAGCCAGACCTGTACCCAAAACCTCTCCGTTGGCAGTTCAACCGTTAAGAGCCAACATTATCCAAAGACACTACTATATATGATACAACTGATACTTCGACAGTTGTCAAACCAAACCAAGCCACGTCGCAGCCCCCAAAAACCACAATCCAAAATATCCCTACCTCAACAGAATATGTTGACCCATCTAACCCATCTATTTCGGGAACTCCGCTAGTTGCCACTGCAACAACTGATTTAAGGACCCCACTTACTCACACCCCTCCCGTTAATAGATTTGAAGCCCTAGTCGATTATCCAATGTGCTAACGCGAGAAGAGGCTGCGTGCATGAATGACTAGAAATTTAAGGAAGATGCTGCCTACAGTTGAGATCGACACGTCTTCTGAGATGTATGAAAAGCTGATTCGGATATGCACTTGGGTTGCATTGAAGAAAGGTCCAACTGAGGATATTTTCGAAGTTATCAATGGAATGGGTGGAATTGCAAACTTCCAAGATTGGGAAATGGAGCAACTGGAAAACATTGGTGTTAAAGATCATTCTGAACTCCTACCACCGTATGCCTTGACTGCTCTTGTCAAGAGAATGCCGAATATATCGGATTATATTTTGCCGTCGGAAGCTAAATCAAGTGTTGGCATTCAAGTTTCTGATACTGTTGGTCCCTGAACGAGTAGTGAATGGGATTAAAGTCTAGAGGGGAGGGGTGAATAGACTTTAAAACTTTTTTTAAGAGAGTTAGGAACCTCTTCTGATCTCTATGTCAGCTGGACTACAAGTCTGCTGGTCCAGATGACTATAGTGATCTGATAGAAGAGATTATATGCGGAATTATGGTAGGCCTTGTATAGACTCGTTCTTTTTGTTTCTTTTGAAAATGTCAAGTTGTTTTACTTAAGGAAAATACTCAACTGATGCTGGTTTGAAAGTTATGGCCTTGATTTGAAGATAGTTTAAATCACAGTATGCACTATATAAGATGTATAGAAATGACAATAATGTAAAGTGCAGAAAGATAAATAACACCAGGTTTATAGTGGTTCGGATATACGATCCTACGTCCACTCTCACGTCCTAACGTGATGTTTAATCCCTTTAATTTACCAAAAATTACAAGGGCTTGTCCTTTATAGTCCCAAGGGTATGACTTTGAGATATGAGCAGTCCTAACTGCTACGGTCTCCACAAGTGATTGTAAGCACTTGCACTTTGCAGGGGTTCAAAAACTTTAACCTTTCGGTGGAGGTTTGGGGTTTATGAATGTTTCCAACTAATGGTTCAAGCTTATAATATGCTTAACCACTATGCCTAAATCAATGGATTTACAATATGAATACGATTCAGGTTCTTGGGTTGCATAGAAATCACTTAAGAGCTAAGGATGTTCTTATGGATTCTGGCTCTTGGAGAACTCTTAAATAGTATGGCTTTTTGCTTGATTGCTTGCTTAGCTTGTTGAATTCTCTCATTGTGACTTCATTTCTGTGATTTCTCATCCTCTTGTATTTATAGTGGTGATTGCTTGCAACTAGCCGTTGGAGTTGACTAGCCGTTGGGGCGATCTTTCCATGTTGGCTTGATTCCTTGATTCCAGCCGCTTGATTGCTTCAATCCTGGGATCATGTCAATCTTCTAAGTAAGGTAAGTCTTCATTCAAATTGCAAGATGACTTTGGGAATCAGCCGAGTCCTGGACGAGCACTTAGTCTTCTGATCTGCACTACTAGTCTTCTGACTACTCGTCTGGCCTTGTGCTTCTGTCTTCTGATATCAGTCGAGTAGAACTCTTCTGATCTGTTAAATACTTGTGTTGTATTAGGGCCATCTTCAGCTTGGACTCCATCAGATAAGTAGGTATACAAGTACCTTAACTTATCTGGCCTTCAAGGATCTTCTATTCTTCATGTCTTCTAGTCTTCTCATATTGAGGGAGCGCATGTAAGCCGGGACTGTGCTAATCAGCTGATATACATACAGTTGATCACACAAGACTAGTCTAAGTTGTTCTATATAAAGTCAGCTGATCCTATTACATTTATAAACTCTAAGTGTTTTGGCCATCAAAACTATTCTAACATCAAGTGGGGCTTAGGGTGAATTTTCATCCCAACAATTTCCCCCTTTTTCATGAAGCCAAAACTATACTTGATAAATGCTCTTAATGAGATAAGAGTTTATAAATTTCTTAAAACTGAAGTATCTGATGAAGACAATGAGAGTTTGTCTTGTAAGCAAAGAGAACTAAAGCTTGATTATATATAGAGCTTTTACAGATTACAAGTGATAGTCACTTTAAACTTCTAAAGTGGTCTTCATCAGGTCTTCTGATCTTCAGATGCGGAAAGCAAGATACAGACGAGCTCGAACTTCTTCCATGTGCTGCAGGTCTGTAACATTTTCCTCTTCGTAGATCTTCTCCAGAATCCTTTTGACTTCAATCCAGTCTGTCCTTCCGGAGCTCAGAGTGGGAGGATCCCATTTAGGTTCTTCAGGAGTTAGGATTCTGCAGTTGTCAAGTTCTTTGGCTGTCTTGATTACTTCTTTCCAGAACTCTTGATCTTCAATGTTCATGAACTGATTGAACTGGAAGAATTCATCTTCATAGGTTGGGAGAGGACCAAATTTTCTTACTATGTGGTGTTGAATTTGCCTCTTCTTCTTAAGGGGATACCACCTTGGTAGCTCATCTTGAAGGGCTAAATAATCCACATAATTGCTATCAAACACCAGGACCTTATCTTTCAATGCCAGGGCATTTTCTTTCAATGCTTTTTCCTTGAGAGCTTTCCTGAGTTTGGCTATTTTTCTTTCAAATCTGGCTTTGACTGCCTTCGCATCTTTTAGCTTCTTTTGCTTAAGCTCTTGAGCTTCAAGCTCTTTTCTTTTCTTCAGCTCTAAAGCCTCTTTCTCTTCTGCAGTAGGCTCTGCTGGAGCTGACTTCTTGCTTGACTGAGCTTGCTCATCTGCCTTTCTTTTCCTTGTCATCCTCTTCTCAGGAACTTGTTCTACAGAGGCAGTGATCTGTAGACTCTTGGCAGTAGGAGCTTGAGTGGGAGCTTGGGTGTCTTCTTGAGCAATTTCTTTGCCTTTGCCTTGCCTGCTCTTGATTTTGCTTTTTAAGCCACCCAAGGTTTCATTTAGCTCATCTTTAGATACTACCATTACAGCTTGCTGTGCAGTAGTCTTCTCTAGAGCTTTTATCAATACATCTTCCCCCTTTTTGGCTTCAGCAAGTGCAGCCGCAAAAGGCTTCATGGCATTCAGTATTTCCACTTTCAAAGTTTGCTGCAGGGCCATGGCATTGACTTTGCCAACATGGGTCAGCATCAAATGAGTGATGCTGTGTTCTAGGATCTGAGCATGAGAGTTGGAGGAGGAGGCAGCTTCGAGTTTAGCTGTAAGTGCTTCCAATTTGGCTGCTGTCTCCTTCAGCTGCGTCTGCAGTTTCTCATTCTCTTCTGCAGCTGACTTAAGAAGGGTTTGACCTTCAGTGGCTCTAGCTTCAGCATCATCGAGTCTGTTTTTGTAGGAGCTCTCCAAGCGGATAATCTCATTCGCATAGAGATCAGTAAACTTCTTGGTCCTGTCTGCTGATTTCTTCATTTCGAAGTTGAGATACTCCTCTAGTTGATTATGAAGTGCCTCACCGAACTTGTCATCTATATCAAGTATTTGTTCGGTGAGACGAGTCTTCTGCTCATGAATGGCCTTTTCTACAAATCTGGCCAGCTGCATGCCTAGCCCTTTGTTGAAGTGTGTGTCGATTGCTTCTTTGACTTGAGCACACACAACTGCTCGAATATCAATAGATGAAGTAGAGGGTGAGGCAGTACCTTGAGCTTCTTGGGGAAGTATAGGAATGACAGGCGGATTGTAGACAGCTAGGGCCATTCCCTTTTCTTCTGCAGTGAGATAACCTTCTTGAAGAAAGTCTGTTGTAACATCAACCAGACGAGCAAATAATTGACCGTTCCTTTGATGAGGTTGATAGATGAAGTGATCAAGCTCATTCTTAGGAAAGAAGTGAGAGGGAAAAGACACCACTTCTCTTTCGTTTGCTTCATTCTTATCTGTGAGGATTCCTAGAATCCTTTGGCATACCTTGGTCAGAGAGTCTGTGGGCAACAGCTCAGTGAATGAACTGACTTGAGCAACCTCTTTTTGCTCCATTTCCCAGTCGAGAAAGTTAGCCTTTTCTCCCATTCCCTCCATGACTTCAATGAGGTCATCCACATCATCTCTTCGGAGCTCAATCCAGGTACAGACTCTTAATACTTGTTCAAACTGAACTGATTCCTCATCAATACCAGGAATAGTAGACTTTAGCAGTTTGGCTATCTTCATCCTCATTATCTTCTCCCTTGTGCACATAGGATAGTGCACCATGTTGTACTGAGGTTGAGAAGGGCCTGCTTGATCCAGGTCTGCTGGTGCCAAGTCTTCTGGTGCAGATGGGGTAGTCAGAATAGAGGATTGAGTGGGAAGTGCATTTTCCTCTGTTGTGTGAGTATCAGCAGGGATTTGGGAAGTGATATGTTCAGGGTGAGAGAGAGATTGACCTTCAGTAGGTTGAGTATCAGCAGGGTTTTGAGTCTGCTGGTCTGGCTGCTGTTCTACTTGAAGATCAGTGGATGGTTGGGGTTGATGATCTCGGTCATCTGTTATTTGAGTATCAGCAGGGGTAGGCAAGTGTGACTCAAGTGTTGTTTGAGGTTGTGCTTGTTCCTCTGCTGTGTGAGTATCAGCAGGGATTTGGAAAGCAGTGTTTGAAGGTTCAGATGGGTTGGAATCGTCAGAAGGGTTAAATGATGCAATAGAGGCTATGCTCATGGGAGTAGGGAGCCTGGATTTCTTTTTTTATGTGAAAGAGGAATTGTTCTTCTTTCTCTTCTGACCATTTGACAATTTAGAAGGTGAGATAGTGAGAGGGGGATTAGAAGTACCTGCCTTTTTCAAAGGAGAGGCAGTGGGAGTGGCATCTGAATCAGATGGGGAGATGAGCCCAGATCTGATCAGGATTCTGCGTTGTGCTAAGGTCTGATTATCATCATCATCGTCCTCAGCAGCTTTCGTTTGAGCCTTTTCTTTGGAGGGCTCCTCTTCTTCTTCAGCAGAGTCATGAACAGACTCTTCTGCTTTCTCAGCAACATCCTTAGAGGATGTTTCAGCCATTCTCTTCTTCTTTTCCTCCTTCAACCTTGCTGCCTCCGCAAGGGCCTCCTTTCTCAAATAATACTTGGAGGTGTGGAATGTCTTATGAGGACCCATCTTGTACTTCTTTGGGAGTACTTCTGGAAGAATAACACTCAGCTTGTTGACAAAGCTGACAGTTGATGTCACCTTCCATTCTCTTGATTGGAGGTCCAATGTAACCTTCTTGGCCTCAAGAGCAATCCTATTCAATAATAGCCCTTGCCAATCTCCATCAATCTGATCCCAGATTGCAGCCATAACTCTAACCTTCAAAGTAGTAACAGCATCATGGCTAAAAGTATTACCAAGCAACATCTTGCCTGCAATGTCCATTAAGGTTTGGAATTTGGGGTCGAGTTGTGATTTCTTAAGTCTAGAGGCATCCTCATCCTTGACCCTTCCACCAGTAAACATCTCCATATACTCCTTTTCTCTTCCCATAATGTAGGTAGAGATGTCTATCTCTCCCCTTGATAAGCCGAATAGCTCCTGGAGAATCTCTCTTGAGATCTCAACTCTGTGTCCACCCATGACACTTTCAACATGAGAATCCATCATCACTGCGTTTGCGTAGAAGATCAGCACATCTTGTTCATAAAAATTTGTTGGTGCTGCTTCCAAAAAATCACGAAGGTTGAGATTGATGGAGCGAAGAAGGATCTCCTTGTTCGCAGGTGTATGTTTGCCCTTGAAAAACAGAGCATTCTCAGTGAAAACTTTTCCTTCCTTAGACCACTTTTTTGTATCTAGAGTGCCAGTACTCTTAGTCTTATCGTCGTAGATCTTGATGATCCCCATTCTGGATGTTGAGTTTTAGAGTAGGAATGTTTAGAAAATATATTCAGGACGAGAGTGATTTGAGAGTAGTTGAGTATTGTGAGCCAAAGGGGTTTGGAAGAAGTTTAAGGGTTTGTATATATACTCCAGCAAAATCTTGAGAGATGAACAATCTAACGGTCAGATTCGATTCAAATTTGGAGTAGAGCCCAAGAATTCCTTCTTTGATTTCGCCTCGTTCCTTTAATTTCGCCGGCTGAATTTGCCATCTGTCACTCGATGATTTGTTGGCAAAATAGTAATTGAGTACTAATGACATCATTACCAAAAATAGCCGTTGTGACTAAATTTTAGCAAGAATTGATCATCAAGGCCGTTTTCTATAAGTGGATTTCATTCCTTATATAGGCCAATTTCCTTAATTACATTCAGGAATAAATCTAGAATGAATTACATGATCAAAGATAGTCATTATGTTCTAAAATAAAGTGATCTGATCAGCAGAGTGAAGTCTTCTGATTCCTTCGAAAGGTGTGCTGATTTTCTTGAAAGTTTTCTGGTCAGCTGAGTTGATCTTCTGATCAACTGAGTAGAGGATTGAAATATGCTGAGTAAATCTTCTGTGTGTAATGATCCAATCTGGTTGAATGGATCTCTCGGCTGTGATGATCCAACCTGGTTTGATGGATCTTTCAGCTCCTTCCTTTAACCATGTGGGATTGGTCTAGATGAAATCCCACTGGGTCAGGTGCTCCTCACCATCGGATGTTCCTCATCATCAGATGGGATGTAGCATCTAATGTGTCCTTGTTGAATTTCTTCGCTCCTCTTGTAGAGGGGAGAAGATTGAAAGGTGCTTCAATGGAGTGTGAAGAGAGAGACAGGAACTTGGTTTTCCTGAAATCGTTTGACAAAGTGGCCTTTGGTAACAAGCTCTCCATGTAGAACTTCCCCTGGAGAAGAAGCTCTTCTTGTTTGCTACTTTGTTCTCTGCATCTCTTCTTTCTTTAGTTTTCAACAAGAACGTCTCTTCTTTCTTTAGTTCTCATAGGCATACTTATGTGGGGTAAGCCAAGTATGCTGATCTGCATCATCTCCATCTTCAGGACAAATCTTCATCTCCTTCACCCATGACCTTGGTTGAGGGATGATGTCCATGCCATCTCTTCTTTCGATTCTCTCCATACCTGAAACAGGAATAATAGTGAGTAATTTGTGTTCTTAGGTATTCTCATGTCTTCCTCCTTTTATAGAGGTAAAAATGAAGTAGTGGAGTGAAAGATGACAAAACTATAGAGTTGATAGGTCTGAATCTCTGAAAAGTTACTTCTTAAGATCAACAATGAGATTCTTAATCTAAGGGTTCACATTTAAAGAGATTTAGATTCTATCTTATGGAATGCAGATTTTATAAATTCTGAGCAAGAGTTATTTGGAATCCGTACAGTGCATGCATACTGTTGAGTCGGTGAAGGTTAATCCAACCAAGTATAATTCAATAGTATATTGTATGTATGTATAAGGATAAAGTATTTTATGAAGAATAGTTTATTATTATACATAGGCATACATTGCTTAAGTATAGGTACCAATTAACTTTGTTCATGTCTTTTGTATGTATATATATATGTATTATGCAATGCAGAAGATTGAGTATTTTATCAAGGATTCTTAAGGTATCATGGATTCCCCCTTGATAAAATGACTCTATGTTTCCCCTCAGCTTTATTTGTCTTCATCGGGAAAAACTTACCTGAAGATGAGGGTGTCTATTCACCTCATCTGATCCTCCTAGCCTGCTGCAATTGTGTCAGCTGAGGTCTTCAGCCGATCTTTGCTCTTCATGTGCTTGGATCCAGGAGTCCTAAGCTATAGCATAGGGTCTTGAATCTTTCTTCAGCTAGGGGCTTAGTCAAGATGTCTGCTCTTTGGATATCTGTGTGAATTTTCTCCATCTTGATGTCCTTCTTTTCAAGGTGGTCTCTTATAAAATGGTGTCGAATGTCGACATGCTTACACCTTGTATGGAGGACTGGGTTTTGAGTGATGGCAATGGCACTGCTGCTATCACAGTAGATAGGGACTTCTCTTGCCTCTACATTGTAATCCTTGAGTTGTTGAACTAGCCAGAGCAGCTGACTACAACAACTTCCAGCTGCCATATATTCTGCCTTAGTGGTGGAGGTTGCAACTGATGTTTGCTTCTTTGAGAACCATGAAATTAATTTGTTGCCTAGGAATTGACAGGTTCCAGATGTGGACTTCCTATCTATTCTGCATCCACCATAATCTGAGTCAGAGTAACCACTCAAAACTAGATTGTCATCAGCAGGGTACCATAGTCCTAGGTTGACTGCTCCTTTTAGGTACTTGAGAATCTTCCTTGCTGCTTCTAGATGACTTTGCTTTGGGTTTGCTTGAAACCTACCACATAATCCTACAACAAATGTTATGTCTGGTCTGCTGGCTGTAAGGTATAGTAGAGATCCAATAAGTGCTCTATATTCAGCTTGATCAACTGCTTGTCCAGACTCATCTGGTTCCATTTTGAAAGATGTCATCATTGGAATTCTTGCAGTCTTGCTTTGTAGAGCTTTGAATCTTTCTAATAGGCTTTTGGTATATTTGGACTGATTGATGAAGATCCCTTCTGGACTTTGTTTGACTTGGAGTCCTAGAAAGTAATTCATTTCACCCATCATGCTCATTTCGAATTTGCCTTGCATAAGTTCAGAGAACTTCTTGCACATATCTTGATTGGGTGATCCAAATATAATATCATCTACGTATATTTGCACCATGAGAATGTCTTCTCCTTCTTGTATTCTGAAAAGAGTTCTATCCACTTTGCCTTTTGTGTAGCCATTGTCAAGTAGGAATTGTGACAATGTGTCATACCAAGCTCTAGGTGTTTATTTTAGACCATAGAGAGCCTTCTTCAGCCGATATACTTGATCTCCTTTTTCGAATCCTGGAGGCTGCTCTACATACACTTCTTCTACCATAATACCATTCAGAAAAGCACTCTTGACATCCATTTGGTATACTTTGAAGCCCATATATGATGCATAAGCTAGAAATAATCGAATGGCTTCTAATCTGGCTACTGGAGCAAAGGTTTCATCATAGTCAATTCCTTCAGATTGTGAGTATCCTTTTGCAACTAGCCTTGCTTTATTTCTAGTTATTACATCATTTTCGTCCTTCTTATTCTTGAATACCCACTTTGTTCCTACTACATTGTGGTTTTCAGGACGATCTACCAATTCCCATACTTCATTTCTGTCGAATTGGTTTAGTTCTTCTTGCATAGCAATGATCCAATTGCTATCTATCATTGCTTCTTCTATGTCGGCTGGTTCAATGTTGGACAGGAAAGCACACCAGCAGAACATAGATGATTGGGGGTTCTGATTCAATTGTCTTCTGGTCTTGATACCTGAGTCTGCTCCTCCTAAGATGAGGTTTGATGGATGATTGGTTCTCCATGTATGCCTCACAGGTGTGTCTGCATTAGATGAGCTTGGATTCTCATCTGTTCTAGTGCCATCAGGAGGGTTGACTTGATTAGGTCGATCATCATCTGTATCTTGTGTGTCAAAGAGATCATTCCCCCTTGCATTTGGGATTGTTGCATCTTGATTTTGGTCAGCTTGCTCAGCTTGAGTTTGAGATCTAGTGACTGGTCTGTGTGGTTTATCCTCCTCTGGTTCTTCAGGAAATGGTTCATTGACTTCAATGAACTCATCTGGTCTGGACTTGATCACTAGTTTCTTCATCTGATCTACAGTTGAGTCTGTATGTACTGCACTCTTTTCACAAGATTAATCAAAAACAACATGAGGTGTTTCTTCCACAAGAAGGGTTCGTTTGTTGAGTACTCTAAATGCTTTGCTAGTTGAGGAGTATCCCAAGAATATCCCCTCATCTGCTTTGGCATCAAAAGCATTCAACTTACTTTTCCCATTGTTGTGAATGAAACACTTACAACCAAATACATGAAAGTAAGATACTCTAGGTTTTCTTCCTTTCCACAGTTCATATGGGGTTTTCTCATGAATTTTGTGAATACCTGACCTATTTTGAGTGTGGCAAGCTGTGTTGATGGCTTCTGCCCATAGCTTCTTAGGTGTTGAGAATTCAGCAAGGAGTGTTCTTGCAGCTTCTTTGAGTGTTCTGACTCTTCTTTCAGCTACACCATTTTTTTGTGGTGTTCTTGCTGCACTTGTCTCATGCTGAATACCATTAGAAGTACAGTAGGCAATAATATAGGAGTTAATAAATTCAGTGCCTTTGTCACTTCTAATTTTCACAATAGATTCTCCTTTCTCTACTTAGATCCTCTTCAATAGTTCATGGAGCTTCTGTTGAGTTTCACTCTTCTTGTATAAGAAGATAACCCAAGTAAACTTGGAGTAGTCATCTACAACAATGAGAGTGTACTTCCTCCCTGTAAGTGTAGTTGGAGTGATTGGTCCAAAAAGATCCATGTGAAGTAGTTCAAGAAATCTCCTGGTTGATGCTGTCTTCTTGGTCTTGAAGGAGACCTTTGTTTACTTTCCTTGTTGACATGCATCACAAACCTGATCTTTACAGTAGAGTTCATTAGGCAGACCATCAACTAAGGATTCCCTTGCTAACTTGTTCATAGTCTTAAAGTTCAGATGACTAAGACGTTTATGCCATAGCCAGCTGACATCTTTAGGGCTCTTCACAAGCAGACATGTATCCTTAGGACAGTTGTTCCAATTTGCAAGATACATACTTCCTTTTCTAGATCCTGTTAGAAGGTTTTGTTTTGTTCTTTTGTCACTTATGAGACACTTATCTTTAGAGAATTTTACTGAGTAACCAGTGTCACAGAAATGAGAAACAGATAATAAATTAAACTTTAAACCTTCTACATATGATACATCATGTACCTCAATGTCACCATTTGTAAAGGTGCCATATCTAGGAGTGTGCAAAATAAAACCGGACCGGTTAGATTCCGGTCCGGTCCTCGGTCCGAAATTTTTTAAGATTCCGGGTTCCGGTCCGGTCTAAAACCGGAATTTACCGGTCCAGGACCGGAAACCCGGATTTACAATTCTTTTTTTTTTATTTGAATTTTAGAAATTACAAATCCTATTCCTCTGGCCCTTCGACTTCCTCTGGCTCTTCGACTTTCTTAAACTCAATTCCCTATTTTAATATTCTCAAAATTCTTCAACCGCGCTCACCATCCTCACCCAACCAACCGACAAGGGCGACAACCCTTCTCCAATCTCCACTCCTTGACTCACCCATTTTGAGAAGGTAATAGAGCCGGCGCAACAGAATACTCCACCCAATCTTCTTGCCATGTAAGTTTTCTTGAGTTATTGAGAAGGTTTAATCTATTTTACAGCTTATAATCGTAATAATTATTTTTAATTTCTTGTTTCAAAATTTTAGATGGATAGTACTCAGTCACAATCTCAATAAAAAAGAATAACGGTGTTTTCTGATCAATCGGCTGATAATCTTACTAATGAAGAACTCGAAGAGTTGCGCAAGTCCCTACCTCCGAGTAAGACACTAAAGGGACGAAAGTACATCAATAGAAAGGGCAAAAGAAGAGCAGTTTATTGGCAAAACTTTATGGAGTTAGAAGAAATTGAGAATGGTAATGGTTTATACCTATCAAATATTTTTCAGCATGTTTATTTATTAGTTGTACCCATTTAAAAAATTTAACATCTTTATATGTTACAGATTTGATGAAGACTACATTGGACGATGAAGACAATGTTATATACATTGTAGACCCTTAAATTTGTGCATCATTTCATTTTGGACTTGAATTTTAATATTTTGGACTACTATTTTTTTCATTTTAGACTACTGCCTTTTCATTTTGGACTTTAATTTCTATGAACATTTGCTATAAATTAAGTTTTCAAGTATATATATATATATTCTTGGACAATTGTGATCAACTTGATCTAAGGGCATAACTTATTCTTTAGGATATTAAAAAGGAATTTATTATAAAGGTAAATATGAAGAAATTTCTAGATCTTCAAAAAAAATATGATCCACTCTCCACTTCTTCTCATACACTAAGGAATTATAATAAATTAAAAAAAAAAAATCGGTCTAAAACGGTCCAAACCCGGACCGAACCGGAATTTACCGGTCCGGTCTGGACCGGTTACATTCCGGTCCGGTCCTCGGTCCGTAAAATTTTAAGATTCCGGTCCCGGTCCAAACCGGTTCCGGTCCGGTTCTGGACCGGTGCACACCCCTAGCCATATCCTCTTGTGTTACCGTGCGCGTTATCACCAAAGAAGACTTTTGGACCTTTCTTTTCTGTGTAGTTGGTCAGCAAGTCTTTGGTTCCAGTCATATGGGTTGAGCATCCACTGTCTATGTACCATATCTCTCCTGCTAGACCTCCTCTTCTGTATAGGTCCCTCCTTTCCTGCAAGAAAGGTTAAGTCTTAGGTACCCATTTTGTCTTGGGTCCTTGGGTGTTAGTATTACCCTTGGGAACCCACATATACATTGGTCGTTTGAACAACCTTGAGCACTTGAGTTGTTTCCCTCGGGCATCACAGAACCAAATCTTACCAGTTAACACCTTGGACTGGTCTGATTTGTTATTTGTGTCAGCTAAGTAATAGTCAAATGGTTTCCTCTTATAGGAGTGTACATACATTATCTTTTGACTAGTTACATTCGGCCTGGGTGCATTAGCTGGACGATGTACACGATTATATGGACCATACTCTTCTGTTCTCACAATATCATAAGAGATAGGGGGTGCAAAGAGAACAGATTTGTGTGAAGAAGATTTCTTCTTCTTGGCTGGAGCAGCATACAGCTGAGACTGTCTCAGACGAGATGGTATAGGTTGTTTGTTGTTCCTCTGTGCATGCTTGGGGTTAACTTGTCTTTTACCATTTTTGATATTGGGATAGTTAGCCTTAGCTGGTACAGATGCCTTTTGGTTCATATTAGGTTCATTGTGTTTAGAACACTCACCCTTATCATGTGTCTGAGTAGTGCACTGATTAGGTGTACTACCTCCAGCTGGAGAGGATGTTGATGGATTAAGTTCATAGCCAAAACCCATCTTATTGCCATTTGATCTATAATATTCAGAGATACTTTCAATAGTAGTAGACGCTTTATTGAACTCTGATATATTTTGATTTAGGCATTCCTTCTCCTTTTCTAAGAGCTTGTGTGCTTGGAAGAGATCATCGAACTTAGATTGTAGTATACGAAATTCCTTGGTTTCTAAGGCTTGAGTTTCTAACATCCCCTCATACAACTGAGTTGTTGTGGTATTCTCTTCCTTAAGAAGTTCCACTTCTTTGGTCAATCTTTCATTCATTGTGACCAACTCAGGGGTGTTATCAAACTTAGCCTTTTTCAACCTAGCAATTTCTTTCCTTAGATCCTTGTTCTCCTCTTCCACTTCTATAAAAGCTCTAGTGGCAATATCCAGATCACCTTTTACCTTTCTTAAAGATTGATAATAGGTGTCTTCTGATTCGCCTTCAGATGAGTTTATATCATCTGTTTGTGAAAAAATAGGTGAATGGAAAGTAGTAGTGTAGGAATTTACCTCATTTTCACATATGGCCATCATAGCTAGATCATCTGAATCTTCTGAGAAGATTTGACAGTCTGGTGATGTAGGAAGTTCATCACTTTGATATTCAGATTCTTCAGTTACCATTGCTTGTTTATCTGAATTCCTTCTGTCTCTTCTTGGCCTTCTTTCTTCTTTGTCATCTAAGTTCAGCTCAAGACATTCATAGACATAATGTCCTGGTTTGTGACAATTGAAGCATGCTCCAGGATTTTGATTCGTACTGCCTTTCCTTGGAGGAGTGGCATCTCTTCTTCTGGAGCCTCGGCTGTCAGATGACTCCATATCCTTTCTAGGATACCTTTCTGGTGTTCTTTCTCTGGATTCTCTAGAGGATGAACCACCTCTTTTATAATTCTTGTAGAATTTTCTATATTTGCTGTTGAGAGTGTTTACCCTTTCGAATCTCTTGATCATAAGGGCCATTTGCTCTTTCAGACTCATATCTGATCCTTCAAAGTCTTCGGTTTTCAGTGAGGTCTTGCCAGATGAGGTGCTTGCAGCCTTTGTATTTGCTGCCTTGAAAGCTACAGTCTTGGAGGTAGATGGGGTTGCAGTAGACTCATCATTTTCTGAGTTTTCTTCTCTTTCAAGATCATACTCATGAGCTTTGAGATTCTGAAATAAAGTTTGGGTAGACCATATCTTGATATCTTGAGTATCTTTGATGATGGTCTTTTTGAGTCTCCATTTCTTGGTTAGAGAGTCTAAAATCTTCAAGTTCTTCTCTCTATTTGTGTATTTCTTGCCTAGGGATTCAATCTCATTTATGATCTTGGTAAATCTATTGTCTAACTGATCAATAGACTCTTCTGGCTGCATCTTGAAATGTTCAAACTTTTTGATTGCTTTTGATAGCTTACTTTCCTTGATCAGCTCAGTTCCTTCACAGAGAAGTGCTAGAGCATCCCACATATCTTTAGTTGTCTCACAATTGATTACTTTTGCAATGTACTCTTTTGGAAGAGTTTGCATGATATAATCTTGAGCAATGCTGTCGAGATTTGATTGCTTCATCTCTTCTGGTGTGAGGTCCTTCATCGGCTTGGGGGCAAGTTCTCCAATTGGAACTTCTGGATCACCATTTGCAGTGTTGACTGCCATGCTGGTGATTGGGCCTTCGGTGATTACTGACCACATCTTGTAGTGGACTGATGTGAGATTCTTCCTCATCCTGATCTTCCAGTAATCATAATCCTCCACTGAAAACTTAGGCAACTTACGCATATTAGCACTCATGTTGTATGAGTTTTCAAAAACAAGTTTTTCAAAAGAAAAAGATCTGTTCAAGAGGACTACAGAGAGACTCCCTCAAGTCTTCTGATAACCTAGAGATAGTAGTCCGTTAGAACCACTGCTCTGATACCACTTGTTGGTCCCTGAACGAGTAGTGAATGGGATTAAAGTCTAGAGGGGAGGGGTGAATAGACTTTAAAACTTTTTTTAAGAGAGTTGGGAACCTCTTCTGATCTCTATGTCAGCTGGACTACAAGTCTGCTGGTCCAGATGACTATAGTGATCTGATAGAAGAGATTATATGTGGAATTATGGTAGGCCTTGTTTAGACTCGTTCTTTTTGTTTCTTTTGAAAATGTCAAGTTGTTTTACTTAAAGATAATACTCAGCTGATGCTGGTTTGAAAGTTATGGCCTTGATTTGAAGATAGTTTAAATCACAGTATGCATTATATAAGATGTATAGAAATGACAATAATGTAAAGTGCAGAAAGATATATAACACCAGGTTTATAGTGGTTCGGATATACGATCCTACGTCCACTCTCACGTCCTAACGTGATGTTTAATCCCTTTAATTTACCAAAAATTACAAGGGCTTGTCCTTTATAATCCCAAGAGTAGGACTTTGAGATCTGAGCAGTCCTAACTGCTACGGTCTCCACAAGTGATTGTAAGCACTTGCACTTTGCAGGGGTTCAAAAACTTTAACCTTTCGGTGGGGGTTTGGGGTTTTTGAATGTTTCCAACTAATGGTTCAAGCTTATAATATACTTAACCACTATGCCTAAATCAATGGATTTACAATATGAATACGATTCAGGTTCTTGGGTTGGATAGAAATCACTTAAGAGCTAAGGATGTTCTTATGGATTCTGGCTCTTGGAGAACTCTTAAATAGTATGGCTTTTTGCTTGATTGCTTGCTTAGCTTGTTGAATTCTCTCTTTGTGACTTCGTTTTTTGTGATTTCTCATCCTCTTGTATTTATAATGGTGATTGCTTGCAACTAGCCGTTGGAGTTGAGTAGCCGTTGGGGCAATCTTTCCATGTTGGCTTGATTCCTTGATTCCAGCCGCTTGATTGCTTCAATCCTGGGATCATGTCAATCTTCTAAGTAAGGTAAGTCTTCATTCAAATTGCAAGATGACTTTGGGAATCAGCCGAATCCTGGACGAGCACTTAGTCTTCTGATCTGCACTACTAGTCTTCTAACTACTCGTCTGGCCTTGTGCTTTTGTCTTCTGATATCAGTCGAGTAGAACTCTTCTGATATGTTAAATACTTGTGTTGTATTAGGGCCATCTTTAGCTTGGACTCCATCAGATAAGTAGGTATACAAGTACCTTAACTTATCTGGCCTTCAAGGATCTTCTAGTCTTCATGTCTTCTACTCTTCTCATCTTGAGGGAGCGCATGTAAGTCGGGACTGTGCTAATCAGCTGATATACATACAGTTGATCACACAAGACTAGTCTAAGCTGTTCTATACAAAGTTAGCTGATCATATTACATTTATAAACTCTAAGTGTTTTGGTCATCAAAACTATTCTAACATCAAGTGGGGCTTAGGGTGAATTTTCATCCCAACAGATACTGATCTTGCAGAAGATGAGTTGATGCAAGAAGCAGAACCAGTAGAGGATGTGAATTCTACTGATCCAGTTAGTGATCTTGAGAATGTCTCAGACCAGATGAGAGGTCTAGTATTCAAGTTCCAGGTGGAACATTCTTAGAGTCCAAGAACTGATGTTGGACAGATCACAAGACAATTTGAAACATATTTTCCATCTAAGCTATGTAGCTATGTGAAGAAGCTTGGTGAGATGGTAAAAAGAGATTCAGATGAAGCTGAAAGAAGGGCTAAGGAAGCAAAGTTGGCAATCGTTCCTTACTGTCCTCCTATCAATCTAAAAGCCATTGCTGGAAGTGTCATTCCAGAGGATGAAGCAGTAGAAGACTTGGTCTTGTCTACTGATCTAGAAGACAAGTTGGTTGAAGTTCAAATCATTGATGAAGATGAACTTATGGAAGAGGCTGTTCTTGAAGAAGTTGTTTCTACAACTCAAGTCATTCTGTCTGCTTCGATAGATGAAATGAAGATGGTGTTGGTGTATACTGTAAAGCAAATTTTTAGTGGGCTTTTGTGACGTATATTCGATTTCCTTTTATCTGAAATAAATGGTTTTTCACATTATTGCATTCTTTGTGATTACTTGTATGTCTGCTTATCTTGCATTGTAGACGATGTGGTGGGTTTGTAGTCACACAGAAGATCACATTGTCAGTTCCTTGTAAGATATAAACAATATTCACAACTGAGATAGTTATGTACAAAACTATTGGTTTAAGTTGTAGTGTAAACTTGTTAGTGGTTTGTCTTGGCCATTAGTTTATACTAGTGCGCTGTGGCGTATTGAATGGATCCCAGATAAGACATGTTCTTCTGTTCTGACTGTTATGAAGAACTATAGGTCTTGGTGACTTTTATGATTCTTAACCCTAAGTGTGATATTTAGATGTGTTGGGTGCTTGTTCACTACTTTGATGTACCATAGGTGAGAATCTTGGTAGATTCTTCACGCTCCGTATTTTGGGTAGTGGCATCGCTCGCATGATGTCTACTTATTGGCATTAGGGCACTGTGTCCTGTACTTCCAGGCTGATGATGTCCCCTTGAGAAAACTCATAAAGGATTGTCGTATTAAACCCTGCAGGTGGATTTAATCCGTACGACAACAAGGTTGAGTGGTACTACTCAAGGAATTATAGAAATTAATTATTTAAATAAGTCAGAAGCTTTAATAATTAATGGACGTGCGGTATCTTAAACACGTGGAATTATAAAGTCTAATAGAAGCCTTGATTCAGTTCGGGATAGGACGGGAGTGCAACATTAATTCTGTAGTGGAATGAATTAATGTTCTCGGGCCAAATTATATGTTCTGGGCTGAACATAAGAGTATTTGGGCCTGTAAGAAGCCCAAACCCTATACCTTCTAATGTATCCCTAGTCTGGCCCATGAACTTATGGAGATTATAAATAGGAGCCTCAAAATAGTTTTGAAACCCTAGCACACACGAAATTGAGAAAAACGGCTAGGGTTTCAAGGAGACGAAACTGAGGCACCTTCCCCACGTTTGATAGCGCGTCGTCCACCCAGTGTTTGAGCGAGGTTGGGAGACAGGCTAGAAGATTCGTAGATTGGAATCAACATCTCGATCTTCAAGGATAACGAATCTAAATTCTGCTTTAGATGCATGTTTAGGTTTTAATTTGTTATTTATACGTTTGGCATCCGATAACGATCCCGGTGATGGACCGCCTTCGCCGGCGCGTTCCAGCAGATGGAGTTAAGATAAGTAATTCAGTCGTCTATCGATGAATTTCTAAAGTCAGATGTGAAGCAAGTTCTTGAAGAGCAAAACAAGTCTCTTGTGGAGAATTCAAAGGCTCTAATCGTTGGTGAAGTGAATCAGATGGATTCAACTTTCAAACAAGAGATGTATACTCAGCTCGAAGATTTCTTGCAAAGACAGATAAACTACTCTGAGAAATGCTCTGTTGATTTCGCAAGAACTTTGGCTGAAGAATCAAAGAAGTTGGAAAGGATTTATCGTGTTAAGATCGAGATAGCAGATGCTCAAAGAAGAGAAGCACAAGATCAGTTGGTGCAAGCACGAGCTCTGATGACTGAAATGACCGAACAAAACAGGTTACTTCACTTAACTTCTAATCATTTCAAAAATGAACTAAACTTGTCTACTATGAAGTTGGAGTTGGTTGCTACCCAACTAGACAAGTTAACGCAAGCCAAGAGTCAGCAGAAAGATATGGACAGAGCTGCTGAGATGATGAAGCAAGCTGTTCAAGAAGAGATGACTCGTTTTACCTCACTTTTCACTCTCAAGGCTAGTGATGAAGCCAAAAAGGTGGAAGAGATGAGAGAAGTAAAAAATGTTGAATCTAAGGAAACAACTGCTACTGCACAAGAAGAGACTGGTAGACCAAAGAGAAGAAGGCTAGTCAAGAAAGCAGATCTTGAAGAGGTTAGTGCGGGTGCAGAGGAGCAGAAAAGTCTCATTAAAGGAAAAGGTGTTCTGACTGAAGAGAATCAACCCAGAACAAGACAAGTCAAGAGAAAACTTGTTCTTGAGAAGAAGAAAGAAGGATTGGGAGAAATCCTTGCTGGTATTGATGCTGAAGAGGTTGAAGCTATTCATAAGAAGCAAAAGCTTGAAGATGGTCGTTATGCTAACAAAAAGGGGTTAAGCAAACACATTCACAGGTTACAAAAGATGAAAGCTGATCCAGACGTGATTGAAGATTCCCACATAGATAAGTTCATAGAGAATAAGCATAGAGATGCTTGGAATGTTGTCAAACTAAAATAGGAAGTTGATTGATGGATTATCAAGAAGTATGGTGACCCAGAAAGCAAAGAAGAATCATATGTTGTGTTCGACAAGTTCATGGACGCTGAAGATGAGAATCTTTGGAACTTGATCATGCGCATTGCAACTGTTGTTGGTTACAACATACTTGTTCCTGATTTTCCAAAATGGGAAACTCCGATGTTAGGTTCTGGAAAGCGGATAGACTTCAACAAAGTGAAGAAGTTTGAAGAGGAACTACTCGAGAAGGAGAAGATCGACAATGAAGACCATATTTCAGACATTCACATATTAATCCTCGAAGCATTCAGTATTCCGAATCCAGACATAGATAACATTAGTGAATAATTGTAAGTTCTTTACTTAGTTTCATTTTGATTTTGTCTAAGTAGTTGTAATCTACTGATCTTATTTGAATGAATGAAAAGATAACACATTTTGAGAAGATAACTACTTAACTAGTCTACTAACACGAAATAATTCAAGTAGTTTTGGCTTCATCAAAAGGGGGAAAATTGTTGGGATATGAATCCTGATACAAGTCCTAAATGATGAAAAGATGAGTTAAGTTTTGATAAGCCAAAAGAAGACTTGAATAATTTCTAAGTGTTGACTGATCTAGTCTAGTTAATAAAGTCGTCTTAAGCAGATCAATAGAGTACAAAAAGTAGAGTACAAAAGGAAGAGTACAAAAAGATAAGTATGGAAAGTTTAAGTATGATTGAAAGACAAGTACGAATTATAAGTACTGTATAGGTTTGTGTACTGAGCTATTTGAATCATTGTATAGAAGCTCATTATTCGTATTGATTTGTAATTGTTTATTAATGTATAGATGATAAGTTGACTAAGTTGAGTTATAAAGCTTAATGTAATGTAATAGTCTTGTTAGGATTAGATAATAGGACTAGTATAGTGTTAGTTCTATATCGAAGTCTACTATAGAAGTCTACTGAAGAAGAAGACTAGAAGTTGCGCAAGACAAGACAAGTAAAACGAAGACTGAAGATTTGTCTAAGTATGGAGACTAGACAAGTGCGAAGTTAAGAAAGGAGAAAATTGCTTAAGTTGGAAACGCGTATGAAGATAAGGACGTTATGTTGAAGAGTTAGTTATGAAATAACTAATTAACTGAAGAAACGCGTGGATGGATAAGAAGAAGCGGTTAGAAGTCAATTATCAAGAAAGTTTGTTAGATAACTAACTTATCTTGATAGTTGGAAGTCTATAAATATCTTGGTGGATTCTACATTTGAAGACTACTGTTACCAAGAGATTTGAAGCATTCTAAAGAGATATTCGTGTTGGTGTATACTGTAAAGCAAACTTTTAGTGGGCTTTTGTGACGTATATTCGATTTTCTTTTATCTGAAATAAATGGTTTTTCACATTATTGCATTCTTTGTGATTACTTGTATGTCTGCTTATCTTGCATTGTAGACGATGTGGTGGGTTTGTAGTCACACAGAAGATCACATTGTCAGTTCCTTGTAAGATATAAACAGAATTCAGAACTGAGATAGTTATGGACAAAACTATTGGTTTAAGTTGTAGTGTAAACTTGTTAGTGGTTTGTCTTGGCCATTAGTTTATACTAATGCGATGTGGCGTATTGAATGGATCACAGATAAGACATGTTCTTCTGTTCTGACTGTTATGAAGAACTAGAGGTCTTGGTGACTTTTATATTCTTAACCCTGAGTGTGATATTTAGATGTGTGGGGTGCTTGTTCACTACTTTGATGTACCATAGGTGAGAATCTTGGTAGATTCTTCACGCTCCGTATTTTAGGTAGTGGCATCGCTCGCATGATGTCTACTTATTGGCATTAGGGCACCGTGTCCTGTACATCCAGGCTGGTGACGTCCCCTTGAGAAAACTCATAAAGGATTGTCGTACTAAACCCTGCAGGTGGATTTAATTCGTACGACAACGAGGTTGAGTGGTACTACTCAAAGGAATTATATAGATTAATTATTTAAAGAAGTCTGAAGCTTTAATAATTAATGGACGTGCGATATCTTTAACACGGGGAATTATAAAGTCTAATAGAAGCCCTGATTCGGTTTGGGATAGGACGGGAGTCCAACATTAATTCTCTAGTGGAATGAATTAATGTTCTCGGGCCAAATTATATGTTCTTGGCTGAACATAAGAGTATTTGGGCCTATAAGAAGCCCAAGCCCTATACCTTTTAATGGATCTCTAGTCTGGCCCATGAAACTTATGGAAATTATAAATAGGAGCCTCAATTCAGTTTTGAAACCCTAGCACACACGAAATAGAGAAAAACGGCTAGGGTTTCAAGGAGTCGAAATTGAGGCACCTTCTCCACATTTGATAGCAGGCCGTCCACCCGGTGTTCGAGCGAAGTTGGGAGATAAACTAGAAGATCTGTAGATTGGAATCAACGCCTCGATCTTCAAGGGTAACGAATCTAAACTATGTTTTAGAAGCATGCTTAGATTTTATTTATTTGTTTATACGTTTGGCATCCGACAATGATCCAAGTGACGGACCGCCTTCGCCGACGTGATCCAGCAATTGGTATGAGAGCCTGGATTCGTAGATTGTTGGCTCTGCCAGAAACGTACTGTTGTATGATTCAATTTTTTTGTTTCATGTATGGATTCGTTTCTGTCATTTATTATTTATGATTTTTATTCTATCGCAACCCTTGTGTGATGTTGTAATTGTTTTTCCCACCAGATAATAAGTGTGGGTAGTATAGGATTTTTTCATAGACCACTGTAGTAGGGTTTTGCTCGTTTTTATTGTAAATTTGATCGTAAGAATGGGCGGTGTCGGTGGAAGATCTGGAAACGGTGATCCGAGTTTTCGGGTTATGGCTTTGGACGGTGAAAGCTGTTTTTTTTTTTTTTTATAGTAAAAACTGTTTTGGCCATAACTTTTTGTTGGGATATGAATCCTATAAACAATGTTCTAATTGATGAAAGTGTGTTTTTATGACCAAGAGCAACTTAAAGTTAGTGATATATGTGGTTCTAAGTCATCTTAACTAAGTCATCTGAATATAAGCTTACTAATCTGATGAGAAACTTAAATTGAGATTACTGATCTTAATGCTAACTGAAATAAGTTTACTGATCTTAACTGAGTCATATGGAATAAGATTACTGATCTGAGTATGGAAACTGAGAATAATTTTAGTGATCTTATATGAGATATTTGAATCTGAGTTACTGATCTTATATACTTACTGATCTTATGTACTTACTGATCTTAGATGTTTACTGATCTTATATGTAAGTTACTGATCTTAGTTGTTTACTGATCTTATAAGTTACTGATCTTATTGGTTACTGATCTGATATATGAACTGTTAGGAACTAAGCTGATGTCTTGTATTGTATAGACAGCTTATGGTATAGGACTTAGATATACTCATCTGTATATAGTTCAGTTGATGTATAGATAGGTTTTATATTTGTAAAGTTGTATTTTATTGTATTCAGCAAATGTAAAAGTTCAGAACAGTAGATTAGAACTAGATTAGATGAAGATCAGAAGACTAATGAAGACTCAGAAGACTACTTCAGAATAAGAAGACTTCAAGAAGAGTTGAAGAAGAGCTTAGAAGAAATCTGGAGAAGTTTTGAAAGGTTTTAAGTTACTGTGCTGACTGACTCAGCAGAGTAAAAAATCCGAAGAGTAAAAATCAGAACAGTAAGTTACAGTGCTGATTTGGTGAAATTGAAGAATAAGTTTGGAAAGCTTATTTAAAATGTAACTGAAGATTTATTGAAGAGATGCTGACTTGGAAGTTGAAGGAAGTTACAAAGTCGGTTACAAGAAGAAGTTACAAAAACAGTTTAGAGTTAGTTGAGAGTTAGTTCACAAACTGCTAACTGTCATACTAAGTTCTATAAATACTGTGTGATCTCCTACTGCTGAAGACTACTGAACATTTTACTGATCTTAAAGCGTTTACAAGCAATCTAAGTCTACAGAGCACAAGGAAAAACTCACAGAGTTGAAGGATATTAAAGAAGAGAAGAGCCACTGAATTGAAGAGAAGAATCAAAGGCTATTCACAGAGAAGTTTTACTTTTCAAGTTTAAGTTTGTATTTTGTAAAACAAGTGTGCTAGTTACTTGTAGAATTACTAGTAGATCGAAGATATACCTGGAGGTATAATCGATAAGATCAAAGTCTTAATCTTGGGACTTTAAGCCACAAGAAACTCAAGAAAGAAGAGTAATAAAACTTCACAACTGGAGTTGTGAGAGTGGATGTAGACATTTGTCGAACCACTATAAAATTCTGTGTTCATTACATTTACTGTTTGATATCTGTTTGAATTGTTTAACTAAGGACATTAAGGATTAACAAAGATAAAGATCTATATAAAAGTTGAGTATAAATTTGATTGGGCTCATTAATAATCTGATTATTCCGCATTGTGTATTCTGATATATTGAAAGATTTTTGAAAAGTCTATTCACCCCTCCCCTCTAGACATTTTCACTAGCTTACTCAATATTATTAACTCAACTTTGGGACCAACAAGTGGTATCAGAGCAGTAGTTCTCTGGACTGCTGTTTCTTGATAACCTTACAGATCTTGAGGGATATCTTACTGATCTTGCTGTTATTTCTTGATATTTGTCACTATCTGAATACTTGAAATCTATCTGCTATACTACTGATCCTATTTGTCTAATCAAACATGGATGACACTAATGTGAACAAACTGCCTAAGTTCAAGATTGCAGATTATGACTACTGGAAGCTTAGGATGGAGGCCATCTTTAGCTCAACCCATGATCTAATGGTGTCTGTGGTAACTGAAGGACCAATTGTCACTATGGTGAAAAATACTGCAGTTCTGGATCCATCCAAACCAGTTGGAGCACTGGTCCCTAAACCAAGGTCAGAACTGACTTCGGAAGAAATGAAACAAAACAATTTGGACAGTCTTGCCAAGAACTACATTTTACATACCTTACCAAATGAGTATCTTGGTAAAGTACTAAAATGTAAGACTGCAAAACAGATGTGGGACAAACTGACTATTCTTTGTGAAGGTACTACACTGATCAAAGAAAGCAAGTTATCCACTACTGTCCAAAGGTTTGAATCATTTAAGATGAAGCCAGGAGAATCAATTGATGAGTTGGATACTCGATTTACCAAAATTATGAATGATCTTGATGTATTAGGAAAGACTTATACTGACAGAGAAGTTAACCTGAGAATCTTGAAAGCCTTGGATGAAAGGTGGAAAATGGTCAAGATGATCATTAAAACCACACAAGACATTGATTCTTGGCCAGCAGAAACTATGTTCCAAACACTTAAGGCACATGAGTTTGAGTTAGATGAAGAAGATCCTATTACTGTGATTCAGAAGGATAAGGATGCCTCTAAGGACATAGCTTTTAAAGCCTCTACCTCTAAGGGGTCTAGATCATCTAAGTCTAAGGCCTCAAGCATAAAAGATGAACTAGATAGTTCTGATCTTAGTCTGAAAGATCAGATGAGCCTTATGATCAAAAGATTTGATAAACTGAATAAGAGGTATGGTAGGTACAAGAGATTCTATAAGGAAACTAAGGGTTCTAATAACAGGGACTCTTCTGTGAACAGAAGGGATCAAAACTCTTCTTAAAGAAGGGATGAGATCTCTACTGAGAACAGGAGAGATAGGAACTCATCTGAAAAGAGAGATAGAAAGTATTCTGATAAGAAAGGCAGGAACTCAATTGACAAGCATGACAGGAACAGAAAACATTCTCCTCCTAAAAGAACTTCTAACAATCCTGTTTGCTATAATTGTGATAAGCCAGGTCATTATGCTTATGAATGTCCTGACCTGAGTTCTGAAGATCGAGAAGAAAGGAAAGCCAGAAGAGATCGAAAATATGCCAAGGGTAAGAAGGCAATGATGGCTTACAATGACTCTGATTCGGAATCAGAAGAGTTACCATCGTCTTCATCTGACTACCCCTCTAGCAATGAAGATGAAGCCTTCATAGCAGATGATGGACTAGTAATGATGGCCAAAATAAATGATGAGGTATCATTTGCTAACTCCTTTCAATCTTGTGACAATTCTGACACTGATGAAAGTGATGCTGCTGTTAGCAGTGTAGGAAGTAGTCTTCATCATTCCCAAGGAGTGACTGAAGAAGACCTTCTACAAGCTAACAAAGCATTCATTGAAATTAGTGATGAGAATATATCTTTAAAGCAAGAAATCATTAATCTGAAAGAAGCTCAGTCAAAAGTAGATCCTAATATAGCTGTCATAAATGCAAGACTATCAGAAGAGTTGTCTCAACTCCAAGAAAAGTATGCATCCATTGACAAACTATATCAGGGTATGCTTAAAACTCAAGCCAAAGAGACTAATGAATTCAATGATTTAAAGATTAAGTGTGAAAAACTTGAAGAGCGCAATAGATTCTTAGAATCTGAAGTAGTGAGCCTAGATCGAAAGCTATCTGGGATGATTAACTCTACTAGAATTAATCAAACTATCTCGGACAGATATAGAGCTCCAAATGATAAAAGTGGAATAGGTACTGATCTGCCTAGTTCATCTACTTCAGAATTTAAGAACACTAATGGAGCTAGTACAAGTTCTTTGCAACTAGATAAAGGAAAAGAACCTATGACTTATGATGATGAGCCAAAACTCAAAGTACAGTCTAAATACATCCCTCCTATTACCAAGAATGGTAAAATGAAGAATGTATTAAGACCAGTACAATCAAGACCATACCAGAAGAGTTATACTCCTCTGACCAGATCAGATCAGTCCTGGAATCAGAAGAGACAAACTCAGAACAGTAGGTCAAGACAAGCACAGGCAAGTTGGGAACAGCCTAGACCTCCTTTTATAAGGCAGTCTCAGCTGTATTCAACTAAACCTAGGAGATTTGTGCCTCATTATCATAACAAACCTGTTCTATATCCTCCTACTTTATCCTATGATATCTATGGAGAGGAAAGACCAAAGCAAATTTATAAGCCTTATGGTCCACATGCTTTTAGACCATATTCAAACTATTACAGACATACTGATCTTACTGAAAAAGGGATAGAACCAAGGAAAGGCTATCTCAGAAAAATAGATCCTAAGTCTGCTGATAATTCTGAACTGGTTAATAAAGTACTGTTCTGTGATAAATTTGGAAGGAAACTGAAGAGGTCCCACTTATTCAAATCCTCAATGTTCATTTGGGTACCTCTCACTACTAACCCCCAAGGACCCCAATAAACTAGGGTACCTAAATTATTAAGATCACTACCTTGCAGGATCGACTGGACTTATACAAGAAAGGTGGTTCAGTTGGTGAGACCTGGTACATAGACAGTGGGTGTTCACACCACATGACTGGTACCAAGGCCTTACTTACTGACTATCATGAGAAGGAAGGACCAAAAGTCATCTTTGGTGATAGCTCAATAGCAATCACAAAAGGATTTGGATTCATAAAAAATGGAGATGTTGAAATTCAAGATGTCTCCTATGTTGAAGGTTTGAAATATAATTTGTTATCTGTATCTCAATTCTGTGACAGGGGATACAAAGTTCAGTTCAAGACCAGAAGATGTGAAATAATAGACAAAAGGACTCACAATGTTCTACTTGTTGGCATAAGACAAGGAAGTGTATACATTGTGAATTGGAATAGCTGTCCTAAGAATGCTTGTCTTATTACTAAGAGTCCTAAAGAAAACAGTTGGCTCTGGCATAAACGCCTCTGCCATCTAAACTTTAAGATAATCAACAAGATTGCTAGAGAACATCTTGTTGAGGGCATTCCTAATGAAATCTATTCCAAATCACAAGTATGTGATTCCTGTCAAAAAGGTAAACAGGTAAAGGTTTCATTTAAGTCCATTCCAACTCTTTCAACAAGCAGAGTCTTAGAACTCTTGCATATGGATCTTCATGGTCCTATCAACCCTCCTACATTGAATGGAAGAAGGTATACTCTAGTTGTAGTAGATGATTACTCTAAGTTTACTTGGGTAGTCTTTCTACACAAAAAGAGTGATACACAAACACTACTTCCAGATCTATTGAAGAGGTTGCAGGTTGAAAAAGGTCATCCCATTGTCAAGATTAGGAGTGACAAGGGGACTGAATTTATTAATTGTTACATCTCTGACTACTGTTCTAAGTCTGGCATACAGCATTTGACAAGTGCAGCCAGAACCCCTCAACAAAATGGTGTTGCAGAAAGGAGAAACAGAACACTAAAAGAAGCTTGCAGAGCCATGATTGCAGAATTCAACACACCTCAGAAATTTTGGGCAGAAGCTATTAACACAGCTTGCCACTTCCAAAATCGAAGTGCTCTTAATAAGGTGCATGGTAAAACACCTTATGAGGTATGGAAAGGCAGAAAACCAAGAGTTTCTTATTTTCATATTTTTGGATGTAAGTGTTTCATACATAACAATGGCAAAAGTAAATTAAATGCTTTTGATGCAAAAGCTGATGAATGAATATTCTTAGGATACTCTTCTGTAAGCAAAGCATTTAGAGTGTTTAATTACTCTACCCTATGTGTGGAAGAAACACCCCATGTTGTCTTTGATGAGAATGTGCAGGACTCTGCTGATCATCAGCTCAGTAAGAAAATTGACAAACTACAGCTTCAAATCAACAATGAAGATGATGATACAGGAATATATGAATCTGTACAAGCATATAATCCTTTCCTGAAAGTTCTAGATCAAGATTCTGATAAAGAAAAGGTAAAAGACAAAGGTTAAAGAAAGCACTCTATGGATTGAAACAAGCCCCAAGAGCATGGTATGATACTCTTTCTCTATTCTTACTTGAAAATGGTTTTACAAAAGGCAAAGTTGATAGAACTTTGTTTAGAAGACAAGAAGGTAATGATATATTACTTGTTCAAATTTATGTGGATGATATTATCTTTGGATCACCCAACAAAACCTTGAGTGAAAGCTTTTCTACACTCATGCAAAGTAAATTTGAAATGTCTATGATGGGAGAAATGACAATTTTTCTTGGTCTTCAAGTAAAACAAACTTCAGAAGGTATCTTTATAAATCAAGCAAAATACACTAAGAATTTGCTAGATAAATTTGGTATTAAAACCTGTAAGACAGTTGGTGTGCCCATGCAACCTACATACAGAATGGATCCTGATGAAGGAGGTAAGTCTTCTGACCAACCTCACTATCGTGCTTTAATTGGCTCTCTACTCTATCTAACTGCCAGCAGACCTGATATTGCTTTTTCTGTTTGAGTATGTGCAAGATTTCAAGCAAACCCCAAAGAAAGTCATCTGGAAGCTGCTAAAAGGATATTGAAATATCTAAAGGGGACCATTAATCGAGGATTATGGTATCCTGCAGATGATGATATATCTTTAAGTGGTTATTCAGACTCGGACTTTGGAGGTTGCAAAATAGATAGAAAATCTACTTCAGGTTCATGTCAATTCTTAGGAACTAAGCTCATTTCATGGTTTTCAAAGAAACAAACAAGTGTGGCAACTTCTACTACTGAAGCAGAATATATGGCTGCAGGTAGTTCTTGTAGTCAGCTTCTTTGGCTAATACAACAACTCAGAGACTACAATGTTGTAGAATCTAATGTACCTATATATTGTGACAGTAATAGTGCCATTGCCATCACTCAAAATCCCGTTCTTCATACTAGATGCAAACATGTTGACATTAGGCATCATTTTATTAGGGATCATGTTGAAAAGAAGAATATTAGAATGGAAAAGATTCATACTGATATTCAAAGAGCTGACATTTTTACAAAACCATTGGCTGAAGTGAGATTCAGAGAATTGTGCATTAGTTTAGGATTGATAGATATGGATTATGTTTGTATATAGAACTGTGCTAACATTTCAGGTACTGATCTTATACCAAGAAGGACATGAAGCAGAAACTAAGAGCAGTACATCAAAACTCAAAAGCCAGAAGAGACAACCCTATGTCAGATCACTAAAACAGGTAACGAGGTTACTAAAGTGACCTTCATCCCAATGAGGAAGCTGGTAAAGCTGAGGGACACTGAGAACATACATTAAGGGGGAATCTGTGATTTCTTAAAGATCCTTTTGTTGACTCAGATCACTAAGTCACTTTAGCATAAACCTTGATGTGATCATTAAATTAAACACATTTTTACTGAATTGTACTGTAATTCACCAATTATTCATGAACTAACACTTTTACCAAGGTGAAACAGGCACAGAAGAGGAATTCTCCATTGAAGGGGGAACTGATCTGATTACAGATTTGATTACAGACTATAGCAGTCTACAGATTTATTCTGATTAATGAATTGACTTGTCTACAGAACTGTACTGATTACAAAGTTTCTTTGTCTACAGTACTGATCTGATTACAATTCAGTTATTCTACAGAACTAATCTGATTACTGACTAATCTGTCTACAGAAAGATATGTTTACTACTAATCTGTCTACAGAATTCTACTGATCTGACACAGTACTGATCTGAGGATCACTGTGCTGATATTAAAAAGATGAAATCAGGAAATTTGGGTTACTCAGCTGATCACAGTACTCAGCTGATCCAGATAAGTGATATTTTCTTTATATACTTGTAAGAAAATGAAATGAAATAGCTTTGGAAACTACTGTGCTGATTTGCATCAGAACAGTCTTTTGGTTTAGAATACTCTAAGTCAGAAATTGTTCAAATTTTTAGATTACTAATAGAGAAGATTAATACACTCTTCTATTTCTAACCTAAAAATTGTGGTGTATTTATCAAACATGAGTTGGCTCCAAAATTAAGGATGGTACTAGAATATGAACAGTTCTTGTTAAACTCGAATCTCGAGACTTAATCCCAACCATTCCTGTGATAATCAAATTTAATCCTAGCCCTAGATTGGTTTTGAATTTGACAAAAACGATCACACTTCATCGTCTTCGTTCTTACGAGTTCATTTCTGGAAATCTCATAACTTCATAACTTCTGAAAAATCTGGTTTCTACAAAATTCTCAAATGGCAACTATCAATATTATCAATGAAGCTAACGAAGTTGCAGGAACATTCGATTCGAATTTCTGGATTCGCAAAAAGGGCATTTTTGTGGAAAATGCTGTATATTTCAATGGCCGACACAGTGCTGAAAATCAAGCCATTCTGTCTATGTGCGAAGAGTGCGGTCTAAGGAAATTTCTGGAATCATCTCCCATGAATGTCTACGAACCGGAAGCAATGGAATTTTATTTACAGCTCAAAGGAGATAAAAATGGTGTTCACTCCATGCTTGCTGGGCATAAGGTCACTATCACTAGGGAAATCCTAGAAGTGATGTTGGATTTGCCTCAAGACCCAGTTGACATCATGAATTACAAAGCTGGAGAGGAGAAGGAATGTGTAGGAAGGTGGTCAGGTGTTGAAACAGAGACATTGACTAATCTGAAGAAGGATGTACTTCCTACTGGTCTGCAGTTTTTGATGGACATAGCAGGAAAATGCTTGTTAGGGCAACATCATAGCCAGGATGCCTTATCAAGTTTCAAGATTAGAATTATGGCCGCAATCATTGACAGAGTTCAAGGTGATTGGCAAGGATTCTTCTTGGAAAGGCTTCTGACTGAAAAAGACAAAGTTTTGTTCGATGAGGATACCATGGAATTTTCGATTAAATCGAAATTAGGGTTTGGAAGCAAGCTGAGTTTCTTGCTGCCTCAGCTGGTGAAAAAGCCATATTGGAGTAATCCCAAGAAATTCCATCATGGGAAATTCTTGATGAAGAAGGAGTCTGTTCAGTTTGAACAAGAAAACCCTTTGGAACAACCTCAAGAACTTGAAGCACAAGAGTCTGGAGCTTCAATGTACCAATCTGAGGACAATCAACCTGAGGTTAGATCAAAATCGAGGCATGATCCGAGCAGTATTAGACCAAGGAGAGGAAGGTCTGCTACAGCTGCCTCAGAACCAATAGTCAGATTTGTGGAGACCGTGGTACAATCAAGCTCAGAAGAGCAAGAGGTTAGTGTTCCTAGTCCTATTGTTGTTCATAAAAGGACTAAGACAAGGAGTGCTAGGAGGAAATTGATTGTTGTCTCCCCTACCCCTTCAAACTCTGAACCAAGTCAAGCTGAAACCCAAAACCCTCAACCTTCATGTTCTGGAAGATCAGATCACTATTTTTCTGAAACTCAGAACACTCCCCATTCATCACCTCAGAACACTAATTTTTATTCTACCCCTATTTCTAGTCCTCAACATCAAACTTCACATCAACCTTCACCACATCAATCCCCAACACAGATTCATGATCACTCTACTGAACATGAATTTGAACCTTCTACTGAACCAATTGACATTTCATCATCCCCTGAACCTGAATTTATTGCTCCTAAACCTGCTGATTTGATGGAGTACACTATCTGTGATAAAGAGGATAGAATCAGGATAGATTTGAGGATAGCCTTGTTGAAGCAATTTCCTGGATTAGATGAGAGCTCTGTTGAGTTTGAGAAACTCCTTAGGATTGGCACATGGGTGTATCTTAAGAGGAGTACTTTGAAGGAAAATTTAGCTATCATGGAAGGTATGGGTGGTGCTTCAATCTTTGATGATTGGGAAGCAGAGCAGATGCAAGCAGCTGGTGTTAACTCTTTTCTTGAGTTGGTCACTCCAGAATCTGTAGTACTTCTTGTTGAAAGACTAACAGGAATCAAGTACACTGTGGAAAAGATTGCAACTCCAAACTCTGATGAAGATTTGTTTAGTGAAGAGAAAGGTGTTGATGAAGCTGAGAATGCTGCTGAAAAGGATTTAATGGAAATTGATGAAGATGTTGACAATGCAACAGAGGTGTTTGAGAACACTGTTGTGATTGAAGAAACAGAAGTTGTTGAAAATCAAGCTTTGGATGCTGAAGAGATGGAAAGCATTCCAATTCATTCTGCTGATCCTATTATTCTTGAAGATGTGCAAGAACAGATCAGAACAGTTCCTATTGAAAAGGAATCTGAAAATTCAGACTTTGAGATGTTGAAAAAGCAAAATACAGAGCTTCAAGCAAAATTGGAAGATGATGTAAAGATGTTTCAAGAAGCTACTGAAAGAATGAATAAGATGCATTCAGAAAACTCCTATGAAAAGGTTATGGAATATACAATGTCCAAAATTTTTTATCTTCATAGAGTACAAGAAAAGAACCTGTCTCAAGTGTTGCATAAGAAGCTGGAGCAACACATATCTTCCTTGAAAGAGTGGCATGATGAAGCCAAAAAGGGGGAAGATAAGACAAGGAAAGTAATGGAGCAAACTCAGTCACAACAAGCTCAGTTGGTTGTGAGTCAGGATGAATTAAAAGCTGAAATTGCTATTCTGAATGAAAAACTGAAACAAAGGAAGCAACAGAAACAGCTAGGTCAAGAAACTGTTGAGAAAGGACTTGATATTGCTGGAAGTTCTAGTCAGAAGAAAAGGAAGTTAGTCTTGTCTGATGAAGAACAACAAGAAGAAGAAGCTGGAAGAACTACCAGATCAAAAAGCAAGATGAAAACTGTTATTTCAAGTGAAGAAGCAAAGTTGAAAAAGAAGAAAGAAAAGGATGTCAAGTTCTTGAAAACAAGATTTGATAATCGAGTTACAGCTTTGAAGAGAAAGATGAATGCTCAAAAGAAAGCTGAAGGAAAAGAGTTTGATAAAGATTTTCAAGATGAAAACTTTGTGGATTTCATTGTTTTGACAGAACATATGGAATACTGGAAGAATTTGAAGAAGAAATGGCAGATTGCTAACTTCATTGTGAAGAAGTTTGGTGATCATTCGAGTAAAGAAGCAGAATTTATTGATTTTGAAGAGTTCATGCTGAACATTGATCAAGAGTTCTGGGAGGACATAGCACAAGTTGCTGCTCGTGCTGGAACCAAGATATTATGTCCTGAAGAACCAAATTGGGAACCTCCAAGACTGGAAAATGGAGAACCTGATTACAAGGAAATCAACAACATAATTGCTGAGATTATCAAAGAAGAAGGCATAACTGATCATCAACATATGATGAATATCAAAGCAAGGATGTATGTTGCATTCAGAATCTGAAGATACAGAATGAAGATGAAGGACAAGCTCAGAAGATAACATTTCTATCCTTAGTCTTTATTTCTATATTTTTTTTGTTTTGCATATTTTGTTAGTATGTGTAATATGTGAAATATCTGATTTGATTGTGAATATGATATGAATTCTGAATTGATGAACTGTTATGATTGACTACATACTTAACTACTGATTTATTAACATTTAAGTAGTTTTGGCTTCATCAAAAAGGGGGAAATTGTTGGGATATGAATCCTATAAACAATGTTCTAATTGATGAAAGTGTGTTTTGATGACCAAAAGCAACTTAAAGTTAGTGATATATGTGGTTCTAAGTCATCTTAACTAAGTCATCTGAATATAAGCTTACTAATCTGATGAGAAACTTAAATTGAGATTACTGATCTTAATGCTAACTGAAATAAGTTTACTGATCTTAACTGAGTCATATGGAATAAGATTACTGATCTGAGTATGGAAACTGAGAATAATTTTAGTGATCTTATATGAGATATTTGAATCTGAGTTACTGATCTTATATACTTACTGATCTTATGTACTTACTGATCTTAGATGTTTACTGATCTTATATGTAAGTTACTGATCTTAGTTGTTTACTGATCTTATGAGTTACTGATCTTATTGGTTACTGATCTGATATATGAACTGTTAGGAACTAAGCTGATGTTTTGTATTGTATAGACAGCTTATAGTATAGGACTTAGATATACTCATCTGTATATAGTTCAGTTGATGTATAGATAGGTTTTATATTTGTAAAGTTGTATTTTATTGTATTCAGCAAATGTAAAAGTTCAGAACAGTAGATTAGAACTAGATTAGATGAAGATCAGAAGACTAATGAAGACTCAGAAGACTACTTCAGAATAAGAAGACTTCAAGAAGAGTTGAAGAAGAGCTTAGAAGAAATCTGGAGAAGTTTTGAAAGGTTTTAAGTTACTGTGCTGACTGACTCAGCAGAGTAAAAAATCCGAAGAGTAAAAATCAGAACAGTAAGTTACTGTGCTGATTTGGTGAAATTGAAGAATAAGTTTGGAAAGCTTATTTAAAATGTAACTGAAGATTTATTGAAGAGATGCTGACTTGGAAGTTGAAGGAAGTTACAAAGTCGGTTACAAGAAGAAGTTACAAAAACAGTTTAGAGTTAGTTGAGAGTTAGTTCACAAACTGCTAACTGTCATACTAAGTTCTATAAATACTGTGTGATCTCCTACTGCTGAAGACTATTGAACATTTTACTGATCTTAAAGCGTTTACAAGCAATCTAAGTCTACAGAGCACAAGGAAAAACTCACAGAGTTGAAGGAGATTAAAGAAGAGAAGAGCCACTGAATTGAAGAGAAGAATCAAAGGCTATTCACAGAGAAGTTTTACTTTTCAAGTTTAAGTTTGTATTTTGTAAAACAAGTGTGCTAGTTACTTGTAGAATTACTAGTAGATCGAAGATATACCTAGAGGTATAATCGATAAGATCAAAGTCTTAATCTTGGGACTTTAAGCCACAAGAAACTCAAGAAAGAAGAGTAATAAAACTTCACAACTGGAGTTGTGAGAGTGGATGTAGACATTTGTCGAACCACTATAAAATTCTGTGTTCTTTACATTTACTGTTTGATATCTGTTTGAATTGTTTAACTAAGGACATTAAGGATTAACAAAGATAAAGATCTATATAAAAGTTGAGTATAAATTTGATTGGGCTTATTAGTAATCTGATTATTCCGCATTGTGTATTTTGATATATTGAAAGATTTTTGAAAAGTCTATTCACCCCTCCCCTCTAGACATTTTCACTAGCTTACTCAATATTATTAACTCAACTTTGGGACCAACACTTTTGACTCGGGTATCCGTTTTCAGCCCGTAAGACCTTTTCGGAAACGTCTCGACGAGTTTTCTGCCAGTTTTAGTCGGGTGCAGAGCTGGGACAGCCAGTGGCGGGATCTAATTCAAACGTCTTGATGAAGTTTTCTGCCAGTTTTAGTCGGTGGACGCGTATTCGAGATTTTTGCATTGCGTGAGAGGCCGATGCGAGGCATCCGTCCGCGCCACTATTTTATCATTGTAATAGCTTATTGTAGGCTGTTTTTTGATAGGTCTTTCAAGGGGTTGCGATAGATGTGCATTTTTTTTTTTTTTTTTTTTTGCCTTTATTTATCGCATCTTGTTAAGATTGGCATGATTGTATTATTTAGTTAATTTGTTATGCCTGTGAATAATCTTCAAAGTTTAAATGACTAAGTGGAATAATTGAATTTTTTTTAATTAATTCATAGGCCTCGTGGGACCTCGTGAGTCTCCCCCTAACGGATGCAACATTCACGAGCTTACTAGTTGAGACTTCTAATCAAAATGTTTTAATCTTTAGATGAAGTGTGTGATCTTCCCTAACGGATGTGTCATCCATGAGCTCATCGATAAAGAATAATTCAAGATAACCGTTGTTAAATTGTGGTCATCACTTAGATGTGAATTTTAATATAACCCCCCAACGGGGTCACTATTCTAGTTCACATGGCCAATTAAAGTTCGACTGTTAATTTCATTCGTCATAAGGATAAGTTGACGTAATATTGAAATTAAAGACTGAATGTCTGGTCGATGAATACATGTGTAATCGACCACCCTAACGTGGCTTGCATATGTGTTTGTTGGGCTGTTGGAGGTTATGTTGAATATTGGTTTTGAATGTTTCCAATGTTTTATGCTTCAAACTTATGTGATTTATTGCTTGCAATTTATTTATTTCAGATACATTATGGTGACATTCAACCCACTTATGGTTATCTTAAATCAAAATAAGCTTATTGGTCAAAATTACTTGGATTTGGAAAAGAAATTTGGATATTGTCCTAGTTGCTGATGAGTACAAGTTTGTGCTCGATACACCTGCTCCTGCCCCTTTGGGAGCCGAATCTACTGAAGAGCAAAGGGAGGCTCATAAGAAGTGGCACAAGGCTGATGAGATGGCTCGTTGTTACATTTTGGCCTCGATGTCAAATATTTTACAACAGCAACATCAAACTATGCCTAGTACCGCAACTATGATGTTGAGCCTCAAAGAGCTTTTTGGTGAGAAAGATAGGACTGCCCGCTTTGAGGCTATGAGGAAGATCATGTCAACCTCTATGCCAGGGGGAGCGTCCGTGAGGGACCACGGTCTCAAGATGATGGAATATCTGAATGAGATTGAGGTCCTCGGAGGGTTAATCGATAATGACACCAAGATCGATATGATCGTACACTCTCTCCCAAAGTCTTTTGAGAACTTTCGTGTAAACGCGATCATGAGTAAGAAGGATTATACTTTAACCGAGCTTCTTACGGAATTGGTCGCGGTGGAGGGTCTCATGGGTAAACGACCACAGGCCAATGTTACTGTTCAGGCTGGACCTTCTTCGTCTAATGGCAAGAAGAAGAAAAAGCCTTTACAGAAAAAGGGTGGTGGTGAAAGCAGTGGGAGCAAGAAACTAACGCCTTCTGGTGGCGTGAAAAAGCCAAAGGGCAAATGTTTCAAGTGCAACAAGACGGGACATTGGAAGTCTGATTTTCCTCTCCTGAAAAAGGACAACTCTGGTACGCCTCTCGCTTTAGTTGTTGAAACATGTTTTGCGGCTTGTTCTGCCTTTTCTTGGGTAGTAGATACATGAGCCATTGACCATGTTTGTTACACCTTGCAGGGGTTTCTACAAACAAGGGAACTGAGTGAGGGCGAGATTACTATTAGTTTGGGCAATGCTGCGATAGTATCAGTGGTTGCAGTGGGAGACGTGCACTTATGTTTTTCTAATTCTGTTTTAGTATTAAAGAACGTTTTATACGTGCCGAATTTTCGGAGAAATTTAATTTCTGTTTCGAAGTTGTTTTTGGATGGATGCTTAGTTGTTTTTAATGACAATGTTGTTATTATGAGAAATGACTCTTTAATCTGTTCTGGCACATTAGAAAACAATCTTTATACTATTACGTGTGCATATCATACTGTGACTGAAGCTCATTCATCATCATCATTAAATAAGAGAAAGGAACCTTCTAAGTTGAATCAAACATACATTTGGCATCTAAGATTGGGTCATGTCAACCTAAGAAGGATTCAAAGATTAGTAAGTAATGGGTTTTTGGAGTCTCTCCAAGTGGAACCAGTCTCAGTCTGCGAATCCTGTTTGGAAGGCAAGATGACCTCGAGGCCTTTTAAGGCCAAGGGTAATAGGGCTAATGATGTGTTGGAATTGATTCACTCTGATTTGTGTGGGCCTATGACTGTTCAAGCTAGAGGAGGCTTTGATTACTTCGTCATTTTCATTGAGTACTAAGTCTGAATGCTTTCACAAGTTCAAAGAATTTAAGGCAGAAGTGGAGAACCGTCATGGTAAGAGTATTAAGTCACTGCGTTCTGATCGTGGTGGCGAGTACCTTAGCAATGAATTTAGGCAATACTTATTAGAGAACGGGATTAGATCCCATCTCTCCGCGCCTGGTACTCCGCAACAGAATGGTGTGGCTGAGAGAAGGAATAGGACTCTATTAGATATGGTGAGATCGATGATGAGTTATGCTTCATTACCTACCTCTTTTTTGGGGTTATGCCTTGGAAACAGCAACGTACCTTCTAAATTATGTACCTTCTAAAGTGGTTCCAAAAACCCCGATTGAATTGTGGTCTGGGCGAAAGCCTAGTCTAAACCACATTCGGATTTTGGGTTGTCCAGCACATGTGCTGAACAAGGAAGCTGATAAGTTGGCACCTAGAACTGAAGTACTGTTGTTTGTAGGATACCCTAAGGGAACGAGAGGTGGTTATTTTTATAGTCCTAATGATCAGAGGGTGGTGGTGAGTACCAATGCCCGATTTTTAGAAGAAGATTATATGAATGAGCATAAGTCCAATACTGAGATCATTCTAAATGAGTTGAGAGGAGACAATGGCACACCGAGTGTGCAAGAGTAAATACCACAAGAGACTGCACAACGTGGCGACTCTGATGAACCTTTGTATACATTGCCTCGTCGTAGTGGGAGGGTTGTTTGCCAACCTGGTCGTTTTATATTTGTGGGAGAGTCTATGGACTTGATTCCAAGCGATGAACATGATGATAACGACCACTGGACATACAAAGAGGCAATCAAAGACAAAGATGCAGAGTCTTGGCACAAGTCCATGGATTCAGAAATTGAATCTATGGATGCTATGGAAGTGTATGACCTAAGTGAACTTCCCCACGACAAGAAAGTCGTTGGGTGTAAGTGGGTCTACAGACATAAGAGAGGGTCTGATGGGCAGATTACTGCTTTTAAGGCACGGTTGGTGGCAAAGGGTTTTACCCAGAAAGAAGGAATCGACTATGACGAGACCTTCTCACCAGTAGCCATGCTAAAATCAATCCGGATTCTCTTATCCATAGCTAATCACATGAACTATGAGATTTGGCAAATGGAAGTCAAGACAACTTTCCTTAATGGAAGTTTGGATAAGGACATCTATATGCAGCAACCCGAGGGTTATGTGAAGAAAGGCCAAGAACATCTAGTCTGGAAGCTGAAAAAGTCTCTTTGTGGGCTAAAACAAGCTTCCAGGTCTTGGAACATTCGTTTTGACGAGGTGATCAAATCTTTTGGATTTGAACAATGTCAAAATGAAAGTTGTGTGTACAAGAAGAGTGACGGAGACGTAGTGGTATTCTTAGTACTATACGTAAATGATATTCTTCTTATTGGCAACAATGTGAAAGTATTATCAGACGTACAGGTGTGGCTTTCAGAACAGTTTCAAATGAAGGATATGGGAGAAGCATCGTACATTCTTGGTATTAAGGTCACTCGTGATCGAAAGAGGAGAATGTTGTTGTGTTTGTCTCAAGCGTCTTACATTGATACTGTGATTGCTCGTTTTGGCATGCAGAATTCCAAGAAGGGTGTACTACCTTTCAGACATGGAGTCCCTCTGTCTAAAGATATGTGTCCTAAGACACAGAAGAATATAGAGGAGATGGCTAAGGTTCCTTATGCTTCGGTTGTAGGAAGCCTTATGTATGCAATGCTGTGTACGAGGCCTGATATTTGCTATGCAGTCGGCATGGTAGCAAGATATCAGTCTAACCCTGGTCAAGGACACTGGACTGCTGTTAAGCATATTCTCAAGTACTTGAAAAAGACTCGAGATTATATGCTAGTATACCAGTCAAATAGTTTGATTCCTTTGGGTTATACCGATTCAGATTTCCAAGCTGATCGAGATGAACGGAAGTCAACCTCGGGTTATGTGTTTATGCTGGGAGGCGCAGCCATATCTTGGAGAAGTGTGAAGCAGAAATGCATCGCGGACTCCACTATGGAAGCCGACTACGTAGCTGCCTCAGAGGCCGCAAAGGAGGTTGTCTGGTTGCGTAATTTCTTTCTGGAAATAGGGGTATCTCAAAGTATGCCGATGTGTATCACTGTTTATTGTGATAACGCGGGTGCAGTGGCAAACTCGAAAGAACCTAGAGCCCACAGAGCAAGTAAACACATAGAGCGAAAGTACCACATTATACGAGATATCGTAGATCGAGGAGACGTGGCTGTAGCTAAGATTGTATTGTTGGATAACTTGGTTGATCCTTTCACAAAGACTCTGGCAATAAAATTCTTTGAGAAACATGTAGAGGGTCTTGGTTTACGATGTATTACAAGCTAGACTTTGAGTATAAGTGGGAGAAATGTTGATGTCTTTATGTGTATACTAAAAGTTAAGCTTTAGTATAAGTGGGAGATTGTTGGTGTATACTGTAAAGAAAACTTTTAGTGGGCTTTTGTGACGTATATTTGATTTCCTTTTATCTGAAATAAATGGTATTTCACATTATTGCATTCTTTGTGATTACTTGTATGTCTGCTTATCTTGCATTGTAGACGATGTGGTGGGTTTGTAGTCACACAGAAGATCACATTGTCAGTTCCTTGTAAGATATATACAGAATTCACAACTGAGATATTTATGGACAAAACTATTGGTTTAAGTTGTAGTGTAAACTTGTTCGTGGTTTGTCTTGGCCATTAGTTTATACTAGTGCGCTGTGGCGTATTGAATGGATCACAGATAAGACATGTTCTTTTGTTCTGACTGTTATGAAGAACTAGAGGTCTTGGTGACTTTTATATTCTTAAACCTGAGTGTGATATTTAGATGTGTGGGGTGCTTGTTCACTACTTTGATGTACCAGAGGTGAGAATCTTGGTAGATTCTTCACGCTCCATATTTTGGGTAGTGGCATCGCTCGCATGATGGCTACTTATTGGCATTAGGGCACCGTGTCCTGTACATCCAGGCTGATGACGTCCCCTTGAGGAAACTCATAAATGATTGTCGTACTAAACCCTGTAGGTGGATTTAATCCGTACGACAACGAGGTTGAGTGGTACTACTTAAAGGAATTATATAGATTAATTATTTAAAGAAGTTAGAAGCTTTAATAATTAATGGACGTGCGATATCTTTAACACGGGGAATTATAAAGTCTAATAGAAGCCCTGATTCGGTTTGGGATAGGACGGGAGTGCAACATTAATTCTCTAGTGGAATGAATTAATGTTCTCGGGCCAAATTATATGTTCTGGGCTGAACATAAGAGTATTTGGGCCTATAAGAAGCCCAAGCCCTATACCTTCGAATGGATCCCTAGTCTGGCCCATGAAACTAATGGAAATTATAAATAGGAGCCTCAATTCAGTTTTGAAACCCTAGCACACAAGAAATAGAGAAAAACGGCTAGGGTTTCAAGGAGACGAAATTAGGGCACCTTCTCCACGTTTGATAGCACGCCGTCCAACCGGTGTTCGAGCGAAGTTGGGAGACAGACTAGAAGATCTGTAGATTGGAATCAACGCCTCGATCTTCAAGGGTAACGGATCTAAACTATGTTTTAGAAGCATGCTTAGATTTTATTTATTTGTTTATACGTTTGGCATCCGACAACGATCCAAGTGACGGACCACTTTCGCCGGCGTGATCCAGCAATTCGAAGCAAATAAAACTCACAGAGTTCAAGTTCAGAAAGTTAAGTCAGAAGATAAGTGAAGATTTCAAGAAGATTGCTACTGGACTAAAGAGAAGTTTTACTTTTGTTGTTGTTGTTCAAGTTGTTAGTTACTTGTGAAATAGCTAGTTAGATCGAAGATACACTTGGAAGTGTAGTCGAAAAGATCAAAGTCTTATTTCTTGGGACTCTAAGCCACAAGAACACACTACTCGATTGGAAGAGTAATAAGAATTTCACAACTGGGTTTGTGAGAGTGGATGTAGACAAGTTGTCGAACCACTATAAATCTCGTGTTTGAGTTATTTTACTGTTCTATTTGTGTTTCATTGATTAACTGTTTAATTGATTAATTGACATCTAGACTAGACAAGAACAGTGTTCATCGAATTAGTTGAGTATAAACTTTTTCGGCTCATTGTTAATCTGATAAATTTCGCATTGGGTATTCTGATATATTGAAAGATTTTGAAAAGTCTATTCACCCCCCCCCCCCCTTTAGACGTTTTCTTAGCTTACTCAATATTATAAACTCAACTAGGGACCTACAAGAACCATCCTTGGCCTATGTATCTTTGACTGAGTCACCATTCATGGTCAACTCCTCTGATTTATCAGAGTCCTGAATTGAATGATAAGTCATGTAATGTACATGAGCAGAATTGGGTCTAGGAGGGTTGGGATTGGTGGTGTCATCATCATCATCTGCATCATCTGAAGTGCTGTCAGGATGCTTTATTCCCTTAGCTATCCTTTCTCTTTCAGCCAACACCTTTTCATGGACAATGGTGCAGAACAGGGCCTCAGTGGTCAACACACTGGATTTTTTTACATTGGCAAAATGCAATAGCCTGTTCTCTTCAACCTGCCACCAGCTAGCACCTTTATCCTTGATAGCCTGAGCTATTTACACCATTGTTCTATCTTTGATCTCAACAAGTGCTCTAAGATCATAGAACTGCTGCTGTAGCCTGGGGTAATCCTTCAACCCTGGATAAAGTTGATCAACATTTGCTCTGGCAATCTGCCTCAGCATGCCTTCATATGTGTACTCTTCTGTATCCTCATCATCATTGTCATCAGAGGAGTTGGCTTGGGTATCAGAACGGTTGGACTTGGATTCAGGAAGGGTGAGTTGGGTTTCAGAAAGGTTGGGTGCAAAAGAACTAGGAATCGGGTTTGTCTCAGTTGCTGTAGAGAGCAATGTATGTGAGGGGTTAGAAGGAAGGTTGATTGGGATAGGCTGAAAGGCTGGAAATTGGGGTTGATCATCAGCAAGAATGGCACTCTCAAGAAACTTGGTGTATGAGATCATCATTGGATCTAGAGGAGAGAAATGTTATCTTCCTCATCAGCTAGGTCAGCCAGAACATCAATTCCTCCTCTGTCAGGAGCACCTTCAGGAGAGTAGGTCCTTTTTGTAGTAATAGGAGCATCTTCAGGTGTCTTGCACTCCTCCTCTTCAGGCTTTGGATCCTCATGTGCTGGTGATATTCTCTGGGATTGAATATCAGGAGAGTTGGCTTGGGGGCTCTTGGACTTGGACCTTGTTTTGGAATTAGACCTACTTGCTTGTCTAATCCTTGAAAAACTCCTTCTTCTGTTTTTCCTCCTCAATTAACCTCTGCTTCTCAGAAGTTTTGATGATCCTCCTTCTTCTTTCAGCCCTTGTAGGCTTCTCAAGATCCCTGAACTCAGTGACCACTTCAGGCTGTAGAGGAACAATCACCCTGAGTTCTTCATCAGCTTCAGGAAGGTTGACCCCTTCTTGTGCAGTTTTGTCAATCTCCTCAGAAGTGGCACCTCCACTATTGGATTGACTGTTTGGGGAAGATTCACTGAGAATTTGCTTCATCCTCTTCATCTTTGGTTGGGTTTTGGTGGTCTGAGCTTTTCTTTTCCTTGGAGAAGATCTAGTAACACGTGCAACAGTCAAGGCCTGCTTTGCTGCAGCACCTTGCTTTCTCTTATCTGTCTTGGAGGACAGTTTCCTGAACATCACCTTTTGGGCTGGAAATGGTTTTGGTTTGGCTTGTAGATGAGTGTAGTGAGCAAATCTTTCTAAGAGCAAACTTGCTCTTGTACAATACTGAAGCTTTCCATCAACCACAACCTTGTGATGTTTCACCTCTTTGAACTTATACTTTTCATTCATCATCTTTCCCAGAATGAAAGTTTTCCAATCAAACTTGACTCCTCTTTCAGCAGAGTCAATCACAGCTGCCATTACTCTCAACTTTGGCAAACTTATTTGCTCTACACTCCCAAAATGGCTCAGCAAACTTTTTACCACAATATCAAATAAGTGCTCATATTTCTGGGGTACCTTCATCCATGGGTTGGAGAACTCCTGCTCCTCTCCTTCTCTGTAGGCTTCTGGATTGAGTCCTTCAGATGGTAACCCAAAGCTTGCATCCAAATCTTCTGAGGTGAAGATTATTGTGTGTTGAGATTCCTCCTCCTCTCCTTCTTCTGCATAGGTGAGTTTGGTGCAAACATCACCTTTCTTGCCTTTCCATCTGAGGTAGGCAAAGAACTCAGCCATGTAAGGGTTGAGACAAGAATCAGGTTTGGTGCCCAAAAATTGCTCAAGCCCTTCATCTCGTAGCCATTGGAGGACTGGAAGGACTTCCTCATCTGGGCTGTCAAAAGCCACAAGCTTTTCGAACCATAGTGAGTTTATGTTGCTAAGATAAGTAAAATCAATGTCCAAGGCAGGATCATTGAAGTTTACAAGTTCCTCTCTTTTGAGTTTGGGGGCCATGGATGTTTGGAAGAAGAGAAAGGATTGGATATGGGTAAGAAAGATTTGAAAGTTCAAAGGTTTTCAGAATATTTCTTAAGGGTTTTGAAAATATGTGTGCGTGAGAAGTGAAGTTAAAACCGAAGGTTTTTATATTCAGTGGTTTTATTAACCGTTGGACAATGGCATTTGAGGGTGGACAAATCATAAAAACAATATGGATAAAGTGGGGTAGTGGCTTGAAAACGGTTATATGTAGGTTTAAGAATAATCAATGGCTTTGATGAAATGCACAGTAATTAATGCAATCTTTAAGAAGATTTTGCATTTAATGCAGATTTGCCATTTGGGGGCTAAAATCTTAATAGCACACGCCATCCTAAAAATAGACTACTCTTAGCCCAAGAATTCCCTTAAATGTACAATCAATGCTAAAAATAACACTTATCACCTTATTAGTTTGGACATGTGTCCTGATAAGTGATTTGACCTTTATTTTGGTCAAAATTTTCGACCAACATGCCAGAGTAGGTCCCAATGTTGCTAAATGGGCCCCACATGATCAATCATCCTGACTAACATTGTTGAAAGCCATATGGACAACTCTACTGAGTTCTTCTTTAAGGCAAACAGTTTCAGTGAGGTTGGTCATCTTTGCTGAAGTTTAATTTAATTAACTTCCCCCTTCATTTGTGTTTCCTTCTTTATTTTTCCATCTTGCTTGGATCAAGTAAGCCCAATTCTGCTGATAGCTCCATGAATCTTGCTTCACCTAATGGTTTTGTCAAGATATCAGCCTTTTGTTTATTAGTGTGAATTTTGACAAGCTTGATATCATTCTTCTCCACATGATCCCTTATGAAATGATACTTGATATCAACATGTTTGCATCTGGTGTGAAGCACTGGATTTTGTGAGATAACAATTGCACTATTATTATCACAGAATATGGGAACTTCATTTGTGATCACTTTGTAGTCTAGTTGCTCTCTAAGCCAAAGTATCTGAGCACAGCAACTCCCAGCTGCTACATATTCTGCTTCAGTTGTTGATTTTGCAACTGTATTCTGCTTCTTTGAAAACCATAAGATCAACTTGCTGCCCAAGAACTGACATGTTCCTGAGGTGGATTTTCTGTCAATTCTACACCCTCCATAATCTGCATCTGAGTATCCAGTGAGTTCAATATTGTCATCAGTTGGATACCACAACCCAAGATTCTCAGTTCCCTTGAGATATCTTAGAATTCTCTTGGCAGCTTCAAGGTGACTTTTCTTTGGATTTGCTTGAAATCTTGCACATACTCCAACTGTAAATATGATGTCAGGCCTACTTGTAGTGAGATATAGTAAGGATCCAATGATCCCTCTATATTCAGTGGAGTTGGTAGATATTCCTCCTTCATCAGGATCCATCTTCTAGTTGGTGTTCATAGGAATCCTGACTGGTTTGCTTGTTGCACATCCAAACTTCTTGATCATATCCCTTGTATATTTAGCCTGATTGATGAATATCCCTTTCTTTGATTGACTGACTTGAAGTCCAAGAAAGAAATTCATCAATCCCATCATGGACATCTCAAATTTACTTTGCATGAGTTTTGAGAATTTCTCACACAATTTCTCATTTGGAGATCCAAATATAATGTCATCCACATAGATTTGGACTAACAAAATATCATCTCCTTCACAGATTCTGAACAGGGTTCTGTCAACAGTGCCTTTGACAAAACCATGATCCAGAAGAAACTGTGATAAGGTGTCATACCAAGCTCTTGGAGCTTGCTTCAGACCATATAAGACTTTCTTCAATCTGTACACCTTGTCTCCTTCTTCAAAGCCTGGGGGCTGTTCAACATAGACTTCTTCTTTAAGTACCCCATTGAGAAATGCACTCTTCACATCCATTTGATACACCTTGAATCTCATGTGAGCTGCATATGCTAGGAAGAGTCTGATTGCTTCAAGTCTGGCCACTGGTGTAAATGTCTCATCATAGTCAATCCCTTCAGATTGACAATATCCTTTGGCCACCGGTCTTGCTTTGTTTCTCACAATGATGTCATTTTCATTTTTCTTATTTTTTAATACCCATTTGGTTCCAATGACATCTTGATGAGTTGGCCTATCCACCAGTTCCCATACTTCATTTCTGATAAACTGATTCAGCTCTTCTTGCATGACAATGATCTAGTTGGTGTCTTGAAGTGCTTCCTCAATATCCTTTGGTTCATGTTCTGAAAGAAAACAATAAAACAAAGCACTTTCTCCATGAAATCTTCTAGTTTTGATCCCCTCACTTGGATTACCAAGTATCAGGCCAGTTGGGTGGTCATGCAACCAAGTCCTTCTAGACCTGATCCCTTTAGGAGGATTGTCCTCATCTGAAGTTGGATCACTAGATTCATTAAATTCAGGAAAGTTAATTGAAGGATCAAGTTCAGGATCATATTCAGGGTTATTGTCCTCAATGTCAGGAAGATTGACATTTTCATTGGTTTCTCCTTGAATATTGGATCCATTAACTACCTCAACAGGACCTGCTTCTTCATTGGTAGTTGTTACCTGGTTTTGAACTGGGATGGGGTCAGTCAGTTCAGTTTCTCCTTCAGGTTGGTTGTCCTCTGGTTGATTACCATCAGGTAGGTTGTCTAGTTTCTGATATTAATTGAGTTCAGGCTGGGCAACATCTACAAACACTGTTTCCTTGCTTTGAAGCCTTAATCTGGTTGTTCTTTATGTTATTTCCTCAATATTCAGGTTTCTATCCCTGAACTCATTAATAGTTTCATCAAACACAACATGAGGTGTTTCTTCCACAACAAGGGTTTTGAAATTGTAGACTTTATAAGCTTTGCTGACTTGTGAATATCCAACAAATATTCCCTCATCAGCTTTGCTGTCAAAAGCTTTCAATTGTTGTTTCCCATTATTGTGAATGAAACACTTGCAATCAAATATATGAAAATAGGCAACAGTGGGTAATCTACCTTTCCATAATTCATATGGAGTTTTACGTTGACCTTTAGTGATTAGGGACCTGTTTTGAGTGTGGCATGCAGTGTTGATGGCTTCAGCCCAGAACCTTTTAGGTAATTTGGATTCAGCAATTAGTGTTCTTGCTGCCTCTTTTAAGGTTCTGTTCCTTCTCTCAGCAACACCATTTTGCTGAGGAGTTCTTGCTGCAGAAGTCTCATGGGTGATGCCATTTTTACTGCAGTACTCATTGATGTATGAGTTTATGAATTCAGTGCCTTTGTCTGATCTGATCTTGACAATACTTAGGCCTTTTTCATTACTCAACTTCATCAGCAGTTCAGGTAGTTTGACTTGAGTCTCCTTTTTATTCAGAAGAAACACCACCTAAGTGTACCTGGAAAAATCATCAACAGCTACTAAAGCATATTTTCTTCCATTTATGCTTACTGGTATAATTGGACCAAATAAATCCATGTGTAGTAGTTGGAGAACTCTCTCTGTGGAAATGACAGGCTTTCCTTTGAATGAAGCTTTGATTTGCTTTCCTTCTTGACATGGCTGACATATATGTTCCTTGGAGAACACTTGGTTTGGCAGCCCTTTCACTAGAGAGTTCCTTGCAAGTTTGTTGATGGTTTTGAAATTCAGGTGATTCAGTCTCTTGTGCCATAGCCAGCTCTGCTCACTTGTGCTTTTGGAAACAAGACAAACTGCTAGTAGCACCTGTTGTGTTGATTTGTCTTTGATAGTGCATTCATTTGGTGCAAATTCAACATTGTATCCTTTATCACAGATTTGACTTATAGATAGCAAATTATATTTTAGGCCTAGGACATATGAAACATCAGTAATTTTTACACTACCAATATTTAATGTACCATAACCTCTTGTGATCCCTTGAGAGCTATCTCCAAAGGTTACTGAAGGACCATCCTTTTCAACAAAGTCGGAGAGAAGTTGCTTGTTTCCAGTCATGTGTCTTGAACATCCACTGTCCAAGTACCATGCTGTTCTTTTGTTTATACTTCTCTTCTTCTTGTGGTCCTTGCACACCTGCAAAGTCAAACTTTAGGTACCCTTTGAATAATGGGTCCTAGGGGGTTAGCTGTACCTTTTGGAACCCAAACCTGCCTATTACTCTGATTGACTCAAAGTGACTGATTCGGTTTCCATTTACATCTACATACACAGTCCTACCCTTAAATGCTTTAGGTGGTTTCTGTGCATGGGTGTTAGTCTTGTATGGTTCAGGAGAGTTGGTGAATTGCTTTGGGAGATATCTCCTGAAGTTACTAGACTTAGGTGCAGCTTGGTAACACCTTTGTAGATAAGTGCTTGGATGGCCTTCTCCCTTTGGCATGAAGGGTCTAGGCTTCCTGAAACTGTTATACCTATCAGGGGTGTTGGGCCTTGACCTATTCAGTTGAGGTTGCCTCATTTGAGTTGTCCTCTTCTGAACAGATCTTGGACAACTCCACTGATGATTGTTCAGTTGGGTTGTCCTTTCCATGGGTCTTCCCTTCAGAAACTCATTTCTCTTGTATCCAATATCCTTAACCTTTTCCTTAGGTTTGGGTTTAGGAATATTGTTTACTTGAGTTGGTGTAAGAGTTTCTTTGCCCTTACCCTTGTTCAGTGGCTGGTTTACTTCCATTTCAGTTTGCTTTAGTTGAGCCACTGACCTTACAAAGGTCATCTTAGAGTTGCTAGTTGAAGCAACACTAAGACCAGGTGAGGGTCCATATGGATCATATCCTAATCCACTTCTTTGAGCCACTAGTCTTTGAAACCCTTGAATTTCCTCTATTGCTTTACAGGATTTGTTCAAGGCAGACATCTTTAATTTTAGGCTCCCCTCACTTATTTTTAGAGCATCAAATTCATGTGAGAGATTATCAAATTTAGCTTGAAGGATTTTAAGATCAAAGTCCTTTTTCTTCAGAACCAGATTTTGCTCATCAATCAATTTTTGTTGTTCAGAGACTTTGAGAGACATTTCATCATGTTCTCTCACAATCTGCTGACACAACTCAGTTGATCTAATGTTAAACTCAGGTTTAGGAAGGTTGGGAATTTTGACTTTAGAATTCAACAGTTCATTTTCTCTCAATGCCATATTGCATACCTCTTGAAGTCTGGTGAAATCCTCAAGTAACTTTCCAAAGTTAAGTTTCAAGTGGATTTCACTGGACTCATGTGTGTTATTTGAAGAGTTGGAAGATGAACATACCTCTTCATTTCCAAAGGCCATTTAACAGTCATCATCACTGTCACTGTTGGAGAATAGCCCATCATCAGATGAGTACACACTTTCTTCACTTGCTGACTCCCCAGCTACCATGGCCTTCCTGCTGTTCAACCTCTTGTCTCTTTTATTCTGCCTCTCTTTTCTTTCCTTTGAACTTAGGTCAGGACAGTCATACTGGAAATGTCCCTTTTTCTGGCAGTTATAACACACATCTTCATAATCATTTCTCTTGCTTGAGGACTCCTTCCTCCTAGATGATGATGGTTCAGCTTTGTTGTACTCATTTTTGTCAGCATATTTATCTTCTTTCTTTTCATCAGAGAGTTTGTCCTCTGATTTGTTGTCAGGAGAGTTGAATCTTCTCCTGGTCCTGTTGTCTTGGTAGAACTTTTTGTATCTACCAAATCTGGAGTTGAGCTTCTCAAATCTCCTAGCCATGAGTGCCAGCTCCTCCTTCATCTCAGTTTTGGAGACAGTTTGAGAGGATCTTTGAGCACTCTTCTTTTCTGTTTCAGAGGCTTTGAATGCAACTCATTTGCTGGAGGATGATGGCTCTTCATGCACCTTATTTCTGTTCAGATCAAACTCATATGCTTTGAGTTCAGAGAAGACTTGCTGCATGGGCATGTTGTCAAGATTGCTGGTGTTCTGCATCATGACTGAGTATATGTCCCACTTGGATGTGAGACTTCTCACGATTTTCAGTGCAACTTCTCTTTTGGCATAGAACTTGCCAAGAGAGTTTATCTCATTCATGATGTCAATGAATCTGCCATCAAGATGATCAATAGTTTCATTGGGCTCCATAGTAAATTGTTCATATTTTTGGATGGCTACTTGAAGCTTGTTTTCTTTGATCTTTTAGGTACCTTCACACATAAGTGCTAAGGTGTCCCAGATCTCTTTTGCTGTGGTGCAGTGGTACACTCTTTCCATCACTGCATCTGGAATAGTCTGGTACAAAGTGTTAATGGCAATGTAGTTCAGGTTGTGCCTTTTTCTTTCTTCAGCTGTCAATTCATCCTCATCCTTTGGAAGTAATTCCCTTGGGTCTGCTTTCTGAGCATCAGTGACTTTGGGATTCAGTTGGGTGAAGGTGAAGGGTCCTCTTGTGATGACTTTGAGCATTTCATCATGCTGGCAGGCAAGATGTGCTCTCATCCTGATCTTCCAGAAGTCATAGTTCTCTATTGAGAACATTGACAATTTGTGATGTGAAATGTGATTCACTTGATTTGGACCCATGTTGTTAATGGTGTTGACAGCATCTCCTGGAACTGCATTGTTAGCCATTTCTAGAGAGTTTGGTTAGATAAGCACAAATAAGTTTTTCAGAAATTGGATCAGTTCAGTGACCACAGTAAAGTGTGATTTGAAAACCAGTTGGATTTTCAGAGGCAGTGGTCTTTGAACCCCGGCTCTGATACCACTTGTTGGTCCTTGATGGAGTATGACACAAGTGTATGGGGGGGGGAATGCACTTGTGTGTACAAATTCTTTCTTTTTCAAAACAATTTGGTCTTATCAGGGAGGTTGTCTGACAACTAACCTGAGTGAGTACTTCAGTAGATACTTGTCCTACTGAAAACTATGAAGTGATCAGTTGGATAAATATCTAAAAGAGTTGCTAAGTGCGGAATGTGGTTGGCCTTTTCTTAGACAGAGTACGCCAAGTAATTTCTGAAAAAATCAATTGATCATGGACTTTGTCCAAAACAGTTTTACTTAACTTTACTGAACTTACTTCTTTAAGAATGATTATAGCAAGTAATGTGAGTTATAGTAAAGAGCAGTAAGAAAGTGACACAGCAATTTATAGTGGTTCAGAGTCTCAAGCTCCTACATCCACTTTCCCTGGTTGAACAAGATAATTCCTTAACACCTGGAATTAGCTTGTTTTATAATGCCAAGGTGCACTGATCAACAACACTATCTTAGTGCTTTGATCCCTAGGATAATCTGAGTCCTAGTGCTCAATCTATCTGAGTTAAGACTGTGTTTCCAAATAACAATCCTTAACTCCTCACTTCTACAACAAACTCTACTTCACTCAATGAGGTAAGGGTTTGAGGTTTTGGTTCCAACTAATAGAGATACCCTTTACAATAAGAACAGTGTAAAGGCTTAGGATATCTCAATGCTAAGCTTAGGATATTACAAGAAAGGCTTGGCTTTTGAAGTGATCAAGAAACTTGGGATTATGAAGAACAGCTTTTGTTTCCTTTAATTGCTTGATGATAGTTTGATAGCAGATAGTTAGATACTTGAATCCTTGGATCACTTCTGAATTTATTGACCAATTTGATCAACTATCCGTTGGAGAGATAGCATTTCAAATTTTCTATTTGCAGCTTCATTGAAACGGCTATGAAGGTCATCCTTCTATTATCCAGTGGGTAAGAAAGTCCTTCAATGGTTGCTTGAATGGTTGTGTTGACTTCTGAAAAATGCGGCTGATATGACTTGTGTCAGTGTCCAAATTTGCACATTTCCCAAGGTTGATTGTGGCAGACTTTACACTCTACCAACGGTCAGATGGGACAAGTGCCCTGAACATTCCTGCTGCAGTTGGAATGTTCTTCCATTCATTCAATTCTTCAGTCTTTAATGCTTCTAAGTCTTTAATGCTTTGTTCAGGCTTGATTGTATTAAATGCTTCCTTAAATTTGTCTTTTGTGTGCATCATTCAATGCTCTTGATCTTCAAGCCTTGAAACTGATCTGATATAGCTCTTATCAGTACTTGTAGTTTCTCCTGCATCCTTGATTATCAGCTATGTTGTCCTCCTCAGCATGCTTATCTCTGTGGCATCAGCAGACTTGTCCTAATACACTAAACCTAAACAAGCTGCCTAACATTCCAACTTTGGACAACTACCCTGATCTATAATTCTCACAACATTTATGAGATTTAGACTTAGGCAATTTCACTATCTCAACTATCCTGAGACAACTAGACTGATGTACTCTCTCAACTGAGCTGACCATCATCAATCAGGGGTTTTGGTATCTTAATGAAAATCAATTCATTTCCCAACAAAAATATATAAACGAAGTTATTTTAAAAAAATGAGAGTAAATATATACACACATTTTAAAATTTCAATTATAGAAAAAACTAGTTTTACAATATATAAATTAAAAAAAATTAAAAAATGAAATTTACAATAGTTATAAGTTATAAAATTAATCATTAATATAAGTTAAAGAAATTAATTTGGTGAATTTAAAAAAAAATGGGTCGAAAATGAGTACATATACAATTAATATCAGAATATTAACAAGAAATCAACTTGTCCCAGTGGCAGACGCTCCTCACTAGGCGCCTGCCCATCCGGGATCGAGTCCTGCCAAGGCCGAAATATCGGCTAATTAAATTGCTAGTTCGCGTGTCGAAGCGCGGGTCGGTTCGGGTAAAGGCGAACCCGGGTCGGATCCCGACCAGACCTGGAATTTTTTTTTAATAAATGCACATTACCGACGGAATAATCCGTCGGTATGGCATCAGTAGTGCCGACGGATTATAAGACCGCACCAACTGAACATTTTGTGTTTTTAAAAAAACACAAAAAATATTGCGTCCATCTTACCGACGGATATGGCAACGCGTATACCGACGGCTATACCGATGGACACTTACCGATGGATATACTGATGCATGTATGTCGACGGATAAACTGACGGATTCTTGACCCGGTCCGAAAATGGGTTGTTGTGTGTAGCGACGGAACTGATTCCATCGGTATTGGCGACTGACAAGAACCGTCGGCAATCCGTCGGTATATACCGACAGAAACATATTTTCGGTCGGTAAACCATGGCGACCAATCCAGTCGCGACAGACAAAATCCGTCGGCATATCCGTCGTCATGAGCCAATACCGACCAAAAATCCGTCGGCATTTCCATTGGTAAACAAGTTTTTTTTTGTAGTGTGAGAGGACCTCTAAATCCCAACGTCGAGGTTGTCAAGAACAACGGTTGCCAATAAGCTCAGATCTTCGTCAAAATAATACTCTACACAGTAAACTAAACATCGGGGTATTGTATATAATTATAATAACGTTTCAGTCTATCCAGGTGCGGCTCTTGTAGGCCGAAGCCCATAAAATTATACTTTATAGGATTTAAGAGGAATTTTTTTAGGGAGGGTGGGAAGGACTCCTCCCCGGACATATGGTAGATGAGCCAGTTGTTGTAGTAACAGAGCTGGATAGTTGCGACGGCTCCATCAGGACGTACGACGCCAAATCCCACTATGAGTGGGATTCCTTTCTTTAGAGGCTGGAGCCACGAATTGGTGGGACTTAGTCACTTTGGCGTTGATGCTTCTGTCAAAAAATCAGAATCATCCGCCTTTTCTTGCCTCGTTTCTGCATGTTTTTGAGCTTGCTGGATTGTGGGAGAGATTGTGACTGTGTGAGTTAGTTAGTTAACAAGACAAGTAATTATTTCTTGAACGAAGAGTAAAAATGAGAAAAACATGCATTATTTCTTTTTTTGGTGTAAATGCATGATTAATTCGTTGATCATTAACTCTATCCATTTTGACTTTCACTAGAACTAATTTAAAGTCTTTGTAAAAGTATATTTGTTGGGATATGAATCCTGATACAAGTCCTAAATGATGAAAAGATGAGTTGAGTTTTTCATAAGCCAAAAGAAGACTTGAATAATTTCTAAGTGTTGACTGATCTAGTCTAGTTATGTGAGTCGTCTTAAGAAGACCAGTAGAGTACAATATTGAGTAAAAACATAAGTATGAAAATTTTAAGTATGATTGAAAGACAAGTACGAATTATAAGTATTGTATAGGTTTATGTACTCAGCTATTTGAATCACTGTATAGAAGTTCATAGTTCATTATTTGTATTGATTTGTAATTGTTTATTGATGTATAGATGATAAGTTGACTAAGCTGATTTATAAAGCTTAATGTAATGTAATAGTCTTGTTAAGATTAGATGATAGGACTAGTATAGATTAGTTTACTATCGAAGTCTACAGAAGTCTACTAAAGAAGACTAGATGCGCAAGACAGGACAAGTAAAGAGAAGACTGAAGATTTGTCTAAGTATGGAGACTAGACAAGTGTGAAGTAAAGAAAGAAGAAAAATGTTTAAGTCATAAACGAGTATGAAGATAAGGATGTTATATTGAAGAGTTAGTTATGGAATAACTAATTAACTAAAGAAACTCGTGGATGGATAAGAAGAAGCGGTTAGAAATCGGTTATCAAGAAAGTTTGTTGGATAACTAACTTATCTTGATAGTTGGAAGTCTATAAATATCTTGGTGGATTCTACATTTGAAGACTACTGTTACCAAGAGATTTGAAGCATTCTAAAGAGATATTCGAAGCAAATAACACTCACGGAGTTTAAGTTCAGAAAGTTCAAGTCAGAAGACAAGTGAAGAATTCAAGAAGACTGCTACTGGACTAAAGAGAAGTTTTACTTTTGTTATTGTTGTTCAAGTTGCTAGTTACTTGTAAAATAGCTAGTTATATCGAAGATACACTTGGAAGTGTAATCAAGAATATCAAAGTCTTATTTCTTGGGACTCTAAGCCACAAGAACACACTACTCGAAGAGAAGAGTAATAAGAATTTCACGACTGGAGTTGTGAGAGTGGATGTAGACAAGTTGTCGAACCACTATAAATCGTTGTGTGTTGTTTACTTTACTGTTCTATTTGTGTTTGATTGATTAGCTGATTAATTGATTAATTTGCATATAGAATAGATAATATCAGTGTTCGTCGAATTAGTTGAGTATAAATTGTTGGGCTCATTGATAAATCTGATATTTCCGCATTGTGTACTTTGATATATTGAAAGATTTTGAAAAGTCTATTCACCCCCGTCTAGACGTTTTCCTAGCTTACTCAATATTATAAACTCAACTAGGGACCTACAATATGTGATTCTCTACGTTTTTGACAAGGATACTTGCGACGGAAAAACTGTTGCAAACACGATAGAAGTCAATTTAGTCCCATAACTTTCAACATTCTCTGAAACGATCCAAAAAAGTTAAATGTATCAATTTAGACCCATTTTTTTGTAATTTGTTTTAAATTTGTTTTGATCCCAAAAAAGTTAAGTGTACCGTGCGATTTAGTCCCAATTTTTTGCAATTTGTTCTATTTTGGTCCTAAAAAAGAGAAATTTATTAATTTAGTCCCAATTTTTCACAATTACGTTTAATTTTTTAAGGACAAAAAAAAATCAAATTGTGAAAAATGGGACTAAATTGATACATTTAACTTTTTGGGACCAAAACAGAACAAATTGCAAAAAAATGGGACTAAATTGATACATTTAATTTTTTTGTGACCATTTAAAAAAAGGTAGAAAGTCATGAGACTAAATTGGTTTATATCCCGTTGCAACCCATATTTGCGATACCGTATTGTTTTGGTTTAATATCCGTTGTAATTTTTCCTTTTTTTGAAGGAAAAAAAAAAAAAGAGGACTTGTAATACCAGAGTACTAGAGGTACTCGAAAATAAATGCATTTTACAATCAGGGTGATATAAGGCTCTATTTGGATGAAGAGATTTAGGTCTATGAATTTTAAATCCACAATACAAATTCACTCAACTTGTTTGGATTAAAAAGTAAATGAATGGATTTTAAATCCTAACCAAAGCATATCATTTGAAATCCATGTATTTTAAAATCATTTCATTTGAAATGCTTTCTCAAATCAAACCCCCATTCAAACACAACCTAAGTGAATTAGGTCCTAATTGTAACAATCCCCATTACATGTATACCAACCTAGGATTAGCGCACCAATCATGAAAATCAAGGGATGAATTACAGATCTTGTGGTTAAATAATAGACTCCAAATCATGACTCGAACTTGGTCAAAGATCTTTTCTGGTTTGGTTTCCTCTTGATGAGCCGGGATTATTACATAATTTTCTATGCTTTAATCGAGTATTTTATGAGAATTAATTTGAGATTTTATCGTGTTTTCCCAATTTATTATTGACGTTAATTACTTTTATATTTTATTTTCTACGTAATTCAGGTATTAATGAAGTATTTTGAAGATAGATGAACGAGTCACGCGTGAGACGTTGGGTATGAAAAAAAAGAGAAAAAAAAAGATTAAGGCCAACTAAGGGCCTAAAGGCCAACGTGAGCAGCAAGAAAGAGGAGAAGCTTCTATATATACTTATTCCCTTAATTAGGAGGGAAGGAGGCAGCTATACATATAACCCTTTTTGTGGGCGTGAATATACATTGAAGAGAGGAGAAAAACAGAGAGGATTGATGCGTGAGGCTTTGGTGGAAGAATTTTGGAGCATTCAACTGTGAAGAAGACGACATCTTGAGAGTTTGTCAAGTTTTCTTTAATGAATTCCTTTAAAATCTTTTGTGGTTTTATTATGCTTATGTCCAGCTAAGTCCCTATTCCAATTTCGGGGAATTCTGAACTTGTATTTTGATGATTGTTAATTGAACCCCGTATCGTTTGTGATATTTTATTTCAGATTATTTATATCATCTGTTTTATTTTAACATGCATGAATAATTAATTTAGATTGATCGCCTAGATTTTTTTATTCCTGCATACATGGTAGTCCATGTTTTGTAATCTGTAATTGTTATGAAATTATGACAATTGGTAGCAACTAGTAATATTTTACTAGGGTGATATAAATCAAATTCTTTCGAATTGAGCTAGCGTATTTGGGAATTTGTTTGGCCTTTATCCTTGTGAATAATGCTTTTAACTGAATTAAATTTAGAGCGTATCTAGACCGTTTAGTAAAAAATGTTCATTGAAGAGCTTATTTCAATTGAATAAACTTAAGGGATAAAACTGATCGATAAGCTGACCTAGTGATTCTAACATTCTCTTCTTCTTCTTCTTCTTCTTCTTCTTCTTCTTCATCAAGAACAACTTTTCTCTTTCCTCTGCTTGAAGTTCCTCTCCCAACTTAAACAACAGGATCAAAAAAATTCTCAACAGTCTTTTCAACAACTTGACTCGACTGAGTTTTCCTTAGCCTAATGTTATCAACAAGATTCTTCACTTCTACACTTAAGTACTAGTCATTCTGACTAACAACTAACTTTGCTTGTTGAGTCATTGTTTTCTCCATAACATCAATTACCTTACCTTCCCCCTTTTTGACTTCATCAATCAGAGAGGTAAGTGGCTTCAGTTGAGTTAGCATTTCAGTCTTGAGCTTCTCCATCAAGTCTTTAGTATGTTCTTTTTGCAACTCTTGAAATTGTTGAACACCTTTCTTCATGACTTCATCATAAGATGACATACCAATTAACTAAGTAATCTTGTTGGTTACATCCTGTAACTTCTTGACAGTTGACTTCAGTATAGTAGTCAACTTTCTTTTTCCTTCTGAGAAACTTTCAGCAACTTTAAGGCCTCTTCTCTTTGCTTATTTGCAGCTTCAAGTTTTAACTTGAATAATTCAGCCATCCTTGAACATTCTTCAGTGCTTGGCTCAGACATAAGCACATCAGCTGCAACAGTTTAATTCACAAAATCAGCCTTAGACTCTTGTTCAAAGATTTCATCAATCACATCCAAACTCTTCTCATCTTCAAGAGTTTGAGATTTGTTCAGCATTGCAACATCATGTGAAGTTTCAACACTACTAACTTCAACACATTTCCCTTGCTGACTCTGAATTTCTTCACCAATGATTACATCTTCATCATTATCTCCCAGAACTTGAGTTTCTTCAATTTCTTCAACCTCTTCCCCCTCAGCTTGACACTCTTCTTCCTCTTCCTCAAGAATATCAGTAGAGAACTTCAAACCTGTCTTCCTCTCTACTAAGTTTACTAGAGCATCAACTACGAGCAGCTCAGTAAATACTTCAACGTGAGCAGATTACTTTTGCTCCATTTCCCAATCAGTAAACTTCTTGAGGTCTCCCATGCCTTCCATGACAGCAACCAAGTCATCTACTTTTTTCTGCCTTAAATGCACCCAAGTACAAATCCTTAGAATTTGTTCAAAGGCAACTGACTCCTTGTCCAGTCCTTCAAATTCTCTCAAAAGGATTTCACTTAGCTTCATCTTGATTATCCTCTCTCTCATACAGATGGATATTGAAGCATTGTAAAACTTGGAGTGGTTTATTGGGGAATGGGTCGGGAATGCATTGGAGAGGTATGAATTGGGGAATTATGAAGTGGGGTGTTATGAATAGGTGAGTTTTAGATTGGAGAGTTATGGATTGGAGTGTTGTGAATTGGAGAGTTGTTTTCTAAGTCTTTTGATGATGAGGGTTCAGATGAGCTAGATGTGGATTGGGGGGTTTCTTCAATTGTGTGAGTATCAGTTGAGGGTGAGAGTTTTCTGGCTTGTAGGGGTGGGGCTGGAATAGGTTCTAAATTTGGTGGAACAACTTTCATAGCCTTCTGCTTTGTTTTAGATTTCATTGTTTGCTTTGCTTTGAATCTTTTCTTGGAAGTAACAACAATAGATTCAGGGGTAGAAGAGCTTACAGTCTTCTTCAATAAAGCTTCTTGAGAGGACTCTTTTGATGCTTCAGGAGTGATCCCTCTGGACTTGACCTTCTCTGAACGCATCCTAAATGCATCATGCTTTGCCTTAGTCCTTTCCTCACTTTTGTTCTCATCTGACTTATACAAAGAATCATCAGATGATTCATCATCCTTCTTCTCCTCTTCTACTACTTCTTTCTTCAACAAAAATTTGCCAGGATGAAACTTCTTAGGTTGGCTCCAAGTGATCTGAGCCCTCATTATCCCAGTCAATAATATACTCAACTTGTTCCCAAAACCCAAAGTTCCAGTGAGAACATACTATTTGTTCTTTTTATCAAGAACAATCTTCTCTTTCTCCAAAAACAATCTTTCCAAAAAAAAAAAACCTTGCCAGTCTCCATCTACTCCATCAAAAATTGTGGTCATCACTCTTATCTTCAAGAATGCTAATCCATCGGCGTTGTAATATTGACCTAGCAATATCTTCCCGTCTATGTCCATAAGATATCTGAAGTTGTTTGGCAACAAACTCTTCTTGGCATGGGTCAACTTGTTTACCTTTATTTTTCCACCTGTCCATTTCTCCACATACTCCTTCTCATTCCCTTCCATATAAGTACTTATTCGAACAGAGCCGCCAGGTAGCAAAAATGCCATCTGAAGATGTTCCATTTCAAGAGTTACCTTCTTTCCAGAGAGATAGGAATCTACGAAATCATCATCTCCTTCCAGTTGCAAGAAGGACTCTACAACTTCCTCTTCATAAACCTCAAATGGGAAAGATTCAAGATAGTCTCTTAGCCCAACTTTCTCACACATATCCAGAATCAGTTGATTCTCCGGCTTGTGAGGACCATCGATTTGGGGATTTTCAGAGAAATAAATGTTTTGCTTTGAAATTTTAAGTGTTTGTGAATGAAGATGATGAAGTGTTGATCGTATAAAACTGATTTAAAAAAGAATCTAAGGTATAGATTAATTTCAGTTTCACGATTTGTGGTTAGGACGATTTAGTTTTGATCTAAGGGTTCTTAGAAGAAATCGTTCGCATTCAAAACTTTAATCAATTTCGAGCCAAAATTTGCATTAATAGATTCAACTTCAAGTTTGGTTAAAAATAGAGAAGTGTATTAATCTCTTCTTTTAGTAACCTATCTTAAGTAAGTATTCGTACTTAGAAAAAAAATTCTAAGACAAATGTACTCGACTGATCTGTTATGCAATTTATATCAACCACGTACTTTCATCATTTTCAACACAATTAAAAGAATTGAACCACTTATCTGACTTAGCTGAGTACTTGTGATCAGCTGAATGATGTCTTCTGAAAGTTTTGAGTACTTTCCACGATCAGTAGAGTAGCATCAACTGATTTCCCTCTTTAGCTGAGCTAGTCTTCTATACCTGTTTCAACTGAGTAGAAGTGTCAGTACAGGTTGTTGGTCCCAAGTAGTTGAGTTCTAAGATTAGAACGAGTCTAACAATCTAGAGTAGGGTGAATAGACTTTTCAATTTTTTCTAAAATATCAGAGATAACAATGCGGAATATCAGATTTATGAGCCCTTAACAAGATTATACCCAGCTATCGATTATGAATTTTACTAGTCTATTCTGCAATTAACTCGTCTATTCAACTCGATTTTCCAATCCAGTTGATTATACGAATTCTAATAAGAACAATAACAAATATAAATTGTAAGTAAATCAAACACAAGATTTATAGTAGTTCGACAACTTGTCTACATCCACTCTCACAAACGCCAGTTCGTGATATTTCATTAATCTACATTCTTGTGGCTTTAAGTCCCAATACTAAGACTTCGATCTTTTCGACTACACTTCCAAGTGTATCTTTGATCTAACAACTAGTGATTTTATCAAATAACTAGCAAGCTTGTTACAAACTAAAACAATAAAGAAATAAAACTTCTCTGTTTCCTAATAAGCCTTCTTGAATGAACTCTTCTATTCTGGACTTCCTTTCAATACGATCTTTTGAACTATGTGAGTGCTTAAGACTTCTTGCTTTGAACGCTCTATATACTCTCCAGTAAGTATAGTTTTAGTAGTCTTCAAACGTAGAAGATCATCACCTATTTATAGATGTGACTTATCAAGAATAGTTTGTTATCCAACCACTCTTCTTGATAACTTCTTTTAACTAACTTTGTAACCGCTTCTTAAATTGTATCCTGAATATACGACAATTATTTAGTTATTCTGTTATAACCAACTTCAAGCTTCCTTTTTTTAATAACTTCCATACTTTACTTCACTTCTGTCTTTGACTTGACTTGTCTAGTCTTCTTCATATCTTGTCTGGTCTTTGTTCAAGTCTTCTGGTCTTCATAGTCTTATTTTCTTTGTAGAACTCTTCTGTCCTATCAACTAAGATAACTCATCTATAACATTACATTAAGCTTTATAGATCAGTTTAGTCAACCTAAAGACTATTACATCAAGATATGTATAAGCTCCTATACAACAATTAAAGCTTATCTTATAAACCTATTACATTAAGTAATCTTTCATTTATACTTAACCATATTTCAATATTACTTCATTAGTCATCTGATCTTGTCTTATACAAGATGACTTCCATAACAGATCAGTTAATACTTGGAATATATTCAAGTCTTCTTTTTGGCTTATCAAAACTCATCTCATCATCAAAATAGAACTTGTCTTAGGATTCATATCCCAACACAGGTCATGTGTATAAAATATAGTGTGTATATATGAATTGACACAAATCTGGAAAGGTTTCTACCTAGGGGACTAATATTTGAGTCAACATAGGGATTTTTAAGAAATCATGGATTCCCCCTTAAATGTATATTCTCATAATCCCTCAGTTTTACCAGCTTCATCATTGGGTAGTCACCTTGGTGACCTTTTACCTGGTTATGAGTAAGTCCATTCAACTCATCTTATATAGTCAACTTTTCTACTTGGTTCTTGATTGCTCCCATCAGTTGAGTACCTGTGTAGTTGATATATTCCTATATGCAATTGGGATCAACATCTAGCAATCCTAAGCTTATGCAAAAAAAGGTCTCTAAATCTTGACTCAACTAGTGGTTTAGGGAATATATCTGCTCTTTGAAGATCAGTATGGATCTTTTCCATCCTTATGTTCTTCTTTTCTACATGATCTCTAATGAAATGATGTCTAACATCTACATGCTTACACATAGTATGCAGTACAGGGTTTTGTGTTATTGTTATATCACTATTAATGTCACATTATATGGGCACATTAGTTTCTACAATGTTGTAGTCCCTTAGTTGTTGCATTAGCCAAAGTAGCTGACTATAACAACTACCAACTGCCATATACTTTGCTTCAGTAGTAGATGTAGCAACAGATGTTTGCTTCTTAGAGAACCATGAAATCAATTTATTACCCAAGAATTAACAAGAACCAGATGTGGACTTTTCCTATTAATTCTACAACCACCATAATCTGAATCAGAATAACCACTAAGTTCTATACTATCATCAGTTGAGTACCATAAACCTAAATTCACTGTACCCTTAAGATATTTAAGAATTTTCTTAGCATCTTCAAGATGACTTTGCTTAGGGTTATCTTGGAACCTAGCACATACACCAACAACAAAAGTAATATCAGGTCTGCTTGCAGTAAGATAAAAAAGAGATCCAATAAGTTCTCTTTAGGTCGATTGATCAACAGATTTACCCAACTCGTTTGGTTCCATTTTGAAATATGTTTGCATAGGAATACCAACTCTTTTCCATGTCTTAATGCCAAATTTTTCAAGCAAATTTCTTGTGTATTTAGCTTAGTTAATGAAAACCCCTCCAGGGCTTTGTTTCACTTGAACACCAAGAAAGTAATTCATCTCACCCATCATTGACATTTCAAATTTACTTTGCATGAGTTTTGAATAGGGGTTAGTTCTGGACATTCAAAGCTAAAATGACCAAGTTTATTACAAGTATAGCAGAGGCCTTTACCTTCCCTTAAGATTTTTTTATGCGTAACATCTCTTCTGCTACTACCTCTTCGATCAGAAGACTTTTCTCGTCTAGATGAGCTAGACTCATGTCTTTTGCACTCTGGAGTGCGATCTGATCGGTCCTTGGACTTATATGATGAGGTTTCAGCTGCATGGTTAGTTTTCTTGTTCTTATAATCTTTATAAAAACATTTACACTTACCATGCTGAGAATTCAGCTTATGAAACCTCTTGATCATCAATGCCATCTACTCTTTCAGACTGAGTTCTGATATGTCCTTCTCTTCTCTCATCTTAGAAGCTTTTCCAGAACAACTAGCTTTCTTGGCGGCCAATAAAGCTTTAAAAGCTACAGTTTTAGTAGAAAAGAGAGTGGAAATTTGTTCTTCTCTGTCTAAAGTATTTTCCATACTAAGATTAAATTCATAAGCTTTAAGATGTTGAAATTAGGTTTGAACAGGCCATGATTTAATATCTTTACTTACAAAAACCTTAGTAGGGCATCTACGGGTTAAAGAATGTAATACTTTTAGATTTACCTCCTTGTTGGTATACTTCTTACCAAGACCTTCAATCTCATTGATAATCTTTGTAAAACGGTTGTCCAGCTGATCAATGGTCTCATCGGGCTGCATTTTGAAGCTTTCAAACTTCTGAACAACCGTGGTGAGCTTGTTTTCCTTGATTTGCTTTGTACGTTCACACATAAGAGCTAAAGTATCTCACATTTGTTTAACAAATTTACATTTAAGAATTTTCCAAGATAATCATTAGAAACAGTTGTGAGAATAATATTCTTAGCTATTATGTCGAGGTTGTTTTGCGTCATCTGATCAATAGTAAAAGCAGGATTCCCTGTGGTTGTATTAGGAGCCATGATTGTGATTGGGACATTTGTGATCACATCCCACATGAGGTCGTGAATCTAACTAAAGTGTGCTTCCACGCGCACCTTCCAGTAATCATAACCTTCAACAAAAAACTTAGGTAGATGTCTTCTATTAGTATACATGGTCATGATTTTATGTAAATATGAGATTTTCTAAAACAGATCTATTCAAGTGAACTAGAAGGACTTTTCCTTAAAGTCTAGGATTTCAAAGACAGTAGCTCGTTAGAACCACTGCTCGGATACTACTTGTTGGTCCCTATAAACGAGTATGAATGCTGGACAAAGTCTAAAGGGAGGTGAATAGACTTTGTAAGTTTAAAACCTTTACGTGTAAGATCAGATGAGATAATAGATGAATTATATACTCTTGTCGTCTAATAGGGATAATTATGTTCTGATCGAGTGCGAGTGTAAGACAACAAGGATAGATAACCAACCTACTGATTGCTTATTAGCTGATCAGTTAGACAACTATTTACTCAGATGTTAGTGCGGACTAGTGTAGGCCCTAAATGTTTTGACTCGTGGGTTGAATGAAAACTTTTTATCAAATAATGACATCGATATACAATAGATGACTATATCAGCTGACGTGATTTCTATTGATTATGGAAATAATACTTAGTGAGTTTTAGCTCTTTTGAAAAACCTTATGTAATGAAATATATATGTATGTGAATATCAGTAGATACAAAATAATAAACAATAAAGAATAAAACAATAAATGAACACAAGTACTTATAGTGGTTCAGACAACTTGTCCTACATCCACTCTCACAGTTCCAACTGTGAAGTTAATTCGTTATAAAAAGGTCATTGCTACTTTATAATCTCAAGAGAAAACTTGTGATCTCAATACACTATCTTAGTGTAATTGGATCTACTTGTTAGTGAGAGAACAAGTACTCTTTACAAACGATTTTCGTAACAACAAACTTAAACTTTCAAAGAACTAGAAGGTAGGGTTTGTATGTGTGAGTCACCGACTGTGTGTTGAACAAAGAGGTTCAAAGCCACACTTTATAAGCCTAGGATAGTAGTGAAATACTGGCTTAGATGTAGGAAACTTAGAGCTATGGATACTTATAAATAATTCTAGCTCTTAAGAACTCGAATGGATTCAATAAGCTTGATGTTCTTGAAGTCTGATGATGTGAGTTCTTGCTTGTAAAGTTTCTGTAAGTTATCACTTGAGGCAGAAAATAGTCGTTGGTTGAACTAGCCGTTACAAGAAAATCTTCTATGTATGGATGAGATCTTCATTGATTTGATCTCTCCTTTGATTCAGGTACAAAATATTCCAGAAAAGGAATGAGCATTTAATGCACATTAAATGTTATTTGTACGGTTCTGCAGTGTCTCTAAAACCCTAGTCCAAGTAAACTCAATAGTTGTGTTGGCATCTTCTAATTGGTCCACGCCAGTTGAGTTGGTTAGACTTGCAGTCTTGTCTTCAGTTGAGCTTGTCAGATGAGATTTGACATTCTCTTTGCCTTCTAATGATTGTTGCCTTCTTTAATGCATTCTGTTATTTGATCAATAAGATGAATAATCCTTGAATTTCTTTAAGGCTTGACAAGATTTGATCGTGTCCATATTAGTTGGCATCTTCACTTGGCTGATCTCACGTAGTTAATCTCAGCTGATCTAGGTATACAAGAACCTTGTAGTCTGATTTATGTAATGGACTCGATGATGTATTCTAGTCTTTATTTTTCTTCTTGTTAAGTCTTGAGCAAGAGCATGTTGTTCCAAATGTGGTATCAGATGACATACATACAACTGATTCCACATGACAAAGACTTAAACAAAATATTAACTCCTAAGCTTTATAAGAACAACTTAGGTAACCTATCAACTAGATTACAAGTTGTTTCTAACACTAGATTACATGATACTTGTTTTGGCCATCAAAATTAAATTCTATCTATTCATACTAGGGGTATGATGAATATCCCAACATGGGGGGGTGGGTGGGGTGCTAGGAGTTCGGGATATAGAGGCTTTTAATAGAACACTACTAGGAAAATGGGGATGAAGGTTTTTAAATGAAGGTAGTAGTTTTTAGGTGAGAGTGTTAAAATTGAAATACGGGAAGGCTTGGGGGTCGGGGTTTGATAGGCTGCCCACCGGGAGGCAAGGGAGACTGTCATTATGGTGGAAATATATTCTTAAAATCACAACTAATGGGATGGGGGGCTAGTTCGTAGATATCTTAGAAAAGGTAATTGGCAACGGTGAGAGAACATATTTTTGGGAAGGGGATTGAACTAGGGAAGGGAAGCTCAAGGAGAAATTTAACCGACTATACAACATCAATACTAATAAGATAAAAAAAAACTAGGCGACGCGGGGAGATGGGAAGGTCAAGAGTGGAGATGGGATTGGAATTGGAGAAGGCCTTTATTTGATCATGAACTAATAACTTTTAATGAACTTGTAACACTAATTGACATGTTCAAATCAAGCCCTAATATCAAAGATACGTGGAAATGGAAACTTTCATCATCCGACACATTTTCGACGAAGGATACTTACTTGTGGATACTCAACCATAGCCACCCCTACTGACAGACGAGGAATTATTGAGAGGATTCAAATTGTATGGAAGAGCTTCGCCCCACCAAAGGTAAAAGCTCACGCTTGGAGGCTGTTGTGGGGATGCATCCCAAAGTGAAAAAACCTGCTCAAAAGAGGCATTATCAAGCCAATTGTTGTCCTAAGGTGCATCTTCTACGAAACTCACGATGAATCAGAGAAGCATTTATTCTTTGAATGCTAAAATGGGGCCAGCGAGTGGAGGGTACGTGCATGAATTAGGCGATTAAACATAGTTGGGGTGCGATTTCACCTAGTCTACGGGTGATTTCACTTTCTATTAGGTGTGATTCCCAAATTGTTTCATCTGGATAAATGCTAGGGTTTCTTGAGGTTCTCAACCAATTAGGCAAATCCAGTGGTTTTTCTTCAATGATTATTCCCTACTTCCTCCCCCCTCTTAGCCAAAACGTGTCGTACATCATTTAAGGTGTCGAAATTTTATTGTTTCCAAGATTTCTTTGGAGTGGATTGGAGATACATCTGTGGTTTTTACCGATTTCTTCCTTCTTCCAATGAATCGATTCAGTTTCCTTCTGATTTGGCTTCTGAATGTAAGGGAGTGGAGGCAATAAATACACCATCACTCCACCCAGAAACCTTTCCTCTTCTTGTTTCAGTTTTCTCAATATCTCTACTATGGCGGACGACCTTCGAAGCCCCCTCAGAAAAGTTTCCCTCTTTGAAACTGAAAACTCCCCTCTACCAGTTGCTGATCATGAACTCATCCTTCCTAGGTTCGCCTTGCTAGGACGCTTTACCATTCGAAGGCCTACTAGTCTTAAGGATATGGTAAACACTCTAAAAAAATCTAGAGGCCTGAAGGAAATGTTCGTCCGGCACATTTGGGTGATGGTTACTTTTTGTTTGACTTTGAGGATGAACTGGACTGGAGCAAGGCGTACTACCGACAACCATGGATTGTTAGTGGTCCTATGCTCATACTCTCAAAAGTTCGTGGAGATGAATAGCCTTGGGATCTGGTCCATGGCCTGCCTTTGTACTCAATGACAAGACAAATTGCATTCACACTGGGAGAAAAGCTAGGAGGGGTCATTGAACTCGACTGCCCTGAAGGTGAAGCTTCGTGGGGTAGGTGCCTTAGGGTTAGGGTGCTTTTGGATCTTGGCAAACCTATCCACAGAAATACTCACATCACTGTCAAAGGTGAAACTATCAATTTACCCCTCATGTACGAAAAACTTGGTGAATTCTGCTATTATTGTGGGGTGCTTACTCATGTGGAGAAAGAGTGTCCTGACAAGTTCATGGAGGTTGGACAATTTCCCTCGGATCATAGGAGATTCCCCATGTGGCTGGGAGCAGATGGACAAAGGGGTATTGACCCCAAGCTGTACGACTTCTTGAAGAGACAGAATCAGGCCCCTTCTCACAACAACCAGGATACTGAAAACACTGATGTGGGGGGAGATAATTCATCGCAGGGGAACCATAACAATCAGTATGGACATGGGAAGGAGCTGGTAGCGGTTCAATGGGTTGGATCTAGAAACATTGTCAAAGATGAAGAAAAATTATTTGTTGAATCTGTTATACAAGATGAAGATGTGCAGCTTATTGATAATGAAACGGCCAGGTACTATTTGCAAGAAAGTTTTATTCTGAATCAAGCTACCGATGAGACTTTGGTGAACAGGATTTACGGCCAGCCTAGGAGCCTCCAGATTCGAGAAGGTGTTGGAGCTGGAAAGGGCACGATGACTAGAGCAAACAACAAAGACACTTCTGGGAAAATGAAAGCTCCAATCACTGAGGAGGACAACGAGCAGAACCTGTAAAAGTCTCTCAAGAAAGCGGCTAAGAACTCAAGAAAGAGAGGAAGACCGATGGAAGCTTTGCATAATACTGAAGGACAGGGACCATTTAGGAATGAAGAAATCTTTGCAGGGGCTTCAAGTGGTAGGAAAAGATATAAGAGTGATGATGAAGAGTCTAGCTTGAGCAAGGTGGAGATGGGATAGTCTAAGCTCCGCCATTCAGAATGAAGTTCGTGGCATGGAATGCTCGTGGTTTGAAGGGACCATTTGCATTTCAAAAACTTAGGTAGGTTATAGTCATAAATAAACCTTCACTTTTGTTTGTTCAAGAATCTAGGACTTCCTCATGTATTGTCAAGGCTTGGAATGCCCTCTTTAAGTTTAAATTTTGTTTTGTGGTCGATGCTATTGGAAGACAAGGGGGTCTCATTTTGTTTGCCTCTGATGAAATGGAAGTGAACTTGAAATCTTTTTCTGCTAGCCATATTGATGTCCTCATTTCTCATTATGATAAACAGTGGTACTTTACTGGATTCCAAGGGAATCCTCAAGCACATCTTCGACATTTTTCCCATGATTTGCTTCACAAAATTAGTGATACTCATGTTGATGTTAAGGTATGGGTTATTGGTGGTGATTTTAACGAGATTATTTCTCCTATTGAAAAACAAGGAGGGGTGATTGATTATAATGTTCGTAAAAATATGGATTCTTTTAGAAATGCCTTGAATAAATTGGAGCTCTTTTATTTGGGCTTTAAAGGACCTGCTTTACTTGGTCGAATAAAAGGAAAGGAAAGCAAAATATACAAGAACGGCTTGATAGATTTGTTGCAAATGTTGATTGGAGCAAATTAGTTAACTCTCATTCGGTTAGAAATCTTCATTGGTTTGGGACCGACCATCGGGCCATTAGCCTTTCAATTCAAGTCCAAAAGCTGGGATGGAAACAAATTGCCAATGACAAATTCTATTTTGAGAATGTGTGGTTGTTGGATGATAAATGCAAGGAGGTAATCTCCACCTCCTAGAACAAGGGTGGGAGCACTTTGTTGATCCCTGATCGTCTTATTCAATGCCAAAAGGACTTAAAATTCTGGTCTAAAACCCATTTTGGCTCTCTTGATGATAAAATCAACACCATTTCTAATAAGATTAATAATTTGGACAGTGTTGATGGAAATTGGGACAATAGTGGTGAGTTAGATAGATTGGAAGGTGAATTAGACAATCTTTTCGCTCTTAAGGAAGAGTTTTGGCATCAAAGGTCTCGTATCAATTGGATGAAGTGTGGGGATCGTAACACTAACTATTTTCATAAAAGAGCTTCTGAAAGACTCAAGCAGAATTGGATATCAAGCTTTCAAGATGAATTGGGTAATGTTGTATCTTCGATGCCTCATATTGAGAAAACCATATCTACCTACTTCACAAATCTTTTTACATCGTCTAGGCCTTCGGGTGATGATATTCACAACATTACCCAACATTCATCTAACGAGTTAGCGTCGGGAAAGGTTGAATTCCTAGGTGATGCTTTCAACAATATGGAGATTAAAAAGGCAGTTTTTGGCCTTCACCCGAATAAGGCCCCGGGCCCCGATGGCTTTAATACTAAATTTTACCAAGAGACGTGGGATATCATTGGTAATTCGGTTACAGATGAGGTGCTTCAGATATTGAATAATCAAGCAGCTTTGGATGACGTTGGTCAGGCTTATAGGACGGTACTGGGATGGGTTGATGGGATTTTTAATCTTTGGGATAAGAGTAATTAGGGTATTGTTGGCTATAGAATTATTGCAATAACCATTGCTAATCCTCTTAAACAAGTTCTGCCTGACGTGGTGGATGATAATCAAAGTGCCTTCGTTGGGAATAGACAAATTACGGACAACATCCTGATCAGTTATGAATGATTGCACTGGCTTAGAAATAACAAGAGCGCGACAGGCTATGCGGCTCTCAAGTTGGATATGAGTAAGGCATACGATAGGATTGAATGGGATTTTTTTGGAACACCAGATGATTAAGATGGGTTTCCCAACAAATATTTGTAAGTTGATTATGCGATGTGTATCATTAGTATCCTATTCTTTTAGAATCAACGGCTCGATTCGTGGGCATGTTCGCCTTACGAGAGGTATTCGCCAAGGGGATCCTCTCTCCACTTTCCTTTTTGTTATATGTGCTCAAGGTCTGTCTTCCTGTATTAACAACCTAGTAGCTGGTGGAAAAATCGAAGGTATCCCAGTTGCCCGAGGGGCCCCCAGTATTTCACATCTCTTATTTGCGGACGACAACCTTATTCTCTTCAAAGCAAAGTTGGAATATGAAAAAAATTCTAAAATCCATCCTTGCGGATTATGAAAAAGCATCGGGTCAAATAGTTAATATTGATAAGTCGACTATCATGTTTAGCCCTAAAACGTGCAATACTAACCAATCTCAAGTGGTTAATATTTTTAATATCAGATTGACTCAAGGACACCAGTTATATTTAGGCTTACTAACTTTCTCTCTTCGGGACAAGAGATTCCAATTCTCTTATATTTTGGATCATATAAGAGATAAGATTGATAACTGGAAGAATAAGAATTTCTCAGTTGGAAGGAAAGAGGTTTTGATCAAAGCGGTGTTACAGGCAATATCGACATACGCGATGTCCTGCTTAAGACTTCCTATCCAACTTTGTAAGGACATGGAAGCGGCAATTACAAATTTTTGGTGGGGGAAAAGTAAGGACAAAAATCATCTACACTGGCTTAATTGGGATGAATTATGTAGGTCGAAAGATGAAGGGGGAATGGGCTTTAGAAAGATGGAAGCATTTAACCAGGCCCTGCTGGCTAAACAGATGTGGCGTATCTTAAAAACCCTAATTCTTTAGTGGAAAAAATCCTCAAGGCTAGATACTTTAAACACACTGATGTGCTCGAAGCAGAAACAGGGAGTAACCCTTCCTTTTCATGGCTCTCCCTAGTTTCAAGCTTACCTCTTCTTAAAATCGGTACTCGATGGACCCTAGGCAATGGACATAAGATCTCCCTTTTTAGACATGTATGGGTCCATGATCTTGAAAGTGGATTCATAAAGTCTCGAATAGCAGCAGACAATAATGTGACAGCATTCCTTGATGATTCCCGAAATTGGAATGAAGACATGGTCCGAATGGCTTTTCTTCCCTTTGAAGCGGAAGCAATTCTACGTACTTCAGTGGTCAAATATGATGAGGAGGACGCTTGCTTCTGTAAATTTGACACATTAGGGAAGTACTCGGTAAAATCGGGCTACAAAGCATCCATGCACACATTTTATTTGGAGAAATATGGGAGAGATGCACCAAATAGCAGCCATGCAACACATTGGTGGCCTATAATCTGGAATCTCTCTCTGCCGCCCAAGGTTCGTATCTTTGCCTAGAAACTGAGCCGAGATTTTTTAACAACGGAAGGTAACCTCTGTCATAGACATATCTTGGTTAATCCATGTTGTAGTTTTTGTGGAGCCTACATGCCTTCTTCAATCTATGTCCTATTCCAATGTGAGGGTGTTAAAATCATTTGGAAAGCATTGGGATGGTGTCAATCTTTCAAGCGTGCTACATACTTAAAAACCCTCGACTTTCTTTGGTTTTTCAAAGACACTCACTCAAAAGCTGAATTGGAACAATTTTTTATGGTCGCTTGGGGAATATGGAACGAGAGGTGTCAAGTGCTTCATGGAAGTTATCTCGATAATCTGCCCAAAAATCCCTTGCTTAACAAAAAGGTGGCTACCAAAGTCTTAGAGTATTTGAGAAGTTACCATGACATTAACCATCACCCGGCCAACGATAGATTGTTGCCCTCCAACCCTCATTCAAATATTCATTCTGGCCTTGGAGGAAGCTGGTCTTATGTTGAGGTGGATGGCGCCTTCAACTCTGAATTTAGAAGATATGGCATTGGAGGGGTTTTCTATTCTCATGAAGGAAAATTCCTTGATTGTTTCTCAATGAAAGTCGGCTCTCAGAGAAGCCCCCTAGGCTAAGAACTTTTGGCTATTGAAGTAGCCTTGCTTAGGGCAAAAGGGTATGGGGAGAACTATATCGAGATCAAAAGCGACTCTAAAAATGTCCTTGTGCTTTGTGATAAGAATATGTGGGAGCTAAAAGGAGGACCAGCGGTCAATATTGCTCGTAGGATTGTGTTTCTTAAAGAAGAATTTGTAGTGTGCAGATTCTCATTTATATCCCGAGAGTACAATAAGAAGGCTCACTCCTTAGCTCAGAAGGCAGTTTACTCTACCAGTTCTCGCGACAGAATTGGAGAAGCCTCGTAGAACCTGTTCTTTTTAGATTGTATCCACATGTTGTATGTTAGGTTCTACTTCAAAAAAAAAACTTTGAATGCTCACAAACACATAAAATCTGGATGAAATGAATTAAGTGGTTGGGCAAATAGATGTGTATTCACTCAGGTACCTTTCAAAACCTTCTCAACTTTAGTGGTATAATTGATGGGAGAAAGGGCAAAACAAAGGCCGTGCATATTTGGTTTGGAGTTATGTGGCTTTTGTGAAAGTGGAGGAACAAGATTATTTTAAAAAAAATGTGGAGCTCTCAATATATATAAAAAATCATGGAGGAATTTAAGGCGAGGTTATGGAGTTAGTTCGTAACAGAATTTCAATACGTAGCAATTTCATGTTTAAGGAGTAGGTTGAAAACCTTGTTTTATGTATGAGTAGGTATTTTTTGGAAGTTTGCTCTACTGGGTAACTCATTATCTTCACCTTGTAATGTTTGGGTATCACTTATCCCACATTTTAATATATATATTCTCTTTTGACTGACCAAAAAAAAAAAAAGGTAGTATTTTGACTAGACCATTTTTTAAATTATCTCGTTTAAACCCATGTATTATTTTAGTTTTTTATGTTTTAGATTCAAGATTTCATTATTCTATTTGTAATTTACATGGGCATGTCGAGCCGGGCCGGACAGACTTGATCGGGTCAATGTGTCGGGCTAGACTTAGAGGATTGTGGTTATAGAGGACTCGAGTGCATATATGTGTGAACCTTATTAATAAGTATTCCGTCCATTCACTAAATGTAGTTTCATTGGGTGAGACATAAGTTTTAACGAAAAATTAGATAAATTAAAGTAAGAGTATTATAGGGTATTGTGAGGTCCATTGTGAATAAAGTGATTATTTGTGAATAAAATTGATGACAAATTGAGTAACTAAGTGATGATTGAAGGGTGGTGGTTTCCATAAAGTGTATGAGACTACATTTAATAGACGAAGAATATAAGACAAATAAAACTACATTTTATAGACTGACTGATCGAGTAGTTGAGTAGTATTTTAACTAGGTCATTTTTAAATTACTCCGTTGAAACCCATGTATTATTTTTTTTATCTGAGATTCACAATTTCACTACTCTATCTGCTTTCTTCAAGTTTATATAATACCTCTCGCAAAACAAAAAATAATATGAGCTGCATTTCAGGGGACAGATTTATAATGTACACAAGTTAAAGCATGACCTTCATCTTTCAAAACAAAATCCATCAAACAATTAAAGCTCCTAGCTAATTAAACATTTATTTACAATCTCCCAAATCGTATCTCACAAATCCCATCAGCTCTGGCCCTTCTAATCTCGAATTGTTTGCAAAGCTGCAACCCAACGATTATAACATTAATCAGCTTTACCAAATCCACGTACACAGTAAATGATGAAGAATCTAAAATGGAGATGTACCTATCTTGTGTGAATTTGGAGAAGGAACCAGACGTTGGAATTGTGCCACACAAATTGTTATTTGACACATCACTGCAATAATCATTCAATCCATTAAAAACTACAAAAAAAAAAAAAAGATATTTTTACAATTAATACTTTATCGACTATCAAAAGTAGAAATGTTATTCGAGGCGAGCTGAGTGCTTTAAGTTCAAGTTCGACTCGAGCTCTTATCGAGTGATAACATTGACGAGCCAAAAAAACAAGCTCAACTCGACTCCACTCGTTAATGAATCTTTCAAGCCGAGCCTAACGAGCTTAATGGAATTAAAAGGGAAAAAAAATAGATATTCAGTATATAATTAGTCAAGCTCGAGTCGACTCGTTAGTAAATCTAGTATTTAATGAGCTGAAACGAGTCAGGTCGAGTCGAGCCGAATAGCTCGGTTCGTTTAACAGCACTAAAATTCATAACTATAAAAAAAAAATTAGAAAGAGGGGCTTACAATATCTTGAGGTTTCCGAGGTTTGTAAGCTCCCTTGGTATTCTCCCTGTGAGCCTATTACCATTTAAGCGCCTATAAACGACGACGTTTGTTGACATCAGATGTGAGTTAATTTCTAACAAAATTGTTTTCAAGTGATTAATACTTACAAGAACTTGAGGCTTGAAAGGTTAGAGAAAGGAGGAATGGGGCCACTCAGATTATTGTGGTACAAATCCAGACTCACTAGACTTTTCAATTGTCCTAATTCAGCTGGAATTGGTCCCATCAAGTTGTTCATGTACAGTTCCCTGCACTCACCAACCATACCTTCATTAAATTAATGCTTTATTAATTTCCATTCAATTAATTCCCCATTCACACTAATACTTTAGTTTGTGAGATGGACTGGTGAGCTATAAATTCAATTATCTAACTTAAATAAATTTAAAAAAAATAAAAATCAAAACCCCTTTGAATCACAAAAGGTTGTTTAGTGTTTATGTTTGTTTTTTATTCTATTTATTTTAATTAATAATTCAGTTTATATGTTCATTATTTTGAACACAAATTTTAAGAAAAAATTGATGGAGTAGATAAAGTAAAAATATTATTGTTGATATCCATTTACAATAAAGTAAATTTTGTGAGTAAGTTGAACGTCAATTTAAGAAATTAACTAGGAGTCGTGCACCGGACAAATAAGGTAATTAAGGGAACATATTTTTAAAGCATTGCGTTTTAACATACAAAATATGGTTATTTTAAAAATGTTTGATTTTACACGTTATTCTTCTCATAATACTACCCCGGTTCACAAATTTTTTGTTCCAAGTCAATTAATATATTCATTTCAAATGCTCAAAAACAAATTTTATGCTTAATTTCACCCTCCTAAGAAGAGTGGCAAAAGAGGAGTACTATAAAATAAAAAGAGTGATGATGAATGTGTGTACTCACAGATACTGAAGACGTTCCAGCTTGCCTATCTCAGGAACAAGCTTCCCCAACAGCTTTGCATTTCCAAGATCACTGCCAATTTTTTATTTTATTTTACTTTTTGAAATGAATTTCTGAATATATAATTAATTAAATAAAATGTACTTACAGTCTAGTAACTCTATTATCAGCATCACAAGTGACATGAAACCAAGTACAAGGGTCCACCAACGTTGGATCCCAACTTTGCAATACATTTTCTGGATCAATAACACTTCTCCTCAATGCATACAGAGCATCCCCTGTAATTTATTAATTCATTAAACCAACATTTATTTATAAACATAATTAAACAACAAATATTCTTTACCTTCCAGATTTGCATAAATGGGGGCTAATGCATGGATTAAAACAAGAACAAGAATCATGTTTGAGTAGAAAGAAAGCTTTGGTTCCTCACTCTTGTCTTGTTCAATTTCTATTCTTGAATTAAATAAATAGCAAGAAAAAAGGGGTTTATTAGTATTTTAATTGATTCAAAGGAATACTGTATGAAGAAGGCAAGGAATTTATAGAGCCAATAAAAGGACACGTCATTGTGGGGCTCTGTGAATGTCAGTTTTTATTTTTTACTTTAAACAAAAAAAGGGAAAAAACAAACAAAAAAAATTGGTGGGTTTTGGTTTCAATGTTTCAAATTTCAAGATTATGCATATTCTGCTTTCAAAAAATAAAAATAAAGATTATGCATATTCTCAATTTGTTGCGTATTGGAATTGATGTTTTCCACTTTGAGCAAAACAATAGGCACCCTTTCTATATTTATTGACGAAGAATACAAAGGGGCTCTTGGAAAAGCAACATCCTTTAGTTAAATAGTGTTTTTTTTTTCTACTTTGATGCAGATAAAAAATGACAAAAGATAAAGGTTAAAAACACTGGTTTGTTAGTTTTTATCTTTTTCTGCTAGTAAAATTCGCAATTTACAGCAGAAACCGACCCAGAATTTTAAAAGACTCGAGACATTTTTCTGGACCTTTCTTTTTTGTTGGAAGAAAAAAAAAAGTAGTTATTGGATTTTATAATTTTTTTTACCAAAGATTTAGAAAAAAGAAGAAAAAAAATCAATTTAGAGTACAGTTTGTCCCCGCCAACTTACGGTTAGAACTAACTATCCTTAGTCTGTACTTATAATTTTTCATCAAATTCAATACATACTTTTTTTTCTTAATTAAATTATAATTATATATATTTTTTAATTAAATTTAGCAAATATTTTTTTTATTATATCCATACTTTTTATTTTCTTATCAAATCATTCATTTTATACTAATTTGACCAAGTCAAAACTCTAAGCCCATTTATCTTAAAAGTCAAATTAAGATAATTTTAAAAAAATTGCGGGTCATAAGTTCGAATTCGGGTTGCCCAGAAAATTTGAGGATCGCAAACAGGTGGTTTACTACATGAACAAAATATGGTTACTGCAAGGTCAAAAAATTAATACTACAAGACCAAAAATTTAATACTACATGTCAAAACATTCTGCATTACCCAAAAAAATTAATTGTCCAGAATATTTTTGGATATATAGTTGACCTTGTAGTGATAAAATTTTGATCTTGTAGTAACATTGTTTTAGTCATGTAGTAGTCGAATAAGTTAGAATTATTTTAGTAATTTTGCTCAAAAAAAATAAGTGTCCAGAATATTTTTGAACTTGTAGTAATACACTTTTAGTCTTGTAGTGACAAAATTTAGGTCTTGTAGTGACATAATTTTGGTCATGTAATAAGATAATATTTGAGAGCGAAAAGAAATATTATAATTAAGGTTGATGACCCACGAATTTTGACTTAATTTACTTTAATTGATCAATATTGCATTATGCAATATTGCATACAGGGTAGGGCTGCTGTGTACTCAAGTACACGGTGTACTTGAGTCCACTTGCAAACCGGTCACATGTGCATAAATAGAATATTGCACGCACTTTTACCTAGTAGTCATTACAGTCTAGTGGTCGCCCCCTAATATTCAAATTTAAATGAAACAAATTCCATATATTCTTAATCTCATGTCCAATATAATGGTCATCTTCTCCTTTAAACCGGTCTCATTCTACTTTCTTATTATTTTATTTTTTAAGCTGATATTAACTGATATTAACATGTATGATTTCTTTTGTAGATGTCTGCTAGATGATATATTTTACTCTCTCTTTCGATTCTTTTACAATTTTCTTCAATTTTTTTTTTTTTTTACAATTTTCTTAAATTTTCCTTTCTTTTTTCAATTATTTTCTTTTAAACTTTTCTTTAATTTTTTTTTTTTTGGTTCTTTCTCATTTTTTTTTTCTGTATCCACCATTTTTTACTTAATTATTTTATTTTACTTTTTTTCTTTTACAATTTTCTTAAATTTCTCTCATTTTTTCAATTATTTTCCTGTTCTCACCTCCCATCTTTTATTTATAGATTTACAGTTTTTAAAATTATTTTTTCCCTTCCTCTCTCTTTTATTTATAGATTTACAGTTTTTTTAAAAAGAATTCCAAACGGTACAGTAAATTAATAGATTTACGAAATTCCTTGACAGTTATTGTTGTATGTTTTTAATTTAATTAGAATCAATTGGTAGGTACCATCTAATTTTCTTTTTGTCTCAATAAAGAAAATAAGAGTATCTATTATCAGGTTTGATTTATTTTTATGAGATTTTTTTATCAATAGAGTCATTATCACAACCCATTAAGCAAATCGGAACAGCCAAGGACGGAGCCACATAGGGCCCAGCGGGGGCAGTGGGCCCCCCACCATTTTTTTTTTAATGTATATTTCTTCCATTTTATAATTATTTATATATTTTTTTTTAATTTGAGACGTTTCAAGATTATTTGTAAACTCATAGGTAAATAATCTACAAAATTAATATTCTCACTACATCATTTTATTTTTAAAATTATTACTCATTTTAATCTATATTCTTCCTTACATCTCACTAAATTCTTTTTAACACCTCATTAAATGTCTTTTATACCTCATTAAATCAACAAAAATACTCCTCATTTATTTGACCCCACACCTCACTAAATTCACATTTCTTAAAAAGTGAACTTGTCAACGTATTCAAGTCATTACGGGCCAGAGGGAATATATTTTAAGCTATACATTTGTCTAATAATTTTAACACCGTTTCACATATTATGAGTCGGAACAATCAAAATTAATTTTCTTCGAAACATAACAAAAATCGTTAAATTTAAATTAATGAAATGAGATATTATAAAATTTATAATGAATTAAATATAATATTATTTTGTCTTTATATTAATGTAAATCGGGCCCCCCAATCTAAAATTCATGGCTCCGTCACTGGGAACAACCTCTTTAAATTTTATCTAATCGCTTCAATTTGATCCCAGAAAACCAAAATTATCCTTTGTATACAAATTTTTATAAATTTTCGAAATTATAATTTAAATCAGATATTTAATTTCCATAATTTTCGCACATCAATGAATTCCTGAATATTAGGTCATAGAATTGAAAAGTCTCCGACTTTCCATATTTCGAATTTCCAAAATTTGACTTCAAAAAGTTCCTGCAGATTTTATCTAAACTAAAGCAAAAATAGCTTTATTAGTACCCCTCCCTGAGATGAAAACTTAATAATATATGAATATGAACTAAGTGTTGCATATTCGTACATGCATACTGCAGTAAGTCCAATGCAAAGTGCAGTAAGTCCAATGTATTTCTGTATGCATACCTAGTAGATGCATCGGTTTAACATCCATTTATCTAAATGAAGCTATGAATATGCACTATGCATTCCATAAGTCCCTCCTGCATATTTGACTATGCACAGACTTATGCATAATGATATAATATATTCATTTTATATTATAATATTTGGTACTTAGACAATCTAAATCTGTCTTTATCACAATTAATTTACCAGTCATATGAAACTCTGTTTTTCCTGATTGAATGTGCATTTCCATAAAATCCATAATTTTATTATACTATGTAACAAGCTATTTCTGAAATTTTCGGTATTCAGTAAAAATTCTCGATTTTCTAGGGTTTTAACACTTAATATTCACATTTTAACAGTTGTAGCCAGTAAAATCTCAGAAATTACTGAACACCACGCTAACCCAGATAACATGCAATTTACAAAATACCTACCCTTCGATTTTTCTTATCGTCTACACTTTATATTCAATATATGCATCAGATATTGTTGTTGATATGCATCTTGAATACAGAAAAGCACATAGTTCATCGCTCTAATTTAACAGAAAACATGCATATGATCGTCGTACCTTTTTCATTAGATTTTTATCTCCGTCGCCGGTGATTGCAGACACTTTTCTCGAAATCGGTAGGTTGAAATGCAGATTTCCAGAATCCCTTAGCTTAATAAAATTAAACGAAATAAATGGAGAGACCTAGCTTTTAGGAAAGTTTTTAAACTTTAGGAGGTGATATATTTTCGGGATTTTCGAGAATATCCATTTACGAATTGATTGGATGTTAAGTTGATTAATAAATTTGAATTAATCAATTCAGAATTTTCAAAATATGGTGGAAGGGCATAATTGTCTCAATAAATCCATTTTGACTCTATCAGATTAAAAAAATTATGTTAGGTTCTATTAGAGAAAAGTTGGGGTGAGATGACTCTAATAGTTATTTACCCTATTTTTATTGTTTTGATCTCAAATTCAACACCGTTTTTTTACTTAATTATTTTATTTTACCTTTTTTGCTTTTACAATTTTCTTAAATTTCTCTCATTTTTTCAATTATTTTCCTGTTCTCCTCTCTCTCTTCCTTTTATTTTTTATTTATAGGTTTACAGTTTCTTAAATTATTTTTTCGGTAAATTAATAGATTTACAAAATTGGATTTTTTTCATAGTTATTGTTGTATGTTTTTAATTTAATTAGAATGAATCGATATTCCCATCTAATTTTCTTATTGTCTCAATAAAGAACATAAGAGTATCTATTATTATGATCTTGATATAGTCACTTCTTAATTATTGTTGGGATAATATTAAACTTGGATATCAACTGATAACCAAATAATTTAAAGAGGAGAGATTGAAATAGAGTGTAAAAATTTCAAATTCTATCGATTAGCGTTTATTCTTCCCTCTCTTTATTAATGATGTCGGTGGTATTTATTCTTGATTTATTATTAATATTTTTTTACATATTTAATATATATCAAATTATTGTATTAATTTTTAGTTAGTACTTTGTAGACACCTATTTAATAAATATACACTTTAAATAAATGTAAGTTTATCAATATTAATTGTAAGATCAAATTTTTTTTTTTTTTTATAAATTAGAGTTGATGAGAAAAATAAATTTACTGTAAGTGACGTAACTACTTTAATTGCAAAAAAAAAAAAAAAACTAGGATGTAAATGTATATATAATTTTCTTGAGATATAGAATGTGAATGTATTCTAAAATAATTTTAAAAACTTTATAGGATATATACAATATTGTTGAGGATTTTTAGTAATTGTCAATAAAAAAATTAGAGAGTAAGTGTATTCTAGAATAATTTAACAAATTTTACTTGAAAAAGTTTTAGTACAAAAAAAATCTAAAATCTTATCTTAACTTAATACTCTATATTTGTGAGAATATAATGGGAGACATGTCACAATTTTAACACTCTATCACAATCTCTCTCTTCACCAAAATCGTCTATTTCAAAATACTAAAAAAAATTCATTTTTCTATTTTCATCTCAAAATAATAATTTTAATATTATTTACTCATAATTATTATTTTTAAATTTGAAATCATTTTAATCTTGTTGGTCCTGAGTGGAGTATGACACAAGTGTCGGGGGGGGGGGGGAATGCACTTGTGTAAGCAAATTTTTTTCTAACAACTTCTCTGAGTGATAACTTTAATAAATAATTAACCTACTGAAACCTATTAAGTGATCAGTTGGATAACTATCTAAAAGAGTTGCTAAGTGCGGAATGTGGTTGACCTTTTTTTGAAAGAATACTCCAAGTTATTTTCTGAAAAACCAGTTAATCAGGAACTTTGTCCAAAAACTGTTTTGCTTAACTTTGCTGAATTTAACTCTTTCAGAATGATTTTTGCAAGAATGTAAGTTAGAAAATAATGCAGAATGTAAATGACACAACAATTTATAGTGGTTCAGAGACTCAAGCTCCTACATCCACTTTCCCTGATTGAACAGGATAATTCCTTAACACCTGGAATTAGCTTGTTTTATAGTGCCAAGGTGCACTGATCAACAACACTCTTTTGGTGTTTTGATCCCTAGGATAATCTGAGTCCTAGTGCTCAACTTCTCTGAGTTAAGAATGTATTTTCTCTTAACAGTCCTTAACTCCTCACTTCTACAACAAACTCTACTTCACTTTATGAGGTAAGGGTTTGAGGTTAAGGTTCCAACTAATTGAGATACCCTTTACAATAAGTACAGTGTAAAGACTTAGGATATCTCAGTGCTAATCTTGAGATATTACAAGTGTGGTTTAGCTTTTGAAGTGATTAGGAAACTTGGGATTGTAATATAAAGATTTTAGTTTCCTTGAATGCTTGATAGTAGTTTGATAGCAGATAGTTGGATGCTTGAATCCTTGGAACACTTCTGAAATTATAGAACAATTTTATCAACTATCCGTTGGAGAGATATGATTTCAAATTGTCTATTTGCAGCTCCATTGAAACGGCTAGGAGACCAACCTTCAATGGTTGCTTGAATGAATGTGTTGACTTCTGAAAAATGCGGCTGAGATGACTTATGTCAGCTTCCAAATTTGCACATTTCCCAATGTTGATTGTGGCAGAACTTGTACTCTTCTCAACGATCAGATGGGACAAGTTCTCTGATCATTTCTGCTGTACTTGGAATGTTCTTCATTCACTCAAGTTCCTTAGTCTTTAATTCTTCTAAGTTTTCAATGCTTGTTCAGGCTTTATGGCATTAATGCTTCATTAAATTTGTCTTCTGGGAGTATAACATTCAATGCTCTTGATCTGTTAATGCTCTTATCAGTGCATTTAGCTTAGGCTTTCATCTTGATCATTCAGCCATGTTGTCCTCTTCAGCACACTTGTCTCTGTTCATTCAGTAGACTTGTCCTAATTGACTTAGATACATAAGCTGCCTAACATTTTCAGCTTTGGACAACTATCCTGAACACTAATGCATCTCAATAATTATGAGATTAGACTTAGGCATTGTTATAGTCTCAACTATCCTGAGACAACTAGACTGATGCACTTTTCTATCTATCTCAACTAATCTGACTATCATAATTCAGGGGGTTTTGGTATCTTAATCAAAATCAATTCATTTTCCAACAATTTTCCTTTTTTTTATGATGCCAAAACCTATTTACAAAAGGAAACTTGACTTATACTAAACTAGTCTTCAGGAAGGATGGTCTGATCAATTTTCCTGAAACAAACTGTTAGCACAATAATAAATCAAGTAAATAGTTTATGTCAGGTTAGTTGAGATAATGAGTTGTTATCTCTGTTGAAAATAGCAGTCCTTTAATATATATCATTAAACATTACAGTGTAGAAAATTAAAAGGACTAACTATGCAGAAATTTAAACAACAAAAAGAGAAACAACAAGTTAAGGTAGATAAGGGAAGGAAGAACTTATTCTTCAGAAGGAGTCATCATCTTGAGGTGCAATCCCATACTGAGCCCATACTCTCTTTTTCAGTTCCCAAATCTCCTGATTTGTGCCTTTGGGACCCAACTTCATCTTTTCCATCTTCATAATGGAAATGAACTCCTCCAAGATCTTCCCTTCATCAATCAAGTTCCCACTGAACTTGGGAGGCATGTATAGGATGGGGCTTGGTGCTTTGAACTCTACCATGGCAATGTTAGCTGCTGCAAACAGCTTTTGGTACAACTCTCTGTAGTTGTCAAACATGAACTGGGCAAATATCTCTTCAACATAGAAGTCATAGACAAACCTCCTCTTAGCTTCCTCCCATGCATAATTCATTTGTCATGGTGAGGGTATTGGGTATCCCATCTTTGAAGCAATTGGGGCTTCAATCTTCTGTAGGAGCCCCTCCTTCTTGGGGCTTGGAAGTTTACACTTCTCTCATCCCTTGCTTTGTTGGCCTCAACCAACTGATCCATCTTTTCCTTGGCCCTTTAAATAGCCAACTTCTCCTGAGTCTCTGGATCTTTGCCAAATCCCTCTTCAAACAACTTTGAGGGATCATCAACAAGGTTGGGTTGTTTTACTTCAGGCTCCTTGACCTCTGTCTCTTCTTCTTCTTCCTCTTCTTCCTGGATTTCAGGCAACTTGTCTGCTCTCTTCAACCTTTTTGATTTTCTGACTTGAGTTACCTCTTTAGCTTGGAACTCAGGGCACTGCCAGGCTTGTTGGGAACTCAGTGAAGGTTTGCTCCTTTCTTTTTCTTTCAGTGGCTTTAGCAACCTTCCCCCTTACTTCAATCACCTTGTCCTTGGGGTCTAAGCCTGCAGATTCCCCTCCAGGTCTCTGCTCCCATCTGGCCTGATCTTCAATGACAGAAGCCATGGACTTCTTCACTGCAATCTGTATCTGTTCTTCCTCAGTTAAATCCTCAAAATTTATATGTCCTTTGCCCTTTCCAATATCCTCCACTCCCTCTTCTTCTTCAGCAACTTTGTCCTTTGTCTTGGCTCTCCTATTTTCAAGGTTCCTTTTGCTCTAGCTCGCTCTCTTTCCTCCTTTTTGGCATGATCAAAATATTGGGGCTTCAGTTCACTCATAGTGACAGAGAGATGGGTTTGAGCATAGTTGAGGGACTTCATTTCTTGCAGCAGATAGACATTCTCATCATGAATGTTCTGCATTTTATCATCTGCCATGCTAAGGAAGGCATGTACTGGCTTCATTTTCTGGGCTACAATCTCATCCAAGGTAGCCTTCAGGGTCTGATCAAGTTTGGCCTGCAGTAGGTCAGTAAGATTGGTCATAACCTGATCAGAGACCTTGGCCATAAGTTCAACAGTGAACTTCTCAGCAGCCTCCTTCACCATTGCAGCTTTCAGTTCTTCAGCCTTCTTTCTCTGAGCTGCTGTTCTTTGCCTCAAGGCATCCTTGATTGTTCTTTTTAAAGCTAGCACATTATGCTTGTAGCTTTCTTTCAGGCCTTTTTGCTCTTTCTTCACTGTTTTTGTAAACTTGGTCATTGCCTCCTTTGCCTTTGTAACTTCAGTGGAGACTGTTTGCAGACCTGTCTCAACTCTACTGATCCTAGCATCCAGAGTTGGCAATACCACTTCCTCAGAGCCTGTAAGCCTCATTTCAACTGATGCTAGAGTCCTCCCTTGACCATCTAGAGCATCAGTGGTTTCAGCATGAGCTTTCCCAACTTCCCTGACCAAAGTGTCCAACTTTCCTGACTGCTCCTCAATGGATGTTGTAGTCTATGAAGCAAGTTGCAGTCCTGCTTCTGTGGCATTTGCTTGTTCAAAGTAAATCTTGGAGAATGTGGTCGTGTTTGCTGAAATTGCCTCAAGGTCAACATAAGTGTTGACTGGAATATCAGTTAGGGAAGCATCTGCAAAGATCTGTTCAAGAGTGACAGCTTCTGAGCCTGCAAAACATAAAGGGTTAGGTAAAACACCCTCATCACCCTCTTTCTTTTGTTCCCCCAAAGAGTCTGATAGATCAGCACTGTTGCTCTCATTTTCAACTACATTATTTTCTTCATTTTTATCAGATAAACTCACATTCACTGGAGAATCAGGCCTCCTTTCTCCAAGGGATTCATCAAGTTCAGATTTGACTTGAAGAATAACCTGACTCTCATGTTGGGCTTCACCCAACATTTCAATCTCATCTCCGTCTTTAGGTGGTGTACTCTTGCTACCTATGATCACACACTCACCATCTCCTCCCTCTGATTTTTCATCACTAAAATCCTTTTCAACTCCTTCTGACCCTAAACCTGACACCTCCATATCCTCAACAGGATGCATAGAGGGCAGTTGATGGGAGATCACAGTGCTTGAGCTTCCCAGTCCACTGAGTCATCCTGAATGATTAAAGGCTGGTCAGTGTCCAACTTTCCTAACACTGATGAGGCTTTAATCAAACCAGCTTCTCTTGTGGAAGTCTCAGCATTGTTCAGCTGTGCCTTAGGCTCAGAAGAACCATCCTTGGCCAATGCTTCTTGGACTGAGTCACCACTCTTGGTCAACTCCTCTGATTTCTCAGAGTCCTGAATGGAAGGATAGGTCAAGTAATGTACCTTAGCAGGATTGGGATTGGTGGTGTCATCATCATCATCATCTGCATCATCTGAGGTGTTATCAGGATGCCTGATTCCTTTAGCCAATCTTTCTCTTTCAGCAATCACCTTTTCATGCACAATGGTGCAGAACAATGCTTCAGTGGTCAACACACTTATTTTCTTGACATTGGCAAAGTGCAATAGTCTGTTCTCTTCAACCTGCCACCAGTTAGCACCTTTATCTTTGATAGCCTGTGTTATTTCCACAATGGTTCTATCCTTGATCTCAACAAGTGCCTTGAGATCATAGAACTACTGCTGAAGTCTTGGGTAATCCTTCAACCCTGGATATAGCTGATCAACATTTGCTCTGGCAATCTGCCTCAGCATGCCTTCATATGTATACTCATCATCATTGTTGTCATCAGAAGAGGTGGTTTTGGATTCAGAAGGATTGGTCTGAGCTTTAGGTGGATTGGGCTGGGATTCAGGAAGGTTGAGTTGGGATTCAGATAGATTGGGTTCAGCAGAAATGGGAATCAATTTGGTCTCAGTTCCTGTAGAGAGCAATGTTCCTGAGGGGGTAGAAGAAAGGTTAATTGGAATGGACTGAGTGGGTGGTAGATTGAATTGATCACCTTCAAGAAGTGCAGTTTCAAGGAGTTTGGTATATGAAAGTAATCTTGGATCAAGAGGGGAGAAATGTCTATCTTCTTCATCAGCAAGATCAGCCAAAACATCAATGCCTACCCTGTCAGGAGCACCTTCAAGAGAATAGGTCTTTTTGGCAATGATTGGGGCATCTTCAGGAGTATTGCACTCCTCCTCTTCAGGATTTGGGGACTCAGTTATTGGTGATTTTCTTTGAGACTAAATATCAGGGGAGTTGACTCCAGGGCTTCTGGACTTTGCTTGTTTTGGAGTTAGACCTACTTGCTTGTCTAATTTCCCTGAAAAACTCCTTCTTCTGTTTTTCCTCCTCCATTAACTTTTTCTTTTCAGAGGTTTTGATGATCCTCCTTCTTCTCTCAGACGTTGTTGGCTTCTCAAGGTCTCTGTATTCAATGAATGGTTTTGGTTGCAAAGGGACAATCACCCTGAACTCTTCATCAGCTTCAGGAGGGTTGACCCCTTCTTGTTCAACTTTGTCAATCTCTTCAGAGGTGGCTCCACCACTTTTGGATTGACTTTCTAGAGATGATTCACTGAGAATCTGCTTCATCTTCTTCATTTTTGGTTGGGTTTTGGTGGTTTGAGCCTTTCTTTTCCTTGGAGAAGATCTAGTAACACGTGCAACTGTTAAGTCTTGCTTTGCTGCAACACCTTGCTTCCTCTTTTCTGTCTTGGTGGAGAGCTTTCTGAACATCACTTTCTGTGCTGGAAAGTGTTTGGGTTTGGCTTGCAGATGGGTGTAGTGAGCAAATCTTTCCAAGAGCAAACTTGCTCTTGTGCAATACTGGAGATTTCCATCTACCACAATCTTGTGGTGCTTCATTTCCTTAAATTTGAACTTTTCATTCATCATCTTCCCCAAGATGAAGGTTTTCCAGTCAAACTTGATTCCTTTCTCAGTAGAATCAATCACAGCTGCCATTACCCTCAATTTTGGTAAGCTTATCTGCTCCACACTGCCAGAATGACTTAATAGGCTCTTCACCACAACATCAAACAAGTGCTCATACTTAAATTTCAAAGTCTTTTTGTTTTGGGCACCTACAAGCTTTTGAGGAACCTTCATCCACTCATTTGAGAATTTCTGCTCCTCTCCTTCTCTATAAAATTCTGGATTGAGTCCTTCAGAAGGTAGCCCAAAGCTGGCATCCAAATCTTCTGATGTGAAGATTATGGTGTGTTGAGATTCTTCTTCTTCTCCTTCTTCTGCATAGGTGAGTTTGGTGCAAACATCACCCTTTTTGCCTTTCCACCTGAGATAGGCAAAGAACTCAGCCATGTAGGGGTTGAGGCAATAATCAGGTTTGGTGCCCAAAAATTGCTCAAGCCCTACATCTCTCAACCATTGGAGAATAAGATTAACTTCCTCATCTGGGCTGTCAAAGGCCACAATCTTTTCGAACCAAAGAGAGTTTATATTACTGAGGTAAGTGAAGCCAATGTCCAGAGATGGATCATTGAAGTTGACAAGTTCCTCTCTTTTGAGTTTAGGAGTTATGGATGTTTGAAGGAATGGATGGATTGAAAGTGTGTAAGGATGGTTTGAAAGTTTGAAGGTTTTCAGAATTATTGCTTAAGGGTTTTGAAAAGGTTTATGCGTAAGAATGGAAGTAAAAACTGAAGGTTTTTATATTCAGTGGTTTTATTAACCATTGGATAAAAGGGTTAAGAGGTGGACAATTTTCTAGGCATGGTGGATAAAGTGGGGTAGTGGGCTTAAGAACGGTTAGATGTAGGCATTAAGATAATCAATGGCTTTGATGAGAGGCTCAGTAATTAATGCAATCTTTTAAGGATTTTGCATTAAATGCTGGAATGACCATTTGGGGGCTAAAGCTTTAGTATCACACGCCATCTTAAAAATAAACTACTCTTTGCCCAATAATTCTCTTAAATGTCTAATCAATGCTAAAAATAACACTTATCACCTTATCAGTTTGGACAAACGTCCTGATAAGTGACTTGACCTTTATTTTAGTCAATAGATCCGACCAAAGTGCCTGAGTGGGTCCCAATGATGCTGACTGGGTCCCATATGGTCAATTATCCTGACCAACATTACTGAAAGCCACGTGGACAACTCTACTGAGTTCTTCCTTTGAGCAGGCCATTTCAGTGAGTTTGGTTAACTTTGCTGAAGTTCAATTTAGTGAACTTCCCCCTTCGTTTGTGCTTCCTTCTTCATTTTTCCATCTTTCCTGGATCAAGTAAGCCCAACTCTGCTAACAGCTCCAGAAACCTTGCTTCAGCTAATGGCTTTGTCAAGATATCAGCTTTTTTCTTATCAGTGTGAATTTTGACAAGCTTGATATCCTTTTTATCCACATGATCCCTAATGAAGTGGTTCTTGATATCAACATGCTTGCACCTGGTGTGAAGCACTGGATTTTGTGAAATAGCAATTGCACTATTATTGTCACAAAATATGGGAACTTCATTTGTGATGACTTTGTAATCTCTCAGTTGCTGTCTGAGCCAAAGTATCTGAGCACAGCATCTTCCAGCTGCTACATATTCTGCCTCAGTTGTTGGTGTGGCAACTGTATTCTGCTTCTTTGAGAACCATGAGATCAATTTGCTCCCCAAGAATTGACATGTCCCTGAGGTTGATTTTCTGTCAATTCTACAGCCTCCACAGTCAGCATCTGAATATCCAGTGAGTTCAAAATATTCATCAGCTGGATACCATAATCCAAGATTCTCAGTTCCTTTGAGATATCTTAGGATTCTTTTGGCAGCTTCAAGATGGCTCTTCTTTGGATTTGCTTGAAATCTGGCACACACTCCAACTGCAAATGTGATATCAGGCCTACTTGCAGTGAGATATAGCAATGATCCTATGATGCCTCTGTATTCAGTGGAGTTGGTTGATACTCCACTTTCATCAGGATCCATCTTCCAATTGGTGTTCATTGGAATTCTGACTGTTTTGCTTGTTGCACATCCAAATTTCTTGATCATGTCCCTTGTGTATTTAGCTTGGTTGATGAAGATTCCTTTCTTTGATTAGGTGACTTGAAGTCCCAAAAAGAAGTTCATAAATCCCATCATGGACATCTCAAATTTGCTTTGCATGAGTTTTGAGAATTTCTCACACAATTTCTCATTTGGAGAACCAAATATGATGTCATCCATATAGATTTGGACTAACAAGATATCATCTCCTTCACAGATTCTGAACAAGGTTCTGTCAACAGTACCTTTGACAAAACCATGATCTAGAAGAAATTGTGATAAGGTGTCATACCAAGCTCTTGGAGCTTGCTTCCACCCGTAAAGGGCTTTCTTTAATCTGTACACCTTGTCTCCATCTTCAAAGTCTGGGGGCTGTTCAACATATACTTCCTCTTTAAGAACTCCATTGAGAAATGCACTCTTTACATCCATTTGATACACCTTAAATCTCATGTGAGCTGCATAGGCCAAGAAGAGTCTGATTGCTTCAAGTCTGGCCACTGGTGCAAATGTCTCATCATAATCAATCCCTTCAGATTGACAGTATCCTTTGGCCACCAGTCTTACTTTGTTTCTCACAATGATGTCATTTTCATTTTTCTTATTTTTGAACACCCATTTTGTTCCAATGACATCTTGATGAGTTGGCCTATCCACCAGCTCCCATACTTCATTTCTGGTGAACTGGTTCAGCTCTTCCTGCATGGCAATGATCCAGTTGGTATCTTGAAGTGCTTCCTCAATTTTATTATGCCCACTTCTCCGGGCATGGGTTTTAATGAATATTGATTAGTTATGTATAAAGTAGATAAGTTGGGGGTATGATGAGATGTTGTGGGTCTATTTATAGGTAAAGTGATTGTTTATGAATAAAGTTAGTGGCAATTTGAGTAAATAAGTGATGGTTGGAGGGTGGAGATAAAGTAGTGTGAATAGTATTATTTTCAAAAAGAGAATTGGCATAATAAAATTGGACAACCAAAAAAGGAAAGTGGGAATAATGAAATTGGACGGAGGGAGTAGTTTTTAATAATTGAAATGAAAAAAACTTGACGGGAAGTCGGGAACATTAAATACTATTTTGTGCCACGAATGTCACAATTCTTTAAGAAAATGTTTGTTTTGGAATGGAAAATTCCACACGGTTCTACTTTAAAATTTAGATTTAGAATTTTAAAATCTTATCCTATGAATAACTATAAACTTTTATAAGTCAACTCTATAAATATCTATAAACTCTATATAGATACATATAATAACCTATATAAAATTATTTTATAATGTCCTTTCTTATTAAAAATATTTTTAATTTTACAATTAAAAATATAATTTTATTAATGCATATTTTATTAATATATTAAAAAATATTATAATATATAAAAATATAAATACAATAATATAGATCCAAATTTATAGAATTTATATGTTATAAATATATTATTATAAAAAAAAAGTTTATTCTCACATATTCTAACAAAATGAAAAAGATATAAAAATTAATATAGTATTTAAAATTATTATTTTAATAATTTGACTCTTAAATTGACCCCGCGTAAAACGCGGGTATATGGCTAGTCAAATCTATATAGCATACTTTTTTTATATAACACGTGTTATTTATTAATTAATTTAAAATACTAAAATATAAAAATTTGAAAATGTAAAAATTATCTAATAATTATAAATTATAACGACATCAATTCAACCTTATTCTGCATTTTTTGAGTCCATATTTGATTTTAAGAAAATTAATACGTAAATTAATTTATTTAGTTTCGTTACTGATATGAGCATGTTGAGCTAATTTTAAATTAAGCAATACATGCACAAAGTATCAGTGGCGGACCTAAAACTGAGTTGTACCCCAAATTTCAGAATTTTCGTTCAAAAAAATAAAAAAATAATAAAAGGCTTTAAGCATTTACAACTCCCCTTTGGCCATTTGTTTCTTTCCTATCCACTCATTCATAATACTAGTTTGCCCGTGCAACGGGCTTGTTATAGTTTTCTTAGTTTATTAAAAAAATGGGGGAACATTAATTTATTTATTGATATATATATATATATATATATATATATATATATATATATATTAAACCATTAAAATCTATCTTAATATCATTTCTTTCATAGTTTACTAATCTTTTGATATTCCCGGTAGATTTCATTATAATAAATTGAGATATGTTTGAAAGAAATAATTTGATCTAGTGAACAATTTTTTTATAAAAATACTGGCATTTCAATCACGCAGTAACAAACTAATTGGAATTCCAGTCATTAAAAGTTGAAATAAGTCTCTAAGAAAAGCTCTAATTGGTATTTCAATCACGCAGGAACAAACTAAGTTAACAACCCAATTTTCGTTTGCAAACCTGATTTGACAACAATACATAAACATATCAAAAAAACATGTGACAACATAAATTTATAGCTATATTTTCAATTCATGAAGAGGGGCAAGTAGAGGATAAAACTGCTTGGCGATCTGATGAAGAATTTTGTAGAAAAAAGTTAGCAGGAAGTAATCATGTTGTTGTCTGTTGCCTCAAAGTAAATAAAGCTTTGCGCTCTTAATCTTTATCACCCATGGTTTTCTTGCGATACAACATTAGAGTTGAAACTGCAAATTTAGCTCACAGAATAAGAAATAAACAACAAAAAGAACTTGTTGCTTAACCTTCATATGCTAATGAAATTTATATTATTAAAGCAATGTGATATTAAAGTTTCAGAAGTTCAACAGCTAACAATCCAGCAAGTTGCTATATGGAAATCAGCCGAGCACCATCTCTATAGAGCATATAAAAAATAGTCTACAAGATAGCGAAAACACACAACTCCTTGCCACTTCAAAAGTACTAATTGGTTAAGTTTAATTAAATATAAATCAGAATATAAATAGGTCTACCACATTGTGTCCATGAAATTTAATTTTCAATTCATATACATCTCCAAGCAAAAAGCATTCTCAGTATTTAATCATACACATCAACGGTTCATATGACTAAGGTCAAATTTTCCAGAATGAGATTCACAATTCTTTAAAATACCCATAGAACTCACAATTCTTTAAAATACCCATAGAACTCATACAAATGACAGAAATGAATAAATAGAAAAGCACACTTGTAAAAGAAAGTGTCTCAATAGCCACCTTTCACTGGTTATAGTAAGTTCATCTTTCCCAAGATTGTATTGCTTTCCAGCCAACTCTCTCAATCAAGCAAAGACTGCAAAGTGAGGCTTACATAAGTACAACACCACTTTCCTATTTTTCATTTTTACAAACTCAGAAGGTTCCTCTGCCTCCATTAGTTTAGCAGCTTCCAGGACCATCTCGTCTTCAAACTCCTTGAAAAACGCATAACCTTCTTCAACATTAAGCTCTCCCCTTTCAACCCTATCACCTATTTCATTAAACTTATTTTCCACTTTCTTCCTGATCCCATCTAAGAACAATTTTGTAGATTTTTTCCAACAAATCATGTTAAATATGATGAAACTAACCAGATAATTTGAAGTTTTAAATTCTAAATTGATATGTAGGCCAATACAATGTAAATTGAGTGTAATATATAGTCCAGAAACATTAAGAACTCAGGCCATAAAATACTGAGATTGGTCCACGATTAGTAGCCTCCAAACTACTGGCTACACCCAACACACATAGTAGAGAAAATTTACCAACCCATAAGCAGAAAACTTAGCAATGAGGAGTACAAAAATTTCTAAACTCAAGTCATTTTTCTTGCCTTTCAATGTACCTTTACATAGGTAAAAAATATTTTACAAAAATGGTTACACAAATTTTTATAATCACTGGATCTTTATGTAAATTGCATCCTAAGTGTTGATTTTTTTTCTCGACCTCTATTTAGATTTATGGTCACAAAGTGTTGAATAATACTACTTTGATGCAACGAAGCTGCAACTCTGTAATTAATTAAGGAACTGACTACCCTATTGTTTTATTACCATACTACAAACTCAAAATCAAGAAAAAACTTGTTTTTAAGTTATTACCTATTTTTGCACAACGATATCGGCATCCTTCACGCTGCTCACATACTCCAAGAACCCATATCTCTGTAATTTGTAGAAACCTATCACAACAACACCCCAAAGATTGGAAATGAATTCATGTAGAGTCAAAGAGAATCCAAATTTAAATTCTAATAAAAAACGAATGTGTTTTACCTCCCATAAAGTGTTGCACTCAGGAAATTACAAACATTTGATCAAGCTATTTGAACAAATTACAAAGATAATCCACCTTTGATCTTATTGTATAGAAGCAACGCACCAAATCTAACATGAAAATAAAAAAAAATATCCCATGAAATTTCTCAAGATAACAAATATCAATTGATCAAAAGAGGAAGTAACAAAGAAATTTTATCACAAAGCGAGATGGAAGATCTTCAGAGCCGTGTGGAACTTCATGCAATGGCCGATAATATATCCCTTCAACAGTCAACACATATTTAAATACACATGAGAAAGGAAAAATGTTGAATGCAATTGATTAATTAATTTATAAGTACTCCGGAAGTGTTTTTCAAAAATTTTAACTTCTATAAAATCTGGAATTTCTGTACGACGGCTCAAGTCGCCAAGCGGTGGCTCTTCACATTCACGGCTAACCAAGCGTCATTCAGTGCATTTGGGTGTAACACAATAAATGTTTAAACACACAGTACATATGCAAGTGGGAATGACCTTATTTTCTTGCAGTATTCAACTCTAACTAATGAGAATAAAAAGGAATATATTACCATAAACTGGTCCAACTCTGAGTGTTGATCAGCAACAAAGTTGGGGTTTTGATTTGGAAGTGCAGTTGGAGTTATCACATTGCATTCATTGTTACCTAAACACGTTTGCAAAATTAGAAACCAAGTTAATTAATTATGATTTTTTACCTTTTTCCCTAATTTCTTGTATGTAATCATAATTATTTAACAAAAAAAAAGTTGAGAAAAATAAATAAATTAATAAAGAATGGCAAACCTTTAAGCAGTCTAAGTGAGAGCCAACCAAGTGTCCATACAAAGAGTAATAACAAGAAATTTCCTTTTTATATTGTATCATGAGTAAGAAGAAAACAGTAGAGTGGAGTTTATTGGGATTTTTGCCTCACTATTTATATCTTTTTTTCACACCTGAAAGTAACAAAACTTGTGTAAAGTCAAGAAATAAACCAAGCTTTACTCCTAGATGTATAAATCGGCAAGAAACGCATTAAATAAAAACTACGACAGCATTTTTTGGTGGAAGATGAGAAGTCAGCGACATTTTTCGGTGGAAGAAGCTCTTCAATTTGTTGAACCCATCTTTGTCGTCGTTGGGTTATACATCAAGCAAAACTCAATTTAAAGTTTTTCCAAAAGAGTAAAAATCTTTATATATAAAAGGAGACGTAACTACTCTAGACACTCGGATAATAGAATTATTTGCACTTTTGTACTATATGATGGATTCTCATCAAAGCTAATTTGTTCTTGCTGGTGATGCCCAGGGCTGATTACAACAGCCTCTCGGCATCTGCCACACTTTCTCAAAACATTAGGATTTATTACTGTAAATCTTATCCTAGAAATGTTTATTGTTTGTGCTCAGAGTTATTCATATCTCTAACATAGAATTGAATTGAGAATTCTAACGCCCTCCATCGTTTCTCTTAACAAATCCCCAACAGTAATAGTTTCATTGTTCTTCACATCTTTTGTATAAATTATTATTCAAAATTATCACCCAATACTATTCACACAAACTGTTCGCCAAAAATGCCACTCCCACTCCCAGTATGCTTAAAAACCAAGATTACTTTTGCTCCATTATCAACCAAAAAGAAAAAAGAAAAGAAAAATGTCAACAGAACGAAAATCAAGTGGTAATCTGTCAACACGCAAACCATAAATTTAAACACCAGAACATAACTTCATAAGCAGAAGAAGCCCACAGAAGAAAGTCAAATTCACTAAAAAAAACCACAACTTTCACAAGCATCCTCCCATTATTATCAAGAATCACAAGAAAAGATTTAGATACAATGTCAATTTCCCTTAATTTTGATAAGAAGTTTTGGAAAAGAGACAAAAATTACCTCCCCAAGCAGAAGGGAATTCAGGAAATCAACTTGATGTTCTTTCTTCTCAGTGGCAATTTCACAAACACCATCGCTGCCCTTCTGAAAAGCATTTCGATCTAATCTAACAAAAAATTCCAGTAAACTATACGAACTAAACTAAAATTTAGTAACACAATAAATGTTTAAACACACAGTACATATGCAAGCGTAACTGGAAGGCAGCAAGTTCTGAGGCAATTACGGTCGCAGCAGCGGAGTTTGGAGGAGTGATCCCGCCGCTTGTGTGAAAGAGATGCGGTGGAGTTTGGAGTAACGAATGAAGGTCTTTTGAAATTCTACATTGGCTCTTCAGTCTTCACATTCACGGCCAAGCAAACGTCATTGAGTGCAATTGGGTGTGTTCTGGTTCCCAATGTGCCCTACCTTCACAATGCGCTTCGAGTTGCCTTGTTCCACCTTGTCTACAATCTATAAATTTGGGAAAAGAAGAATGTATAAGCTTCAACTGCCAATCGTATCAAGGATCTCACTATTGTCCAAAACTATTAAAAATATAAAGGGGTTTGCGACAGACACTAGCTCTCTGTGCAGGACGGATTTCCTGGCTGTGGCAGCGGTTAAGTGTTTGGACGACGACTTGTGGGGTTAGGCTGATGGGACAAAAGGCATATTCAGGAGATTTTGCGGAGCCGATTCAATTAGGGTTCTGGTTCTGCAAATCGGAAGATTTTGATTTCTGAAAAAGTTGTATAGAGAACGTTTTTTTTTTTCGTTTCTATTTACCCAGAGAGAATGTAAACAGTTGCAGAAGGGAGGAGGGCTCTCAAACCAATTCGCAAGGCACATGTAAATTTATTCTTTCGTTTTACAATTCATAAACCCATAATTAATATTTTACAGTTAATTAAATTATTATGTTAATTAACTATATTTGTTGATAGATTAGTAAAATTTTCTAATAAATTTATGAAATTAATTGTCCTAAATCTATAATTAAATCTTTTGAAGTTATGTGAGTTGCCATGAATGGTAATTGATGCGGCCAAAATATGACGTTCCCTGAAATCACGACACGTGGATAAGAGACGAATTAAACCTGTTTACTGTGAAGGATAACCCTGAAGAGAAGATTAATACACCCCTGAGTGTATTAAGAAGGAGCAAACCATAATTGCGAGAATTTCCTTTGATTTATAGGGAAATTCCTCTTTGATTCTCCTGAGAAAGCTTCTGACTTGAGCGTCGGAGACTCCACGCCGGAATCCCCTCCGACGTGTTTTTGCAGGTCTTATGGGTGTTTAGAAGAGGATCATTCGTGAGAAAGCTTGCAGAAAAGTGATGATTTAAGCCCACAATTACCATAACCCACACAGGAAGATTCGATATCCTTCATCGTTACTTTTTGACGCAACAACTAGCGCCGTCTATGGGAAGTTTTCGAGCTAAGAAGTGAGAAAATTTCATAAAAAATGGGTGGAGAACAGTATTTGATGAAGCAGACTAAGGAAAAGGGAGATACTACTACTACCTCCCCTTTCCCTCCGCCTCCTCCAGGTTTTCCCTTAAACTGGAATCTAGGGAAACAACCCTCAACCACTGTACTGGATGATAATTCTCCTGCACCCTAGGGAAATACGACGGGTACCTCTGGAGCCTCTGGAAGTGGATCAATAAAGATATACCTCCCTCCAATGTACAACTTGAGCTTCTTACTATTTCTCAGGATCAGCTAATTGCTATGATCGCACACGCCGTGGAGAAGATAATCACTTCTCGAGGAGTCCATACCTCAGGCGTTGTCCCTCCAATGAATGAAAATACGAAGCAGAAGAATCCAGAACACGTGATTGATTCCTCTCTGGCTCCTTCCAGAAACGAGGGGGTCCCTCGAGATCAAGAAGATAAAATACCCTCTCAGGCTAAAAGGAGCGTCCCCAACAGAACCCCTAGAAGGAACGTGGAAGTGGCCCAAGAAAGGACTTTGGACCTTGAGACGGGAGAAAGTACGGACGACACTTACCAAGAGGCGGTCAACGATCAGATACTAGCCCTCTAGAGAGAAATGAGGGATATGAGGAAACAAATGGCTGATAATTTAAGTAAATCTCCTTATGTTACTGGCTATCAGTTTACTTCGAATATCTTGCAAGACGAATTACCTTCTAACTTCAAATCTTTGAACTTTGAATATGATGGTACCGCGGATCCTTACGAACACTTGGTGAAATTTGAAAATGCCGGCATGTTGCATCGCTATGGAGAGGGTGTCAAGTGCAGGGTCTTCTTAACTACTTTATCCAAAGTTGCACAACAGTGGTTCGCGCAATTAGGACCTGACACCATTCACTCTTGGTCAGAGTTTAGCGAAATATTCCCGCATCAGTTCGCTATTCAATCAAGCTGCCCTGGAAGTACCCACTGCCTCTTCTGAAGTTAAGATTAACGCCCTTACCAACGGATTGAAAGACGGAGACCTTTTCACCTCCCTGGCCAAGAAGCCCGTCCAGACATTCGATGAATTACTAAGGAGAGCTGAAAAATATCTCACCTTGGAAGAAGTACGGAAAGCTAAACGCTCTAAAACTAAATCAATGGGAGGAAATGGAGAACGAATGAGAGAAATAATACCCAGAAGGCCCAGTCTAGAGAAATATAGAAGTTCGAGGAGGACTGGGAATATAAAGGAAGAAGAAGCATCACGCTCGGGTCCTAGGGGAAGGTTCGAGAAATATACCCCTCTGAAAATAGAGCCAGCAGAAGTCTTAGAAGTAGCAGGGGACCACCCTAACATGAAATTCCCCTACTCCAGAAATAGAGGTCCCCAGAATCCTAAATCTGATAAGTTCTGCCGGTTCCACAATGATTACGGTCACGATACAAATCAATGTTGGCACTTAAAGGATGAGATAGAAAGGATGATCCAAGCAGGCCATCTTAAAGAATTCACATTCAGGGACAGGCAGGGCCCTCGGGGGCAAAAGAGAAAGGATTTGGAGGGGAAGCCAGATTAGAACAAGAGGGAACAGAGGAGGGACATAGAGGATCAACCCCCTCCCCCTCAGAAGAGGGGAACAATCCACATGATTATGGGGGGCCCTACCGATGGAGATTCCTTTAGGCAGAGGAAACAAAGTGTTAGATCGTTGAAGGTTGAGCAGAATGTGGAGCATCGAGAGATTGGGAGAATAACAGTAGTCCCTGACATTCATTTTGGACCGGAAGATGCTAGAGAACCTAAGAAAACTCATAATGACGCTCTAGTCATTACCACGGACATTGCAGGATACGACGTGGCTCGAATCTTTGTAGATACATGAAGCTCAATAGATATCATGTTTCTAGAATGCTTTAAAAATATGGAGTTGAACATAAAGCTCAGACCAGTGGAAACTGCTCTTTATGGATTCTCAGGGCGAGCAATCCAACCCCTCGGTTCGGTATTATTGCAAGTGGGGCTAGGGACTGCCCCTAACCGGCGTGTACAAGTGATAGAATTTTTGATATTAGATGTCCCATCCTCATACAATGTGGTGATGGGAAGACCGAGCTTGAAAATCTTTCAAGCAGTAATTTCCACCTTTCACGTGAAGATGAAATTTCCCACCTCGGGGGGGAGTGGGAGAGATATGTGGAGATCAGTATCAAGCAAGAAAGTGCTATGTAGAGTCAGTAAAGATAGCAGACAAGGCTGTGTTCCGAGGGTTGGAAAGGTTTAAATGCGAGGATCCCGAAGTGAAAAAGCAAAGAGTGGGTGAATTGGTAGGAGAACAGCCAAACTCAAAGTAGATGAGGAGCTGACGAATATTGAGCTCTACAAAGGGAAAGAAGGATTCACAACCAGAATTGGCACCTATATGGACCCAGAACTTAAAGAGAGAATGATAACCACTATTCGAGAGAATGCAGACATATTCGCTTTTGCCCCAACGGATATGACGGGTATCCCTCCAGAGATAGCAGTACACCACCTCAACGTAGATCCTAGGGCGAAACCAGTAAAGCAGAAACTGAGGAATTTTGGTAAGGAAAATAATCTTATTATGAAAGAAGAGATTGGTAAATTATTAAATGCAGGACATGTAGAGAGGGTGCAGTTCCCTGAATGGCTCTCAAACGCAGTATTGGTGTCCAAAGGAGCCGGTAAATGGAGAATGTGCATTGATTTCAGAGATTTGAACAAGGCATGTCCTAAAGATCATTACCCCTTACCTAGAATCGATCAGTTGGTAGACGCGACATCCAGATTCGAGTTGCTCAGCATGATGGACGCATATCAAGGATACCATCAGATTTAGTTGAATCCTCTTGATATCCCGAAGGTATGTTTTATTGCAGCATGTGGTACCTTTGGTTATATACGTATGCCCTTCGGACTGATAAATGCAGGAGCCACCTACTAAAGAATGGTAGACTCAGTATTTCGAGAACAAATTGGTAGGAACATGGAAATCTATGTAGACGACACGTTGGCTAAGAGCATTAAGGCAGAAGAACATATAACGGATATGCAGGAGATATTTCAAGTAATCAGGAGCAACTGCATTAAGTTGAATCTAGCTAAATGTTCCTTTGGAGTGAGGTTAGGAAAATTCTTAGGATACATGGTGACCCAGAGGGGAATAGAAGTTAACCTTGCGAAAGTGAAGGCCGTACTTGACACGCAACCCCCTCGAAACTTGAAAGAGCTACAAACCTTAAATGGGAGAATAGCAGCCCTGAGTAGATTCATAGCGAGATCGGCGGAGAAAAGTCATCATTTCTTCAGGACACTGAGGAAGGGGTCAAAATTTGAATGGGATGAGCACTGCCAAAGAGCCTTCGAAAAACTTAAGCTTCATCTGGAACAACTCCCAAAATTGGCAAAACCCTCTTAGGGAGATATCTTACTCCTATATCTCTCAGTAGGGGAACATTCCTTAAGTACAACCTTGATGAAGGAAGAGGGCTCCACACAACAGCCCATATACTATGTGAGTAAGGTAATCCAAGGAGCAGAGACCAGATACTCAGAGGTGGAAAAGGCTGCCCTAGCAGTAGTAGTGACGGCTAGGCGATTACGCCCTTATTTCCTATCATATAAAATCATTGTGCGGACTAACTACCCTTTGAAGCAGGTACTAGGGAGAGCAGATTTGTTAGGAAGGATGGTCAAATGGGTCGTTGAATTGCAAGAATATGATATTGATTATGAACCCAGGAGGGCTATTAAGGCCCAAGCTGTGATAGACTTTATTCAAGAATCCACTAGAGTTGAGGAGATGGAGGGCTGGAAGGTGTATGTCGATGGCTCCGCATCAGCACTTGGGTGTGGAGCAGGGATAGTATTGGTAGACCCTGAAGGTCAGGAGATACAAGTTGTCGTTAAATTCCGATTTTCAACCTCTAACAACGGAGCAGAGTATGAGGCCCTGATCAGAGGAGCAGACATGGCAGCGGAACTAGGAGCCCAAAAGATCACTCTATATTCAGATTCAAAATTGGTGGTGCAGCAGGTAACAGGGGAATACCTCGCCAAAGATGAAAAGATGATCGTGTATTTGGAGCAAGTGAGGAACTTGAGGAATAAATTCCATGCTTTCGAAGTAGTACAGATACCGAGAGAGGAAAACACGAAAGCAGATGGGTTGTCCAAGTTGGCTAGTTCTACTGAGTTCGAAGGTCAAGGGAAGATAACCCTGTTAGTCGCGGATCGGTTGGCGACGGAGGCCTTGGTGGGAGAGATAACAGAGAGAGACGATTGGAGAAAGGAAATATGGGAAGAATTGAGCAAGGATCCCGCAACTCCGACATCCAGAGAAGCTAAAGCTTTGAGGTCGAAATATTGTATTATTGGGGATCAACTATACAAAAGATCCTTTACTCAACCATACCTGAAATGTCTCTCAAAACAAGAAGCGGAGTTTGTGATTAAGGATATTCATGAAGGTTGTGCAGCCAGTCACGAGGGCTATAAGACTATTGTGAAGAAGGTGTTCAGGGCAGGTTTTTACTGGCCTAGTGTGATGAGGGATGCTCGAGAATTTGTGAAGAAGTGTGAGAAATGTCAGAAGAACGGACCGCTGATACGGGTGCCAGCAGAAGAAATGGGGGCCATGTTTTCGCCCTGCCCGTTTGTGAAATGGGGAATAGATTTGGTAGGACCTTTCCCTATGGCACCTAGGGGAAGGAAATTCTTAATTGTGGCGGTAGATTACTTCAGCAAATGGGTAGAAGCCGCACCGCTGGCCAAAATAGAGGAAGACAATATAATTAATTTTTTAGCGAGGCATATCTGTTGCAGGTTTGGAGTCCCAAGGATTCTAGTCAAGGATAACGGTACGCAGTTCAATGGGGAAAGAGTAAGGAAGTGGTGTTGGAGATGGATTATTCAGCAGAGGTTCACTTCAGTAGCTCATCCACAAGCTGGTATCCGAACTCGCCTACGGAAAATAGGAGGGGGATGGGTGAAAGAACTGGACAACGTCCTCTGGTCTTATAGAACTAGCCCTAAATCAGCTACAGGGGAGTCCCCCTTTCAATTGGTGTACGGGGCAACAACAGTAATACCCCCAGAGGCCCGGTTAGGGTCACATCGAATTGCACATTTTGATGAAAGGAAAAATGAAGAGTTAATGAGAGATGCCTTGGTTCTAGTAGAAGACGAGAGAGAGATAGTGAAGCTGAAGGCAGAGAGATATAAGAGCATGATCAAAGCAGCATACGACCGCAGAGTGATCCCTAGATCCTTCAGAGCCGGAGATCTAGTCCTCCGAAGAGTCGATGCCCTAAAGTATACTGGAAAGATGGAGCCCAACTGGGAAGGTCCTTACAAAGTCGTACAGGTGTTGAAAGGAGGAGCCTATAAACTCCAAGATATGGAAGGAAAGGAGGTGCTACGCCCTTGGAACGTGTGCCACCTTAAGAGGTTTTACGTTTGAAAACGTGTTTGTCCATTATTTTTCCTTTTGTGCACTTTTGACAGTCATTTCCATTCGAATAATTGTACACATCGCTTCACCGGCACTCTTTTTCCCTCTACGTGGGTTTCCCTTTGGGTTTTACCATGGAGAGGTTTTTAATGAGGCCGGCATATGTTTTCTTTTTTGCTTATGTTGATAAACACTTTTGATCAATGAAGCTTTATTTTTTGAGGAAATTGCAATGAATCCCCTTGATTTTCGGAGAATTAGCGCATGAAATAGATATGTGGGAATGTGATGAGATGATTGATATACACAGGCACTACAAAGAAAAAAATTATATCCCTTAAAGACGAGGGATAAAATAAATTTACAGGAACCATGATTCACAACCTTCCTCTGAGAAAATGCATAGGTTTAGACAAACCTCACCCTGAGAAAATGAGTGGGTTCCGATGAACCTCACTCTAAGAAAATGCGCAGGTTTAGACAAACCTCACCCTGAGAAAATTAGTGGGTTCTCATGAACCTCACTTTAAGAAAATGCGCAGGTTTAGACAAACCTCACCCTGAGAAATTGAGTGGGTTCTGATGAACCTCACTTTAAGAAAATGCGTAGGTTCTAATGAACCTCACCCTGAAAAAACGAGTAGGTTCTGATGAACCTCACCCTGAGAAAATGAGTGGGTTCCGATGAACCTCACTCTAAGAAAATGCATAGGTTTAGACAAACCTCACCTTGAGAAAATGAGTGGGTTCTAATGAACCTCACTTTAAGAAAATGCGTAGGTTCTAATGAACCTCACCTTGAGAAAACGAGTAGGTTCCGATGAACCTCACTCTAAGAAAATGCGCAGGTTTAGACAAACCTCACCCTGAGAAAATGAGTGGGTTCCGATGAACCTCACTTTAAGAAAATGCGTAGGTTCTAATGAACCTCACCCTGAGAAAATGAGTAGGTTCCAATGAACCTTACTCTGAGAAAATGCGCAGGTTTAGACAAACCTCACCCTGAGAAAATGAGTGGGTTCCGATGAACCTCACTCTAAGAAAATGCATAGGTTCCGATGAACATCACCCTGAGAAAATGAGTAGGTACCAATGAACCCTACTCTGAGAAAATGTGAAGGTTCCAACAAACCTTATCATGAGATGAAACCTACTCTGAGAACTAACGCAAATTCGAAATAAACTTCATCCTAAGGGGGGCACTTGAAGCTCTAAGATCAAACATGTTCCTGTGGAAAAAATCTCCACTCACTATAGCCTCTGAGGCTAGGGGGTAGGAGCTATGTGGAAACTCTACAAGGAGCTATGTGGAAACTCTACAAGTATTATCAAGAACAAAATCAAGTAAGTACAAAAGCCTGAATTCTCTATTTCTGCGATAATGAAGCCTCAAAGCCTATATGTGTTAGAAGGATACTAGAGATATGCATGGAAACCTAGCTAAGAGATTCTAAACGCAATATATGACATGCTCATTATCCTAAACATAATACATGGCATGCTTATGAAGAAAAAGCAACACATATTACGCATACAATGAGACAATATGCAGGTATGATAAGAAGGAGTAAGATAAAGCATCAAAAGTCAGAAAATATTCAAGACCAAAGGCACCATGCCCTGGCCCTCTACAAAAAAACACAGGAGTGTGGAGTCTCCTGAATATACCAAAAGGGCATGGAGGCCCCAAGAAAGTGTTTTAAAAATACCAGAAACATGTTGTTATCAGAGAAAGTAAAGAAAGTTTATCAAGAGGAAGGAATTTCAGCCCTTCCAGTGCCTTCAATCGCCTCATTGATCTGTCCGCTGGAGCCACCACCCTCCTCTTTCTCCTCTGAGGCATCAGCAGCTACGGTAGATAGTGGATCGGGGTTAACTATATGAATGGGGAATTCCAGATCGCTCACAGGCACTAAGTCCCCCACTCCTAGGGCTGCAATTTTCAGCTCTGAGACAGCCCTTCTCATACCAGGCAACCACCAAGGGGTATTGATATCCTCCTTGGGATCTCCCGGGAACTTGGGGGGAGTCGCTAACTCATCCAGACGGAGGGCACGGGTGTAATGGCCATCAAATCCTGCATAGAGTGTTCTGCTACAGCATTGGAGAAACCATGATCAATGAAATGTGGAATGTACGCCCCCATAGCCCCCAAAAAGCTGGTACTCTTGAGAAAAGCCTCTAGCCACTCCCGGTGCAAAGTACCTAGAAAAGTCTGCCCTGCCGCAGAGGTAAAAAGAGACTAAACACAGAGCTTTACCCCAGTCGAGGGCAATTCAGTTTTTGCCCGGAGCAGAGAGAGCTCTCCAGACAAGACCTGGTTCTGCATCAAGACTTGGACCTTTTCAGCCATTGCCGCCTTTCTCCCTAAGGTAGCCTCCTGAAGCTCTGCCTCGACCATCTCCTTTTTCACCTTCTCCTGCTCTATCATATGTAGCTTCTAGATCAATGGTTTCTGAAGCAATGACAGAGGACTTACCCTTAGTTTTCTTCTCCTTAGAGGCCCTAGAAGTGGGGAGTCCGGAAGAGAAAGCGGCTTTTCCGGTGGATGACCTGGTCCGTTTGGCAACGGACCCCACCGAAGGCTTCATCGGAGAAGGGGGAGGGGGAGCCTTTGAGGAACACTCAGGAACAGACGGTTTGTTCACCATAGAGAGGGGAGTAGCATCTCGAGAAATCTGGAATAACCAACTCATAGCTGTGACAAGAGAACAAAGATATCAAAAGCCATAAAGATATAAATACAAAGGGTAGCAACAGGGGAAGGAAACAATATTACCATCATCTGGACCTAAGGGATAATCAGTGCGACCATGACCAAAATGGGACAAAGCTCTAGGATTTTTACATATGCCCATCACATCAAAATACCCATGAAGGATTACATCTTTATTCAATTTTTCCATTACATCCAGATTAAGAGGAGAACAAACAGTGAGAGGAGGACTAGGCACCCCATGATTCTCATAAATCCATTTCTCATGAGGAAAATCCCAGGAAGAAGGACTAGTAACGAAGAGGTAATAGTCCTTCCACTCCTGAACTCCTTCGTGGAGTTTTTCCATGAATTTCCCTGTCCTCGAGGGGCGACCGCAAACGTAGAAAAATCCATCCGCAAACTTACACATATACTGAGTTAAAAAGATTTGGGTCGAGGGTTCTCCACCATTCCCCTTAACCAAAATGTAAAACCCTATCATCGCCCGGATAGCGTTTGGGGTGAATTGGTTAATGGGTATGCGAAGGTAAGAGGAAATTTCGGCAAGATAGGGGTTAACAGGAAAGCGAAGGTCGGCCTTTAGTTGAGCTTCCCAAAAGTCTAAGCTCGTAGGACCAGCGAAATTTGGGCGTTCTTTAGGGTGAGCAACCCTAAATAGGTAGTCCGCCGGAAAAATCCCAAAACTAGGTAGTCCGCCGAAAAAATCCCAGAACGGATAAAGGCGGTTACCCACTCTTTTTTAAGGGTGGAGGACGTAGAGATTTTATTTTTTTAAGGCAGGAGCGGTTATGGGAAATAGAGGGATCGAGTTGGAAGAGGAGTCGGAATCCTCCATATAAACCCGGTCCGACGAAGTTTTAGAGGAGGAAGACATGAAGACAAAATAAAAGAAAATGGAGAAGTGTAGAATGGTACCTGAAACAAAGGCACCTTTCGAATTTGAATGGTTTGCCGATGAACGTGCGAGTGAGGTAGTTGGCCGCAGAAGCAAAAGGAGAGCACTGAAGATGAAACTTGAGAAAAACTGAGAAGAACTGAAGAGGAGAAGTTTCACAGACGTGGGGAAATTTTGAATTGGGGAAGTTATGATGGCTAATTGAAAGCGGTGGGAAAAATCGAGAAGGGGTAAAATTGAAGCCCAATGAGAGCGCGCGTGGACAAGAAACGGCGGCGAACTATCTTGTCCTTTGTAAGTGAGTAGAATAAAGGCATGTGGGAGGTTCAAGGCGGTGCAAGAGCAAGAAGTTGAAGGCGTTATTAAAAGTTAGAGGATCTGTTAATTAGCGATAAGTAATGAATCCAAGATTTGATTGAATTCCTTTTATCAGAAAATGGAAAGGGATATTCTTTTTCTCAGAATAATATATTATGTCATGAAAAGTTGTGAATTAAGGGTGACCAGTGCAAGGAAATATTCCGCTTAATTTGTCTCATCTTCTTTTCCTACTCTTATAAAATTACAAACATTTTTACGAGAGTAGGGGGGAGTAGTTGATGCTGCCAAAATATGTCGTTCCCTGAAATCACGACACGTGGATAAGAGACGAATTAAACATGTTTGCTGTGAAGGATAACCCTGAAGAGAAGATTAATACACCCCTGAGTGTATTAAGAAGGAGCAAGCCTAAACTCAAGGTTCGGCCCATATCTTAGAGTTTATTATTCTTGGCCCAGATTTCCCTGGCCCAAATATCTTTGGGCCAAGTATTCTTAGTCCGAGCGAGGAATTGTTAGGACCCAGTCTTAACAATAGAGGTCCGAAAGAAAGGAAGATAAAGGGTGTAAAGGAAGATCGGGTCTTAAGGGGCAGTTGAGATCAAAGGGGAAGAAGGATTCTCCTTCTCTCCCACGAAAAGGGCCAGGTATAAAGGCAGGTTTGTTTTACTATGTTGACTACGTTTTATATACTAAGAAGATATACTTTACATTGTTCACAAGAAATACACAGAAAATATACTGAGAAGATAGAAAAACCCTACGATTCTTGCGAGAATTTCCTTTGATTTACAGGGAAATTCCTCTTTGATTCTCCCGAGAAAGCTTCTGACTTGAGCGTCGGAGATTCCACGCCGGAATCCCCTCCGGCGTGTTTTTGTAGGTCTTACGGGAGTTTAGAAGAGGATCGTTCGTGAGAAAGCTTGCAGAAAAGTGACGATTTAAGCCTGCAATTACCATAATCCACACGGGAAGATTCAGTATCCTTCATCGTTACTTTTTTACGCAACAATAATTTTCCATGGATTAATTATATATCACTATATTATTTCTGTAATACAGATGTGAAAAGAATATTTTTACAAATAAATTATGTAAAAATAGGTTGTGAAATAATATAGACGATCAATTTTATTAGATTATTTGGCCACTTTCATTAAGAAATGACGTGTTTCTACAAATTTTTCATGACAATGTAATAAATAGCTTCCAAAATACTCAATTATAATTATACTTCTAATTTTATTTGAACTATATGTAATATCTTATTTATTTGTATTTTTAATTTTGATTGGGTGTATTTTAAATATAAAATATTGATTATGTATAAATATTTAAAAATTATGTACTAATCGCACCCCAGATTCAAAATTATGGGTCCGCCACTACAAAGTATGGTTAAATTTAATACAAAGTTACCGCAACTAGCCTATTTAATTTATTTAAAAAAATAATATAAAGTAATGATAAATTATTTTTATTAAATTATTTTAGTGACGAATTTATTATTAAATTTGTCTTAGAATAAATTATTTATTAAACGTTTTATACTTATATATAAAAATATTTATTTTATAGGTATATTAATTGTAAAAATATTAAATGGATAATCACTTATTGTTGGTCCTAAAGGAGTATATAACAGGTGTATGGGGGGGGGGGGAATACACTTGTATGCAATTTCTTTTCAAACTTGATCAAACCAGTCTTCAGCAAGGTTGTCCTGGACAACTCTGCTGATATGATTAACTCTTCTAAGATAATCAAACTACTAAGTACTATTGAGTACTTAGTTGAATAACTATCTAAGTGAGTTATATGTGCGGAATTAGTGGTTGGCCCTTTAGTTTAAACTCCTTTTAATTCTGAAATCACCTTAACAGTTTATCCAGTTCAGGGGACTTGTCCAAATCAGGTTTTATCTTTGAAAATCCAGTTTGTGTGCAGTGTTGAATGTATGTAAAGTACTTTGAATGTAAATCAACACAAGAGTTTATAGTGGTTCAGAGACTCAAGCTCCTACAACCACTTTCCCTGATTTAACAGGATAATTCCTTCACTTTTGGAATTAACTTGTTTTATAGTGCCAAGGTGCACTTGATCAAGAACACCACTCCTTGGTGAATTGATCCCTAGGATGTCTAGAGTCCTAGTACCCTCTTCTCAACTCAGAACTGAACTGTTCTTCTCTCAACAGTCAGCTCCTACCACTTCTACTACTAAAACCTTCTCACTTTCTCACTTTGAAAGGTATAAGGGTTGAAGTAAGGTTCCAACTAATGAGATATCCTTTACAATGAAGTTCAGTGTATAAGGATAGGAAGAAATTAGGCTCTAGCTTAATGGTGACTACACACCTTTTTTATTAAAAGGTTGCGGGTTCGAGTCCAACCTTCAACATATTGAAATCTTCGTGTCTCTACTTTTCAAAAGTTTCGGCACCCCCTTTTAAAGAATTCTTGATTCTCTCTCTTCTCTCACACACACTGAAAGGTGAAATCCCACATAGTGCCTTCACGTCTGGAATTTTCTGCCGGAGCATGACGGCTGCAGCCGTTTAGTCTCACCGCCCCCATGACTTGCCGGCCCCTTGCTGGCGGCGCCGGAGTTCCGGCCAACCTCCATCCTCAAAGAGACTCACTGCCACTCTCGCACAACAATGACATCCAACCTTGCCCCTTCTCGCCGTCAATGGCATCTCACTATGCAGTCCAGGAACACCCTCCTGCTTCTTCCGGCTCGCATTCGGCGTCAATGTTGATTCCCGGCGGCGCCGGAGTTCCGGCCAACCTCCATCCTCAAAGAGACTCACTGCCACTCTCGCACAACAATGGTGGCATCCAACCTTGCCCCTTCTCGCCGTCAATGGCGTCTCACTATGCAGTACAGGAACAACCTCCTACTTCTTCCGGCTCGCATTCGGCGTCAATGCCGATTCCCGAAATAGACCAGGCCGTCTATGGTGAACGACCTTCTCCTGCTTCACAATCTGCCATGAACGCCGCCGTGCCGCTGCTCCTTGAGTCGATCTCCGCGTTGGTATCTTCGCAGATCGATGTTGCTCTCCGACGGGTCTTCTCGTTGAAGAATCAAATGACGCCCATCACTTCGCCGGCTGCTACTTCAGCCGGAAACATGGCCGTTTCTGTTGCTGAGGTCGGCCGGAAAGCTCACGTGGCGGCGAATACACAAGCGGCGGCTGCCACTCTTCCCACTATTGGGCTTGATGCCATAGGGTTTGCACACAGCCCATGCTCCTCATTTGGGCCTGTTCATGGGCTAGGGCTACCCAGCTCAGAAGTGCACCCACAGAATCAGTTAATTCACCCCCCAGATTCACACCCCCAATTTCAGTCAATACACCCCCGAGGGTCTCCTAACTATGCAGATGCGCACCCACTGAATTACTCCATGCACCCAGTAGCGTCCCCACAACTTTCATCCATGCACCCACACCCTTTGGCCACTACTCATGCAGCCTCGGCCACATTTCAGGCTCCACTGCCATTGCCCACGCATTGTACGACTGATGCTTCCGCAGGGTCGCGGATTGGCGCACACTTTGCCGGGAACGTTGAGCCTCCTCTCGTTTCCGGCCCACAGGGTACGTTGCCTATTTATTATTCACGTGATTCTCTTGTTTCTGTTCAGAACGTTCCGTTTGTTGCTTCTCCTTCGCAGGACTTTGCTTCTGGCATTGATGTCCATTGCTCCATACCGACGATCTCTCTAGTGGATACACCACCTCTTGTTGCTGCATCGAGGCAGCCTGGTGATACCTCGGTCGGAAACGATGACTCCCTTCATATTTTCGGCAATTCAGCACGCACGAGAGATCCTAGAGATAAATCTCGAGGAAAGGCCGGTGATCATGCTTCTGCCCCTGGGCAGATTAGCGCCTCTAAAGCCGGACGGGGTGGTCATTCTCATCCCTCCGGCATACAGGGTACGTCCACTTATCAAAGTGAATTCCCTGCTTTCACCCCTTCTTCTGGTACTGCTTCGTCTTCTTTTCCCTCGCAGGTACGCACCCCCACGTGTGTCTCGTATGCGAAGGTCACATCCAACAAAAATAGGGGCCCTCACGGCCTAGTGCCAATTTGCCAGAATCTATGAGGCCAGTTTTAGATGGAGATGTCCTAGTAGTCAATATTGATAAGGACATATTTCAGAGGAGGGTCTCCTTATTTGTGAACATAGTGATTGGTAGGGTCATCATCCAGTCAGCGGAGAATCCTTATGATTATGCACGCCTGCTTGAGACACTTCGATCCTTATGGCATATTCCAGATCTCAAGGTTGTTTCTTTGGGCAAGGGTTTCTTCAGTATCAACTTTCCCACTTCGGAGGACAAGGATAAGATATTCGAGACTCGGTCTTGGCAGTTACGGCCAGGGGCCATTCATCTCATGACATGGTCCCCTGATTTCAATCCGAACACCTTTAAGTCTTCACTGGCCCAAGTCTGGGTTCGTCTCTCGGATCTCCCAATGGTGTATTGGGATCCTTTGATCATGGAGGCATTGGCTGCTTTGTTAGGTACTCTAGTGAAGATCGACGAGCGCACGTTACAGGGTACGATGGGCCATTATGCCAGATTACTGGTCGAGGTGGATATGCATTCCGCCCCCCCAGACAACATTCCTTTTCAGTTGGATGGTCACAGATATCTCGCTCAGGTCCATTTTGAGACTCTCCCAGAATTTTGCACCTCCTGCAAGATCGTGGGCCATTCTCTCGCGGTTTGTAGGAAATCTGCCAAGCGGCGTGAACGGAGAGCATCTGCCCGTCGTGGACGGAGCAAGTCTAGGAAGGGCACCAGGCCTACTGATGAGGCACATGTGGAGGACCCCAACTCAGCACTAGTTCCTATGGAGAACACTTTTGAGGCCCTTTCAGATGACAACCTTGATTTCGAGCAGCATCAGGGTGACGAGTCAGACTCTGGTTCTATTAGACGGAACAACTTTCAGATAGTGCCACCTCCTTTGGTCTCTTCCATCTTGGAGCACACCCGTAGTAGATATGCTAGATCCATAGCATCTCCGCTTCGACGTCCTGTCAGGGGACGGAGTGCCCCGGCTCATGACTCTCTCAGGGATTCTGCCAAGGAGCAATCAGAAGTTTCGAGGCATACCAGACGCTGGTCTGGGGAGGATTCTTACTTTCAGCCGCCGATGCACGGCTCGACGAGTGATCGATGATAGTGTTGTCTTGGAACATTTGCGGGGTGTGGCATAAACGGACGAGGAATGCCCTTTATGAGCTTTGCCGCACCCATAACCCTGACTGGGTTGCCATCTACGAGCCTAAGGTTATGATTTCTAGCCTTCCCTCTCGTTATTTGAAGTCCTTGAATTTGGTTGTGTTTACTGTTAACGATAGAGTTGCATCGGTTCCTAATATCTGGATTCTTTGTAAGCCTACCCATGTTCCTACATCTAGAGTTTGTCATAGCTCAGATCAGATTGTTATGATTGAGACTAGGGATGCCACTCGTTCTTGGTCTTTTGGTTTTACACATGCTAGTAATTCTTATATTACTCGTCGTTTGATGTGGTCTGATGTCTTAACTTCTTCTACTACTAGTCTCTGCGTTTTGGGTGACTTTAATGTGGTGACAGGGACGCATGAGAGAAGTCCGGGTTCTGTGGCTACTCCTAGAGCTTCTCTTGATTTCAGGGAATTCATGGATGAGTCGGGTCTGATTGATTTGGATACCGCTGGGTCTCAGTTCACGTGGTCTACTCGCCGGGGTCCTAGGGGTTATACAGCTGCTAGGTTGGACAGAGTGTTAGCTAATCAGGATTTTCTGGATTTATGGGCAGGCGTGGAGGTTATTGCTCTTCCCAGACATAAGTCAGATCATCATCCCTTGCTCCTTACTGTCAGATCAGACTGGGTTCAGGTTCGTCGTCCATTTCGGTTCCTCAGTATGTGGTGCCAGCATGATTCCTTCAGATCAGTTGTTGAGTCTTCATGGACCCAACCATTGATGCACCAGAACCCTATTGTTTGTGTTATGTGGAAGTTGAAGAGACTCAAATCTGCTTTGAAGATTTGGAACAGGACTGTGTTCATGAATGTTTTCACTCAGATCGAGTCTGCCACCCGCCACCTGGCTGACATTCAGCACCGTATAGAGTTGGAGGGTGATTCTGAGGCAGCCTTCGCAGAAGAGATTCAGGCGCAGGTTGATCTTGATGAGTTGTTGATGGCCAGGCAAGAATACTACACTCAGTGGAACCGTCTGCAGTGGTTGACTGACGGAGATAGAAACACCAGATTCTTTCACATTTCTCAGCAGACTAGGATCGCTAGGGGGGGTATCACGTCTTTGCTCATCGACGATATCCTTACTACGGACTTGGACCCCATCAGTTCCCATGTGGTTACTTACTATTCTCAGTTGTTTGCGGATGATCGGTCATCTCCTTTCGATGCTAGTATTCTGGACAGCTTTATGGATACCGTTGTGACTGATGCCCATAATGGTCTCCTTGTGAGTGTTCCCTCAGCGGAAGAGGGTCGAAGGGTTGTCTTTGACATGGATGCTTCGAGCGCTCCGGGTCCGGATGGCTTTGGGGGCTGCTTTTATCAGGGTTGTTGGGACATTGTGGGCCATGAGGTGATCGATGCTGTTAGACACTACTTCATTTTCAGACTTTTACCTCCTGGGCTGAACTCCTGCTTCATGAAGCTTGTTCCCAAGACGGAAGGGGCCCGTAAAGTGGAGGAGTTTCGCCCGATTGTGATGGGTAACTTCATCTTTAAGGTCATGACCAGAGTTCTATCTTCGAGATTGGGCACATTCGTTAGTAGTTGTCTCTCTGCATATCAGTTTGGTTTCGTCCCGGGGAAGCGGATTCACACCTGCATCGCTCTTGCATCTGACGCCATTAATACCCTGGACTACCTGAGAGTTCACGGGCATATGGCCTTGAAGATTGACATGATCAAAGCGTTTGACACCATCTCTTGGCGGTTTCTGGAGGCCGTCATGGCAAGGATGGGCTTCTGTACTACTTTCATATCTATGGTGAGAGGAGTCCTGGACTCGGCTAGGATTTCAGTTCTCATCAATGGGGAGCCGAAGGGGTACTTTTCTTGCTCCCGGGGTGTGCGTTAGGGAGATCCTCTATCACCATTGCTTTTTTGTATTGCGGAGGAGGCGCTTGGGAGATGGATTGATTGGGAGATCGATAGAGGCCGACTTTGTCCCATCCGATATGTCCCTCGTTATCTCTTCTATGCGGACGACATCATGATATTTTTTAGGGCCACTAAGTCTAATATCAGGAACCTGCATGCTGTTTCTTTGGGCGTGCTGTTCCCCAAAGGCTTCGTCGTCAGATTCTCAGAGTCACAGGCATCGTAGAAGGTTCCCTTCCTTTTACCTACCTAGGAGTTCCGATCTTTCGTGGTTGCCCCAGGAAGGCTCATCTACAGCCTGTGGCAGACGATGTTATTGCCAAGTTCAGTCGTTGGAAGGGTAGCTCCCTTTCCTTGGCAGGGAGACGATGTTTGATTAACTCGGTTATCACGGGATCTATGGTCCACTCTATGATGGTCTACAAGTGGCCTATTTCCCTACTTCGCCAGGTGGAATCTTCTATGCGCAACTTTCTTTGGAAGGGTGACGTCAATCGTAAGAGTGGTTCTTGTTCGGTCTCGTGGAAGAGGGTTTGTGCTCCCTTTGGAGAAGGAGGGATGTGGGTTCGCTCCATTAGATTGGCGAATGCCTCCTTTCTCTGTAAGTTGAGTTGGGACATTCTTCAGCACAGATCTCCAGATACAGCTCTGCTTCACAGGAGACACTTTATCTCGGATGGCAGATTCCGTCCCCATGGGAGGATCTCATCTATTGGGCCGGGTATTCGTCCTCATGTTTCGAGGCTTTCTGATGGGTCGAGATGGTTGATTGGTAGGGGTTCGACAGTCAGCTTCTGGCATGATAACTGGTTGGGTTACACTATTTCTGACAAGATTGGCCTCCCGGATTGGTTTGCTGCTACCCTGAAGAGCACGGTTGGGGACTTCTTCTATGACGATTGTTGGCACTTTGAGGAGTGCTTCGTTACGGACTTCACAGATATCGTCAGAGACATCCTTCAGGTTAGGGTTCTTCATGGCCCTGACAAACGTATTTGGGAAGGTACCACCTCAGGGGAGCTAACCTCTCGAGTGGCCTATGACATGCTAAGATCTCCTCTCCCTCGTCTTGGCTGGTCATCATGGATTTGGAGTTCCTTCATTCCGATGTGTCGTTCTACGGTTATTTGGAGGGCGATATGGGGCAAGCTCCCCACTTCTGATTGGCTGGTCTCATTTGGGATTCACGGTCCTTCGATGTGTATGCTCTGTCGTAGAGACTCTGAGTCTTTAGAACACTTATTAGCTCACTGTCCATTCACTCTAGAGGTTCTTCAGCATCTGACTCAGCTTTTTGGAGTCACGATCCACACGGGGATCAGCTTTCTTGATATCTTCCTCCAAGCTACTAGAGTTCGATTGAGTCCGCAGTCTTTAGAGTTATGGAGAGCAGCATTTGTCACTACAGTTTGGGCTATTTGGGCTCTGCGGAACAGGGTGGTCTTTGATGGGGTCTCCCCCTCGGTCAGATGTTGTATGGCGCAAATCGTTGCTGGTATTAGGGAAGCCAATAGCATCTCTCGGGGTTATGCCGACGGTTCAGTTCGGGTTCTCTTGATTGCCAGATCTCTTGGTGTTTTGGGCAGGCACAAGCCGACTCGACAAGGTTCGTCTGTTAGATGGATCCCCCCAGATCCGAATTGGTACAAGATCAACACAGACGGCAGTGCAACATCCTCTCTAGGTAGCCTGCATGCAGGGGCGGTGTTTAGGAACTTCAGGGGTTTCTTTGTTGCGGCTATTGCCCAAGAGGTTGGTTGGGGTATTCCTTTTGAGGCGGAGTTAGCAGCGACACTCATTGCTATTCAGTATGCCCATGCCCAAGGGTGGTGGTTCCTATGGATCGAGTCGGACTCCAGTCTGACAGTTAGCACTTTGATGAGCTCTATGGATCGAGTCGGACTCCAGTCTGACAGTTAGCACTTTGATGAGCTCTACTCCTTCTATCCCTTGGCGCCTGCAGGGTCTCTGGAGTCAGGTTCATCCTCTTACCACAGACATGAACATTCGGTATTCTCACACTTTTAGAGAGGCCAACCAGGCGGCTGACGCAGTGGCCAAGACGAAGATCAACGGCATTTGGAGGGGCTATCCTCCAGATTTCTTACTTACTTTCTTGCATAAAGATTTGTATACCGTCTTTTACAGACATTGATTGTTAGAGGAGTTTACCTTTTTCGTTCGCCTGGGTTTTGTCCCTAAGGAGGGTTTTCCCAGGCAAGGTTTTAACGGCACTCCGGCCTCTGGCTCGACTTGTGAGCTTATGGTTTTAGGTTTTCTTTTCTTCTTTTATATTCCATACCATTTTATTGGTCAGTGTATAAGGATAGAATATCTCTCTAAGCTTTGTATGGATTATACAATGGGGTTCAGCTTAGATGAAGTGTTTGAAGACTAAGATAGTCTCTTGGAATACTTTGAAAGCACTTGTAGGATAGTTGGATTGTATTGATGTTCAGTGGATGCTTTCAAATGGTCTTCACACTTCTGTATTTATAGACAAATTTGAGGATTTGCCCGTTGGAGAGGCAGCCTCAAATGTCTATAAATGTCTTCCTTGAAATCTTCAAACTGGAAGACAACTTCTGATAGTGACATGTACTTAATTTGGGAAATAAACAGCTGTAACTACTTTGTCTTCATTCTGCAGCACTTTTCCCAAGGTCTGACTTCAAGATTCACTTGGTCAATCATGGACATGTCTTCTGATGATTAGTCCTATGATAAGGACAACATTCCTTATCTCTTGGACAACTCTGCTTATCACTATCAGTAGACTTTGCTTATAAGCAAGGTTGGAATGCTCTCTTGAGATGACTTGGCTCTTTCTCTTGCTTTGAATGTCTCTATGCATCCTTAGATTGCATCTTGTTCATTCATGACATAGAGTAGTTGTCTTTGACCATATCAGCAAAGTTGGGATTATCTTGACATGGTTCTGGTACAAGTGTGCTAAGATAACTTTCCTGGACAAACCTCTTGAGTAGAAGTACTTTAGTAGGTTGTGTCTAGATGATGCATTTATCATGCTTGATCTTCAGAAAGATTGTTCCACAATCCATTCACTCTTGATCAGCATACTTGTCTATTCAGCAGACTTGGGACACATTTCACTTGAGCCTTGAGGTGACTTGTTCTTGATAGACTTCAAAGCATATGTTCCCACTCAACTAGTGCATCTATTGATCTAAGAGCTGCCTAACACATCAGCTTCTCTACTTGTCTTAGACTACATGTTCCAACATACTTGTCTATTCAGCAGACTTGGGACACATTTCACTTGAGCCTTGAGGTAACTTATCTACTTGGCATGTCTCAGGGGGTTTTGGTATCATAATCAAAACTCATTTTATTCCCAACACTTATACATTACTTTAATATATTTGAGATAGGTTTTGTTGGGATATGAATCCTTGAAATAATATTCTAGTTGATGAGATTGAGTTTTGATGGCCAAAAGTAACTTAAAGTTAATGATATATGTGGTTCTAAGTCATTTTAACTAAGTCATCTTGAGAAAACTTATGAACTGAGTTTACTGATCTTATGTGTTACTGATCTGATATATGATTTGTTAGGAACTAAGCTGATGTTTGTATTGTATAAACAGTTTATAGTATAGGACTTAGATGTACTCATCTGTATAAATTTCAGTTGATGTATAGATAGGTTTTATATCTGTAAGTTTGTATTCTATTGTATTCAGCATTGTAAAAGTTTAGAACAGTAGACTAGAACTAGATCAGAAGACTAAAGAAGACTCAGAAGACTACTCCAAAGTAAGAAGACTATCAGGACGAGTAAAGATGAAGTTAAGAAATACAAGAGAAGTATTCTGAAGAAGCGCAGAACAGTTGTTGAGAACTGTGTTAACTGGCTCAGAACAGTAAAAGTCAGAACAGTAGTTTAATGTACTGAATTAGTGTGGTTGAAGAATAAGTTTGGAAAACTTATTGAAGAGTAACTGAAGATTTAGTTGAAGATATGCTGATTGGAAGATAAGTTAAGTTGGTTACAAAAAGGAAGTTACAACAAGAAACGGTTTAGAGTTAGTTGAGACTTAGTTTCACAAACTGCTGACTGTCATACTAAGTTCTATAAATACCGTGTGATCTTCTACTGCTAAGACTACTGATCTAAGAGCATTCAAGATCTATCAAAGTATTCGATGTATTTAAAAAAACTCACAGAGTTGAAGGAGATCAAAGAAGAGAAGAGCCACTGAATTGAATAGAAGAATCAAAGGCTACTTCTCAAGAGAAGTTTTACTTTACTATTTCAGTTTGTGATTTGTTGTAAACAAGTGTGCTAGTTACTTGTGAAATTACTAGTAGATCGAAGATATACCTGGAGGTATAATCGATAAGATCAAAGTCTTAATCTTGGGACTTTAAGCCACAAGAAACTCAAGAAAGAAGAGTTAATAAAACTTCACAACTGGAGTTGTGAGAGTGGATGTAGACATTTTTCGAACCACTATAAATCTTGTGTTCTTTATTTTCTGTTTGATATCTGTTCATATTGTTTAACTAAGAACATTAAAAGTTTACTAAGTAAAAGTTCAAAATCTAAGTTGAGTATAAATCTGAAACTAAAAGTACTGATCTGACCCAGTAAGAACAGTACTATTCAGAACACATTTCCGCATTAAACTCTAATATTTTGAAAGATTTTTAAAAAGTCTATTCACCCCTCCCCTCTAGACTTTTCCTAGCTTAATCAATCTTAACTCAACTTTGGGACCAACAAGTGGTATCAGAGTAGTAGTTCTTTGGACTGCTGTTTCTTGATAACCTTGTAGACTTTGAGGGAAGTCTTACGGATCTTGTCACTAATTCTTGATATTTGTGAAATACTTGACTATCTGAAACTACTTGCTATATTACTGATCTTATTTGTCTAATCAATCATGGATGGAGGCCATATTCAGCTCAACTCATGATCTGATGGTTTCCGTGGTCAAAGAAGGTCCAATCACTACCATGGTGCTAAACACTGCAACACTGGAACCATCCAAGGTCGTTGGTGTACTTGTTCCCAAACCAAGGTCAGAATTAACTTCAGAAGAAATGAAACTGAACAATCTGGACAGTTTGGCTAAGAACTACATTTTACATACCCTTCCCAACAAGTATATGGGAAAAGTATTAAAATGTAAGACTGCCAAAGAAATGTGGGATCGACTAGCTGTTCTTTGTGAAGGGACCTCCCTAATAAAGGAAAACAAGTTATCCACAGCAGTTCAGAGGTTCGAATCATTTAAGATGAAGGCTAGTGAAACAATAGACCAGTTGGATACTCGTTTCACTCAAATTATGAATGATTTGGAAGTGTTAGACTTATACTAATAGAGAGATCCACTTGCGAATACTTAAGTCTCTAGATGACAAGTGGAAGATGGTCAAGATGATCATCAAGACCACACAGGATATAGATACCTGGACTGCTGAAACCACCTTCCAAACACTTAAAGCTCACGAGTTTGAATTGGATGAAGAAGATCTAATAGTTAGCAGTGATAGGGAGAAGGAAATCTCCAAGAGTATTGCTCTTAAGGCATCTTCCTCTAAGAAGTCTAGATCATCTATGTCTAAGTCTCAAAGCATAAAAGATGAACTAGATAATACTGATCTTACTCTTAAGGACCAGTTGAGTCTAATGATAAAAATGTTTGATAAGTTGAACAAACGATATGGTAGATATAAGAGATTTTATAAGGAAACTCAGGGTTCTAGTAACAGGGACTCTTCTAAGACCAGAAGGGATCACAAATCTTCTGAAAGACGAGATGAGGTCTTTAATGAGAAAGGAAGAGATAAGAACTCTACTGATAGGAAGGATAGGAATCGATATCATTCTCCTATTAAATGTTCTACTAATGAACCTCTGTGCTATAACTGTGAAAAGCCAGGTCATTACATCCATGAATGTCCTGATCTAAGTGCTGAAGACAGAGAAGAAAGACAAGCAAGGAGAGAGCGCAGATTTGCCAAGGGTAAGAAGGCTATGGTGGCTTACAATGATTCTGATACGGATTAAGATGAGTTGCCATCGTCTTCATCTGAATACCCCTCTAGCAATGAGAAAGAAGCCTTCATTGCAGATGATGGACTAGTCATGATGGCTAAAATCGAACAAGAGGTATCATCTGTCAATTCTTTCCAATCATGTGATAATTCTGATTCTGATTCTCATGAGACTGCTGACAGTAGTGTAGGGAGTAGTCTTCATCATTCTAATGGAGTGACTAAAGAAGACCTCCTACAAGCTAATAAAGCATTCATGGAAATCAGTGATGAGAATATTTCTTTAAAACAAGAAATCATTAGTCTACGAGAGGCACAGTTAAAAGTGGATCCTAATATAGTCATCATAAATGCACGATTATCAGAAGAGTTGTCACAACTCAAAGAAAAGTATGCATCAACTGATAAATTATATCAGGATATGCTTAAAACCCAAGCCAAAGAGACAGATGAATTCAATGATTTAAAGAGTAAATGTGAAAAACTTGAAGAGCGCAATAGATTCTTAGAATCTGAAGTACTGAGCTTAGATCTGAAGCTATCTGATATGATTAATTCTTCCAAGATTAATCAAACTTTATCAGACAGATATAGAGCTCCAGATGATAAAAGAGGAATAGGTGCTACAATACCCTGTTCTTCTACTTCAGGCACTAAGAACACTAATGGAGCTAGTTCAAGCTCTTTGCAACTAGATAAAGGAAAATAACCTAAGACTTATGATAATGATCCAAAACCCAAAGTACAATCTAAATACATTCCTCCTACTACCAAAAATGGTAAAAAGAAAAATGTATCTAGACCAGTACAGTCAAGACCATACCAGAAGAGTTTTATTCCTCTGACCAGAGCAGAACAGTCCTGGAATCAGAAGAGACAAACTCAGCACAGTAGGTCAAGACAAGCACAGGAAAGTTGGAAACAGCCTAGACCTCCTTTCATAAGGCAGTCTCAGTTGTACTCAACTAAACCTAGGAAATTTGTGCCTCACTATCATAACAAACCTGTTCTTTATCCTCCACCTTTATCTTACGATATTATTGGAGAGGAAAGACCAAAACGCATTTATAAGCCGTATGGTCCACAGGCTTTTAGGCCCTATTCAAACTATTACAGACATACTGATCTTATTGAAAAGGGGATAGAACCAAGGAAAGGCTATCTCAGAAAAATAGATCCTAAGTCTGCTAATACTTCTGAAAAGGTCAATAAAGTACTGTTCTGTGATAAGTATGGTAGAAAACTGAAGAGGTCTCACTTATTCAAATCTTCAATGTTTATTTAGGTACCTCTTACCACTAACCCCCAAGGACCCCAATAAAGAAAGGGTACCTAAATTATTAAGATCACTACTTGCAGGGTCGATTAGACTTATACAAGAAAGGTGGTTCAGTTGGAGAAACTTGGTACATATACAGTGGATGTTCTCACCACATGACTAGTACCAGGGCTCTTCTTTCTGACTACCATGAACAAGAAGGACCCAAGGTGATCTTTGGAGATAGTTCCATGGCAATCACAAAAGGATTTGGATACATCAAGAATGGAGATGTAGAGATTCAAAATGTCTCATATGTAGAAGGTTTGAAATACAATTTGTTATCTGTCTCTCAATTTTGTGACAGGGGTTATAAAGTCTACTTTAAAAGCACCAAATGTGAAATTTGGGATAAGAGAACACACACTATTCTACTGGTTGGAGTAAGACAAGGCAGTGTCTACATTGTGAACTAGAATAGTTGTCCTAGGGATGCTTGCCTTCTTAGTAAGAGTCCTAAAGAAATCAGTTGGCTATGGCACAGACGCCTATGCCATATGAACTTTAAGATAATTAATAAGATAGCAAGAGATTACCTTGTTGAAGGTATTCCTAATGAGATCTATTTCAAGTCACAAGTGTGTGATGCATGCCAGAAAGGTAAACAGGTAAAGGTTTCCTTTAAGTCAATTCATGTTCTTTCTACTTGCAGAGTCTTAGAACTCTTGCACATGGATCTTCATGGTCCTATAAAACCCCCTACACCGAATGGTAGAAGGTACACTTTAGATGTGGTAGATGATTATTCAAAGTTCACTTGGGTAATCTTCTTACACAAAAAGGGTGATACACAAACACAACTACCAGATTTGTTGAAGAGGTTGCAAGTAGAAAAAGGTCAGCCCATTGTCAAGATAAGAAGTGACAAGGGGACTGAATTTATAAACTCTTACATTAAAGAATATTGTTCTAAAACTGGAATTCAGCATTTGACAAGTGCAGCAAGAACACCCCAACAAAATGGTGTAGTTGAGATAAGAAACAGAACACTAAAAGAAGCATGCAGAACAATGCTGACAGAGTACAATACACCACAGAAGTTCTGGGCCGAGGCAATTAATACTGCCTGCCACACTCAGAACAAAAGTGCTCTTAATAAGGTACATGGTAAAACACCATATGAGGTATGGAAAGGTAAAAAGCCTAGAGTTTCTTATTTTCATATCTTTGGTTGTAAGTGTTTTATTCATAACAATGGAAAGAGCAAATTAAATGCTTTTGATGCCAAAGCAGATGAGGGGATATTTTTAGGATACTCCTCAAATAGCAAGGCATTTAGAGTATTCAATTATTCTACTTTATGTGTGGAAGAAACACCACATGTTGTCTTTGATGAAGTTGTACAGGACTCTGCTGACCATCAGCTCAGTAAGAAAGTTGATGATCTGAAAATTTAAACTGACAAAGATGATGGTGAAGAGACTGAAGACTATGAATCTGTACAAGCTTACAATCCATTCCTAAACATCATAAAGAAAGATGATGATGTAGAAAAGGTAAAAGACAAAGGTAAATCTTCTAGACCAATTGACATGCTTGAATTGGTTGACTGTTCTCCTATGAATAAATCTGCTGATATTGATATTAATGATACTGATATGCATGATTTAGATGATGAAAGTATTCCTGTTAAGACCATAAACACATGGAAATCTTCTCATTCTACTGATCTGATTATTGGTGAATCCAATAAAGGTGTTAAAACCAGAAGACAACTGTTTGATTCTAAGCCAGAACCTAGTAACTCTTTATTTTGTTGGTGTTTTTTTCTTTCTTCTATTGAGCCTAAGACTGTAAAAGAGGCTTTGGCTGATAGTAATTAGATTATTGCTATGTAAGATGAATTAAATCAGTTTACTAGAAATGATGTATGGGAACTTGTAGAGAGACTTGCTGATCACAATGTGGTAGGTACTAAGTGGATTTTCATGAACAAGAAAGATGAGAATGATCTTGTGGTAAGGAATAAGGCTAGATTAGTGGCACAGGGCTACTCTCAAGCTGAGGGTATTGGTTATGATGAAACATTTTCCCCTGTGGCTCGACTAGAAGTTATAAGATTATTTCTTGCTTATGATGCTTATATGAAATTCATTGTGTATCAAATGGATGTTAAAAGTGCATTTTTGAATGGTATACTTGCTGAAGAAGTCTATGTAGAACAACCTCCAGGATTTGAGGTAAATGGTAACCAAGTATACAGGTTAAAGAAGGCACTCTATGGTCTGAAGCAAGCCCCAAGAGCATGGTATGATACACTTTCATTATTCTTAATTGAAAATGGTTTTACTAAGGGCAAAGTCGATCATACTTTGTTTCGTAGACAAGAAGGTGAAGACATTTTGCTAGTTCAAATTTATGTGGATGATATCATTTTTGGTTCACCCAACAAAAACACGAGTGAAAGCTTTTCAAAGCTAATGCAAAGTAAGTTTGAAATGTCAATGATGGGTGAAATGACTTACTTCCTTGATCTACAAGTAAAACAATCATCTGAAGGTATCTTTATCAATCAAGCAAAATATACAAGAAACTTGTTAGATAAATTTGGTATCAAGACCTGTAAAACAGTTAGAGTACCAATGCTACCTACATACAAAATGGATCCAGATGATCGAGGTAAGTGTGCTGATCAATCCTATTAACGAGCTTTCATTGGTTCTTTACTCTATTTAACTGCTAGTAGGCCAGATATTGCATTTGCAGTAGGTGTATGTGCTAGATTTCAGGCCAATCCCAAAGAAAGTCATGTGGAAACTGCTAAAAGGATATTGAAATATCTAAAGTGTACCATTAATCGAGGCTTGTGGTATTCTGCAGATGATGATTTATCCCTAAGTGGTTATTCAGATTCTGACTTTGGTGGTTGTAGGATAGATAGAAAATCTACTTCTGGTTCATGCCAATTCTTAGGTTCTAAGCTCATATATGGTTTTCAAAGAAACAAACAAGTGTGACAACATCTACCACTGAAGCAGAATATATGGCTGCAGGAAGTTGTTGTAGTCAGCTTCTTTGGCTAATGCAACAACTCAGAGACTACAATATTGTGGAATCTAATGTACCTATATTCTGTGACAGCAATAGTGCAATTGCCATCACTCAAAATCCCTTTTTACATACTAGATGCAAGCATGTAGATGTTAGGCATCATTTTCATTAGGGATCATGTTGAAAAGAAAAACATTAGGATGGAAAAGATCCATACTGATATTCAGAGAGCTGATATTTTCACAAAACCTTTGGCTGAAACTAGATTTAGAGAGCTGTGCATAAGTTTAGGATTGATAGACATGGATCCTGCATGTATATTGAAATCTGTACTAACATTTCAGGTACTGAGCTGATACCAAGAACAGTACACCAAGAAGGATAATTCAGAAAGATAGACCATGTCAAGACCTCTACATTTCATCACAATCAGGTAAAAAGGTTACTAAGGTGCCTAATCCCGATGAGGAAGCTGGTAAAGCTGAGGGAATTGAGAATATGCATTTAAGGGGGAATATATGATTTCTTAGATATCCTTTCTATTGACTCAGAGCACTAGTCACCTTAGAACAAACCTTGCAAAGATCATATTTTAATTATTCTTTACTGATCTGAACTGTATTTCACCTATATTACATGAACTAACACTTCTACCAAGGTGAAACAGGCACAGAAGAGGAGTTCTCCACTAAAGCGGGAACTGATCTGATTACAACATTAACTTGTCTACAGAACTGTTCTGACTACAGAGTTAATCTGTCTACAGAACTGATCTGACTACAGAGTTAATCTGTCTACAAAACTGATCTGACTACAGAGTTAATCTGTCTACAAAACTGATTTGATTACAGAGTTGATCTGTCTACAGAGAAGTGATCCAAGTCATAGTACTAATCTAAGAGTGTTGTGCTGATACCAAAAAGTTCTCAAAATATTGAGACAGTATGAATCAGAAAGGTTGGGAAACCGATCTGAGGATTACTGTGCTGAACCGACCACTGATCTGATCCTCAAAAGAAGTACTCAGCTGATCTCAGTACTCGGCTGAACCCAGATAAGTAAATTGCACTATTTTAAAAGCAAGAAAATGAAGTGAAGTGTGCTTGGAAACAACTGTGCTGATAGACATCAGAACAATAGTTTGCCATAGAAAATTCTAAGTCAAGATCTGTTCAAGATTAGATTATTAATAGAGAAGATTAATACACTCCTCTATTTTTGACCTAATTTTAAACGGTGTATATATCAAAACAAGTTGGCTCCAAAATTGGGAAGGGTTTCTTGAATCTAGAACATTTTTTTAAAATTACGGATCTAAAGACTCAATCCAAACCACACAACGTGCAAATTTAATTCAATCCAAGCCCTAGATTTGCTTTGAATTCAATATCCTCGATCTCCATCACTTCATCTTCTTCACTTTACATTTCTGGAAATTACGAACATGGAAACTTTCTCAAAACTCTACTACTTTATTCTCTACTTTACACTTCTATCAAATGGCGATTATCGACATCATGAACGAGTCTAACGAAGTTGTAGGTACCTTCAATCCATCGAAATGGATTAGGGAAAAGGGTATTTTCGTGGAAAACACTGTTTACTTCGTCGGAAGGCAGAACGCTGAGAATCAAGCTATTCTCACAATGTGTGAAGAATGTGGGCTGCGGAAGTTTCTAGAATCATTCCCCAAGATGGTTTTTGAACTTGAGGCAATGGAATTCTATTTACAGCTCTATGGTGATAACAATGGTGTTCAATCGATGCTTTCAGGGAAACAAGTTGAGCATCCTATTGCCAACTTTAGCAGAAAGAAAGGTTGATTGGAGTCCTCACAAGAAGTTTCATCAAGGAAAGTTTTTGTTCAAAAAGGAATCTATGAAGTTTGAACAACAACAACAACAACAATCGCAAGTTTCTGGTGGATCTATGTTTAGATCGGATGATGAGGAGCCTGAAATAAGATCAAAGAGGCCAGGCATGATTCAAGCAGAGTGCGAGCCAAGAAGGAGAGGACTGCAAAGTTAACCCCAGAGCAGTCTGCAACAGTTGTGGAGAAGGAGGCTATCTCAGAGCAGGAGGTAAGCACTTCTAGCCTTGTTGTTATTCATAAAAGAACAAAAGGTAGAGGTTTGTCTGGACCTAGGAGATTGCACAAGAACACTTCTTCCACCCCTTCAAACTCTGACCCCATTCCAGCCCAACCCATTGATCAACAGCCTACCCGTTCTGATGAGTCAGTTCACTACTCTCCCATTCGTCAGAACAGTCCTCCCACATCTCCCCAGAACACTTCTTTTCAAACCACTCCCCAAGCAAGTCCTCAAAATAAATCCATTCCACATTTTTCTCCTGAACCTATTCATGACCACTCTACTGAACATGAATTTATACCTTCTTCTGAACCGATTGATATCACTTCATCCCTTGAACCTGAATACATTAAACCCAAACCTGCTTATTTGATGGATTATCATATTTGTGATAAAGAGGAGCAAATTAGAATGAAACTGAGGAATGCTCTTCTGAAGGAGTTTCATGGTTTAGATGAGAATTATATTGTTTTCGAACAACTTCTTAGGATTGGCACTTGGGTGTATCTGAGAAGGGTAGAATTGAATGAGTTTTTGGTGGTGATGGATGGTATGGGTGGTTCTGCAGTGTTTAAAGACTGGGAACAAGAGCAGAAAAGTGCAGCTGGTGTTAACTCTTTCACTGAGTTATTAACTCTAGAGTCTGTAGTTCAATTGGTGGAAAGGATCATTGGATTTTCTTACTATGTAGAAAATGTTGACATAGCTGAGGAAAATGTTGATACTGATGTCAATATGGAGGTTGAAGAGGAGATTGCAGAAGCTGATGAGGAAATGAATATTGCTGATGACAATGCTACTGAGGTGTTTGAAAACACAGTAATTATTGAGGATACTGAAGTCATTGAGGAACAAGAAGAATTGGTTGCTGATGAGGTTGAAAGCACACCAATTGTGAAAGAAAATGTTATTGTTCTTGATGCTGTTCAAGAAGAGGTAAGAGCAGTTCCTGCTGAGAAAGCTCAAAATAACTCTAGATTTGACATTTTGAAAAAGCACAATGAAGAGTTGCAAGCTAAGTTGGAAGCCACTCTGAAGCAATTTCAAGAAGCAACTGAGAAGCTTACAAGGATGACTGTTGAATGTGCTTATGAGCAAGTGATGGAGCACACTATGTCAAAAATCTATGATCTGCATAGGTTGCAAGAAAAGAAGCTTTCAGTTGATCTTCACAAGAAATTGGAAGAACATCTCATTCCCATGCAGAAATGGCAGGATGAAGCCAAAAAGGGGAAAAAGAATATAATAAAAGTTATGGAGCAGACTCAAACTCAACAAGCTTTGTTAATTGTGAGTCATGGATGAACTCAAAGAAAGTCAAAATGAGTTGAAAGAAGAGATCATAAGTTTGAATCAGAAAATCAAACTTAGAAAGCAACAAGCTGTTGCTGGTACTCAAAGTGTTACAATTACCAGTGCTGAGAAGAACATTGCTGAATCTTCTTCTGGAAAGAGAAAGAGAAAGGTCATCTTGAGTGATGATGAAGCTGAGAAGGAACCTGAAGAAACTGGTAGAATTACCAGATCTAGAAGCAAGTTGAAACATGTAGTTTCAAGTGATCAACCTAGTGAAAAAGAGATATTTGAAGCACATAAGAAACTTGATTTAATGAAAAAGAAGAAAGCTGAAGCAGAACTGAAAAAGAAGAAGCTTAAGGATGTTGAACCATTAAGTAAGAGATTTGAAAACAGAGTTGCTGCTTTGAAAAGAAAGATGAAAGCTAAGAAATCTGGAAATTCTGGAAGTTTCATTGAAGAAAATTTTGTTGATTTCATAGTTTTGCCAGAGAATATGGATTGCTGGAATGATCTGAAGATAAAGTGGCAGATTACTAATCATATTGTTAGGAAATTTGGATTTCATACTAACAGAGAACCAGAATTTGAAGATTTTTCTGATTTCATGAACAACATAGCAAGAGACTTCTAGGAAGATATCTTGTTAACTGCTGGTGCTGCAAGTATCACTATTTTGTGTCCAGAAGAGCCTATTTGGGATCCTCCAAGACTTGAGAATGGAGAACCAGACTACAAAGAGATTGGTAACATCATTGAGAAGATCATCAAGGATGAAGGCATCACTAATCATCAACATATGATGGATATCAAGACTAGGCTGCATGTGGCATTCAGAATCTGAGACTTGAAGACTAAAGATGAAGGACTAAGCTCACAAGATAACATTTCTTACCTTAATCTTTATTTCTATATTTCATATTCTGTGATAATGTGTAATATGTGAATTATCTGATCTTATATGAATATGAATCTGGATTTTTTGATTTGATGAACTGTTATGATTGACAACATACTTAACTACTGATTTATTAACCTTTAAATAGTTTTGGCTTCATCAAAAAGGGGGAAATTGTTGGGATATGAATCCTTGAAACAATATTCTAGTTGATGAGATTGAGTTTTGATGGCCAAAAGTAACTTAAAGTTAATGATATATGTGGTTCTAAGTCATCTTAACTAAGTCATCTTGAGAAAACTTATGAACTGAGTTTACTGATCTTATGTGTTACTGATCTGATATATGAACTTTTAGGAACTAAGCTGATGTTTGTATTGTATAGACAGCTTATAGTATAGGACTTAGATGTACTCATCTGTATAAAGTTCAGTTGATGTATAGATAGGTTTTATATATGTAAGTTTGTATTCTATTGTATTCAGCATTGTAAAAGTTTAGAAAAGTAGACTAGAACTAGATCAGAAGACTAAAGAAGACTCAGAAGACTACTCCAAAGTAAGAAGACTATCAAGAAGAGTAAAGATGAAGTTCAGAAATACAAGATAAGTATTCTGAAGAAGCGCAGAACAGTTATTGAGAACTGTGCTGACTGGCTCGGAACAGTAAAAGTCAAAACAATAGTTTATTGTACTGAGTTAGTGTGGTTGAAGAATAAGTTTGGAAAACTTATTGAAGAGTAACTGAAGATTTAGTTGAAGATATGCTGACTTGAAGATAAGTTAAGTTGGTTACAAAAAGGAAGTTACAATAAGAAACGGTTTAGAGTTAGTTGATAGTTTGTTTCATAAACTGCTAACTGTAAGTTCTATAAATATTGTGTGATCTTCTATTGCAAAGACTACTGATCTAAGAGCATTCAAGAGCTATCAAAGTATTCGAAGTATTTAAAAAACTCACAGAGTTGAAGGAGATCAAAGAAGAGAAGAGCCACTGAATTGAAGAGAAGAATCAAAGGCTACTACTCAAGAGAAGTTTTACTTTACTATTTCAGTTTGTGATTTGTTGTAAACAAGTGTGCTAGTTAGTTGTGAAATTACTGGTAGATCGAAGATATACCCGGAGGTATAATCGATAAGATCAAAGTCTTAATCTTGGGACTTTAAGCCACAAGAAACTCAAGAAGGAGGAGTTAATAAAACTTCACAACTAGAGTTGTGAGAGTGGATGTAGACATTTGTCGAACCACTATAAATCTTGTGTTCTTTATTTTCTGTTTGATATCTGTTCATATTGTTTAACTAAGAACATTAAAAGTTTACTAAGTAAAAGTTCAAAATCTAAGTTGAGTATAAAACTGAAACTGGAAGTACTGATCTGACCCAGTAAGAACAGTACTATTCAGAACACATTTCTGCTTTAAACTCTGAAATTTTGAAGGATTTTTGAAAAGTCTATTCACCCCTCCGCTCTAGACTTTTCCTAGCTTAATCAATCTTAACTCAACTTTGGGACCAACAGGTTTGTAATTAATTTATCCCATGGTATAGAGGAGTATATATAAACAAATAACTTAGTCTTTTAAAAATTATTGATGAAGAAATATAAATTATATAACTGATAGTTTAATTTAATGTTTTCTTTAATTTGACATTACATTAGATAAAATAAATAAATAAAGTGTTTGATTTTCAATAATTAATTTGAATTTTTTTTTTCAATTATCAACCTAATGCAATAATAATATATTTTAAATCATTAATTATTATTTTTAGCCCTCCTAACATCGAGTCCTGGTCCAGTACAGTCCCGTCCGTCCCTACATGCAATGGAAATGCATGTGCGTGTAAATTAATAGATAACGGTGGCATGATTGAATCTAAAAGTGATTATATATCTCAAAAGAAGTGACTTGACCATCTATATATTGACCACTTTGCTTTTGAAGAATAATCATACAATATGGAAAAAGGTGTTATTATGACCACTCAACAACACAAACAAATGCCTCTTAATTTCCTTCTTTGGATTTTGATGTGAAAAAACCTTCCCCATGGAGTCATGGACCACTCGATCAAATGAGTACATTATTCAAATATTCACATTGTCACACTATATATTTCCCATTTATTTTGATATTTTAATTAAAGAATATAATAGAATAGTAGATATAAATAATGTGATTATTAGAAAGGAAATAATATATGATAAAATAATAGACATAGCATAAGTGATATGATTAATATATATATATATATATATATATATATTTCAAAAATAAAATAATATATCTCCTACAACTTTTCAACATTAAAGTTGGTTAAAGTTCACAATTAGATTTTGTTGCGTCAAAAAGTACGTATGGAGGATACCTTATCTCCCTGTCCGGATTATGGAGGTTGTGGGCGTAAATCGTCACTTTTTCGCAAGATTTCTTACGAACGATCCTCCTTTGAGCTCCCGAAAGACCTGCAAAAATACGCCGGAGGGGATTCCGGCGTGGAATCTCCGACGCTCAAGTCAGAAGCTTTCTCTGGAGAATTAAGGAGGAATTTCCCTAAGGATCGAGGGAAATTCTCGCAAAAATCGTAGGGTTTCTCTTCTTATTTTTTGTATATCTTGTGTAAAATGTAAAGAAAGAGCTTTCTTAGTAAAAAAAAACGTAGTCAAAATAATCCTCAAACCTCTCTTTTATACCTGGCCGCTTTTCTGGGCGAAAAGGAGAATAATTCTTCTGCTTATCTCTCAACTGCCCCCTAAGACTCGGTCCCCTCTCTGGCCACTTCCTCCGAGATACTTGATACCAATTACCACTTCTTCTATTTCCTTTGGGGCCTCCTTGACCAAGTCCCAATCTTAGTAATCCTCTTCTTGGGCTAGAGGTATTTGGGCCAAGGATACTTGGGCCAGGGACATTTGGGCCAGAGATATAGGCCGTAGATCGGGCTTGGACCTATTTTCTTCCCTATGCTCAAGAGTGTATTAATCATTTCACAAAACGAATGTAAATGTTTAATAAGGATAGATCATCGTCTATCCACGTGTCGTCTCCTCATAGGACGACATATTTTGGCCGCATCAGATTTACCGAATTTTTTGCAGATGAATTGGTGAAATCCAAACCCCCAATCCGGTTTAATTAAGGTAAATCTGATGCATACACCAGGATTGTGGAAGGTAGGGAACGTGAGAGTGAATGGAAGAAGAAACAATGGTCATGCAAATAACGTGAATAAGGAGGAGAGGGAAAAAAATAATTAATATGTAAAGATTCGGGCCAGGTACGATAGGTCTAATAGAGTGCAAGGATTTTTTTTATTTTGGTGTGGTTTGTGTGCATATGAGACTCTATAACATTGTCGTGTAGTGTTGCAGGTTTGCCGTTGTACGTTCATTTCCACGGCGATTCTGTGTCAAAACAACGACAATATTTTTATCCCCAAATTTGTGTGCATATGAGACTTTTACTATACTATCGAGTAGGGAAGTCAGGAATCAAAATTGTTTATAATTTGTCAAGGGGGAGTTACTTTTTAGTGCCATTTAGGAAGGAAGATTAGCTTTTAGTGCTACCTTTTTTTTTAGTTTCTATTAGGTGTCAAACGCCTCATGAGTTTACCAATATACCCTTGTAGTCTTAAGAAGGGAAGAAATATGTAATATCAAAACTTTTTCTAGTCTTGTCAACTTTTTCCCATCTCCCTCCTAAATTATCTATTACACTCCTCCGACTTCCCATTTTTTCTTTCAGAATCGGAACAGACAATTTCTCTTTCTCCATTCACTACAAAATCTTTCTCATCTGGAGAGTATAACAGACGCATTGAGCTGAAGACAAATCTAAAAAATTCACGAAAGGTAAGCTCTAAAAAAATTCTCAGTTTGTCTCGGCTTTTCAGAAAGGTAAGATCGGAGATTAATGAAAGGTAAGCTCTAAAAAAATTCGTCGATGTTCTTCTCCGGTGGAAAGTAAGCACTGGTGGAATTTTTTGTTCGGGTTTGTCTACTAGAGCATATTTAGCGGATTTTTTAGAGTCTGGGCTCGTAAATTTGAAATTTTTGTTCAAAATTTAAGGGTTTTCATGAATGGTTTTCGATTTTTTGTTTTCTTTCACAAAAGGCGACGGGGTTTTCGATTTTCATTAAATTGTTGTGGGTTTTTTCGATTTTCCAGTTGATTTGGAGTTTTTTTCCGTACCTTTTTTTTTATACGAAATGTATTTGCATATCCTCCTACGAAGTTCATTTTTTTTTCTTTTTCTGTAAGTAAATTTTTGTACATTGTGCTAATTAAATTTTTAGCTTTTTGTTAATGGATTTTGTGGACTGGTTTTTTTTTTTTTTTTTTGTCATTTTCTAAGCCCGTATTTTACTGATAGCTTCTTACTTTTGTTTAGATGGGAAGAGGAAACAAAAGGAAGGTTAAGTACATGGATGATAGTTCCTCTGATGAAAGTTAGAGTCCAAAGTCTAGTAGAGGTACGAAATTTAGGAAGTTAGTTTCCCTTCTTTGAAACATTAATACATTAGAACATGATTATTAAGACCTAATGTATTATGTAGGGATATGAATCCTAAAACAAAGTCCTAAGTGATGAAAGATAAAGTTTTGATGGCCAAAAAGCAACTTGAATATATATAAGTTAGTTGATCTTATTAAGAAAGTCATCAAAATAAAGGTATTATCTAAAGTAAAGTGAAAGTGAAAGTTATATAAACGTTGTAATAGTTCTATTAGATAAGCTAAGTTGTATAAAAGCTTATACATGATGTAAATTAGTCTAAGGCTGACTAAGTTGATAAAACTTCAAGTAATGGTTAGTTAGAATAACTCAGTTAGGATAGAAGAGAAGACAAGCAGAGCTGACTAGAAGACTAAACTAGAGCTGAAGACAAGAAGACTTACACAAGCTGACTTAAGGAAGACAAAAAGACTTATACCAGACAAGCTAAGTTAGAGAAGCAGAAAACGAAAATTATTCTAAGTACAGAGAAAGGAAATCTGGCTTATGTATAAAGGATGAAGAAGGATAAAAATGAAGTTATAACCGAAATAACTGAATAACAAATTAACAGAATAACCGAATCAAGAAAGGGTTATGGAACAGTTAAAGGAGGTCATTAAACGGTTAATTGAAGTTGTAGAAGTTAATTCAAGAAATGTTAGTTACTCCAACAAATTACCTTGAGGATTACTATCTATAAATAGAGATTGATCTTCACATGGAAAAGACTAGTGGAATTCTAAATACTGAAGTCTTAAGAAGCAATCAAGCGATTCAAAGCAAAGAAACTCGCAAAATTTGAAGAAGATCAAGTCAAGCCCAGTTTTGAAGAAAACGATTCAAGAAGGCTTAGATTTCAATAGAGAAGTTTTATTTTTGTTTCAAGTTGGAATTCTTGTAAACAAGTGTGCTAGTAGCTTGTTAAACTATTAGTTGATCGAAGATACATCTGGAGGTGTATTCGATAAGATCAAAGTCTTAGACTTGGGACTTAAAACAACAAGAGTGAATTTCACAATTGGTATTGTGAGAGTGGATGTAGGCAATTGCTGAACCACTATAAATTCTGTATTAATTTTACTTTAAAGTTTTATATTTCTTTATAGTTCTAAAAGATATTCATATAAACAACCGGATTAACTATCTAGCTGAGTAGATGAGTTGACTTAAGAACTAGTTATCTCAAGAAGTATTTTTCATATCAAAGAGTGAATATAAACTAAAAGGGCTTATATAAAATCCGCATACAAAAGTTGATTTGATATAATTTGATTGTTTTTTTAGTATACTGTTGAAAGACTAGTTTTCTATAAGACAAGCTGAGTTAGATCAACTAACTAGACTGAAACATACTTTATTCTAATATTTTGGAAAAAGTTTAAAAGTCTATCCACCCCTCCCCTCTAGACTTTTACCTTCGTCCAATCTTAACACTCACTTCTGAGACCTACAAGTAGTATCAGAGCAGTAGTTCTAACCGGACTGTTGTATCTTGATAGCTATTAGACTTTGGGGAAAGTCTAGGTTTCCAAAGAGAACTGATCTTTGAAGAATACTTACTGAAAAATTCTTGTATTTTCTTATCTTGATTTCTCTCCTAATGGATACTTATCTTTATCTTTGAAAAATACTTACTGAAAAATTCTTGTTGGTCCTGAAAGGAGTATATAACAAGTGTATGGGGGGGGGGGGGGGAATACACTTGTACGCACTTTCTTTTTCAAACTTGATCAAACCAGAGATCAGCAATGTTGTCTTGGACAACTCTGCTGAAGATGTATAACTTCTTAGAGATAACCAAGCTACTAAGTACTATTGAGTACTTAGTTGAATGACTATCTAAGTTAGTTATAGGTGCGGAATTAGTGGTTGGCCCTTTAGTTTAAACTCCTTTATGTTCTGAAATCACTTTAATCAAACAGTCCAGTTTTCAGGGAACTTGTCCAAATCAGTTTTGCACAGTTTATGATATGTGTCTTTGAAAGGTCCAGTTTTGTGTGCAGTGTTGAGTGTATGGAAGTACTTGAAAGTAAATCAACACAAGAGTTTATAGTGGTTCAGAGACTCAAGCTCCTACATCCACTTTCCCTGATTTAACAGGATAATTCCTTCACTCTTGGAATTAACTTGTTTTTATAGTGTCAAGGTGCACTTGATCAAGAACACCACTCCTTGGTGAATTGATCCCTAGGATGTCTAGAGTCCTAGTACCCTCTTCTCAACTCAGAACTGAAATGTTCTTCTCTCAACAGTCAGCTCCTACCACTTCTACTACTACAACCTTCTCTCTTTCTCACTTGAAAGGGGTAAGGGTTGAAGTAAGGTTCCAACTAATGAGATATCCTTTACAATGAAGTTCAGTGTATAAGGATAGGATATCTCTCTAAGCTTTGTATGGATATACAATGAGGTTCAGCTTAGAAGAAGTGTTTCAAGACTAGGAATGTCTTATGACTTTGAAGCTTCAGAATGATTGTTCAGTTGGATGTAGAATGGATGCTTCAAATGGTCTTCACACTTCTGTATTTATAGACAAATTTGAGGATTTGCCCGTTGGAGAGGCAGCCCCAATTTGCTATATATGTCTTCCTTGAGTCCTTCAATTTAGAAGACAGATTTTTTATAGTGACATGTCCTCATTTGGGAAATAAACGGCTCTATGGACTTTTTCTTCATTCTCCAGCACTCTTCCCAATGTCTGACTTCAAGAGTCACTTGTTTAAGCATGGACATGGCTTCTGAAGGTTGATCCAATGATAGGACAACAATCCTTATCAAATGGACAACTCTGCTTATCACTATCAGCAGACTTTGCTTATCAGCATAGTTGGCTTGCTTTCTTTCAGATGACTTGGCTCTTTCCCTTTGCTCCATTTGGATGTGATCTTAGCATGATTCTTTGAAGATCTTTTAGGGTATAGTTGTCTTGAACTTCTTCAGCATATTTGGTCTTTAAACTTCAGAGCACTTGTTCTGGTTTAAACTCTGCTGAGACAACTCTTCTGGACAACTCTCCTGATCAGCATGATTGTCCTTTGGCAATCATTCCAGAATTTGTGCCTTGAGGGGACTTGATCTTGATAGACTTCAAAGCATGTGTTCCCCCTCAAATTGTGCATCTATTCAACTAAGAGCTGCCTAACATTTCAGCTTCTCATCTAGTCTTATGTTATATGTTCTAACATTCTTAGAGCACAATTAATTATGACTAGGCATGTCTCAGGGGTTTTGGTATAAAATCAAAACTCTTCTCATTTTATTCCCAACAGGCCTATCATCACAAAGACTCCGAACACTGCCACCCTCAACCCTACTAAAGTTGTTGGCGTACTCTTGCCAAAACCAAGGTCAAAATTATCTACAGATGAAATGAAGCAAAATAATCTTGATAGTATCGCTAAAAACCTTATCTTACATACTTTGCCTAATGAGTATTTAGGTAAAGTACTTAAGTGTAAGTCGACGAAAGAAATGTAGGATATTCTTGCGATTCTTTGTGAAGGCACTAGTCTGATAAAAGAAAATAAGTTAACCCAGTTGTTCAGAAATTTGAGTCATTCAAAATGAAGTCTGGTGATTGTATAGACCAGCTTGCTACTCGCTTTATTAAAATCATGAATTGATGCAGATCAATGGGAGTTAAATTATGTGGAAGCTTTGACCCGAAAAGCATAATTGAAGATACTGCTTTAATTCTTGATATATTATGCTCCAATTACGTGACTTACTACCTTATTTTGTTAATTCATTTCCTTATTTACTGTTCTATTTTAGTTCTTTATTATTGTAATAAAGCCCACGGATACTTATGGGCCTTTTTAGGGTTTTTAGATTTTGAACCTTATTTATAGTTGGTATTTTTGCATTGTAAGGGAGTGATTTGATTAATAAAGAAAAACGAGAGTTTATCTTAGGATCTCTTTTACGGTATTCTGTGTGAATCAACGTATCTGAGTTTTGCCACTTTTTCGGGTATTCGTAGAATCAACGGATAGTGTGTATGTTCTTGCGTGTTCTTCGTATATTCCTTATTTTATACGCTTTCGCCGCTACATCAGTTGGTAATCAAAGATCAGGTACGATTCTTAATGATGACGATTTCAATTATCAATAAATATTTTGATGAAAATTGTGGGTATGATGGACCACCAATTTTCGATGATTATTATGATGAGGAATGTGGTTGTGATGAACTGCTAATTTTCGATAATTTTGTCGATATTTTGGTTGATAATTGCTACAACGGCCCTCCAATTTTTGACGAGGAATGAAAATATTTTTATAATTGGGGATGTTCATCCCAATATCCTTGACTCAACGATGGGGGTTGAAAAAAATTGTTTTGTGTTATTTACTAATGGTGATGAAAATAATAGACTAAAATAGAACAGTAAATAAGGAAATGAATTAACAAAATAAGGTAGTAAATCACGTAATTGAAGCATAATATATCAAGACTTAAAGCAGTATCTTCAATTATGCTTTTCGGGTCAAAGCTTCCACATAATTCAACTCCCATTGATCTGCATCATGAATGATATTGATGTGTTAGGCATGAAATACACTAATAGGGAGATTAATCTTAGAGTGCTCAAGTCCTTAGATGAGAGATGCAAATTGACTAAAATTCTTATTAAGAATACCAAGGACGTAGATAATTAGTATGTGGAAACTCTTTTCCCAACTCTTAAGGCGCATGAGTTAGTGATGACCAAACAAGAATGTATTTAAGAATGTTGCCTTCAAGGCATCTACTTCTAGAGCTCCTAGTGATAAACCTGCCATCATTAGAATGAGCTAGAAAAGTCGGACTTGAGTTTGAAGGAACAAATGAGTCTGATGATTAAGAGATTTGATAAATTGGATAATCGCTACAGTAGATATATGAAGTTTTATAAGGACTTTAGGAGTTCCAGGAACAGGGACTCTTCTAAGCCCAGGAGAGACCGAAACTCTTCTAAAAAGAGAAGGGGTGAAGTATCTTCTGAAACTAGAAGAGATATGAACTCGTCTGATCGTAGAAAGGATATGAAATGAGATGACACGCCTATCAAGAAATCTTCTAACGAAACTTTGTGATATAACTGTGAGAAATCAAGTCATTACATCTATGAATGTCCAAATCTAAGTTAAGAAGATAGAGAAGAGAGGAAGGTCAAACGAGATCTTTGCTACTCAAGAGATGAGAAGGTTATGTTGGCTAACGATGAATCTGATATCGAATCATATGAGCTACCTTCGTCTTCCTCTGGATATCTCACAAGTAATGATCATGATCGTGATGATGACTTCGCCTTCATGGCCAAGGAGGAAATAGAGGTATCTTCTGTAAATTCTTTTCGTTATTGTGATTCAGATACCGATGAAAGTGATACTGTCGAAAGTGGAGTAGAAAGTAATCTTCATCCTTCAAATGAACAGATGGAAGATGACTTTCTACTTGCTAACAAGGCTTTCATGGAAATTAGTGATGAAAACATAGCTTTGAAGCCAGAAATCATTAGTCTAAAAGAAGCCCAATTAAAAGTAAACCCTAAGTTAAGTATTATGAATGCACGCATATCAGAAGAGCTTACTCAGCTCAAAGATAAATATGCACTCATTGATAACTTATACAATGGGATGCTTAAAACACAGTCTATTGAAACTAATAAATTCAATGACTTAAAAGCCGAGTATGACAAACTTTTAGAACGTAATAAATTTTTGGAAAGTAAGTCGAAGTCTTCTGATGAGAACCACGATACGAAATACGAATAAATCTGTAATCCCTAGATCAGGCTAACAAGAAACGGGGTTGCAAATGATTTTGTAAAATTAATTCTATTATTTTCTTTTTTTTTCCCGTAATCCCTAGCTCAGGCTAGCAAGAAACAGGGCTACAAACAATTTTGCAAAATTGATTCTATTATTTTTCTTCTCCCTTTACACGGTAATTTTCACTCCCAAATATATAGAGATTTAATTCCTTCTCAAAATATGCATATATCCTAACAAACTAATTATCCAATAATATCTTCAAATTAATATTCAATAATATCTTCTAATATCCTAATTAATCAAAATATATTCTAAACTAATATATAATTTATTCTGGGCCTCAACATCACCTTGGCCTGCTAAATTTATTGGGCCGCCCTTCAACCCCTCTCTCGATTGTACGTAATTTTGAGCCCACGACCCTCATTCTCATCATCTTCTATGCACATCACTCATGTGATCTTCATTAGTTATGCCTTCTTCTTCAATTATCTTTTCTTCAACTTTCTTTATGGCATTGTAATCTATCCTTCCAGGCGACAATCTTGGAGTTTCCCATTTCGGTTCATCTAGTGATAAGATGTTGTATCCTGTGGATGTAGCCATTCTGATAATCAAATTCCATAAAGACTTATCTTTAACTTCCATAAATCTTTAAAACTGAATGAATTTGTCTTGTTTCGTCACAAGGTCTCCATATCTTCTGACAATATGGTGAGTAGTTTCCCACTTTTTCTTCAATTCCATCCATCTTTCAATGTTCGTCGAAAAACTATAGTCGTCAAACCAGTGTCAACCGACACTGGTTTGTCGATTTTTTTTTTCAGTTATTTTTTAAATTCTAAATTTCTTAAGACGGCAGCGGCTGCCAGAGGTGGGGCGGTGACGACGATTGCTTCCCTTGAAATTAGGGTTAGGAATTAAGGAGAATGTATTTATCTTGATATATTTTACTAAAAAGGCAAATTGAATATTTTACATATATATTTACTTAATAAATGAAGGAGGGAGTCCATCTAACCATCGTGGAGGAGCATATAACCCACGCCTTTAAATAAAGGCCAGGTTTGACCCACTTCTTCCCATTGCGTGTGTTGAATGCTTAAAGTGTATGTATTTGTATTTTTTAACATTAACAATAACGGTATACAAGTCGTATGTATTGAATTTTATAATGAACGCATGTATTTTTATGATGAATTTGAAGTTCACATAAAGTTGAGCAGCATATTTAATTTATGACAAATTCTTTACTATACCCCTAGTGCACCTATATACTCAATTTTAATTTTATGATTGATCACGGTTATTTACACCCTCACTTTTGTTGACTTTACCCTCCAAATTATATTAACAAATAACAATTGCCCATAGTTATTTACACTCCCATTTTTATTGATTTCACCGCCCAAATTATTATTTTAAAAAAATTACAGCTAAAATTACTGTAGTGCCCTTCTATTAATTTAGATAAAATATAATACAATCAATCTTAATTTATATATAAACAATTGGTCACGATTATTTACACCCCCGTTTTTGTTGACTTCACCCAAAAATTTATTTTTTATAAAAAATTACATCTAAAATTACTATAGTGCCCTTCTATTAATTTAAACAAAATATAATACAATCAAACCTAATTTATATAGGCAAATTCTTATATACACTCGCATGTATATACACTCTTAAATTTAATTAAAATTTTGGACCTAATTTACTTTTTTCGGTGCAAACAATTAATGGGTCGCACAAATTTAATGAAAGACCACGATTATATGCACACACAAGATTGAGGTGGACACCCACCAATTTTTTTACAAATCAATGATTTTGAGACTAAGAGGTTTAGAAGAAAATTAAAAAAAAAACTTACATATCTGGATTTTGAGGTTGAGAGATCTAGAAGAAAATTGACGACCTGGTGGGGGCAGAAACGAGTAGGAGGTGACGAATCTATTTTTCGAACTTACAATCGAAAGAGGGACAAATGACTTGGGACGCGATAGAAGGAGGAAGAAGCGACGGGGGCTTGGGACGCAACCTTAGACGGACGATGAGGTCTGGACGAACGGCGAAGCAGTCTTGTGTGAAATCGACGAAACAGATGCGACGACGACGATCGAGGTTATGGCGGTGAGACTTTGTGCGGCAACGAACAAAGGTTGTGGCGGTGAGGCTTTATGCGGTGATCGACGAGGCTGGGAGAGGAGTGGGTGTCCCAAGCTGCGTGTTTTATTTTTCACGCTATATGGTTTGAGAGAATAAGGGGAGAATTATGATTATGTTGGAGAAGGGTATTTTCGGTCTTTCATGGGGTGTGTCCTAATCGTACGGGGTGTGCGCTAAAATCTCGTGTGTGCGTATAACCGACTATTGATTACTAATTATTGTTTGTGGTATTACTCATAATTTTTTTTGGTATTACTGAATATAATTAAATGTGTGGAATTATTTGTTATTGTATAAGATATTACTGATCAATGTTCATGGTATTACTGATTATTGTTCATGGTATTACTGGTTTTTACTTATTGTATTATCGACTATAGTAAAATCATACCTATAACATTGTTTTGTAATAAAATTAAAAAAAAAAAACACATGAAAAAAATGGAAAAGAGAGGCAAGAAAAAAAAGTAAAAGGGAAAAAACCAAAGAAATAAAAAGTCTGGAATAAAAACTGAAAATGGGAAGAAAAAAGGAAAAGATGAGGGGTAAGAAAAATTAAAAAGAAAAAAAATTGAGATTTGTGCCTAATTTCGATAGTTTTTTTTAAAAAATTATGTTTTTAAAATTTTTTTTCTAAAATTATGGGTGACTCGGTGGTGAATCGACGTTAACTCGGCAATGACTCAGCTGCAGATTGTAAATGTATAAATTAAGGTTATTGTATTATATTTTGTGTAAATTAATAAAAGGATAATATAGTCTTTTAAATGCATTTTTTTTAAATATTTTGAGAGTGAACTCATAAAATAAGCGGATGCAGATAACTGTGGTAAAAAGAAATGATTTGTGGGTGAACTCATTAAATGAGAGGGTGCAAATAAAATATAAACCAAAAATTGAAATTAAAATCCAATTGCATGAGTGCAATTGGGGTATCCAAGTATTACCCTTTCTATCACATTTCCCCATGAATCTTCCCTCTCATCTCTCCATATTTCATCGTCCTTATTCATCGGCGTTGAGTGATTTTAATCTTCTTCTTCTTCACTTAGTGAAGGCGGCGATGTAAAGGCGACGCCAGAGATACGAAGGCAGACGGTGACCACGCAGACGAATACAGCGACGAGGCGAAGGAGGGCGGCGATGTCACAAACGAAGACGGTGACTGCACGAACTAGGGCTACAACAACGTACATTCTCATTTCTAGGTAAATTTATCATTGCAAATATAGGTTGAATCTGTGTGTTTACAAAGGTTGAATATTCTCTTTCTCTCCTACCCATCTTTAAGCATTTTTCACAATGAAAGCCCTAATTCAATGTCTACTTATCACATATGTATTGGAATATTTCGTGGGTTTAATATTGGATGCATTTTCTGAATGCTCAGAATGTAGTTGTTAAACTTTATTCTGTAATTAATATTAATATTAACAAAAACATTCTTGTGTTGTGTAGTCATATTGGTAAGGTATTATGTTATTTAATTGTGAGAAGTTTCATGTGGCATAGATTGAGAGGATTTCATTTTGGAAGGCTATCTCTTAATTTGGATTTTTGAAGTTTATTGAGTTATATATTATCTGTGGAAATTAAATTTGGGGTAGAAGTTGTATCGTGTTGGGCACTTGAGGTTTGGTTTGTGCAATAAGCAGCAAGAAAGATGTTAAATGAATGAATGCTTGATATCTATGAAGTGTGGATGAGCTTTATTGGATTTTCAACGATCGTTATGTACTTTAGACACATATAGTACTCCCTCCGTCCACAATAAGTCAATAAGTAGTCCCATTGAGAGTGGGCACATGTTTTAAGAAAATGGAAGATAAAGTAGATAAAGTAAGGGTATTGTAGGGTGTTGTGGGCCGGTCCATTGTGAATAAAGTGATTGTGAATAAAGTTGATGTCAATTTGAGTAATTAAGTGATGGTTGAAGGGTAATGATAAAGTGATAGTTGAAGGGTAATGATAAAGTGATGGTTGAAATAAACTGTATGAGACTACATTTTGTGGATGGAGAATATAAGGCAAATAAGGCTACATTTCGTGGAATGATGGAGTATAACATTATAATTTTGTTGCTTGTGATGTGAGTGTGGGAGGTTAGTTTAAAATAAATAAAGTGGAGGAGAAGGCACAATTGTAGGAAGTTTCTATTAATGCAAAAGATTGTTCTGGTGGTTTTTTGGTTTTTTTGGAAGGATGTGGACCTTAATATTGTATCTTACTCCAAAGCACATATTGATTGTATACTCTTGACTAATGATCATAAGTGGAGATTTACTGGCTTCCATGGAAACCTAAATTTGGCAGACATAAAGGTTTCCTGGGAACTCCTTAAAAGACTTAAACATTACACCCATTTTGATAACAATGTATGGCTTGTTGGGGGCGATTTTAATGAAACTCTATTCCACTATGAAAAAGAGGGGGTGTTAAAAAGCCTTTATCCAGAATGTTGAATTTTCAGGAAGCATTGAATCATAATGAGTTGATCAATTTGAAATCTCATGGACCAAAGTTCACTTGGATCAATAAGAGGAGTGGATCTGAATTCATTGAGGAAAAGCTTGACAAATTTATTGCAACTTATGAATGGGTGGACTTGTTTTCTTTCTATGATTTCAAAACCCTTGATTACATGGAATCAGATCATAGACCAATTTGACTCCCGTTTTGATTGGTTTGTTAACAAGAAAATTCATGATTTCCGGTTCAAAAACCATTGGATCAAAGAACTGGATTTCAAAGAAACGGTTAGCAAAGTGTGGGTTGCCAAGGGAAGGGGTTTGAATTTGAATGCTGATTTATCTCATTGTGGTAAATCAATCAAAGATTGGGATATTAAGAAGGCTGGGACATTGAAAAACCGTATTACTTACACCCAAGATCAGATTAAGTTTGAGCTGAATAATGTATGGCTTGTTGGGGGCGATTTTAATGAAACTCTATTCCACTATGAAAAAAATAAGGTGTTAAAAAGCCTTTATCCAGAATGTTGAATTTTCAGGAAGCATTGAATCATAATGAGTGGATCAATTTGAAATCTCATGGACCAAAGTTCACTTGGATCAATAAGAGGAGTGGATCTAAATTCATTGAGGAAAAGCTTGAGAAATTTATTGCAACTTATGAATGGGTGGACTTGTTTTCTTTCTATGATTTCAAAACCCTTGATTACATGGAATCAGATCATAGACCAATTTGATTCCCGTTTTGATTGGTTTGTTAACAAGAAAATTCATGATTTCCGGTTCAAAAACCATTGGATCAAAGAAACGGTTAGCAAAGTATGGGTTGCCAAGGGAAGGGGTTTGAATTTGAATGCTGCTTTATCTCATTGTGGTAAATCAATCAAAGATTGGGCTATTAAGAAGGCTGGGACATTGAAAAACCGTATTACTTACACCCAAGATCGGATTAAGTTTGAGCTGAATAATGAGCATCGTGCACCAGATTTTGATCGGGTTGATAAATTTTAGAAGGAGCTAGAAAAACACTATTCACAAGAAGAATGGTACTGGAAGCAAAGATTTAGAATAACTTGGCTCTGAGAAGGTGACATAAATACTCAATTTATTCATAATCGGGCAACTCAGAGAAGATGCACTAATCAGATTACGAAGATTCAGAAGGATATGGGTGAATGGGTTCAGGATGATAAAAATATTCACAGTGTTTTTATCAATTATTTTCAAGGCATCTTTTGCTCTCAGGATCCTAATCATCAGACCGTGGTTCGTGCCACAAAGGACATTCATGTCAAATTCTCAGATGTACAGTTGAGATTGCTGGATATACTTTCTCACGAGAAGAGGTGAATAGAGCAGTGAAATACTTTAACCCTTGGAAGGCACCTAGTCCTGATGGTTTCCCAGCATCATTCTATCAAGTTAATTGGAACACAGTTGGTGAGGAAGTTTTAGATCAAATTGTGGGTCATTTGAATGGTTAAAATTCTTTGGACTAATGGAATAGTACCACAATTGTTTTAATTCCAAAGATTAAGAATCCCACACAAGTCACTCACTTCAGACCAATCAGTTTATGTAATGTGAGCTACCGAATACTTTCGAGGGTCATTACGAACAGATTGAAGATCTTTATGGATGATATTATCCACCCCTATCAGAGTGCTTTCATTCCATGGAGGCTTATCTCGGATAATATTTTAATTGCTTTTGAAAGCATGCACTGGATACATATGTCTAAAAGTCGAGACAGTTATGCACCTCTAAAACTGGACATGAGCAAGGCCTATGATAGAGTGGAATGACCTTTTCTTCAGGAGGCGATGCGGCATATTGGGTTTTCACAAAAATGGATTCGTCTCATTTCCCAGTGTGTTTCATCGATATCATACAACATTTGCATCAATGGTTTTCTCACAGATTCCTTTAAACCGTCTAGAGGTTTAAGACAAGGTCATCCTTTATCTCCATATATGTTTGTCATATGTGACCAGAGTCTATCTTCCTTGCTGCTCAGTGTTATTGATCAGAAAAGTTTTTCAGGTATTAAAATTGCTAGGGAAGCTCCTATTATCTCTCATTTATTTTTTGTTGATGATAGCTTGATTTTTTTGAAATCCACTAAAAATGAATGTCTGGCTTTAAAAAATTGTCTCAAAGTCTATGAAGATGCATTAGGTTAGCTTATCAATTATGAAAAATCAGCCATCACCTTTAGTCCCAATACGAAGCATATGAATCAGGAGTATGTAAAGCATATCTTGGGAGTACGCTCGACGAATGGTCATGACATATATCTGGGGCTTCCTACTTTCTCAATCAAAGCTAAGCATCATCAATTTGGTTATCTGATGGATAGAGTTAGACAAAGAATTAATTCTTGGAGCCACAAAAAGTTTTCTGAAGGGGGTAAGGAAGTTCTTATAAAATCAGTTTTCCAAGCTATCCTGTCATATGTTATGTCTTACTTTAGGATTCCAACTTCGATCTGTGCAGATATTGAAAAATTGATTGCTAAATTCTGGTGGGGCACAACTGAGGAAAGCCGTAAGATTCATTGGAAGAAGTGGAACGACATGTGCAAGCCTCGTGATGAAGGAGGTTTGAATTTTAGAAATATGGTCCTCTTTAATAAAGCTCTTCTAGCAAAGCAGGTGTGGAGGATTTTACAACGTCCTGATACTCTAGTCAGTAAAATCTTCAAAGCTCGCTATTTTAGGCAAACATATGTTCTTAATGCAAGCCTGGGATCAAATCTTCTTTCATTTGGAGATCTCATTTGTGGAGTAGAGACATTTTGGATATTGGGATCCGATGGCGAATCAGTAATGGCAACTCAGTGCATATTTTTAAAGATAGATGGGTACATGGCTTTAATGAAGGTAGAATTTTCTCTCGTATTACTAGTATCTCAAGGTTAGTCGTTTATTTTCCATGGATTATAAGTGGAATGAAGAGCACATTAAAAATGCTTTTCTTCCTATTGAGGCTGAGGCGAGTACCCCTCTTGGGAGTAGAGAAAGAAGACTATAGATATTGGCCTGGAACATCTTCTGGTAATTACATTATTGCTTCAGGATATAATGTGGCCATTCAATGTGTTCAAAAGGTTCAGAATCTGTCTCGATCGGGATCATCTGAGAATAATAGTATGAAGGTATTGATCAAACATCTTTGGAAGTCCCTGTAAAAAAAAAAAACATCTTTGGAAGTTTAAGGTTCCACCAAAAATTCGCATTTTTGGATGGAAACTTTTGAATGACTCTTTAGCTACTTAAGGTAACCTGGTAAATCATCATATCCCTTCTTCTCCCTTTTGCTCTTGTTGTGGTGCTCCTTTTGCAGATACAATCCATGCTCTTTTTCAGTGTGTTTTCGCAAGGAAGGTATGGAAAAAGTAAGGTTTTTTGGAGATTTTAGAGGGTTTTACTTTGGGTTCGATCATTCAACTTGTTCTTGTAGTTAAGGACAAGTTTGCTCAGGATCAATTCTCACTTATTTTGATTATTGCATGGGCAATTTGGAAGGACCGGTGCAAATGGACTCATTTAAGCAATCAAGAATATTTAAAGCCTAAGTTGCTTGTGGTTTTTTAGGTTAAATGAGCCATTGACTACTGGAATGATTTTATAAATGTGGGTTCATTATCTCAGGATAAAAATTCTGGTGATCAACAAATGTTCAGAAGATCCAGTTATCAACATAAAGATCTAATTCTTTTCACTGATGCTGCTTTTAATCTCGAAAAGAATTTTTTTCGCGATTGGATATGCGTTATTTGATCATGGAAAATCTATTACTTGACAGGGGGCTGTCGCATTGAAAATCTGGGATCTATTATCATAGCTGAGTTAAGAGCAGTCGAAATTTGTTTGGAAAAATGTATTGAAAGAGACTTACAGGTCTCCAGTCTACGTATGGATTCTAGCAGCCAATTAATGCCATCAAATCTTCTCTTGTCTTGGACGGGCTTGAAAATTCTATTGTTCAGCGGATCATAGCTTTAATGAATACAGTCTTACTATGGGACTGTGATTTTATTTTGAGGAGTAACAATGGTGTTGCACATGCACTTGCACAAATGGCTTGGAATATTTCAACACCTTACGATTGGGTTGAAAACGAGATTCCTGAATATATTACGGAGATTTACTTCTATTGATCTTTTATACTCTTTGTATATTGTCAAAAATAAAATAAAAAAATGATATGCTTGTCTAGAACTTTTGTTCATTTTGAATAAATTTCTAAAAGCATATTCTCTTGGCTATGTAGACATTTTTTCTTTTATCAGTAATGTCATTGTAATATTATTGATCAGGTATGAGGCATATAGCCAAAGCAAAAAAAAAAAAAAAATCGGATTACAAACGAATTAGTTTATAAGTTAAGCTAACTAACTCTCACTCTTCATTTTTTAATAGGGTGGGCTAATAACACCCCATAAAATGTTATAGTCACTCCAAATATTCATAACTAATAAAAATTAACTAAATCTTTAATAACATATAAATTTTAAAATTTAATTAATAAAAAAAAATCAATAATACAATAAAATTACGTGTAAATGTTGAAAATATTTTAATTTTAAAAATCATTTAAAATGAAACAATCAATTAAAAAATTTAAGAAAATAAAAAAATGAAAATAATAATAATAATAAAATCTAAATAAAATCTGAAAAATAAATCAAATAAAAAAATTAAGGATTAACGATTTTTTTAAAAAAAATTAAATAAAAAAATAAAGAAAAATCAACTCAATATTAAATTAAAAAATAAAATCTTTAAAAATAAAGCTAAATAAAATTTAAAAATTTCAACTAAATTTTAAAAAATAATTAAATTAATTATATTTTTATAATTAATTTAATTAATTCTTAAGATTTAGGTGATTTTTAATTTTTTAGATTTTATTTATCATTATTCGAATTCTTAATTTTAATTGATTTTTTAATTAATTATTTTTTACGATTTATTAAAATATTTACGAATTTATTTATTTTTAATTGATTTTTGAATTTTTTTATTTGAATAATTATTTTATTTTCTTTTTAAAAAATATTTAATTTTTTTAGATTATTTTTAAAAAATATTTGATTTATTTAAATTAATTATTTTTTAAGATTTTATTAATCTTTTAAAATACTTTTAAGATTTTTTCAATTTTTTTAAAAAAATTATCTTTAATTTGTATATGGGTTACTTAGTCATTTTACAATTATTTATTTTTATTTTTAATTTGATGGGGTGTGTATAACATATTTTGGGATGTTAGTAGCGAGGATGACGTGCACATGTGGTACATGAGCATGTGTACCCACCTAGCTACCATACTTTGACTAGCTTGAACACTTTACTGACGGAAAGGATCTCATATTTCTTGTAAGTGGGACAATGGTGAGATTCTTCACCTTCCCACACAAACCAATCAACAATCTCTTCAATAGAGGTGTGACGTAAAGATAACTCACCGAAATTCGATTTTGAGACTTTAGATATATCACGTTCATCTATTCCGCGAGTAGAATGACTCTATCACGTTTAATTTCGCTCAAATTAACGTTTAATCCTTCAACATTTTGATTAAATATAGATGTTTGAACATGTCAAAACCCAAAATTTCCAACATATTATCCCATCCAAAATTATAAATAATTTGATATGATGAAGACAATTTTTTATTAATGCAATTATTTAAATATTGGATACATTTAATCATTTATTCTCCAGTTCATAAAAAATTACATAAAACCATGTATTATTTTGTCGCCTTAAACTGGTTCAAACAGTACTTTGAACATATGGACATCAATGGTGTCATCAGCAATGTAGGCGCCATAGTAATAAGTTGTTACCACTGATACAAATGTCTGTTTTATATTCCTCTCTAGACCATTCTCCTCGAAAACTAATTTTGCTAATGCTTGCATCTCTTGCTCGATTTCCTTGTCCCTTTTACTTCTCTCTGCAGACTCCATTTCCACGCCCTGTATGTTTAAGTATACATGTGCATCAGATTTTAAAAAATCATTGAATTAAAATTCATAACTTTGGGCTTTTCCGTAAAATGTCCAAAAATATTCTAGATTTTCAACATAATTTTTTAATTGGTCAAATTTCAGTTCAAAAGTCGTCAAAATTCAACAAAGCACGTCGTACATATTTGCGAAAAAAATTAATGTTATGGGACAAATTAAAAATCCGGTGAAAAGGTATTTAATAAATAAAATCAATTATACAGTTTTGAAAAAAAGTTCACAGTTATGAAATGAAAATTGAATTTTATTTTTGGAACAAAGCCACAAAATTTTATTAAAAAGGCATAAAAACAATTACGAGGAAGGAAAAATTAAAGCTAATGCTGCTAGATGTGACCGACCTTTTCGTTTTGGATTTGAGCAAGTTTTCGACAAAGTTGATTTGCGTGGTCTGAGAGAGCCCTGTACTCCTTGTTGGACAATATATCCTCATTATATGCTGCAATACGACCACCACAAACGTTTAGTGTCGTTGCCACGAGCTCTGCATCGTTGGCCTCGCCTTGCCCCAATTTCATTAGCCATGCTGCCCACTTTAATTTTAACCATATAATTAAAATATACTTGAGAGAAAAAATATAATACGAAAAAATAATAAATTAACATGACTCACAGCATTTTCCAATTGACTAGTAATATATCCGTCGAATTCTCCTAGGAGTTGGTGGAGCATTGTTATGATCTTGTTGGCGCGTCCATGCCCTCTGCTCGCACAATAAAATATACTCCTATTAATTAGTTTTTATTTAGTAAGTACGGTTTTGAATTGTATAATTATTATACTATATATAGTATGTCCAATTTTTCAACTTGCAACCTATACAATTATATTTATCCGATTAATTATTTTCAATAATAATACGTACAGATAATTGCAATTGAAAAAAGTGTTGCAAAATAAATTGATACATACAGCTGGCCATTGTTGTTATCTCTGAATCCTGTTAAAAAGTCATTGGACTCCAATGCGGTTTCTTCTTTTTCCAGAAATATTGATTTAAGCATCCTGCAAATAATTTGAGATTTTGCCCACAAAATTCTCTCTTTTGCCCTTTCGGTTTCAAATATGGTTGCGGCAGCCAAAAAGTAGGCAAAAAGTAGGTCCTTTCTGCTTATTCCAAATTCTCCCACATTCTTACTTGCGTACCACCTGCTCAAATATTATTAATTATACGAGCTTAATTTAATTAATTCTAAATCCGTAGCTAGCTTACTCTTGCATATGAATCCACTCTCTCTGATGTTGTGCTTGACATTTACTGAAATCCAGTCTTGCAAGCTTCAGATACTTTTCATTACTGATTTCTTCCATCCTGTATATATATATTTATTCGATTTATAATATATTGTTTATTAGTATTATGGAAAAAAAAAAAAAAAAGAAGCATGCAGGGTAGTAATTATGAATACTAAAGTCTTTAAAACATGCATTGGGTCATAAAATAGTTTAGTGAACCTGAAAAATGTCTTTCCAATCCAGACGTCCTCGGTAGCACCATAATGTTGGAGGTAGTAACTAGCCTCAATGCGAGGTAGGCAGGAATACCATGACATCTCCAATCCAATCTTGATCTGTAATTATTTTTATTTTTTTATCATAATAATTAATTAAATAAATATGTAATTAGAATAATGATATAAAGAAAATTAACCTCTTCTGGAATGTGAGGGGAAATAACCCATTTATCTAGAAGGTTATTGGTAGCTACACATTCTTGTAAAAACTTGTAGGAGAAGTTTCTAGCTGCTTCTAAAGTTTCCTCTCCCGGATATTGGTATTGAGAAGCCCTGTATAGATTGTATGTTGCTGTTGCAGAATCATTCATGTCACCGCCCAGACATACAAATTTCTCGCCCTTCTGGAAGTGTTTAAATACATCTGTCCAAATAAAATTATTTCATTTTAATTAATTGCTTTTTTTTAATTCGTTTCAATAATATGTACCTGGGTCCATATTGTAACCCTGTTTTCTCAGAAGCCTGAATCCCATGGATGTGTCGTCAATGTCCGAAAATTTGGAATCTCGTGTACAGTACACTCCAATTTCTGTCCAATGGCTGCGATCAAAATTATTATCAGATAACTATATGTGTGTGCATTAATTGGGTTGTTAATTATTTTTCAACTTAATAAAAGCACTTATATACCTATGGACGTAACTTAACACGTCCTTAATTTCTGACTCGAAAAAGCGAGAAATTCCTAGACGTTGTAGCCTGTCGACTGCCCAAAGTCTGGACCAGATATCCACCGGATAAACATTTGGTGCTGCAGTAAAAATTTTGTATAAAGTATTTTATACGGAGTATTATGTACTCCATTTGTCCCACAAAATATAAATTTATTTTCTATTTTCTTTTCCGTTTCACCAAAATATACGTACTCCTCAATTAATTACCATATTAACAACTATCCTTGCCCCTAGCTATTTTTTTGTCAACAAAAAACTATCCTTGCCCCTATAATTCTATTTAATGAATCTTGTATATAATTCAATAGTAATTATTATTGGTAAGATGATAATAAGATAAATGTAACTCCTCCATTAAATTTGGCTAAAAGGTATTTGATATATTTTAAACAGTCTAGGTCTCCGGTATGCATAAATGCAACGACAGTTGCAGCCGGAGACGAGAGCAACGAGCCATTCTCAGGTGTCCGCAGTTTCAGAATCTTTTTCCAATCCATGTTTAAGTTTTCCACTCCTTCTGCTGCATACATTAGTGATGTTGGCACTTTCTCCATCACATTCTTTGGTATCCTGCACGTACTCATGAATTATATTATTTATTTATATATGGGTTCGAAATTCACCTACAAATTAATTAAATCAAGTAATTACCTTTCCAATTTGGTTTCCCTTACTTTACTGATCTCCTTAACAATTGGAAGATCATAGGGAAGATCATGAATGCCCAAATTTCTAGCTTTTTCCATAAGGAAAGGAAACACGACTTCGAAGGCACATGTCATGAGCTCAGCAGGCGTCTCTTTTAGCTTATTCATATTTTCCTTGAGGTATGATATTCCTAAAATTCATGATAATTAAACACACAAAACACAATTAAGTAAATTAAATTTACAATTCTTTTTTTAGACTTGTAACTGCTATAGTCCTCGATCTTTGCTTTTAAGATTAATTAAAAATAGTCTTAATTTCAATTTTTTAGACATTTGTAAATTCTATGTAAAACGAGAAAATGAATTGTTAATTACTAATAAAATAAACCTTTTTGATTTATTTGAGGATGGACATTCCATGTTGTCAAGGCGACGACACAGGCTAGTGTGTTCATAATTCGATCATAGGAGCAGTCATAATGTTGATCACCCCATGAGCCATCAGCCAATTGATTCTCTGCAATGCGCTCCAGAGTGGACGGAAACTGGGGGCAATTTCGTCCTTCAAAGTCTTTAATAAGTGAAATCCATGCCGTGTCATAGGCTGACCAATTTATTCGTCCATCCTCCATCGTACTCAACAGTCTCTTCACGTATTCAATGCCTTCCTCCATTTCTTTATCCACCTTCAAAATAAATAATAATAATAATAATAAATCACCACATTAATTAATTTAGAGTGTTTATTAGAAAAAAAATTATATTCGTTACACCACGTTTTTTTATTTTGCAATTCAATGCATCTGTCTATTTTCTGACAACAATTAAATTATAATGTAGTTGTCAGAGGTGCCACATAGATGTCACGACTGATGAATAATTTTTATTTTTTTTTAATTTTAAAACACGTTTATAACTAAAAACAATAATAAAAATTTCATTTTAACTAAAAATTGTTTTTAAAATAAATTATAAACCAATTTAATTATTATCATTCTCCCCCAAAATTCATAAGAGTAGGAACGCGTCCTCCAACTGAAATTACAGTCTGTCAAAAATAATCTGAAATTTTACATATTGCTTTTATTTAAAAAATGCTTTGAAAAAATGTTTTATTAATGACACTTGCATGGGCATCTGTGTAGTATTTTAAATGGGCTTCGACATTCACATGTGTTAGTCGAAAAATAGACAAATGCGCAAAACTTAAAAAAAAGTGATGTATTGAATTATAAAGAAAATATATATTAAGGTGGTAGTGGACTAGTGGTGATCTATTTCCAGGTCGAAATTATATAAAATATATGTAATCAAACATTACCAATTCAAGAGGTTGAGCAATGGAATTAACTTCATCACGCACTTGCGGAACACCCGGACTTGCTGAAATAGTAGATAAACTTAAATAAGTGTTTTTTTCTTAATTATTCTAGAAAAATTCTTAGATAAATTTGGAATAAATTATAGAGTAAGCTTTACGCAAACCTCGACACTTAGCGACTTTAGGTTCTTGGTTGCGCCAGAATTTGTGGTTCAACTCCACGTGTCTACTGCTCCCACAATTCACCCATGAACCTAATTCAAACAAGATAATTTTTCTAAGGTTTTATATATATATATATATATATATGAATTTGTGAAAGAGTTGTGAAATCAATTTTATTTATATTAAAATTAATTCTGAATTTCAGTTTCATATATCTAAAAAAGTTAGAATTTTTGAGAGATTTAGCTAGACAATATATATTAAAAAAAGAAATCAAGTTTCAAAATTTAAAGTATGAAATTCTTACACGTGGGCAGAGAAACCTTTGCTGGCGTTTTGGTGCAAACAAATGGTGTAGTGAGGCGTACATTTAGAATGGGCGTAGAAGCCATTTTTCGATAGTAATTAAACTGAATTGATTAGAGAAAAAAGAAGACTGCACCTCTAACTACAAATGGCCATCCATATATATATATATACAGTGAGGCGGCTGTGAATTAGGTGCCGTACGTGCATGAATTAATAACTCTACAACAGAAATAGACAAGGAATAATTTGAAAAATAAAATACTGTATGACAAGAGTTTCAATATTTTCTTTAGTCAAGATTTATTTTTTTGTAAAATAACCAATTTTTCTTTACATTTGTTCAAATAAATTAGTTTTTGACTTTTTGTGGTTTCATGCGATACTAATTTTTTTAAGGAGGGCTGAATTTTTTTTAACACGTATATATGATCATAATTTTGAATGCGATATTATATTACCTCACAAGTTTAGCATCTCACGAGGATACACACGTGTGTAGTTTTTCAACATTATTATTTATTTTGTATAGAAATGAAAATATATTGAATATATGTATTGAGATAGAGGAAGTACAATATAACAGAAACTTTTATAGTTTATTTTAAAATTAATATGATACTCCATCTGCATTTCTTATTTTATATAAAATTAAAGAATATATTTTTTTAACATATTTACCCCTCATTATTTATTCTCTTTTGCTTTTGCTTTTCTATTTTTTTTTTTACTTTCCTTCTCCACTCTTTCTTTTCCTTTGACCTTTAAAAAAAATGCCACTAATATATTTTTTAAAAAAATAGATATTTTAGAAATTAATAAAGATAGTTTAAAAAAATTATTGATAAAAATTAAAAAAAGGATAAACTTTTTAAAACAAAATTTAATAACAAGTACCACAAATTTTATGAAATGGAAATAGTACTTCTAATCTTAATATGGGATTCTAATCTTAATATGGGATATGGCCAGGAGGAGATACATCAACCTTGACGCTAAGCTAAATTTGTGGAGAATATGTGAAATATTTCACATGAAAAATATTACTCCCTCCGTTTCGGAGAAACTTGCACACTAGAAATGACACACATTTTAATAAATGTGTAAGAAAAAGTGTAATAAGTGATGTTTTGAGGGGTAATTTTGTAAACTTTTATGAATAAAGTAAAGTAAAAGGTAGATTGAGTGTGAAAAAGTAATGGCATATGGGTAAATATGTGTATATTTTGAGGGCCAGGGTTATGACAATATTTCCTTTTATGGAGTGTGCAAATTGGTATGGGACATCCATATATGGAAAGTGTGCAAATCCTATGGGACAGAGGGAGTGGTATATTTAAAAAAGGGTTAAAAACTTGCGAATCTTTGCGGGTCATTTCAGATCAAACGGTTTTTTTTTTTTTTTTTTTGTTGTTTAAAAAAATTGTGCAAAAGACAAATATAAAATTTTGTTCCAGATTTATGTTATTATAAAGACAATTATATGTTACTGTAAAGACAAATATGTGTTACTATAAGGACAAATATCACATGATTGACTTTTCATATGAAATATTAGCACATTTAATTTAAGAAAGGGGCAAAACTTGCAAATCTTTTTTTTTTCGTGTCATACTAGATCAAACAAATATTTCATAAAAAATAATGCAAAAGGCAAATAGAAAAACTTGTTTCAGATCCGTGTTACTGTAAAATCAATTACAGTATATGTTACTGTACAGACAAATATGTGTTACTGTACAGACAAATATGTGTTACTGTAAAAACAAATAATACATATTTATTTTTGAAATAACAATTGAAAATTGTGTTACTATATAAATACAAGCGTATTACTTTATTGAGTAGGATTTGTTACTTCATGAATAAAACGTTATTATTGAGGATGAATGAGATACTCAGATTAAAAAGACGAAGAACAACTATTAAAAACATGAAAAAAAAATCGTATTATTCATCCTAGATCAAAACTATATTGTTCAATAATTGAAATAGATTTACGTATGATATTATTATTGGACTTTTCTCGTTCAGTAATTCATAAAAAAAAAATACAATAATAATTTTTCCGCCTTTCTTTTCATAATCAGCAAATCGAGTTTTATTAAAAAAAAAAACTTAACAGAATTGATGGACAGTGGCACTCGTGAGAAAAAAAAATGTTATATTTTTTTAAAATTCCGGTAATAAGCAATAGATGCAGTGGAGTCTCTCTTGTAATAGTTTACTTTAGAAAAAAGTATTGCAAGTGTCATGAGATAATGTATTTTAAGCATTACATTCAAATCTAACTAAATAATTTGTTATTTAAAATAAATAACTAATTTATTAATTTGTGAATATATAACAATAAATATATATAGAATCAAAATTCAGCAATTTAAATAGTTATAAGATTAAATCCTTCTAACGAATAGTTGTGGGACTAAATCAAAAAAAGCTAAAATGTTAAAAGGACGAAATTGATTTTAATCTCTGCATATTAAGTGGATTAGTCCTTGGATATCAAGAAAATACACACTATTAATTAGCGTAATCAATAATCGTAACATTAATATCAAGAATTGAGCATTATTTTAACTCGTCGTCTCGCTATCCGTGACATAGCTTTATTATTAGAATAGCCTTCAAAATAAAATAAAAAATCAAATAGAGTAGCTAGCCAATTTATTGCTTCACTAAATTTAACAGCAATATTTTAATTTGAATCGAACTTTAAGTAGGTTAATATATTGTATTTTTTAAATGTAGTATAAAAAATGTGGTGAAAAATCGATTTTTTAAAAAAAATTGAGCATAGACACGCGTTGTAGCTGCGCTTATAATAGAGTTGCGCCTCCAAAGCTCACTTCCTCTCGGCATCTATCAAACATGGCGAGAGATACATATTATATATTATGATGTACGTATATATATAAAGTCGTGACATTGCAGGTTGCGGGAATAATTGTGAATATTATTTAAAATTTAAAGCATTAGCCATTCGTGCACGTTTTTAATAGTCAATGAATTGTCTAGCATAATGATAAAAATATCACCATGTATTGTAAAATAAAATTATAAATTATAGAAAAACACAGTGATATGTATTGTAAAATATATAAAATTCGTGTATAATTTTAATATTTTACTTTTATTATATAAATGTATATTTTCAAGAGTGATGATTTTTTTGCAAGGTAAAATGGTGTGAATTAATACAATTGAAAATAATTAAATTAATATCAAATTATACCTATGAGTTTTTTTTACTATGGTTCTAATAATAAATTAAAAACATATATAGCATTATGAATTGTAAAATAAAATTGGTGTATAATTTTAAATTTTAATGTTTTGCCTTTTATTATATAAATGTATATTTTCAAGTGTAAATACTTGAATATATGATTTCTTTTGTTTAGAATAGTATTTTGAGAATTTTCTGAGTTTGATCTTATTGAAGGACTGGCCCTGTACATGTGTGTAATAATTAAACATCATGCAAAAATGAATAAAATACTACTCCATTCCTCCACAAGAATTTGCACACTTTCTATAAATGAAGGGAGTACTAGTTTAGAAAACTAACTTACATCTGATCAGTAGCGGAACTACGTAGTGTCCTAGAGGGGGCAGTGGGCCCCTCATTAATTTTGTAAATTTGTTAAGGGTATTTTGATAATTTCACACAAATTAAAATTAATAGTTTTTTTCTATAATTATTTGCACACTCCTAATATAAAAAAATCCACAAAATTAATATATATTCGAACATCATTTTATTTTAAAATCTTCACTCATTTTTTGTCTACATTTTACCCTACAATTCACTAATTATATTTTACATCCTACTAATTAATCCTCCTTACATATTATCAAATCATTCAAAATACGCTTTCTTATTCGACTCTACATCACTAAATTCAATTTTTTTTAAAGTGAATTGATTAATATGTGCAAGTTATCACGGGACGGAGGGAGTATTAACTTTTACAAAAACATAGCAAAAGTCAACTTATCCGATCAGTTTAATTTAATGAAATGTAACGTATTGACAACTTTATAATGTGAAATTTTGATGAAAATAATGAGTGCATATTATTTTATCTTTATAATAATATTAATCGGGCCTCTTACCTAAATTTTGTCTATCACTGCATCTAATTAGTGTTCTTTGCATTAATTCCTTCGTTTACTTTTCTGTAAAAATTCTCCCTGAATTAATTACTAATTAGTTTCACGAGTTAAATTAACATTAATTATATATGTACTGACTGCAAATTTAATTTAGCTATAATAATTAAACTGCAAATTAAACGTTTTGATTAATTTATACTCCGTATTTATTATAGCTATAAAAAGTAGACTAAAAAATGTTGTACATGAAGAGCCATTAAAATAGGCCGGCGAAAATTGTGGGTTGGACCAAATTTTTATCACGGCCCACTCCGTTTGGACTGTGCGCTTTGACTAGTTGGATATGGATATATATATATATATATATATATATATATATATATATATATATATATATATTATTTTAATACTAGGCGCTGCATTGAAAGCAAGGATGAAAATATTGGTATCGGTGAAAATATCGAGACCTTAAATTTATGGAAATATCGACGGATATATCGATATCGAATATCGATATCGGTAAATTTTAAAAATTGTAAAAATTTAATAACAAGCATTTAGTACATAAATTCAACAAAATAATTTGAATACATTTATATCAATGATAAATTTATATAAAATATAATATACAATGTTATTTCGTATAACATTTATAGATATTTTTTTCATTTTCTCGATATTTTCTCGATATTTTCCGATATTTTCTCGATATTTTACCGATATAAGGCTCGATATTGTTATTGTCTATCGATATTTATCAATATTTTCAATTTTTTTACAAATATCGTGGAAATATCGATTCTTCCCAATATCGATATCGGTGACCCCGAAAAATGGATATATCGAGGATATATCGGGGATATTTCCGGATATTTTCATCCTTGATTGAAAGTAGAGGTAGAGCGGCATATATAGCAGTATGTTCGAGGGAAAACATGTAGTGGGTAGGGTTGATTAGAACCGGTAACGGACCCATAAATTATAAATTGGGGGATCCAATTTACATTAATACAAAGATAAAATATTTATATATACAAAAAAATTTAAATTTAACGATTTTTGTTATGTTTTGAAAGAAAGTAATTTTGATTGTTCTAGCTGTGAAAATTATATTCAATCACCGTTAATGAGATGATAACAGATTAGGAATTACAAGAGATACATAAGAAAATAGATAAACAAGGAAATAAATATAAATCATAAATAAAAGATTGCTACCTATAATATATTATATTATTCCTATAATACATTATATTATTCCTATAATATATTATTCTATTATATTCTCTAATACCCCCGGTCAAGCGAAGCTGAGAATGTAAATGAACACGAGTTTGGTACACAACAATCTGAAGCGAGTTTGAGATAGAAACTCTGTGAAGACATCCACAAAACAATGCACTTTTGTTGTCATACAACAACAGAAATAACGGAAATTCAGAATCACCAAATAGGACATGATGCCAAGGCACAAAAAAGCGGGAAGCAAATGGATCGAAACACCGAAATCCTTTGAAGGACGAACGATGGCAAAAAATTAGGCAAGAAACACTTGCAAGGGTGTCGAAAATAATTGATTCGAGCACAAACAAGATAGATCGAAGGGGCGAGCAACCAATGATATTGATATCATTGGATGATATTGATCATGGGCTCTTCGAATCGAGAGAAAAGTAGAAGAAAAAAGATGCAGCGTGAGGCTATATAGAAAATTAGAGTGTAGGTGAGTGTGACTAACACCATATGAGTGAAAACAGTCATGGTGATAACTTGATCGGCCATGAGAGGGAATGAGGAGACGTGCTCGCTCGAAGAAAAAAAAATTAGGGGGGACGAGGAGACTTGCTCGCTCGAGAAGAAGAAGAAGAAGAAGAAGAAGAAGAAGGGGGGAGGGGGCGAGGAGACTTGCTCGCTCGAGAAGAAGAAGGGGGACGAGGAATACAAGCTCGTCGGTGGCGGCTAAAAGTGGCCAAGAGAGGGAACGAGGGAGACCAGCTCGTTCGAGAAGAAGAAGGGGGACAAGGAATACAAGCTCGTCGGTGGCGGCTAAAAGCGGCCGAGAGAGGGAACGAGAGAGACCAACTCGTTCGAGATAAAAAAAATACAAAAAAACAAGGCGGCGACGAGGGATACCTGCTCGTCGAGGACGCCAAAAAAATTGAGAAGAAAGGGGAAGGGGCAAGGCGGCGATGGGGGGTATCAGCCCGTCGGAGACGCCGAAAAAATAGGGAGGGGAGAAAAGAAAATAGGGAGGAGGAGAGAAGGGTTTCAGTGTATTAGGCTGATACCATGTGTGAATTATATTCAATCACCGTTAATGAGATGATAAAAGATTAGGGATTACAAGAGATACATAAGGAAATAGATAAACAAGGAAATAAATATAAACCATAAATAAAAGATTGTTACCTATAATATATTATACTATTCCTATAATACATTATATTATACCTATAATATATTATTCTATTATATTCTCTAATACTAGCTCGTGAAAAAGTATACAACTCCGATCGTTGTTGAGACTTTAGCCAAATGTAGAACTTAAAATATACTTCCCCTCCGTAGTGATTTTTATATTTTGATTGACCCACTTTTTAAGAAATGTAAATTTAGTGGAGTGTGAGATCAAATAAGTAAGAATCAGTTTTGTTGTGCCACAAATTGCACAGAGGGATTAGATATCCGTTGAGTTAGATATCCCATTTTCCGAACTTGTACAAAGAATCCGAGCACACTTCCTTCTCTGAAATGACTCTTCAAGAACCTGCAAAAGACACGCCGGAGGGGAGTCCGGCGCGGATACTCCGACGCTCAAGTCAGTATGGGTGATTCAGTATATCACAAGGACTCAAAAGTCCTTTCTTTATAAACAAGGTTCTCAAAATATATCAGAGTATTCGTAAGAAGTGTAATAAGTTAAGTAAATTTAGAGATCGTAACCTGTTAATGTACTTAGGCGTGGCTATTTATAGTGGAATCCTATTGAGGGGAAATTAGGTTTTCCCCCTTTTTAGGATCGGTCCTTCCCCTATCTTTGAATCAGTCTTATAAATCTCCACTTCCTGAAGAATCTCACCCACTCTGCCTTCTACATTCTAGCCGTTTGAGTAAAAAGAGAATTGGTCCTCCTTTATCCGCTTTTATCCCCTTTTATAGGAAATCTCTCCGGAAATCCAGGTCGACTAACTCCTCTTAGAGCCCGGTCTTCCTGGTATTTCTCCCTCAAGATCCTTAAGCGGAGCTCCCTCCGGAGGGACATCCAGAGGGATTTATATCCTGAGGAGTTCTCTTCACGTTCCTATCTTCTCATAAATCTTATCCTCGATACACGTGTCGACACCTCCTGGGGTGACAATTTTAGGCCGCATCATCTACTCCCCCCTACTCTCATAAAGTAATCATATCTTTGTGAGAGTAAGAAGTTCAAAGGGATCTGGAATAAAGGACACTTCTGGAGAGACAAGTTCTAACTTCCCTTCGGAGGGAAATTTCGAAAATACTTACCCTCTTGAGCTTTCCCGCCCGGAAGACTCGGGAAAACGCTTCGAATTCCGCGTCGGGGTCCCACTTGGATGTGATTTTCCCTTCTTGGCTACTTTCCCGAAGACCTACCTCGATTCTACCCCATCTCTGCTCACTTTTTCACCTTTTATCTTCTTGATTCACACTTCCTCTTCTTGAAAACCCCCCCACCATCTTCTTTCTTTCCTTTTGGCGTCCTTCTTTTCTCCGGCTTCTCGTCATCGTTGATCGTCCGATCCGACCTCACACTTCCTCTAACAAGGTAACCCAGCTATCTTCTATCTATATCCTTTTCCTTTTATTTCCGCGCTTTTCGTTAATGTCTTCCAGCAAGGCAACCCCGTTTGAGTCCTCCAAACTGAATCCTCCCAAGTCGGTACTGTTTCCGATAGAGGATCCTGAACTGAGGGATAAGATTTCGACTTCTTTCTTAATCGATGATACCCACTTGGCTAGTCTCGTTCAAGCCCAAATCTTTCCCCCGGAGTACATCCCTCGAATTCCTCATCCAGATGAAAGCCCTAATTTCTCAGGACCCCGAACCCTAGCTTTCTTCGAAGCCCAGATTAGGGCTGGTCTTCGATTTCCTATCCATCCTTATCTGGCCTCAATATCTACCCGCATGCAAATTACTCTTAATCAGTTCACTCCCAACGCCATCCGTACTATGATCGGATTTTATATTTTGGTGAAGGGGAACGGTGGCGAGCCTTCCGCTAAATTATTTCTGAGCCAACACTCTTGTAAGCTGAACAATGGCTTCTTCCATGTCTGTGGGAGGAGGTCCCGTGCTTGTAAATTTATGAAAAAACTTCATGAAGAAGAGTCGTCTTGGAGAGATTACTATATTTTTGTGACCAAATCCTCTGATTGGTCGTTTCCCCACGAATGTTGGTTATATCATAATCCTGGAATACCTCCTCCCCCTCTGAAAGCTTACTCCGCCTCAAATCATATTGTCATGACTAGCCTTAATGGTCATGTTCGCCTACGCGATTTCTTTGTTGTCGTTGGTATCTGCAATAACCCTCGTATTCTCTCCCATTTTGGATTTTGTCCTCAGGATTTTCCTTTAGAGCCTCATGATGGTAAAAAGAATCCTTATTATCTTGTTTCGTTCTTCATACATGATTATTTTCTTGAATATTTCTTGGTCATTCGCAAGTATGAGCTGGTTGACTCACATTTCATGGGATGCTCCTACTCTAGGGGTAGTGAAGGCACCTACGACTACTACCCCTAATAATCCTCCTGAGGCTTCTCCTTCTCCAGCTCCGGTTCCCGAAAACTCAGTGAAGATTCCAGCTCCATAGAATTCTACCAAGGCTCCTCCTGTTCCTAGTTCTTCCGCTCAAGTCCCTGGTTCTGTTTCCAAGAGAACCCGTTCAGCTGCCAATGCTTCTGTTGGGATATGAATCCTGGAAACAATGTTCTAATTGATGATTGTATGTTTTGATGGCCAAAAGCAACTTAAAGTTAGTAATATATGTGGTTTTAAGTCATCTTAACTAAGTCATCTGATGAGAAACTTAAATTGAGATTACTGATCTTAATGATATCTGAAATAAGTTTACTGATCTTATTTAGTAATAGTAGGAATAAAATTACTGATCTTAACTGAGTCATGTGAAATAAGATTACTGATCTGAGTATGGAAACTGAGAATAATTTTAGTGATCTTATATGAGATATTTGAATCTGAGTTACTGATCGTATATGCTTACTGGTCTTATATGTAAGTTACTGATCTTAGGTGTTTACTGATCTTATTGTTTACTGATCTGATATATGAACTATTAGGAACTAAGCTGATGTTTTGTATTGTATAGACAGCTTATAGTATAGGACTTAGATATACTCATCTGTATATAGTTCAGTTGATGTATAGACAGGTTTTATATATGTAAGTTTGTATTTTATTGTATTCAGCATTGTAAAATTCAGAACAGTAGATTAGAACTAGATTAGAAGAAGATCAGAAGACTAATGAAGACTCAGAGGACTACTTCAGAATAAGAAGACTTCAAGAAGAGTTGAAGAGAAGCTTAGAAGAAATCTGGAGAAGTTTTGAACAGTTTTAAGTTACTGTGCTGACTGGCTCAGCAGAGTAAAAATCCGAAGAGTAAAAATCAGAACAGTAAGTTACTGTGCTGATTTGGTAAAATTGAAGAATAAGTTTGGAAAGCTTATTTAAAGAGTAACTGAAGATTTATTGAAAAAATGCTGACTTGGAAGTTGAAGGAAGTTACAAAGTCGGTTACAAGAAGAAGTTACAACAAAAACAGTTTTAGAGTTAGTTGAGAGTTAGTTCACAAACTGCTAACTGTCATACTAAGTTCTATAAATACTGTATGATCTCCTATTGCTAAGACTACTGATCTTAAAGCATTCACAAGCAATCTAAGTCTACAGAGCATAAGAAGAACTCACAGAGTTGAAGGAGATTAAAGAAGAGAAGCCACAGAATTGAAGAGAAGAATCAAAGGCTATTCAAAGAGAAGTTTTACTTTTCAAGTTTTAAGTTTGTATTTTGTAAAACAAGTGTGCTAGTTACTTGTAGAATTACTAGTAGATCGAAGATATACCTGGAGGTATAATCGATAAGATCACAGTCTTAATCTTGGGACTTTAAGCCATAAGAAACTCAAGAAGGAAGAGTAATAAAACTTCACAACTGGAGTTGTGAGAGTGGATGTAGACATTTGTCGAACCACTATAAAATTCTGTGTTCTTTACATTTTCTGTTTGATATTTGTTTGAATTGTGTAACTAAGAACATTAAGAATTAACTAAGTAAAGATCTAAAGAAAAGTTGAGTATAAACTAGTAAGGCCCATATTGTTCTGAAAGTACTGATCTGAGCTAAGTAAGCACAGTACAGTACATAAGAAGACTAAATTCCGCATTGCATATTCTGATATTTTGAAAGATTTTAAAAGTCTATTCACCCCTCCCCTCTAGACTTTTACTAGCTTAATCAATCTTAACTCAACTTTGGGACCAACAGCTTCCATGCTCGATTCCGTCACCTCTAAGAAGAAGAAAGGAAAGACTGTTCGTGCCGCTCCTGAGAAAGAGGCCTCCCTTCCTGCTTCCTACGAACCTCTCCAACGTCTCATCAGCCGATGTCCTCCTCCTTCCACCACCACGCTCTCTTGCAAGCCTCTTCCTGAGGATCTGTTGCTCCATGGTGCTCACCTGTTTTCTGAGGTATATCCCCATATCCTTACGGTCATCTAATTTCTTCATGTCTGAAATATTATCTTTTCTTGTCATGCAGTTCGGACTTATCTATACTAAGATATTTGACCAGACCATTGAAATGGTTGCTGAGAACGAAATCCTTCGGGCTGAAGCGTCCTCATCTCAACGGACTCTCAAAAGTGCCACTGCGGAGAGGGACAAGGCTCAGAAGCGGGCTCAAGCTCTGGCTGAGGAGCTGCCTATCCTCCGGGCTCAAAGTAAGCAAGAGGCGGCTAAGACTAGGCATTTGGAGGGAGAGGTAGAACGAATGGAAAAGGAGATGAAGCGGATGGAGAACGAGATGAAGCGAATGGAGCGCGAGCTGCCAGATGTTGGAGTACAGGCCTGCATCAAATCTCTGTTTGCCTCTCCTTTAGGTCAAGAATTTCTGGGGACTCTCCATACTCAATGACTGTCCAGCTTCTTAAAGAGTTCCAGCTTCTTGTGTGCTATGGGGCCACACATTCCTCACTTCATCGATCATGGTTTCAGCAATGCCGTGGCCGAGCACTCAGCCCCAGGATTTGATGGGACCTACTCTCGTGCTTTCCGTCGGGACAAGCTTGCTCCTCCTCCAAAATTCTTAGGGGATCCAGCAAAAAGTGCTGACAGTCCTTGGTGGTTACCTGGAATGGGTCAGGCTATCGCCAATTTGCAGGCGGCCAAGGTGGGCATGGCTGAGTTGGAGCCTTTGGAGCAATTAGTCTATCCTTATGCCTCTATTCCCAAGAATGAGGTGAAAGCAGGTGATGGAAAGGATGCTGAAGCTACCCCCAGAGGAGAAGAGGGCCCAGAGAAGGGTGGAGGGTCTTGCGGTCCTGTTGCTGTTGAGGAAGCTGCCGTCGAGGGAGTTGTGGTTGAAGGAACTGCTGTTGAAAAGGCAGCTTAAAATTCACGTTTCCATGGTCATAACAAACATTTTACCTTTCTTTTGCTATACTCTTTTAATTTCTGCTCATGATACTTGTTTTTCTTACACTCTGTAGGGGACCCCACACTCCTGGATATGTGGGGGTTTTTCGTGGTAATTGTGTTAGCTTTGTACTATCTGTTTGTTGGCATGTTTTTTCTTTCTTGCTTACATGGGCAGCCTATAAGACCAATAAAGAACGTGGTGAAGGTGTGCTCTTTCCCTTCCCCCTTATTGGTCTTGTAAGCTGCACCATTATTTTCTCCTGGTTACATAACCTTCAAGGAATCTTCTCAAAAGATTCGAGGAATCTCCCACCTTTTCGAGGAATCACCTCTAATTTCAGGTGGCTCGAGGAGGTTTTCTTCAGCTTCTGGGCTTCTGTCTATCTTTTCTTTCCTTCTTTAGGTAGAATCTTGGCAAATGATTTTGGTTCATAACAATTTTTGTTTTCTAAGCAAACCTCTTAGGTCTTGATTATGGGGAGATGCTTTCCAGCTCTCCTTGGCTTCTAGGCCTCTAAGTGTCTCTCACTCTACTTCTTAAGAGATTTTGATTCATAAAATCTTTTCTTTCATTTTCAAGTAACCCACCTGGGTCTCGAGTATAGTGAGGAGCTCTCTAACTCTCCTCGGCTTCTAAGCCTCTGAGTGTCTCTCACTCTCGTTCTTAAAAGATTTTGATTCATAAAATCTTTTCTTTCATTTTCAAGTAACCCACCTGGGTCTCGAGTATAGTGAGGAGCTCTCTAACTCTCCTCGGCTTCTAAGCCTCTAAGTGTCTCTCACTCTCGTTCTTAAAAGATTTTAATTTGTAAAATCTTTTCTTTCATTTTCAAGTAACCCACGTGGGTCTGGAGTATAGTGAGCTCTCTAACTCTCCTCGGCTTCTAAGCCTCTGAGTGTCTCTCACTCTACTTCTTAAGAGATTTTGATTCATAAAATCTTTTCTTTCATTTTCAAGTAACCCACCTGGGTCTCGAGTATAGTGAGGAGCTCTCTAACTCTCCCCGGCTTCTAAGCCTCTGAGTGTCTCTCACTCTCGTTCTTAAAAGATTTTAATTTGTAAAATCTTTTCTTTCACTTTCAAGTAACCCACTTTGGGTCTCTTATTTTCAGGATTCACATTCACACATTAACATGAAAAGAAAACAATCAAAACATAATAACTCTGCATAATTATTCAAAAAGGGAATAAGCTTCATTGATAAATTATTAGTTCTCAACATAGGCGATAGATAACCTATGCCGACCTCATTAAAAACCTCTCTACGGAAAAACCCCAGGGGGAAACCCGTAAAGAGGAAAAAAGAGCTCCGGTGAAGCTATTAAATACCTTAAGTAAAAACATGAATCAATATCAATTCACGAATGGTCTCAAAACCTTACATTTTCTTCAGACAAAAAATCTCTTCAAGTGACAAATATTCCAGGGTCTAGCTATATTGACCCCCTCCATGCTCTGCAATCTATAGGCTCCTCCCTTCAATACCTCCGTGACTCTGTATGGACCTTCCCAGTTGGGCTCCAGCTTCCCTTTGTTCTTTAGTGCGTCCGCTCTTCTCAGCACCAGATCTCCCACTCTGAAGGACCTCGGGATCACCCTTCGATCATACGCAGCTTTGATTCGACTCTTGTATCTTTCAGCGCGTACTCGAGCCATTTCTCTTTCTTCCTCCACTAAATCCAAAGCTTCTCTCATTAGTTTCTCATTTTGATGTTCTTCAAATCGGGCAATTCGGTGGGATTGCAATACGACCTCTGGAGGTATTACTGCCGCGGCCCCATATACCAACTGAAAAGGGGATTCTCCTGTTGCTGTATTTGGACTGGTCCTATAAGACCACAATACATTGTCTAGCTCGTTCACCCATCCCCCACCTATTTTCGTCAGTCTTGTCCGGATACCATCTACTATGGTTCGATTGTTAACTTCCACCTGACCATTAGCTTGGGGATGAGCTACGGAAGTGAATCTTTGCACTATGTTTAGCCTTGCGCACCATCCTCGTACATTCTCTCCGTTGAACTGTGTCCCATTATCAGAGACTAGTATCCTAGGTGCTCCGAACCTACAGCAGATCTGTCTCCTCAAGAATCTAATCACGTTCTCCTCATCTATTGTAGCTAAGGGGGCGGCCTCAACCCACTTACTAAAATAATCCACTGCTACTATCAAGAATTTTCTTCCTCCTGAGGCTGGAGGAAAGGGTCCCACCAGGTCCATTCCCCATTTGGCAAAAGGACACGGAGAGTGCATAGCCCCCATCTCCTCTGCAGGGGTCCTGATCAGGGGACCATTCCTTTGGCATTTCGTGCACTTCTTCACGAATTATTTGGCGTCTCTTGTCATGGAGGGCCAGTATAACCCAACCCTCAAAGCTTTCTTTACCATTGTTTTGTACCCTTCATGGATGGCTGCCTGGCCTTCATGAATCTCTTTGAGCGTATAAGCTGCCTCTCGGGTCGATATGTATCTCAAGTATGGTTGGGTAAACGACTTCTTGTATAGATATCCTCCAATAATGCAATATTTGATCCTGAGAGCTCGGGCCTTTCGGGTAGTGGGAGTATCTGCTCCTCTGGTGAGCTCTGTCCAGATATCTTTCCTCCAATCATCTCCTTCCTCAATGGAGCCAATGGGGCTCCCAAGAACCTCCTTTTCTGCCACCACCAAGGTCACCGTTCCCCGTCCCTCAAATTCAGTGGAACTGGCAAGTTTGGAGAGGCTATCCGCCTGTGCATTTTCTTCTCGAGGGACTTGGATCACCTTGCAATCTTGGAATTTTCCCATCATCTCTTTAGCCCGTTCCAGGTAAGCAGCCATTCTGTTGTCTTTGGCTGCGTATTCTCCATTTACCTGTTGAACCACCAATTGGGAATCGGAATATAAGATTACCTTTAGAGCTCCTAACTCGGCTGCCATCTCCATTCCTTTGATCAGAGCTTCATACTCCGCTCCATTGTTTGAAGTCATAAATTGGAATCGCACTGCAAACTGTAGGGACTCTCCTTGGGGATTCATCAGCAATATGCCTGCTCCGCATCCACTCAGTGTTACTGAACCATCCACATATACTTTCCATCTTTCTATTTCTTCTGGTTTGGTGGATTCTTGAATAAAGTCAGACAAAGCCTGGGCTTTTATGGCCCTCCGTGGCTCAAAGTCCACATCATATTCCTGGAGCTCTATTGCCCATTTCACCATCCTTCCAGAGAGGTCTGCTCGGCCGATAACCTGTTTCAATGAGTAATTAGTGCGGACCAATATTTTATAGGAAAGAAAATATGGGCGCAATCTCCGCGCTGTAAATACTACGGCTAGAGCAGCCTTCTCAATTTCTGAGTATCGAGTTTCAGCCCCTTGAATGACCTTACTGACGTAATAGATAGGGTGCTGGATGGGTCCTTCTTCTTTTACCAGAGCTGTGCTCAGCGAGAATTCCCCTACGGAGAGATACAAGATGAGAGTATCTCCGGGGGAAGGTTTGATCAGCTTCGGCAACTGGGACAGGTGGTGTTTCAGATCTTCAAAGGCCCTCTGGCATATCTCGTTCCAAATCGGGGTGATCGTCTGCTACCTCCAGTACTTCAGCAGGCTCTATTCTTAGAGGTGTATACTTCTCGAACCTTCCTCGAGTGCCCGAACGGGGACCCCCAGAGGGGTTAGAATTTCCCGATGGCCCGGAACCCCGAGGAACCTCTGGACTGGATCGTCTTGAGGGTGGCTCCCTCCTTCTCTCCCGGTCCTGTGGTCTAACTTCTAGTCTCTTGGCTTTACGAACCTCCTCCAAGGTGAGGTATTTCTCCGCTTTGTGTAGTAACTCGTCAAAGTTCTGGACTGGCTTCTTGGCTAAGGAGGAAAAGAAATCTCCGTCGCGCAACCCATTGGTTAGGGCGTTGATCTTCACCTCTGGAGAGGCGGTAGGGACCTCCAGAGCTGCCTGATTGAATCTCCGGAGAAAAGCTCTCAAACTCTCGTTTTCTCCTTGCCTCATAATGAAGAGGGTTAACGTGGCCCGCGGCTGCCTCCGGGCGCTCGCAAACTGATGGAGGAATAATTCGCTGAACTCCTCCCATGATCGAATGGTATTGTGTTCAAGCTAGGTGAACCACTGTTGTGCTGCCTTAGCCAATGTAGTCAGGAACACTCTACATTTGACCCCTTCCCCATATCGATGTAGCAGGGCTGCATTCTCAAATCTCACCAGGTGCTCGTATGGGTCTGCGGTGCCATCGTACTCGAATTTGAGGGGTTTGAAGTTGAATGGCAACTCATCCTGTAATATGTTAGAAGAAAACTGACATCTAGTGACATAAGCGGACCTACTCGTTCAGTTACTCATCTGCTTCCTCATATCTTTCATTTCCTTCTGTAGGGCTTGTAGTTGGTCGCTGACTGGGCTCGGATAGGTGTCATCTGTACTCTCTTCTCCTTTGGGGGGGTCTATCTCTCGGGACATCAAGTCTGCATTCCTTCTTGCACCCCGAGGGGGGATACTTCTTTCTGCCCGAGAGGGTGCTTTCTCATCTCCCTCTACTCGTACTCCCTCTTCCTTAGAAAGTGCTTGGGAGGCCCCAGGGGCCTCGTCTTGAAGTCTCGGAGTAAGCGTCTCCGCGTTCACTGGTAAAGTTCTCGGGGCTCGACCTCCTTGGGCTGCAAAAGCTCTTTCCACAGCTCGGTCAATGAGGGCGTTCAATTGATCTGGAGAAACCAGGAATGGTTCTGCGCTCAGAGCATCGCCATGTTGAGAACCTGAGGCCCGGACCTCTGGGGTTTCAGCATTCTCCATCACTACGTCACCCAGGCCCGGGATTGGCGTGGTGGTCGGGGCTATTGGCGGATTCGATCCAGAAGGGACATACATAGGGTCCTTTCCGCGGCCTCCCTTCGATGCTGGATCAGATGGTAGGGGAGGGATATCCCCCGGAAGAGTCTTCTTCCCTATAGTAGGTGTGATTGTGTTATTTCCTCCACCCATCATTCAAAACAAGTAGAAAATTCGTGAGAAGATCTCTTAGACGTTCCCACAGACGGCGCCAGTTGTTGTGCCACAAATTGCACAGAGGGATTAGATATCCGTTGAGTTAGATATCCCAATTTCCGAACTTGTACAAAGAATCCGAGCACACTTCCTTCTCTGAAATGACTCTTCAAGAACCTGCAAAAGACACGCCGGAGGGGAGTCCGGCGCGGATACTCCGACGCTCAAGTCAGTATAGGTGATTCAGTATATCACAAGGACTCAAGAGTCCTTTCTTTATCAACAAGGTTCTCAAAATATATCAGAGTATTCGTAAGAAGTGTAATAGGTTAAGTAAATTTAGAGATCGTAACCTGTTAATGTACTTAGGCGTGGCTATTTATAGGGGAATCCTATTGAGGGGAAATTAGGTTTTCCCCATTTTTAGGATCGGTCCTTCCCCTATCTTTGAATCAGTCTTATAAATCTCCACTTCCTGAAGAATCTCACCCACTCTGCCTTCTACATTCTAGCCGTTTGAGTAAAAAGAGAATTGGTCCTCCTTTATCCGCTTTTATCCCATTTTATAGGAAATCTCTCCGGAAATCCAGGTCGACTAACTCCTCTTAGAGCCCGGTCTTCCTGGTATTTCTCCCTCAAGATCCTTAAGTGGAGCTCCCTCCGGAGGGACATCCGGAGGGATTTATATCCTGAGGAGTTCTCTTCACGTTCCTATATTCTCATAAATCTTATCCTCGATACATGTGTCGACACCTCCTGAGGTGAAAATTTTAGGCCGCATCAAGTTTGGTGATTTAATAAAGTATAAAATAGATTTTGTGAGGTCTAAAAAAAAATTAGTGAGGTGTATTAATAAGAGAAAATGTGAATATAAAATTAATAATAATTTTAAAAATAGAATGATATAGTAAATTGTATCTATTTTATGAATTATTTTTATATTTGAAGTGTACCAGTAATCTTAAAACATAATATAAATAATTACTAAAAAAATAATATATATATATATATATATATATATATAAAATAAAAAATTGGGGGAGGGCCAATAACCCTGAGCACTTACTGGGTCCGTCCCTGATTAGAACATACAACATTGTATCTTGGTAGATTTATTGGATTCAAAATTATTTATTTTCATTTTAAAATTTTCATAAAACTTATTAAAAATTCTCCAAATAACCTTGTTGCATAACATGTTTTTTTTATTAACTTTCTTCTTTTAGCGTTAACTCACTAATGTAATTTATTTTAAATTTTCTGAAATTTGAAAACAATATAATTTTATTATACAATCTTCTCTTTTAGGAGACAAATATTTAATTATTATTTGATGATTAATCAAGTAATTAAGTTTAATATTTTTTAAAAGTATTATAATTATATTATATTATATTTAATTTAATTTAATTAATTTTGTTAGATGAACTTTAATCGATGAATTTAATAAATAATTTTATAAAAAATAAAATAGGACTGATCCGCCCTTTTTTAATTGGGTTGAGGATTTGGCAACCTGCCTGAAAAATGGGTTGGCCTGTCTCGCCAATTGGCAGGATTTTGTGGTTTTGACCCGCGCCATCCCTTCAGCCAGAACTCGCGGATTTAGACTAAAAGTTCGAATTTATAGAAAGATGAAGAATTAATTCTTATTTATAATCCCATTAAAAATGTTTTAAATGTTGTACAAGGTCGACATTGCAGTTCACGGATACACTCTTTTTACGCCAAAAAAAATTAAGTTTTCCAATTACACCCCAAATTTGAGTTCACTTTTTAATTTACGTTCCAAAGTCGTCAGAAACATTAAAATGACGTCGTAACAAACCATGGTTACGATGTCATGTTTCTGGTGACTTTTGAAGACTTTGGGACGTGTAAATTGAAAAGTTAATAAAAATTTGAGACGTAATTGGAAAACTTAACTTTTTTGAACCATTTTGAAAAAAAGTTAAAAAATTATACGGAGTATGGCTTAAATTTTTTATATCCCTTGCAGTCCCTTAATTCCTAATTACGATTAGATATAAAAGACATATACAGTATATGTTTGGAATGATCTACATAGCTATAGAATTAAAGACATATGTTTGGACAATTAGTAATCAAACTGCCAAACATTTAGTACTATATAATTAATGACTAATACAACTCACTAATTCACTTTAATCTCGCATGCACAAATTTATTTTAGTAGCAGCAAATTGATATTTTAAACAAGAGAAATATGTCAGCTGGATGATAATTAAGTGACTGATGCGGCCAAAATATGTCGTCTCCTAAAATAACGACACGTGGATATAAAACGAATTAACCTCGTTCGCTATGAATAATGGTCTTGTCAAAGGGATTAATACACTCTTGAGTATAGGGAAGGAAATAGGTCTGAACCCGATCCCTGGCCCAAATGTCCCTGGCCCAGATATCCTGGGCCTAAATACCTCTGGCCCAAGAAGGAGATTGCTGAGAATCGAGTCTTGGTCCAGAAGGCCCAAAGAAGACGAGGATAGAGGGAGTTGAAGAATGGTAACTGGCTCCAAAGATCTCGGAGAGAGGGAGCTAGTCATGGGGCCGAGTCCAAAGGAAACGGTTGAGAGATAAGGGGAAGAATAATTCTCTTTTCCTCCCAGGAAAAGAGCGAGGTATAAAAGAAAAGAGCGAGGTATAAAAGAGAGTTTTACTTATTATATTGACTACAATTTATATACACAAGAAACACACGTACTTTTACACGAAATATACAGAGAATACTTTGAAATCCTACGATTCTTGCGAGAACTATTCCTCGATTCCTGGCGAAGTTCCTCTTTGATTGTCTAGAGACCATATCTGACTTGAGCGTCGGAGATTCCCCGCCGGAATTCCTTCTGGCGTGTTTTTGTAGGTTCTTTGGAGCTGTAGAGAGGATTTCTCGCAAGAAGGCTTGCTCGAAAGTGACGGTTCATACACGAAAAGATCCTAATCCGGACAGGGAGATTCGTTATCACACCTCGTTACTTTTCGACACAACAACTGGCGCTGTCTGTGGGAAGATTTCGAGTTAAGAAGTGAAAAAATTTCATATAAAAATGGGTGGAAAGCAAAATCTCATGAAGCAGACCAAGGAAAAGGGAGATATAACACCTCCTCCTTTCCCTCCGCCCCCTCCGGGTTTTCCGGTGAATAGAAACCTTGGGAAACAACCCTCAACCACTGTACTAGGTGATAATCCATCTTTACCCGAAGGGAATACGACTGGCACCTCTGGAGCCTCTGGAAGCGGGGTCAATAGGGATATGCCCCCTTTCAATACCCAACCTGAACTCCTTATGATTTCCCAGGACCAGCTAAATGTTATGATCGCCCAAGATGTGGAGAAGATAATTGCCTCTCGTGGAGATCCTACCTCTAGCGATGCCCCTCCAACGAACGAAAAGACAAAGCAAAAGAATCCAGAACACATGATTGACTCCTCTTTAGCACCTTCCAGGAATGAGGAGGTCCCTCGAGATCAAGAAGAGAAAATACCTTCTAAGGCCGAAAGGAGCGTTCCTAACCGAATCCCTAAGAGAAATATCGAACCAGCACCAGAGGGAATGCTGGATCTTGGGACAGGAGAAAGTACGGACGATACTTATCAAGGGGCTGTCAGCGATCAGATACAAGCCCTCCAAAGAGAAATGAGGGACATGAAAAAGCAGATGACCGATAATGTAAGTAAATCTCCTTATGTTACTAGTTGTCAATTTACTTCGAATATCTTGCAAGACGAGTTGCCTTTTAACTTCAAATCTTTGAACTTTGAATATGATGGTACTGCGGATCCATATGAACACTTGGTGAGATTCAAAAATACCGCCCTGTTGCACCGCTATGGAGAAGGTGTCAAGTGCAGGGTCTTCTTAACCACTTTAGCCAAGGCTGCGCAACAATGGTTCACGCAATTGGGGCCTGACACCATTCACTCCTGGTTAGAATTTAGCGAATTATTCCTACACCAGTTCGCTAGTGCCAAGAGGCAGCCCAGAGCCACTCTCACCCTGTTCAACATGAGACAAGGAGATAATGAAAGTCTTCGAGCTTTCCTAAAAAGATTTAATCAAGCTTCCCTAGAGGTACCCACCGCCTCTTATGAAGTTAAAACTAATGCCCTTACCAACGGTTGAGGGACGGAGACCTCTTCTCTTCCTTGGCCAAAAAACCTGTACAATCATTCGATGAATTTTTAAGAAGGACTGAAAAATACCCCACCTTGGAACTAGCCCCAAATCAGCTACGGGAGAACCCCCTTTCCAGTTGGTATACGGGGCGACAACAGTTATACCTCCAGAGGCCCGATTGGGGTCACATCGGATCACATTTTTTAATGAGAGAAAAAACGAAGAACTAATGAGAGAGGCTTTGGATTTGGTAGAAGAAGAGAGAGAGAGATAGCAAAGCTCAAAGCAAAGAGATATAAAAGCAGGATTAAAGCGGCGTATAATTGTAGAGTAATCCCGAGATCCTTTAGAGTGGGGGACCTAGTCCTCCGAAGAGCCGATGCACTGAAGAACACTGGAAAGCTGGAGCCCAACTGGGAGGGCCCCTATAAAGTTACACATGTGTTGAAGGGAGGAGCCTACAAGCTCCAAGACATGGAAGGAAGAGAGATACTGCGCCCCTGGAATGTGTGTCACCTTAAGAGGTTTTATGTTTGAAAGCATGTTTATTCGAACATAGTTGTTTTCTTTTTTCCCTTTGTATACTTTCGATATTCATTTCAATTCGAATAATTGTATATATCGCTTCACCGAAGCTCTTTTTCCCTCTCTATGGGTTTCCCTTTAGGTTTTACCATAGAGAGTTTTTTATGAGGCCGGCGTAGGTGATGCATTGCCTATGTTGATAATCAATGAAGCCCTACTTTTGAGAAATTGTGGTAACTCCTTCTGATTTCTTGAGAATTGTCGTATGAGATAGATATTTGGAAAAAGCGATGAGATGATTATTGTATACATGTATCACAAAAAAGGAGAAATTATATCCCTGCAAACGAAGGATAAGATAAATTTGTAGTAGCCTTAAACCAAAAAGTGAGTGTTTGAGAGCGTGAGATTAAAAGCTGTTGGGAATAAAATGAGAATTTTGATTAAGATACCAAAACCCCCCCAACCTTTAAAAAACCTTAACTCCTTCCCACGTTTCAAATAAAAACAGTTTTCAAAACTGATTTGTTATTTTCAACCGTTGGATCAAATTTTGGCCAACTCCCCTGAATTCATCCTGGTCATTCCAAATTTGATTTCCTCATTTGCCAACCTTTGAATTGCCTTAAGACTTACCTACTCAATGACAAACATTCCTTTTGGAATATACTCTAAGTCTTAAGAAGCCCACAAACTTTCATTTCTTCCCCACGCATTCTATCAACTTTTGAAACCCTAATTTTCAAAACACTCTCAAGCTTTTCACTGTTTCATCAATGGCACCCAAGGTTAGGCAGGAGATGATTGTTGACTTCAAAAACAAGAAACTAGACCTTGATTTCAATTATCTGAGTCACAAAAATAACCTCATCTTTGAATCAATAATCTCCTTTGAGAGTGAAGCTCCAGAGGTCACCCCCACCTTAAGATGGCTGAGAAGAGCTGGCCTTCAGAAATTTATGCAAGACAAGCCCAGTTCTTGTCTAGAGCAATATATGGCAGAATTCTTTGCATTTCTCAAATGGAAAGGCAAGGCAACAAGAGGAGAAGTGTCAACAAGGTTGACATATGTTGCTGAAGGTGATGAAGAGGAGAAATCCCACAGAGTTAAATTCACTGAAGAGGACCTTGAAAGTGCCTTTGGATTGCCCTCAGAAGGAAGGAATCCAGAAGTTTATGGCACAGGGCATGAGCAAGAAGTTGCTCAAGATTGGCTTCTTGTTCCAGGCCCCATTTCATCTACTCAGCATAAGAACTCACTCAAGCCTGAGATTCTAACCTTGTTTGAAGTAGTGACAAAGAGTATTCTAAGAAATACTGGAAGCTTAGAACAAGTGAGTGCACCTAGGATAAGGATCATGGCTGTTGTCATTGATGCCAGTGATAAGGGCATCAAGTTCAAGTGGAGGGACTTCATCATGGGAGAGATGATGAAGGAGAAAGCCAAGTTCAAGGTGAAAGCTCACACGAAAGTGGTGTTGGAGGGTAAGTTGAAGTATTGCACAAGGGCAAGTCTGCTGATAGAAAGGTTCTCTCATTACTCAGAGATGTAGACCTTTGCCAAGCCCCTTCCAGCCCAGAAAATCATGTTCAGAAAGTTATCTAAGAAGTCTGAACAAAGGAGACAGCAGATGGCCAAACCTGCTGAAAAGGAGGTTGAGAAGAAGCCCAAGATGAAGCCTATGACAAAGGAAAGGGTTGTGAAAACAAAGAAGATGTCCAAAATTCTCTCAGAAAATGATTCAGCAACTTCAGTAGAGTTGGACAAAGTTGCTGAAGAAGGTGTAAGTGTGCCATCAGATTCTGATGAGATAAGAGAGAGAGGTTTCCCATGGTGGTAAAGAAGAAAAACGGTGAGAAAAGAGTCAGAGAAGTTGTCCAAGAAGAAGAAGGAAGTGGAAGCTCAAGAGCTAGCAAGAGAAGGGCCAAACCTTCTGAAAAGATGCTAGAGCTTCAGGAGGAGCACACTTTGCAAATAGGTCTAAGGGAAAGTAGAGCTGAAAGTAGAACAAAGTCTAAGTCAAAGTCCAAATCCAACTCTCCTGAATCTGGAACTCCAGAATCCAAGCTTCCTGAAACCCAAACCTTTGAGCCCAACTCCCCTGAAACCCATATAACCCCACAAGATCAACCCATCATCCCTTTGAACCTAACAAAGAGATACTCTCCTGAGGGAACTGCTCAAAGAGGCCCAATAGATGTATTGGCTGATATTGAAGTTGATGAGTCAAGACTGCTGTCTCCCCCTGACTCATCCATGCTGAATTACTCTAAGTTTCTAGAAGCTGCCCTATTTGAGCCAACTCCCCTTAGCAAAACCCCTTCAGGAACATTGCTCTTAACAGCACCTGAACAACCCATTGCTGAACCCAATCCTTCTGAACCCAATCTCCCTGAAGCTAACCTTGAAGCAAACCCAGTGAACTTAGAGCCAACTCCCATATAGCCCAAATTCTCCAATCCAGTGGAGATGAGGAGGAGTATACCTATGAAGTGTTGGAAAATGTGCTTCAAAGTGAGCTTTGACTCGATATCTCATTCGCCCATTTTGGAGTTGGAATGAATGCGAAATGATTTTTCAAACAATTGTTGTAACTAAAATTTGAGTAGGAAAAAACAAAGTGGTTTTTATCCTATATTGGAAAATATAGCTTGTAAATATTGCACGAATGTCGCACCGATTTGGTAGCGGACGAACAAACTCATTTTGCCTCGAATTTTCTTGCTCGTAACCGTCGAAATAAATCAAAATCGAAACTGTCGAAATAAATTAAAAATCGGACAGTTTCGTTTGAATTTAAAAAAGGGTAAAGGTTACGTGCATTAAAATTGAAAGTTACAAAGTTAGTGCTGTGACAGTTTTGGTCCAGCTTGAATTATCATTAAACTTGAATTTATTTTGACAGTTTTGGTCCTGCAGCAGTTTTGGTCAAAGGCATTAGTGCCTCAATAAATTCACAGCAGTTTCATTTTCATTTGGGTTGACTATATAAGTAGTTGCAACTCATAGCCCCAAATACAACGAGAAACACGAGAATGGGGAGAGATCAAACATATTTCCGACATTTGCCTTGTTCTTCTTGCTTCTTGTAAATTGCTAAAATTCCCTTGGCACTCCGGTGATATATTTCGGGCAACTTCTCGGTTCTCCGTAAGCAAAATACATGTGCTAGTATTTTTGCTATTTAATCGTTGTATCCTGGGAAACAAACGTCTTAATAGTCACTAGCACCGAGAGTGAAGGACGAATATTGTTTTAAGGAAATTGTGTTTACACAAGCCTCGATTCTTCGTTTCTAAAAAGTGTTTTAGCCATCTACGGTGCAATTTTTCTAACAAACTTAAAACAATACTTTCTTCGAGATGGCTAATACGAAGAGGTGATGATTTAGAGGTTCATGAATATATTTGTTCCTCCTTTGTGTTAATAATAATTATTTTTGGCAAAGAATGATTAATGATGTAAAACCATCTTTTATACAAAAGAGTATGTTTATGTTGATAAAATGGGTTTTTAAATCAAAGGTGAGAATGTCATTCTTTTACTTGATTTTATGTTGATTCATAATATGTCAAATTTTATAAAATATGGTTATCGCTTGGAAGGCCTAGCCTAGTGTATAATTTTCAGGTTTGTGATCTGGAATTGATGAATTGATCGGATTTAAATGATCCTTGAATCAAATAATTAGACCATTTAGTTGGTCTAGTGGACAAAAATGGTCAAATCATCGAGGGTTTGAGCCATTTGAAAATAAAATATACGGGCTTATGATAGAGTTCATGAGCGCCTTGTGAATTAAATTCTTTTAATGATATGAAAGATGTGAGAATCTTGGATCATATCACTTGATCGTTAGCATCAAATGATGATTTTGATGTTTAAAAAAAATATATATTTGTGCTTCAATCCGAAAGATTTCTTGATTTTGATACGTATTCTTCCGTGAAAAGAATTAAATCAAGAAGATTAATAGTTGCAATCGATGCTACAAGAAATTTTGAAATTATTCGATAAATAAATCTTGGTGATGCATCCTACGATGTGTGTATTTGAGTGTCGTCCACAAGAGAATTGTGGAGCACTCTAAACAAGAAGTATAAAATAAAGGATGCCGAAATGAAGAAATTTATTGTCGGACGGTTCCTCAAACTTCTTAGTGGTTGCCTCGAAAAGGATTTTTTAACCAAAATTCGAGAGATGGTTGTTTGGGACACGTCAATTTTAATTCATTAAAAAAATGATAAATTTAAATAACACACCAAAACTCCATATTGATACAAATCACAAATGTGAGATTTGTGTGTGATGCGGCCTAAAAATGTTACCTAATAAGGAGTCGACACGTGTATGGAGGATAGGATAAAAGTGGAAGGATCAGGTTATATAATACTCTCTGATAAAGAATCCCCTCTGGAGATCCCTCTAGAGGGAGCTCCATCTGGAAAGAAGCTTCAGGAAGAATCAGTTTTGACATAAGGTCGTGAGCCTTAAATGTAGGGGGATTCCGCCATTTCCGGTTCAAATTAGATAAAAGGAAGACCTTATCCTCCTTTATCTTAGGGAACAAAGTCCACTAAGAAGGAGTATTGCCGAATCTTCAGGGAGTGGAGAGAAGGGAAGACTTCGTCCACTCAACAGGGCCGAGTCTTATGGGCAGCTCCGAAAGACAAGGAAGGCTTGACTTCCTCTCGAGGAGGGATCTCTACAAATAGGTAAATCCAAGGCGATTTCCAGGTTAGATATTCTGACTTGCCACAACTTAATATACTGAGTATAACACACATTTCTGATATTCTTAAAGAGCCTGTTCTTGATAAATTGAGGATCTCGAGATCCTTATGAGATATTGATAAGCCCTATACTGACTTACGCATCGAAGTGTCCGCGCCGGACTCCCCTCCGGCGTGTTCTTTGCAGGTTCTTGGAGATTTCATTGAAGACAGCTTATTTGGAGTGCTTATACGTGTTCGAAGAGCAGGATATCCAATTCAGAGGACACTCAATCCTCTCGTGCAAATTTTGGCACATCAACTGGCGCCGTCTGTGGGAAAGAGTTGAAAGATTTTCTCACGAATTTTTACCTGTACGAGCAAATGGGTGGCGGAAACAAAACATCCACTTCGGGAAAGAAGAATCTTCCAGGGGAAAATTCCCCTTTGCCAACGGATCCCCCACCAAGGGGAGGCCGGGGGAAAGATCCAGTCCATACTCCTTCTGGATCAAATCAGCCATTGGCACCTACCCCAGGCTTGGGCGACGAAAGTCATCCCCTACCGGTCGGAGATGGAATAACAGGGAACCTTGAAGCCCCAGAGTCCCAGACAGCGGATCCTCAGCGAGAAGATATTCCAGACTCGGGGCCACTCCTGATCTCTCCCGATCAATTGAATGCCCTCATCAAGCAAGCTGTAGAGAGAGCCTTCGCGGATCAAAGAGATCGGGTTCCCAAAGCTGCACCAGGGAACTTGGAGGTACCTGCCCCGAGGCCCCAAGATGAGGCACCTGTAGCCTCCCAAGTGTTGTCCAAGGAAATGGGGATGCGGGCGGAAGAAGACGATAAGATGCCCTCCCGAGCGGAAAGAAGCATTCCCCTTCGGAATACGAGAAGGAATGCAGATCTGGCACCCCGAGAGACAGAACTCCCTGAAATAGAAGAAAGCACCGATGATACCTATGGAGGGCCAGTCAGCGACCAACTACAGGCCCTACAGAAGGAGATGAGGGATTTGAGGAAACAAATGAGCAACCGAAACAGTAGATCCGCTCATGTCTCTGGATGTCAGTTCTCTCCTAACATATTACAGGACGAACTACCATTCAATTTCAAACCCCTTAATTTTGAATACGATGGTACGGCAGACCCGTACGAGCACCTAGTAAGGTTCGAGAATGCTGCATTATTACACCGTTATGGAGAAGGAATCAAATTTAGGGTATTCCTAACAACTCTAGCGAAAGCCGCACAACAATGGTTCACTCAATTGGAACCCAATACAATCCGATCCTGGGAGGAATTCAGTGAGTTATTCCTTCATCAATTTGCAAGTGCCCGGAGACAGCCGAGGGCCACTTTGACCGTCTTCAATCTGAGACAGGGGGAAGGCGAGAGCTTAAGAGCCGTTCTCCGGAGGTTTAATCAAGCAGCTCTGAAGGTCCCTACAGCCTCTCCGGAGGTGAAGATCAACGCTCTCACTAATGGATTGCGTGATGGAGACTTTTTCTCCTCTTTAGCTAAGAAGCCGGTTAAGAACTTTGATGAATTGATGCATAGAGCAGAGAAGTACCTCACTCTGGAGGAGGTTCGAAAAGCAAAGAGACTGGAGATTAGGCCACAAGATCGAGAGAGGAGAAGGGAGGGCCCCTCCAGATGACTCAGTCCAGAGGTCCCTCGGACCTCCGGATCAACAAGAGACAGCAATCCCTCCGGAGGTCCCCGGTCTGGCCCTCGCGGAAGGTTTGAGAAATATACGCCCTTGAGGATTGAGCCTGCTGAAGTACTGGAGGTAGCAGGAGATCATCCAGACTTGTAATTCCCATATTCCTGAGGTCGAGGACCTCAGAAGCCCAAATCTGATCGATTTTGCCGATTTCACAATGAATACGGACATGACACAAATCAGTGTTACCACCTGAAAGACGAGATTGAGAGGATGATCCAAGCGGGCCATCTAAAAGAATTTATATTTAGAGACAGACAGGGCCCTCGGGGGCAGAAGCGAAAAGAACATGAAAGAAAGCCGGAAGAGAAGGAAACCAGAGAGGCGGCCGAAGATATGCCCCCTCCACCGCCGAAGAGAGGAGTGATTCACATGATTGTGGAAGGACCAGCCGATGGAGATTCCTTTCGGAAGAGAAAACAGAGTGTCCGAGCTCTAAAAGCAGAGCAAGGGGGTCAGTTAAGAGAAGTAGGACGTATGACGGAGACGCCCAATATCCGATTTGGGCCGGAGGATGTGAAGGGAGTTAAGGAAGATCACAACGATGCTCTGGTGATCACTACCGACATAGCTGGGTTCGATGTTGCTCGAATCTTTGTAGATACAGGGAGCTCAGCTGACATTATGTTTTTTGAGTGTTTCAAGAGAATGGAGTTAAGTGTGAAGCTGCGACCGGTAGATACCTCTCTGTATGGTTTCTCCGGAGGTGCCATCCAACCTTTGGGATCAGTAATGTTACACGTAGGATTGGGGGACGCTCCAGCTCGAAAGGTCCACTTGGTGGAATTCCTCATTGTAGATATCCCCTCATCATACAATGTAGTAATGGGACGACCTAGCCTGAACCTCTTTCAGGCAATCATCTCCACATTTCATATGAAAATGAAATTCTCTACAGCCACAGGGGTGGGAGAAGTAAGAGGAGACCAGTACCAAGCACGGAAGTGCTATGCAGAGTCTGTAAAGATGGCGGATAGAGCCCTGACCAAGGGCCTGGAGCGGACGAGAGGAGATGACCCTGAGGTCAAGAGAAAGAAAGTAGAAGGAGCAACACCTGAACAAGTGAATGTTAAAACAGACGAGGAACTGATGAGCGTGGAGCTCTTCCCAGGGAAACTTGGCTTTGTCACTAAGATAGGTACCCAACTGGGACCTGAACTCACAGAGAAGGTAATCTTTACATTACGTCGAAATTCCGATATATTTGCATTCTCTCCAGCTGACATGACAGGGGTCCCTCCGGAGATAACAATACATTGCCTTAATGTTGATCCAAAGGCAAAGCCCGTGAAACAGAAACTACGAAACTTTGGAACTGAGAAGAATAACATCGTGAAAGAAGAAGTCGAGAAGCTATTGAAAGCAGGACATGTGGTGAAAATCCAATTCCCAGAATGGCTCTCCAATGCTGTGCTGGTGCCTAAAGGGGGAGGAAAATGGAGAATGTGCATCGATTTCGGGGACCTCAACAAGGCATACCCTAAAGACCACTATCCGTTACCAAGAATAGACAGTTAGTAGATGTAACTTCAGGCTTCGAGCTGCTAAGCATGATGGATGCATACCAAGGATACCACCAGATCCAGCTAAACCCCTCAGATGTCTCCAAAGTGTGCTTCATAGCAGCGTGTGGAACGTTCGGCTACGTTCGAATGCCATTCGGATTAATCAATGCTGGAGCAACGTATCAAAGGATGGTCGATGCTATCTTTCGGAGACAGTTGGGGAGGAACATGGAGATATATGTAGATGATATGCTGGCTAAGAGTGTAAAGGCAGATCAGCATGTGGAAGATCTGGAGGAAATTTTCCAAGTAATTCGAGAGAACGGCATCAAGTTGAACCCCGCCAAGTGCTCTTTTGGAGTAAAATCAGGGAAGTTCCTCGGATACATGGTCACTCAAAGAGGTATAGAAGTGAATCCAGCCAAAGTGAAGGTTGTACTGGACATGCAGCCACCGAGAAATGTGAAAGAGCTCCAGACGCTCAATGGGAGGATTACAGCATTGAGCAGGTTCATAGCTAAGTCTGCCGAAAAGAGTCATCCCTTCTTTAAGATCCTCAAGAAAGGAACCAAGTTTGAATGGAATGAAACATGCCAAAAGGCCTTTGAAGACCTAAAGCATCATTTATCTCAGCTACCGAAGCTGACAAAGCCTTCTCCGGGAGATACTCTCATTTTGTATCTCTCCGTAGGGGAATTCTCACTAAGCACCGTCTTGGTCAAAGAAGAGGGATCTCTTCAGTATCCTATTTATTACGTCAGTAAGGTCATTCAAGGGGCTGAAACTCGATACTCAGAAATTGAAAAGGCTGCTCTGGCAGTGGTAGTTACAGCGCGAAGGCTGCGCCCATATTTCCTCTCTTACAAAATACTGGTCCGCACTAATTAATTTCTGAAACAGGTTATAGGGCGAGCAGACCTCTCTGGAAGGATGGTGAAATGGGCGATAGAGCTCCAAGAATATGATGTGGATTTCGAGCCACAGAAAGCCATAAAAGCCCAAGCTTTGTCCGACTTCATCCAAGAGTCGACCAAACCAGAGGAAGCTGAGGGATGGAAGGTATATGTAGATAGCTCAGTGACTCTGAGCGGATGCGGAGCAGGGATTGTGCTAGCGGGCCCTCAAGGAGAGGACCTACAATTTGCAGTGAGGTTTCGATTCATGACCTCAAATAATGGAGCGGAGTACGAAGCTTTGATCAGAGGAATGGAGATGGCATTAGAATTGGGAGCTCCAAAGGTAACCCTATACTCAGACTCCCAATTAGTTGTTCAACAGGTGAATGGGGAGTATGTAGCTAAAGATAGCAGGATGGTTGCCTATCTGGAACGAGCCAAAAAAGTGATGGGCAAATTCCAAGAGTGCGAGGTAGTCCAGATACCTCGAGAGAAAAATATGCAGGCGGATAGCCTCTCCAAACTCGCTAGCTCCACAGAGTTTGATGGACAAGGAACAATGACCTTGGTAGTGGCAGAAAGAGAGACCCTGGAGAACCCCATTGGTTCCATTGAGGAGGAAGATGATTGGAGAAGAGCCATCTGGGTGGAACTCACCAAGGGAGCAGATGCCTCTACCACCAGAGAGACCCGAGCCCTTCGGATCAAATATTGTATTATCGGAGGGCACTTATACAAGAAATCGTTCACACAACCATATTTGAGGTATATATGAACCCGAGAAGCGATGTACACACTCAAAGAGATTCATGAAGGTGATGCAGCTAATCATGAAGGATACAAAGCAGTAGTGAAGAAAGTTTTAAGGGCTGGATTATATTGGCCCTCCATGACAAAAGACGCTAGGGAATTTGTGAAAAAATGTGTCAAGTGTCAGAAAAATGGTCCATTGATAAGGACCCCTGCGGAAGAGATGGGAGCTATGCACTCGATTTGGTAGGACCCTTCCCTCCAGCCTCCGGAGGGAGGAAATTTCTGATAGTAGCAGTGGACTATTTTAGCAAATGGGTGGAAGCTGCTCCTCTGGCTACGATAGATGAAGAAAATGTGATTAAATTCTTGAGAAAACAGATTTGTTGCAGATTCGGAGTACCCAGAATATTGGTCTCTAATAATGGAACACAGTTTAACGGAGAAAATGTACGAGGATGGTGTGCAAGACTAAACATAATACAGAGATTCACCTCTGTAGCTCATCCTCAAGCTAATGGACAAGTGGAGGTTACTAATAGAACGATAGTTGATGGTATTCGAACAAGGCTGACGAAGATAAGAGGAGGATGGGTGAACGAGTTAGACAATGTATTGTGGTCATATAGAACTAGTCCAAAGACAGCAACTGGAGAGTCCCCATTTCAACTGGTCTACGGAGCCGCGGCGGTAATACCTCCAGAGGCCGTGTTGCAGTCGCATCGAATTGCCCAATTTGAAGAACATCAGAATGAAAGATTGATGAGAGAGCCCCTAGATTTAATGGAAGAAGAAAGAGAGATGGTTAGAGTACGTGCTGAAAGGTATAAGAGCAGAATTAAAGCCGCATATGAACGAAGGGTGATCCCGAGGTCCTTCAGAGCGGGGGACCTGGTGCTAAGAAGAGCTGATGCCCTAAAGAATACGGGAAAGTTAGAGCCCAACTGGGAGGGGCCTTATAAAATCACACAGGTACTGAAGGGAGGAGCCTATAGATTGCAGAGCATGGAAGGGGTCGACATAGCTAGACCCTGGAACGTTTGCCATTTGAAGAGATTCTTTATTTGAAGAAAGTGTAAGGTCTTGAGACCATTTATGACTCTTGTTTTGTGATTTTTTGCATTGATTCATATTTTGCTTAATGTATTTTGTGGCTTCACCGGAGCTCTTTTTCCCTCTCTACAGGTTTCCCCTTTGGGGTCTTTCCGTAAAGAGGTTTTTAATGAGACCGTCGTAGGTTATCTGTGGCCTATGTTGAAAGCTAACAATATGCGATGTATGAGTATAAAAAACCCCAAAGGAAAGAATTATTTAATGAGACCGTCGTAGATTTTGAAGAAAGAATTATTCAGAATTATTGTGTCTTGATTATCTTTCTCATATTTGAATATGCGATGTATGAGTATAAAAAATGACGAGTGTAAGAGACACTCAGAGGCTTAGAGGCCGAGGTGCTCCAGAGAGCCCTCATCTTACTTAAGGTCCAAGTGGGTTACTGAAATGAGAAGATTTTATGGATTAAAATCTTTTAAAAATAAGAGTGAGAAACACTTAGAGGCCCAGAGGCCGAGGTGCTCCAGAGAGCCCTCATCTTACTTGAGACCCAAGTGGGTTACTGAAATGAGAAGATTTTATAGATTAAAATCTTTTAAAAATAAGAGTGAGAAACACTCAGAGGCCTAGAGGCCGAGGTGCTCCAGAGAGCCCTCATTTTACTTGAGACCCAAGTGGGTTACTGAAATGAGAAGATTTTATGAATTAAAATCTTTTAAGAATACGAGTGAGAAACACTCAGAGGCCTAGAGGCCGAGGTGCTCCAGAGAGCCCTCATCTTACTTGAGACCCAAGTGGGTTACTGAAATGAGAAGATTTTATGAATTAAAATCTTTTAAGAATACGAGTGAGAAACACTCAGAGGCCTAGAAGCCGAGGTGCTCCAGAGAGCCCTCATCTTACTTGAGACCCAAGTGGGTTACTGAAATGAGAAGATTTTATGAATTAAAATCTTTTAAGAATACGAGTGAGAAACACTCAGAGGCCTAGAGGCCGAGGTGCTCCAGAGAGCCCTCATCTTACTTGAGACCCAAGTGGGTTACTGAAAGGAGAAGATTTTTTGCGAATAAAAGTCTTTTAAGTACAAGAAAGTGAAAAGAAGGTGAAATGCTTAGAGGGAAGATTTTTTGCCGAGGCCCTCCAGAAAGCCCTCACCATGCTTGAGAATTACAAAGACTAGATAATGAAAAGGACAGGTTTTATGATCCCCCCATAAGAAGAGGGAGGATGTCCCCCCATAACCAAGTCACCTGAAATCAAAAGACTGTACAACCAAGAGATGATCCCAACGTAGCCTACAAGACCAACAAAAGGGGGGGGGGGGGAGAAGAGAGCACACCTCCAACATATTCTTTGCTGGTCTTGTAAGTTACTCATGCAAACAGAAAAGAAAAAGCACGCCAACAAACAAGCAATATCAAGCCAATACGATCACTACAAAAGCCCCCACATATCCAGGAGTGTGGGGTCCCCTACGAAGTATGAGAACAAGTATTATGAGCAGAAAATAAAAAGAGTGCAGCAAAACGAAAGAAAAGTAAATTGTTCATTGTGACCACGGAAATATGAAATCTAAACTGCTTTTTCAGCAGCAGCTTCCTCGGCAACAGCCCCCTCGACCTCAACTCCTTCAATTCCTCTAGCAGCGCCCTCCTCTTCAGCAACATGGTTGCTAGATCCTCCGCCCTCCTCTGGACCCTCTGTACCTCTCACGGTATCTTCAACGCCTGTCCCTCCATCTACCTTTGTTGCCACCTCCGGAGCAGAGACATAAGGATAAACTAGATGCTCCAGAGGCTTTAGCTCAGCCATGCTCACCTTAGCAGCCTGCAACTTGGTGATGGCTTGATTCATGCCGGGTAACCACCAAGGACTGTCGGGGCTCTCCTTAGGATCCCCCAAGAATTTTGGAGGAGTAGCGAGTTGATCCAGGCGGAACTCATGGGAGTAGGTCCCATCGAACCCCGGGGCTGAGTGTTCGGCCACAGCATTGTTGAAGCCATGGTCGATGAAGAGAGGGATATGGGGCCCCATGGCGCATAAGAAGCTTGAGCTCTTTAGGAAGCTGGACAGCCACTGAGTATGGAGAGTCCCCAAGAACTCTTGACCCAAGGAGGAAGTGAATAGAGACTTAATACAAGCCTGCACTCCGACGTCTGGTAGCTCGCGTTCCATCCGTCCCACCTCCTGCACCAGATATTTAATCCTGGCTGCATCCTGCTTGCTTTGAGTCCGTAGAAGAGATAACTCCTCGGCCAGAGCTTGAGCTCATTTATGAGCTTTGTCTTTCTCCGTAGTGATCCCCTTGAGGGTCGACTGGAGAGAAGATGCTTCAGCCCGGAGAAGTTCGAGCTCAGCCACCATCTCAACGCCTTGGTCGAGTATCTTAGTATAGATAAGACCAAACTACAAAAGAAAAAGAAGCAATGTTTAGGATGTGAAGAAGGCAGAGATCTGAAAATAATAGAAAGTACCTCGGAAAAAAGATGAGCCCCCCAGAGCAGTAGATCCTCAGGAAGAGGCGTGTCGGATAACTCAGCGTTGGGAGGAGCAGGGCATCGGTCGATAAGGCGATGGAGAGGCTCGTACACAGTAGGAGGGGGAGCTTCCTTCTCAGCACGGGTAGCTTTTCCCTTCTTCTTCTTAGAGGTGCCGCAGTCAGAGAAGAAGGCATTGGCAGCTGATCGGGTTCTCCTGGCAACTAAACCAGGGACTTGAGTGGATGAACCGTGGAGAGGAGGAACCTTTGAAGGGCTCCCTGGAGCCGGGGTCTTTGCTGAGCTCTCGAGAGCAGGAGACGGAGGAGCTTTTGGAGGATCTTCTGGAGCGGATAATACAGGGGTCTTCACTATGCTGAGAGCAGGGGCATCCCGTGAGATGTAGGTTAGCCAACTCATTGCTGCAGATAACCAAGAAGATGCTCAAAATGTAGAAAAATAGCCACATACGAGAAGTAAGAAACAAGAATAAAAGTTTTTTTACCATCTCGAGAATCTAAAGGGAAGTCTTGAGGGCAAAAGCCAAAGTGGGAGAGGATGCGAGGATTTTTACAAATACCAGGAATATCGAAATAATCGTACAGACGGATGTGAGTATTGAGATCAGTCATAACAGTATGATTGGAAACAGAATAAGCTTTCAAATGAGGAGGAAGTACTCCTGGATTGTGGAATATCCAATCCCCATGAGGAAATGACCAATCAGTGGGGCTTGTAACAAAAAAATAATAATCTCGCCAGGATGAGTCTTCTTCATGGAGTTTTTTCAGAAACTTACAGACACGAGACCTTCGCCCACTAACATAAAAGAAGCCATCGTTCACTTTACAAGAATGTTGGGTCAGAAACAGTTCGGCAGACGGGTCACCCCCATTCCCTTTCACCAGGATCAAAAAGCCTATCATAGTACGGATAGCATTCGGAGTAAACTGGTTAAGAGGGATCTGCATGCGGGTTGATATGGCAGCCAAATAGGGATAAATCGGAAATCGTAGTCCTGCCCTAAGTTGAGCTTCGAAAAAAGCAAGAGTTCGGGGTTGGGAGAGGTCTGGGCGTTCATTTGAGCGAGGAACGCGAAAGGTATACTCCGATGGAAAGCCATAGGCATGAGTAAGGCTAACTAGATGAGTATGGTCGATTTGGGACGAAGGGGAAATTTTATTCTCTGGACTCCCCATCAGAGAGGGAGTCAATTCAGAGGAGTTATGGCTAATGGCTTCCGGCGAAGAAAGAGGGTTTGACATTGACTAACAAGTGCTAATAAAAGAAGAAAAGAGGGATAGCTAGGTTACCTTGGTTAAGAGGACTATGGAATCAGTCGGAGCGACCGGCGACGGCGAAACCCGGGATGAAGAACGCCTAAAAAACAGATGGAGACAACGAGAGACTTTTGGAAGAAATGAAATTCAAAAAGAAGAGGAGGAAATGAGGCGGTTGCGTAGGAGCAAATGAAATAAGGTGGGGGAGAATCGAGGGTTTTCCTCGGGAGAATAACAAAAAAGAGAGAAAAGTGATCGCGTGGGGTCCAAGCGCGGAAGCCGAAACGTCCTCAATATTAAGGGCGGGAAAAGTCTTTGGAGAAGGACATTTTTTGAAATCTCCTCTCCGAAGCAAGAACAATACACGTCTCTCCAGAAGGATTTCCGTACCAGGATCATTGGAATTTTCTACTCTCACAAAAGAAATCTCCCTTTTACGAGAGTAAGGGGGAGTAGATGATGCGGCCTAAAAATATTACCTAATAAGGAGTCGACACGTGTATGGAGGATAGGATAAAAGTGGAAGGATCAGGTTATATAATACTCTCTGATAAAGAATCCCCTCTGAGATCCCTCTGGAGGGAGCTCCATCTGGAAAGAAGCTTCTGGAAGAATCAGTTTTGACATAAGGTCGTGAGCCTTAAATGTAGGGGGATTCCGCCATTTCCGGTTCAAATTAGATAAAAGGAAGACCTTATCCTCCTTTATCTTAGGGAACAAAGTCCACTAAGAAGGAGTATTGCCGAATCTTCAGGGAGTGGAGAGAAGGGAAGACTTCGTCCACTCAACAGGGCCGAATCTTATGGGCAGCTCCGAAAGACAAGGAAGGCTTGACTTCCTCTCGAGGAGGGATCTCTATAAATAGGTAAATCCAAGGCGATTTCCATGTTAGATATTCTGACTTGCCACAACTTAATATACTGAGTATAACACACATTTCTGATATTCTTAAAGAGACTGTTCTTGATAAATTGAGGATCTCGAGATCCTTATGAGATATTGATAAGCCCTATATTGACTTAGGCATCGGAGTGTCCGCGCCGGACTCCCCTCCGGCGTGTTCTTTGCAGGTTCTTGGAGATTTCATTGAAGACAGCTTATTTGGAGTGCTTATACGTGTTCGAAGAGCAGGATATCCAATTCAGAGGACACTCAATCCTCTCGTGCAAATTTTGGCACATCAGTGTGGAAGCGAAAATGACTTGGGGTCATCTTTCCAAACTATTGAAAGAAATAGTGAACAACTTGATTTAATTCAAACTAATGCGTGTGATTTAAAAATCGTGCAAACTCGTGGTGGAAATAAATATTTTACCACGTTTGTAGATGATAGCACAAAATTGTATTTTGTGTATCTTCTAAAGAATAAAGATGAAGCTTTTGATAAGTTCATGCTTTTCAAAAACCGAACATTGAAAAAAAAAAAAGGAATACAATGTTGCTAAATTCGGGGTTACCTCAGAATATGTGTGGAGAAGCAGTGGTGACTGCAAATTACCTTTTAAATAAGGTGCCACATAAGAAAATAGACAAAAGTCCATATGAATTATGGCATCGTCAAGCACTATCCTATAAACACTTGAAAGTGTGGGGGTGTCTAGCAAAGGTGTATATTCCACCACTTAAGAAAATGAAAATAGGTCATAAACTGTTAATGATGTATTCATTGGCAATGCACATAACAGTAGCTAACACTTATTGTTTCTTGTGTATGACCTTCAAATTTAATTTGGAGGACACACAACAATTTGTACAATGGTAAAGTCTAAACATATTTGTCGTTGACGTAATACCATTAAACAACTACTCTCAACTGGAGTTATCTCAATAGACTACGTGAGGTTTAAGGATAATATTGCAAATTAATTAACAAAAGGGTTAAATCGAGAGTTAGTTATGACATCATCGAAAGGAATGGGACTAAAAGCCTTAGAAAAGATGAGTTGAGATGAAGGAAAACCTTACCTAAATGACTGGAGATCCCAAGAACTAGGTTCAAAAAAGGACAACCTAATTGTCTAACTCGTAAATCACTGTCATGTGGAGGATAATTAAAACCCTAAAATTCCATTGCCTAAAGATGTTACAGTGATATAGTATGAGGATTAGCAAAATGGCTATTAATGATTCAAGAAGAATTTGAGATAAATTCTTTCAAGGATCACCTATGTAAGAGAGAAGTGGGGCCGCTTCGAAGGGAATATTGTAAGGCATATTCCTAAACACTCTTGCAGAACCAGGCGGATGTTCATGGCCAAAACGAACATAACCATGAGAACTGAGAGTTGTTAGAAAGAACTTGAGTGGAGTGCATTATCATTTACACAAAACAGTTGACAGTTCAAAGACATCGCGTCTACTGCCTAACTAGTAAAGTAAGTGTGCTTTCACAAGGGAAGGTTCAAAGGGTGACACCTACCTATCTTATGCAAGTTTCTAACGTCGATTTATATCGCCAAAATCCTTTGGTGTTTGTATTAATTTCCATTCATGTGGGGGTTGTTGGAAAATGTGCTTCGAAGTGAGCTTTGACTCGATATCTCATTCGCCCATTTTGGAGTTGGAATGAATGCGAAATGATTTTTCAAACAATTGTTGTAACTAAAATTTGAGTAGGAAAAAACAAAGTGGTTTTTATCCTATATTGGAAAATATAGCTTGTAAATATTGCACGAATGTAGCACCGATTTGGTAGCGGACGAACAAGCTAATTTTGCCTCGAATTTTCTTGCTCGTAACCGTCGAAATAAATCAAAATCGAAACTGTCGAAATAAATTAAAAATCGGACAGTTTCGTTTGAATTTAAAAAAAGGGTGAAGGTTACGTGCATTAAAATTGAGAGTTACAAAGTTAGTGCTGTGACAGTTTTGGTCCAGCTTGAATTATCATTAAACTTGAATTTATTTTGGTAGTTTTGGTCCTGCAGCAGTTTTGGTCAAAGGCATTAGTGCCTCAATAAATTCACAGCAATTTCATTTTCATTTGGGTTGGCTATATAAGTACCTGCAACCCATAGCCCCAAATACAACGAGAAACACGAGAATGGGGAGAGATCAAACACATTTTCGGCATTTGCCTTGTTCTTCTTGCTTCTTGTAAATTGCTAAAATTCCCTTGGCACTCCGGTGATATATTTCGGGCAACTTCTCGGTTCGCCGTAAGCAAAATACGTGTGCTAGTATTTTTGCTATTTAATTGTTGTATCCTGGGAAACAAACTTCCTAATAGTCACTAACACCGAGAGTGAATGACGAATATTGTTTTAAGGAAATTGTGTTTACACAAGCCTCAATTCTTCGTTTCTAAAAAGTGTTTTAGCCAACTACGGTGCAATTTTTCTAACATGAAGGTATGCTCAGAGGTGGAGCTAAGGCTACTGTGGATAGTTTGTATCCCAATCTTGCATTCTTGCTGAATTCCCAAGGTTGCAAAAGACCTTCCATGATTTAAGGGCTCTAGTTGAGGTTAAAGACAAAACAATCATGGAGATTGCTCAAGTTATCCAAGATAAGGGAGCAAACTGGTGGCAAATTGAGGAGAGTAGACTGCTACACTTTGCTGGAGTACACAAGACAAGAGTCCTGATTGATGAGGAAGTTTTTGCAAAACTGGTAGCAGACAAGATTGGTGAAGAGAAGGAAAGAATTGCCAAAGGAATCAAACACCCTGAAAGTAGCTCAAATGATGATGACAGTGATGATCCCACTGATCCCAATCCCCCTGGTCCCACACAGCCTATTATCTATTACCTTACCTACCATAGGAGGGGCTCTGTATCTTCAGAGGTGTTGACCAAGGATGGTAACACAACCAAAGATGCATCAGCCAATGAAGGTTCTTCTGAACCCAAGGCAAAGCTTAATGAAGTTGAGGCCTCCCCACTAGAAGCTGGTTTGGTTAATACCTCATCAGTGTCAGCAGAGTTGGACATTGACTAGCTCTTAACCATTCAGGATGACTCAGTGACTTTAGAACAAAACATTGTGATATCCCAACAACTGCCTTCTTTGAACCCTATTGAGGGTGAAGAAGCTACAGGTTTAGGTGGTAGAGTGGAAAAGGATGAGTTAGTTAAAAAATCAGAGGGAGTTGAGGATGAGAGAGATGTGATCATCACTAGGATAGTGAGTGTACCACAAAATAAGGGTGATATAAGTGAGGAGGGGCAGGCTATTCTTGAAGTCAAATGTGAACTTCAGGAATCCCTTGATGAGAGGAGGCCTGGCCCTGATTGTGAGAAAATTAATGAAGAAGGAAGAAAAGAAAGAGCCGAAATGAGAAGAAGACTGTTGATGTATTAGAGTCTTATGCAAAAAATATTGAGGGAGATGAGAGCTTTTTTGCTAACAAATTTGATCTTTCTGACATTGCAGGTGTAACCCTTGATCAAATTTTTGCTGATGACTTGTTTACAGATGCTCCTGTTCACATTGAAACATGTTTAACACAAATTGCTTTTGAGAAGCAATCAACAAAGTTGGACACTCTGGTCCATCAAGTGGAATCTGCCCATGCTGAAACTTCAGAAGCCTTGGATGAGCAAGGTAGAACTCTTGCATTAGTGGAAATGAGGCTAACTGGTTCTGAAGAGGTGGTGCTTCCCACCATTGAGGCAAGAATCAGTGGAGTGGAATCTGGATTGCAAACAATATCCACTGAAGTTCAGAAAGCCAAGACTAGCATGGAATCCTTCACCAAGGAGGTCAGGAAGGACCAGAAATTGCTTATGGACAACCACAACAAAAATGTAAAGGCTCTGAAACTAGTTGTCAAGCAAGCAATAGGCAAAAAGAGTGCCCTTCAGAAGAAAAGGGCAGAGGAGATGAGGCTAGCTATGGTTAAAGCAGCCTCAGAAAAGTTTACTCAGGAGGTGATGGAAAAAGATTGTTGAATCTGCAGTGGCCAACCTCACTGATTTCCTAAAGGCAAGTTTTGATGCATCCCTCAAGTCAACCATGGAGCAGGTTGTGGAGCAGAAGATGAAGCCTGTTCTTGCTTTCCTAAGCTTGAGTAGTGACATAATGCAAAATATACATGATGAAAATGTATACTTACTAGAGGAGATGAAATCACTAAATCTGGCACAGTCCCTGATGGCCTCCGCTATGAGTGATCTCAAGCCTCAATGCTTTAATGCTGCCAAAAAGGGGGGGAAAGAGAAAGAGCAAGGGCAAAAGGTGTCTTGACCATTGGAGAAGGAAGCAAGGGAATAGACAAAGTGCCTGAAGCCAAAGGGAAAGGAAAAGCAGTTCAGAACTTGGAAGATTTGGATGAGTATGAGCAATTGGCTATTGCTTTGAAAATTCCATGACCTCAGCTCAGGAAGAAGGAGCAAGACTTCAGCAAAGGCCTGGAGGTGAAGTGTCAGGATTGGACAAAACTGCTGAAGGTGTCCAGACTAGAGGACAAATCAAGAAGGCTAAGGGAAAGAAGAGAAAAGCTGAAACATTTACTGACTTCCCCAACAGCCTAGAACTTCCTGCTGAATTCAGAGTGACTGAAGAGCCCACTCCAAAGAAGGCAAAAGCTTCTGAAGAAGACAACACTACTGAAAAGGACAAATTTGCTGAGATTGTTAAGTCAACTGAAACTGAAACTGCTGAAAGCCCCAAAGCTGCTGAAACTCAAGAAGATGTTGAGAAATTGTTTGAAGAAGGCTTTGGAGCTGAACTAAAGAAGAAAGTCCCAGTGTTAGCTGATGATCCATCCAAACTCTTTGTGGAAGGATATGGAAAAGATGCTGAAACTCAGCAAAAGTTATCTATATGATGAGAGCTCAAGAGAAAATGGATCAATTGATGGAAGCTAACAGGGCAAGAGACAAAAGGAGAGCAGACTTTCAGAAGCCTAGAAGGAAGAGAGCAACCTACAGCAAACTAAAGCCTCTGCTACTGATTCAGATGGATACCAAATATCCACACATGGATAAATAGGTTCCAATTCAACTGAATGACAATTGGGAGGAAGCCAAGAGAGAGTTTGTCTATGATTATTATGTCATAGGCAGATGGATGGAAGAAGATACCAACTCCACTTTCACTCAGTTTATGATTGATTATCACAGGGAACTTTATCAACAACTTCTTGCTGCTGCAGACATGGCAAGGATAGAGTTCAAAGCTCCTGAACCAATCATATACATGCCCCCAAAGAAAGATGGCTTTATTGATCAATCTCAGATACTTCAAGAGTTCATCCAAATACTGAAGCTGAATAGGATGATACTTGGGCCCAAGGGAACAAACCAGGAAGCTATGGACCTGAAGAAGAGGGTCTGGGCACAGTATGGGATGGTGCCTCCTCCACAAGATGATCTCTGAATGGCTAAGTGTTCCTTGTTTCTTTTAAATGCCCTTATCTGCTGAACTGGATGATTACTTGCTCATGGCTGCTGAGATGATTAACTGTGCTGAAATCTGTTCAAGTCTGCTGATCCATGCTTTACTCTGATCACATATTTTCTATGTAATTTGTTGTTTTGATCAAATGATGTTTCCTTGTAATTGCTCTGATTCATACTCTGATAAGTTTATTTGACTATCATCATGCTTGTAATGCCAATGATTATATGAATTATAGTTGAATATTTATGTGAATCAAGAGATAACATCTCATTGTCTCAACTTGCCTGACTTAAACCTATATGCACTTAAATTGTGATTACACTAACATGTTTCTTTCAGGAAATTTGACCTAAGTCTCATCTACTGAAGTTATATGTAATAAGTGTAGTCAAGTCACCTTTGCATATACTGTATAGGTTTTGGCATCATCAAAAAGGGGGAAATTGTTGGGAATAAAATGAGAATTTTGATTAAGATGCCAAAACCCCTTAAGACATGCCAAATACATAAGTCAAAATGATATGAACATGTTTCAGGAATGTTGGAACATGTAGTATAGGCTAGTTGAGAAGCTGGAATGTTAGGCAATTCTTAGTACATTAGATGCACAAGTTGAGGGGGAACACATGCCTAGAAGATTACAAAAATAAGTCCCATCAAGGCTCAGAATCAATTTGACCTTAAGTCTGCTGAAGTACTTAAATGGACAATTGTGCTAATCAAGTCAGCCCTGTAGAAAGACAACCTCTCTGAAGATCATTTGAATAAAACACATCATCAAGACCAAGTCCACTAATGTATATGTAAAAGCTCAGAAGAGTTGAACAGCAAAAATGTCTCAGCACACTTGAACCAGAACAATTCCAAGTAAAAGCCAACTGTGCTGATAAGGTCAAAGCTATTGATATGAAGTGTTGAATGCTCAAGAACCAACAAGAGACATGAACTGAAAGAGAAAGAGCCAAGTCATCTGAAGAGCAAAGACAACATTGCTGATAAGCTAAATCTGCTGAAACTGATAAGCAGAACTGTCCAAGTGATAAGGAATGTTGTCCTTATCAGAGGACCAATCATCAGAAGTGATGTCCATGTTTGATCAAGTGAATCTTGAAGTAAGACATTGGGAAGAGTGCTTCAAAGTCAAGACAAATTGCTCACAACCGTTTACTTCCCAAATTAAGGACATGTCACTTTCAAGAAACTGTCTTCCAGTTGCAGAGTTCAATGAAGACAAATATAGACATTTTGAGGCTGTCTCTCCAACGGGCAAATCCTCAAATTGTTCTATAAATACATGAAGTTTGGAAACCATTGAAGGCATCCAACTTGCATCCAAGTATCCCGTAATCAAGAGGAAACTAAAAGCTCACAAGCCTTCAAGCTTTCATAGAACATTCTTAGTTTCCAGAAACACTTCAACCTAAGCTGAACCTCATTGTATATCCATACAAAGCTTAGAGAGATATTCTATCCTTTTACATTGAGCTCATTGTAAAGGATATCTCAAACTAGTTGGAACCAAACATCAACCCTTATACCTTTCCAAAAGAGAGATAGAAGGTTGTTGTAGTAGAAGTGGTAGGAATTGACTATTGAGAGAAGAACATTTCAATTCTGAGTTGAGAAGAGAGTACTAGGACTCTGATATCCTAGGGATCAAGGCAGCAAGGTGTGGTGTGGTTGATCAAGTGCACCTTGGCACTATAAAACAAGTAATTCCAAGAGATAAGGAATTATCCTGTTAAATCAGGGAAAGTGGATGTAGGAGCTTGAGTCTCTGAACCACTATAACTCGTGTGTTGATTTACTTTCAAAGTACTTTCATTCAAACAAGATATTCATACACAAGCACACAAACTGATCTTAAAAGTCATATACTCAAGACTGTGCAAAACTGCATTGGAACAAGTCCCCTGAAAACCAGTTTAAGTGTTAAGAGATTTCAGAACTAAAAAGGAGTTTAAACTAAAAAGGCCAACCACTATTCTGCACATATAACTCACTTAGATAGTTATTCAACTAAGTACTCAATATTACTTAGTAGATTGATTATCTTCTAAGAGTTAATCATATCAGAAGAGTTGTCTAGGACAACCTTGCTGAAGCCAGTTTTACTCAAGTTTGAAAAAGATTTGCATACAAGTGTATTCCCCCCCCCCCCCATACAATGGTTATATACTCCTTTAGGACCAACAAAAGCTCACCTTGAGAAATTGCGAAGGTTTTTTATGAACCTCACCTTGAGAAATTGAGTAGGTTCTTGATGAACCTCACTTTGAGAAATTGCGAAGGTTCTTGATGAACCTCACCTTGAGAAATTGAGTAGGTTCTTGATGAACCTTACTCTGAGAAATTGCGAAGGTTCTTGATGAACCTCACTCTGAGAAATTGCGAAGGTTCTTTATGAACCTCACTTTGAGAAATTGCGAAGGTTCTTTATGAACCTCACTTTGAGAAATCGCGAAGGTTCTTAATGAACCTCACTCTGAGAAATCGCGAAGGTTCACCCTAAGAAATTGCGAAGGTTCTTGATGAACCTCACCTTGAGTAGGTTCTTGATGAACCTCACTCTGAGAAATTGCGAAGGTTCTTGATGAACCTCACTCTAAGAAATTTGGAAGGTTCTTGATGAACCTCACTCTGAGAAATTGCGAAGGTTCTTGATGAACCTCACTCTGAGAAATCGCGAAGGTTCTTGATGAACCTCACCCTGAGAAATTGCGAAGGTTTTTGATGAACCTCGCCTTGAGAAATTAAGTAGGTTCTTGATGAACCTCACTTTGAGAAATCGCGAAGGTTCTTGATGAACCTCACCTTGAGAAATTTCGAAGGTTCTTGATGAACCTCACCCTGAGAAATTGCGAAGGTTCTTGATGAACCTCACTCTAAGAAAGAGCCGTCAAAACGGGCTGGGCCCGTTGGGCTAGACAGCCCCGCTACTAAAAATAGTGGGTTGGGTCAGGATTTTCCAAGCCCGCCAAGAGGCGGGCCCAGGCGGGCGGCCCGTTTTAGCTGTGGTTTTTTGCAGGTTGGTGCAGTCTTCGGCGGGCTGGCCCGCCATTTTTTGATATTTTTTAAAAATATTATATTTAATTAAAATATAATCTCCTTTCCAAGAATCGAACTCAAGACCTTAGGGTTGAATAATGGTGCTCTAACCACTTAAGCTATCCAACTTTATTTAATAACAATATATAATAAACCTAATTAATATTAAAAACGCTAGCGGACTAGCGCATAACAGATTATATATAAGCAGCCACATTTTTTTCCTTCTTCCTTCATTTTATGTACTCATAATACCATATTTTATATCATATATATAATATAAGTATATTACTTTAATATATATGCACATTTTTTTCCTTCTTCCATCATTTTATGTACTCATAATACCTTATTTTATATCATATATATAATATAAGTATATTACTTTAATATGTATGTGATGAGACCTTATCAAATCAAATCCGTAGGAGTGACTGATAAGGACTCAATCAAAGAATGATTATAACCAGAGATACATGTATGAGCTCCTTAAGAGTCTTTGAATGATTGATGAGGATGGAGAATGATGATTGCTCCCAGGACCTGCACGAAAACCAGGCCGGAGGGGTGTCCGGCGACGGACCTCCGACGCTCAAGTCAGTCGAGGAAGATGATGAATAATAATAGAGAGATAAAGTGTATTTCTGTGAGAGTTAGTTTAGGAGTGTAACAATGAGAGAGATGATTTATATATTTTATACCTAAGGGGTAGGATGGTAATTATACTTTCTAGGGTTTGTTACAAATAGTACCACGTCATAGTACGACTCTGTGGTGTGCACACATTTGCAGAGATATTCTGACATACCAAGATTTCTTGCTCCTCCTTGTCAATCGAGATAATCTGTCATCCTGACCCTGATTACGTGAGGAAGACCGAACGACGACCTTACTATCCCGTCCAGGTCCATAAGATCTGGTCATGTCCGAGATGAGGGTATTAGTATCAGATCAGATCTTGGAGGGATCTGATCAGATCATGACCTATATCATGGGTAGAGACTTTTCTGGTCCTGATCCTAGAAGGAAGTGATAAACTTTTATTTTGGTCTCAGTCAGTAGCTATTCCTTTATGGACCTGCGCCATTATGTCGCATCATCCACTCCCCCTATTCTTGACTATGACAGCTCTTTGCCGAAATAGTTAAGAATAAAGTCTTTTCGAATTCACATCTTGGGTTCTGATCCTAATCACAGATCTCTTTATTTCATAATATTTTCTCTTGAAAATATTCAACGCTTTGGACCCATATCTTGGGTTCTGATCCTGGTTAATGATCTCCACTTCTTAATTGTTTCATACCTACATCTTGGATTTTGATCCTGATCGCGGATCGTTTAGCTTCACAATATCTTCTCTTGAAAATATTTTTCAGATCCTGAACTCAAATCTTGAGTTCTTTGGTTCAGATCCTGATCACGGATCTCTTTACTTCACAATATTTTCTTTTGAAAATATTTTTCATATCCTGAACTCAAACTTTGAGTTCTTGGGTTCAGATCCTGATCACGGATCTCTTTTCTTCACTATATTTTCTTTTGAAAATATTTTTCATATCCTGAACTCAAACTTTGAGTTCTTGGGTTCAGATCCTGATCACGGATCTCCTTTCTTCACAATATTTTCTTTTGAAAATATTTTTCAGATCCTGAACTCAAATCTTGAGTTCTTTCGTTCAGATCCTGATCGCGGATCGTTTAGCTTCACAATATTTTCTCTTGAAAATATTTTTCAGATCCTGAACTCAAATCTTGAGTTCTTTGGTTCAGATCCTGATCACGGATCTCTTTACTTCACAATATTTTCTTTTGAAAATATTTTTCATATCTTGAACTCAAACTTTGAGTTCTTGGGTTCAGATCCTGATCACCGATCTCTTTTCTTCACAATATTTTCTTTTGAAAATATTTTTCATATCCTGAACTCAAACTTTGAGTTCTTGGGTTCAGATCCTGATCACGGATATCTTTTCTTCACAATATTTTCTTTTGAAAATATTTTTCAGATCCTGAACTCAAATCTTGAGTTCTTTGGTTCGGATCCTGATCGCGGATCGTTTAGCTTCACAATATTTTCTCTTGAAAATATTTTTCAGATCCTGAACTCAAATCTTGAGTTCTTAGGTTCAGATCCTGATCACGGATCTCTTTACTTCACAATATTTTCTTTTGAAAATATTTTTCATATCTTGAACTCAAACTTTGAGTTCTTGGGTTCAGATCCTGATCACGGATCTCTTTTCTTCACAATATTTTCTTTTGAAAATATTTTTCATATCCTGAACACAAACTTTGAGTTCTTGGGTTCAGATCCGGATCACGGATCTCTTTTCTTTTAAATATTTTCTTTTGAAAATATTTTTCAAATCCTGAACTCAAATCTTGAGTTCTTTGGTTCAGATCCTGATCGTGGATCGTTTAGCTTCACAATATTTTCTCTTAAAAATATTTCAGATCCTGAACTCAAATCTTGAGTTCTTAGGTTCAGATCCTGATCACGGATCTCTTTACTTCACAATATTTTCTTTTGAAAATATTTTTCATATCTTGAACTCAAACTTTGAGTTCTTGGGTTCAGATCCTGATCACGGATCTCTTTTCTTCACAATATTTTCTTTTGAAAATATTTTTCATATCCTGAACACAAACTTTGAGTTCTTGGGTTCAGATCCGGATCACGGATCTCTTTTCTTTTAAATATTTTCTTTTGAAAATATTTTTCAAATCCTGAACTCAAATCTTGAGTTCTTTGGTTCAGATCCTGATCGTGGATCGTTTAGCTTCACAATATTTTCTCTTGAAAATATTTTAGATCCTGAACTCAAATCTTGAGTTCTTTGGTTCAGATCCTGATCACGGATCTCTTTACTTCACAATATTTTCTTTTGAAAATATTTTTCATATCCTGAACTCAAACTTTGAGTTCTTGGGTTCAGATCCTGATCACGGATCTCTTTTCTTCACAATATTTTCTTTTGAAAATATTTTTCAGATCCTCAACTCAAATCTTGAGTTCTTAAGTTCGGATCCTGATCGCGGATCGTTTAGCTTCACACTATTTTATCTTGAAAATATTTTTCAGATCCTGAACTCAAATCTTGAGTTCTTTGGTTCAGATCCTGATCACGGATCTCTTTACTTCACAATATTTTTTTTTTGAAAATATTTTTCATATCTTGAACTCAAACTTTGAGTTCTTGGGTTCAGATCCTGATCACGGATCTCTTTTCTTCACAATATTTTCTTTTGAAAATATTTTTCATATCCTGAACTCAAACTTTGAGTTCTTGGGATCAGATCCGGATCACGGATCTCTTTTCATCACAATATTTTCTTTTGAAAATATTTTTCAAATCCTGAACTCAAATCTTGAGTTCTTTGGTTCAGATCCTGATCGCGGATCGTTTAGCTTCACAATATTTTCTCTTGAAAATATTTTTCAGATCCTGAACTCAAATCTTGAGTTCTTTGGTTCAAATCCTGATCACGGATCGCTTTACTTAACAATATTTTCTCTTGAAAATATTTTTCATATCCTGAACTCAAACTTTGAGTTCTTGGGTTCAGATCCTGATCACGGATCTCTTTTCTTCACAATATTTTCTTTTGAAAATATTTTTCATATCCTTAACTCAAACTTTGAGTTCATGGGTTCAGATCCTGATCACGGATCTCTTTTCTTCATAATATTTTCTTTTGAAAATATTTTTCAGATCCTGAACTCAAATCTTGAGTTCTTTTGTTCAGATCCTTATCGCGGATCGCTTAGCATCACAATATTTTCTCTTGAAAATATTTTTCAGATCCTGAACTCAAATCTTGAGTTCTTTGGTTCAGATCCTGATCACGGATCTCTTTACTTCACAATATTTTTTTTGAAAAATATTTTTCATATCCTGAACTCAAACTATGAGTTCTTGGGTTCAGATCCTGATCACGGATCTCTTTTCTTCACAATATTCTCTTTTGAAAATATTTTTCAGATCCTGAACTCAAATCTTGAGTTCTTTGGTTCGGATCCTGATCGCGGATCGTTTAGCTTCACACTATTTTCTCTTGAAAATATTTTTCAGATCCTGAACTCAAATCTTGAGTTCTTTGATTCAGATCCTGATCACGGATCTCTTTACTTCACAATATTTTCTTTTGAAAATATTTTTCATATCTTGAACTCAAACTTTGAGTTCTTGGGTTCTAATCCTGATCACGGATCTCTTTTCTTCACAATATTTTCTTTTGAAAATATTTTTCATATCCTTAACTCAAACTTTGAGTTCATGGGTTCAGATCCTGATCACGGATCTCTTTTTTTCACAATATTTTCTTTTGAAAATATTTTTCATATCCTGAACACAAACTTTGAGTTCTTGGGTTCAGATCCGGATCACGGATCTCTTTTCTTCACAATATTTTCTTTTGAAAATATTTTTCAAATCTTGAACTCAAATCTTGAGTTCTTTAGTTCAGATCCTGATCGCGGATCGTTTAGCTTCACAATATTTTCTCTTTAAAATATTTCAGATCCTGAACTCAAATCTTGAGTTCTTTAGTTCAGATCCTGATCACGAATCTCTTTACTTCACAATATTTTCTTTTGAAAATATTTTTCATATCCTGAACTCAAACTTTGAGTTCTTGGGTTCAGATCCTGATCACGGATCTCTTTTCTTCAGAATATTTTCTTTTGAAAATATTTTTCAGATACTGAACTCAAATCTTGAGTTCTTAGGTTCGGATCCTGATCGCGGATCGTTTAGCTTCACACTATTTTCTCATGAAAATATTTTTCAGATCCTGAACTCAAATCTTGAGTTCTTTGGTTCAGATCCTGATCACGGATCTCTTTACTTCACAATATTTTCTTTTGAAAATATTTTTCATATCTGGAACTCAAACTTTAAGTTCTTGGGTTCAGATCCGGATCGCGGATCGTTTAGCTTCACAATATTTTCTCTTGAAAATATTTTTCAGATACTGAACTCAAATCTTGAGTTCTTTGGTTCAAATCCTGATCACGGATCTCTTTACTTAACAATATTTTCTTTTGAAAATATTTTTCATATCCTGAACTCAAACTTTGAGTTCTTGGGTTCAGATCCTGATCACGGATCTCTTTTCTTCACAATATTTTCTTTTGAAAATATTTTTCATATCCTTAACTCAAACTTTGAGTTCATTGGTTCAGATCCTGATCACGGATCTCTTTTCTTCACAATATTTTCTTTTGATTTTTCAGATCCTGAACTCAAATCTTGAGTTCTTTTGTTCAGATCCTTATCGCGGATCGCTTAGCTTCACAATATTTTCTGTTGAAAATATTTTTCAGATCCTGAACTCAAACCTTGAGTTCTTTGGTTCAGATCCTGATCACGGATCTCTTTACTTCACAATATATTTTTTTAAAATATTTTTCATATCCTGAACTCAAACTTTGAGTTCTTGGGTTCAGATCCTGATCACGGATCTCTTTTCTTCACAATATTTTCTTTTGAAAATATTTTTCATATCCTGAACTCAAACTTTGAGTTCTTGGGTTCAGATCCTGATCACGAATCTCTTTTCTTCACAATATTTTCTTTTGAAAATATTTTTCAGATCCTGAACTCAAATCTTGAGTTCTTTGGTTCAGATCCTGATCGCGGATCGTTTAGCTTCACACTATTTTATCTTGAAAATATTTTCAGATCCTGAACTCAAATCTTGAGTTCTTTGGTTCAGATCCTGATCACGGATCTCTTTACTTCACAATATTTTCTTTTGAAAATATTTTTCATATCCTGAACTCAAACTTTGAGTTCTTAGGTTTAGATCCTGATCATGGATCTCTTTACTTTACAATATTTTCTCTTGAAAATATTTTTCAGATCCTAAACTCAAATCTTGAGTTCTTGGGTTCAGATCCTGATCATGGGTCTCTTTACTTTACAATATTTTCTCTTGAAAATATTTTTCAAATCATGAACTCAAATCTTGATTTTGTTTTTTTTTTATCCTCAGAAAAATTGAAAAATTTCTGAGTTATTTAATGTTTCATACCCACATCTTGGGTTCTGATCCCGGTTAGGGATCTTTTCTTCTCATTATTTTCTCTTGAAAATATTTAAGTTTTCAGACCCACATCTTGGGTTCTGATCCCGGTTAGGGATTTCTTCTTCTCAATATTTTCTGCTTGTGTTGTCATGATTTTTTTTCTAAGTAACAGATATTCCTGATCTCGGACTCGGGTCCTGAGATCTCTTCTCATCTTCAGAAAAAATTTAAATTTTTTCCAAGTAAGTAGTATTTCTAATCTCGGATTCAGGTCATGAGATCTATTCTCATTCTTAGAAAAAATTGAAATTTTTCCAAGTAAATTATATATTTCTAATCTCGGACTCAGGTCCTGAGATTTCTTCTCATCCTCAGAAAAAATTGAAATTTTTTCTAAGTAAATTAAATATTTCTGATCTCGGACTCAGGTCCTGTGATTTCTTCTCATCCTCAGAAAAAATTGAATTTTTGTAAATTAAATATTTCTGATCTCGGACTCAGGTCCTGAGATTTCTTCTCATCCTTAGAAAAAATTGAAATTTTTCCAAGTAAATTAAATATTTCTGATCTCGGACTCAGGTCCTGAGATTTCTTCTCATCCTCAGAAAAAATTGAATTTTTTTCTAAGTAAATTAAATATTTCTGATCTCGAACTCAGGTCCTGAGATCTCTTGTCATTCATTCTCCGAATATGAGGAGCAGCAGTTGCTTCTTCAGAGCTATATTTTATACTCGTATATGAGTTGTTTATGCTCCTTGGGGAGTTGTTTATACTCTGAATATAAGGAGCAACACTTGCTCACTCAGAGTTATATTTTATACTCTTATATGAGTTGTTTATACTCCTTGGGGAGTTGTTTATACTCCGAATATAAGGAGCAGCACTTGCTCACTCGGAGTTATATTTTATACTCCCTCTGTCCATCAAAAGTGTGCTCACTTTTTTTATATGTGTTTTTAAAAAAATCATAGTTTATTTATAAAGAATATATTTGGAATAACGAGTAAAGAATATATTTGGTAGATACTCAATCTTGTTATTAAAGTAAAAAAAATATTCAAAAGTGAACTATTTAAATAGAATAAACGTATTTTTTGTGGACCTAAAAAAATAAGTGAGCACACTTTTGGTGGACGGAGGGAGTACTCTTATATGAGTTCTCTTCTCATCCTCAGAAAAAATTGAAAAAATTTCTGAGTTAAATAATTTTTCAGATCTCGAACTCAGATCTTGAGTTCTGATCCCGGTTAGGGGTCTCCACTTCTTAATTTTTTCTCTTGAAAATATTTTGTATCTTGAACTCACATTTTGAGTTCAATCTTGGTTGCAGATCTCGCCACCTCCTTCGGTATGAGATGTTCTCTTCTCCTCTGATTAGTCTTCTTTGTAACTCTCCTCTCTTTTCTTTATCCAAACTTTGCGAATTATTTATACTCCTCGGGGAGTTGTTTCTCCTCTCTTTTCTTTATCCAAACTTTGCAAAATTTCAACGCTGAAACTTGCCTGATCTCCTTTAACAATGATATGCTTAGATTACTTACAATCCAGAGGCGGGTCACTCCTTTGTCGCCTTTCTTCATTATCTTGTATATTCCTCTCGGTTTTCCCCCTCATCTCTGTTTCTTATTTCCTAAGAACTTCTCCTCAGAATCGAGATTCCTCTTCTTCTCATTTCTCACGTCAGATCCTGGGTCTTTGTATTAACACTTTCACGAATAGGAGGCTGAACATACTCTTCTTTCGAGTTATCTCTTCCTTCAATCCCTCCATAGAGAGAGTGGACACTGGTCCAGAGGACAAGGGTTGAGCAGGAGCACCACTCCTTTTTCCTGGAGCAGTGGCAGTGGCAGTAGCCGCATTTTCAAATACCTCATTTGAGTTCCTGGGTTTTTGATTCTCCCTCAAGTTGTCCAGCATGAATCAGTTGAGTCCATTCATTCCCCCATCTTTTTTTGTGAAGAGAAATTCTTATTTTTCGCATTTCTGGCGAACATCGCTACTCTTTCCAATGCAAGGGTCATATCCATTTTCCCTCGAAAAACAGACGAATCATTATGTGTCAAATTATTTCCATTTGACTTTGATAGTTATTCCTTTCTGGACCTGCGCCATTATGTCGCATCAATATGTATATTATTATTGTATTTATAATATATTATACAATTATTAATGACAATATTTTTATTTAGTTTTTTTTTTCTTAATTAATAATTAATGTAATTCTTGATGTTTATTTCTATTATGTACGATAAATATATATACTGTAATTTTTTATGTTTCTTGATGAATTTAACAAATAATTTGTAAAAAAAAAAAGAGTTGGCCCGCCTAAACCCGCGGCCCGCCCATTTTTGGGTTTGGTTGGGGTTTTGGTAGCCCACCTTGAAAACGGGTTGGCCCGCCCCGCCCCGCCAAATGGCGGGCTTTTGCGGTTTTGGCCCGCCCCGCCAGCCCATTTTGACAGGTCTACTTTGAGAAATTGCGAAGGTTCTTGATGAACCTCACCTTGAGAAATTGAGTAGGTTCTTAATGAACCTCACTCTGAGAAACCGAGAAGGTTCTTGATGAACCTCACCCTAAGAAATTGCGAAGGTTCTTGATGAACCTCACTCTGAGAAATTTAGTAGGTTCTTGATGAACCTCACTTTGAGAAATTGCGAAGGTTCTTGATGAACCTCACTCTAAGAAATTGCGAAGGTTCTTCACGAACCCCACCCTGAGAACCTGCGTGAGTTCATGATGAACCCCACGACAGGGAAATGCTTAGAGACGGTATTTGGAGCCCTATGATCCAACATATTTCCAGAGTGATGTGAAAGGAGAAAGCTTCATCCACTATAGCCTTCGAGGCTAGGGGGAATAGAAGCCATATAAGAACTATACGGGGCTATCAAAACCTGTAGGTCCCTAGTTGAGTTGTAAGATTGAGTAAGCTAGTAAAAGTCTAGAGGGGAGGGGTGAATAGACTTTTAAAAATCTTTCAAAATATCAGAGTAAACAATATGTGGAATATCATATTTAACAATGAGCCCTTAGATTTTATACTCAACTATTCTTAGAACACTTAACTTGTCTTATCAAATATGCAGATTAATCAATTAATCAATTCAATCAATCAAACACAAATAAAACAGTAAGTAAACAACATGAGATTTGTAGTGGTTTACAACTTGTCTACATCCACTCTCACAACTCCAGTCGTGATATTTTATTAAATTGATCTTGTGGCTTTAAGTCCCAAGAAATAAGACTTCGATCTTCTCGAATATACTATCAAGTATATCTTAGATCTAACAACTAGCTATTGAACAAGTAACTAGCAACTTGATTAACAAAAACTATAAAGAAAAACTTCTCTATATGCAGTAGCCTTCTGAATATGAACTTGTCTTGTTCTTGCTTCAAACTTTGAACTTCAACTCTGCGAGTTTTCTTCCTTGCTTTTGATTCTTCAGCGTGTGCTTAAATCTCTTAGTAATATTATATCAATATTCGTTCAGTAGTCTTCAATGTTGAAAGTCTTCAGATATTTATAGACTTTAGTTTGATCAAGATAAGTTAGTTATCCAACAATCTTTCTTGATAACTTCCTTCAACAAACTTCATAACTGTTTCTTCTTATCTTTCCACGCGCTCTTTCAGTTAATTAGTTATTTCCATAACTAACTCTTCATATCTTCACTTGATACGATCTTATCTTTAATGTTAACTTCACGCGGACTTGACTTATCTTGCTTCGACACTTAGAATATTTCGTAGTTTCTCAACACTTGTCTTGTCTTGCACAAGTCTTCTTGTCTTGTAGTCTTCTCTTCATTGTAGAACTAATCTAGTCCTATCAACTAATCTATCTAAGACTATTACATTACATTAAGCTTTATAAAACAACTTAGTCAACTTAAAACTATACAATAATGAATATAAACTTATATTCAACAATTATAAGCTTATCATACAAACCTATAGTAAACTTTTATTTTCAATACTTAGTTTATTTTCCAGTATACTTATACTTGTACTCATCTGATCTTGTCATAAGACGTCTTCCATAACTAGATCAGTCAACACATAGAAATATATTCAAGTCTACTTTTTGGCTTATCAAAACTACTTCAACATCAATTAGGACTTGTTTTAGGATTAATATCCTAATAATTTCCCCCTTTTTGATGAAGCCAAAACTACTTGAATTATTTTTAAGTAAATAGATCAGTTAAGTAGCCATTTTATCAAAATAGTTCGTCTTTTTCATTCATAACAATAGACCAGATCAATTAAAATTACTTTAGCAAAATGAATTGAAATAAGTAAAACACTTACAATCTTCAACCCATGCTTCCTCCGCTTGGGGTATCAGCTTCCTTGTCTGGTACTTGGAATGCATCAAGAATTCTTCTATGAATTTCAGAAATATGATCTTCATTGTCGATGTTCTCTTATTCTAGCAGATCTTCTTCAAACTTCTTGATTACATCGAAATCAACTCTTTTACCAGAACCTAACATGGGTGTTTCCCATTTAGGAAATTCAGGACTTAATATGTTGTAACCAACAGCAGTAGCAATGCGCATGATCAAGTTCCACAAGTGTTCGTCTTCAGCTTCCATGAATTTTTCAAATTTAACAAACAACTCATCTTTGCTTGTTGGATCTCCATACCTTCTAACAATCCAGTGAGCAATCTCCCATTTCTTCTTGAAAATTTTCCAAACTTCTCTATGCTCAGCATCGATGAACTTGCCAATGAGAGAATCCTCAATAACTTCTAGATTTTCTTTTCCATCTTGCAGTCTCTTGATATGTTTGCCTAACACTTTATTGTTAGCATACTTATCATCTTCAACTTTCTACTTCTTATGGATTTCTTCATCATCAATTCCAGCAAGAATTTCACCTAAGGCTTCTTTCTTAGTTTATATAGCTTTCTTTTTACTCGCTTTGGCTGGATTTGAATTTGAACATCTTTAGAAACTTTAGACTTGCCTTTCGATAATCTCAACTGCTCTTCAGCACTGATCTGTTCTTTCTCTGTAGCTTTCACTAGTCTTATTCTAGGTCTACTAGTCTCTTGAACAGGAATATCAGTCTGAACATCAGTTTCTTGTTTCTTTACTTGTGAAGTCTCTTCCCCCTTTTTGGCTTCATCAGTCGCCTTCAAGGTAAAGAGTGAAGTAAATCGAGTCATCTCTTCTTGAATAGCCAGCTTTATCAGATCAGTAGCTTTCTCAATTTGCTTCTGATGACTTCCATCTTGACTTAGCTTCTCAAGACGATCAGCAGTGTATTCAAGTTTCTTAGATGTGAGATTGAACTCGTTCTTGAAATGAGTAGCAATCAGTTTCAGTAGTCTATTCTCTTCAGTCATAGCAGTTAGAAGAGCTCTTGCATTCTTCAATTGTTCATGAGCTTCCCTTCTCTGCTCATCTGCAATTTCAATCTTGACTCTGTAGACTCTTTCCATCTTTCTAGATTCTTTCGCGAGAACACTAGCAAAGTCAACAGAACTTTTCTCTAAATACTCAACTTGATTTTGTATGAATAATTCAAAATCATCTTTTCGAACTTGTCACGAGTGAACTGTTCTGATCTTCCAGAATTTTCTTAACATCTGATTTCAGAAATTCGTAAATTGTAGACTTAACAACTTGTCTCAAGTCGTTCTTTAAATTCTCAACAGATTTAGTCGGAATAGCTTGAGTTGTGTGAACAACTTCTTCAGGAACAACTTCTTCCATTAACTCATCTTCTTCAGCAACAGGAACATCAATTAACTGAAGATCAGAAGAATCGATCTCTTCTATTTCCTTTTTGACTGCTGGTAGAACGCTTCCAGCAATAGCTTTCAAATTTGAAGGAGGAGAGTAAGGTATAATGGCTAACCTTGCTTCCTTAGCTTTCCGTTCTGCCTCGTCACATTCTTTCTTGACGATCTCAACTAATCTTGTAGTGTAAGCACAAGTCTCCGAAGGAAAGTATTTCTCAACTTGTCTGGCGATCTGACCAACATTGCACCTAGGGCCATGTGCATGCTCCACTTGGAATTCGAAGACAATTCCTCGTAGTTGATCAGAAACACTCTCCAGATCAATAATTGGATCAGATGACTCCGGCTCAACTTCCTTGAAGTCATCTTCTGAGTATTGAATACCAACACTTGGCTTACTTGCAGATAACACATCATCTGGAATATCCAACATCTTTTTCACCAGATTAGTCAAGGCTTCAGGAGACCTTAACTCTGAGTGTTTCTTAACTCCACTGATCTCCTTCTGTTCAAGTTCCCAGTCTTGAAAGTTAGAGATTCCGCCCATGCCTGTAATCACTTCAAACATGTCTTCACATGGTCCTTCTCTCAATGCAACCCATGTGCAGATGCGGATCAGCTTCTCATAAGCTTCAGAACTTGTGTCGATCTCAACAGACGGCAGCATCTTTTTCAAGTTATTGGTCATCTATGCACGGAGTCTCTTCTCCCTTAGGCACATCGGATAATCGACCAGGTCTGGAAATATATTTTTGGGAGGGGTCTGAGTGAGTGGGGTCCTCTGTTCAGTTGCTGAAGTGTCAGGTAGTGGGGTTCCCAAAATAGACGGGTTCGATGGATCAACATTTTCTATTGAGGGTAGGGTTACTTGGGTGGTGGTTTCTTGTGGTTTGGTTGGGGATTGAATAAGAATTTCAGCTGAAGGATTATCAGCATGAACAAACACTGGAGCATCTTGAGTCAAAAGAGAACTCAAGTGCTGAACAAATTTGGGAGTGGATTGAGGATCTGGTCTGGCACGAGAATGAAGTGTTTTAGCCTTTGTTTTGATTAGAATAGATGGAGGAGATAACATAGGTGAGATAGTTGAAGAAATAACCATTCGTGCCTTCTTGGCTGGTGATGAAGAAGTTTCGGCCACCAGACGAGTAGGAGGAGGAGGACCAGACAAGTCACCTCTTGGAATTTGACTTATCCGCAACTGGTAATCTTCTTCCGTTTCCATCTCTTCTTGCGAAGACTCGTCTGATTCTGTTTCTTCGGAATCATTAACAGGCTCAATTTGTGCCTCATCTGACACATATTCCACTAGTGCACCACTAGTTCCACCTTCCTCTTGCTCTTCTTCTCCACTAGACGACTCAGGCTCAATCATGGCATCTTTAGGATTGATCTGAATCTGCTTTTTCTCCACCAATCGACCTTGAGTCTGTCTATCGATTGCATCCTTTCTCAGATAAAATTTAAGGACATGAAAAGGCTTACCCTTGTCCAATTTTTCTTCAACGACAGCAAGTGAGGTAGAAGAACACTTAGCTTGTTCCCAAAGCTAACGGTAGCAGACACCGTCCATTCTGCAGTAGTAGAGTCAACCTCAACATACTTTGAAAAGTACATTAATCTATCCATAAACAGCTTCTGCCAGTTGCCCTTAGTGATTCCATCATAGATTGCAGCCAGTACTCTTGTCTTCTGAAGAGTAACGGAATCGTAACTTCCAGTAACACCCAGCAACATTTTACTTGCGATGTCTAGAAGAGTTTTGTATTTGGGCAACAACTGCTTCTAGAGCAAAAATCTTTGATATATCTATTGATAAATTTAGTCCCCTTATCACTACGAATCTTGATAATGGGATGACTCTTCTCAACTTGAATCCTCTTCAACAGATCAGGTAGGAGTGTTTGTGTATCACTCTTCTTGTGTAAGAAGACTACCGAGACTCGATGCAAAACTTTACCCCAGTCGAAGGCAAGTCGGTCTTCAGGCGCTGAATCTTCGTCTCATGTTCAACAATTTTGGCACGGAGCAAAGAAAGGTCCCTGGACAAGACTTGATTCTGCTTCAAGACCTGAACCTTTTCAGCCATCGCCGCCTTCCTCTCCAGGGTGGCCTTATGAAGCACTGCCTCGATCAGCTCCTTCTTAACCTTCTCTTGTTCCACCTGGCTATGGAGATCATCATGGAGTTGAAGAGACCGAAGAGCTTGGTCAAACACTTCCGAGTAGAGAAGGCTAAACTTCATAAGACAATAGAGAAAGTCAGAATACTCATCCCGTTCTTTGCAACCTCTATAACAGAGCATATAGTAAAGACTTACTTGAGAAAAGTTGTGAGTCGTATACACCATCCTTTCCTCAAATGTTAAAGTACTGAAAGCTTTGACAGCAGGAACTGGGACATGGCGCTCCACAAAAGTAGTGAATCACTCGATACTGATGGCATCGGTTGCTTCTAAATCAATGGTCTCCGAGGGAACAACTGAGGATTTACCTTTGAACTTCTTCTTTTTCGAGGCCCCTGAAGTGGGGAGTCCGGAGGTGAAGGTAGCTTTCCCCGTAGAGGATCTCGTTCATTTTGCAACTGATCCGAGTGTGGGCTTCACAGGAGAGGAAGGAATGGGAGCTTTATAAGAACTTTCACGAGCAGGGACAGGAGGTTTGTTCACCATTGAGAGAGGAGTAGCGTCTTTAGAGATCTGGGATAACCAACTCATAACTACATCCGAAAAGTAAAAACATCAGAAGCAACAAAGACATAAACGAGAAAGGTAATAACAGGGGAAGAAAATGATATTACCATCATTTGGGCCTAAGGGGTAATCGGAGCGACCGAAACCAAAATGAGATTAAGCCCTAGGATTCTTAAATATACCCATCACATCGAAGTACCCATGAAGGCTTACATGTTTATTCAGATTTTCCATTACGGCCAGATTATGAGGGGAACAAGCTGTGAGGGGAGGACAAGGTACCCCAAGATTTTCATAGATCCATTTTTCATGAGGAAAGTCCCAAGAAGACGGACTAGTAACGAATAAATAATAGTCCCTCCATTCCTAAACCCCTTCGTGGAGTTTTTCCATGAATTTCCCAGCCCTAGAAGTGCGACCACTAACATAGAAAAACCCATCTGAAAACTTGCATGAGTATTGAGTTAAAAAGAGTTGGGCAGAGGGCTCTCCACCATTCCTCTTGACTAAAATGTAGAACCCTATCATTGCAGGGATGGCGTTCGACGTGAATTGATTAATGGGTATACGAAGATAAGAAGCAATCTCAGCAAGGTAAGGGTTAACAGGAAAGCGAAGACCAGCCTTTAATTGAGCTTCCCAAAAATCCAAGCTCAGAGGGCCGGCAAAATTAGGGCGTTCTTTTGGGTGAGCGGCCCTAACTATATAATTGGCCGGGAACATTCCAGAACGAACAAAGGCGGCTACCCGCTCTTTCGCAAGGGAAGAAGAAGTGGATATTCTATTTTTTAAGGCGGGTGTGATTATGGGAAATAAGGGGACCGAACTAGAAGAGGAACCAGAGTCCTCCTTGGAAGCCCCATCCGATGAAGGGCGAGAAGAAGTGGACATGAAGATAAAATAAAGAGAAAAATAAGGAAACGAAGAAGGGTACCTGAAACTGAGGCACCGCTCGAACGTAAGTGACTCGCCGGCGAGCGCGCTAGTGAAGGAGTCAGTTGCAGGAGCAAAAGGGGAGTATCAGATAAGGAACCTGAGAGAAATCGAGAAACCGGAAAGAAGAAGTTTTCATAGAGGTGGAAAGGTTTTTTGAATTTGGGGGAAGTTATGACGCCAATTGAGAGCACCGGGAGAAAATCACGCCCTGACCCTCCACAGAAAAACACCGAAGGTCAGAAAATATAATATGCAGGTACTACAAGAAGAGATAAGATAAAGCACCGAAGGTCAGAAAATATTCAAAGACCAGGGATATCACGCCCTGACCCTCCACAGAAAAACACAGGAGTGTGGAGTCTCCTGAAAATACCAAAAAGGCACGAAGGCCTTAGAAAGTGTTTTAAATGTACCAGAAATATGTTGTTATAACATAAATTAAAGAAATTTTATCAAGAGGAAGGAGTTTCAGCCCTTCCATTGCCTTCAACCATCTCATTGACCTGCCCACTAGTGCCACCGCCCTCCTCCCTTTCCTCCGAGGCGTTAGCAACTATGGTAGCCAGGGGATCTAGGTTAGCTAAATGAACGGGGAATTCCAGGTTATCCACGGACACCAATTCTTCTACTCCAAGGGATGCACCTTTCAGCTCCGAGATAGCTCTTCTCATGCCAGGTAACCACTAAGGGGTATTGATATCCTCCTTGGGATCTCCAGGAAACTTAGGAGGGGCAGCTAACTCTTCCAGACTGAGGGCACGGGTGTAATGGTTGTCAAATCGTGCAGCAGAGTGCTCTGCTACAGCATTAGAGAAACCATGGTCAATGAAATGAGGAATATACGCCCCCATAGCCCCCAAGAAAAGCTTTCAACCACTCCTTGTGTAGAGTACCTAGAAAGGCATGCCCTGTTGCGGAGGTGAAAAGAGACTCGATGCAAAGCTTTACCCCAGTCGAAGGCAAGTCGGTCTTCAGGCACTGAATCTCCGTCTCCTGTTCTGTAATTTTAGCACGGAGCAAAGAAAGGTCCCTGGACAAGACTTGATTCTGCTTCAAGACCTGAACCTTTTTAGCCATCGTCGCCTTCCTCTCCAGGGTGGCCACATGAAGCTCTGCCTCGATCAACTCCTTCTTAACCTTCTCTTGTTCCACCTGGCTATGGAGATCATCATGGAGTTGAAGAGACCGAAGAGCTGTGTTGGGATATGTATATCCCTAGTTTAGTTTTGATAAACCAAATCAAACATGTAATAGGATAAGTTGTATTGTATAGACAACTTTATTATACATCTTGTAATAGATAGGACTCTGGTAAGAAGAGAAGACATACCAATGCTCAAGAAGAGAAGACCAAGACCAGAAGTCTCCTGATAAAATGAGTTAAACTCATCTTATTGTTGTGATTATCTCGAAGTAGCTTCTGCTCTTTCTTGACTTCTTTGGAGATGGATTCCATGCTGGTTTTTGCCTTCTGGACTTCAGTAGAGATGGTCTGCAACCCAGACTCTACTCCACTGATCCTTGCTTCAATTGTGGGCAACACCACATCCTCTGAACCAGTGAGTCTCATTTCAACAGCTTCCAAGGTTCTACCTTGCTCATCCAAAGTGCCTGAGGTTTCAGCATAAGCAGTTTGGACTTGATGAGCCAAGGAGTCCAGTTTTGCTGAATGTTCACCAAGAATTGCTTGGGCTGAGCTGGAATCCACTTTAATGTGAGTGTCAGTTAAAAGATCATCTTCAAAGATTTGATCAAATATAAGTCCTGCAAGATCAGACAGATCAGATGGGTTAGAAAACAAATACTCATCACCCTCAGTATTTTTAACATAAGACTCTGATACATCAACAGCCTTCTTCTCATTTTCAACTTCTTTTTTACTCCCTTCAATATTGATGTCCTCACACAAAGGAACATGCCTCCTTTCACCAAGGGATTCTTGAAGTTCAGACTTGACTTCAAGAATAACCTGTCCTTCCTCACTTATTCCACCCTCATTTGGTGGTACACTCACAATCTTAGTAGTAACTACCTCTCTTCCATCCACATCTCTCTCTGATTTTCTCACTACTCTTTCATTTTCAACTCCTTCTCCTAAACCTGCAGCACCTTCACCCTCATCAGGGTTCAAAGATGGCAGTTGATGGGAGATCACAGTGCTCATATCAGCAGCCACTGAGTCATCCTGAATGATTAAAGGCTGATCAGTGTTCAACTCTCCTGACACTGAAGAGGCTTTAATCAAACCAGCTTCTAAGGTAGGAGCCTCAACATCTTTAAGTTGTGCCTTGGGTTTAGATGAACCTTCATTGGCAAATGCATCTTTGGCTGTGTCACCATCTTTGGTCAACACCTCTGAAGATACAGAGCCTTTTCTATGATAGGTTACAAGAGGATTTGAAAACTTGCTGGTTTCAGGAGGGTTGGGATGAGAAGGTTTGGGAGGGTTTGAAGGGTCATCTTTGCCATCATCATCATTTGAGCTGCTATCGGGGTGTTTGATCCCTTTAGCCAGTCTCTCTTTCTCTTCATCAATCTTGTCAGCTACTAACTTTGCAAACACTTCCTCATCAGTGAGGAATCTGTTCTTGTTTACTCCAGCAAAGTGAAGTAGTCTGCCCTCTTCTATCTGCCACCAATTTGCACCTTTGTCTTGAATGACTTGTGCAATTTCCATGATTGTTTTGTCTTTGACATCCACCATCATTCTCAGATCATGAAACATAGTCTGAATTCTTGGAAATTCTGCAAGTTGTGGGTACAAACTGTCCACAGTAGCCCTTGCTCCACCTCTGAGCATACTCTCATAAGTATACTCCTCCTCATCTCCACTTGAATGGGGACTTTGGGTTATAGGGGAGATGGCTCTGGTTTCAGGAATATTGGCTTGGATAACAGCTTCAGGAAGATTGAATTCAGGAAGGTTGACTTCAGAAGGGTTGGGTACCGTAGAAGGTACTTCAGTTGCTTTTGAGAGCAATGGTTCTGAAGGAACTTTGCTCAGGGGTGTTGGCTCTAGAAGTTCATGTTCTAAAGCTTGTGAATATTTGAGCATTGATGAATCAAGTGGAGACAAAAGTCTTGATTCATCTACAGCAATCTCTGCCAACACATCCATTGGCCCTCTTTGTGCACTCCCTTCTGGAGAATATCTCTTGGTAAGATCAACAGGGGTAATGGGTTGGTTTGTGAGGGTAATGTGAGTTTCAGGAGATTTAGGTTCAGAATTTTGGGTTTCAGGAAGGTTGGGCTTTATTGATTGGTTTTCAGGGACTTTGGACTCAGGAGTTCCAGAACCAGAAGAGTTGGTCCTGGACTTGGATTTAGTCCTACTTTCTGCCCTACTTTCCCTTAGAGCCACTTGAAGTGTCCTTTCCTCTTGAAGCTCCAGAATCTTGTCAGTAGGCTTGACTCTCCTCTTGCTAGCCCTACTGCTCCCACTTCCTTCTTCTTCTTTTTCAGGGACAACTTCCATGGGCCTCTTATCACCCTTCTTTTTCTGCCTTGTCTCATTGTACTTTTGTCTCAACTCTTCTGAATGATCAGAAGGAACTTGGACTCCCTCTTCTGCAACTTCATCCACTTCAGTTGATGCTCCTGAAGTTTCTTCTGAGGGTAGTTGAGATAATTTCTTTGTTTTGACAGCCTTGGCCTTTGTCCTCTTCTTCAATTTTGGCTTCTCCTCTTGCTTCTCTTCAGCAAGTTTGACCAGCTGCATCCTCCTTTGTTCAGTTTTCTTGCTTAACTTTTTGAACAATATTTTCTGGGCAGGGAGGGGCTTTGCAAATGTTTGCATCTCAAAATAATGAGCAAATTTCTCTATCAGTATGCTTGCCCTTGTGCAATACTTGAGTTTACTCTCCAACACAACCTTATGGTGGGCTTTCACCTTAAATTTTGCCTTTTCCTTTATCATCTCAGACAAGATGAAGGTTCTCCAATCAAATTTGATGCCCTTATCACTGGCATCAATTACTGCAGCCATTATCCTTATCCTTGGAGCACTCACTTGCTCCAGACTGCCAGTATTTCTCAATAGACTCTTAGTAATTACCTCAAACAGGTTAAGGAACTTGACCTTGAGAGTCCTCTTATGCTGAGTAGAGGAGATTGGCCCTAGAACAAGGAGCCATTCCTGAGCAATTTCTTGCTCATGTCCATTGCCATAGAATTATGGATTCCTCCCTTCAGAGGGCAATCCAAAAGCTGCATCTACTTCTTCCTCAGAAAATTTCACCCTGTGAAATCTTTCTTCCTCTTCTCCTTCAGCTATGTAGGATAGCCTTGTTGTAACTTCTCCATCTTCTAGCTTCCCTCTCCACTTAAGGAATGCAAAGAACTCAGCCATGTAGGTTTCAAGGCAAGAATCTGGCTTTTCTTGCATGAACTTTTGAAGTCCTGCCCTTCTCAACCATCTCAAGGTTGGAGTAATTTCTGGATCATCACTTTCAAAATAGATGATTGGCTCGAATATGAGATTGTTCTTGTGACTGAGATACCCAAAGTCAAGGTCTAGATCCTTGTTGGTGAAATCTACAACCATTTCAGGTCTAGCTTTGGGAGCCATTGAAGAAACAGTAAGGTTTTTGAGAGAGTTTGAAAAGATGAAAGCTAGGGTTTCAAGAAAGGTTTGAATGTGTGGGAGAGAATGAACTTGGTGGGCTTCTTAAGACTTGTGAATATTCCAAAAGGAATGTATGTCAATGAGTAGGTGAATCTTAAGGCAATTCAAAGGTTTACAAATGAGGAAATCAAGTTTGGACGACCAAGATTGATTTCAGGGGAGTTGGCCAGTTTTGATCCAACGGTTAATAACCAATGGAACAGTAGAAAAACTGTTTTATTCAAACGTGGGAAGGAGTTTAATGTTTGTTTAAAGCTGGGGGGTTATCAATGTAGATCATGTCTTGAATTGTTTAATGCAAACAAGAGTTAAATCTTGGCATTTAATGCATTGAAAGTGACTTTTTAGGTAGGGGACAAATTGAATCCTTGAAAAGGTGGTATCTTTAAAAGGAATGGGACAGTTATCAAAATAGTCAATGATTATTACCCAAAATAGGTGCTTATCAGACCAAGATTTGGTTTGACAGTCAAGACAACTTATCTGACCCTACATGGACAAGTGTCCTGAAGTGTTGTGGACAAGTGTCCTGAATTTCCATGGACAAGTATCCTGACCAATTTTCTGAGTTTTAGTAGACTTGACCAAGTCTGCTGAAAAACACTTTCAGTTCCCCCTTGATTAATCAACTCCTTTGGACTTACTTGTCCAACTTCCATGGATCAAGAAGTCCCAATTCTGCTGATAATTCCAGGAATCTTGCTTCAGCAAGTGGTTTGGTCAAGATATCAACTTTTTGATGATCTGTATGGATTTTCACCAATTCGATATCCTTCTTCTCCACATGGTCTCTGATGAAGTGATGTTTGATATCCACATGCTTGCATCTTGTGTGCAAGACTGGGTTCTGTGATATTGCAATGGCACTATTGTTGTCACAGAAAATTGGCACTTCAACAGAGTTGACAATGTAGTCCCTTAGTTGTTGTCTCAACCAAAGGATTTGAGCGCAACAACTTCCAGCTGCAACATATTCAACTTCAGTGGTGGAGGTAGCCACTATGTTCTACTTCTTAGAGAACCAAGATATGAGCTTGTTCCCTAAGAATTGACATGTCCCTGAAGTGGACTTTCTGTCAATTCTACAGCCTCCATAATCAGCATCTGAGTAGCCAATTAGCTCAATGTTGTCATCAGCAGGATACCAAAGGCCTAGATTTTCAGTGCCTTTGAGATACCTCAAGATCCTCTTAGAAGCCTCTAGATGACTCTTCTTAGGATTGGCTTGAAACCTTGCACAAACACCTACTGCAAAGGTGATGTCAGGTCTGCTGGCAGTGAGGTAGAGGAGTGAACCAATGATTCCTCTATACTCAGTGGAGTTGGTTGGAACACCACTCTCATCTGGATCCATCTTCCAATTTGTGTTCATGGGGATCCTTACTGGCTTGCTGGTTGCACACCCAAATTTCTTGATCATTTCCCTGGTGTATTTTGCTTGGTTGATGAAAATTCTTTCTTTTGATTACTTGACTTGTAAGCCCAAGAAGAAGTTCATCATCCCCGTCATTGACATCTCAAACTTGCTTTGCAAAAGCTTTGAGAACTTTTCACAAATCTTTTCATTGGGGGATCCAAATATGATGTCATCAACATATATTTGGACAAGCAAGATGTCCTCTCCTTCACTAATTCTGAAGAGAGTTCTGTCTACAGTTCCTTTGATAAAACCATGATCCAAGAGGAACTGTGACAGTGTGTCATACCAAGCTCTTGGGGCTTGCTTGAGTCCATATAGAGCTTTCTTCAATCTGTAGACTTGGTTTCCTTCCTCAAAACCAGGAGGTTGCTCTACATAAACTTCCTCTTTCAAGACTCCATTCAGAAAGGCACTTTTGACATCCATCTGGTACACTTTGAACCTCTTGTGGGCTGCATAGGCTAGGAATATCCTTATTGCTTCTAGCCTTGCCACAGGTGCAAATGTTTCATCATAGTCAATGCCTTCTGATTGACAGTAGCCTTTTGCCACCAATCTGGCTTTGTTTCTGACTATCACATCATTCTCATTTTGTTCTTGAACACCCACTTAGTTCCAATAACATCTTGATGTGTAGGTCTATCCACCAGCTCCCATACATCATTTCTGGTGAATTGATTTAACTCTTCCTGCATTGCTGTGATCCAATTAGCATCTTGAAGTGCTTCCTCAATGTCACTTGGTTCCTGTTCTGATAGGAAACAACAGAATAGAGCACTTTCACCATGAAACCTTCTAGTTTTGACTCCTACACTTGGATCACCAAGTAACAGATCAGTAGGATGGTCAGATAACCATGTCCTTCTTTTTCTGATCCCTTCAGTAGAGTTGTCCTCTACTAAGGTTGAGTCACTAGTATCATAAAACTCAGAATAATTGAGTGCAGGATCTAATTCAGGATTATATTCAGGGGTGTTGTCCTCAATGTCAGGGACATTGGTATTATCAACATTTATGGTTCCCCCTTGAATATTGGGTCCATTAACTACCTCAGCAGGGCCTGCTTCTTCATTGGTAGTTGTTACCTGAGTGTGAACTGGGATTGGGTCATTTAGTTCACCATTTCCTTCAGTGGGGTTTGTGTCAGGAAAGTTGCCTTCAGGATTGTTGTCCAGTGTGATGTTTTCAGGAGAATTGGCTTGGACAACATCTATGAATACAGTGTCTTTGTCTTTTAGGCTCAATCTGGTTGTTCTTTGTGTGATTTCTTCAGTATCCAGGTTCTTATTCCTGATCTCAGAAGTAGATTCATCAAACACAACATGAGGTGTTTCCTCCACAACAAGGGTTTTACAATTGTAAACTCTGAAGGCTCTACTGATTTGGGAATATCCAAGAAATATCCCCTCATCAGCTTTTCTATCAAAAGCTTTTAACTGTTCTTTCCCATTATTGTGAATGAAACACGTACAACCAAATATGTGAAAGTAAGACACTTTAGGCAATCTTCCTTTCCAGAGTTCATAAGGGGTTTTGCCCTGCCCCTTAGTGATCAAACATCTATTCTGAGTATAGCATGCAATGTTTATGGCTTCAGCCCAAAACCTCTTAGGTAGGTTTGAATCAACAATTAAGGTTCTAGCAGCTTCTTTTAAGGTTCTATTTCTTCTTTCTGCAACTCCATTCTGCTGAGGAGTTCTAGCTGCTGAAGTTTCATGGGCTATCCCATTTTGTGTGCAATACTCATTGATGTATGAATTTATGAACTAAGTGCCTTTATCAGATCTTATCTTTATTATATTTAGGCTATTTTCATTTGACACTCTCTTTAACAGTTCAGGGAGTTTGACTTATGTTTCCTTCTTATTAAGGAGAAATACTACCCATGTGAACCTAGAGAAGTCATCTACTACAACCAATGTGTATTTCTACCATTTATGCTTGCAGGGGTAATTGGTCCAAATAAGTCCATATGCAATAATTCAAGTACCCTTTCAGTAGAGATGACTGATTTTCCCTTAAATGAGGCTTTAATTTGTTTTCCTTCTTGGCATGGTTTACAAACATGCTCCTTAATGAAAACCTCATTAGGTAGTCCTTTAACTAATGCATTTCTAGCAAGTTTGTTCATTGATTTAAAGTTCAGGTGGTTTAGCCTTTTATGTCATAACCAACTTTGCTCATTAGAGCTCTTGGCAATGAAACATGCAGCATCAGTAGACTTGTCCCAGTCTGCAAAATACACATTTCCTTTTCTAGTTCCAGTCAGTAGGGTATGTTGAGTTCCATCTTTGATTAAGCATTTTCCACTAGAGAACTCAACATTAAAGTCTTTATCACAGAACTGACTAATGCTTAGCAGATTATATTTGAGACCAGCCACATAAGATACATTGGATACCTTGATATTACCAATTATCAAGGTACCATAACCTTTTGTTGTTGCTTGTGAGCTGTCTCCAAAGGTGACATTAGGGCCTTCTTTTTCAGTGAAGTCAGTGAGGAGGTCTTTGTTTCCAGTCATGTGCCTTGAGCATCCACTGTCAAGGTACCATGCTGACTTTTTGTTCATACTCCTCATCTTCTTGTGGCCCTTAAGTACCTGCAATTAGCAAGCTTTAGGTACCCTTTGAATTTTGGGTCTTGAGAGGTTAGTTGTACCTTTAGGAACCCAAACTTGCCTAATTACCCTGATTGATTCAAGGTGACTAAGTTTTTTTCCTCTAGCATCAACATACACTGTCTTTCCCTTAAATGTCTTTGGAAAGGAGTGTGTGAAAGTGTTGAATCTATAAGTTTCAGGAGAGTTGTAAAATCTCCTGAACTTATGAGTTCTTTGTGCTTCTTGAGGAAATCTTTGAGGAAAGACATATTTATGACCATTACCCTTTGGCATGAAGGGTTTTGGTTGTCTCATTTTATTCTACCTTTGAGGATAGTTGTCCTTATGTCTGTTCAGCTGAGGCTTCCTCAGTAGAGTTGGCCTAGGCTGATCAAACCTTGGATAACTTCTCTGAACATTGTTCAGGAGAGTTGCCCTTCCATTGGGTCTACTCTGCTGACCAACATTCCTCTTATGCTCAGGGACTTTGGCCTTTTCCTTAGGTTTGGGCCTAGTCTCCTGAATCACTTGAGTGGGCATCTCATCCATTTTGCCCTTTCCTTTGTTCAGTGGCTGAATTATTTCATTTCCAGCTTGTTGTGCCACTGATTTAACAAAGATTTTCTTAGTGTTACTTGTAGAAGCAACACTAAGACAAGGTGAAGATTCAAATGGATCAAAACCTAATCCACTTCTTTTAGCCATAGGTCTTTGGTAACTTTGAATTTCCTCTATTGCTCTAGAGGATTTCTTCAAAGCAGACATCTTTAATTTCAGGCTCTCTTCACTTGATTTAAAAATGTCATACTCATGTGAGAGGTTTTCAAATTTTGCTTGAAGAATTTTAAGTTCGAAATCTTTTCTCTTCTGAGAAAGTAGTTGATCATCAATCTGCTTTTGTTGGTCAACTATCCTGAGATTTGCTTCCTCAAGCTCTCTCAAGACTTGTTGATACAATTCAGTAGATTTGACATCAACTACTGTCTCAGAAGGTTTTGAAAGTTCAATTGAAAGCCTTTCATTTTCTCTCACACAATTGTCATGAAATTCTTGTAATCTAGTGAAATCTTCCATCAACTTTCCAAAAGAAAGTTTCAGGTTGACTTCACTGGTATTCTGTGATAGAAATGATGATGAGCTAGAAGTAGAGGATACCTCATCATCCTCTATGGCCATGTTGCACACATCATCATCATCACTGTTTGAGAACAGTCCATCATCAGAGGAGTTGAAGCTTTCAACAGAATCAGATTCATCACCAGCCATCATGGCTTTTCTATTGGTGAATTTTCTGTCTCTTTTTGCTTGCCTCTCCTTTCTCTCCTTTGAGCTGAGTTCAGGGCAGTCATACTGGAAATGCCCTTTCTTCTTGCAGTTATAGCAAAGATCCTCATCATCATCTTTCTTTGGATCATCTCTCCTTCTAGATGAGGAGGGTTCAGCTCTGCTGGACTTTCTCCTGTCAGAGTACTTGTCCTCTAATATTTTCTCTTCAGGCTTTTTATCCTCAGCCTGTGCTTCAGGAGAGTTGTACCTTCTTCTAAATTTGTTGTCTTGGTAGAATTTCTTGTATCTACCAAACCTTGAGTTGAGTTTGTCAAACCTCCTAGCCATGAGGGTTATTTCTTCCTTCATTTCAGCCTTAGAGACTGACTTGGATGATCTTGGAGTGGACTGCATCTCTGGTTCAGCAGCCTTGGCTTTGAATGCCACTCCTTTAATTGGTAAGGAAGGTTCTTCGGCTGGCTTCCTTCTGTTGAGGTCAAACTCATAAACTTTGAGCTCAGAGAAGATTTGTTGCATGGGCATGGTTGAGAGGTCCTTGGTGTTTTGCATCATTACAGAGTATACATCCCACTTTTGAATGAGACTTCTCAAGATTTTCAGTGCAACCTCTCTCTTGGAGTAGACTTTGCCCAATGAGTTGATTTCATTCATCACATCTGTGAATCTACCAGCAAACTTGTCAATGGATTCATCTGACTCCATTGTGAATTGTTCAAACTTCTGCACAGCCACTTGGAGCTTATTCTCCTTTATTTTTTTATGTACCCTCACACATTTCTACAAGAGTATCCCAAATTTCTTTGGCTGTTTTGCAGTGGTAGACTCTTCCCATTACTGCATCTGGGATGGTCTGATAAAGAGTGTTCATTGCAAGATAATTCAAATTATCTTTTCTTTTCTCCTCAGTGGTGAGATCATCTTCATCCTTGGGAATTTCTTCCCTCATGTCAGCTCTTTGTTCTTCAGTCATCCTGGGATTGATTTTAGTGAACACAAAAGGTCCCCTTGTGATCACTCTCAACATATCATTGTGCAGGCATGCAAGATGAGCTCTCATTCTGATCTTCCAGAAGTCATAGCTCTCAATTGAGAACATAGGCAGTTTGTGATGTGATATATGGTTGATTGGATCACAATTTTCATCTGGAAATGATATTGATCGCATTATTTATGTTGAGTTACCTGATAAGAAAAATGATTGAGAGTATTTTAATGTTGTTTGTGATTTAATGATCCATGGTCCCTATGGTGCTGCATAACCACGTTCTCCTTGCATGACTGATGAAGGGTTCATGTACAAAGCATTTTCCTAAAAGATTTGTTTAAGAGTTTTCTATTGATGAAGATGATTATCATATTTATAGACGAAGGGATGATGGAAGGTCTTTGAACAAGAAATGTTCTGTTTTGGATAACCGACACGTTATTCCTCATAATCGTTATCTTCTTTTGAAGTATGGTGCACACATCAATGTTGAATAGTGTAATGAATCAAGATCTATAAAATACACGTTCAAGTATGTCAACAAAGTACATGACAGTGTTACTGTTGAAACTAAGGAACGGTCTGGTAGGAAAACAGATTTAGATGAAGTTAAAATGTATTATGACTGTAGGTATATATCTCCAACCTGCTTGGAGAATTTTCGGGTTTGAGATTAATTATATAAATCCACCAGTTGAATGTTTGAGATTTCATCTTCCTGATAAGCAGACTGTTTTATTTGGTGATGGTGCAAGTTTGAAATCTATCTTGAAAAGACCATCGGTAAAGTAAAGCAAGTTCTTAGCTTGGTTTGAACTCAACGAGAATTCTTCTAAAGCAAGTAATTTGACTTATGCTGAAATACCACCATTCTTTGTATGGAAGCAAAATACTAGAGAGTGAGTTAAAAGGAAGAGAGGTTTTTCAATTGGACGTATTTGTTACGTTCCTCCTGGTTCTGGTGAGGCACATTACTTGAGTATACTCTTAAATGTAATTCGTGGACCTACATCTTATGATGATTTGAAGAAATTCAATGGAGTAATTCATCCAGCATTTCGGGAAGCTTACTTTGCTCTGGTTTGTTGGACAATGATAGAGAGTATGTTGATGATATGGAGGAGTTTAGCCGTTGGGCTTCAGCATCTTCGATGAAGTCTTTATTTGTTACGCTACTAACATCAGGTTCATTGGGCCGACTTTATAAAGTTTGGGAAAAGTGTTGCACACATCCACCTGATGATGTTCTTTATAATAGAAGAAGAATTAAGCATTTTTAAGGTATATTTAATTATTTTCGTGTCGTAATTTAATTTCATTATAATTATTCAACTTCACCAATATGCAAGTCATTTTAATTTAGTTGGTCAATTAATTACTTTAAATTATTGGCGATTTATTGAGAACTTTGATTGATTGAATTATTTCACATAATTCAATATTATCTTAAAAATCAAAATTTTAGGGATACAACAATTTTTTTTAATTGTACTTTTTTCTTTATAGTTTTGATTTTAAGAATAGAAAAAAATAGATAATCTTTTTATTTATTTTATCAATATTATCTAAAAAAAAATGTAGTTAATAAAAGATAAAATTTTAAACTAAAATTTGATTTGAATATGTAGTTCTTATGTATATTTTTTGGGATAGATAAAATATATCTTAGTTTTTATTAATTGTCTAAATGAATAACATTTTAAATCAATTTATATATCTAAATCAATAATAATTATATGTATTGATGGAAAATATTCATATATTTATATTAAATTATTTTTTCATACTGTTTTAATATGTGAAATTATTTTTGTTGAATCAATAAATGTAATAAATTATATTTATAATAAATAATAATTTAATTTATTATATACTTATATATCATATCAAATATAAATGCCGGTTTAATTCTAAATTTCAATTGTTTTGCATAAATTTATCACTCATTTATTTACAAAAACAGAAAATCAAATATTATATGTTAATTTGTTTTATAATAAGAATGTAACTTTTATATGCTTATTTATTAGATTAAATATAAATATTTATTTAACTCTAAATTTTAATTACTTTGCATAAATTTATCAGTTATTTACTTATGAAAAATCAAAATGTTATATTAAATTATTATAGCGTAATTAACTAATACCCCATATCATTTTAATTTTAAATTCTTCGTAGAATTAAGGATGATAGATGATGAAATCAAGAGTTGTTATTTGATAGAAATTGAAAATATGTTGCGGACTCTTGGTAAGTCTTTGCACGATTTTGATGGCATGCCGATGGTAAACCATGATCCGAATTTTTCATCTAAAAATAGATTGATTTAGAATGAGTTTGCATACAACAAATCAGATTTAAAGTTATAGTATGAGAATTTAATTAGCAAATTTAGTGATGAACATCATGATGTGTATGATAGAATTCAGTCTGGTAAGGGTGGTGTATTTTTTTTATTTATGGATGTGATGGTGGAACATGCAAAACTTTTATATGGAACACTTTGTCAACATGTTTGAGATCTAAGGACAAGATTGTAATTAATGTAGCCTCGAGTGGTATAGCATCACTCCTTCTTCCTGGTAGACATACTACTCATTCCATATTTTCCATTCCAATTGATGTTACTGAAGATTCTACATGCAATATTCATTAAGAAAGTCCTCTCGCTGAGTTGTTGATTAAATGTGATCATATAGTATGGGATTTAGCGCCAATGGTGAAGAGATATTGTATTGAGGCTCTCGATACGACTTTGAAGGATATTATGTAGCTTATAGATCATTTGTCATCTGAATTGCCTTTAAGCGGTAAGATTGTTGTGCTTAGAGGTGATTTTCGTCAGATATTACTCATTATTCTAAAAGGAACGAGGCAGGATATCGCTCACGCTAATATCAATTCATCTAATTTGTGGAATGATTGTACTCTTATGAAACTTACTAAGAACATGAGGTTGCAAACCCTGAGATCTGATGAAATTGTACATGAATTGATTTTTTTTTTTTTAAATGGATATCATCTATTGGAGATGGTAGTATAGGGTCAGAAACTGAGGATATTCAGCTAAAGTATGGTGATGATCCTATTTCTACTATTGTTGATAGCATTTATCGTGATTTTAAGAATATGGTGGATAATCATGACTATTTATAAAGTAGAGTTATTCTTGCACCCACGTTAGATGTTGTTAGGTCAATAAATGAGCACATGATTCATTTAAATGAAAATGAATCATGTACTTATTTGAGCTCTGTCAATCCCTGCAGATCTGATATGAATATTGATAATTTGGCTAATGTCCATACTCCTAAATTTTTTTATAGTTTGAGGTCTTCTGGTGTACCCGATAATGAATTGAATTTGAAAGTTGGAACACCAGTGATGTTATTGAGAAATATAGATCACTCAATTGGGCTATGCAATGGAACTATGTTTGTGTAATTTTTTTTTAGTATCTTTCTCTTTATATTTTTATTTATTTTCTATCGTTTAAAATGTTGTGGAGTATTTGTTTTATCTATAAATTTATAATATAACATTTTGTTCTATTGGTAGGTTGGTTATAACCAGGTTGGGTGATAAAGTTATTGAAGTTAAGGTTCTAACTGGAAGTAGTGGTGGACAATTGGTTTTGATGCCACGACTTACATTGACACCTTCTGATTCGAGATTACCTTTCAAGTTTCAACGTAAATAATTTTTGTTGATTGTGTCATATGATATGACTATTAATAAAATTCAAGGGCAATCATTTTTTCATGTAGATATTTTTTTTTTTTTTTAAAAATTTATATTTAGTCATGTCAATTATATGTAGTTGTATCTAGAATAACAAATCGTCGTGGTTTGAAGATCCTATATGTCATGATAACAATCATGATTGTAATATCACAAAGAACATAGTGTTTTATAAAAAAAATTAAAATGTATAAATTTATAATAATTTAATTTTAAGTTTTATAATTACTTCTTAATTTATTTTGTATTAAATTACTATTGATATTAGATTATTTCAATTGAATGTAATTTACATCAAAATTATTGTAATATTCTTCAACACTTTATAGTAATTTAATCATTTTTTCATATCATAAATGTACATATTATATATATATATTAATTTATAATACTATATTTTAATTTATTAATTAAAAAGGTAATATTTAAAACATATATAAATCATTAAAAAAAATTATTCTATTAAAAGATAAGTAATAGTATACATTATATATAAAAAAAAAAAAACAATAATAAAATAGAGAATTGTAATTTTATTAAGGGTTAATTCTAAATAAATACACAACCTTTAGTCTCAGTATCAATTTAATCACGACCTTTACGATTATTGTAAAAAATCACAACATTTCATTGTGTTGCAAATAGATACACATTTTTTTACTCCGGTCAACAATGGATGATGTGGTTTGCCGGAGCTTGCCACATCAGATTACTCATATTCTTTTTTATTTTTTTATTTTCCACATCAGATTACATTTTATATAAATAAAAATAAAATTTTATAAAAATAAAACTTTAGCTTCTTCCGCGTCTTTCTCAACTTCTCAAACTCAATACAATTCTTCTTCTACGTCTTTCTCACTCCTCAAATTCAATCAAGTTCTTCTCTTCTAACCCTAAAAAATCAAAATCCTAAAAAATAATTTTAGGTAGAAGGATATGACATTCAACCCTTGAAATGGTAGAAGGGTGTGGAAGATGAGTGAAGGAGGTCATGAGGAAAATTGTAGAAATTCTAGACATATGAGATACAAATGACTTGAGGGTCACAAAAAAAAATTGTCCTAGTGCAAAGGACTTCAAAACACCATAGAAATTGCATGTAAGATTGTGTTTATGGTCATGTGACTTTAAAATGTCATGTTATTCCTTCCAAAAAAAAATGTTAATGTTATATGTTTGCCATGCGACTCATGTTTGAAGAAAAAAGGCAAACCAAGACATGAATGTATTGATAATATGAGGGTAAGTTTCTTATTTTATTAAATATTTTTATATTTCTCATAACTATATTGTAAATGTTGTGTACATTAGATGATCTAACTATGACTTTTAGTATGCTAAATATATTTTTTCAAGAATATTTTCTAAAATATTTTTGTTGCAGTAATCATTAATGTTAAACACATTAATTACTAGAATATTTTTTAAGAATATTTTCCTCTCCCGTAAAGCATATAAATGGTAGTCCTCAAACTAGTTGAAAATTATTCAATAATTGAAGAATTCTTGAAAGATGAAGAAGAACTGATTTTGAAAAGTGGAGAAGAAGAACTTGATTGAGTTTGAAAATAAGAAAATTTGAGTTTGAGAAATATGGAGAAGACGCAGAAGAGGCGGGAGTTTTATTTTTATTTTTTATAAAATTTTATTTTTATTTCTATAAAGTGTAATCTGGAAAATAAAAAAATAAAAAATAATATGTGTAATCTGATGTGGCAATTCCGGCAAACCACATCATCAATTGTTGACCGGAGAAAAAAAATGAGTATCTAATTGCAACACAATGAAAGGTTGGAGTTTTTTACAATAATCGAAAAGGTCGTAATTAAATTGATATTGAGACTAAAGATGGTGTATTTATTTAGAATTAACCCTTTTATTAATAAAAGAATAAAATATGAAATTACAAACATTGTAACATACACACATAATATTACTCTATCCTCAAACATTACATTTTTTATAGCCTTCGGTGGGTTAAAACATCATTCCTATAACAACATCTATAGTTCCTTAAAGCCTCTAGCATCTAACCAACTCCACAATTAAGAATGACTTGTTCATTATAAAAAACATGCACATTTCTTATTCTCCATATTAATTATAATTTCCTCTTTTTTTCCACTCAAAATCCTACTACAACAAATTTGAAATAGTAAAACACTCCATTCACAAAAGGATACACTCTAGTATTTCTCTAGTGCTTTCTCATACACTAACTTTACCAATGATATTGAAACAAAGAAAATTGATCGAACACCCTGGTATTTTCCTAATTTTTCACCTTGCGCAGCACTTTATAGAGTTCAACAAATAGTTAAATACACACCTAATCATTTTCCCTGAGTGATACAACATTTTTAATTAATATGCAACTTATTATTCGCAGGACCAAATTTAGTGGATAATTAACTCAACAAATCAGAAGTTAATTCCAATCATAGCCATGTATACAGTCTTGTCGTCATAGTGAAAGATTGTTAAATTATAATTCGGAGTAGTCAAAACCAAGTATTAGGAACAAAATTATTAGGTGCAGGATGCAGCCACCCCAACATGGGCAAACCCCGAAACACAAATAAAACTAAATTATTTAAACACTAAAGAATGACAATGTTTCAACTAAAACAAATGTACAGTAAAATAATAACAATTGAAGTTTCGGTCTCAAAACTGGGCAGATTCAAGCAGATCATATGTCTTCAATTAATGAAGAAATTAAGAGGATACATTTTCATTGCAATAATCAAACCTACAAAATAAAAATAAAGATATAAATGAAAGGGGAAAACCATTAAGAGCAGCAACAAAACCCAAAGTGAAAAACATGAATCTGAAAATATGTGCAAGAAATAATAATAGGATTTGAAGAAAATGACTCAATCTGTTCTAAAACAAATTAGAAATAAAGGTAAGGTTTATATAAATAGTAGAACAAAATCAATAATTTGTTCTAAATAAAACACTTTACCTCAAACAATGGCATCAGGAAGAATGACTCCATCTAAATGTGTACACAATATTCAATAAATAACAATGAAATACCATAAAAAAAATACCATAAGCTCAAAAGCAATCATCTAAGAGTTACACAAATTTCACAACAAAACACCCTCAATAATATAGGTTATTTCTCTTTGCTAAACTTTTCATAAAGTTCTTTTAACTTGGCAGCCCCACTCATTAGTAAACTTTCAAACTACATATATGAAAAGATCAATCAGATATTTAGGTGTAAAAGTAAAATGACTTATTATCGAAGATGCTGTACTATTCAAAAGCTTATAACCGGGCGTTTCCCCAGACAGAATAGATTTTGAGACCCTTAGATATAGATCCATCCTTTTACGCTCATGATTCTTACTTTATTTGCCTAAAATTATATTTTCTATAAGTTTAGAACATAGTTCTTTTTTATCTAGGTAAGAATCTGCAACCATGATCATTTAGAAAGGACACTTTAATGCCAACATCTTTTTTCTACAGAATAAGAGCAATACATAGTTATACATAGTTACATGTTGACAAAATAAATCATTTCCACTCAAGGAGCTGTTGTAGTCCTACCTCTTTTGCAAATACAATTTGCAAATGCATTGAGTCTGTATCACTCACACATTTTTAAAAAAAAAAAAACTTCAACTTCTTTTAAACAGATCATCTTATTATAATAATTAATTAGTCTTGTTATTATAATTCACCTTAATCTCCGGAATAGCCAATTGTACACATCAACTTGCATCAATCAAATTTTAATAATTAATTAGACCAAAAAGTATATAGATAGAATTCCCGTAAATCATAACATATAATTCTTGATCTATGATTTCCAAAGAAATAGCCACTGTCCACCACATGATTCTAGAAGCAGAAACATCATTTTCATTCACGTTAGATAAATTTGTAGCACATTAAGGAAGTGGAGCATACTTTGCAAATGTTAGGAGGATCCATGCATGTTGCTGTTGGTTATACCACAAACCCATATTGCAAATGATAGGAGCGTTAAATTATCTAATTCAATAGAAATCAAGAAAGTAGAAATTGCAACTCACTGAAATCCTTGAGTACAATCCATTTAAATGATGAGATTACAACTATATTTGTTGTTCTTCCTCAGAACACTTGAAAAAAATAATATTGTACTATACTTTTTTAACAACATATTAAGATAAGACTAATATGTACATCATGAAAAGAACACGATTTTGTAAACCAAGGAAATTGTAATGAACACATTTTTACAAACCAAGGAAATTGTAATGGTAAAAACAAAATATTGCAAGTTTGCAACTTTGTTCAAAGCAAGATTTACAGGGAATAAAAAAACTTGCCAAAATAACAAAAATAAACACAGTTATTATTTTTCTACTCTATCAAAATTTCTTGATCAAAACATCTATAACACAGTCTCAAAAATTTAAAGCAAATATCTTAATTTAGTGAATAATGTGGAAATTGGAAATTCGAGGCAAAAAAATATAATTCAACAAACCTTGTAACCTTTAAGATCCGACCCTGCCACATCAAGAACTTCAAACTTCCAGCCTTTTGTCTGCGATTACTTCTCATACCCAATATATTTGAATGAAAAATTCATTAGATGGCTGAAAACAACACTTGATATATTAAATAAGCTATAGCAACAACAAATCAGTAAGCTACATTTTAAATATCTCCATCGCAAACAATTAAATAAATAAGTTTCAAAGTATACCAATTCAACGGAGGAAGTGGAACAGAAGACACCTACAAAAAATGAAGTACATAAAATGAGTACAAAAACAATTAAATAAGACTTGGAAAAATAAATAGGATCATAAATGAGAAAAGTGCCCCATCAGGAGAAACATTGGACTCAAGTCAGTGTGATAAATACCTTTTAAAAATTACTCCCTTCCAGAGTTTTCTTAAATTCATCAAGGGGCTTGAATTGATTTTTCGAAGATCTAAAACAAAGGATCAATATACAACTGGAAGAAGCTAAGGACATTATTTCTTTTTGTAAAGAAAAAAAAATGCAATGATATAAAATTTTGATTTCGAGGCTTCGAACCAAACATTTTATAGTGATTCTTAACCAAACATATTCCTGGAAAACTTAAAGGTCACTTCTATAAAGATGAAGAATGAATAATCTGTTGTCCAACTAATTTCTCAATTTCTAGATGAAGTAGGAACTCTCAACGATTCCAAAATAAGTATTCTGTAAATTGAAAAGAAGAGAAAAACTGAAAAACTACATGGGTGCGACGAATTTACGGAAAGTACCTGAAATCCTTATGAGATTTATCAGTATAGTCTAAACTCCCAACGTTCCAGAATGAGTATACTATAAATTGAAAAGGAAACAGAAAATAAGCAACAATAAAAAATATTTGTAATTATAAACATAATCAACTTCAGAAAAAAATAAATTAAATTCATTTACCTGGAGTGAATAGTTTGCACAATAAGATCCAATACTTTGAGCAATATGCTTCATTTTTAACCCAACTAGTAATTCACCCATGCGTTGCACGTTCAATATATATATTATATATAATACTCCTTATTAAATATTAATGTTGTATTACAAAAGTTATTATTGTTTCTTTGAAAGAATAATTTAAAATAAAAACAAAAACAGTGATATATTAATTAGACAATTAAGTTTGATCGATTTCATATACTACAATCTTGATTTTAAAAAATGTATACACTATTAACATTGCATAAAAAGAAAATATTTAATTCAATATACTGCAAAAAAAGAAAATATTTAATTCAATATACTGCAATTGCAATCTGCATTTTGAATTTTTTAAAATAAGTTTTATATTAAATTTAACTTTAATATTTAACTATAAATATAGATCATTTGAATTTTTTTATTAAAGATAATAGTCATAATACAACAAATAATACTCCGTCCGTCCGCCTATAAGCTTCCCGTTACTTTTTGGCACATAGATTAAGAAAAATGATTAAATAATAGATATAGTACAAGTGATGTGATTGAGAGAGGAGAGAGATAAAGAGAAAAGGTAAGATATAAAGTGATGTGTAAGAAAAAGTACTTACCAAAAAGGGTATGGGAAGCTTATAGACGGACAGACCAAAATGGTAAAATGAAAAACTTATAGACGGACGGATGGAGTATTTATTTTAATAAAGTCAAATATAGCCCAAGTGCCCAACACATTACAATTATCCCAACATTAATTTAGATAATACAAAATTGTTTGATTTATACAATCATATACAAAACTTAAAATATAGGAGGGAAGAACAGTTAAATTGTATTAAAGATAATACAACTAATAATGCGGAGTATTTTTTTAACAAAACAGTATAGCCCAAGTGCCTAACACCTTACAATTATCTCAATATTAATTTAAACAACACAAAATCGTTTGGTTTATACAATCATGTATAGAACTTAGAATATAGAAAAGAAGAATAAATAGTGAAGTTGTGGTGACGCATTTAGTGAAGAATAAACCGTCTCACATGGTATCTGAGCCAGAATTTAAGTAGAAAATTATACTCCAAATTCATGTTAAAAATGAGATATTTTTTAAGTAAAAAAATCACAATAGATTCATGTCATGTAGAGAAATCATAACATCACTAATGAATTTAAATATTAAATTCTGGAATGTAACTTATTGTGGTATTTAATGATTGAACTTGCTTAATTGATGGGTATAATTTGAGAGAGAGATATGGAGTAGAATTTTAAAAAACCTTCCAATAAAATACCAATAAGACTGGTCTATCTGCAACTTTGACACTAATTAATTGGGTTTTATACGAATTAATTCATTAAATTAATAAAATAATATTAACCGTTTCATTCAATCAAACATTAAAATGCAAACTAAAAAACATTAAATAAAATACCAAAATAGATCATTAAAAAATATATACAACAATACATCAAAAAAAATCTTCAAATTTTCAATTAACATTGTTGAAGAAAACAACAATTTTGGAAATGTTTTCGAAAAGAGTAATTAAACTCGAAAACATAAAAAAAGAATCGACAAAATACAATAATTTCGAACAAAATTTTGGAAAACAACAACAATTGGAAAAAAGAAAAAGAATTTTAAAAAAAATGATTGGTTGTAGAAAATGTTTGAATCTTCACCCAAAACACATAAAAATTACAGAAATCTATAGATGTATTTTTTAAATTACAAAAATTATAGAATACCTACAAAAAAAACTTACAGAAAATTTCAAAATTGAAAGGAGAAGATAAGGAGGGCTCGGTGGATGCGGAGGGGAAGGGAAACGCCCGACGGCGTGCGTTGTTTTGATGGGAAGAGGCCGATGGAGAGAAGCGGCCAACAGCGACGGTCGCGTAATTGCTGCAGGCGGGAGCGGGGTGCTGGGGGAGAGAAGAGGCCGGCGGCGTGCATGGCTGAGATGGGGCGGGCGCAGAGAAGAGAATGGGTAGGTGGCGTGCTGCGAGGCAAAGAGGTAATATTAGGGTTAGGAGGGGGAAGGGTATTTTAGGTTTTTCGGGTGAGTGTTCTCATTTTAGTATGGGTATTAAGCGGGTGGGTGTCCGGCGTATGTGTATAACCGTGGCCTTTTAAAATTTATATATATTCTATGTTTGGTTGATTAACTGGGCTAATGCCTATTGGACTAATTCTATATATACGGCCCAAAAAAAGGTAAACCCTCATTAATATAACAAAACTAAAAACCTAATTATTTCTCAATTCTCATTCGCCGCCCATACAGCCTAAAGCCAAAGTTTGGAGAATGCTCTACTCTCGCTGCTCCAAAGAACTAATTCGGCCGCTCCCGTCGGCTCGTCGCAGTGTTCCCGTTGCAGCAGCAGGCTCTCTCCCGTGTCTGCAGTAGCGAGCAACAACAGACATCTGATTTGGTGGGATTTTTTCTGCACTTTCTTAGCACCTCCAATATCATCGATTAGGCGGAATAGGGCCGCCTAGGTGGCGTCTAGTCGATTAACGTTGCCGACTTGGAGGAAATCGCAGCGGTAGAATTTTAGGTGAGAATAAAGAAGAAGATTTTATATTTTCAACTGCAAATGCAAATGAATGAAAGGGTTGATTGAATTTAAAAGAATGAGAAGAAGAATTAAAAACCCTACTGGATAGGAGATTGGTGGGAGTCCAAAAGACAGAAGAGAGTAGTGAAATAATGTATTTCAAAAATTCTGGAATGAGATTAGCAGACTAATTCTCTAATTGTGGGCCACACAGAGATAATATTTTAATATTTCTAAGATTTAGGCGGGAACTTGACTATTCTCTTTTTATATATACTAGTATTTCACCCGTGCGATGCACGGCTTATGATATTTATAATACTTTTGTTATAATTAATTATTTTTATACATATTTATATATAGTATGTAATTTACATTATAAGTTTGAAAATTTAAGAAACTTAATTATGTTAAACTATAAAATAGTCTCCACTTTAGTACATAGATAATGTTTTAATTTAAGACATAATTGAGTTGCAATGGGAGCACGTTAATTTGTTTCTACATCAGAGTAGCAATTGGAGTAATTAGTTTCCATCGGAAATGATATAGAGCCCACCAATTGTGCCCACCAGTTTTGCCCACCGCCTATGTGGCATTACCACGTCAATAAATTCTTATTTATATTTAATTTAAACTTAATCTAATATCAATATTTTATTTTTTTATCCCTATCAATATTTTAAAAAATCTTTTTTTATATTTAATTTAATATTATCTCTATCAAATTACGCTAACTAACGCCATAAATCTTTTCTCAAATCTTTCCATCACCATTAATTTTTTCTCAAATCTTATATGTGGCGTGAGTTTAATGTAATATTAATATATTATCAAATCTTAATTGAATCTTAGGGTTTACGGTTTTAGGGTATAGGATTTTAGGGGTTTAGGGTTTAGGGGGTTTAGGGTTTAGGGTTTTAGGGGTTTAGGGTTTAGGGGTTTTAGGGTTTAGGGTTTTAGGGTTTAGAGGTTTAGAGTTATATAAATTAATGTAGTCATTTTTACGGAAATGATATAGATATAAGATGGTGATAGAAAAGATTTAAGAAAAGATTAATGGGTTAGTTACGCATAAAATAAAATATTGATATAAGATTTGAGAAAAAATTAATGGTGATGGAAAGATTTGAGAAAAGATTTATGGCGTTAGTTACGCATAAAATAAAATATTGATATAAGATTTGAGAAAAAATTAATGGTGATGGAAAGATTTGAGAAAAGATTTATGGCGTTAGTTAGCGTAATTTGATAGAGATAATATTAAATTAAATATAAAAAAAGATTTTTTAAAATATTGATATGGATAAAAAAATAAAATATTGATATTAGATTAAGTTTAAATTAAATATAAATAAGAATTTATTGACGTGGTAATGCCACATAGGCGGTGGGCAAAACTGGTGGGCACAATTGGTGGGCTCTATATCATTTCCGTAGTTTCCATATAGAACACTTTTAACAAAAAAAAAAAGTGTAGAAAATATTTTCTTAGATAACTGTACGTCAACAGTATAAAATCTTAAGAGAAAAAATGACTATTAAAATTTCAAACTATTACCAAACAAACCCGATACAATTAACCAAAGAGAGCAAATTAAACTGAAAAACAAAGGGAAGAAGAAAAAAAAATGCAATGATCACACACTTACATATTCAATACTCACGCTCAACTTCATATTACAAAAACAAACTTCCACATATATTACTGGACTATTTATGGATATAGATAATAAGAATTTGTATACGTATTTATGGTAAAAAAAATGTTTTATATACAGAAATCACAAAACTAATGAATTCAATTATTATTGATATTTAAAAAATCACTATATGTGTGTACCTAATACAGTATATAACAATACATGTATGTGAATGTGACGGTATATGTATGAGTGAAGATATATATCCATTAATTTTAGGTCCAACAAAAATAGATCAATTGCAATAAATATAAGTCTAAATGAAATCACGATGACTTGAGATGCGTCTTCTGCGGATCCAGTGAGGAAACAGTCAACCATGCCTTCTTCAAATGCAGCTTCTCCTATGGAATATGGATGAACAGCCTGGCATGGCTTCAAACCTGAACAACGATACACTCAAACGCACTTAGGAACCTGCACGGCTTCCGCAGGGTGAATGCAACTTGTATTTGGCTCGGAGTGGTTTGGCTCATTTGGAAAAAAAGAAACAACGTGATATTTAGGAATGAAACACTGTCCATACCAAAATCCATGGACGAACTCAAGGCGAGATTATGGAGTTGGTTCGTGGTCAAGTATCCGATCCGTGGAGTGTGCTCCTATGAAGAATGGCCGCTCGAATCCAATTAAGTATCTCGAAATGTAACTTGCTGATTTTACTTCTTACATAATTTTGCTCCCTTTGTAAACAATTCGTGAAGGGTACTTCTTATACCTGATCTTATATACAATTCTATTTTACTGACCAAAAAAAAAAAAACCAGAGTATTAAATCATAAAAAGTTACAAATAAAGCACACACGCTAAAACCTACACAACAAAACCTCCAGCACCCACTCAACACAGATTTACATTTTCACTCTCTCCCCACAATTTGTAAGTATTCCCGTTTTCTGTGATCTCCCTAAATAAGCCCGATTTCACCATAAATTTGAAAGGTTATCATCCCCTAAGCCTCAGATCTTGTTAAAACCATACAATTCCAGCCACCCAAAAAAAATACAATTTCTGCAAATTTTTATCAGTTTTGATCCTTTGCAAAATAGAGAGATTCAGAGTGGTGATTTTGTTTTTCCTGGTCGGCTTCAGCCACGCCGCCTCATTAGGTACTTCTTCCAGTACCGGGAGGTACGTGTGTCAATAGACTTCAAAATATACACATTTTTTCTCTAAATTATAGATTATATTCGGATCAGTAAATACTCAGCACTGTACTTTTATATATATTGCAGAAACGTACCCAAAAAGGAATTGAATTGTAAATAAACAGGTCAATTATTTATTATAAATATTAATTATAATGGGGTACCTCAGAATGGTTGAAAACACACTCCAAACTCCAAGAAATGCTTTGTTTTCATATGCAGGTGATGATATGACCGAATAAGATGCAACTTCATAGCCCATTCTCTCTATGATGAATCGATGCCATTCATTGAATATCTGTAAATTAGGAAAGGAAGAAAAGTTTGTTTTGAAATATATACAGAAAGAACAGAAATTTGAAAACAGGAATTAGGACTTACTCACAGATAAAATATTTTGAGACATTTGAAAACAAAATATTTGGACATATGACGTTCTTGTACTAAACCTGATTCGAAACTCTAATAGTCTCCCATCCAGCTATTAATTAAAATTTATAAACCTGTGTTTCTAGGAATAACATATCAAATTTATAGCAACAGCAACATTGTAATTAATGTAGGCATATACAACAACCATTCAATATGTGTATATATATAAAAAGATGATATCAATATCGCAATTGCTTTCCCACTTATGTCAACTATATATAATTTACTCTTTACCTGGCCAAACCTGCATACTCTCAAAAGACATCTTTGCATCCTCAAGATAGAAGACGAACTATGAAAATTAGGACCCTTCATCTTGTTTAGACGTCATTTATACTACTCAAGATAATCACCTAAAAGAAACAGAAATTAAAAGTCACATTCTCAAATGAGTGAATGAAACACTTTCACAGAGATGCTTGTATATTGGAATTAAGCCATTGATCGGAGAGGCCCAGTCTAACTCCGAAGAAACAGTAAAATCTGTAAAACAAAATGAATTAAATCAGAAAGAAGGGCCACTGGAATAACACTATAACAGTGGACAATGCAACACTACTACATCTATTCTAGTAACACCATATGTGGGTCATCCGTTTGAACACCACAAACAATATTCAATTAGTAAAGAATAAATGGTAGTAGTTTTTTTTTAATAAAGCAAATAATGATATATTGATAATGTAATCCCAAAACAATGTTTACATAATCAATTGGATAGTACCAGCAGTACCAATCATGAATTAAGATGATAGTTAAGATAATGGAAAGACAACAGTCTAAGATATATCAGCAACCATTTCAATTTTCCAACTTCATCTGCATCCAAAGCTCTGTCAACATCTGTATATACTGTATATATTATGCAACTGGGGATATGAACATATGAACTATGCAAAATATTAACTTTCATCAAGCAGAAGGTAAAGTATTCAGTAAAATTTATAAACTAAGTTATAGTAATATCCAAGAATAAAAAATTTATTGAATCATAAAAATGAAGTAAAAAGGCACATTACATTTTGGCTAAAACATCATAAATACTCTGCGCTTCAGAAGTAACACCGACTCCAATCCTTCCAGCTTCATAGCCCATTCTCTCTCGGAAGAGATATCTGCAAATTTGAAAATGAAGAAAAGTTTATTTTGAAATATATGTAGAAGGAATAGAAATTTGAAAACATGAATTAGGACTTTATACACATATAATTTAAACTGGAAATCAGAACTAATCGAAATAGCTACTCCAAATTAAACCTAACCAAATTTCACTCTAATGATCAAATCTAGAAATCTCGGAACTGGAATGAACACCAAGTTCAAAGAGAAACAATAAGTCCAAAAACCTTGTGAAAATTAGAAACAATCAAGTTATCTATAGTACACAACACACAATTTAATCCGTTGAAATACCTCTAGAAAATTGAACAACTACTTGGAATGAAGAGATTAAAATAAGTACCTATAATACGTATAAGGTTTATCGATGAGGAAGAAACTTCCAGAATAGGTATTCTATAAATCGAAGATAAAAACTGAAGAACCACACATCAATGTGAAGAATTTATAAAGATACATGTTTAACCCTGATGAGATTTGTAAGTATAGTATAACTCCAAACATTTTGCAGCATAAGAAAGAATGAAATTTTCATTAAAATAGAGCAGTATGTAACTGAAATTTGAGATGGATTTAGTAGATAAGCACCATCAAGAAAGCGGAATGCAGACTACTCCATTTTATTTTCTTTAGAGAATATTGAAGAAGCCTTTCACACACAGTGCAACTCAAAACCAAATCGAGAAGAAAAGTTATCTAAATTTATTAATTTCACAATCTGATAAAATAAAGCATATCTGGAAATATAGTAAGCCTAAATCACCGTAATTTCTGTAATTAATCTTTGATTTCTTCAAAGGAAATGTGTTGTAGGTATTTCTTCCATGCCTTGTAAAATACTACAGCCCTGTAGGTTTTTTGGGGCGGCCGCGTCGCTGGCTGTGGCAGAGATATCCAGCCGGTAATTCGTACCGGCAACAACTTTCCCGTAATCCAAGGAAATATCGGCCTCCTTGTTGTGTTTCGTCACTGCGAATTTCGCGACCATCATCACTTCCGCGGCGTTGGGATCCTGTATTGGCTTCCAACCGGCGGCCGTGGGGCCTAGAGTGCCGGCGAAAATGGGGAGTGCAACCACCAAAACTGAAAGTAATATGTATAGAAAGGGGCGAAATGTGTTGTAAAATGATGAATAGACAAAATTTGCAGCATAAAGAAAGAGAAGAAGAGTGCTACCCAAAACCCTGAATACTTCTGAATAGTAGAGGAGGCTGAAACGGGAAAACGAAAAGTCTGGCGTGAATGGACTAATATTTTAATTGTGGGCCTCACAAAAAATAATATTTTAATATGGCAAAATTTAGGCGGGAACTTGCCTATTCTATTATTATATATATATATATAGATATATAGATTGTCCAAGTCTCTTCTCTTAAACAAAGAAAGAAAATGGTGTTTATGCCCTATTTCAAAATCCACAAAACCACAAAAACAGAAGAAAAAACAGAACTGTACTGCTAAACCTAAAATTGAATTTAAAACACCCATCAGCTATCTATTTTGATCGCCTCCTTTTCTCCAATCAAAACAGAATACAAAAAAAAATGTCGTTGTCTTCTCTTCTGCAACAACGGCTGCGGCCCACGACTTTGTATCTGGCAGCGTTGTGCGACATGGAAACAGTCGGTAGCATAGCATGCAGCCGTAGATCTGTATTCAGGGTCGCGACCTGGAGTGCGCCGACGTGCTGCGAACCGTCGGACGAAGGAGAGTTCTGTCGGCTGCCGCCATGGGCCGCCGTGAATGTCCAGCGCAGGTTGCAGAGGTTGCAAAAGGGGCTGGGGCCTGGGAGACCCAAAGCCGGAACAGGAAGCCGGTCAGATTTCATCGCCTGGGCATGGCCGGCCGGCCGCCGGCGTTGCAAAGAGAGAAAGATGACGGCAAAGCGATTTCACTGTGTGAAAATCGCACGCAGTGACAGTGTAACAAAGAGAAGAAGAACAATTAGAAAACCCTAGACTGATCGGTGGAATGATGTGTATATACACAAATTATTACTGATGGGCCCCACAAATTAATATTTTAACAATCCAACGTTTTGGCGGGAATGGACTATGTTATTTTTATATATACTAGTATTTCACCCGTGCGATGCACGGTTCACAGTCCACAAAATTAAAGATGCAGACACATTTCTTATTTTTTTTTCCAAAACTAACTGCTTCGAGTATTTTTAATTTGAAACATTTATGCTTTGATTGGACAAAAGTAATATATTAATACTCAAAAAGCATGATTACAACAGGATTTAGCACAACCTCTCAGAGTATATGAAAAAGAATAGTGAATTAATAAAAACTAACATCTTAAAACCTATCTTGGGTTTAATTGCCAATCTCGATATATATATACAGCTAACAATGTCAAAAATTACAGATGCACCAAAAGTGCTTCCTCATCAAAGTGATAAGATACATAAAAGAAGTATATAAAAATAATTAAAGTAAACAACAACCATTATGGGCCTGCACCTTGTCCAAAATTCAACTGAAGGCTCCTGCTATCCACTGAGAAAACGCCTTGGATCCTCTAGTCACTCTCTGTATGGTATATTTCTTGAGAATTTGTCGTAGCATGTCGCCTAGCTCCAGAGCCGTCCCTTGATTTCGTCCAGGATTTTACCCACATCCCAGTTTGTCTTTTCGAACACTTTTTTCAGCGCCCACATGGCCCACACGATACATATCCACATCCCCACAGCGAGATTCCGTCCTCTCGATTTTCTAAGAATTCTGGAGTGATTGAGGAAATGTTCGCGTACCTGGATATACATCGGCAAATTAATGTCCAGCCACTTATAGGATTCGATCCACATGTCGTACGTCTCTTTACACCTGAAGAAGAAGTGTGTGGCAGATTCTATCTCGTCTCCGCACAAAATAACCCCTTCCTAAATCTTGTATATGGAAGTTCATTAAGTAGTTACCTCATCAGAATCCCCAAGTAAAGCAAAATTGAAAAGGAAAAGATAACAAATAGTAAGAAGGGTCCCTAGTAAGAAATCTATTATTACTTCGGTCACGTTTAACATTCCTGTAAACAAAAAAAAAAATCATGTTCAAATTCTGTATATTAGAGAAATTCTCTAACACAGAGATCATTAAATCTCACAACTAATTGAAATCAGAATAATAACCAATAAACAATACAATGAATTATAAAATTGAAATCAAAGAGTAATGTTGATAAGGATCCAACACACAATCTAGATGTCCAACATGAATATATTGAATAGTAAAAAATGTATTTAACTATTCAGTATTCACACAATAAAAATTAAGGAAACACTAAATTGAAATAAGAGATTTGATTAGCAAAATACAACTAATCCAATATTCAATTGAAGATATATGTCTAGAAAAAAAAAGCGCACACACACAAAAGAAGATTAACAAAAAATGCATTCTCTGAACGAATATATGTTAAAATTAAATACCTCATCATGAAATCTTCCAAACAACCGGGACCAAACAAAGAAAATCCTAAGAATTGAAAAGGAGGGTTCGAGTAGTTTACTATGAATGAGAAAAGATAATTTACCTTTCCATGGTTCGAGTATACAACACCCAATTTTCTCCAACGGCGTACCAACTGTTCATTTCTATTTCATTCACCCAACATCAATTTCATTCCACCTATAAGCATTACGAAAAACCAACATTCCAATAAAAGAATTTCACAAAATTTGCAAACATAATTAGTGCAATTAACACAAAACCATGGGTAAACTGAATGAGAAATTCATAAAATTGACCTACATGATTTAGTAAATTAACAGGGGAGGAGAAATTGAGAGGCGAGGACCGGTAGCGCGTAGGATATAGCGGCCAGCGACAAAGGGACGTGTACGACGAAGGGTCGCGCTGCACATGATAAGACGAAAATGAATTGGAAAAAAAATAAGAGAAGTGGGTGCAAAAAATCCAAATCTTTGAAATAGGAAAATTAAAAAATCAATTACTGTCAGGAATTATTGAAAATCAAAGAGGACATGGGGCGTGTTGAAAATCAAAGAGGAGATGAGGCGTGTGGAGTTGGTAGAGGAGTGGAATGATTTAATGAACTTGGTAAATCTCAATCAACTGCTATTTGGTAACAATTTTATAAACAATTACACACCAAATTGAATTAATAAAATATCCCACCTTATTCACAGGTGCAAGCTTAAATGTTTGGGAAGAAAAAATATTGAACATAATAGACTTTTGGGCAGAAATCTAAGATACAGAATTAGAAAATAATCAAATCCAATCAAACACATTACTAAGATTGTGAAACATTTAGCCACAAAGAGAAATCCCAGAATCACTGACCTCTCTGCTCAAAGTTTTACTCAAACTCGTAAGCGTGACTCCGCCACAAACGATCGGATGACTGGGATTTGCAGCTCTGTTGTGGGCATTGCAGATTTGAAAGAAAACTATACGCAGATGTAGCAGTTTTTGAGTAGCGCACAAAAGAAATCACTTCTGACTGCAGATGATATAAAATCGAATGAAACTGCAAGTAATAAGAATTTTGAAATTTGAAGAATCAAATTGAAAAATCGAAGATGGATCAAAATGCAAAATTTTAAAATTTGAATTTGAAGAGTTGCCTCGATTTGTAGGTTCCTGCATAAATGTTCAGAGGCGTGGTGGGAGATTTGTAGGTTTCTGCTTGGTGAGATTGAAAGCGTGAAGGAGGTTATCACTGGAACTCGAGTTGAGAGCTCGCTGCCGAAAACTTAGACCTTGTGCCCTGAAAGTGTGCGTGCGTGCGATATACAGAGATGTTGTCTGTAGTGTTGGCACAGTCCAGACAACAATGAGCAGCGGAATTTAAACAAACACTTTGCAAAGAGTATTTCAAAAATTGTGTAGATTAAATAATTAATCTACACGAATCACTTATATTAACTCTTAATATCAGTGAAACAAAATCAACAACCTCGTAAGGTTTTGAACAACTACAACTCAAATTGAGTTTGAAAAGTTACTAGAAAAATACGAAACTATCTCCCTTATAGATCTAACATATTTTCCTAATAAACGACTATGATTGAGTACACAAATATTCGGGTTTATACAGGTGCACTAATCTACAAGAAAGAACAAAATGTTTTTCTAACTAGAAGCGTTGCGCATTCCATAGGTAGTAATCTAATTAAGCTTTCTCTCTTGTTGTACTCTGAAGTGAAGGCAGTGGGTTCTATTTATAGGCTTGAGTTCGAACTGCCTTGCAACTCCTACAACTCCCTTGATCATTCTTAGCCATTGGATCAAGGTGGTTTCTTGTAACTTCCCTTCACACTCCATAAATGTAGGAACTTGCGTATTGAGGCTTAGAAAATTTTCACTCTCATGCAACTGCTTGACCTGGGTGTTGCCCACGTCGTCTACCTGCATTTGGGACATCACTAAGCAACACAAGTTAAGTTAGAGTTAGTAAAAGAAGAAAGGGCAAATTCTGATGTTGTAGTAGGTGTTGGCACATTTAGTACAACATGTAACTGAAATGTTGGATCATAAAATACAACACCTATTCCAACATCAACATGCCCTACCACTGTAATTGCTCGCTCCAGGCCCCTTTCCTTTCTGCTCTAACTGCACATCCATAGCAAATTACATCATAAATTATCTGATTCACACTAAAATTGTGCAAATTAAAGATGAAGAACCAAACAAAAATTCACTATTTTTGCAAAATAAAATCGAGAAATTGAGAAAAGTAACCTGAACCCATTTGCCTTCTCCGTGTTTCATTATCAATGAAACGCAGAAATCTTCATACTTGCAAAAAAAATTGCTCATTAGATTCGCTCAAAAAATCCCCCATTTGGAACTAGGCACACTTAGAATTGAAAAAAAATCAAAATCTAAAGGGGAAATAGAAAAATTAAAATCAATTTTGTTAGAAATTATTGAAAATTAAAGAGAGGATAGAGCCGCTTGGTGTTGGAAGAGGTTGGAAGAGAGTGGAATGATTGAGACTTGATGCATAAGCAACTGATAAGCAACTGGGCCCCACTAAAAAATATTTTTTTATTTCAGAATTTTAGGCGGTAACTTCTTGGATTCAGAATTTTAGGCGGTAACTTCTCGGAGAAGGTCGATGTTGTTTTTATATAGATATAGATATAGTATAACACATTGATTTAATTAAATTTCAAGATTAATGATTTAATCTAAAAAAAGATATTAAAAACATTTTAAAATTTTCGTTCTTTATTATTTTTTAAAATTCAATATAGTATAATAAATATTAGTTAACAATAATAAATTTTATACTTGTGATAAAAAAATATATATATATATATATATATTTTAATAATATAAGTTAGTAATATTTTAAAATGAATATTTAGCCACGAGTGCCCTACTAGTAATCTCAAACAAATTTAAGTAAAAAACACATGAAAAAAGAAAAAATATTTATTCCTTCCAGACTTTGTATGCAAGTATTTTTTTTAATCTGTATGTTTCAAAATGAAAATTATACTTTTATTTTCATGTATATAGATATATATGTATATATAATGAGAATAACTAATAAAACATAATTATTATAAAAAAATATTTAATATATATATATATAAAAAAAAATTGGTGGGGTCAATGGGCCCCCCTGACCCCATTGTGGCTTCATGCCTGAGATGAAGTATGATAAAATAATAGATAAAATATAAGCGATTGAAAGAGAAAATAATTTGCAAAAAATGAAATTAAAAACTTAATGTGAACATCATAAAAAAGGAAGTAGAAAACGACGGGGACAGTACTTATTAACTTTAGACGTAGGGACTGGGAGTAAAAAACTTCCATAACCAAAATATTATATGAAAGGAGTAAATTGAGAGTGAAAAATAACTAAAAGGACAAATGATTATGAACAAAATTTCGAGTCTAAAAAGACAATTGATAAGGAACTAAGGAATATCTATGATCCATTTATAACTGAAGTAAACAAGTATATGCGTTGAGTTCAAATAAAGCAGGCAGCTACACCAAGTACAAATGACAGAGTAATCCTCTCATTTGTTCAAATCAAATCAAAGATGAAACAGCATTTGTAAGGACAGGGATAAAAAGATTGTTATAATAAAATAATAAAGTTCAAAACAACTCTCTCACTCTCAGCCCTCCCTACTATTCATTTACAATCTAAGATATGGATCACCTGTTTGTTTCATGCTTTCTTTGAAATTTCACAAACAAGCAAGCAAAACTAGGGATGCCACCCAACAGCAGCAGACTTAATTTATCTTGTAACAAATACTAATTCGCTGTGCAGATTTACATACTTGTAAAACCACATTATCACCACGTCACTCTCGTTCATCACTCGGCTGACAGTTTCAAGATCTCCTTGGCTGTCCTCATCCTAAAATATGGCATGTCACCCTATACAAAGAACACACAAATTTTGGCATTTATTTCAACTGAAAAATCAACTTAAAAGTTGAAAACTTTTGTAAGCAAAGACCATTCCCAACACAATTACCAGCAAAGGGCAGGCAAAAATGAATATTATGAGGAGCTTACTACAAAATGGATACATGTATACAACATGATTAATCTGTTGCATTACCTTAACACTATCAGTTAATCTAAGAACCTTGCGGTACCATAAAATTACCTAACCGAATTATGCATATTTAAACTCATGACCCCTAAGTGTCTATAAATCTTTCTGTGGATACAGTTCATAAATATAAAAACATCAACAAGTTATTGACTAATGTAATGTGAAACATCTACGGAATTAATTGTTTACAATTCTTCTTGTCGTTTTCAGTTGAATTCACAAGGAAGATACAACAAAAACATAAGTCTGTCTTACCTGGTGAAAACTTAGACCAATGCCTCTGCTATAGAAGTCAGCATATTTGATCATGAAAACACCGCAGTCATACCTGTTCAGAAGAGCTTTATCAAAATAAGAAAGATAGCATGTTTTTAGAATCTATTAGACATATAAGAGGGAATAACATCCTTTTTTTTACCTCTTACAGAAAACCACAAAAACATCAAATTTTGAATATTCACACTATGATACATGCTTTTATAACCCTCAGTCTACTGTAAATTCAATAATGGTATATTGGTATATCCTTACCAAGGACCAAACAAAATATAGTATCGGTAATTTGTAGTGGAAAATCAGAATGCCAGAAATTGTAGCTCAATAATTGGTGTAGATATAAGAGATGATTGTATATGTTGGATAAAATTTTAGAAAAGAGTGCACATTAAAATGCGATATGCGCATGTCATAATTTGGCGACAATTGACTCCATTTTACTAACAAAGTATAACAATAGGTTCCACAGGTGATGGATACAGTTTCTGGTATAACCAATGTGATATTGACGAAAAATGGTTTTAAAAAAAAGCATTGGAAAAAAGGATGGCAGCAAAAAGAAATAAAGATAATATATAGTTCATAACAGTGTGCCCATGACATAAACTTGAACTTAACCTACCAACGCATAAAGTAAGTTGCTTCAAGGACAAGTAAAAAAGTCAGAAATGATTCTTTACGTGACTATCAGAAGGTGAAAAACAGCACAGCTGTTAAGGGCGCGAGACGCACCAAGGTGCAATCCTAGCGCCCAAGGCACGCGCCTTTTGTACATGGGGAAAAAGAAAAACTTAGAAAGGAAATAATACTTGAGCCCTTATATATGAGGAATAGTCCAATGGGCTAATCTTATCTATATCAAGATTTGCAAACATCTTGCTATATGAAGAAGATATAATCTCCCGTCAAAAAAAAAAAAAGAAGATATAATCTTAAATAAATAAAGACTTTGTCAAACATCTTCCTATGACGAGGAGAGAGTTAAAAACACAGCATATATAGCAACCAGAGCAACAAAGATGAAATTCACAAAGCAAAAAGAGGATAAGAGAACCTAGTGTATAGGGGCAGTGCTGTTGTTTCTTAGTTTCAGATTTCTTAACAAATATTCCCTTGAACCTTATGCCTAAACTGAACACTGTTTACTTGTTTATATTCGTGTCTGCTATTTTGAGTTATTTTTTTCAAAAATGGTTTTTTATTCAAAAAATTGTACGCAATCCACGTTTTGGGGGTGGGAAGATCTGGGAAGTAAAGAGGTGCACCGAGGGTTTTACTCGATGCAAATTTACTACATAATAATAGACGATCTTCTCCCTTCCAATTTCCCTTCTGTTTAATATTCTTTCTCATAATGTGAAATGGCAGTCGATTATGATTAATGACATTTAATGTGCTTGTGGGAATCCAACCATTTAATATGTATAGCATGTGTTGGTGAATAACCATTACTCAGAAGGCAATTTAGGAAACTTGAAATTAATTTATAAAGAAAATAAAACAACACCTATCTACACCAAATAAGAATATCAGAGGCTTTAACCAGCAAAGAATTTCTCATCAGCTAGTCCAAGTCACAATATCAATAACTCGCCAAAGCTAACACAGCCGACAATCAATTTTTTTAAGAAGAAAGTTACCCATTTTTCTGTTCTGGAAGATCTCTGACAAATTCTTGTTCCCATGAATCAACATTAATGTCCTTTCCACATTTGTCCTTCACCTCATCTGCAAAGTATCTGGCCTGCACTTCAATGTCATACATTAGCCATGCATTTTAGAGAACCATTAATACTAACTTGCAGAAAAATGTGCAAGAACTAATACATTAAGTAGCTCAGAATGCCATATAAAAATCATCTAAACATGAATTAAGCTCTCATGTGATCGAACATAATCATGCAGCACATCTAATCCTCCCACATGCCCAAGAAGACAAAACATGGGATAAATTGCAGTTATGCATAAATGTGAAAAAATGTCAAGTAACTCCCAAACTATGTACAACAGTACAGGTGCATGAGAAGTGAGATTGCAAGAGCATCATTGTTCAAAATCAAGATGGAGAGCATTAATGGAACTTAACAAATAATACAATAAATTAAGAAAGATTTGCATAACAAGATCTTCAGCCAGCTTAACAAGAGGGTCAACATACCAGTACATTAAGCACCCGTTCATCAGTTCCTCCAAGTGAATCAAGATACTGAAACTTTTCATCCTTCTTGTTGATTATTGCCAGACACCAATGAACTTCTTTATGGATAGGTACAAAAATCTAAGAAAAATGAGAAACGTGAATAAGATAAAGTCTCAAGGATAACAGGGATAAAGAGATTTAGAAATGAAAAACAAATTGTTAGAAAATGTACTTTGTCACAATCGAAAAGACTATATCCGAGCTTTCTCTGTGTAGTCCATCTTCGAACTGATGAAAAATTGTAGCCACCACTAATAAGCTGAGAAAGAACAAGTGACAAAATCAAAAGTTTTAGAACACATAAATGAATTTTTTATTCTAACGCAATTATGTTTTCTTCGCCATTAAGTTTTCTTCCACGTGTGTAGAAGTGATCAATTATAATGCTCATCAAGTATGTCAAGCTAACATTGTGAACAAAACGGGATGGGAAAATAAGTGTATCTTGTGCGTGAGAGAATTCCAAACATATAAGCAAGACAATAGATTGAAAAGAATTGATCTGAGAGCAATGAGCTAACCTTCTTATAAAAGAAGGTATTAAAGAAATGGCATTGCAAGAATTTCTTTGGCTCCCTTTTTTCCCTTTCTTTCAATAATTCGAGATACAAATTAATGACCTGCAGCAAAAATAAAGGTATGTTCAGAATCTCCACTATGAATTTCAAGTAACACAAACAAAGACAAAAATTACCTCATCATTAAGCCATGCTCCCGGCCTCAAACACTGTAGTTTCTCTGCAGTAATGTCAATATTCGATCTCTCATGACTAACCACAATCTTTCTCCTGTAGAGATTGAGTAGAGCTAAGATGCTAACAAATTCAAATTTCACAGATATGCAGTTTCATTGTAGTTGAAATACAATACCTATTAGTAAGGTTCAAGTTATCTTTAACTAGTTTCTTATCCTCCTCAGTAAGAGGCCGAAAACATTCATCAGCAACATCCTACAAATAAAGGCAACCCAGATATCATAAGTTCATAACATAGCTAGACAAAAAAAAAAATGCACAAAGTAGAAAGTTCCCATAAGAGTGACATAAACTCACCTTAACTAGCACTTGTTTCTTCTGAGGCCTAGATAAACGAAAAAATTTAAGGCGCTTTTCTTCTACTTCTATGGAAACCCCCAAGTTAGCAAGCTTAGGATTTGATTTTTCTGATTCTTTCAACAACTTCTTAAATTTAGGGTCCCCAGAATCATCCGGTACCTGATCCAACTGTGATAATTGGGCCTTCTCCCCGCCATCAACCTTTGCAATAGCATTACTCACATCACTAACAACAGAAGAATCTAACGACCTCTCTTCTTTCCTGACCTTTATGGCCCGTGAGATGTTTACATGTCCTGCAGAATGAAAATTCTCCAACTCCTCAATGCTAGAATCATCCCGATCCTCATCCTCACTATCAACAATCTCAATCACCTCCTTGTCCTTCCGCTCCTTAGGAAGCACATACCTGACAGTTTTCATTGCTGAATTCTTAGTTATTTCATACATCCGGTTGAAAAAACCAAATCTCCCCATAGCGTCAACTTGAATTTCCCTGGAACTATGTGTAGCTTCAGTGCCCTTAACAAGAGAAAAACGTCCCAATATAGAATTCCTTATTGGGGCGTGAGGGTCTCTAGGGAACCCCGATTTCTTCGCAGGCGGATACTGAGAGAGTCTTGAAACAGAGGAACTAGAGAGCGGCGGCCGACTAAAATCCGGCGTTTTCTGATTCATAGAAACTGAAACCTTGGCTCTTTTCGCAATGTGACCGTACGATTGTTCACCTAAATAGATCTCCTCCCGTCGCTTCCTAGTTAAAGCTCCCATTGTGGCGAAAACCCTAGATGATAACGTTTCATCCAAAATCTTGCAGGGGCGGAGGTAGGTTTTCGAATTTGGGGGAAAAAAATATGGAATTAAGGAGTTCCGGTGATTTGATTTGAGTTCACATTTCCTGATTCTCAAACCGAGTATTTACATTTATTTACAAATACCCGGCCGTATAAGCCCAAGAATTTCTTGGTTCCTCAATATTCTTTTTTTATTATTATTATTCCTTTTTTTGCAATTAAATAAAACCATTTTTTTGGCTCGAAAAAAAAACAGTGCTACTACTCCCTCCATCCCTAAAAAGTTTTCATACTTTCCTTTTTTATTTGTACCCAAAAAAAGTTTGCATATCCCAAAATAGAAATAATCATCACAATCTTCACCCTTATAATATACACATATTTACCCTTTATGCCATTACTTTTGGACCCACCATACACTCAACCCACCTACTTTATTTACTTTATATATAAAAGTTTACAAAATTACCCCTCAACACTCTCATCATTACACTTTTTTCTTAAACCATTTGCCCAAGATTCCCCGCAAACTATTTATTTATTTATTTATCTTTAATTTAAGGGAAAATATCACTTTTGATCACTGAACTATACCACTTTTCAGTTTTAGTCACCCACATTTAATCACTATCAAAATTGGTCACTCACTTATTCTTTACTATCAAAATTGGTCACTCACTTATTCTTTTTTTATCAATTTTGATGCTGCTGTTAGTGAATCCGTCATTTACTAACGGAGAAGAGGTTTTGAGCGCGAACTTTTATTTTCCCTCTTTTAATTCCTTAACCCTAAACTCCCAAACCCATTTTTTTTTTTTTTACTGAATTTATCTCCAATTAATATTACTACTGTTTGGTTAAGAATAGATTATCAAGTCCTAATAATTAGTTAAATTGTGTTGGTTATGTACTAGTTATGTACTATGTTTTTATAATTATAGTGTGTAGTTCGATGGTTTATAATTATTGTATTCACTGTGGTTGAAAATTATTCAGACTTGCTTTTGTACTCTGTTTTTTCAGACTTTTTTGAATAATATTTCAATTACTGATTTTCATATTGAATGTGTATAATGATGGGGAATATAAAATTATTTTAAAATAGTTTATTATTAGAATTCATTTCCCAATTTATAATTATTACGACTTGATAATCTATTCTTAACCAAACAGTAGTAATATTAATTGGAGTGGAGATAAATTCAGTAAAATGAAAAAAAAAATGGGTTTGGGAGTTTAGGGTTAAGGAATTAAAAGAGGGAAAATAAAAGTTTGCGCTCAAAACCTCTTCTCCGTTAGTAAATGACGGATTCAGCATCAAAATTGATAAAAAAAGAATAAGTGAGTGACCAATTTTGATAGTAAAGAATAAGTGAGTGACCAATTTTGATAGTGATTAAATGTGGGTGACCAAAACTGAAAAGTGGTATAGTTCAGTGACCAAAAGTGATATTTTCCCTTAATTTAATTAACTTATAAAAAAAATTAATCTTGCAGTAACTCAATATAGTAGCATAAATTGTTTTTTAGTAATATATTTTTAATTTTATATATTTATTTTGTTCTTATAGTAAAATATATTCTGGGAACATCGGCTTGGAATTTATAATTTTTTTTAATGTCCAATATAAGTTTGCGGTGAATTTTTAAATATTATTTTAATTATATATTTTTCATATGTTATCTTAACACTCTATATTTGTGAGAATATAATGGACACGTGTCGCAACAATCTCTCTCTTCACCAACAAATTGTCTATTTCAAAATCCCTGCAATTCTCAGTCATGATTAAAAAAAACCATTTTTCCTATTTTAATTTCAAAATAATAATTTACATATTATCTACTCATAATTATTCTTTTTAAATTTTAAATCTTATCTTATATTATCTTAATACTCTATATTTATTATTACGCATCCTTATTAAAAAAATACCATTTTTTCTATTTTAATCTCAAAATAATAATTAAAATTTTTTAATCACAATTATTATTCTTATTAAAAAAAAATCTATATTCCTATTTTAATCTCAAAAATAATGATTCAAAATTTTAAATCATAATTATTATTTTTAATCTCTCTCATTTTCAAATTCTTTCATTTAAAAATTTTTAGACAATCTTATTAAAACTTTATAATTCTCCCATTTTAAAATTTAATCTAATTTAATATTTTATATATTATATATTTTTAATTCATCTATTTCTCCCACTCCCCTATTTTAAAATTCTCTACCCTCATTATTAAAAGTTATTTTAAAATATTAAACTTTATTTTTTCTTTTTTTAATAATGTATTTTGAAATTAAAAAATCCATATTTTCTCAACTTCTACCTTAACCCGTTCCCTTTCATTTATATACATTAATTTATTAAAATTTATTTTTTTTCTATTTTAATCTCAAAATAACAATTCTATTTTTTTAATCATAATTATTATTCTTATTAAAAAAAATTATATTTTCCTATTTTAATCTCAAAATAATGATTCAAAATTTTAAATTATAATTATTATTTTTAATCTCTCTCATTTTCAAATTCTTTCATTTAAAAATCCTTAGACATTCTTATTAAAATTTTATAATTCTCCAATTTTAAAATTTAATCTAATTTAATATTTTATATATTATATATTTTTAATTCATTTATTTCTCTCACTCCTATTTCAAAATTCTCTACCCTCATTATTAAAAGTTATTTTAAATTTTTAATCTTTATTTTTTATTTTTTTAATAACGTATTTTAAAATTAAAAAGCCCATATTTTCTCAACTTCTACTTTAACCCGTTCTCTTTCATTTATATACATTAATTCATTAAAAGAAAAATTGTTGAAGAGCTGCGATTCCATATTTTTTTTGGTTTCACTCCCAAAAGCTTCAGATTTTGAAGTTTTATTTTTATTTTTTTGGAAGTGTCAGTAATATCTTATGTTTTATGTTGCTACCAATTTCCCATTTTATAGCTAGAAAAAAAATTATTTGTAATATATTCCATATTCCTAATTTAATCATCTTATCTTATTTTATTCTATTGTTAATTACTACTCCCTCCGTGCTTATAAGTTTCTAATTTTACCATTTTGGTCCGTCCGCCTATAAGTTTCCCATACTTTTTTTTTTGTAAGTACTTTTTCGAGGAAATATTTGTTTTAGTCCTTTAAGTTTGAGTGATTCCAAAATAAATCCTTTAAGTTTTTAACTTTACAAAATACATCCTATATCTTACAAACTATTAATTTTAGTCCTTTTTAAAATCTATTTTAGTCCTTTAAGTTTAAACTCCAATTTTAATAAAATTTAAGGTATAATTTATTCTTTCTAAACAGAAAACATTTTATTTAAATCTATTTTTCTTTTTATTTAATACTGATTTTATTTAAATCTGTATTCCAATTTTAAGTAATAAAATTTTATTTACATAAAATTTTATTCCAAATTAAATCCGTAGTTAAACTCCAATATAAACAAAAAATATTTTATTTAAAATTTTAAAAAAATACATCATTAAAATATTTTAAAAAAATACTGATTTAATGTATTTTTTTTAAAACATCATTTAAAATATTTTTTAAATTAAACAAAAATATCATTAAAATTTGAATTATGCTCAAATTCAACCTAGCCATTTTCCCTAATTAATTAAAAATATAAAAATTCGAAAATAAAAATATATACTAAAATTTAGAAATTGAAAGAAAATTATAAATATGTTTAAAAAAAAGGGACAACTCTAATTACCCTGTCATATTCTCCAAATGTAAATTATAGTATGATTTATATAATAAATTGAACGAGATTATACGAGATTTTATTTATCCGTAGACCTTCCATCCAAGAAATTATTTTCCGAACTAAATTGAACACAAGTATAATTAAATCTAAACTCTATAAGTAATTACTGTGATAAACATAATATTAAATCATATAAAAACGCATTCAAATTAATTTAATGCACATTTATTAAGTTTTGAAATTCTTATTTAAGCTTGTTTGATAATTATATGAGTCGAACTAAAATGAGTTTTAATCGAGTCAAGATTAATTTAAACCCTAAACCCCTGTCATATTCCCCAAATGTAAATTATAAATTATTATATAAATCATATAATTTACATTTGGAGAATATGACCGGGGTAGTTGGAGTTGTCCATTTTTTTTAAATATATTTATAATTTTCTTTCAATTTTCTAGATTTTAGTATATATTTTTATTTTCGAATTTTTATATATTTAATTAATTAGAGAAAATGACTAGGTAGAATTTGAGCATAATTCAGATTTTAATAATGTTTTAAAAAAAATACATTAAAATCAGTATTTTTTAAAATATTTTAATGATGTATTTTTTTTAAATTTTAAATAAAATATTTTCTGTTTATATTGGAGTTTAACTACGGATTTAAATTGAAATAAAATTTTCTGTAAATAAAATTTTATTAAAATTAGAATACAGATTTAAATAAAATCAGTATTCAATAAAACAGAAAAATAGAAAATAGATTTAAATAAAATATTTTCTGTTTAGAAGGAATAAATTATACCTTAAATTTTATTAAAATTGGAGTTTAAACTTAAATGACTAAAATAGATTTTAAAAAGGACTAAAATTAATAGTTTGTAAGATATAGGATGTATTTTGTAAAGTTAAAAACTTAAAGGATTTATTTTGGAATCACTCAAACTTAAAGGACTAAAACAAATATTTCCTCTACTTTTTCTTACATTTCACTTTATATCTTACTTTTTCTCCCTATCTACTTTTTCTTACATTTCACTTTATATCTTACTTTTTCTCCCTATCTCTCTCGTCTCTCAATCACATCATTTGTACTATATCTATTATTTAATCACTTTTCTTAATCTCTGTGCTAAAAAGTAACGTGAAGCTTATAGGCGGACGGAGGGAGTAATTTATAGGAGATTATTCGAATTTTATGGATTTTTTTAATATTAAGTGTATAATATTATATTAATTTTTCAACCATTACTTATTAATATCAGTCTCTAAATATATGGAAGTAAGTTAGTAACATTTATTTGATTAGATTTTTTCATTGACTTAGTAAATAAAAGTTTCAAAATGTATTAGTAAGATTTGAAGATTTGAATTATTTAAGATTTAAAAGATTAAAATTTGAATTATTTAAGATTTAAGATTAATATTTATGTCGCCTAAAAAAATTAAAATTTGAATTATTTGAAATTTAAAAATTAATATTTAAATTATTTAAGATGGATTGATTAGTGACAAGGAATTAGTCAATTATGGATGGTGAGTTAGTTGAGAAAATAATATGATTATTTAAATTTTAGAATAATTAAAATAGATAAAAGTGTTATAAATGATTTATAAGATAATTATTTAAAATTTAAAATAAAAATTTATGAGAAAATAAAGAAAATAATTTAAAGAATGAGAGATTGAAATAGAGTATTAAAATCTCAAATATTTGCTACGGCTTTCTTCTTTAAATATCAAATGAATAAGTACTTTGTAGACACTCTTTTAATAAATATACATTTTCAATGAAAATTAATTTCATGTTAATTGGATAATCATGAGTAAAATGCTAAAAGTTTATTATTATCTAAAGTTTGATTTGTGCCATGAAAATATGAAAATAGACATATGTCACAGTTCTTGAAGGGGATGTTTGTTTTAAGATTGAAAATTTGGATTTGGGATTTTAAAATCCCACACATGTTCTACTTTAGAATTTAGATTTATAATTTTAAAATCTTACCCTACAAATACTTATAAACCATACAAAAGTCAACCATATAAATATCTACAAACTCTCTCTATATATATATATATATAGAGATATATAAACACCTATCATTTTATACTTATAAACTCTACAAAAGTTAAATTACATCCTACTTAAATTTCAAAACAAACACAAAACATACAAGTCATTAAAATTTAAAAAATCTACTAGATCCTCTCCTATTTTATTTTATTGTATTTTGTGGAAAATCATGCAAGTAGTAAAATTTTTAGAAATTTATAATTTTATATATTTTTTTATTAATAAAATTATTTTATACTGTCCCTACTTATTAAAAATATTTTCTTAATTTTACAATTAAAATCATAATTTTATTAATAAAATAATATAGATTCAAATTTGTAGAAATGTACATGTTATAAATATATTAGAATAAAAAAAGTTTAACTCTCATCTACTCTAACAATGAAAAAGATATATAAATTAATATAATATTTAAAGATATAAAAATTAATATAATATTTAAAATTATTATTTTAATAAATCGATCCCTCGTAAAACACGGATCTAGAGTTAGTGTAAAATATTGTATACAAAGTGTTACTCATAATTTGACAGGATTACAAGTTATCCATGGTAAAAGAGAAACATTACTAATACCCAATTAAAACTCACTGAATTTCTAAAAACGAACAAAATATTTAGGGTTGGCAACGGGGCGGGTATGGGACGGGTTTGGCCTTTCCCAGGACCCGCCCCGCCAAACTTTTTTAGACTCGTTACCCGCCCCGCTTCAATACCCACAAAAAACCCGCCCCGTTTTGCCCCGTGAACCCGGCGGGTAAACCCGCCCTGCCCCGCCCTGCCATCACTTTTTTTAAAATCTATTTATTTAAAAAAAATAGCACATTAAAATCAACTCTTAAAACTACCATAAAACATCAATTCCAACATCAAATAAAACATAAAATTTTAAATATAACATAAAGTTATAAACAACTAATCACAAAATAAATAAATAATCTAAGGATCTAAGTCTTTTTTGAAAATAGAGTAAATCGGCTGCAATTTTAGAAGCCATCCTAAATCCGCAGAAATAAAGTACAGTAAATCAATAAATCCTACAACCACTCTATATAATCTAATTAGTTAGAATTGTTAGATGCCTTACCAATGAAGAGGGGAGAATTAATAAATTAATATTATATATATATATATATATATATATATTAATTTTTAATATATATACGGGTCGGGGTCGGGTCGGGTATATGAAATCCCATTACCCGTCCCATACCCGGCGGGTATTCGTTGACCGGGTATTTACCCGCCCCGGAACCCGTTTGATCGGGTATTTACCCGCCCCGTACGGACCGGATTTATGTGGGTCCGGGTTTTTACCCGCCCCATTGCCAACCCTAAAAATATTACCTTCTCAAGTAAAATAATTGTACTTTGACTATAACAATCAATATTTTTCAATGTAACTATGAGTATATTTCATCTAAAATTTTGTGAAATATATATTCCCTCCGTCCCATATGAACTTGCACATTGGATGATACACAATTTAAGAAATGTGTAAGAAAAGGTGTGATGAGTGATGTTTTGAGGGGTAGTTTTGTAAAGTTTTATGAATAAAGTAAAGTAAAAAGAATATTAAGTGTGAAAAAGTAATGGTATATGTGTAAATAATAGTATATTTTAAAGATGAGGGTTATTAAGATACGGAGTATTTCCTTTTATGGAGTGTGCAAATTGATATGGAACATTCATTTATAGAAAGTATGCAAATTCTTATGGAACGGAGGGAGTACCTATCATTCACTTTCACAATTGAATATGATACAATAGTAATAAGTTGAACGTTAACTTATCATCACTTATCAACTACTCCTTCTATCCGGTAAAATTTTACTCACTTCTTTTTATACATGTTTTTAAAAAGTCATATTTTAATTATAAAAAATATACGTGGAATAACGAATAAAAATATTGTTGGTACATACTCAATCTTGTTAATAAAGTAAAAAAATACTCAAAAAATAATTATTTAAATAGAATAAGCATGTACTTTGTGGACCTAAAAATATGTCTGAGCAAAATTTTATGGGCTAGTCTTATGTGAAATATTGCATATATCACATTCTTTATAAATACACCCATTGACAGTTAAACCCACATTTTTTATAAATACACCACTGACAGTTCAATTCACACTCATATTTTTTTATAAATACACCCACTAGCAGAAATTGTATAATTTCTATCATAATATATTTATCATGTCTAGCGATCCAAACGAGCCCTTTCAGTCTAACCTTGTTTTAGGAAGGAAAGACCCAAGTTATAAGAAAAAAAAGGAAGGAAAGGCCAAAACTTTTTCATTTGACCAATTTATCAAATGGATAAAATTTAGGGGGTGTATTGTGGATTATGTAGGATTTTTTTGGACTTTCAAAGTTCGGGGGTATTCAATTCGAATTTTCAAAAGTCTTTAAAAATTCTGAGGTATTCAAAACGGATTTTAAAAAGTCTTTAAAAATCTTTAGGTATTCAAGAGTTTATCAACGAATTCTCTCAAGAACTCTATGGGTCAAGTCGGATATAATTAATAATACATATATTATTGGTAAAATAATATCTTGTGAATATATATATATATATATATATATATTTTTGATGGAAGTTAATTTTTCCCTCCCCATGACTCGAACCCATCCCTTTTTTCCCTCCCCATGACTCGAACCCAGGACCTAAGGCCTAGGTAGGTAGTGGTGCTCTAACCACTTGAGCTATCCCACTTTGTCTATATATATATATATATATATTATTGGTAAAATATTATATATATATATAATATAAATAATACTATTAATTTAAAAAAAACTCTTCACATCAATAGTTTCAGCGCCTAAATTTATAAACTCTATTTGTATGAACTCTATTGATTTTATAAATTCACATACCTTTTAAAGTTAAAAAAAAAAAATCAATAAAATCTCAATTGAATACATCCCCTTAATTAAAATTAATTTAAAGTTGACGGGTGCAATTGGGTGCAATCTCAAAAAAAAAAAAAAAAGTATCAATTGTATATTATTGTACTAAAATAAAATTTATCCTAGGCACATCCTAACATAATAATAGTGGTCCCTTGATCTAAAAAAAAGGAATAAAGTAATTAGGGACAAAAATCAATCCATTTACTGGAATTGTTAGAAATTTGCTGTTATGACAAATTGTTACAAACATCAATTACATAAAACACACTTCCATTTCAATATCATAAAGTACATGTAACCTTTTTTTTTTTTCTCCCAAGTACGTATAGATAGATCACATAAAATAATGGATTTTAGATGGACCAAACTCACAGAAAAGTTCTCTAGTTAGCATGGTACATGCATGTTTGAACAAATTTGAATTATGATCACTAGCTTATAAATGCTCAAACAATTCAAAATCTTGAAGAAATATATCATAATTAAATTCTACAGAAAACAACGCCTAACAGCTTCACCAACTGGAACGTGGACCTGAATCGGCTTCATAACGCAATAGCCTGTTCTTGAGCATGATCCTACCACCCCTCTCCTCCTCGTCTCATCTGTCCCTCTTCTCCTCTCGTTTTCTACTCTTTTTCGAAGATTCTGGCTCTTGATTATGGCACTAAGCCTTTCCCTTCTATAATTGGCATTCAATGGAATAGGTATTGCATCAAGACCCATCAGCTTCCCCACCACTCCTGGTTTGCACCATACCACACTCACCCCACCCACCACAGACGGCAATCTGACCGTTTTTTGTGGGTCCCGCTCTTGGTTTGGGATCAGCTTTCCTGCTCTAATGGGGGTCAGCTCTGTGAACGAAGATCTATACATGGAATCTTTTCCATCGAGAGAGAATCGAGGGTACTGATTCAACGCGTTTCTTGCACTTCTCAAGATGTCTGAGCTGTTTACACATGACATTCTGTGCTGAAAACCTAAACCCCCTTTTCGGGCCATCTTTTCTTCAACTTCTAACTGCATGATCATTTCCTCCAGAGTTGGGTGGCCTTCTCGGGGTGGCTCCTCCATGTACGTGGAGAAGCCGCCACCGGAGGGATCGACTTTCTGTTGGTTGAGAGTGGAGGTGGAGCTTTCTCCGTTGCAGAAGTTCCTGAAGCCTTTCTTCATCTTGAGCCCAAATGAATTCTTGAGAAGAAATATTGATAGATCTTTCATGCTTGATGACCTCTATGTGTAAGGTTCATTACAGATGATGAATGGAGGAGAGCTTCTTCACCTACTAGACTTAATACTATTATTAAATGGTAACGAACATATAGATATGACTTTTCTGGGAAGTGGCTTTAAAAGCAATCACATGAATAGAGATGGGGTTTCACAAGTTTCATAACACCCACCTCCATCTAAAGCTTCCAAACGTAATTATGGGCCTCATTAAACACAGTTTGTTGAGTTCTTTAATGACTTTGAAGTTTCAAACAAATAAATTTACATTGGAGTATATACCCATCATATAGATATTTTTGTACTAAATGGAGAAATGGATTTCATGTGAACTGCATATAATCTTATCAGACAAGATCCTATATATGTTCCACCTTTTTTTAAAAATTTCACTATATACCTAAATTTCTAATAAAATGATAAAATGAAATGACAAGTATTGTTACAGTAGATAAAAGTAAAAAAGTTTGCACCTTCAATTTCTGGAGTGGAACAAAAGTCATTAATAAAAAATAGTAAGATTCATCATGCCCATATAACTCCACATTATCTCCCTATAATTAATCAGAGCAAAATACAAACAAGATAAACACACAACATCTTGTTTGTATAGGAGGAAGGCATGATACATACGGCTACATGAAAATTTTACATACAAACAGAAGCAACAAATATGTACAGACAGACAAAATTAGATGTGTCCAGTACTCATCCTGCTGGAGCTTCACTGGCTTTGACAAATCTACCCTTCACTCGCTTTCTAGTATCCGCTCTTGCTTTTCTCGATTCGTATCGTATATGCTTTTCGTATCTACACATTTAAACATGACGAGATCAGAAAAGTGGAAAGAGTTTTTTTTTATAAAAGAAAACGAGATATCTACCTCCTTGTTTTCTTTTTTTCCATGTATCGTTGCATAGCATTTCCTCTATTCTTTGCCAGAAGCTCGGGGTCATTCTTGGCAACTGCAACTGCACTTTCACTCGGTACTAAAATAGACTGACCCGTGAATTGGATATCCTTTGAACCACCAAAGGGTTTGGGTTTGCTATAATCCGAACATGATGACCGCTTCAATACCACTAAATTATTGCTTTCGGATGTGGCTGGCCCCTGGCTTGCCATCTGGGCGTTCTGCATATTGACAATATGACCCAACTCAGAGAAATACATAGATAGCATTTGAGCCTTTTTACTTGGGCATCACAGAAATCATCTGAGGGGTAAGTGAGTTACTAGAAGGGTCTGACTATTAACATCCATAAAATTACTCTATACACCCACTTTATACTGATGTTTAATTATAAAAGTAGCTGAAAATTGTACGACTGGAGTGGGAGAGTCAGAGTCGAAAAGAGGATTCCTCACTTCTTTCTCTCATTCAAAACCGTGCATGAGACTTTCATCTCACACGGCTCCTAAGTGATAAAAGAAAGAAGAACTCGTAATGAGTGTATAAAGCAATTTGGTGGAGGTTAATAGTCACGCCCAAAATCATTTAGGGGGTGTTTGGTTCAAATTCTTCAATAGGTATGTACGGTAACATGAATCATCAATAGTAAAATACAGTGAGAATTATAGTTACGTTGTTAGTGTATTGCTCTGAACTTGGAATAAGTTAAGGACAAAAATATGATTGTTGGTTGAGAAATAGTGGAATGATTATGGACAGGGGTGGGGGGATAGTTAATCAAATGGGGCAAAAGTTAACTTTTTTTTACTCTCAATACCTGGTACGAAGTATAATTGAACATCTTTATTCTCGTTAACCATTACAATTACCATATATTCATTTCCATTACCATTCTCATTAAAGAATTATGAACCAAGCCCCCCTTAATAGTAGTTTAGATAAAAATGTGTTTCTTGATTTTTCCTTGCAATTCTTTAGATCTTATTGTAATGTTTAGTGGGCTGTGCTAAGAAGGCGTGTAGGATTATATCCTCAGGGACAGTAAAGCAGTTGACTCCAGAGAAATCAAAACTTACATTAAAAGGAATTATATCCTGAGGGACAACACAGCAGTTTACTCCAGAGAGATCCACCCCTCTTCTTTTGGCCAAGGATGCTTCTTTCAGCACACTGTACACCATCTCATCTCCACCATATTCAACTTCTGCCTCATCACTGCCACGCAACTGTCCCAGATTAAAGTCCCATATCTGTTGCTAAACACAATGCACCACAGTTATTACCACACATACATAAACAGGACAGCATTTAATCACAAACATTGGTGGTATTGCACTAGAAATGTAGCAGAGATTTCAGCTTCGTTTATCATTCAATGCGTAAATTAATATGCCAACTAAAAATTAGGTCAATATCAGGATACCAGTGTGCAACTCAGTAGTTATAAATCTCAGACGACTGGTTTGTTTTGAGATCTTAGCAGTAATGAGAAATAAAAGAACAACCAAAAAGTCAATGCTGATACACACTGAAGTCTGAATTTACAAATATTAAGGTTAAACAAAAAGAAACAAGATCAGTAAGAGCGATCTTGAACTAACAAATTAGTCAAAAGTGGATTTCCAGCTCAGTATGAATGTGATATATATGCTTCTCCTTGCCCAACCATTAATATTCAGAATAGCCACATGAATGACAAGAACTGACATCCAAATAACAAATGGAGCACCATAAACCTCCAAATCCTAAAACAATCGAGGCCTTAAATTTAGAATTTAAAATAACCTTCCCAAAATTCAACTCAATTCGCAGTCAAAGTAGATTCGATTGAAAACATCATCAAGATATTGCATAATAGCCCACAGGCTCATATACCCCATCAAGATTGTTAATCAGTATGTCTAAAAGCATTAAGACAACACAAATTCTGTAAAAACAGGGTTATACCAAAAATTAACTTGTTTGCAGAATCCATTTCCAGAATTTTAGTTTAAAAGGAAAGCATCTCTAAAGACGCGCGAAATTCAGCAGAGGAAATCAGATCCAAAAGGTACCTGTGCACTACGATCACATGTGCTGGTGTTCCACAACATGTTGCCTTCCTCTTTCGGGTCGGACGACGTCTGCTGCTTCTGCTCCTCAAAATTCTCCGGCCGCCACGCGCCGGCGCTCGGCGTCACATCTTCTCCCCCGCCAACATCGCTTAACAACTCCAACAACTGCTTCAGAATAACCTGCTTCTGCTTTCCACAATTAGGATTTTTCTTCTTTTTGACCAATTCCCCACCGCAATCGGAATAAATCACGGAATTGGCGTTTGGCACCATCATCTCCTCCAGTAACCCGCCCCACTCGTACGCCGCGGGCGGCTTCTTCTCGTCGAGATCCAAACCCCAGGCTGCCGCCAAATCAAAAGCCGATGGACAACCGGAGAAAGCGTCGATAGGGGAGCGATCGTGCGCGGCGGAGACGACGCAGTGCGCATCCCAGTCGCATTCCTGGCAGAGCACAAGGGCATCAGTGGCGCATCGGATTGAGGCCGGCTCGGCGGCGCAGTTGTCGCAGATCTGGGAGCGGAGGTGCTTCTTAGAGAGGGCGTTGGCGGAGTGTACGTGGTGGTCACATAAGAGGCAGAGCTTGGCGCTATCAGCACGGCAGTAGAATACGGCGGGGCGGTCGCCGCAATAATCACAGCAAACCATCACAGAATTTCTGTAAAACTTGATTAGAGTAGTAATTGTAGGATCAAATTCTTCGTAAAACCTCCAATTCCAAACAAGGATATTAAAGGAAGGGGTATAGTAGCATATACACTCATATTTGATACATACTGATCAACTGCAACTACTCTTATTTTGAGATTTTCATTGCAGGAAGGCGAAACAGAGGATGTTCTTATTTATACTCTTTCCATTATCTCTTTTTCATTTTTTAAACCTATTAGTAATAAAATACTCTTCTACTCCATTTTTTACTTTTCTTTGTTTTCTCTATCCATGCTCAACTTTCACTTTTTAAATTACTAACAAAGAACACAAATACTTGTGTATAGTCTCGTATCATTTGATTCAATTTTTAAATGAGTGAAATACACTATAATATTAGTTTAAATACAATATAATTGTATTAGTTTATAGTATTAGTTTAAGGATTAATTCAAAAAAAAAAAAATGGTAAACTTTATCAATTACAACATATTCTTTTTTTCTTTACAATTTGATACACGATCTTTTTAAGTTTTTCAATTTAATGCACCGATAAATTTTCAGGTCAATTCTAATATGATGTGGCGCCGAAAACATAAAAAAATCGTCACACGGGCGCCAAATAAAGTGTCAACTAATTAATTATTATATAAAAAAAACACATTTTAAAACTCTAAAAATATACAAAATTAAAACAACCCTATTTATCTAATTATCTGCATAGAATTCATAAACACACCCGCACGCGCACGCACACAAAAAGAGGGAAATTCTGTGTGTGCGACGTGAGAATTAAATGTGTTTAGTGGAAACTTTTGATGCGCTTTGTGCCTGAAACAACTACGCCATTCACTCACTATATGCTAGTTTATGCAATGATGATTTTAAATTCTGATTAGTGAGATGCAATTAAAGTTGTTAATGTAATAACAATGAAGGTAATTGTTGTAGTTAATTCAGTGTATGAACATAGTGAGATTACAATGTTAAATCACGGATGCTAAACCTCATCTCAGTATTCAAAAGTATATAAATCATCCAATCAGAATAAAAAGGCATATATGGCCAACAAAAGAAACATGTTTCGTATAAAAGTAAAAGTTTGGTAACTATTAAAGGATACTTCTGCTAATGAAATCTGCGAATGGAGAGGAATTTTGAACGGAAAGAATTTATCTCTTCTTGTGTGTGCGCGCGCGTGTGTTTAGAAATTATGTGTTGATGCCCGTGTGGCTATATTTTGATGTTTTCGGTGTCACATCATATTAGAATTGACCCGAAAATTTATCGGTGCATTAAATTGAAAAACTTAAAAAGATCGTGTATCAAATTGTAAAGAAAAAAAGAATATGTTGTTATTGATAAATTTACTAAAATTCGCGATTTTTTTTACAATTAACCCTTAGTTTAAATATTAAATAAGGAGTAGACAAGTATTTGTGTAGTGAGAGAGAGAGAGAGAGTGAGAGAGAGAGCGGGGAAGGAGAGTGGGTGAGAGTTAACCGTAAGAACCACCATCCCTTTTCCGAGCGTTCTCCGGTGAGGCACCCTTCAAACCCTAGCCTTAGACAAACCCTTAACCCTAAGAATCCACAGAGGACAGATAGATATTACGGCATTGAGGATACCGGCCGAACTCGAGCTCGTGGGAATGAAACCTGGAGAGATAAACTGGTGCACCTAAGGACAAGGAAGGTATGCTCCTTCTTCTTCAGAAATTTTCCGGAGGACTGCAGCACCGATACCCTGAAGAAAAAATTTGAGTCGGTGGGTAGGGTTCTCGACATTTTCAGACCATGGAAGAGGGACAAGGAAGGGAGACCTTTCGGCTTCGTTAGATTCGATGAAAGAGCAGATGTGGACAGACTCCTATCAGATCTGAACAACATATGGATCGGCAGTTACAAGATTAAGGCTTACCTCCCTAAGTACGAGAGAACGACGCAAACCAACCATCCAAGGGGTAAGTACCCCACTCCCCACCAAATCGGATACAACAGGGGGCTTCGCAGACCTAATGTTTCATATGTCCATGTCCCCAATGAGATGGTAAGACCAAAACCTGAGATACTCGCCCCAAAGGTAGATCAAATAGTCCACTTTGAAACCAAGGACAGTGAGACGGGATGGCTTAAGGAATGCCACACGGGAGTGTTACGCAAGGAATTTTCATGGGATGAACATGGTGAGGAGATCCAACAGGAGTGCGAAAACATTCTGCAACTCAAAACCCTGGGGGATAATGCAGTTCTTATCCAAAACATGACGAGCATACCTTACAATGAGATGGAAAAGGAAATGGAAGGTTGGTTCAAGTATTGGTTTGAATGGAGTAGACCATGGAATACGAAAGATGTCAGCCATAAAAGATTAACGTGGACACGCTGGTTTGGAATACCCGCTCAGGCATGGAACAAACGGTTTTTTAAACATGTTTGTAGTTCGATCGGAGCTTTTGTTAAAGTTGATTCCAACACATTGGCGAAAGTACGACTGGATTATGCCAGGATCCAAATCTCAGTCTCCTTCATGAAGGAGATTAATCAGGCCATCCAAGTAAGAATCGATGATGAGAACTTCACATGCAAAGTCATAGAGGAATTCGAACCACCAACAGAGGATGATCTTTGGGGGCTGGACAACGGATCGGATAGCGAGGAATCTTCACTCTGGTCCAGGGACCACGCCGACCACCCGTCCGATGGTCCGGCGATGGCAACCGTCATCAACTGGGAAGATAAGTATATGACGTGGCATGGGGGGCAGATTCGAAACTTTTGGAACTGAAGAGTCGCATCGATTCGGGAGAAGAAATAAATGACATAACGGACGAGGGACAGGAATTTAATGATCCCTTGGAACCTGAGGAAAAGGTGGCGCACGTCGACACAAAAGGTCCCACAACCAGTTTGAAAGAGGTTGAAGAAATGTCAAATACTTGTGGGTTAGATGTCTTGGCTAACCCAAGTCCACCAGAGCAAATTCAAAATACCCTACCAGATGGGCCCAACCCAGTTAACCTAAACCCTGGATAAAGCCCAACCTTTTCCCCTGTAACCCACTTGCCCATAGAATCAGCCCGACCCTTGAATCAACCCGACCCGACACTACCTAACCCGAACCGGGAACATGTTATACCTTATCCAGAAAATAGACCCACCCCTCACCGACACCCAAATCCCAAATCACGACCCCAACCCCTTACAGGGCACATCGTCGGAACCCCCACACAGATGCTCCTGCGACCCTCAAAACCTCACATACCACCCCCATCAACCTCACCATCCCCATTCTACGACCTTACCCACCCATCACTACCCTAATATCTCGATTCACTGCACCCAAAACCCTACGCCTAAAAATAAATCGAACCCTCACGAGAAGAAGGTGAGCCGCAAAGCACAGAAAAAACAGACCCTTGAGAGATGGCGTGAATTTGCAAGTGACCTAGATTCCGGGGATGAAGCGAGAACTATTCGAAGGAATGAGTTCAGTGGCGGAACAAAGACTGCGGGCACGCTAATTAACCAAGTTTCGAACACCAGGACGGAGGCACAAAACACCTGGATGGTCGTGAAACAGTTGGGGCTAAGATCGAGAAGGCCCGATGAAGAGGTTATCTCTCAGTTTACAGTCATAGAGGAACATGCACAACAAGAGAAAACTAAGAGAGCAGAGGAGAACCACACCTGTGATAAATGAAGATACTCTCTTTGAACATTCGCGGCTTGGGGAACAAAATTAAGAAATCGAAAGTAAAAAATCTAGTTAGAAGCCAGGGAGTCGACCTTTGTTGTCTACAAGAAACGAAGCTTGAAGAGGTGAATGAGTCAGTTTGTCGCTCACTTTGGGGCGAGGGTCAGATGGAATGGGCTTCTAGAGAAGCTGAGGGGAGATCGGGAGGCATCATTACCACGTGGAACCCTTAGGTAATTACTCAAATTAGTTCTTGGCATATGTCTGGGTGTGTGATATTGAATGGATTGTGGGGTCAGGATATGATACACTGTTGTATTGTCAATGTTTATGCACCTTGTACCCCTTCTGAGAAAACAGAGTTATGGAACCGCATCGTAAATGTCGTCAATCATAACTACTCCTCATGTATTTGTGTTATTGGCGATTTTAACTCTATAAGGCATGAGTCTGAGAGAGATGGCAGAGGATTAAACAACAACCAGGGAGATATAGCAAATTTTGGGAATTTCATTCAAGCTGCTAATCTGATGGGCATTCCACTCCAAGGAAGGCACTATACCTGGTACAAAGCGGATGGGAAGTGTAAGAGTAGGATAGATAGAGCTCTTCTTAATCACAATTGGGTCAACCAGTGGCCAAGCTCGCACCTGAAAGGCCTTCAAAGAACAGTATCAGATCACTGCCCAATTATTTTGGAAATAAAAGTTAAAGACTGGGGTCCCAAACCATTTCGAAGCCTTAACTCGTGGATTACGCACCCGGAGTTGAGAACCTTTGTCGCTGAAAAATGGAGAAACTACGAGAGCGAAGGGTGGGGAAGCTACGTGTTCAAAGAAAAGCTGAAAGAATTGAAGAATGATCTTAAAGAGTGGAATAGAACAGTATTTGGTCACATCGAGAGGAACATTCGGAAACAGAAGGATGAAATTCTAAGATTGGACACGCTAGATGATATTTTCGGTCTCGAAGAATCTGAAATTATCAACCGAAATAGGGCAACAGCCCTCCTGCTCCAAGAGTTGAAAAGAAAAAATAGCTTGGAGTACCAAAAAGCTAGATGCAGATGGATCAATGAGGGGGATTGTAACTCAAGATTCTTCCACAATTATGTGAACAAGAGGAGAAAGCGAAACGAAATCCTGGGAGTAGAGGTGAATGGAGAATGGCAAGAGGAGGTCAGTGCAGTTAAAAAAGGAATTCACAAGCACTTCCAAAACCACTTCAAAAAGGACAGCAGGATCAGACCGAGGCTCGGGGCAGAATCTATCACAAATAAAATATCCGCAATGGAAAACTCAAGGCTTATTGCACCATTCACAAGGGAAGAAGTTCGGGAGGCAATAAAAGAATGTGACAGCTCCAAGAGCCCAGGACCAGACAGTTTTAACTTCAAATTTCTGAAGGAATTTTGGGACATTTTAGAATCGGATTTCATGCGATTGATCGAGGAATTTCACCAGCATGGTCGCATGTCCAGAGGATCAAACCTGACGTTTATTGTCCTTTTACCGAAGAAGGAAGTCAGTGTAGGAATGCAGGACTACATGCCGATCTCCCTCGTAGGGGGAACCTAAAAGATCATCTCGAAGAACCTAGCAAGAAGACTGAGTTCAGTGCTACCATCTATTATTTCAGATTCGCAAAGTGCCTTTGTGGGTGGAAGAAGTATACTCGACAGCATAGCCATCCTCAACGAAGCAATTGATGAGGCAAAAAGAGGAAGGCTCGAAAGGATATTTTTCAAGATTGATTTCGCTAAAGCTTATGACTCTATAGATTGGGATTATCTGAATGGTATGATGGAATGCTTCGATTTTCATCCAAAATGGAGAAGATGGATTATGGAATGTGTGACCACTGCTTTAGCCTCAGTGTTGGTCAATGGAAGCCCTTCAGGCGAGTTCAAACTTGGTAGAGGGCTCAGACAAGGCGATCCACTGTCCCCTTTTCTATTCTTGATAGCGGCTGAGGGACTGAATATTCTCATGCGAAGGGCTACTAAATTGGGACTTTTTAAAGCAGCCGAAATATGACGAGAGAAGATTATTGTCTCGCATCTCCAGTTTGCAGATGATACGATACTTATGGGGGCTGCCAATTCTGATAATGCTTGGACAATGAGAATAATTCTGCGAAACATGGAACTCATGTCAGGCCTCAAAATCAACTTTGAGAAATGCTCGTTAATTGGGGTGAATGTGGAGGAGGAAACAGTCCTTGAGATGGCGAGGATACTAAACTGTAGAGTGGAATCAGTGCCCTTTTCTTACCTTGGAATGAAGGTGGGAGTCAACCATAGAAGATTATCGGAGTGGACATTCATAGTTGATAAAATACGGAATCGGCTTCGGAAATGGGACGATAAGAAAATCTCGATGGGTGGCAGAATCACATTGTTGAATTCGGTTCTATCCTCTTTACCTATATACTATCTATCTTTTTATAGAATACCAAAAAAAATTGTGAGTGTGATTGAGAACATTCAACGAAACTTTCTTTGGGGAGGTGGGGAGAATCATAGAAAAATGGCTTGGATAGATTGGAAGAAGGTGTGTAATATGAAACATATGGGGGGCTGGGAGTTAGGGATCTAGAACTCTTTAACAAAACTCTTTTGGGTAAGTGGGGTGGAGATACTTGAATGAAAGGCAATGATTGTAGGCAAGAGTTGTTACGTCTAAGTATGGGGAAATCTGGAGGGATGGATTAGCTAGGCTGCCAACGGGAAGAAATGGGAGGGTGTCATTGTGGTGGGGGGACATATTGAGAGCTACGGGAAACGGGAGTATAGACTGGTTTAACGAGGGCTTAGTAAAGGTATTGGGGGATGGGGGAATACTCTTTTTTGGGAGGAAGACTGGACGGGGGAGGGGTTACTCAAGGAAAGATTCTCTAGATTATACAACAACAACCTGGACAAGGGTAAAAAAAAATAGGAGAGGTGGGGCAATGGGAAGGGGGGACTTGGGGCTGGTCTTGGAGGTAGAGAAGACCATTACTTGATAGGGAACTCAATTCGCTTAACAATCTTGTATCTTTGATTAACAGGTTCCAACTCAAACAAGACGTGGCAGATACGTAGAAATGGAGACACTCTCCTACTGGCAAGTTCTCAACAAGGGATACATACTCAACACTCTTCAATCAACATACCAACATGCAACTTAATGAGGAGGAACAACTGGGATTTAAATTGATTTGGGCCAGTATTGTACCTTCGAAGGTGATAGCCCACGCGTGGCGGCTACTATGGGGATGCCTCCCTACAAGAAACAATCTACGCAAAAGAGGAATTCTCAACACAAATGACGACCTTCGATGTGTTTTCTGCAGCAGCCATGAAGAAACCGAGAAACACCTCTTTTTCGAGTGCAATCACAGCTTCTCAATCTGGGCAGAATGTCTAAAATGGATCCGAGTTACCACTGCGCTACACTCAGGTTCGTTGAACAACTTGCTTAGCTTTAGAAGCTTGCTAAGAGGGAGGAAAGGGAAAGAGGTCGCACTAGGTATATGGCTAGGCATAGTATGGGTGATTTGGAAGTGGAGAAATGCTATTATCTTCAGAAACGAGGAGTATTCGTCAACAAAAATTGTGGAAGAAATCAAGGCGAGGCTTTGGAGTTGGATCACGACAAAATATCCAATCCGAAGATCTTTCTCGTTCAAGGACTGGATATTAAACCCAAATGTGTGCATAGGAGCTTGTTAGTATTATATCCGCAGGTTATGTTTTAATTCTCTAAACAATTTATTTTATGTATTTTGCATTTGTAGGGTATTTCTTGTACCCTCACATTAATAAAAGTATGCTTTAACCGACCAAAAAAATAAAAATAAATAAATTATAGGTATATAACTGATACTCCCATTCAACAAATAATTAAAAGATTTTTTTTTGTAATTCTAGTCATTAAAAATAAAAGATCAATTTCATCTTTTATTTAGAGAGCTTTGTTTAAAAATAAAGTTTTACACTTTATATGTACTAATTCATTAAAAATTATTTGCATCTTAAAAGTTCGATAAACATGTGATTTAAAAGAACACTTTCAGGTCAGCTTTTTTAAATTTGAAGGAAAAAAAAAAGGGAGTATTATTAAATGGAAAAAATTAATTTTGTACAGTTGGTCGGTGTGAAAATAATCAGTTACATGAAGTCCAACTGTTGTATACACTTGAGATATTTCGTTAATTTAAATAACGAATCAAATTAATTTGAACATATAATTCTATATTTTATTTTGAGGTCCAATTTGGGATACTTTCGAGATGTACGGTGTGGACCACTTTTTAAAATATCATTACCTTTTTGCTGAGTTGGCACATTACCGACATCATTAATATTTAATCATCTTCCATTTTATTTTAATTCAAATGGAAATGGAAATTAACGATGGATGCAATCCTACTCCATTTTCGTAAAAGTAAACTTATCAAATTTTGTATAAATATTATAATTAGGTTTATTAAAATTTGATTTCATATTGAATTAGAGAGAATGTTTGATGTGATATATTGGTGGTGTTATTACAATTTATAGTACTACAAGTTTTGATCATATGTCGTACAACAGAATTCTTAAACCCATCAATGAATTTTGTGTGTTTTTTTAGCTGAGCCGAGTGTAGTACTCAGGGTCGGTTCTTGGAATATTTGAGTTTGAATCGAACTTTAAAATGAGATTCCATTTTTTTATTATTTTTTTATTTTATATGAATTTATGAAACATAACGTAAAACAATTTTTAAAAAACTAACAATATATAATTTTATCCAATACTTAAAATAATATGACAATGGTGTTTCAAGTAATTACATAAATATGACTTGTCTAACAGTTTTAGTAGCAAAAGTATTAATCAAGTTGCTCAATAATTTCTTGCTCAATTGATAGCATTGCTAGTCCATTCAATTTTTCATGTGACATGGTTCATCGATCAGAAGTAATTTTGAATGAACTTCAACTTTGAGAAACTTCTTTTTGCACTTGCTACTGTAACTGGTATCGTCAACAAAATCTTATAAGCAATGTAAGTATTTGGAAAACACATATCCATTTTCTTCAAATAATTCACCACATCAATAGCAGAGTTTGTTCCTTTCGATAAAGAACACTTCAAAAATGAAAACTCCAAAAATAACTCATTGTCTTTAATGTCGAAAACATCATTATGTGTTAGAGAATTTTGAAAATTCATACAAGACCTCAACAACCTTTCATCATCAACACTTCGCAACTTCTACAAACTAAACAAAAATCCAAAAACCTCTTCATATTTTTTTAACGGTGTAAATTGGGATTCTATAGAACCCCGAGTTTGATCAATTATAAAGAGAAAGTAATTAACTTTAAAAGAATCCTCGGCTGGCTGATATTTCTTCATTGCTGGTTTCATCAAATTGCTTCTTTCTTCGAATAATACGTTTTTCTCTAAATACAGATTCAATACCCATCTCACAATACACCAAATAAAGAAGAAGAATCCTCATAAATCAACTAAAAATTACCTACTCCGTATGATTTGATGATAAACTGATCAGACATTTTAAGTTGAAACTTTTTTCTGCTAATTTTTTCCTTCTCTTCTCCTTCTCTAATTTTTCTCTTTCACTGCTTCTTTTTAGTTTTTAGCATCGTCCGTCTTTCTAACTTCTGTTTAATGTTTATGCGTCTTATATTATATATAATAATAATATATACAAAAATATATAAAAGACATTTTGAAAAATGGGCCCCTAAAAAATTGAAATATTGTTGGACCTGAATTGATGGCCTCGTTGGAATCACATTAGGACCGGATCTAGTTGTACTCTCTGTTGCAAAAATCGGTTTGGCAGTCACCAAGACAGTGGCTAGGCGCCCATATTTATTTATTTATATTTTTTTACTTTGTTTTAGGAGTTTGATTTGGACAAACGTGCACACTTTTTTAAGGGAAAATGAGACTCTAAGAAATACACATTGTTTTTCCATGATGTTTGAGTTTTTTTTTAATGTCAAATTCTATCAATTAAGAGTGAAAGCTGTATTTATGGGAAAAAAAATCTAGACAATGGCCTGGGCGATGCAAATCCGCTTAATTAGCAATTTTCGACTTTTAACACCTAGATGTACTTGACGTGATTGTTACACTTATTATACAAATTGCAATTTAGCTGATGAGACCAGTCATTTAGTGTATAATGCAAAGGTGTTTGGGGTAGTATATCAAATGTAACCATCTGTTGGAAAGCTCTATTGTAAGGTGATGAGCATTATTTTCTTGTAGTGGGTGGAGTATACACTTTATATTCCATTGCTAATGGAAATTTTACTGTTAAAAAAAACTTAAAATTGTGACTAGTTATTTTTATTCACTACGCGAGGCTCTAATTGTAAATCTTGAGCGAGTTTAATGAGATTAAAGATTCAGAGTAAAGAATTGAATAAACTTTTTATCTAAGATATTTTTTTATGTGAACAATTGAGATGGTGAATTTAAAGAATTAAGCCAATTGACAAATAAGAACTATTTTGTACAGACGTTAAATCAGACTTGGCAGATTATAAAACTCATCTTTAAAACTTAAGAAAAGTCTTGTAATTTTGAATGCTGGAAACAAATGTCAACTGGCTTGATGTACAATCGATAGTGCAGTATGCAGTTTGATATATTATGACAAATATAATGTAAAAAGCAGTTAATATCAAAGTCGTAAAAATACAAATTTTACAATTATTTTAAATAATATAGCCTAGCAGATGACACAGTTTTTCTATGCACAGGGGAACCGCAGAACGTTAAGGTGATTAAGGCACTGTTGAGGAACTTTGAGCTCCTGTCGAGGCTGAAAGTGAATTTCTATAAATGCTCCATCTCGGGGGTGCACATAGATGATGCTGCAATCCACCAATGGGCAGCAAAATTGGGGTGCTCGGCTGCAACAATACCGTTCACGTACCTGGGGATCAAAGTGGGCTGCAATCATAAACTGCACGGGTCGTGGAGGGGGCTGATTAAAAAAATCAAGCAAAGGCTCGAGTCTTGGGATTCCAAACACATTTCCATGAGGGAAGGGCGACTCTAATCTAGTCAGTTTTGTCCGACATGCCAGTCTATTGTCTATCCTTCTTCAAATTACCAAAAAAATCCCTTAATGAGATTAAAAAGATGCAACGTACTTTTCTGTGGGGTGGGAACGAGAACAAAGCCAAAATTTCTTGGGTGAGTTGGGATGAGGTGTGCAAAAGCAAAAAAGGAGGGAGGGTTGAGGGTTAGAGACTTAGAGGTTTTCAACATTGCCTTGATAGGAAAGTGGATATGGAGATTCTTAGATGAGGGAGATAGGTTGTGGGTGAGAGTTCTCAAATCGAAGTATGGGGGGTTAAGGGGGCAGCGAGGGAGAGGGAATGAGCAGGGGAATAAAATTTCTGGGTGGTGGCGTGACCTGCTGGGAATATACGAGGGAGGGGAGAGAGGTAATATGAGGGAAGAGTTTGTAGTGGAAATTGGAAATGGGGAAAATACTTTGTTTTGGCATGATCTGTGGGTGGGAGAAGTTAGGTTGAAAGATAGATTTAAGAAGCTATATAACCTTAGCATACAGAAATACAGTTTAGTCAAGGAAATGGGAGAGTGGGAGGGGGGGTCGAATGGAAATGGAAGTGGCAGTGGAGAAGAGGGTTGTCGAATAGGGAACTATTTTTATTTAACGAGCTACTTGTTTGCATTGACAGGAAAAAACTCGAGCGTAAAAAAATAGATACATGGAGATGGAAATATTCGACAAATGGAATCTACTCCACCAAACTTGCATACGAAAGGAGAATTAAAGAAAACGGAAGAGAAAATGAAGAGCTAACAAAAGACAAAGTGTTCGAGAAGTTATGGAGGAACTGGGCACCAAGGAAAGCCACGATCACGGCATGGAGAGCTATACGAATGAGGCTACCGACCAAAGAAAAGCTACGAGAGAGAGGAATGTAATTCTCGGCTGAACTGAATAAATGCTACCTATGCAAGGAGGTCGAGGAGAGCATCCATCACACGCTGTTCACATGCGTTGAGAGCAGGGGCATATGGAATGAAGTCAATGGCTGGTTGCATTACCATGTAGTCATGCATTGGAACCTAGGTGCAAACTTTATTCAATATAATGTGCTACTGGGAAAAGGAGTGAAAAAGATCATGGCTACAACAATTTGGGTGGGAGTGGTCTGGGCTATTTGGAATTTGCGCAATGAGATATGCTTTAATGAGGGAAAATTGGATAGGAGGAAAATAGTGGAAAATATCATACTCAGGTTAAAAACTTGGATAGGCAACAAGTGCAGCAGGGTCAAGGAGGGCTCCATTAATGAGTGGAGAAATAATCCACCAATGTTGCTTGAGAGTGATTAAACTGAACAGTGGAGGAGAGGAAAACAGCTATTGCTATGTCCCTGAACATACAATTTAAATACCATGCTTATGTATTGTAGTTTGGCACTTGGTGCACGTGAAAAAGATTTCAATATTGTAAGGATTGAGTACCCCTTATACTCGTTTTTACAATAAAATCACTCTACTGATCAATATATATATATATATGTATAGCCTAGGAGACAAATTTTAGACCAGCACTTTTCACCATTCCAGAAAAGTTAACTTTGTGTTTTTACTTTTTTAGTCAACTTATAGTATTTTATAAGCCACCAATTATCGTTTCTCGTTTGAAACTTGCTATTTCATTCACTACACCATTTTGTATTTAATAATCAAAATATGTACTTAGTGTATATAATGATAACATTAATTAACATTTGGTGTATGTTAAATATAATAAAATATCAATTGATAATTAACGTGTGGTGTATGTCTCAAATCCGTCTCTAATTATTTATTTAACTTATCCAACCATAGTATTTATTTTTTCAATTTTTAAACATGACATAAATATTATGTTTTCATTTATAAATTTGCTCGCTCAATTTCAAGATTTAGGGGAAAAAAAAAGGTTAGTCAGAAATAATATTTTTCTTCCAATTTTACAATAAAGATTTGGAGTTATGTTGTAGCCCACTTGTTATGTCAAGACCTATTTAAATTATGCAAATTTATAAGTTAGGTTTGTGTTCAAGTCATAATTTAACAATAATCAATATGATGTCGATAGATAGTTACTGCAGTTGCAACTTGCAAATCTATTTTTGCGTAGGTTGTTGCCGGAATGAAATCACCAATTTCGATTTTAATGTTCCACATCTTATTCTATTATATGAACAATTGATATGTGTCATATTAAAAAAATAATCAACGCCTTATAATATTTGGGGTGACACGTGTTAAAGATCCAGTATAATGAAACACGAAAAATGAAACTGAGGAGTCGCACAGACTGTGCCGATAGCGCCTCTATTAAATCTAGAGATTTATTACTCTTATGTACAAAATATTGTGGCATATTACTATTAGGTGCAAACTTTTTTTTTTTTTTTTTGACCTTACTATTATATGCAAAATGTGATTTCACATTTGTAGTGTGCCAATAAAAAGGTATGGAATATAAAAGAAGAAAGAAAACCTAAAATCATAAGCTCACAAGTCGAGCCAGAGGTCGGAGTGCCGTTAAAACCTTGCCTGGGAAAACCCTCCTTAGGGACAAAACTCAGGCTAAGGAAAAAGGTAAACTCCTCTAACCATCAATGTCTGTAAAAGACGTTATACAAATCTTTATGCAAGAAAGTAAGTAAGAAATCTGGAGGATATCCCCTCCAAGTGCAGTTGATCTTCGTCTTGGCCACTGCGTCAACCGCCTGGTTGGCCTCTTTAAAAGTGTGAGAATACCGAATGTGCATGTCTGCGGTAAGAGGATGAACTTGACTCTAGAGACCCTGCAGACGCCAAGGGATAGAAGGAGTAGAGCTCATCAAAGTGCTAACTGTCAGAATGGAGTCCGACTCGATCCATAAGAACCGCCACCCTTGGGCATGGGCATATTGAATAGCAATGAGTGCCGCTGCTAACTCCGCCTCAAAAGGAATACCCCAACCAACCTCTTGGGCAATAGCCGCAACAAAGAACCCCCTAAAATTCATAAACACCGCCCATGCATGCAAACTACCTGGAGAGGATGTTGCACTGCCGTCCGTGTTGATCTTGTACCAATCTGGATCCGGGGGGATCCATCTAATAGACGAACCCTGTCGAGTCGGTTTGTGCCTGCCCAAGACACCAAGAGACCTGGCAATCAAGAGATCCCGAACTGAACCGTCAGTATAACCCCGAGAGATACTATTGGCTTCCCTAATACCGGCCACGATTTGCGCCATGCATCGTCTAACTGGGGGGGAGACCCCATCAAAGACCACCCTGTTCCGCAGAGCCCAAATAGCCCAAACTATAGTGACAAAAGCCGCTCTCCATAACTCCAAGGTCTGCGAACCCAAACGCACTCTAGTAGCCTGGAGAAAGATATCAAGAAAGCTAATCCCCGTGTGGATCGTGACTCCAAAAGGCTGAGTCAGATGTTGAAGAATCTCCAGAGTGAATGGACAGTGAGCTAATATGTGGTCTAAAGACTCAGAGTCTCTGCGACAGAGCATACACATCGAAGGACCGTGAATCCCAAATGAGACCAGCCAATCAGAAGTAGAGAGCTTGCCCCATATCGCCCTCCAAATAACCGTAGAACGACACATCGGAATGAAGGAACTCCAAATCCACGACGACCAGCTAAGACGAGGGAGAGGAGATCTGAGCATGTCATAGGCCACTCGAGAGGTAAGCTCACATGAGGTAGTACCTTCCCAAATACGTTTGTCAGGGCCATGAAGAACCCTAATCTGAAGGATGTCTCTAACGATATCTGTGAAGTCCGTAACGAAGCACTCCTCAAAGTGCCAACAATCGTCATAGAAGAAGTCCCCGACCGTGCTCTTCAGGGTATCAGCAAACCAATCCGGGAGGCCAATCTTATCAGAAATAGTGTAACCCAACCAGTTATCATGCTAAAAGCTGACTGTCGAACCCCTACCAATCAGCCATCTTGACCCATCAGAAAGCCTCGAAACGTGAGGACGAATACCCGGCCCAATAGATGAGATCCTCCCATGGGGACGCAACCTGCCATCCGAGGTAAAGTGTCTCCTGTGAAGTAGAGCTGTATCAGAAGATCTGTGCTGAAGAATGTCCCAACTCAACTTACAGAGAAAGGAGGCATTCGCCAATCTAATGGAGCGAACCCCCATCCCTCCTTCTCCAAAGGGAGCACAAACCCTCTTCCACGAGACCGAACAAGAACCACTCTTACGATTGATGTCTCCCTTCCAAAGAAAGTTGCGCATAGAAGATTCCACCTGGCGAAGTAGTGAAATGGGACATTTGTAAACCATCATGGAGTGGACCATAGATCCCGTGATAATCCAGTTAATCAAGCATCGTCTCTCTGCCAAGGAAAGTGAGCTACCCTTCCAACGACTAAACTTAGCAATAACATCGTCTGACACTGGCTGTAAATGAGCCTTCCTGGGGCAACCACGAAAGATCGGGACTCCTAGGTAGGTGAAAGGAAGGGATCCTTCTACGATGCCTATGACCCTGTGCATCCGACGACGAAGTCTTTGGGGAACAGCACGCCCAAAGAAAGCCCTAGACTTCGGAGGACTATAGATCTGACCTGAAAGATGACCATACCCCTGTAAAACAGCATGTAGGTTCCTGATATTAGACTCTGTGGCCCTAAAAAATATCATGATGTCATCCGCATAGAAGAGATAACGAGGGAGAAAACGGATGGGACGAAGACGGCCTCTATCGATCTCTCAATCAATCCATCTCCCAAGCGCCTCCTCATCAATACAAAAAAGCAATGGTGATAGAGGATCTCCCTGACGAACATCCCGGGAGAAAGAAAAGTACCCCTCGGCTCCCCATTGATGAGAACTGAAATCCTAGCCGAATCCAGGACTCCTCTCACCATAGATATGAAAGTAGTACAGAATCCCATCCTTGCCATGACAGCCTCCAGAAACCGCCAAGAGATGGTGTCAAACGCTTTGATCATATCAATCTTCAAGGCCATATGCCCGTGAACTCTCGGGTAGTCCAGGGTATTAATGGCGTCAGATGCAAGAGCGATGCAGGTGTGAATCCGCTTGCCCGGGACGAAACCAAAATGATATGCAGAGAGACAACTACTAACAAAAGTGCCCAATCTCGAAGATAAAACTCTGGTCATGACCTTAAAGATGAAGTTTCCCATCACAATCGGACGAAACTCCTCAACTTTACAGGCCCCTTCCGTCTTGGGAACAAGCGTCATGAAACAAGAGTTCAGCCCAGGAAGTAAAAGTCTGAAAATGAAGTAGTGTCTGACAGCATCAACCACCTCCTGGCCCACAATGTCCCAACATCCCTTGTAAAAGCAGCCCCCAAAGCCATCCGGACCCAGAGCGCTCGAAGCATCCATATCAAAGACAGCCCTTCGAACCTCTTCCACTGAGGGAACACTCACAAGGAGACCATTATGGGCATCAGTCACAACGGTATCCATAAAGCTGTCCAGAATACTAGCATCGAAAGGAGACGATCGATCATCCGCAAACAACTGAGAATAGTAAGTAACCACATGGGAACTGATGGTGTCCAAGTCCGTAGTAAGGATGTCGTCAATGAGCAAAGACTTGATACCCCCCTAGCTATCCTGGTCTGCTAAGAAATGTGAAAGAATCTGGTGTTTCTATCTCCATCAGTCAACCACTGCAAACGATTCCTCTGAGTGTAGTATTCCTGCCTGGCCGACAACAACCCATCAAGATCAACCTGTGCCTGAATCTCTTCTGCAAAGGCGGCCTCAGAATCACCCTCCAACTGTATACGGTGCTGAATGTCATCCAGGCGACGGGTGGCAGACTCAATCTGAGTGAAGACATTCCTGAACACAGTCCTGTTCCAGATCTTCAAATCAGACTTGAGTCTCTTCAACTTCCACATAACACGGACAATAGGGTTCTGGTGCATCAACGGTTGGGTCCATGAAGACTCTACAACTGATCTGAAGGAATCATGCTGACACCACATACTGAGGAATCAAAATGGACGACGAACCTGAACCCAGTCTGATCTGACAGTAAGGAGCAGGGGATGATGATCTGACTTATGCCTGGGAAGAGCAATAACCTCCACGCCTGCCCATAAATCCAGAAAACCCTGATTAGCTAACACTTTGTCCAACCTAGCAGCTTGAAAACCCCTAGGACCCCGGCGAGTAGACCACGTGAACTGAGACCCAGCGATATCCAAATCAATCAAGCCCGACTCATCCATGAATTCCGTGAAATCAAGAGAAGCTCTAGGAGTAGCCACAGAACCCGGACTTCTCTCATGCGTCCCTGTCACCACATTAAAGTCACCCAAAACACAGACACTAGTAGCAGAAGCAGCTAAGACATCATACCACAACAAACGACGAGTAATATAAGAATTACTAGCATGCGCAAAACCAAAAGACCAAGAACGAGTGGCATCCCTAGTCTCAATCATAACAATTTGATCTGAGCTATGACGAACTCTAGATGTAGGGACATGAGTAGGCTTACAGAGAATCCAAATATTGGGAACCGAAGTAGCTCTATAGTTAACAGTAAACACCACCAAATTCAAAGACTGTAAATAACGAGAGGAAATGCTAGAAATCATAACCTTAGGCTCGTAGATGGCAACCCAGTCAGGGTTATGAGTGCGGCAAAGCTCAGAAAGGGCATTCCTCATCCGAATATGCCCCACCACGCAAATGTTCCAAGACAACACTATCATCGGTTACCCATCGAGTCGTGCATCGGCGGCTGATAGCAAGAGTCCTCTCCAGACCAGCGTCTGGTATGCCTCGAAACACTCGATTGCTCCGTCAAACTGGTTTCCTCTACCATAAAAGGCTCCTTAACAGTATCCCTGAGGGTGTCATGAGCCGGGGCACTCCGTCCCCTGACAGGACGTCGAAGTGGCGATGCTATGGGTCTAGCATATCTACTGCGGGCGTGCTCCAATATGGAAGAGACCAAAGGAGGTGGCGGCATCTGAAAGTTGTTCAGTCTAATAGAACCAGAATCTGACTCGTCACCCTGATGCTGCTCGGAATCAAGGTTTTCATCTGAAATGGCCTCAAAAGTGTTCCCCACAGGAACTAGTGCCGAGTTGGGGTCCTCCACATGTGCCCCATCAGTAGGCCTGGAGCCCCTCTTAGACTTGCTCCGTCCCCGACGGGAAGAAGCCCTCTGTTCACGTCGCTTGGCAGCTTTCCTACAAACAGCGAGAGAATGGCCCACGATCTTACAGGAGGTGCAAAATTCAGGAAGAGTCTCAAATGGACCTGAGCGAAATATCTGTGACCATCCAGCTGAAATGCAATGTTGTTTGGGGAGGTAAGCATATCCACCTCGACTAGTAATCTGGCATAGTGGCCCATCGTGCCGTGTAAGGTACGCTCATCAATCTTTACCAGAGTACCTAATACAGATGTCAATGCCTCCAAGATCAAAGGGTCCCAAAACACAATTGGGAGATCCGAAAGACGAACCCAGACTTGGGCCAGCGAAGACCTAAAAGTGTTCGGATTGAAGTGAGGAGACCATGTCATAAGATGAATGACCCCTGGCCTTAACTTCCAAGACCGGGTCTCGAATATCCGATCTTTATCCTCTGGAGTGGGAAAACTGATATTGAAAAAACCCTTGCCCAAAGAGAGAACCTTGAGGTCCGTAATCTGCCATAAGGACCGAAGTGTCTCGAGCAAGTGTGCATGCTCATAAGGTTTCTCCCCTGACTGGATGATGACCCTACCAATCACCGTGTTCACAAATTGGGAAGCCCTTCTCTGAAATATGTCCTTATCAACATTGACTACAAGGACATCTCCATTTAAAACTGGCCTCATAGAATCTGGCAAGCATGCACTAGGCCGTGACGACTCCTATTTTTTGCTAGCTGTCACCTTGGCATACGAGACACCCGTGGGGGTGCGTACCTGCGAGGGAATAGAAGGCGAAGCAGTACCAGAAATAGGGGTGAAAGCAGGGAATTCACTTTGATAACTGGACGTACCCTGTATGCTAGTGTGCATTTACGGTTCTTAGTGTGCATTTCGTGTTCATTGTATGCATTGGGCTAGTCTTGGGTGAGACCGTCTCACAAAATGAGATCCGTGAGACGGCCATCATATATAAAAAGTGATAATGTTTGAGCAAAAAGTGATAGTGTTTAAGTAAAAAGTGACAATCACTTTTGTTAAAAATATTATCACTTTTCACTTAAACATTGTCACTTTTTTTACCGGCCAAAATTTGGAAAACAAATATGGGTTATCCTACCCAAAATTTTAAAATATGGGTTAAAAGGATCTGTCTCACAGAAAAAGATCTGTGAGACGGTCTCACACAAGTTTTTGCCGTATGCATTTATAGTTCGTAGTGTACAAACTAATATACCTAAAAGTAAGTAAAAAAAAAAATTGCAATACTTTTTCCTATCTTTTCTCTTTTCTGTCTCTTATCTCAAAAATATATTATACATATAATATTATATTCATTAATTAATGTGCAAAAATAAATGGACATTTCTGAGGAACGGAGGGAGTATATAATACGTATATAAATATATTATGACAATTTTTTGTATGCAATTGAATTTTCTCAATTAATCCAATTGAATTTTTGACGCAGTACATTAAAATCAAGTCAAAATTGTAATTCAATTGCACCGTACAATCAAGTGCAATGACTCATACACTCTCTATGCCCACAGAAATTTGCACACTTATTATATTGAAATGTCCCACATTAATTTGCACACTCCAAAAAAAAGAAACATTTTCATAACCTTCTTCCTAAAGATATACACATTTATTCACATGTCATTATTTTTCTACTCTCAATCACAATTTTATTTATAAAAAAAATTATAATTATCCCTCAAAAACCTATTCGTTACCCAATTTTCTAACATTTTCTTAATTAGACTAGAGAACTAAAGAAGCTCCTTCAAAGTTATTTTAATTGCTTCATCACTTATTGATCATCATAATTGTGGGTTGCATACTTGTCATAATTACCAGAATTTGGCTGGTGTGCTAATAATAAGAGTAGGGGACAAATACACGTAGTATATTATTAGCAGTATAGACTTATAGTAGTGACAGTCCTACGATGATTTGCCATATTACATTCCTAATATTTGGACCACGACTAATCAACCAAAAGCTATTTCATCCACCAATCACTAAAACTAAAACCTAAAAGCGTGTGTGTTCAATTCTATTTTTGAGTTCAAAAACAATATATTTATTTTATTTAAATAGTTAATTCTTAGATATGGTTTCTACTTTATTAATAAAATTAAGTATCGGGCTAGTTTTGGGTGAGACCGTCTCACAGAATGAGATCCGTGAGACGGTCCTCATATATAAAAAGTGATAATATTTAAGCAAAAAGTGATAGTGTTTAAGTAAAACGTGACAATCACTTTTATTAAAAATATTATCACTTTTTACTTAAACATTATCACTTTTTTTACAAACCCAAAATCTGGAAAAAAATATGGGTTATCCTACCAAAAATTTTGAAATATAGGTTAAAAGGGATCCGTCTCACAGAAAAAGATCCGTGAGACGGTCTCACACAAGTTTTTGCCTTAAGTATCTACCAACAATATTTTAAACTTAGTTACCCCACATATCTTTTTTATAATTAAAATAAAATACTTTTTAAAAATATGTATAAAAAAAACTTTTGCTGAACAAAAGGAGTATCTATGAGCTTTAATATAGAGATTATGAAATATAATGAATAAGTAGATGTATTAGAGATAAGAATAACTTTTATTGAAACTGACGAAATATGAAAGTTGGGTAGCTTTTATAAATTAACATTATTAGTTATGCATTATAGTATACTCCCTCTGTTCTGTCCCAGTAATGTTTGCACCACTTTATGAGTACACAAACTAAGAAAAATGTGTAATGAGTAGAGTGTTAAAGAATAACTTTGTAAACTTTTATGAATAAAGTAAGGTAAATGGTTCGATTGAGGGTAAAAGTAGTGACAATTTATGTAAATATATGAATATTGTGATAGTAATATTTATATATATATATATATATATATATTTTTTTTTTTTATGTGTAAACAATTGTGAAAAATAGACGAATATAGAAAAACTAAAACAAGTGCCAACAATTGTGGAACGAAAGAAAGAGTATTACACATAGTTTTCAATAAAATGTTTACCAATGAGAGGAGAGGATCTCTTATTCCATATTCATAACAATACAGACTGAGTTTTCACCCAGTTTTAACATAAAAAAATCCAAATATCCTTCCACGTAAATATATCCACCTCTTTCTCCTTCATTCATGGTAACATTCTCCTTTCTTCGTTCCCTAAATTTAATTTTTTCTTCTAAAAAAAAAAACACATTTGTGTTGGTGGATATATTTATTGTCTTGACAAGTATAGTTATTATCTCAATGAATATATATAGTTCTTGTCTTGATAAAATATTTTCCAGGTAAAATCTTGTCTTGCTTAGGAAATATTTATATCGATGAATATGTAGGTGGAAATGATATTTTGTCTTTTCATGCTAGAAATGAGTAAAAAAAAAAACACATTTTCTTGTGAATTAGGTTAAAAAAAAAAAAATCTTTTAGGAGGATGAGCATGGACCCTATTGGGAGTAGAAATTAGAATGAATGAAACTTTCGACTTCAGAATTATCTTTAGTTATATTTTCAATACTTTGAATGCCTCTCCAAAATGTATTCAATCAGATCTTAGGAGGGTGTATAGGAGGGTGTATAGGAGGGTGTATTCAATTGAGATTCTATTGGATTTTTTTGGACTTTAAAAAGTACGTGGATTTATAAAATCTACCGAGTCCATGCAGAGTTTGACTGACTTTTTTTATTGATTTATATAGATTTTCATAAACTCGATATTGATGCGAATAGTTTTTTTTAAATGTGAAGTTTTTTTTTAATTAATATTATATATATAAAGTATTTTATCAATAAAAAAAAAATATATATATATTATATAAAGTTTATATATTAATTCGGGGCGGGGCGGATACCCTTGGGTCGGGCATAAGATCCAGACCCGACCCATACTCAATACGGGGCGAATCTGATCTAACCAAAGCTCACGAGTGGGGTGAGTACCCTGTCGGGTCAGTATTGCCATTTTTACTTCTGATCTTTTGTCTTTAGAGTTATCTATGAAAATTCATTGAAATCTCTTGTTTTTAGAAGAGATTTTGGATAGTGCAATTTATTTATATTTTTGGGGCAGAATCCAACAAAATCCATAGAGTATTAAAATCCATAGACTGTTGAATACCTAAAGATTTTTAAACACTTTTTAAAATCTGTATTGAATACCTCGAAAATTTGAAAGACTTTTAAAAATCCGAATTGAATACCTCCACACTTTGAAAGTCCAAAAAAATCCTACAGAATCCACAACCAATACACCCCCTTAATATCATATATTTGCAAACATTTTAACAGCCACGTGTTGCAAAATGATTGGTCTATTCCAATCTATTTTTTCTCAAATTTCTCCATTTCAAAATCTCTTTTTTCTCATTAATTTCACATTTTATTAATTTGTTTATTAATTTTAATCATTAATCTTAACCGTACATTTTTTTTTTATGGAAAGTTATCTTAACCGTACATTTTAAATGCACACTTTTGAATAATCATTTTAATATTAATTTGAATAATCACTTCAATCATTAAAATTTAAATGAAACAAAACTTTTGAATAATCACTTCAATATTAATTTGAATAATAAAATTTATAAATATAAATTAATTATTTTTATATTAAATATTAAATTAAATATATTTGCGCCAGAACTTCTCCAAAGAATAATCAAATTTTGAATATTCAAATTTAAGATTTTATTCTACCTTCCACCTTAATTATCATCGTACATTCAAATTATAATTCCTACTCTAAAACATAGACCTAAACTATTTATTTGCTTCACTCTTTTTATTCTTTTTATGACTATTTATGTTCTTTCTCCTTATTTTGTTTTATAGATTCTTTTATGTATTTATTTGATTTTTGCAGATTCTTTTATTTTGTAATTTTTCAATAATTTGTTTGGCAGGTTTTTTCAATCTGTAATTCGAGTTTTCTCTAATTAATATATTATTTTTGTTTTGTATAGTTTTTTCTAATTAATATATCGTTTTCATTTTGCATAATTTTTCCTAATTACAATTTCATTGCATAGTTTTCTCTAATTAATATATTATTTTTGTTTTGAATTGTTTTCTCTAATTAATATATTGTTTTCGTTTTGCATAATTTTTCCTAATTACAATTTCGTTTTGCAGATTTCTAATTGATGTAGATAAATATGTCGCTCCTGGAAAAGTCGACACGTGGAAACGGGATAAAATTATGATAGTCTTAATTAGGACAATAAGCTGGAAAGTAGGATTAATACACCCCTGGGCCTAAGAAAGGGAAACTAGAGAAATTAGAATGATTGGGCCTTTAGTCCACATTTGGGGAATTAATAGCCTTTGGGCCCAAGGATCTGGCCCAAAGGGGAACGCATGATGTCACTTAGTCTTTCTTAACTAAGTCAAAAGAAAAAGTCAGCCCGTGAAGATAGGACCAGTATATTGAAGGGCCAAGTCGTGAGGGGTATAAACCAGGTCTTCAGGGGGTTGGGCCGGATTTACAGGAATGGATGAGCAAATCTAGGAAGAAAGAGTCTTTCTCTCTCCTGAGAGGGGGACCAGGTATATAAGCAGGTTCTTTCCATATTCTTACTTACGTTCTTTGACATATACATACATTTTTACTAAACATACACTGAATTGAGAAGAAACACCACTGTATTCGCCGGAATTTCCCTAGATATACAGGGGAATTCCTCTTTGATTTCGCCTACGATCGAATCTGACTTGAGCGTCGGAGCTTCTACGCCGGAGCCCCCCTCCGGCGTACTTTTGCAGGTTATTTTTGGATTCCCGAGGAGATCTACTCGAAGATTGCCAAGGATTCAACGAGAGATTGGACTCGTGATTAATAGTGCTCGTAAGAGAACGATCTATATCCGTAAGCGTTCTTTTTCGACGCATCAACTGGCGCCGTCTATGGGAAACTAGATCTAAGACGTGAGATTTATTTCCTAACTATTGGAGGTGAACATGAGCTTGTTAGACGAACTACTAAAGAGGGAAAGAATATATTTTCCTCCCCTATACGACCTGAATTTGGAATTCCAGTGGGAGGAAGAACTCCACTACCTATTTTCCTTCCTCCCCCTCCGAAGAATTTGGTTGAAAGTTCGGGAAAATGACTTGCATTCGTTCCTTCAGGGGAAAATCCGCCCCTTACACCAATAGAAGTCCAGAATCTGAGGGAAGAGACTCTAGACGCTCCTATCCCTACTGAGGGTGACATGTTTGGAGCCCTCGGGAGTGGACCTAGCAGGGAGATACCTCCAGTAGCTACAGGTTCAGAATTGCTGGTATTGACTACTGAACAACTGAATGTTATAATAACACGATCCAGGAAGAAGGTGATGGTTGTCCAGGGCGCTCCAGCCCCCATAGCCTTCCCGAGGGCTATTGAGGCTGTAGGTCAGAAATGACCTGAACATATACCTGGAATCTCACAAGTCTTTTCGAGGGTTTGATGAACATATACCTGGAATCTCACAAGTCTTTTCGAGTATTTGATAACTTAAGGGAGGTATCTCTGCACTCTTTATGTAAATTGAAATTGAAATATCACTTGAAAGACGTTTTTGTTGATGATCTAGTGTCAAGTACTTCTGAAAAATTAGCTTGTATAAGAAACATAAGTCTATAATGAGAACATGTGTGCAGTCTGATAAAAAGTGATTGTGATAATATTTGCATCAACAGTCATTTCTGACTATTATGTTGAAAAATGTGATATATTAGGTAGCATGCATTGTCTTGACTAATTGATTGATACTAATATGATACTTGAATGAGACTCGTCGATGTGATGAATTTGAGTGAGAAGAATAATTTACCTGTGATAGATAGAATCGTGATAAACTATTATATGTTGTGATTTGCATAAATGACTACTCCTTAACTAAGATGTTGTGGAGAATGATTTTAATCTATTTAGTTTAGCGTGGATGTTAATCGTTTCAATCAATATGTTGCGAAAATATGAGACGTATTGTATATGTGGAAAGATTCGCACGAGAATACACCTTTTATTGAATGAGTACTAGAATATTGACAAAACATGTACCAAATCTTGGTACAAATTGTTATTTAACCTTTTTGTTTCGAGAAATTTTGAGGAGGTCCAGCCCAAAAACCCTTAAAAACTCTGGGAGTGCTGAAAACGCAAGAGGTTCTGGAGGGATATTCAGGTCCCCGAGTGCTGGCAGAGATATAGAGTATTCAGGTCCCCGAGGGCTGGCAGAGATATAGAGTATTCAGGTCCCCGAGTGCTGGCAGCGATATGGAGTATTCCAGTCCCCCAGGGCTGGCAGAGATATGAAGTATTCCAGTCCATGAGGGTTACCAGAGATATGAACATGAATTGGCCAGGACCTAAGAGCCCAGGTCCGTGAGGGCTAGCAGAGATATGCTGAGTACATTAGTACCACTGGTTAGTACAAGTGTTAATTCTTGTAGATATTATTATGAGCATGTCTTTAAGAGATTGACATATATGATACGAGGCTACTCTTTTCCGTTGAATTAAGAAGGGTCCCCTTAAGCTTACACGATGGATTTATGTAGATGTTTTATAAATGATATTGGAATTGAGAATTACTTGAAATCTTAGAAGCATGAGTAGGTGATTCATATGTTGAGCTTTTTGACTACTTTATGTGGGAGAATTGGTGACAATTATGGTTCTGGAAACGAAAGCTAGCATAACTATTTTCAAATTGTGTATGATTGACATGTTTCTATACTTTAGATATGATTTCAAATTATAGATTGAGCTTATTCAGGTCCTTGGGATCAAAAAAATGAAAAGTGCTACTTCTTACCTTTTGATCTTTAAACAATTATATGTCTTGAGTTATGTCCTCGTTTAGGACCTTGAAGCTTGCATGTACTGGAAATACTCATTTATGATGAAACATGGAGAATTGAATATTCATTGTAATTTTCATTTGAAGAGATTATTTGAGTGAGCATGATCCACTTTATTTATGATTTTTAGAGTGGAAGTTGATTTGATTTGTTTGTTCGATGCTATGAAGTTTTATTTTTGAAAAGATAATGAATTTTTAATATTGCATGATATGATCCTTTTAAAGTGATGAAACATGATTTGAGCATTTTGAAGTACTTAAGGGCCAATAGCCCTAAGTAACCGAAATAATAAGTCCAATAACTAGAGTTGATGGAAGGATGGAGATGATTGGAGGAGACTGGAGAGAAATCCTCACAGAGCTGAACAAAGACCCAGGGACTCCACTGTCCCGAGAGGCCCGAGCCTTAAGGCCGAACAGGTTGATCCCCTTCTGAGATTGGAGATTAGAGAAATTAATCGTCTTGCCATGATAGGAGGTCCTAGAGGGGGTCCAGGTCTCAGGTTTGAGATCAAAGGAGACTTTATTTATATTATTTGGTTATTTCATGTTTGAACTATATAATTGATGCTTATGACGCTTATCCGAGCACTGGAGAGCCTATGTAGGAAGCCCTTTTTGGTGTATTTTTACAGGATTGATTTGAGACTGATATACGAGTAAGCCTGAAGATTTACATGTCACTCTTAAGCTGAACCAGAACATAATGAAGGAGTTTCCCTTTAGGAGCTCCCTAAACTTGAGTTGAGTATCCAAGACCTTGAGGTATATCAGAGATAAGAGTACACGTGTGAACAAGTTGAGGGATGCCGAGTCCCTGAGAAATTCGATGGGTAATTTTACCCTCTCGGTAGAGGGGGTAAGGCGGTTGACATGAGTCAGGTATGACTTGCATTTATTGTTTGTGAATTTAATAAGATATGATGTTTTGAGATATTCCTGAGATTCTTTGCATGAGATAACTGTTAGGGGTCCGCATAATGAGTGCTGAAATAACGAATGTGTTTTGGAAACTAAAACATAACATGATAGAGATATTGCAAGATAAAGAGACTTACACCAGCTCATAAAGATTCGAATAGAAAATGCCTAGGAACAATTCCTAAAGTTTCTATCCACGACAGCCTCTAAAGCTAGGGGGAGTAGGGGGTATAGAAGCAGAAGATACAATTAACTTGCGTGTAAACCCTATCCCTGAGAACTCTCACGAGTATAAACAACTCTTACGAGTATAAACAACTCTTACGAGTATAAACTAACTCTTACGAGTATAAACAACTCTTACGAGTATAAACTAACTCTTACGAGTGTAAACAACTCTTACGAGTATAAACTAACTCTTACGAGTATAAACCAACTCTTACGAGTATAAACAACTCTCACGAGTATAAACAACTCTCACGAGTATAAACAACTCTCACGAGTATAAACAACTCTTACGAGTATAAACAACTCTTACGAGTATAAACAAACTCTTACGAGTATAAACTAACTCTTACGAGTATAAACCAACTCTTACGAGTATAAACCAACTCTTACGAGTATAAACCAACTCGTACGAGTATAAACTAACTCTTACGAGTATAAACTAACTCTTACGAGTATAAACTAACTCTTACGAGTATAAACCAACTCTTACGAGTATAAACTAACTCTTACGAGTATAAACAACTCTTACGAGTATAAACTAACTCTTACGAGTATAAACAACTCTTACGAGTATAAACTAACTCTTACGAGTATAAACAACTCTTACGAGTATAAACTAACTCTTACGAGTATAAACCAACTCTTACGAGTATAAACCAACTCTTACGAGTATAAACCAACTCTTACGAGTATAAACTAACTCTTACGAGTATAAACAACTCTTACGAGTATAAACCAACTCTTACGAGTATAAACAACTCTTACGAGTATAAACAACTCTTAGGGAGAGTATAATCCCTACGAATTCTAACCTAAGGGAGAATATAATCCCTAAAAACTCTAGTATTAAGAGAGAGACTAGAAGCATTATCAAATCACCAAGTAAGTACAGGGATATAAACCCTATCTCCTCATTAAGGTTCTTCTAGGAGCTTTAGAGCCTTTACGTGTCAAGAAAACGCTGAAAACATGCTAAATTCATAAGCAGGACAGATAGTGCACCTTATAGCAGAGATAGAGATATATATTTGTATATATGCATGCCAAGTGATAAATGTGCAGGTACAATATTAAGCGAAAGAAAAGAGGAAATATTCAAGACCTAAGGCACCATGCCTAGGTCCTCCACAGAAAAACCCCGGAGTGTGGAGTCTCCGGAAAATACCAAAAAGGGCCTTAGAGGCCTTAACAAAAATAAAAGTGTTTTAAAAGTACCGAAATGTTATCAGAGAAATAGAGTTATGAAGAGAGGGGAATATCATTCTTCCCCTCGAAACCTTCTCCTGCTTCATCAACTTGCCCACTGGAACCACCTCCCTCTGCCTTCTCCTCTAGAGCATCGGCTGCCACGGGATCTGGGTTAGCCACATGGATAGGGAAAGTCATATCCTTCGCCGGTACAAGGTCGTCCAAACGAAGAGCACGGGTGTACTGCCCATTGAATCCAGGAGCAGAGTGTTCAGCTACGGCATTGGAAAACCCATGATCTATGAAGTGAGGGATATATGCGCCCATTGCCCCTAAGAAGCTGGTACTCTTAAGAAAGGCTTCCAACCATTCCTGATGCAGGGTACCCAAAAACTTCTGACCCATGGCGGAGGTAAAAAGAGAGTCGATGCATAGTTTCATCCCAGCTAAAGGGAGAGTAGCCTCCAAGCGTTCAACTCGCTCACCAAACTGAGTCTTCAGCGAAGAAACCTCTTCTGAAAGCTTTGTCTTTTCCGCTTGAAGTACCTTACACTTCTGGTTAGCGTCCCGTAGTTCTGCATCAAGTATCTCCTTCTTTACCTTTTCCAACTACACTTGGCTTCGGAGATCGTCCACTAGCTGAAGGGATTGAAGGGCCCGATCGGATACATCGGAGATTAGAAGACCGAACTACGCCAGAAACAATTTTAATGAAGTAAGACGTATATACTTTCTCTTATTAATTATTTAGAGGTGTATCTGTATTGAAAATCTACCTGAGTGAAACTGCGGGCGGCGTGCACAACTCGCTCGTCCGAGGATAGAGCATTAAGCGCCTCCGTGGCATGGGTCGGAGTGTGACGCTCTATGAAAGCCATGAGATGATCAACATTAATCTCACCAGGTGCATTGGGAGCGACATTGGGCAGAGAGGACTTAACTTTGGACTTCTTCTTTTTAGAGGCATCAAAGGTGAGAGGCAACGAGGAAATCATAGCCTTCTCAGTAGAGGACCTGGTATGCTTAGTAACTAACCCAGTGGAAGGTTTCACTGGGGAAAGAGGGATAGGGGCCTTTGAGGAGCTTTCAGGGGCCAGAGATAAAACACGGAAAGTCGAAAAACGTTCAAGACGAGGGATATTTGCGTGGGTTCTTGATATGAACCCAACTCCTGATATATTTGCGAGAGTCCTTGATATGAAACAGGAAATGGTGTTTGTAATTCTATGACCCAACAGGTGTCCAATTCCCAAAATGATTAAAGAAGAAGCTATACCCATTATATCCCTCGAGGCTTGAGGGAAATAGATGACATCCAGAGTTATAAGATGTTTTCAAAACTAGGGATATAGGACCCTAGCCATCCAAAGAAAAACTCAGAGTTATAAAAGCAGGATTAAAGTTTCTTACGATCGGAGAGTGAGGCCGAGGGGAATTAGAGAGCCCCTCACAATTCTGAGATTAAAGAGATGAACTGTTTCGATTTAAGATCGCGCGACTAGACTCATGAGATTGTAAATGAGAAACACTTATGAGATTTTGAGGTTCAGTGTATGAACCACCTTGATTGAACTAGCCAAGGTATAGCTGGAGATTTTAAGAAGTGTAAATCATTTAAAGAGTTCGAGAGGTTTGAGATCTAAACCATATTGAGCCATGATATGGCTGAGAGTTTCTGAGTGATAAGTGTTAGCCACTTAAGAGTCCTTAAGGTTCAGAGTACGAGCCATAACACCTAATATCCCTGAAGTGGGGAAATTTCAAAGAGTTTTGAGCTCCCTAGGGCTCGAGGGTTTCAGAGAGGGATATAATTTCCCAGGGCGACATGATACACTCTCTGAAACTTGAACTTGGGTGTATCCAGGAATGGAAGAGAGTATTGAAGGAAAGGTGGCGAGGATCTGTACGAAGAGGTGTTCAGGTTAATTCATCTTGTCATTTCCTACTCTCATAAATTTGAGGTATTTTACGAGAGTAGGGGGGAGTGGTTGATGTAGATAAATATGTCGCTCCTGGAAAAGTCGACACGTGGAAACGGGATAAAATTATGATAGTCTTAATTAGGACAATAAGCTGGAAAGTAGGATTAATACACCCCTGGGCCTAAGAAAGGGAAACTAGAGAAATTAGAATGATTGGGCCTTTAGTCCACATTTGGGGAATTAATAGCCTTTGGGCCCAAGGATCTGGCCCAAAGGGGAACGCATGATGTCACTTAGTCTTTCTTAACTAAGTCAAAAGAAAAGGTCAGCCCGTGAAGATAGGGCCAGTATATTGAAGGGCCAAGTCGTGAGGGGTATAAACCAGGTCTTCAGGGGGAATGGATGAGCAAATCTAGGAAGAAAGAGTCTTTCTCTCTCGGGGGACCAGGTATATAAGCAGGTTCTTTCCATATTCTTACTTACGTTCTTTGACATATACATACATTTTTACTAAACATACACTGAATTGAGAAGAAACACCACTGTATTCGCCGGAATTTCCCTAGATATACAGGGGAATTCCTCTTTGATTTCGCCTACGATCGAATCTGACTTGAGCGTCGGAGCTTCTACGCCGGAGCCCCCCTCCGGCGTACTTTTGCAGGTTATTTTTGGATTCCCGAGGAGATCTACTCGAAGATTGCCAAGGATTCAACGAGAGATTGGACTCGTGATTAATAGTGCTCGTAAGAGAACGATCTATATCCGTAAGCGTTCTTTTTCGACGCATCACTAATGTTTCGTTTCTTTTTGCATATTGGGAAAAATTTCGTTTCTTTTTGCATATTGGGAAAAATTACAATTTCGTTTTGCAGATTTCTAAAGTTTCGTTTCTTTTTGCAGATTGAAAAATATATGTCTCGACAACGCTGTCTACGGTGGTGATTTTTAAATATGAAAGGCTTAGCATGAAAAATGTTGTGGGAAATTTCTGGCGCCAGATCGTCAAAAGTCATTGTTGGCCGAAGATTGATGGTTACGCCACGAAGCAACATGATATGGATACGATCAATTTATAGATCCAAATGTACACTGCTATACTTCTTCAAAAAAATTATGAAAAGTGCTTACTTTATATTACAAAACATGTAATTTCATTTTTTTTATGATATGCCATTTTTTAAGTATTTATTTTCTCTTATATTTATCCTTTTATTTCTGAAAGAAAATATAAAAATTTGAAGACAATCACAAAAACTATGATATCTAAATACTGAAATAAAGAAAATATAAAAATTTGAAGACAATCACAAAAACTATGACATCTAAATACTGAAATAAGGAATAATTATAAGTTTAATAGAAGTGGTCAAACTTTTAAAACTGAAAATATATGAGAAACTAAAAGTATACACTAACTGGTGATGTATAGATATGTGCGTAAACAATGCAAATCAAATATTATGGAAATATTTGATATCTCCCAATACAAACATTATTATAAAATAAAATCATAATTAAATATGGTTCTTTAATTCAATTAATTTAAAATCATAATTTAAAATAAAATAAATAAGTCTGTCAAAAAAAAAAATATTTTTTTTGCTAGCATTTAATTAAGAAAATTGAATAATTGATCCATGTACTTAATTCTTTGACACGTACATTACGAAAAATATATTTGACTATAATATTTAGGAGGGTGTATTCAATTGAGATTCTATTGGATTTTTTTGGACTTTAAAAAGTAGGTGAAATCCAAAGAGTCCATGCAGAGTTTGCCTGACTTTTTTTTATTGATTTATGTGGATTTTCATAGATTTGACAGGATTGTGGAATATAATTTTTTATTGATTTACATAAACTTCTATATTGATGCAAAGAGTTTTTTTTTAATATGAAGTGTTTTTTTAAAAAATTAATATTATATAAAATATTTTATCAATAATATATATATATATAAATAAAGTATTTTACCAATAAAATAAAATAAAAAATATATATATATATAATTTATATATTAATTCGGGCGGGTCGGGCATAAGACCCAAATCCGACCCATATTATACTTAACGGGGCGAATCTGACCTGATCCAAAGCTCGCGGGTGGGGTGGGTATCTACGGGTAGGGTCAATATTGTCATTCCTACTTCTGATCTTTCGTCTTCAGAGTTCTCTGAGAGAATCCATTGAAATCTCTTGTTTTTAAAAGAGATTTTGGATAGTGCAATTTATTTATATTTTTGGGGCAAATCTACAGACGGTTGAATACCTAAAGATTTTTAAAGACATTTTAAAATCCGTATTGAATACCTCAAAATTTTAAAAGACTTTTTAAAATCCGAATTGAATACCCCCAGACTTTGAAAGTCCAAACAATCCTACAGAATCCACAACCAATACACCCCCTTACTTAATTTTTAATTATGCGTAGTAAATTATTATTTTCAATAATAATAGTATATTCAAATTCAAAATATTGATAATGATGACATGTAAATATAAATCACGCAAATTTCAAAATTAAAGATTTAATTATATTCAACTAAATTTATGAATAATGAGATTACTTTAAATTAGAAGTCAAATTCTATAAATTTGAAATTAATGAGATAACCTTCAAAATATATAAGCAAAATTCGAATTTATCGATTATTTTTATTCAATTAAATCCCATATTGTTGGCTATTAAATAGTTTATTTACAGATTATGTATTCAACTAAATCCCATAATTACATGTGGCATTAACTTCTTATTAAAATTCAAATTTACAGATTATGTATTTTAAAATTCCTTAATTTTTGAAACTTTTTATTGATTAATTTTATCATTAATCTTTAATCCTAAATTTTAAATAGACATCTATTTTATACTCTCTCCTATTTTTTTTTATAAGTCATTTTGACCTTTCGTTTTCTCTGCAAATTATATGTAGTTTTACACTTTACAATGTAAATTAATTGAATTTATTTCAAATTTAACCTTAAAATTATTAAATATTTACATAAATGTGTTTTTTTTATGAGATGTACAATTATTAGTTAATGGTAACATGAAAAATAAATTATTTTCTTAATATGTATACATGAGCTTAGGACATATAATTTGAATAGGAGGGAGTATATATTTTTAAATCTTCTCTCTCCAATGTAACCTTCTACATTCTCTCATTTCACGTTTTTTTTATTTTATATAAGACAGCAGGTGTCAGACACTGCATGGCTCATCCATCATGTAAAGAAAGGCCAACTTTCGTATTACTCCCTCCGTCTAATTTTATTATGCCCGTTTCTCCGGGCACGGGTTTTAATGAATATTGATTAGTTTATGTATACAGTAGATAAGTTGGGGGTATGATGAGATATTGTGGGATCCATTTATAGATAAAATGATTGTTTATGAATAAAGTTAGTGGCAAAGTGGGTAAATAAGTGATGGAAGGAGGATGGAGATAAAGTAGTATAAATAGTATTATTTCCAAAAAGGGTATGAGCATAATAAAATTGAACAATCAAGTAAAGTGGGAATAATGAAATTGGACGGAGGGAGTATTATTTTTCCTTTTCCTTTCTCTCTCCCCTTCATATTTTTATATTTTTACTATATTTTCTAATAATTTTATTTTCTCTTTCATCTCTCTTATTTATCTTTTTCAATTATTTTTTAAAATAATTTCTATGTGACTTCTAAAAAAAAATCAATATTCAAAATTTTTTAATTATATAATTTTAATTATTTTATCTTTCCTCTCACTTCTAATTCTATTTTATATTAATTCTATTTTATTAATATTTTTCTCAATTATTTTTTCATTTTATTTTACAATAAAATAAATAATGGATAAAATATATCAATATTTAATTTTTTATATTAAATTTTAATAAAAAAAATAATATTTTTACATTCCGCATAATTACACCGATTTTACACTATTTAATCTATATTAATACAACATTTAAATTGTCCATTGTTTTCAATAAAATAAAATTATTTACAAATATATACATGTTTTAATTTTTTTAATTAATAAATTTAAATTAAATATATAATATAAATTTATTTCAACCCGCGTAATACGCGGGTCTTTGATTAGTGTGAAAATTGCTTGAAATTCATGTGTTTATTTTACATAATTTTGAGGGTTTTGTTGCATTATTCACACTAAATTGACTAATTGCACTTGAAATGAGAAAGGTATGTGTTTTGTTATTTTTTAGGTAAATTGAACTTATTTGGAAGCAAAATACGTGCCTGGGAATTCATGAAGTCAAGAGGACAACTGCACCATTGGATGCGTCTCGAAAAACTGAGTGGAATGAAAAAAAGAATCAAGTCAATCGGAGGTCGGAAGCTCAACATATGATCAAAACGAAGAAGTGCGGAATTGTAGCAGAATCCACTCGGGCAGCCGAGTCAACCCACTCGGTTGACCGAGTGAAATCTGCTTCCAGGTCAGTTTCTGGACTTCCAACTCACTCGGTTGGTCGAGTCAAACCACTCGGTTGACCGAGTCAACTTGCTGATGCGCGAAAAATCGAGAATTTTAAAGGATTTCAAGGGCCTAAGTGCAAATCTCGTCTCAAGAATTCTTCTAAGCTATAAATAGCTCCCCAAATCAGATTATTTGGAGGCTTGGCCTCACTTTTTCACACACTCAAACCCTAGTTTCATTCTTAGATAGATTTTCAACATATTTTGCAAGTTTAATTCCATAGATTAGCTTCAAATTTAGTATTTTGTTCGGGCTTTTGAAGATTAAGGTTACATTCACTTGTAATAGCTTAAATTGTTGAAGAATCATCAAGGTGACTTCCACCCAAACTCTCTCTTTTCTATAATATTGTTATTTTCATGTTTATTTCTAGTTTTCTTGTTGTTTTAGCCATGGGTGTTTTCTCAAACACCATGGGCTAAACTTTTTATGCTTTGGGTGTTTGAAACCATGTGACTATTGAATGTGTGAATTGTTTAGACTTTGATTATTGTTGATATTTGGATTATTGCTTCTCTTATTGGGTTTTATTGGTGCTTTGTGTATTTGCTTCTATTAATCCATATTTTGAGGCATGTTTAGCGTAGACGAGAGTTACATGAACATGTTTAAATTTATGGTGTGAGTTGTTGGTATACAAATGCGTTTATTATACTTTTAATTCGTCGAGAGAGAGTTAATCGTATTAGAACCCCCATTAGGAGACATTAAGTACTTGAATGGTTATTTGGGTAGTTGATGAGGATTAGAAAGATGTCTTATTACCGGGTTTGGGAACACCTTAGACGTAAGGCTATAGTACCCGAAGGGAAACGATTTTCATCCTAGCATCTTGATGCTCTTAGCAAATTCAAATTGAAGCATAAAAATGGTATAAACAATTCCACTCGATTTCACTAGGTAGAGAACATCCGAAGCATTCACATACTTGCACTTCTTCGAATCTAATTCGTGGTTGTTCTTTGTCTTGCTTATCAATTTCTTGTTTTGTGATTTAGTAGTTTGATTACTTGTTAGCCTTTAGATTGTGTTTAGTTTAATTTATTGTCTTTAGATTATTGTTTAGCTTTAGTTTTGCATTCAAAACCCGAAACCGTAGCTACATTAGTTATGACGACGTATAACTCTATGGATCCATTGCACTAGCCACCTCCCGTGGTTCGATACTACTTGGTCGAAACACTTACGTGCATACTACTACGATCCCTTATGCTTGAGGGGAAGTAGTTAGTCAAAAACATATAGTGACTAAAATTCGTTCAAGTCAATGGCGCCGTTGCCGGGGAGGTGACGTAGTGCTTTAAGTGGGACTTAGAGTTAGTTGAGTACTAGTGTTAGCCACATTACTTGCTTTATTTTGTTTTCTTATTATTTTGAGAATTTTGATACTTTGATCTTTTGTAGGTGTGAACTTCATCGACTAGATGGATGGATATAATCAATACCCGTGGAATCAATGTTATGATCCACATGGTATGATTTATCCTCCACAACATGAAGATATGGCCTACGATAATTGGAGGAACTTTGATTATAATTATCAAATCCAACAAGTTTACTCATATTATCAAGATTGGAGTAACAATAATGCACCCACTTTTCAAGAGATGGCCCCGGTCTACATGGATATGCATTATGATCAAGAAAGTGATCCACGAGATAGATTTGAATTCCATGGGGCTTCGGAAGGAAATTGGTGTGGTAGTGAGAGGAGCTTTGAGTACGATTATCAAATGCAACAAGCTCCTTCTCATTCTCATTATCAAGAGTGGGAAATCAATGAGTTTTGGCCACAGGGTAGGACTACTACCGAAAAGCTCCTCATTGCACACATGAAGGAGAGAATGGATGCAAAGAGATATCCACTTGAAGACATGAGCATGAGAAGGAGCTTAATGGTGATTGAAGATGGCAAAGAGGAATGTCCTTTGATGGACATGAGCTACAAGGAACAAGAAAATCAAGAAGCATCACAAGATGAGTTGGAGAGAAAAATGAGAATTTCTAAACCTTTAAACTCTTCAATTTGCACTTTATTTGATATTGATGCTTCTATTGATTTCATTTTGCCTCTTAATCACTTTGACTCAAAGAAGGAAGTTGAGAAGTGGTTGGGTATTGGTATGCTTGAGCAAAGAGGAAAAGCTTTGAAAGAAATGATGGAGAAAGAGACAAGCGGTTGGCCTACTATTCATAAGAGTCTCCTTGACTTTGAGGCCAAAAAATTGAAATACAATGGCAAAGAGACTCGATATCCATGGCCTTTTCGATGAGCCCATTAATTTCCGTCCGGCTTGAAGACGTTAAACTTAGCGCTAAATGGGAGGCAACCCATTCTTTATTGCTTTCTTTTATTTTTAGATTTGTAGCTTGTTTGATCTTTTGTTTAGTTTTTGTTTTGTAGGTTGAGTGTTGTGTTGGTGGTCAAGGATGAGAGATATGCATGGTGGAGCTCAAGGGTAGTGGTGCTTTGGTGCTAAAGGTTCAAGGGACAAATTCTAAGGTAACACACTCATTCCCAAACTTTGCATTCAACTAGAGTTTCATTTAAGTTTGGGGGGGTTTCATGTGTTTCCTTCATTTATATTGCACCGTTGTTCCTAGTTTTGGTGATTGATTATCTTGTGGATTGTTGGTATTTGAGGCGTGATTGATGGTGATTGTTAGTTTTTGAGATTTGGTTGAGCTTGTTGGTATTGATTGATGCTTGCTTGTTCACTTGATTTTGTGAAAATTTGTGCTTGGTTTGGTGCTTTTGATTCATGATTAGACAAGCCCGTGAGCTTTAGAGCCTTAGACTTTCATATATTATGGTCTATTTTCCTTCATGTGAGTATCATTCATGCTTGTGTGCTCTAGAACTTGCCAATTGTCTTGTTTGAGGCTACTATTTGTGTGAAATCTTTGGAAGTGATATAAGGCCATCTTTGTTTTGAATAGTCACTTGACCAAATTTTTCCATACCAAATGAAATGTTTCCGTAGTTAGCCACTTTGAGCCTATTGACCTATATTTTTTGGCAACCTACAAATTTAGCCTATTTGTCTATCTTTTGTGAGCCTAAATTTTTCTATAAACTAGTGGAGCTTGAATATTGACAAATGTGGTTGAATTGAGGTGAAATGTGAATTTGGTGGATTTGTTTGGTTGAAAAGTGAAAAGAAAAAAAAGAGAAAAAAGATGAATTGTGAGTTGTGCAAAAAAAAAAAAAAAAGATTGAGTTGATGAGAAAAGAAAAATTGAAAAAGAAAACTCTCTTGTGCACAAAAATTTGGTAGAGCTTCAAGTCAAAAGTGTTGGTTGGTTGGTGGTGAAGAATGTGCTTAAAAAGAAAAGAAGTAAGTAAATTACGTGAGATAGAGAACTTTGAGTTGCAACTTGATCAATTGCAACTTCCCTTCTTGCTCCATTAGTTTATGAGTCACTTTATCCAAATCTTCCCTACCTTAACCAAAGAGCCTACATTACAACCAAATGTGAAGTCCTTATTGATTCATTGATTGAACACTTTCATGTGGTGGAGAACTTAGACATTTGGCAAGCATATGGTGGTGCACTTGTGTGATTTGATTTTGAGAGCATACATTTCCTTAATATACACTTTGAGTGATGAGAGATACACTTACTTGTGAGGAAATTGTGAATGAGCACTTAATCTTGCATTGATTTGAGCATAACTTGTGAACTTTTTTGTGGTTTTTTGTACCTCTTGGCTTGACTAGATTGAGGAAAGTTGACAATCACTCATTCAATTTTGATTGAATTTCTTCGCAATCCTCCCACTTGTTCTATATTTCTTTCGTTGCTCGGGGACGAGCAACACTTTAAGTTTGGGGGGGTTGATTAGTGTGAAAATTGCTTGAAATTCATGTGTTTATTTTACATAATTTTGAGGGTTTTGTTGCATTATTCACACTAAATTGACTAATTGCACTTGAAATGAGAAAGGTATGTGTTTTGTTATTTTTTAGGTAAATTGAACTTATTTGGAAGCAAAATACGTGCCTGGGAATTCATGAAGTCAAGAGGACAACTGCACCATTGGATGCGTCTCGAAAAATTGAGTGGAATGAAAAAAAGAATCAAGTCAATCGGAGGTCGGAAGCTCAACATATGATCAAAACGAAGAAGTGCGGAATTGTAGTAGAATCCACTCGGGCAGCCGAGTCAACCCACTCGGTTGACCGAGTGAAATCTGCTTCCAGGTCAGTTTCTGGACTTCCAACTCACTCGGTTGGCCGAGTCAAACCACTCGGTTGACCGAGTCAACTTGCTGATGCGCGAAAAATCGAGAATTTTAAAGGATTTCAAGGGCCTAAGTGCAAATCTCGTCTCAAGAATTCTTCCAAGCTATAAATAGCTCCCCAAATCAGATTATTTGGAGGCTTGGCCTCACTTTTTCACACACTCAAACCCTAGTTTCATTCTTAGATAGATTTTCAACATATTTTGCAAGTTTAATTCCATAGATTAGCTTCAAATTTAGTATTTTGTTCGGGCTTTTGAAGATTAAGGTTACATTCACTTGTAATAGCTTAAATTGTTGAAGAATCATCAAGGTGACTTCCACCCAAACTCTCTCTTTTCTATAATATTGTTATTTTCATGTTTATTTCTAGTTTTCTTGTTGTTTTAGCCATGGGTGTTTTCTCAAACACCATGGGCTAAACTTTTTATGCTTTGGGTGTTTGAAACCATGTGACTATTGAATGTGTGAATTGTTTAGACTTTGATTATTGTTGATATTTGGATTATTGCTTCTCTTATTGGGTTTTATTGGTGCTTTGTGTATTTGCTTCTATTAATCCATATTTTGAGGCATGTTTAGCGTAGACGAGAGTTACATGAACATGTTTAAATTTATGGTGTGAGTTGTTGGTATACAAATGCGTTTATTATACTTTTAATTCGTCGAGAGAGAGTTAATCGTATTAGAACCCCCATTAGGAGACATTAAGTACTTGAATGGTTATTTGGGTAGTTGATGAGGATTAGAAAGATGTCTTATTACCGGGTTTGGGAACACCTTAGACGTAAGGCTATAGTACCCGAAGGGAAACGATTTTCATCCTAGCATCTTGATGCTCTTAGCAAATTCAAATTGAAGCATAAAAATGGTATAAACAATTCCACTCGATTTCACTAGGTAGAGAACATCCGAAGCATTCACACACTTGCACTTCTTCGAATCTAATTCGTGGTTGTTCTTTGTCTTGCTTATCAATTTCTTGTTTTGTGATTTAGTAGTTTGATTACTTGTTAGCCTTTAGATTGTGTTTAGTTTAATTTATTGTCTTTAGATTATTGTTTAGCTTTAGTTTTGCATTCAAAACCCGAAACCGTAGCTACATTAGTTATGACGACGTATAACTCTATGGATCCATTGCACTAGCCACCTCCCGTGGTTCGATACTACTTGGTCGAAACACTTACGTGCATACTACTACGATCCCTTATGCTTGAGGGGAAGTAGTTAGTCAAAAACATATAGTGACTAAAATTCGTTCAAGTCAATGGCGCCGTTGCCGGGGAGGTGACGTAGTGCTTTAAGTGGGACTTAGAGTTAGTTGAGTACTAGTGTTAGCCACATTACTTGCTTTATTTTGTTTTCTTATTATTTTGAGAATTTTGATACTTTGATCTTTTGTAGGTGTGAACTTCATCGACTAGATGGATGGATATAATCAATACCCGTGGAATCAATGTTATGATCCACATGGTATGATTTATCCTCCACAACATGAAGATATGGCCTACGATAATTGGAGAACTTTGATTATAATTATCAAATCCAACAAGTTTACTCATATTATCAAGATTGGAGTAACAATAATGCACCCACTTTTCAAGAGATGGCCCCGGTCTACATGGATATGCATTATGATCAAGAAAGTGATCCACGAGATAGATTTGAATTCCATGGGGCTTCGGAAGGAAATTGGTGTGGTAGTGAGAGGAGCTTTGAGTACGATTATCAAATGCAACAAGCTCCTTCTCATTCTCATTATCAAGAGTGGGAAATCAATGAGTTTTGGCCACAAGGTAGGACTACTACCGAAAAGCTCCTCATTGCACACATGAAGGAGAGAATGGATGCAAAGAGATATCCACTTGGAGACATGAGCATGAGAAGGAGCTTAATGGTGATTGAAGATGGCAAAGAGGAATGTCCTTTGATGGACATGAGCTACAAGGAACAAGAAAATCAAGAAGCATCACAAGATGAGTTGGAGAGAAAAATGAGAATTTCTAAACCTTTAAACTCTTCAATTTGCACTTTATTTGATATTGATGCTTCTATTGATTTCATTTTGCCTCTTAATCACTTTGACTCAAAGAAGGAAGTTGAGAAGTGGTTGGGTATTGGTATGCTTGAGCAAAGAGGAAAAGCTTTGAAAGAAATGATGGAGAAAGAGACAAGCGGTTGGCCTACTATTCATAAGAGTCTCCTTGACTTTGAGGCCAAAAAATTGAAATACAATGGCAAGGAGACTCGATATCCATGGCCTTTTCGATGAGCCCATTAATTTCCGTCCGGCTTGAAGACGTTAAACTTAGCGCTAAATGGGAGGCAACCCATTCTTTATTGCTTTCTTTTATTTTTAGATTTGTAGCTTGTTTGATCTTTTGTTTAGTTTTTGTTTTGTAGGTTGAGTGTTGTGTTGGTGGTCAAGGATGAGAGATATGCATGGTGGAGCTCAAGGGTAGTGGTGCTTTGGTGCTAAAGGTTCAAGGGACAAATTCTAAGGTAACACACTCATTCCCAAACTTTGCATTCAACTAGAGTTTCATTTAAGTTTGGGGGGGTTTCATGTGTTTCCTTCATTTATATTGCACCGTTGTTCCTAGTTTTGGTGATTGATTATCTTGTGGATTGTTGGTATTTGAGGCGTGATTGATGGTGATTGTTAGTTTTTGAGATTTGGTTGAGCTTGTTGGTATTGATTGATGCTTGCTTGTTCACTTGATTTTGTGAAAATTTGTGCTTGGTTTGGTGCTTTTGATTCATGATTAGACAAGCCCGTGAGCTTTAGAGCCTTAGACTTTCATATATTATGGTCTATTTTCCTTCATGTGAGTATCATTCATGCTTGTGTGCTCTAGAACTTGCCAATTGTCTTGTTTGAGGCTACTATTTGTGTGAAATCTTTGGAAGTGATATAAGACCATCTTTGTTTTGAATAGTCACTTGACCAAATTTTTCCATACCAAATGAAATGTTTCCGTAGTTAGCCACTTTGAGCCTATTGACCTATATTTTTTGGCAACCTACAAATTTAGCCTATTTGTCTATCTTTTGTGAGCCTAAATTTTTCTATAAACTAGTGGAGCTTGAATATTGACAAATGTGGTTGAATTGAGGTGAAATGTGAATTTGGTGGATTTGTTTGGTTGAAAAGTGAAAAGAAAAAAAAGAGAAAAAAGATGAATTGTGGGTTGTGCAAAAAAAAAAAAAAAGATTGAGTTGATGAGAAAAGAAAAATTGAAAAAGAAAACTCTCTTGTGCACAAAAATTTGGTAGAGCTTCAAGTCAAAAGTGTTGGTTGGTTGGTGGTGAAGAATGTGCTTAAAAAGAAAAGAAGTAAGTAAATTACGTGAGATAGAGAACTTTGAGTTGCAACTTGATCAATTGCAACTTTCCTTCTTGCTCCATTAGTTTATGAGTCACTTTATCCAAATCTTCCCTACCTTAACCAAAGAGCCTACATTACAACCAAATGTGAAGTCCTTATTGATTCATTGATTGAACACTTTCATGTGGTGGAGAACTTAGACATTTGGCAAGCATATGGTGGTGCACTTGTGTGATTTGATTTTGAGAGCATACATTTCCTTAATATACACTTTGAGTGATGAGAGATACACTTACTTGTGAGGAAATTGTGAATGAGCACTTAATCTTGCATTGATTTGAGCATAACTTGTGAACTTTTTTGTGGTTTTTTGTACCTCTTGGCTTGACTAGATTGAGGAAAGTTGACAATCACTCATTCAATTTTGATTGAATTTCTTCGCAATCCTCCCACTTGTTCTATATTTCTTTCGTTGCTCGGGGACGAGCAACACTTTAAGTTTGGGGGGGTTGATTAGTGTGAAAATTGCTTGAAATTCATGTGTTTATTTTACATAATTTTGAGGGTTTTGTTGCATTATTCACACTAAATTGACTAATTGCACTTGAAATGAGAAAGGTATGTGTTTTGTTATTTTTTAGGTAAATTGAACTTATTTGGAAGCAAAATACGTGCCTGGGAATTCATGAAGTCAAGAGGACAACTGCACCATTGGATGCGTCTCGAAAAACTGAGTGGAATGAAAAAAAGAATCAAGTCAATCGGAGGTCGGAAGCTCAACATATGATCAAAACGAAGAAGTGCGGAATTGTAGCAGAATCCACTCGGGCAGCCGAGTCAACCCACTCGGTTGACCGAGTGAAATCTGCTTCCAGGTCAGTTTCTGGACTTCCAACTCACTCGGTTGGCCGAGTCAAACCACTCGGTTGACCGAGTCAACTTGCTGATGCGCGAAAAATCGAGAATTTTAAAGGATTTCAAGGGCCTAAGTGCAAATCTCGTCTCAAGAATTCTTCCAAGCTATAAATAGCTCCCCAAATCAGATTATTTGGAGGCTTGGCCTCACTTTTTCACACACTCAAACCCTAGTTTCATTCTTAGATAGATTTTCAACATATTTTGCAAGTTTAATTCCATAGATTAGCTTCAAATTTAGTATTTTGTTCGGGCTTTTGAAGATTAAGGTTACATTCACTTGTAATAGCTTAAATTGTTGAAGAATCATCAAGGTGACTTCCACCCAAACTCTCTCTTTTCTATAATATTGTTATTTTCATGTTTATTTCTAGTTTTCTTGTTGTTTTAGCCATGGGTGTTTTCTCAAACACCATGGGCTAAACTTTTTATGCTTTGGGTGTTTGAAACCATGTGACTATTGAATGTGTGAATTGTTTAGACTTTGATTATTGTTGATATTTGGATTATTGCTTCTCTTATTGGGTTTTATTGGTGCTTTGTGTATTTGCTTCTATTAATCCATATTTTGAGGCATGTTTAGCGTAGACGAGAGTTACATGAACATGTTTAAATTTATGGTGTGAGTTGTTGGTATACAAATGCGTTTATTATACTTTTAATTCGTCGAGAGAGAGTTAATCGTATTAGAACCCCCATTAGGAGACATTAAGTACTTGAATGGTTATTTGGGTAGTTGATGAGGATTAGAAAGATGTCTTATTACCGGGTTTGGGAACACCTTTGACGTAAGGCTATAGTACCCGAAGGGAAACGATTTTCATCCTAGCATCTTGATGCTCTTAGCAAATTCAAATTGAAGCATAAAAATGGTATAAACAATTCCACTCGATTTCACTAGGTAGAGAACATCCAAAGCATTCACACACTTGCACTTCTTCGAATCTAATTCGTGGTTGTTCTTTGTCTTGCTTGTCAATTTCTTGTTTTGTGATTTAGTAGTTTGATTACTTGTTAGCCTTTAGATTGTGTTTAGTTTAATTTATTGTCTTTAGATTATTGTTTAGCTTTAGTTTTGCATTCAAAACCCGAAACCGTAGCTACATTAGTTATGACGACGTATAACTCTATGGATCCATTGCACTAGCCACCTCCCGTGGTTCGATACTACTTGGTCGAAACACTTACGTGCATACTACTACGATCCCTTATGCTTGAGGGGAAGTAGTTAGTCAAAAACATATAGTGACTAAAATTCGTTCAAGTCAGTCTTACACTAGTTTTTAATATTATGAATCGCATTTCATTCTCTCGTACTAAAATTGTTTATTTTCTACGAATGACTCCCGTACATGTCACCTTATCAATTATGCTGATTTATATTTATTAATTAAAAATGTAATTATATTTTTAAGTTGAGAGATATATTAACGAGACTATCTCATGAAATTCATAATAGTATTTTTTTCCTATAAAAAATGATTAAATAAGTAAAATAAATTGGGTGAGTCTAGTATGGACTCGAGTGCATGTTGTGCACTCGAGTCCAATACGTGGTTATATATTAGTCACAGCAGAAGTAATACACATAATAGCTTGTGGTCCACTGGCACCTCTTCCCTTAATTTTACATAATGTTGTTGGTTCAATTCCAATTTGCTACAAAGGTGTACATTGTAAATAGATTATAAAGTGCAAGTACTAATTGACAAAGGTTTCCAATTTGCTACAAAGGTGTACGTTGTAAATAGATTATAAAGTGCAAGTACTAATTGACAAAGGTGACAAAGGTGTACATTGTAAATAATAAAAGTGATTATAAAGTGCAAGTACTAATTGACAAAGGTGACAAAGGTGTACATTGTAAATAATAAAAGTGATTATAATAGTGCAAGTATTAATTGGCAAAGGTGTACGTTGTAAATAGATTATAAAGTGCAAGTACTAATTGACAAAGGTTTCCAATTTGCTACAAAGGTGTACGTTGTAAATAGATTATAAAGTGCAAGTACTAATTGACAAAGGTGACAAAGGTGTACATTGTAAATAATAAAAGTGATTATAAAGTGCAAGTACTAATTGACAAAGGTGACAAAGGTGTACATTGTAAATAATAAAAGTGATTATAATAGTGCAAGTATTAATTGGCAAAGGTGTACGTTGTAAATAGATTATAAAGTGCAAGTACTAATTGACAAAGGTTTCCAATTTGCTACAAAGGTGTACGTTGTAAATAGATTATAAAGTGCAAGTACTAATTGACAAAGGTGACAAAGGTGTACATTGTAAATAATAAAAGTGATTATAAAGTGCAAGTACTAATTGACAAAGGTGACAAAGGTGTACATTGTAAATAATAAAAGTGATTATAATAGTGCAAGTATTAATTGACAAAGGTGTACGTTGTAAATATATTATAAAGTGCAAGTACTAATTGACAAAGGTGTACGTTGTAAATAATAAAAGTGCAAGTGGTTCGATTCCAATTTGCTACAATATTTTTTTTAAATACATATTTTTCAAGATTATAATAGTGCAAGTATTAATTGACAAAGGTGTACGTTGTAAATATATTATAAAAGTGCAAGATGCACTGTTTACTAATAGTAAGTCACACGATTCAGTAAACAATGTTGCACGTTTTGCTGAAAACAAAAATTATCAATAACAAAGGATAAAAACTTTATAAAAAATACTGTCTAAAAACAAGTACAATCTAAAACAAAGGTGGATTTGGAGTAATTGAGCCAAATTCATTGAAACTCAAAGCAATGTTCACTAAGAAGAGTCCTACTAGCAACCATCCTAGTATGAGTAATGAAAAGTTTCCTCTTAGAAAAACTTCTGGATGGACAATTTGTGGACCTCATTGTAACTGAAACAATAAACAAACAATATAAGAAACATAAACTTTTCAATTAAATAAGCACACACTATTTAAAAAATAAAACACTACACATATACTGCTATAAACTTTTATATTACATTGACACACACTATTGACATATAAACTCATACACCATTTAGTTATAACAACATACACTTATACTAAAAACAAACATACAATACTGTTTCATACAAAATTTTCAGTAAAATAACAAAGTAATAAAAATTTACAAAAAATAAGTACTAAGAAAAAAAACATTGAAGAATGGAGAAAACAAGTACCTGTAAATATAAAATTTCAAAAACAACGAAAAAGAACATGCAAGAGTTTAACAAAGACAAAGTGAAAAGAAACACTAAAATGCAACTTACAAAAACAAAAAATACAGAAAATCAACACAAATAACAATACGTTACTCACAACAACACAAAAATACATGAAATCAAAACATGCAGACAAACATAAACAAAGGAATAAGAAAAATTTGGGCTATAACACATGAAACAACAAAATGGAGCAGAAAAACGCATATAGTTCGAAAATAACTACTATAACGTAACAAATATACAAAAGAATCAAACAAAGATTGAAAAAAAAATAAAAATTGAAAAGTATGAAGAAGAAGAAAGGTACCTGTATCGCGATGGAAGAATGTCGACAACAAAGTACAGTATATCAACAAAGACAACGATGGCAACGATGGAAGACAAATATAGGTTGAATCGTGAAAAATGGTGAGAGATCCAGCGAATCTTGCAAGAGAAGAAACGAGAGAGATGAGTGAGAGGGAAGGTGAAAGAGCGCGAAGGAATGAAAATAATAAAATAAAAAAAACTTAAATAATCAATAGGGGAGTGGGGCGGGTCAGGTCGGGCGGCCGGGTCGGACTGGGTGTATAACATACACTCAGGTGTATACTTGACCTTGGCAAATAAATTTACATTAAATTTTTGGGGTTGCACTCTTGTGTAGGAGTTATATGTATGTAATTGGATCCAATAATCCATTACAAATAACACATGACTCATTTACTATATTCAATCCAATAATCCATTACAAATAACACATGACTCATTTATTATATCCAATCCAATAATACATTACAAATAACACATGATCTATTTACTATATCAATTTAACTCATTACAAATAACACATGATCCATTTACTATATCAATTTAGCACATAGATTTTTACATGGGCCTTTATTTTACTTCAATTAATTTTTTTTTAATTTTTTTATTAAAAAATAATAGTACTTCATTAATTTTTTAATTTTTTTTTATTTTACTCCAATTGATATTTATATTTCTCTTTTTAATATTATTTTTTAAATTTATTTTTCTTTCTATTTATCATTTGTGTTTCAAATGATGATTTTTTTCATGTACTTTCTTTTTTCTTTTTATGCCGCAAATAATTATTCTAAAATTTTAAAAATAATAGTATCAATTATTTTTTTAAGTATTAAATATTATAATAATAGTTTGTTTAAAAAAAATAAAACTCTCATCTCTCTTAGTTGCAACTGCAAGTGTTCAATTCTATTGATACTATTTTACTTTAATTAATTGGTGTATAATTTTCACAATTCTTTCAAAAGTTTACTTCATTCCTTACAAATTTTACTTCGTTTTACATTATTTAATTATTTTTTTCATTCGAACTTTCATTTTTTAATCACTTTATTTTAGTTTTTTATGAATATAAATTTTAGTTTATAAGTGTTGTGATAACAGTTGATAAGGTATATTGGAGTAGTTAATATGCAGTATTGTACGTGTTAGTTCATATACAGTATAATATTAGTTTATATTGGTACACGTTTAATGTTTTCGAGTTTCGAATTCACATACTTTGTGATACTAGTTCAAATATAATATAGTATTAGTTCACATATTGTATAGTATTAGTTCACATACTCTATAGTACTAGTTCAAATATTGTATAGTATTAGTTCATATATTAAATAATATTTTTATACACACATTAATCTCTAGTACTGTACAATATATTAACTAGTACTATACCATATGTGTACTAATACTATATCGTATTTAAACTAATATTATACTTAATAAAAAATATATAACTTAACACATTCATAATTTCAGGCATACCATGCAAATTAATATATCAATATTAAAATATTGATATTAACTAACTAGTAAGAAGAACAAAAGTGAAAATGAACACAGTGAACACACAATTCAATTAATAGATACAATCACACTCAATAAATATATGAATGCATCAAGACGGCGAAGATCACAAAAAAAATAATAAAGCTGATGCAATATTATGCTGGTTTCTTCCCCAATTCTCCACTCATTTAAGTTTCTAAATATAATTTTTATTTTTCAATTAGATTATGTTATTAATTAGTCTTAAAAAATAATCTACAACTTTAAAATACTTGTAACAATCCAGATATCATTGTAGAAATAATGAAGACATAACAAAATAATCTTAGTGACATAACAAAATAATCTTAGTTATTATAAATCAGCTAAAAAGTGAGCATGTCATATTCATACATTTATACCCAAATTAGAAAAAAATTGAATTTTTTTAGTTTAGTTTTTTTTCGATTTTTTTTTTGTATTTTTTTTCTAAATTTTGATCATTTTTTGAAAAAAAATTGAAATTTTTATTTCATAATTTTATTTTTGAGTTTCATATTTTTTTTTCAATATTTTTTTTATATTCATTATTTTTTTTATATTTATTTTTTGAAAGTTAAAAAAATAGAATAATAGTTATTTACATGTATTTTTCTTTTAAAAAATTTGGGGGTGAAGTAAAAAAAAATGGTAAATAACTAATAAATTGGATTTAGTTACATGTATGTAACTTGTACGTGTCTAAAAAAAGGAAGTATTGACTTATTAAAAAAAAAAAGAGTAAATAGAAAATTGAATGCAATTATATATATGTAACTGATACACATAAATATTTGTCAAATTTGTATGCTAACATAATACTATATGTCGTTATATTGGAATGTTGAAACATTCGCAGTAACCAAGCCAAAAAATATTTTTTTAATCTGTCTTGCCTTTTTTTTTTATTCCCTCTCACTTTGAACATTTAGGATGAATTTTAATGTATAAATTATTTATTTATATTAAAAATGATAAAATCACTTTAAAAAAGGATAATATGAATATTTCTTCTAACTTATTGGAGATTGTCGATGTTGATATAAGTGTTTTGTTTAATGATCCAACACTAACAGTCGAGTGTTGTGTTCAATGTTCCCAACACTTATGACAACATCAGAATTTGTCCTTCCTTTTCTCACTAACTCCGATCTTAAGTTTTTTGTCTAATAATGTCCCCAGAGCAGTTAGAAGACGTGGGCAACACCAAGTCATGCCACTGTGTGGGAGTGAAAGTTATTGGACATGATATAACAAGTCCTACATTCAAGGAGGAGTGGCGAGAAGTTATTGTAACCGCTTGAACGGCTGTGATGATCATAGGAGTTGAGAGCAGTTCGTCCATGAAACCTATAAATACCGTAACTGCCTCAATACAAGATACACAAGAAGAAAAACTGCAATTGATCACTAGTCTATAGAACGCTTTATACGCTTCTAGTTAGGAAAATCTTTGTTTCTTCTCGTAGATCTTCATACTATTGTAAACCCGAATAATAGTGTGTTGATCATAGTCTTATTTACTAGGTTATATGCATAGATCTATGAGGGAGATAGTTTCATAGGATCTAGTAAACCATTTACACTCATTATAGTGTTATTGTACACCAGGGACGGTGCCACGTTGGGGCCAGCGGAACAACTGGCCCCCCACCAATTTATATATATATATATATGTGCTAAATATTTTATAATAATTATATACTCAATATATTATGTGATAATAGTTATTATCATATATATATCTTAATCTTATCTTAATTATCATATATTTACAAACATTTCAAAATGATTGGTCTAGTCTATTTTTTCTAAATCATTCTAGTTCAAAATCTATTTTTTTTATTAATTTCACCTTTTTTAATTTTTTATTAATCATTAATCGTAACGTGTCTATTTTTTAATCTTATCTTTTATATTAAAATTTAAATGAAACTTTTTTATATATGAAAATAAAAATATTATTTTTACTTTTTTAAAGGAGTAATATATTTTTTCATGTGTATTTTACTTAAATTTATTTCTTAATACTCCAAAAATAAATTATTTCTTCAATAGAGTCAATAATATAGATGGATGGTGTATTTGAGAATTATTGTCTAAGTTTTTACTAAGAATTGCAAAATATTTTAGCAATTTTTAAATTGTTTAGCTTCAAAATATATTTTAGCAATTTTTAAATTGTTTAGCTTCATTTTGAATCGAACTATCAAAACTTCAAAATAAAATGAAAGACAGCTTGTTCAATTTAATTTAATGAAATGTATTAACAATTTTATCATGTAAAATTTCAATGAGTATAATAAGTACATATTATTTTATCTTTAAAGTAATGTTAATCGGGCCCCCCTATCGAGATTTCCTGGCTCCGTCACTGTTGTACACCTCGAAGAGGTTGTAATTCGTTTCACATATTTTTATATAGTGAACAGCGTAGATTATTTTATAAATCTACGCAAATTTTGAATACTTCCATTTTCACTACGTGCATTTTAATTTTCGCTGCATAGTGTTGTCTGGATAGTGCCAACACGACAGACAACATCTCTGATTTCGCACGCACATACACTTTCAGTTATAAAATATTTTATTAGTAAAAATAATAAAATACTTATGTAAATAAACAATGTTTGAAAAAATTATTTAATTGAGTAAAAAGTTATTTTTTTAAAATAATAAAATGTTAAATTAAGTATGAAACGAATATTTTTAACAAATGTTAAAATATGTACATGTAATGATGTAGTCAGAAATTTTTGGTTGGAGAGTCTGATTAGTATTACTATAAAAATAAAATAATATATACTTCATATTTATTATACTCATTGAAAATTTTCATAATATAATTGTCAATACATTTCATTTCATTCCATTAAATTAAATCGAACAAGCTGGCTTACATTATGTTTTGTAAAAAGTTTTGATACTTCGGTCTCAAAATGAAGCGAAACAATTTAAAAATTATTAAAATACTAATATCATTATTTTAAAAAAAAATCATTTTCTTTCTTTAATTATAATTTAATCCCCAATATATGTCAAAATTTAATTTTTAAATTATTTATTAATTAAACGGTAAATGTCATTAAATAATACATTAATGTACTCGATTAATATTCTATAATTCATACAAATGTACAAAATTTTAAAAACACTAAACTATTTTTTTTAAATCAATACTAAAATATTGTTCAAGTTGAAAGACATTTATATAAGTTTAACAAAAATTTAGACAATAATTTTAAATATGCTATCAATCTATAATAAAAAAAATGTATGCAAACATTCATTTTTAGTTCGTATGTCTCAAAATGAAAATAATATTTTTATCATCACCCATCAAATCATCGCTTATTTACTTACATTGTCATTCATTTTATTTATACAATTATTTAAACATTGTCATTCATTTTATTTATACAATTATTTAAAAAGAAAAAACTTATTATATATATTAAAAAAATTAAAAAAAATGGTGGGGAGCCACTGATCAGAGCCCATTGTTGCTCCGTCCCTGTGTGCGGTTATTTTTTTTAAAATGACAAATAAAGGTTATATATTAAGAATAAAAAGAAAAAAAGACTTAGAGTAATAACTTCACAAGTGGAATCGGAGGTTGAAGCGTCATTAAAATCTTGTTTGAAAAAATTCTCATTAGGAACAAAACTCAGATAAAGGGAAAAAGGTACACCCATTTAGACCAAGTTAAAAAGAGTACGATAACAAATTAAACATATACAAATAAAAAATGAGAATCGCACAAAAATCACCTCGTATTAAAGGCATCACCCAATCGTCCTCTATACGAGACGACAAGACGTATTTTATTAACTAACTGTAAAGACTTACGGTCTGATAGCGTTAAACTTGTTGATGACATCTTTCGATATATGATACTTCCTCAGTTTCAGACCACTTTATGGGCACAGAAATTAAGAAAAATGTGTAATGAGTGGAGTGTTGAGAGATAATTTTATACATTTTTATGAATAAAATAAAGTGAATGATTAAATTGAGGGTAAAAGTAATGACATTTTGTGTAAATATGTGAATATTATGAAAGTGAAATTTATGAAAAAAATTCATTTTTATAACGTGCAAACTATTATGAGAGACGAATAGATAAATAGTGTAGACGAATAGATAAAAATTTATGAACCATTGTGAAGAGAGGGAGTACAAGCGAATAGGTGCCTCTGAGATTCTTCGTAGCGAGACGGTATGGTGGAGTGGGGAATTTAAGAAGCCGACCTAAAAAAGGCTACCTTTGTCGACATTTGCCAAACTGAACATATAATAATTGCAATATTAAGTCTATCAAGTTGAATTAATAGCATTCTTGTCCCCAAAAAAAAAAAAAAAAAAAAAAAGGTTGAATTAATAGTTTGAAAGATAAATAGAGGGTAGGTAGGGAGGGGCTGCATTCTAGCCGTCACTTGTGTTGTGTCTACGTCTAAATCTAATTAGTTTTTCCAACAATTTTTAAATTTTTAATTTTATGGATAAGTATCAGATTTGTTATTAATAATAATCATGTTGGATCCATTATGTGATGTGATATTCCAATCACTTCATCATTCCGTGTAATCTTTTGACAAGATATTTATATTTGCCAAAAGCTATCATCTTTTGTAATTTGTATAGCAATTTCCAATTTCATCCAATTTTTATTTTATACTCCATATTAGATTATAATTATTATTATTATGATTATCACTTGTATTTATCAAATAAAACATAAAACACGACAGTATATACAATAGATAAACGATGCAAATTCTCTTAAGATATGGTTTTTTTTGGAGGGAGCTCTTAAGATATGTTTGTTTTGAAATTTAAAATACGATTATAAATATTTTAAATATAATAATTTGAGGTTTTAGAATTCTAAATTTTAAAACCATCATATATTAATACTTATAAAATCTATAAAAATTAATTTAATAAATACCTACGAATCATATGTAAACACAATACTAACATATAGTTGAAAACTAACCTAACTAAATCTAAAAAAACAAAAACAATACACCATTACAAATATAAAAATATTAAATTTACTAAATTTTAACATTCAAATTTTCAAATCAAAAGGTGCTTTTGAATTGAAGAACTTGAAATGAAAATATTATAAATTTAATGAGGTTGAAATGTACGTACAAATTAGTTCACCTAAATGTTAAAAAAAAAAATAGTGGAAAAATAGAACAATTGATTTGAAATCCATATCAATTCAAACAATTTACACTAATGGCATGTTTGTTTTGGGATGAGAAATTCGGATTTGGGATTTCGAAACTCCACCCCATTACAGTTTGAGATTTTGATTCAGGATTTCAAAATCCCACCCTATAACCCTATAAAAGTCAACTTTATAAATACCTACAAACCCTATATAAATATCTATAAAACTTATATTCCTATACTATAAAAGTTAAATTCTACCCTACATAAATCTCAAAACAAACACAAAACATAAAAAGTATTAGAATTTTAAAATCCACGAGATTTTGAAATCCAGATTTCAAAATCCTCAAAATCTCAAAACAAACATGCCCTAAGTGCATGTTTGTTTTGGAATGAGAAATCCGGATTTGGGATTTCGAAACTCCACCCGTTACACTTTGAAATTTTAATTCAGAATTTCAAAATCTCACCCTATAAATACCTATAAAAGTCAACCCTATAAATACCTACAAACCACCTATAAAATCTATAACTCTATACTATAAAGTTAAATCCTATCCTACATAAATTTTAAAACAAACACAAAACACAAAAAACATTAGAATTTTGAAATCCATTAGATTTTGAAATCCGAATTTCAAAATCCTCAAAATCCCAAAACAAACATGCCCTGATGGATTTCAAATAAATTCCTAAATTGTACTACTACAATCAAACGCAACCTTTGATTATTCTTTCAACGAAAATGATGTCTAATAATGGTCAATGATAAAAAGATGATAACAACATAAAGTGGAGCTCAAAATTGTGATAACAGGAATTTATACCCACCCTTCTCACTAATTGAGATAACAATATATTGGGTTGTTTAAATTAAGTTAAGTATATATAGGATGTTTAGTGCAATTACTTTAATTTTTTTTTTAGTTATAAATAAAAACTGTGAAATTCAAATCTCATCAAAATCTTACTCAAGTTGAAACATGAATATGCAACTGCTGATTTTTTTTTTTTTTTTCTAATTTTGTTGATAACAAGATATATTTGTAGTATTCGTTATCTAATCCTACAACCCTTTCAATTTATGAATGCAGCCATTGTAAGCATGCGTGATGTAGATAAATATCTCGCTCTTGGAAAAGTCGACACGTAGAGACGGGATAAATTATGAGGGTCTCGATTAAGTCAATAAGATGGAAGGTTGGATTAATACACCCTTGAGCCTCAAAGGAGAAAGAAGAGTAATTGGGCCTTTAGCCCACATTCGAGGGATAATATCCTTTGGGCTTAAGGATGTGGCCCAGAGAGGAATGCATAGTACGGCTTATTTCTCCCTAACTCAGTCAAAAGAAGGAGTCAAGGCAGGAAAGGGGGTCGAGTATTTAGGATCTTGGACCAAGCCCTCAAAGTATTTAGGATGGGCCGAATTTATAGGAAAAGGTGAGCAAATATAAGGAAGAGAGAGTCTTTCTCTCTCCAGGGAGGAAGGCCACGTATATAAACAAATTTCCTTGATATTCTTATTTACGTTTTACATAAAATATACATTCTTACGTAATATACACTAAATTGAGAAGATACACCAGATTATGCACCGGAATTTCCCTAGAAATCACAGGGAAATTCCTCTTTGATTTTCCTAAAGAACGATTCTGACTTGAGCGTCGGAGCTTCCGCGCCGGAGCACCCCTCCGGTGTGCTTTTGCAGGTTATTTTCGGATTCTCAAGAAGATTTACGTGAAGATTGCCAAGGACGAACGAGTGATTCAAACTCGTGATTAATAGTGCTCGTAAAGGAACGATTGATATCCATAGGCGTTCTTTTTCGACGCAACAACTGGCGCCGTCTGTGGGAAATCCGAGCTAGGGCGTGAGGATTTCCAGAATTTTTGGGATACTGGTGAGGGCTGTTCCTAGTGCAGCTTCCGATCCAACCCAGGGTTCAACCAAGGTCGGAGCCTCTTTGCGCAGACTTCGCCTATTGCTTGGTGGAGTGCCGCCTCACGGGGAGCTGAAAAGGCTCGATCCACTCGCCACAAATACCATCTCTCTATAAAACCCTCACCTCTTAGAGGTGGATTTATTCTCAAGCCGCAGATGTGGCTTTATTGTTGTTATCTCCGCCGCTGCAAACCGCAACCGTCGAGCGCCACCCAGAGCTGCTCCCAACTTCCGGTCATTCACAGAGGGGGCCGATTTTCTTGTATTCGCGAATGCTGTCATTCATCGGATTTTCCCCCTCTTTGCTCCTGAAATACTTCACAGATCGAAGGCAACATCTCAATCAGGGAGAGAGATCGTTGGAATTGAAGATGATGAAAGTCTGGCTCCAGAAATTATTGCTCGGGTAAAGTCTACGGGCAGTCCTTTGCCCGGGTTTTATCAGGTTTTATCAGGGGTATGAAATTATCCTCTACTGCTAGAAATTGCTCCATAAATTACCATATTTACTGATTGGTGGCTGAATTTTTTGTGATGAATGAGTTGAATATTTAATTTCTTGCATGAATCTTCATACTGCTGGTGTATGATATCACATACCACCTGTTTAGTGAAATACTTGAGTGAATCTTTGTTTCCTAGCCTATATTTCCTGTGGGAGATCCCTCATTTTCGAGACGGGAATACGCATGCTTGGGGAAATTCTGGTTATTCCTTAAAGATTTGTTGTCTCTTTGCTAAGAAGCTCTATACTCGCATAATGCTTGAAGGATCCCTGTTTCGGTTTGGCGTAAATCTCGAAGTGTGTGGTTTTGTAGAATTGTTTGCTTCATGTATGAATAATTTAGCTTGGTTTTCTAATGAAGGCTAATGTGTTAAATGTGGGGGATATCATAAATTGACATTTTTATGGGAATATAACCCCACATTGAAAGAACTAATAGAAAAGGGCCCTGCCATGAGGTTCATTAACTGTAATAAAACCAGAGAATTGTGATAAATTAGGGGGGGCTGTTGGTTGGCCAGGTAGTTTAATAACTCTATCATATTCATACATATATTTCTCAGACTTGAGATTTGTTGCATTTATAGCAACAAGAAAAGCTACAAGAAAAGTGAGAATGAATATAATGATTTTATCCTTATTTGGAGATTCCGTGTTTGTACTCCACATTCATTACTGTTAAAGTTTAAGCTTGGTTTGATCAAATATGATTCCTCTCAATTTAACACAATCTGAAGCAGATTCATATAACCATACCAGAAAAGCTACTACTTGTCTTATGTGTTGGAGCTCATCCTATGAGGATCCAGCATACTACACCATAATGGAAATAGATGTTGCTTTGACACACCAGTTTTTTAGTTCTTGCAAACCTGCATTTACATATTCACCATTGCTAATTGAGCAGCATTCACGTCGGAGTAGTAAGCTGAAAGTGGAAGTAAAACGTATTGCTAATTTAATTCTGACATTTCTTCTGTAGTAAAAATCAGCATAAGAATATTTCTTACCTATTGAAAAGCTGAACATTTATGAATGAGAAAACCTGGCGGAAAATTATTCATGTGATGGGATGGCATTTTTATCTATTTAAAATAATGTGTTGGTTGATTGATTCTATCCCCATCCGCGGAAAAATCCAACCTTCAGCTGGCAGAAAAATAATGTTGGAGTCAGTTATTATAAGCATTGTGCAGTGTGCTTGTGGTTGAATATGCCACTTGTTTATTGGTTGGCTAAAACTTTTCATGTTTGTGAGTTTTCAATTTGGCTTTGGGATTAAAAGTAATTGTATAGGAGTAACGCTAATTCTAATTCTAGCAATAATGCAAAACCTCTTGCCTTTAGACTAATTTCTTTACAGATTGAAAGCAGCAGGGAAATTGGGCCTTAGAAAATGGATCCAATTGTTGGCTTGATTATGTGAGGCCTAGTATCACTGCCCAATCATTTCATCTCTCTTTTTACATTTGCTTCTGACTGTCGACATACACCTTGTGGGGACCAGCGCTACCACAACCACCACAAGATTTACAAGGGTGGTAATGTGCAGATTGAGTGTTTTTATTGTGTTACTTTCTAAAAAGTTAAAGGAGATAAGATATATATTCATAATCTGTTATTGATTCCAATTTTGATATAATGCTTTCTCTATAACTAGCTTTTCACAATGGAATTCATATTTAAGTGCATAATCTTTAAAATTGTGCTTTTGGATCCTTTTGATGTGACCTTATCAAATTTGAATGGAAGATCAATCAATGATCTAATTCCCTTTCTTGGATGCCTAAATCACCATATAAAAGGTGATTACACTAAATATGTTTATACATGTACGTATAATAAAGCCCAAACTTCTATTAGTAGTGGAATTTGATTGTCAATGGTGATTGATTTTGCTTATAATATTTATATGTACCTGTTTGAGTTTTTCAGACGATAATTATGTATGTGACTTTTGAATTGGAATTAATTTTATCTTTGGTAGTTGATTTCGCCAGTCGATTCTTGATCCTTCTTGGATTTTGTCAGAATAGGTGTTAATATATGATGAGATAAAAATTATTTGCACGACAACTTGGTCCTAAAATTAGGACACTAAAAAAAAAAAAAAAAGGAACGATTTGTGTTATAAATTTGAATATGGCTAATGAATTCTGGATTCAATTACTGAAATGCGAATGACTTAATCACCCAATAGATCACCCAATAGTTCACATGTTTTTTTCGAGGAAAATGCTTATGACTCGTGCATCGGAAAAAATAGCAATGCTCGAGAGAAATGCGAAAAAAGAGGAAGTTGAATTTCGCTTCACAAAAAAGAGGGGGGAATGGATGCACCCAACCGATGCACACTTGACAACTTAAGGGAGGTATCTCTGCATTTTTATGTGAATCGAAATTGTAATATTGCTTGAAGAAAGAGAAGTGATTGAAAGAGAAGTGATTGTTGAGGAATTAATCCATGAAGGAAATACTAAGTAACATGCAATATCTTTGTTAGTAATTTATACTAGTGTGAAATATAATACTTATATGATGCTTGAATGAAGCTTGTTGATATGCATGAATTTGAGTGAGAAGAATAATTTATCTGTGATAGATAGGATCGAGATAAACTACTATATGTGGTGACTTGCATAATTGACCACTCCCCTAAGATGTCGGGGAGAATGATTTAGGTCTATTTACTTTAGTGTGTATGTTAATCTTCTCGATCAATATGATGTGAAAATATGATATGTATTGAATGTGTGATAAAATTAGCATGAGAATGCATTTTTTATTGAATGAGCTCTAGAATATTGACAAAGCAAGTACCAAATCTTGGTATAAATTGCTATTTAACCTTTTTGTTGTGAGAAATTTCGGGAAGGTCTAGCCCAAATGCCTTTAAGAATTCTGGGAGTATTCTGGTCCCCGAGGGCCGGCAGAGATATAGAGTATTCAGGTCCCCGAGGGCTGGCAGAGATATAGAGTATTCAGGTCCCCGAGGGCTGACAGAGATATGAAGTATTCCAGTCCAGGAGTGCTACCAGAGATATGAACATGAATTGGCCAGGACCTAAGAGCCCAGGTTCGTGAGGGTTAGCAGAGATATGCTGAGTACATTAGTACCACTGGTTAGTACAAGTGTTAATTCTTGTAAATGTTATTATGAGCATGTCTTTAAGAGATTGACATATATGATACGAGACTACTCTTTTCCGTTGAATTAAGAAGGGTCCCCTTAAGCTTACACGATTGATTTATGTAGATATTTTATAAATGGTATTGGAATTGAGAATTACTTGAAATCTTAGAAGCATGAGTAGGTGAGTCATATGTTGAGTTCTGTGACTACTTTATGTGGGAGAATTGATGATTGACATGTTTCTATACTTTAGATATGATTTCAAATTATAGATTGAGCTTATTAAGGTCCTTGAGATCAAAAAATGAAAAGTGTTACCTCTTACCTTTTGATCTTTAAACAATGATATGTCTTGAGTTATGTCCTCGTTTAGGACCTTGAAGCTTGCATGTACTAGAAATACTCATTTATGATGAAACGTGGAGAATTGAATATTCATTGTAATTTTCATTTGAAGAGATTATTTGAGAGAGCATGATCCACTTCATTTGTGATTTTTAGAGTGGAAGTTGATTTGATTTGTTTGTTCGAGGCTATGAAGTTTTATTTTTGAGAAGATAATGAATTTTTAATATTGCATGAGATGATTCTTTTAAAGTGATGAAACATGATTTGAGTGTTTTGAGGTATGTTAGGGCTGGCAGCCCTAAATGAGTGAAATAATAAGCCTGAAAATTAGAGTTGATAAACGATGATCCTATGAGGAGGAGTTGGAGATTCTAGAGGTGCTTGAGTAGCCCGAGGGAGCAGGATTACAAAAGAGAATAAAGATTGAGTTCAGGGGAACCTTGGAGAACCCCCATATTATTATGAGATTTGAGATCCTAAAGAGTGAAATCAAACAACGTTGAGAGGCTGGAGGTTCAGGAAGAGACCATGTGCAATGAAGCTAAATCTCGACCTGCTCGAGGAGCTGTAGACGTACGAGAGATATGCGCAACTGCGAAGACGAATATTGAGGTAACAAGTTAGTTCATATTACTTGTGATTGTTATGTTCCGATAGCCAGGAAATTGATGGCTAAGATGCTAAGACAAAGATGGAGAATACTTGATTGACTATGAAGTCAACTTAGTATATCTGTGGGGCAATACCCCTGAACGGCCAAGGTCAAAGACCATATCCCTGGAGGACTGAAAGTAATATCCCTGAAAAGGGGACAGAATAAACCTACAGGTACCCTAATTCAGGAGCGAAAGACATTCTAAGACCACGAGGCCAAGAGAAGTTAGAGAAAATGCGAGGTTTATATAACCTCACCCTGAGAAATGGCGAGGTTTATACAAACCTCACCCTACGAGATTTATCTCACCCTGAAAATTGCGAGGGTTACCTCACCCTGCAAGATTTATCTCACCCTGCGAGGTTTACCTCACCCTAAGAACTTCAGGGAGAGTATAATCCCTAAGAACTCTTACGAGTATAAACAACTTCAGGGAGAGTATAATCCCTAAGAACTCTTACGAGTATAAACAACTTCAGGGAGAGTATAATCCCTAAGAACTCTTACGAGTATAAACAACTTCAGGGAGAGTATAATCCCTAAGAACTCTTACGAGTATAAACAACTTCAGGGAGAGTATAATCCCTAAGAACTCTTACGAGTATAAACAACTTCAGGGAGAGTATAATCCCTACAAACTCTAACTTTTGGGAGAGTATAATCCCTACAAACTCTAACTTTTGGGAGAGTATAATCCCTACAAACTCTTAGGAGTATAAATAACTTTTGGGAAGAGTATAATCCCTACGAACTCTCAGGAGGATAAATAACTCTTAAATAACTTTTAGGGGAAATTGTGAGCATCATCAAATCATCAAGTAAGTACAGAAACCTGAATTCTCTAAAGTATCATAGAGTATGCATGTACCACAGAAGAAGGTAAAATACAGCGAGACAGCTAAAACCATTCAAGACCAGGGATATATGACCCTAGCCCTCCATAGAAAAATTCAGAGGTATAAAAGTAGGATCAGAGTTTCTTACAGTCGGAGAGTGACCACAAAGCTGAGGGGAATTAGAGAACCCCTCACAATTCTGAGGTTCAATGATGAGCTTGATTTGAAGCCATGAGGTCAGGTTATTAAGTGAGAGCTCCACTCCTGATAGGCTTTAAGGCCTGGGGGGAGTAGGGGTCGTGCTAAGTTGTTAAAACTATCAAACTCCAAACAAGGGAAGGCCAAGAAAAGGCATATGAAGAGAAAAGAAACAAGAGAAGTTATGGAGAAGGCTAAGAAAAGCCTCAAGTGATACGCTTGAAGACACACCTTCCAGGGTTATACAACATGCTTCCTGAAATTGAAAAATGATGTTGACCAGGGCAAGGGAACATTCCGCTTAATTCATCTTATCTTCTCTTCCTACTCTCATAAAATTACGAGCACTTTTACGAGAGTAGGGGGAGTGGTTGATGTAGATAAATATGTCGCTCTTGGAAAAGTCGACACGTGGAGACGGGATAAATTATGAGGGTCTCGATTAAGTCAATAAGATGGAAGGTTGGATTAATACACCCCTGGGCCTCAAAGGAGAAAGAAGAGTAATTGGGCCTTTAGCCCACATTCGAGGGATAATATCCTTTGGGCTTAAGGATGTGGCCCAGAGAGGAATGCATAATACGGCTTATTTCTCCCTAACTCAGTCAAAAGAAGGAGTTAAGGCAGGAAAGGGGGCCGAGTATTTAGGATCTTGGACCAAGCCCTCAAAGTATTTAGGATGGGCCGAATTTATAGGAAAAGGTGAGAAAATATAGGGAAGAGAGAGTCTTTCTCTCTCCAGGGAGGAAGGCCAGGTATATAAAAAAAATTCCTCCATATTCTTATTTACGTTTTACATAAGATATGCATTCTTACGTAATATACACTAAATTGAGAAGATACACCAGATTATGCACCGGAATTTCCCTAGAAATCACAGGGAAATTCCTCTTTGATTTTCCTAAAGAACGATTCTGACTTGAGCGTCGGAGCTTCCGCGCCGGAGCACCCCTCCGGTGTGCTTTTGCAGGTTATTTTCGGATTCTCAAGGAGATTTACGTGAAGATTGCCAAGGACGAACGAGTGATTCAAACTCGTGATTAATAGTGCTCGTAAAGGAACGGTTGATATCCATAGGCGTTCTTTTTCGACGCAACAATATATTTTACTAAAATAATAATTATCCAATGATATGAAAAGATTCTTGAATGTATTATATATAAATGTATATAATAGTTAGAAAATATATATATATATATATTTTTTTTACTAAATAATAAATACATTTAAAATTTAAAATTTGTCATAATTAATACACATATATTTATAAAAGGAATGTAAATATCCAAAATGACCGCAATATATTAATACATATATATTTTAGCAAAAAAATTACATTATTGTTTGAAAGTTAGGATTGGTTTTTATTAAATGATTTTTTTAAATACTTAATTTTAATTAAAATTTGAGTATAAAAAACCAAATATAGATACATTTAAAAATAAATAAAATTATCTATATCTAATTCTTTTCACGTGTTAATAACATTAATACACAAAATAAAATGTTAAATTAAAAATAATTAACACTTGTGTAAAATATTTTATACATAAAATATGTCTAATTAAGACAATTTCAAAAAATTGTCATATTTTATTTTTTACTTTTTATCTCAATTTAGGTTCGAATTTTTCCATATAATTTGAAATTATTCCATATTTTAAGAATATGTCAATAATATAGACTAATTGAAAAAAAATAATTTCCTATATTCGGGGAAATTCAAATTTAAGTAGATATTGCTACTAAACTTTATGACTTGAATTTTTATGCAAAAAAGGAATTTTGTGTAGTATAATGGTATATTTATTTGCATTACTCAACAAATCCTTTAAATATAAATTGATCGTAAAATCTTTAAATAAATTGATTTTGTATTTAATTATATTTATTCAATACTTTTGTTTAATATAAATGTTAAATAGAATATAAAAATATTTAATGAAAATTTTCAGTTTTGTATTTAATTATATTTCAATAAATTTTTTAAAAATATTAAATTATATATTCTGTTTTGTATTGATGTAATTATATTTAAATTAAGGTTGAAAAAACTTTTGATATAGTTTAAGATTTTAATGAATAAAATTATTAAAATAGTTTCAATATAAAATTATTTTTCTAGAATTGTACAAAAAAAAACTACGATTTTTTTTTAATTTAAATTTTGAAATATTTAGTTAAATTTGGGAGAGAATAAAGGGGTTTTATTTTGACCATAATTAATCTAAATTAGTTATTAAGTAAATTATAAATTAAGACATGTGATGTGAGTTGTGCAGGATTTTGCCGTAATTTAAATTTTGAAAGATTTAGTTAAATTTGGGAGAGAATAAAGAGGTTTTATTTTGACCATAATTAATCTAAATTAGTTATTAAGTAAATTATAAATTAAAACACGTGGCATTTATCTAAACTATATAGGTAACCGAAGATGTGAGTTGTGTAACAGGATATGCCGAATAGAGGGAGTATAAAGGTATATAACAGAAGATGTGAGTTGTGTAACAGGATATTGCCGAATAGAGGGAGTATAATTTCGGTCATTAAATTTTAAATTTTTGTTTAATATTCAACAATGTAGATTTTATATTTATTTTCATATAATTTTTTTTTAAGTCAATAAAATTAGGTTCAAATTTTTCCATATAATTTGAAATTACTCCATAAAAAATGATTTCCTTTAGTCGGGTGTCAATAAATATAGACTAATTGATAAAAAAATGATTTCCTTTATTAGGGGATATTCGAATTTAAGTAGATATTCCATATAATAATTGATTAGAGAAAATTCTGCAAAACTTTGAGAACAAAATTCTAGAGAAAATTCTGCAAAACTTTAGAGAGAATAAAAAAAAAAAAATTGATTAAAGAAAATTCTGCAAAAACAAAATGATTAGAGAAAAAAAATTCTACAAAACAAAAACAATATATTGATTGGAGAGAACAAAATTCTGCAAAACAAACTGTAAAACTAAAGAGACTTTAGAGAGAACAAAATTCTGCAAAACAAAAAATTGATTAGAGAAAATTATGCAAAACTTTAGAGAGAACAAAATTCTAAAAAAAATAAAAAAATATATTGATTAGAGAAAATTCTGCAAAACTTTAGAGAGAACAAAATTCTGAAAAACAAAAAACAATATATATTAGAGTTTAACTAGGAATAGAGACAATCTTATAGACACAACTAGGAATAGAGACAAAAAATTATAGTATTAGGATTAAGGTCAAATTGATGTGGTAATATACAATTATGCCCCTTGATCTTAAAACAATATTAATTCATTAATATAATAAATTTTGAATTTGAAATACTATTTTTCACGCATTTATTATTCAAATTGAAATTTAAATTATAATTGAAATTTAAAATCCATTTGTCCTTCAATTTCGAAACTTCCTTAAAATGCAGAAATTGATTTAACCTAATTTACTTTCCTTTTCAAATTTGATTTAATTGATTCACACATTTAATTGCTCAATTAGGTTCATCCAGCGATTTGAGGGATATTGGTTCTCTAATCTTGGTTATCGTTGCCGAATCTCCGGCGCCATGTCAACGCCGCATCAGAATGCCTTCGCTCCGGCACTGGAGGCGGTGGATGAGGAGGCGGCGCTGCTGCACGTGCCGTTGTTGCCACAGTAGCATCAGTACCCGCTGCGCCTCCGCCGCAGCTCCTCCAATACGGAGGCTTTGGTCGCCATTGTCGGTTCCAATGTCTGCCCCATCAAAAGCCTTGATTATGAATGAGTCTGATTGAGGTTTTATGATGTATTGCTCTGTTGTGTTGCTTTTTGGTATGAATTGCGTTTGTTTTTGTGGATCATAGTTGATGTACTGTATATTTTGATTTATACTAGCTTTCTTAATCTTGAATTGAATTTGTTGCTATATACTCTGGTTTGTTTTGTTTTGCGATGGATGCAGATTTAGTTTCTCGGGGACCGGGGAACTGAACTTTTGTCCAACACCGTCTTCTTCCTCAGACTGCCGGTCGTTGACCTTCCGGCGTACCACTTCCGATTGTCGACCCTCCCCGGTCGAGGGCGCCGTCGATCTTCTTTCATGTGGGGTCCCCGAGAAGGTCAACGACCGGCAGATCTGATGCAAAAAAGAGGTAGACCTTTTTTCATGTTGGGTAGCATTTGTTCGAGCTGTTCTTTAGTTAATTCCTCGGCAGATGAACACAGAGATCTGATGCAGAAAGGAGAAGGAATTAAAAGATTTTAAGTTATCTGGTCAACCATTCAAAAGATATGGAATCAGTGTCTATATTCCATAGAATTTCCGGACATTCGCAGCAGAGACGGCTATGAAGATATGGAAACGTGGATATCAAAATAAACTTATATTTACACATGTGCATTGAATGTTTAACATATATTTCAATATATGCAGTAACTAGATATGTATTCATTAATTACTTATGTTAGGGTCAGATATAGTTAACTCAACCCATAATATAATGTTTTCTATTGCATCGAATAAAATCATGGAATATCATAATAATTAATCTCATATTAAAATAATCCATACAATTATAAAAGTAATGTTAAAATATTATAATTTATTAATCATAATTAATATTATTAAATTTAAATATATCCACTACTCACCACAATTATCTCACGTAATTCAAACCAACAATATATTTTTGACATTTTCAAACATACTGATATTCAATGGTAATTTTTTTCTATAAATAATATTATAATTAAAATTTCTAAAAAATAGTTTATTTTGATATCCACGTTTGCATAAAATGTACACGTCAATATTATAATAATACTTTTTATATTTAACATCTATAACTAAATAATTCACGTAATAATACTAAGATTATCGTAGTAATCATAAATATAGAAAAAAATGTTGTATTTTGCATTCCATACTGCACATATGTCAATGTGCATATATGTTTGACATATACGTGCGCATATATTCCTTAGAAAACGTTTCACGTTACTGAATTAATTACATCATATGTATTTTTTTTTTGTTGCTACGATTTTCTATCCATATTGTTTAAGATTGTCTATTCGGGAATTTAATATTTCGAATGCAATTATGAACGCAATTATGTTCGAGATTATGACCGATGAATATTTAGGAAAGTTTGAAATTTCGAACGCAATTATGACCGAGATTTCTTGGAATTTAATATTTCATCAGCTCCTCTTTTGAATTTCCTATTTTATCTTAATTGAATATGCAAATAATCCATACAATTATAAAAGTAATCTTAAAAGATTATAATTTATCAATTATAATTAATATTATTAAATTTAAATATGTCCACTACTCCCCACAATTATCTCACGTAATCCAAACCAACAATATATTTTTGACATTTTCAAATATACTAATATTCAATGGTAATTTTTTTCTATAAATAATATTATAATTAAAATTTCTAAAATGAATAGTTTATTTTGATATCCACGTTTGCATAATATGTACACGTCAATATTATAATAATACTTTTTATATTTAACATCTATAACCAAATGATTCATGTAATAATACTATGATTATCGTAGATTTCGTAGTAATCATAAATATAGAAAAAAATGGTGTATTTTGCATTCCATACTGCACATATCTCAATGTGCATATTTGTTTGGCATATACGTGCGCATATATTCCTTAGAAAACGTTCCACGTTACTGAATTAATTACATCATATGTATTTTTATTTTTATTTTTTTGTTGCTACGATTTTCCATCCAGATTGTTTAAGATTGTCTATTCGGGAATTTAATATTTCGAACGCAATTATGACCGAGATTATGACCGATGGATATTTAGGAAAGTTTGAAATTTTGAACGCAATTATGACCGAGATTTCCGGGAATTTAATATTTCATCCGCTCTTGTTTTGAATTTCCTATTTTATCTTAATTGAATTTCGATTTTATTTATAAAGGAGGTTAAAATTGTACTTTTATAAATTAAATTGTCTTTCTTCCTATCTTTTAAAATTTTTGTCTTTATTTCTAGTTTCTATAGGTGAAATGTCCTATATACTAATTTCCCCTGTATATTAATTAGAGAAAATTATGCAAAACAAAATGATTAGAAATATCTATATAAAAAATACAGTAAAAAAGTTATAAAATATTATATACAATATAGTATATACGAAAAAGTACTATATAAATTGAATTGACTACTATAAATACAAAAGTTAACCATTTCACCTATTAAATATTTACATCAGTGTTGTTTTGAAATTGAAGTCTGTAAAGATTATTGGTGGACAGTAAACTCCCAGATTTCAAGCCTACGAAAAAATTCTGTATAATATAATATAACTAACGCCTTCTCAAAGTATTCTCAAATTTCCATATTAGAAATTTTCGAACAGTCGCCGAATTAAAAAATGGGTAAAAACGTGAACCCTAAATAAGATATTAAAAAAAAAAATCATCTGTAATTTTATTAAAAACTGATTGATAAAAAAAATCAGTATAATAGAAACTCACCGATTATCGTAAGAGAAAGAGATGGAAAATAGTGGAATTAAGTGAAGCAAACAAATGATTTAGGTCCCAGTTTTGTAGTAGAAATTGTAATTTGAATGTACGATAATTAAGGTGGAAGGTGGAGGAAAATCTTAAATTTGAATACTTAAAATTGAATTTGTTAAATAAATTTTTGGAGGAGTTCTGCCGCGTATATGATATTTAATTTAATATTTAATATAAAAATAACTAATTTATATTTATAAATTTTATTATTCAAAATAATATTGAAGTGATTATTCAAAAGTTTTGTTTCATTTAAATTTTAATATTCAAAACTACATTTAAAATACGAGATTAAAAAAAATGTACGGTTAAGATTAATGATTAAGATTAATAAAAAAATTAATAAAAAGTGAAATTAATGAGAAAAAAGAGATTTCGAAATGGAGAAATTTAAGAAAAAATAGATTGGGATAGACCAAATACTTTGCAACACGTGGCTCTTAAAATGTTTGCAAATATATGATATTAACATGTAATTTAATATAAAATCAACTGCATGAGTGTAGGTCCCTAGTTGAGTATAGGTCCCTAGTTGAGTAGTAAGATTGAGTAAGCTAGTAAAAGTCTAGACGGGAGGGTGAATAGACTTTTAAAAATCTTTAAAAATATCAAAGTACACAATGTGAAATATCAAAATTAACAATGAGCTCTTAAGATTTTATACTCAACTATTTCAACGAATGCTGATCTTGTCTATTCTATATGCAGATTAATCAATTAACAAGATAATCAATCAAACACAAAACAAAACAGTAAGTAAATCAAACACAAGATTTATAGTGGTTCGACAACTTGTCTACATCCACTCTCACAACTCCAGTCGTGAAATTTTATTAACTCCTCTCTTCGAGTGTGTGTTCTTGTGATTTTAAGTCCCAAGATATAAGACTTCGATCTTATCGATAACACTACCAAGTGTTTCTTCGATCTAACAACTAGCTATTTAACAAGTAACTAGCAACTTGATTAACAACAACAATAAAGAAAAACTTCTCTATCAGTAGTAGCCTTCTTGAATATGAACTTGTCTTTCTCTTTTGGCTTCAACTTCAAACTTGCTTGAACTCTGTGAGTTTTTCTTGCTTTGAATATGTTCAATGTACGCTCTTGATTTCGTAGTAACAATAGTCTTCAATGTAGAATGTCTTCGTGTATTTATAGACTTCACTTCTCAAGATAAGTTTGTTATTCCAACAACCTTTTCTTGATAACTAACTTTGTAACTGTTTCTTCTTATCTCTTCATGCGTTTCTTCAGTTAATTAGTTATTTCATAACTAACTCTTCATATCTTCACTTCTAGATACAATCTTATCTTTAATTTGTTATCTTCACTTCTACGCGCACTTGACTTGTCTTGCTTCGACACTTAGAATATTTTTTCAGTCTTCAGCACTAGTCTTGTCTTGCACAAGTCTTCTTGTCTTGTAGTTTTCTTCCAGTAGAACTAATCTAGTCCTATCAACGAATCTTATCAAGACTATTACATTACTTTAAGCTTTATAAACCCAGCTTAGTCAACTTAAAACTATACATCAATATGAACATAAAACATAAGCTTCTATACAACAATTATAAACTTATTATAAAACCTATATGAAACTTCTTCAATACTTAGTTTATTTCGGTACTTATAATTCGTACTTGTCTTTTCTTTTCTTTCTTTTCTTTTGTAATCTTCTGATCCTGTCACAAGACGACTTCCATAACTAGATCAGTCAACACTTAGAAATATATTCAAGTCCTCTTTTTGGCTTATCAAAACTACTTCTTTCATCAACTAGGACTTGTTTCAGGATTTATATCCCAACAATTTCCGCCTTTTTGATGAAGCCAAAACTACTTGAATAATTTTAAGTAAGTAGACTAGTTAAGTAGTTATCTTCTCAAAATGTTTCATTTTTTTCATTCATAACAGTAGATCAGACAAATTACAATTTCTTAGCAAAATAATTTGAAATAAGTAAACATTTACAAATCTTCAAAGTCTTCAATCCATACTTCCACCACTTGGAGTATCAGCTTCTGGATTTGGAACATGAAATGCTTCCAGGATACGCCTATGAATATCAGATATATGATCTTCATTGTCGATCTTCTCTTCCTCAAGCAATTCTTCTTCGAACTTCTTTATGACATTGAAGTCAACTCTTTTACCAGAACCTAACATTGGTGTTTCCCATCTTGGAAATTCTGGACTCAGAATGTTATAACCAACAACAGTAACAATGCGCATTATGAGATTCCATAAGTTCTCATCTTCAGTTTCCATGAACTTCTCAAAGATCACGAACAACTCATCTTTGCTAGCTGTATTTCCATACTTTCGAACAATCCAGTGATCAACTTCCCATTTCTTTTTTACAACCTTCCACACATCTCTGTGTTCAGCATCTACAAATTTGTCAATAAGAGCATCTTCAATTACACCTGGATTTTCCTTGCAGTCTTGCAACCTTTTGATATGTTTGTTTAACACTTTCTTGTTAGCATACTTATCATCTTCTATCTTTTGCTTCCTGTGGATTTCTTCAACATCCTTATCATCAAATCCTGCAAGTATCTCACCTAAGGCTTCCTTCTTAGTTTCCAACTTTCTTTTCACTCGCCTTGACTTGATTTCTTCAGATACTATGGACTTGCCTTTCGCTAACCTCAACTGCTCTTTAGCACTGATCTGTTCTAACTCTGCTTTCTTCACTAGTCTTCTCCTAGTCGAACGAACAACAACTTCAACCTCAATATGAGCTTCTGGCAGTTTCACATCTTTCTAAACTTCAACTTCTTCCCCCTTTTTGGATTCATCACTCGCCTTGAGGGTGAAAAGTGAAGTGAAACGAGTCATCTCTTCTTCTATTGCTTGCTTCATCAGAACTGTAGCTTTTTCAATTTGTTTCTGATGACTTCCATCTTGACTCAGCTCCTCAAGTCGATCAACAGTGTACTCGAGCTTCTTGGATGTTAGATTGAATTCATTCTTGAAATGAGTAGCAGTCAATTTCAACAGTCCGTTCTCTTCAGTCGTGGCAGTCAATAAAGCTCTGGCTTGCACTAACTGTTCATGAGCTTCTCTTGTTTGCTCATCAACTATTTCAATCTTAACTCGATATGCTCTTTCCATTTTCTTCGATTCTTGAGCAAGAACTCTTGCAAAATCAACTGAGCTCTTCTCTGAATATTCAATCTGGTTTTGCATAAATGTTTCCAACTGATTGAACATTTCGTGCCTAAAAGCAGCATCCAACTGATTAACCTCATTGATAATCATCTCTTTCGAATCAGTTACAAGCGAACTGTTCTGGTTTATCAGCACTTTTTTCACATCAGACTTTAAAAACTCATCTATTGCTGATTTAATGACTTTTCTCAAGTCGTCTTTCAATTCATCAATTGATGTAGATGGAAGGACTGAGTTGTGTGAACAACTTCTTCAGGAACGACTTCTTCCATCATCTCATCTTCTTCAGCAATAGGAATTTCAACCAACTTGTCTTCCAGCTCAGTAATCAAGACCTCGTCTTCCACTACTTCTAGAACGACACTTCCAGCAATAGCTCTTAAATTCAAAGGAGGTGAGTAAAGAACAATTGTTAACCTTGATTCCTTAGCTCTGCCTCATCACATTCTTTCTTGATTAGCTCTACCAATCTTGCAGTGTATGCACAGGTTTCTGAAGGGAAATACTTTTCCACTTGTCTGGTTATCTGACCAACATTGCACCTTGGACCGTGTGCATGCTCAACTTGGAATTCGAAGACAATTCCTCTCAGCTGATCAGATACGTTCTCCAGATCAAGAACAGGATCAGACGACTCCAACTTTTCTTCTGAGCCATCTTCCAGCATCAACTCGTCTTCTACAAGATCAGATTCAGAAACTTGTACACCAACACTTGGCTTCTCAACGGATAACACATCATCAGGAATGTTAAGAATTTTCTTCACAAGACCAGTTAAGGCTTCAGCAGTCCTTAACTCCGAATGCTTCTTGACTCCACTAATCTCTTTCTGTTCAAGTTCCCAGTCTTGAAAGTTAGAGATTCCGCCCATTCCAGTTATAACTTCAAACATATCTTCACACGGTACTTCTCTCAAAGCAACCCATGTGCAGATACGAATCAACTTCTCATATGCTTCTGAACTGGTGTCTATCTCAACAGACGGGAGCATCTTCTTCAGGTTCTTGGTCATCTGTGCTCGGAGCCTCTTCTCCCTTGGGCACATTGGGTAATCAACCAAGTTGGGAAATCTATTCTTGGGAGGGGTCTGAGTGAGTGAGGTCCTCATCTCAGTTGCTGAAGTGTCAGCTAACGGGGTTCCTAGAATAGATGGGTTAGATGGTTCAACATATTCTGTTGAGGGTAAGGTTATTTGGGGGGGTGGTTTCTTGGGGTTTGGGTGGGGATTGAACAAGAATATCAACTGAAGATGAGTCAGGATGAACATATACTGGGGCATCTTGAGTCAATAAAGAACTCAAGTGCTGAACGAATTTGACAGTGGTTGAAGGATCTGGTCTGGCACGAGAACGAAGTGTTCTTGCCTTCTTCTTGATTGGAACAGATGAAGGGGATATAGAGGGAATGGAAGTAGAATCACTAACCATTCTTGCCTTCTTGGCAGGCGAAGATGAAGATTCGGCCACCAGACGAGTAGGAGGGGGAGGACCAGACAAGTCGCCTCTTGGAATTTGACTTATTCTGAGCTGGTACTCTTCTTCCGTCTCCTTTTCTTCTTCTGAAGACTCGTCTGTTTCAGTTTCTTCAGAATCATCAATAGGCACGATTTGTGCCTCATCTGACACATACTCAACTAGTGCACCACCAGTTCCACCTTCTTCTGCATGAGTCTCTTCTTCTCCACTAGACGACTCGGCTTCTATCATTGCGTCTCGTGGGTTTATTCTGATTTGCTCACGCTCTATCTTCCTTTCTTTTGCTTGTCTATCAATAACATCCTTCCTCAAATAGTATTTTAGCACATGGAATTGCTTTCCTTTGCTCCAATCCTTCTTGTTTGGTAACAAGACTGGTAAGAGAATACTCAGCTTGTTTCCAAAACTCACAGTAGCAGATACGACCCATTCTCTGGCATCCGTATCCACTTTAACGTTCTTAGCAAAGTACATTATTCGGTCCACAAACAACTTCTGCCAATTACCTTCAGTGATTCCGTCATAGATTGCGACCATCACTCTTGCCTTTTGAAGGGTCACTGAATCATAACTACCAGTTACACCCATCAACATCTTGCTTGAGATGTCCAGTAGAGTCTTGTACTTTGGGAGCAAATGCTTCTTCTTCACAGACGGAATCTTTCCATCGTTGCCTAGCTTCAATTTCTTGCCACAAAAGATACTCAAATATCTCAGTTCTTGGCCTGCGTCATACATCTATACATCAATTGATCCTTGTTTCAAACCAAAAACCTCATCCAGCATCTCTCTGGTGATTTTGATCCGCTTTCCACCGATGAAAGATTCTATGTACTCGCCTCGATGAGTGGCAGTAACATAAAATTCCAAAACTTCATCCTCGATTACTACTTCCGGAACAACCTCAAAATATGGCTTCAAACCACATCGGAAACACTTGATAAGAATATCCTTGTTGTCTTCCGAGTGCCTCCCTTTGAAGAACACTGAAATTTCCACATGCGCCTTTCCTTCGGCTGCATATCTCTCCACATCGAACCTAGCTTGCATGTTAGATTCAACATCTAGAATAGTGATCGACATTTTGAATATAGAATGTATTGAATCACGGAGAGTAGTAGGGTTTTGAGAGATTGAGAGCTTGAAAATAGGAAATTAGAGTAAACGTGGGAGTAATTTCCGAAAAAGAGGGGTTTTATGAAATTTGGGGTTTTAAATCGAGTGGCCAGGATAAAACCAATCGATCTAACGGTAACAAGTCGACCTTTGGTATTCCGTTGTGTAATCGAGAGTATTATGTGATTTACCACTTGTAGGTCCCTAGTTGAGTAGTAAGATTGAGTAAGCTAGTAAAAGTCTAGAGGGGAGGGGTGAATAGACTTTTAAAAATCTTTAAGTCGTTCACTTTCTTACTGATCTGGTCGGTAGATGAGTCATGTCGAGATTCATCGAAAACAACATGTGGTGTTTCTTCCACACAAAGAGTAGAGTAGTTAAACACTCTAAATGCTTAGCCCGTAGAGGAATATCCTAAAAATATCCCCTCGTCTGCCTTAGCATCAAAGGCATTTAACTTACTTTTCCCATTGTTATAGATGAAACACTTGCATCCGAATAAATGAAAATATGAAATTCTAGACTTTCTACCTTTCCATACCTCGTAGGGCGTCTTACCTAGTGCCTTGTTGATTGCACTTCTGTTTTGGGTGTGGCATGCTGTATTGATCGCCTCTGCCTAAAATTTCTGAGGAGTATTATACTCGGCCAACATGGTCCTGCAGGCTTCCTTGAGTGTTCTATTCCGTCGCTCAGCTACACTGTTTTGTTGAGGTGTCCTAGCTGCACTAGTAAGATACTGTATACCTCTTTTAGAGCAAAAATCATTGATATAGCTATTGATAAATTCAGTCCCCTTATCACTACGAATCTTGATAATGGACTGATTCTTCTCAACTTGTATCCTTTTCAACAGATCAGGTAGAAGAGTTTGTGTATCACTTTTCTTGTGTAAGAAGACTACCCAAGTAAACTTAGAATAGTCGTCTACCACAACAATTGTGTACCTTCTACCATTCAAGGTTGGAGGAGTGATTGGAATAGATTTAAAAGAACCTTTTACATGCTTACCTTTCTGGCAAACATCGCATACATGAGACTTGAAATAGATTTCGTTGGGTATACCTTCAACGAGGCAGTCTCTTGCGATCTTATTAATCACCTTAAAGTTCATATGGCATAGGCGTCTATGCCATAGCCAACTGATCTCTTTATGGGTTCTTACTAAGAAGACAAGTATCCCTCGGACAGTTATTCCAGTTCACGATGTATACGCTGCCTTGTCTGATGCCAACGAGTAGTACAGTGTGAGTCCTCTTGTCGATGATTTCACATTTGCGACTCTTGAATTGTACCTTATAACCACGATCACAAAATTGAGAAACAGATAGTAAATTGTACTTCAAAGCTTCTACGTAGGATACGTCTTGTATTTCTACATCTCCATTTCTGATGTAGCCGAAACCTTTTGTAACAGCCATTGAGCTATCACCAAAGATCACCCTGGGTCCTTCTTGTTCGCAGTAGCTCGATAGAAGAGCCTTATTACCCGTCATGTGGTGCGAACAACCACTATCGATGTACCAAGTTTCTCCTACTGAGCCACCTTTCTTATATAAGTCGAGTTAACCCTGCAATGATGATATTTAATAACTTAGGTACCCTCCTTGTCTATTGGGGTCCTGGGGGGTAGTAGAGTTAAGAGAAATCCAAATGTACATAGGAGTTTTGAACAAATTGGACCTCTTCAATTTTCTGCCATACTTGTTGCAGAATAGTACCTTATCAACCTTATCTGATCTATCATCAGACCTTGAGTCTACTCATCTGAGGTAGCCTTTTGACTTAACCTCTACTTGAGCAGGCATAGGCCTTTGATAGTTCGAATATGGTTTATAAGCGTTTGGGCCATACAGTTTATAGACTCGTTTAGGTCTTTCCTTACTTATGATATCATATAATAAAGGTGGAGGATATAAGACAGGTTGGGTACGATATTTTGGAGCAACCTTCCTAGGTCTAGTCGAGTAGAGCTGAGACTGGCTTATGATAGGAGGTCTAGGCTCTTTCCAACTAGTCTGTACTTGTCTAGAACTCATCTCCTGAGGATACCAATCTTCGTATCTGACCTGGTTTGGTCGTCCACGACTAGTGGTCCTCTTTTGACTAGTTCTAAACGGAATAGGTCTGTTGTTAACATTCTTTTTACCACCTTTGGTAATCGGAGTGTTAACTCTAGTCTGCTTGTGTACAACACCTTTGGATGATGTTCCAATATCGTATTCCATTGGTCTTTTGCCTTTATCTTTTGTCAAAGAACTTGGACTAGCAGCAGTAGTGTTCTTAATGATATGAGTAGACGAGCTAGGTGTATCTGCACCCAACCCTGTCTTGTCATCTAGAGCCCTATACCCATCTGACAGTTGTTGATTAATTATTGAAGAATTAACCAAGTCAGTAAGTTTAATGTCTAGATTTACGACTTCAGTCTCTAAGAACTTATTACGCTCCTCAAGCTTTTTGCACTTGTTCTTTAAAACATTGAATTCATTAGTCTCAGTAGCATGTGTCTTTAGTAAGTCTTGATATAACTTATCTGTTAACGCACACCTGTCTTTGAGTTGTCTCTACTCTTCTGTCAAGCGTTTGTTTCGAACAGTTATATTAGGATCTACCTTAGACTAAGCTTCTTTAAGATCAATGATTTCTTGTTTTAAAACGATGTTCTCGTCGCTGACTTCCATGAACGCCTTATTAGCAAGTAGGAGGTCTTCTTCAGTCACTCCAGTGGAATGATGAAGACTACTCCCTACTCCACTGTCGGCAGTATCACTTTCATCAGTATTAGAGTCATCACATGAATGGAATGAAGTTGCAGATGATACCTCTTGTTCAATTTTCGCCATTAAGATTAGGCCATCGTCTGCTATGAACGCTTCTTCTTCGTTGTAAGAAGGGTAACTAGATGAAGACGAAGGTAACTCGTCTGAATCCGTTTTAGAGTCATCGTTAGCCAACATGGCCTTCTTACCCCTGTTGTATCTTCGTTCCCGTCTGGCTATCCTCTCTTCTCGATCATCGATGCTCAGGTTTGGACATTCGTAAATGTAATGACCTGGTTTCTCACAATTATAGCATAATAGATCGTTAGTGGACTTTTTCACATGAGATTTATCTCTTCTCTTCTCTCGCCTATCAGAACGTCTAACCTTCCTATCCTCAGAGTTTCTATCTCGCCTGGTCTCTTTCGAGATCTCATCTCTCCTTTCGGAAGAGTTTCGATCTCGTCTTGTCTCAGACGAGTCCTTGTTTTTAGAACCTCTAAAGTCTTTGTAAAAGCGTTTATATCTACCGTATCGTTTATTTAGCTTGTCGAACTTTCTAACCATAAGACTCATCTGATCTTTCAGACTTAGATCAGACCTATCTAACTCGTCCTTAACACTAGCAGACTTAGTCTTGTCTACTCTAGAGCTCCTAGACGAAGAAGTCTTAAAATCAACGTTTTTCGACACAGTTTTCTCTCTATCACTACTAGCTATAGGATCATCCTCATCTAAGTCGAACTCGTGTGCCTTGAGTGTTTGGAACATTGTCTCGGCAGACCATTCATCAATGTCCTGAGTATTCTTGATGATCATTTTGACCATCTTCCATCTAACATCTAGACTCTTAAGAATCCTCAAGTTGATTTCACGATTAGTATAAGTCTTGCCTAAAACTTCCAAATCATTCATAATACGTGTGAAACGAGTATCTAACTGGTCTATATTTTCACCAGCCTTCATCTTAAATGATTCGAACCTCTGTACAACTGTGGATAACTTACTTTCCTTGATCAGGGTGGTCCCTTCACAAATGATAGCAAGTCGATCCCACATGTCTTTAACTGACTTACATTTTAATACTTTTCCCAGATACTCGTTGGGAATGGTATGTAAAATATAGTTCTTAGCTAAATTGTCCAGATTGTTCCGTCTCATTTCTTTCGAAGTGAGCTCTGACCTTGGCTTGGGGACGAGTACGCCAACGACTTTTGAGGGTTCCAATGCAGCAGTGTTTGGCACCACAGTAACAATCAGTCCTTCTTTTACGACAGACACCATCAGGTCGTGAGTCGAGCTGAAGATAGCTTCCATCCTGAGTTTTCAGTAATCATAATCCTGGACTAAAAACTTAGGCAATTTGTTAGCGCTTATTTCCATAGCCATGATTTCAAGAAGATCAATAGGAATATAGTAGACTGATAAAAGATACAAGAAAATCAAGAACAGTGATATTATCAGATACAAACAGAAACCAAGACTTCCCTTAAAGTCTTTAGGGTGATCAAGAAATAGCAGTCCAAAAAACTACTGCTCTGATACCACTTGTAGGTCCCTAGTTGAGTAGTAAGATTGAGCAAGCTAGTAAAATTCTAGAGGGGAGGGGTGAATAGACTTTTAAAAATCTTTCAAAATATCAAAGTACACAATGCGGAATATCAGAATTAACAATGAGCCCTTAAGATTTTATACTCAACTATTTCAACGAACACTGATCTTGTCTATTCTATATGCAGATTAATCAATTAACAAGATAATCAATCAAACACAAAACAAAATAGTAAGTAAATCAAACACAAGATTTATAGTGGTTCGACAACTTGTCTACATCCACTCTCACAACTGCAGTCGTGAAATTTTATTAACTCTTCTCTTCGAGTGTGTGTTCTTGTGATTTAAGTCCCAAGATATAAGACTTCGATCTTATCGATAACACTACCAAGTGTTTCTTCGATCTAACAACTAGCTATTTAACAAGTAACTAGAAACTTGATTAACAACAACAATAAAGAAAAACTTCTCTATCAATAGTAGCCTTCTTGAATATGAACTTGTCTTTCTCTTTTGGATTCAACTTCAAACTTGCTTGAACTCTAACTTGCTTGAACTCTGTGAGTTTTTCTTGCTTTGAATATCTTCAATGTACGCTCTTGATTTCGTAGTAACAATAGTCTTTAATGTAGAATGTCTTCGTGTATTTATAGACTTCACTTCTCAAGATAAGTTTGTTATTCCAACAACCTTTTCTTGATAACTAACTTTGTAACTGTTTCTTCTTATCTCTTCACGCGTTTCTTTAGTTAATTAGTTATTTCATAACTAACTCTTCATATCTTCACTTCTAGATACGATCTTATCTTTAATGAATTAATCTGTTATCTTAACTTCTACGCGCACTTGACTTGTCTTGCTTTGACACTTAGAATATTTCATCAGTCTTCAGCACTAGTCTTGTCTTGCACAAGTCTTCTTGTCTTGTAGTCTTCTTTCAGTAGAACTAATCTAGTCCTATCAACGAATCCTATCAAGACTATTACATTACTTTAAGCTTTATAAATTCAGCTTAGTCAACTTAAAACTATACATCAATATGAACATAAAACATAAGCTTCTATACAACAATTATAAGCTTATTATAAAACCTATATGAAACTTCTTCAATACTTAGTTTATTTCAGTACTTATAATTCGTACTTGTCTTTTCTTTTCTTTCTTTTCTTTTGTACTCTTCTGATCTTGTCACAAGACGACTTCCATAACTAGATCAGTCAACACTTAGAAATATATCCAAGTCCTCTTTTTGGCTTATCAAAACTACTTCTTTCATCAACTAGGACTTGTTTCAGGATTTATATCCCAACAATGAGAGTTAGTGACGTAATAATAGAATTTTTCGATATTTTTAAAAATATACTCTTTTCGTACGTCTATAAATTTTCTATTTTGGTCTGTTTGTCTATAAGCTATTCATATATTTTTTGTTAAATATCTTTTAAATTTTTATTCTTACATTCTAATTTATATCTTTTTTTTTTCTCTATTTCATTCTCTCTCTCAGTCACATCACTTGTATTATATGTATAATTTAATCACTTTTCTTAATTTATATGTTCAAAGGTTATGAAAAATTTATAAGCGAACGGATGAAGTATATTGTTAGATGAAGAAATTCAAATTGTAAATTTCGAATATAAAAAAGACGAAAAACGTAACATCCAGGTTCATCGGTTGAAATTCAAAACAAACATGAAACAGGAGCCATAAGATAAATCTTGAAAAAGCTTGATTTTAATGAGTAAAGATTGTTTTAATAAGATATAGGGACACTGTTTCTCCTGATGGAGAGAAAAAGAAATAGTAACCCCAAAAAGACATGTACAGTAATAATTCGATATGAAGGGTCAAAGTGGGAAGAATACTTTATTTATTTAAATAGTAGTAGTAAAATAATTGAGATGGGTGGGCCCCACCACCAAATTCAGACACACAAGAACATGCCCCCGCATACACTACTTCAAATTTCAATAACAAACTAGATTAATTTAATTCGATAATTACAATATAATAACAATTTTCAATATAATAATAATATTCTAACACAAAGTTTTGCGGGTCCACTTACGTCACGCCTGACATAATTTCATGCCCATTTCCGTCATTTCCTCACCATCCATTTATTTATTTATTTAAAGGACAAGTCACAAACCCCACTTGGGGTGGTTTTTTTAATTTCAAAATCTAAGTCAAATAAAAAACGTGAGTAATTAGTTATGGAAAAATTGATAATTAGTTATAGGTTCTAATTTTGAAAAATAATGGAGGTTGTGATAGTCTACTTAAATAATTGAAAGGAGTCTTCAAATTAGAAAAAAATGGGAGAAATTAATTACAAAAATTAGTAGCATTTTGATGTTGATTTGAATTAGAAGTAGAGGATAATGACACTGTCCTTAATAACTAAAATGAGTCGATTTAAAAGAAAAATTATTTAGGAATCAATGACTAGATGTCATGAAACAGACTGATTTGCAATTAATTTTTCATAAGGGTATTAAAATTTACAAGTAAATGATTCACTTGTAATAAGGTGTTCATGAAATTTTGATCAATGTACCACATGAAATATAAAGATTGATAATTTTCTTTTAATTTAATGGAGCAATATTATCTTATATTGTTCCAAACTTATATGGGGAGGCTCGGAGGCCAAAACCTGTAATTATATAGGTTCATTGAGAATTGGATCAAGGTCCATCGACGTAAGGGTGGTACGTACATTTAGGGTTCACGAAATGTCTCCACTAACTCCCCCATTTTCGTTTAGATAAGAGTTTAAATGGGAGGGATAAGCCTCTTGATGAGTCAACAAATTGTGAACCTAGAGGTCCGTAAGAATCTCAAACGGTTTGTTGGCTTGAGCGTTAGAGTTTCTGGTCCGAAAGTCACTTGGGTGTATTCTACGTGTACTAGAACATTATTTTAACCGATTGATTGAAGTTAATTAATTTTGTCGTTTATGTTGTGCGTTCGATTTAAACCTACTAATTCAAACAACCCATAGTTAACACTCATATTTTCTATAATTCTTTTGGTTGTTAACTTATTATTATCCTCACCCTCAACCTCTGACCACGCACACACCTACATAGCCTATATTTCTTGTCCTTATTTGATCCAATGTCTATTTTCACATGTTCTATGTTGCAGTTTAGCGTTTGCTTTGATGGATGACATTGTCTTATTTGCCCTAAACAACATGCAAGTGAGATTTTTTAATATGAAATCCTGATAATTAATTCATTTTAATGAGCCCAGATCATTAGAATATATTATAATTTAATAGAACAATAATTTAGGATGGTACCAACAATTCTCAATTATGATATATTATGTCCAAATCAATATTATGGAATATTATCTATAATTTAAATATTGAATTTAATCAGAGAAATCTTGAATATAAAAAAATCATTAATGTAGCTCATGTTATTTTAGTTTTATCAATTCCTATATTATTACACGGGCTTGTTATAACTTATAAGTGCCAATGTATTGAAAACCATAACAAATTTGGTTTGTGTTATGAGCTCTGTTTTTATACTAACATATTATTTAAGAATTAATATAAATAAAATTAAATAGAATATAAACATTCAAATCCAACTCGATAGCAAAGAAAAAGAAAAATAGAAAAAAAAAAAAGGTACGAGAGAAAAAAAGAATTGAAAATTGCTTCAATAATTGAATGATTTGAGGTTGCCACGAAAGCGGTGAATAGATTTTGTGTGCTCATCAAAATGTTTTTTTTTTTTTGAAGTCTCGGCTCATCAAAATGTATTACTCCATTTGTAATATTAGACATGCGTAAAAGCTTGTGTAGTTAAATAATATCAGAGTTAAATAATCTCTCCTACTATTTCACGTAATGCTAGTACATACTTATATTATATTAAGATTTTGTAGTTTTTATTTCTTAATATATAGTGATAGCAATATTCTTTCTTTTCTTTCCTGCATTAACATATGTATTTATAAAAACAATAAACGTGAATGAGAAAATGAGAAGAAATAGTGCACATAACTTTTTGTGATGATTTTTTTACAATATAATACTCCCTCCATTCCACAATAAATTTAATAGGTAAGGCTGGTAAGTAGACATATATTAAAAGAGTGTAATAACGAGTAGAATTTTTAGGGGTAATTTTGATAAATTTTTGTGTAAAAAATTAAGTAATGAATTAACTTGTGCGTATATGTCGATCTAAAAGTAATGATATTTTGTGTAAAATTAAGAATATTTTAAATATGAAGTTTATAAAGGGTGGTTCATTTTAAGAGTGTTAAAATTTGTAAGACCCCGAAAAGAAGAGTGTAAAAATGAGAAAGGAGAGAATAAACCGGTTGGTTCTACTTATTGACTAAAACATTAAAGTTGTGAATTCGGATATGGCGAATAGAAAACCCACATGGCCCATATACAGATCATCATGGGCCAATACATATACACCGTTGACCAACACAAAGGCCACGGTTATACACACACTGCTTTAGTGACGACACCCATTCGATAAAAACACCCGCTGAGTATACACCCCACAAAAAATCAAGGCAAAAATTTGTGTGAGACCGTCTCACGGATCATATTCTGTGAGACGGATCCCAGACCCATTTGCAGGCGTCATCCAAAACTCACGCGACTTACGTGGTCTTCCGCCAATTAAGGCTCACTCCATAGGCCTTAATGCCTTATATGTGCCTCCTTTATTGGGCCTCCTTTACATAGGCCATAACTCTGCAAAAGATGAAAACAATGTGTTATATTTATTTATTATTTAATTTATAATTATTTTAATAAACGTAATTTTTAATATAACTTGTACCTAATCTCGATTCTTGCTTTTGCTTGATTATTTTTAAATTCATTTAAAATATCTTTCGTTATGCAAATCTTTCATTATCACCATTTTTACTAATTCCATCGATTTTTTAAATTAATTGTCATTTTTACTTAAAAAAATATAATTATTTAAAAATTGATAAAAATCTAGTTAAAAAGTGATAATGTTTTATAAAAAAATTATCACTTTTTAGTTAAATGTTATCATTTTTCAATTTTAAGTTAACGAATGAATTTATAAATAAGTGGACATGGTTATTTCTACTCAAACTAGTTTTTGAGTTAATTGTCAAATTTTAATTGATAGAGTATTACTATTCAAAAAAGGATAAAATTTTAGTTGAAATGTGATAATGTTTTTATTAAAAACGACTGTCACTATTTACTTGAATATTATCACTTTTTCAATTTTGAATTAATGAATAAGATTATATATAGACATGATTATCTTTACTAATTGCATCAAGTTTATGAGTTGATTGTCATTTTTCACTTAAAAAATATCAAAAGTTAAAAAGTAATAAAGTTTAATTAAAAAGTGATAATATTTCAATCAAAAGTGGCTATCATTTTTTACTTATACATTATCACTTTTCATATCTAAGTTAATGAATGATATTATATGTTATTGGAAATGATTATTAATTCTGTTAGTTTTCAAAGTTAATTGTTGTCACTTTGCTTGATGTAATTATTCATATTTAAAAAGTGATAATAATTTTTACCAAAAGTGACCATCACTTTTTATTTAAACATTTATAATTTTTGAATAAACATGATCACTTTTTAGTTATCAGTTAATAAATGAGATTATATGTTAGTGACAACGTTTATGTATAAAGTGACAACGTTTATGTAAAAAGTGACAAAGTTTAATAAAAACATTATCACTTTTAACTCAAACTTCATCACTATTTTAATAGTGATAATTATATCAAGTAAAAAGTGACAATAATTAACTATGAAAATTAACACAATTAGTAAAGATAATCATGTCTACTAATATATAATCTTATTCATTAACTCAGAATGTTTATGCAAAAAAAAAAAAAAAAGTCAATGTTTATGTAAAGAGTGATTATATTTAAATAAAAAATGATAATCTCTTTTGATAAAATACATTATCACTCCTAACTAAAACTTTCATTACATTTTGGTATAAAAATATATTATTATTATTATTATATATTACACCTTTTAAGCATATAATTTTGAATTAGAACACTATCACTCCCAGATTAAAATATTATCAATTTTTAAAAGTAAATTATTAAAAAACATTAAAAATGATAAATTTTTTTTATTATACATCGCATTTAAAATAAAAGTGAATATATTTAAATAAAAATATATATTCATATAAATTCAATTATATTTGGGTCGACGTCTTTCAAAACAGATGTCTAATTCAATTAAATTCAAGTTTCATAATTATTATTTTTTCAAAAAAATATTTCATACACTAAAAAATTTCAAACAAAGCCACCATATAACAAAAAATATATAATAAATTTTCTAGGTCCAATCCAATTGGTTTTAAGGCCCACGTAAATGTTAGTTAAATTTTCAAGTAAGACTGCAACATGGATAGCCCGCTTTTGTTAATGGGATTTGCTAAATATACTTAATTGGGCTTCAACATTTTAATCTAATGGATAGCCCACTGTATTCTAAAAAAATGGATCAAATGAAGATCCGTCTCACCAAACAAGATCCGTGAGACGGTCTCACCAAGACCTCCCCAAAAATCAAAACTATCCTTCTCTACTTAAAAACTATTGCAACCTAATTACAACAGGGTTTGGTACATTCACTCTCCAACCTCACGCCGATGACACTGTCGCCGTTACTGTTAAGGATGAAGGCGGTCAGAGCCATCGTCGCCGTTACCGTTTGAAGACAACGACGCCACTACGCTTCCTCCCCTCTGTTTGAAATAAGGCGGGCGAAACCACCGTTCCCCACCCCCCGTCCCGTTTGAAAAGGAAGACGGTCGACCGACACCGCCGTTCCTCCCCTCTCTTGCATCGCCGCCGCCGTTCCATCCCTCGTCACCGCTTTTTCGTCCAAGACATGTCCGTTCACGTCGTCCCCCCAGCCACACCACATGTCCGTCCACGCAAGGGCGGACTTAGCTTGGGACATTGGGATACAACTGTACCCCCAAATCCCAAAATTTTCCTTTTATTTTTTTAGGGTTAATTCTAAATAAATACACCACCTTTAGTCTCGGTATCAATTTAATCACGACCTTTATGATTATTGTAAAAATGATTGATCTTATATAGAATCAATTCCTTATAAGGAATTGAGTTGACTTAGTCAACCTAAACCCTAAATATTTAAAAATATTGTGAACCCTAAATATTCAAGAAGATTGTGAATAAAATTTTTGACTTGGTCATTTTTTTTTATTATAATTTTTTTTGTAATTTTTTTTATTGGTAATTTTTTTTCGAAATTGTGTGTGTTGAAAAGTGTAAGTCAATATTACTAAAAAGTGTAACACATTTTTTTATTAAAAAGTGTAAGTCACTATAATTGAAAAGTGCAACACAACTTTTAATGAAAAATGTAAGTCATTATAACTAGAAAGATCAAGTTAGTATAACTAGAAAGTGCAACACAATATTATTAAAAAGTGCATGTCAATATACTTGAAAAGTGCAATACAATATTTTAATGAAAAGTGTAAGTTATTATAACTGAAAAGTGTAACAAAATACGACTAAAAGGCGTAACATAACATTACTAAAAAGTGTAAGTCACTATAACTGAACATATTGTTGAAAATTGTAAGTCACTATAACTGAAAAGTGCAACAAAATATGACTAGAAGGTGTAGCATAACATTACTAAAAAGTGTAAATCAATATAACTAAAAAATATTGTTGAAAATTGTAAGTCACTACAATTGAAAAGTGGAACAAAATATATCTAAAATGTGTAACATAACATCACTAACAAGTGTATGCCATTATAACTGAAATCATTATTGCAAATATTGCAAAATAACATGCTAAAAAATTGTAAAATGCTTGTTACACTTTTCCTTATTTTCAACACATGCTTTTATAATAAAAAAAAAATATATGTGAAAATTGTTAGATGTGAGAGTTGAACACTAGACCTCAACGAAAAAATAAACTATTCTCAACCATTTGAGATACATAAATTATCATACATGTTTTTCGCGTATTTTATTTTTATTGTTAATCCTACCAATTTTTTAAAATTTACTCAATTCCTTATAAGGAATTGAGTCTATAGGAGACATACCCTTGTAAAAAACCTCAACTTTTTTTTTTTTTTTGATTACTAGTTAAATACCCATCCATTTTTCCCTCCCCATGGCTCGAACCCAGGACCTAAGGCCTAGGTAGTGGTGCTCTAACCACTTGAGCTACCTTTTATCGTGTTGCAATTAGATACACATTTTTTTTTCTCCGGCCAACAATTGATAATGTGGTTTTCCGGAGCTTACCACGTCATATTACACATATTCTTTTTTATTTTTTTTATTTTCCACATCAGATTAAATTTTATATAAATAAAAATAAAATTTTATATAAATAAAAATAAAATTTTATAAAAATAAAACTTTCCGCTTCTTCTGCGTCTTTCTCAACTTCTCAGTTGATAGGTCAAACATTCAACCCTTGAATGGTAGAAGAATGTGGAAGATGAGAAAGAGAGGTCCTACGGAAAATCCTAGAAATTCTACAAAATTGACAAAACATGGGATACTTCAAAAGACCATAAAAATTGCGTGTAAGATTGTGTTTATGGTCATTTATACTGATTTTTTTGGCACACATATATAGTGATTTAAAATGTCATGTTATTCCTTCAAAAAAAATGTCATGTTATATGTTTGTCATGTTTGAAGAAAAATGACAAACCAAGACATGAGTGTATTGATTTGTGAAGCCTTTGACACTATTATATGAGGGTAAGTTTCTTATTTTATTATATATTTGTATATTTCTTATAGTTATATTCATTCTTCTAGGCGCCTGGTTATAGAAGAGGACTTGGATACTTATAGTCTACAATTGTAAATGTTTTGTACATTATACGGTCTAACTATGACTTTTAGTATGCTAAATATATTTTTTCATAATATTTTCTAAAATATTTTTGTTGCAGTAACCATTAGTGTTAAACACATTAATTACTAGAATATTTTTTAAGAATATTTTCCTCTCCCATAAAGCATATAAATTGTAGTTCTCGAACTAGTTGAACAAAATAACAAAATTATGGGTTGGTCTGCTAGTGCATGTTGTGCACTCTAGTCCATGTTGCACTTTTCAGTTGTACTGACTTGCATTTTTTCATGACTTACACTTTTTAGTAAAATGGTGTTGCACTTTTAAATTATTAAACTGTATAATAATATTTTTATTTATAGTGACTTACACTTTTTAGTAATATTCTGTTGCACTTTTCAGTTTAATAACTTACACTTTTCATTAAAAATTGTGATACTGACTTGCACTTTTTAATAATATTGTGTTGCACTTTTCAGTAAAAAAATTTGTTGCACTTTTCAGTTATAGACTCTTACACTTTCAGTTATATTGACTTACACTTTTCATTAATATTGTGATGCTCTTTTCAGTAATACCGACTTGCACATTTCAGAAATATCGTATTTCACTTTTAGTTATACTAACTTATACTTTTAGGGCTTGTTTGGTTTGCTAGATATGATAAATATATTAGGATATGATAGATATATTATGATAGAATTTAGTGGGACAATTTGAAAAATTGATTTAAAATTCATGTTTGGATTGATGGATTAAAATTTAAAATTTATATGATAATTTATAATCAAGTTGTTTGGATTGTGGGATAAAATTGAAAAATATTATTATACAGTTTAATAATTGAAAAGTGCAATACCATTTTACCAAAAAGTGTAAATCATGAAAAGTGCAAATCAATACAACTGAAAAGTGTAACATGGACTAGAGTGCACAACATGCACTCAAGTGTATACTAGACTAAACCCAAAATTATTCAATAATTGAAGAATTTCTGAAGAAATAAACCACTAGATTTGAATGACTTTTAGGGATTTTAATTTTTAGGGTTAGAATAGAAGAACTTGATTGAGTTTGAGAAGTGAGAAAGACGAAGAAGAAGAACTATATTGGTTTTGAGAAGGGGAGAAGAAGAACTCGATTGAGTTTGAGAAAGACGCAGAAAAAATGGAAGTTTTAATTTTATAAAGTTTTATTCCGGGCATTGAAAGCTGAAATCAAAAGACATCAAGGCCTAAGCCTAAGTCAGACTAATGTTTATTTATATAAAATTTAATCTGATGTGGAAAATAAAAAAAATAAAAAAGAATATGTGTAATCTGACAAGGCCGGCAAACCACATCATCAATTGTTGGTCGGAGAAAAAAATGTGTATCTAATTGCAACACGATGAAAGGTTGGAGTTTTTTTACAATAATCGTAAAGGTCGTGATTAAATTGATACTGAGACTAAAGGTGGTGTATTTATTTAGAATTAACCCTTTTTTTAATATAAAAATAATTTTATAATAATGAATAGGTGAAAGATGATAAAAAGTTCAATACATTTATCTTCTAAGTTCATGTGAGTGTTATCTCATAATCTCATAGTCAGCACAATAAGTAATAAGCTGATAGGATCAGATAAGATGACTTAGGCCGAAATCAGATGAGTTGTAGGTTTTCAATCAGCTGAGGTGGTGATGCTTAGATATCAGCATAGGTGGTCAGATCAGCACAGTACTTCAGTAGAGTATATCAACACAGTAATTCAGTAGAGTATATCAGCACAGTTCTTCAGCAGAGTATATCAGCACAATACTTCAACAGAGTATATCAGCACAGTACATGAGCACAGTGCCTCAGCACAGTACTATCAGCATAGTAAAGATCAGCACAGTAGAAGTCTATCAGCAGAGTCAGCTTTTGATCACAAGAACATAAGAGTTGGGTATTAGAAGAGTAAGTAGTCTTCTGATCTTTATGGACAAGTCTTCTGATATGAAAATTAGTTAGTTTAACAAACTGTATTACAGTTACAACTACTTGAGGGCATAACTACCATTTCAGTTGGATAATAATAGAGCACATGGGTTGTTACAAGCGGTTGCAAACGATTGATAACTACTCGAGCAGTTCCTAACAGCAGCAACTACCTTGGTCTTTATATACTCTAGTATGTGTACATTGTAAAGGTTGATTTTTGGATGCAAGTACGATTGTAATATTTGAGTTGTGTTAGTTCACGAGCGAAGTGAGGAAATATCCTATTCCGAGTGAATGAGTGTGTAAACATTCTTGATCAATCAAAGAAGTACTCGTCTGGTCCAGTGGATGTAGATCACATTCATCGAACCACTTAAATTCTTTGTGTGCCGTTTGTCTCTTTGCTTACCTTTTTGAATTACTATCTTAGCTGGTTATTTCTTATATCTTCAAGTATTCTACTTGGTTGGAGACGTCTAATCGACTGAAATACTTGACAATTGGCGCCGTGTTGGTCTTGAAAGGAGTATATAACAAGTGTATGAGGGGGGGGGGGGAATACACTTGTATGCAATTTCTTTTCAAACTTTGATCAAACCAGTCTTCAGCAAGGTTGTCTTAGACAACTCTGCTGATATGATGAACTCTTTATAGATAGCCAAGCTACTAAGTACTATTGAGTACTTAGTTGGATAACTATCTAAGGGAGTTATATGTGCAGAATTAGTGGTTGGCCCTTTAGTTTAAAACTCCTTTTAGTTTTGAAATCACCTTAACAGTTTATCCAGTTCAGGGAACTTGTTCAAATCTTGTTTTGCACAGTTTAGGAGATGTATCTATGAAAGTCCAATTTGTGCAGTGTTGAGTGTATGTAAATGCTTGAAAGTAAATCAACACAAAGGTTTATAGTGGTTTAGAGACTCAAGTTCCTACATCCACTTTCCCTGATTTAACAGGATAATTCCTTCACTCTTGGAATTAACTTATTTTATAGTGCCAATGTGCACTTGATCAACCACACCACTCCTTGGTGCCTTGATCCCTAGGATGTCTAGAGTCCTAGTACCATTTCTCAACTCAGAACTGAACTGTTCTTCTCTCAACAGTCAGCTCCTTTCACTTCTACTACTACAACATTCTAACTTTCTCTCTTGAAAGGTATAAGGATTGAAGTAAGGTTCCAACTAATGAGATATCCTTTACAATGGAGATCAGTGTATAAGGATAGGATATCTCTCTAAGCTTTGTATGGATATACAATGAGGTTCAGCTTAGATGAAGTGTTTGAAGACTAAGATAGTCTCTTTGAAAGCTTGAAAGCACTTATGAACTTGTAGGATAGTTGGATGTGTTGAGGTTCAGTGGATGCTTTCAAATGGTCTTCACACTTCTGTATTTATAGATAAATTTGAGGATTTGCCCGTTGGAGAGGCAGCCTCAAATGTCTATAAATGTCTTCCTTGAAATCTTCAAACTGGAAGACAGATTCTGATAGTGACATGTCCTTGTTTTGGGAAATAAACGGCTGTAACCACTTTGTCTTCATTATGCAACACTTTTCCCAATGTCTGACTTCAAGATTCACTTGGTCAAACATGGACATCTCTTCTTATCAAAGATCTTGAGATAAGGACAACATTCCTTATCACTTGGACAACTCTACTTATCAATTTCAGTAGAGTTTTCTTATCAGCAGTGTTGGCTCTTGAGCTCTTCAGATGACTTGGCTCTTTCTCTTTCCATGACTTCTTAGAATAGTTCTTTGAGCATATATGTCTTGGAAAAGTGGACTTGACCTCTTCAGCAAAGTTGGCCTTGAGCTTTCATGGCTTGGTCTACTTTAATTGTGCTGGGACAATATTGCTGGACAACTCTTCTGAACTTGATAATTCTTGTAGTAGACTTGATCTTCAGGATTTATTCTACTTAGTTGATCTTCAGATGGGTTGTTCCATTTTGACTTGACTTTGATCAACATACTTGTCCTTCAGCAGACTTGGGGTCAATTCAGAAACTGAGCCTTGAGGGGACTTGAACAGAATGAACTTGTAAGCATGTGTTCCCCCTCAACTAGTGCATCTATTTATGTAAGAGCTGCCTAACACACCAGCTCCTCTACTTATCTTAGTCTACATGTTCCAACAGTCCTGAAACATTAAAATTGACTTATCTACTTGGCATGTCTTCAAGGGGGTTTTGGTATTATAATCAAAACTCATTTTATTCCTAACAATTTCCCCCTTTTTGATGATGCCAAAACCTATATAATCTATGCAAAGGTGACTTGATTACACTTATTACATTCTACTTCAGTGAAGGTGACTGAGGTCAAGTTCCCTGAAAGAAAATGTGTTAGTGTATTTTATGTTTTCATTTGCATATAGGTTGATAAGTCAGACAAGTTAGAATTCAGTAGTGTTGATTCAAAATGTGTTCAACTATCATTCAAATAAGAGATCATTACAAGCATGTTGATAGTTGAACAACCATATCAGAGCATGGACATTACATCAGAGCATAAATTAACTAAATTACATGATCAGAACAATACTTAACAAGATATTCTATTAGAGCATTAATCTTTGAGTATCAGAGCAAAAAGTCATCAGGGCAAAACATATCAGCAGTTTTGAGCAATTTCAGCATAGATGACCAATTTCAACAAGTCAGCAGTAAAGACATTCAGATCAGCAGAAAAAGGGTCAAGAGGACTTAGCCAATTCAGAGATTATCTTCAGGAGGTGGCACCATCCCATATTGTGCCTACACTCTCTTCTTTAATTCCATGGCCTCTTGGTTAGTGCCCTTAGGTCCAAGTTCCATCCTGTTCAAATTCAGGATCTCAAAGAATTCTTGGAAGATTCTTGACTGATCAATCGATCCATTCAGCTTTGGAGGCATGTATATGATTGGCTTAGGGGCAGTGAGTTCAATTCTTGCAATGTCAGCAGCTGCAAGCAATTGCTGATATAATTCCCTGTGATATTCTATCATGAACTCAGTAAAGGTGGAGTTGACATTTTTTCCACTCCATCTGTCAATGACATAGTAGTCATAGACAAACTCCCTTTTTACCTCTTCCCATGTATCATTCAGCTGTATTGACACCCATTTATCCAAGTGTGGATATTTGGTGTCCATGGGGATCAGCAGCTGTGGCTTTAACTTGCTGTATGTAGCTCTTCTTCTTCTTGGTTTCTGAAAATCAGCCCTTCTCTTGTCTCTTGCTCTGTTAGCTTCTTCCATCAGATCCATCTTTTCTTGGGCCCTCATCATGGCCAGCTTCTGTTGTGTTTCAGGGTCTTTTCCATACCCTTCTTGAAACAGCTTTGATGGATCATTTATCAGCACAATTGTCTTCTTCTTTGGTCCAGGTCCAAAGCTTGCCTTCATTATACAACTCTTCAATGTTTTCAGCAGCTTTGGCACCTTTAGTGGACTTGGTCTCAGCAGACTTATCAGTTTCAGAAGACTTTTCCTTTTCAGCAGTCTTGGTCACTTCAGCAGTCTTGACCTTTTCAGTAGTCTTGCTCTTTTTGGAGATAAGCTCTTCTTCCTCAATCCTGAATTCAAGTGGCAAATCAAGACTGTTAGGAAAATTTGTAAAAGTTTCAACAGCTTTCCTTTTGTTTCCCTTTGCTTTCTTGATTTGGCCTCTTGTTTGGACTCCTTCAGTGGACTTGTCCATTCTAGAAGCTTCTCCACCTGGCCTCTGTTGAAGCCTTGCCTTTTCTTCTTGTGCTGAAGCCATTGAATTCTTCAATGCTATGACTAACTGCTCTTCTTCATCAAGATCTTCTAAGTTCAGAACTGCTTGCTTCTTGCCCTTATCTTTAACAGCCTTTTCCTTGCCCTTGTCTGAACCACCAATAAGCAAGGCACCTTTGGCCCTTGCTCTTTCTCTTTCCCCCTTTTTGGCAGCATCAAAACACTGAGGTTTGAGCTCACTCATGGTTGTTGCCATCAAGGATTGGGCTAGGTTCAGGGATTTCATCTCTTCTAGCAGATATACATTTTCATCATGTATATTCTGCATCCTGTCACTGCTAAAGCTAAGGAAAGCTAGAACAGGCTTCATCTTTTGCTCAACAACCTCTTCCATGGTTGCTTTCAGAGATGCATCAAGTTGGGCCTTTAGGAACTCAGTAAGATTTGTCACAGCACTTTCAGCAATGTTGGCCATTACATCTTGAGAAAACTTTTCTGATGCAGCTTTCACCATTGCCAGCCTCATCCGTTCAGCCCTTTTCTTTTGTAAGGCAGTTTTCTTTCCAAGGGCCTGCTTGACAGTCAGTCTAAGTGCTTTGACATTGGAGTTATGATTGTCTCTTAGCATCTTCTGTTCTTTCTTGACCTCTTTTGAGATAGCCTCCATGCTTGACTTAGCTTTTTGAACTTCAGTGGAGATGGTTTGTAGACCAGATTCCACTCCACTTATCCTTGCTTCTAATGTAGGTAGCACTACATCTTCAGAGCCAGTCAATCTCATCTCCACAGATGCCAATGTTCTACCTTGCTCATCCAAGGTTCCAGAAGTTTGAGCATGAGCAGATTGGACTTGATGAGCCAAGGAGTCCAACTTAGCTATTTGCATCCCAAACAGAGCTTGTGCTGAGCCAGAATCCACTTGGATGGGAGCATCTGTTAAGAAATCATCTGCAAAGATTTGGTCAAGAGAAATACCTGCAAGTTCAGACAAATCAAATGGGTTAGAGAATAAACACTCATCACCCTCAGTATTTTTTGCATAAGACTCTGATACATCAACAACCTTCTTCTCATTTTCAACTTCTTTTTGTCTCCCTTCATAAATAATGTCCTCACACAAAGGATCAGGCCTCCTTTCATCAAGGGATTCCTGAAGTTCAGATTTGACTTCAAGAATAACCTGTCCTTCCTCACTTATTCCACCCTCATTTGGTGGTATACTCACAATCTTAGTGATTACTACCTCTCTATCATCCAAAACTCCCTCTAGTTTTTCAACTATACTCTCCTTTTCAACCCCTTCTCCTAAACCTGCATCACCTTAACCTTCAACAGGGTTCAAAGGAGGCAGTTGTTGGGAGATCACAGTGCTTTTCTCAGCAACCACTGAGTCATCCTGAATGATTAAGGGCTGAGCAGTGTCCAACTCTCCTGACACTGAATAGGCCTTAACCAAACCAGCTTCTAGGATAGGAGCCTCCACATCTGTAAGCTGTGCCTTGGGTTCAGAAGAACCTTCATTGGCAGATATGTCCTTGGCTGTGTCACCAGCTCTGGTCAACACCTCTGAAGATACAAAGCCTTTTCTTTGATAAGTGACAAGAGGGTTTGAGAACTTGCTGGATTTAGAAGGGTTGGGTTGGGGAGGTTCAGGGAGGTTGGTCTGGGAGGGTTCAGGAGGGTTGTCTTGAGGAGGTTTGGAGGGGTTTGAAGGACCATCTTTACCATCATCACTAGAGCTGCTATCAGGGTGCTTGATCCCTTTAGCTAGTCTCTCTTTCTCCTCAGTAAGCTTGACAGCAACCAACTTGGCAAATACTTCCTCATCAGTGAGGAACCTTGTTTTGTTTACTCCAGCAAAGTGGAGTAATCTGTCCTCTTCTATTTGCCACTAATTTGCACCTTTGTCAAGAATGACTTGTGCAATCTCCATGATGGACTTATCTTTCACTTCCACTAACATCCTCAAATCATGGAACATGGTTTGAAGTCTTGGGAATTCTGCAAGTTGTGGATACAGGCTGTCCACAGTAGCCCTTGCTCCACCTCTGAGCATACTTTCATAAGTACACTCCTCCTCATCCTCATTTGATTGAGAACTTTGGGCTATAGGGGAGATGACTCTGGTTTCAGGAATTGCAGCTTCAGGAAGGTTTAGTTCAGGAGGGTTGGCTTCAGAAGGGTTGAGCTCAATAGAAGGTACTTCAGTTGCTTTTGAGATCAATGGTTCTGAAAGGGCTTTGCTAAGGGGAGTTGGCTCATGAAGTGCACTTTCTAAGAATTTTGAATAGTGGAGCATAGATGAGTCAAGGGGAGACATGAGTCTTGTCTCATCTACAGCAAGATCAGCTAGCACATCAATTCCACTTCTTTGTGCACTCACTTCTGGAGAATATCTCTTAGTAAGATCAACAGGGGTAATGGGTTGGTTAGGAGGGGTAACATGGGTTTCAGGGGAGTTGGGTTCAGGATTTTGGGTTTCAGGAAGGTTGGCTTCTTCAGGGACTTTGGACTCAGGGGTTCCAGAACCAGAAGAATTGGTCCTGGAGTTGGATTTTGTCCTACTTTCTGCCCTGCTCTCCCTTAGAGCTACTTGGAGAGACCTTTCCTCCTGAAGTTCCATAATCTTGTCAGTGGGCTTGGCTCTCCTCTTACTTGCCCTACTGCTCCCACTTCCTTCCTCTTCCTTCTCAGGGACAACTTCCCTGGGTCTTTTATCACCCTTCTTCTTTTGCCTTGTCTCATTGTATTTCTGCCTTAACTCTTCTGAGTGGTCAGAAGGCACTTGCACTCCCTCTTCTGCAACTTCATCAACTTCAGTTGATGCTCCTGACGCTTCTTCTGATGGAATTTGAGATAATCTCTTTGTCTTTACAACTCTGGCCTTAGTTCTCTTCTTCAACTTAGGTTTCTCTTCTTGCTTAATTTTAACAGGTTTGGCCAGAAGCATCCTTCTTTGTTCAGTTTTCTTGCTTAGTTTTCTGAACAAGATTTTCTGGGCAGGGAGGGGCTTGGCAAAGGTCTGCATCTCAAAGTAATGAGCAAACTTCTCAATCAGCAAGCTTGCTCTTGTGCAATACTTGAGTTTGCTCTCCAATACCACCTTTTGGTGGGCTTTCACCTTGAACTTTGCCTTTTCCTTCATCATCTCAGATAAGATGAAGGTCCTCCAATCAAATTTGATGCCCTTGTCACTGGCATTAATCACTGCAGCCATAATCCTTATTCTTGGAGCACTCACTTGCTCCAAACTACCAGTGTTACTCATGAGACTCTTTGTGATTACCTCAAATAGATTGAGGAACTTGGCCTTGAGAGTCCTCTTGTGTTGTGTAGATGAGATTGGTCCTGGAACAAGGAGCCAATCTTGAGCAATCTCTTCCTCATGGCCATTGCCATAAAATTCTGGATTCCTCCCTTCAGAGGGCAATCCAAAGGCAGCATCTACATCTTCTTCAGAAAATTTTACCCTATGGAATCTTTCTTCCTCTTCTCCTTCAACTCTGTAAGAAAGCCTTGTGGTAACTTCTCCATCTTCTGGCTTTCCTTTCCACTTCAGAAAGGCAAAGAACTCAGCCATGTATGATTCAAGGCAAGAATCTGGTTTCTCTTGCATAAATTTTTGAAGGCATGCCCTTCTCAACCATCTCAAGGTTGGAGTAACCTCTGGATCATTACACTCAAGGGAGATGATAGGCTAAAAAATAAGGTTGTTTTTGTGGCTAAGATACCCAAAATTAAGGTCTAAATCCTTGTTTGTGAAGTCAACAACCATTTCAGTTCTTACTTTGGGAGCCATTGAAGAAAAATGAAGGATTTTGAGAGAGTATTAGAGAAGATGAAATCTAGGGTTTCAAGAAAGTTTGAATGCGTGGGGAAGAATGAACTGTTGTATGGCTTCTTAAGACTTGTGAATATTCCAAAATGAATGTATGTCAATGAGTAGGTGAGTCTTAAGGTAATTCAATGGTTTACAAATGAGGAAATCAAGATTGAACGGCCAAGATCAATTTCAGGGAAGTTGGCCAGTTTTGATCCAACGGAAATAACCAATGAAACAGTGAAAAAATGTTTTTATATAAACGTGGGAAGGAGTTTAATGTTTGTTTAAAGCTGGGGGGTTATCAAGGTAGATCATGTCTCGAATTGTTTAATGCAAACAAGAGTTAAATCTTGGCATTTAATGCATTGAAAGCGACTTTTTGGGTAAGGGACAAATTGAATCCTTGAAAAGGTGATATCTTTAAAAAGAATGGGACAGATATTGAAATAGGCAATGATTACCCAAAATAGGTGCTTATCAGACCAAGATTTGGTTTGATAGCCAAGACAACTTATCTGACCCTACATGGACAAGTGTCCTGAGATGATGTGGACAAGTGTCCTGAATTTCAATGGACAAGTGTCCTGAAAGATTGAAGTCATCTCTTCTGAATTTCAGTAGACTTGACCAAGTCTGCTGAACTTTTCTTTCAGTTCCCCCTTGATTAATTTACTCCTTTGGACTCACTTGTCCAACTTCCCTGGATACAGAAGTCCCAACTCTACTGACAATTCCAAGAATCTTGCCTCTGCAAGTGGTTTTATCAATATATCAGCTTTTTGATGATCTGTGTGGATTTTTACTAGCTTGATATCCTTCTTCTCCACATGGTCTCTAATGAAGTGGTGCTTGATGTCCACATGCTTACACCTTGTGTGCAAGACTGGGTTCTGAGACATTGCAATAACACTATTGTTGTCACAGAAGATTAGCACTTCAGTAGAGTTGACATTGTAGTCTCTTAGTTGTTGTCTCAACCAAAGGATCTGAGCACAACAACTTCCAACTGCTACATATTCAGCTTCAGTGGTGGAGGTAGCCACTGTGTTCTGCTTCTTAGAGAACCAAGAAATGAGCTTGTTCCCTAAGAATTGACATGTCCCTGAAGTGGACTTTCTGTCAATTCTACAGCCTCCATAATCAGCATCTGAGTAGCTAGTTAGCTCAATGTTGTCATCAGCAGGGTACCAAAGGCCTAGATTTTCAGTGCCTTTGAGATACCTCAGGATCCTCTTAGCAGCCTCTAGAAGGCTTTTCTTAGGATTTACATGAAATCTAGCACAAACACCTACTGCAAAGGTGATGTCAAGTCTGCTGGCAGTAAGGTAGAGGAGTGAGCCAATGATTCCTCTATATTCAGTAGAGTTGGTTGGAACACCACTCTCATCTGGATCCATCTTCCAATTTGTATTTATGGGGATCCTTACTGGCTTGCTGGTTGTACACCCAAATTTCTTGATCATTTCCCTGGTGTACTTTGCTTGGTTGATGAAGATTCCTTCTTTTGATTGCTTGACTTGTAAGCCCAAAAAGAAGTTCATCATTCCCATCATTGACATCTCAAACTTGCTTTGCATGAGCTTTGAGAACTTTTCACACAACTTCTCATTTGGGCATCCAAATATGATGTCATCAACATATATTTGGACAAGCAAGATGTCCTCTCCTTCAGTGATTCTGAAGAGAGTTCTATCCCCAGTGCCTTTGATAAATCCATAGTCCAAGAAGAACTGTGATAGTGTGTCATACCAAGCTCTTGGTGCTTGCTTGAGTCCATATAGAGCTTTGTTCAGTCTGTAGACTTGATTTCCAACCTCAAAACCAGGTGGTTGCTATACATAGACTTCTTCTTTCAAAAATCCATTCAAGAAGGCACTCTTGACATCCATCTGGTATACTTTGAACCTTTCGTGGGCTGCATAGGCTAGGAATAGCCTTATTGCTTCTAGCCTTGCCACAGGTGCAAATGTTTCATCATAGTCAATGCCTTCTAATTGACAATAGCTCTTTGCCACTAATCTAGCTTTGTTTCTGACAATCACATCATTTTCATTCTTCTTGTTCTTGAACACCCACGTGGTTCCAATAACATCTTGATGTGAAGGTCTATCCACCAGCTCCCAAACATCATTACTGGTGAATTGGTTCAGCTCTTCCTGCATTGCTGTGATCCAATTTGCATCTTGAAGTGCTTCTTCAATGTCACTTGGTTCCTGTTCTGATAAGAAACAACAAAACAAAGCACTTTCACCATGAAACCTTCTGGTTTTGACTCCTATACTTGGATCACCAAGTATCAGATCAGTAGGATAGTCAGACAACCATGTCCTTCTTTTTAAGATCCCTTCAGTAGAGTTGTCCTCTACTAAGGTTGAGTCACCATTATCCTAAAATTCAGGATAATTGAATGCAGGATCTAATTCAGAATCATATTCAAGGATGTTGTCCTCAATGTCAGGGACATTGACATTTTCAACATTTATGTTTCCCCCTTGAATATTAGATCCATTAACTACATCAGCTGTGCCTGCTTCTTCATTGGTAGTTGTTACCTGAGTGTGAACTAGGATTGGGTCATTCAGTTCACCATTTCCTTCAGTGGGGTTTGCTTCAGGAAGGTTGCCTTCAGGATTGTTGTCCAGTATTATGTTTTCAGGAAGATTGGCTTGGACAACATCTATGAATACAGTGTTCTTGTCTTTTAGGCTCAATCTGGTTGTTCTTTGTGTGATTTCTTCAGTATCTTGGTCTTTGTTCCTGAACTCAAAAATAGATTCATCAAACACAACATGAGGTGTTTCCTCCACAATTAGGGTTTTACAGTTGTACACCCTGAAAGCTCTACTGATTTGAGAATATCCAAGGAATATCCCCTCATCAACTTTGCTGTCAAAAGCTTTCAACTGCTCTTTCCCATTGTTGTGAATGAAACACTTACAACCAAATATGTGGAAATATGACACTTTAGGCAGTCTTCCTTTCCAGAGTTCATAGGGGTTTTGCCTTGACCCTTAGTGATTAAACATCTGTTCTGAGTATAACAGGCAGTGTTTATGGCTTCAGACCAAAACCTCTTAGGTAGGTTTGAATCAGCAATTAAAGTTCTAGCAGCTTCTTTTAGAGTTCTATTCCTTCTTTCTGCAACTCCATTCTGCTGAGGAGTTCTAGCTGCTGAAGTTTCATGGGCTATACCATTTTGTGTAAAATACTCATTGATGTATGAATTTATGAACTCAGTGCCTTTATCAGATCTTATCTTGATTATATTAAGTCTCTTTTCATTTGACAGCCTCTTTAGCAGTTCAGGGAGTTTGACTTGTGTTTCCTTCTTATTAAGGAGAAATACTACCCATGTGAACCTAGAGAAGTCATCTACTACAACCAATGTGTATTTTCTACCATTTATGCTTGCAGGGGTAATTGGTCCAAATAGGTCCACGTGTAATAGTTCAAGTACCCTTTCAGTAGAGATGACTGGTTTTCCCTTGAATGAGGCTTTAATCTGTTTTCCTTCTTGGCATGGTTTACAATCATGCTCCTTAATGAAAACCTCATTAGGTAGTCCTTTAACTAATGCATTTCTAGCAAGCTTGTTCATTGATTTAAAGTTCAGGTGGTTTAGCCTTTTATGCCATAACCAACTTTGTTCATTAGAGCTCTTTTGCTTGAAGAATTTTTCTTGAAAGAATTTTGCTTGAAGAATTTTTAGTTCGAAATATTTTCTCTTTTGAGAAAGCAGTTGATCATCAATCTGTTCTTGTTGGTCAACTATCCTGAGATTTGCTTCCTCAAGCTCTCTCAAGACTTGTTGATACAACTCAGTAGACTTGATATCAACTACTGTCTCAACAGGTTTTGATAGCTCAATTTAAAGCTTTTCATTCTCTCTCACACAATTGTCATGAAATTCTTGTAACCTAGTGAAATCTTCCATCAACTTCCCAAAAGAAAGTTTCAAGTTGACTTCACTAGTATTTTGTGATAAGAATGATGGTGAGCTTGAAGTAGAGGATACCTCATCATCCTCAATGGCCATGTTGCACACATCATCATCATCATCACTGTTTGAGAACAGTCCATCAGAAGAGTTGAAGCTTTCAGCACTATCAGATTCATCACCAGCCACCATAGCTTTTCTGTTGGTGAATTTTCTATCTCTTTTGGTTTGCCTCTCTCTTCTTTCCTTGGAGCTGAGTTCAGGGCAATCATACTGGAAGTGCCCTTTCTTCTTGCAGTTGTAGCACAGATCCTCATCATCATCTTTCTTTGGATCATCTCTCCTTCTAGATGAGGAGGGTTCAGCTCTATTGGACTTTCTCCTTTCAGAGTACTTGTCCTCTGATCTTTTCTCATCAGGCTTCTTGTCCTCAGCCTGTGCTTTAAGAGAGTTGTACCTTCTCCTGAATTTGTTGTCTTGGTAGAATTTCTTGTATCTACCAAACCTTGAGTTGAGTTTGTCAAACCTCCTAGCCATGAGGGCCATTTCTTCCTTCATTTCAGCCTTAGAGACTGACTTTGATGATCTTGGAGTGGACTGCATCTCAGGTGCTGGAACGCACCGGCGAAGGCGGTCCATCACCGGGATCGTTGTCGGATGCCAAACGTATAAATAACGAATTAAAACCTAAACATGCATCTAAAGCAGAATTTAGATTCGTTACCCTTGAAGATCGAGACGTTGATTCCAATCTACGGATCTTCTAGCCTGTCTCCCAACCTTGCTCGAACACCGGGTGGACGGCGCGCTATCAAACGTGGAGAAGGTGCCTCAGTTTCGTCTCCTTGAAACCCTAGCCGTTTTTCTTAATTTCGTGTGTGCTAGGGTTTCAAAACTGAATTGAGGCTCCTATTTATAATTTCCACAAGTTTCATGGGCCAGACTAGGGATCCATTAGAAGGTATAGGGCTTGGGCTTCTTACAGGCCCAAATACTCTTATGTTCAGCCCAGAACATATAATTTGGCCCGAGAACATTAATTCATTCCACTAGAGAATTAATGTTGCACTCCCGTCCTATCCCAAACCGAATCAGGGCTTCTATTAGACTTTATAATTCCCCGTGTTAAAGATATCGCACGTCCATTAATTATTAAAGCTTCTGACTTCTTTAAATAATTAATCTCTATAATTCCTTTGAGTAGTACCACTCAACCTCGTTGTCGTACGGATTAAATCCACTTGCAGGGTTTAGTACGACAATCCTTTATGAGTTTCCTCAAGGGGACGTCATCAGCCTGGATGTACAGGACACGGTGCCCTAATGCGAATAAGTAGACATCATGCGAGCGATGCCACTACCCAAAATACGGAGCGTGAAGAATCTAACAAGATTCTCACCTATGGTACATCAAAGTAGTGAACAAGCACCCCACACATCTAAATATCACACTTAGGGTTAAGAATCATAAAAGTCACCAAGACTTCTAGTTCTTCATAACAGTCAGAACAGAAGAACATGTCTTATCTGTGATCCATTCAATACGCCACAGCGCACTAGTATAAACTAATGGCCAAGACAAACCACTAACAAGTTTACACTACAACTTAAACCAATAGTTTTGTCCATAACTATCTCAGTTGTGAATACATTTTATATCTTACAAGGAACTGACAATGTGATCTTCTGTGTGACTACAAACCCACCACATCGTCTACAATGCAAGATAAGCAGACATACAAGTAATCACAAAGAATGCGATAATGTGAAAAACCATTTATTTCAGATAAAAAGGAAATCAAATATACGTCACAAAAGCCCACTAAAAGTTTGCTTTACAGTATACACTAACAATCTCCCACTTATACTAAAGCTTAACTTTTAGTATACACATAAAGACATCAACATCAGGTTCAGCAGTTTTGGCTTTGAATGCCACTCCTTTGGTTGGTAAGGAAGATTCCTCAGCTGGCTTCCTTCTACTGAGGTCAAACTCATAAGCTTTAAGTTTAGAGAAGATTTGTTGCATGGGCATGTTGGAGAGATCCTTGGTATTTTGCATCATCACAGCATATACATCCCACTTTTGAGTGAGACTTCTCAAGATTTTCAGTCCAACTTCTCTCTTGGAGTACACCTTGCCCAAGGAGTTGATTTCATTCATCACATCTGTGAATCTACCAGCAAACTTGTCAATGGACTCATCAGACTCCATTGTGAATTGTTCAAACTTCTGCACAGCCACTTGGAGCTTGTTCTCCTTTATCTTTTCTGTACCCTCACACATTTCTGCAAGAGTATCCCATATTTCCTTGGCAGTTGTGCAGTGGTAGACCCTTCCCATGATTGCATCTGGAATTGTTTGGTAGAGGGTATTCATGGCTAGATAATTCAAATTATCTTTCCTTTTCTCCTCAGAGGTGAAGTCATCTTCATCCTTGGGAATCACATCCCTTGTGTCTGCTCTTTGTTCATTAGTCAATCTGGGGTTAAGCTGAGTGAACACATAGGGTCCTCTTGTAATTACCCTCAACATGTCAGTGTGGAGAGAAGCAAGATGAGCTCTCATTCTGATTTTCCAGAAATCATAATTATCAATTGAGAACATGGGTAACTTGTGATGTGATATATGGTTAACTGGATTGGTAGCCATATTGTCCAGCCCTTGAACAGCAGGAGGAGGAACATCATTCATGTTTTGTTCCTGATTTTAATCTTAGTTCTGGTTCTGGTTCTGGTTCTGATTCTGTTGCTGATTCCTTTTGTTGTTGTTGCCTCTTGCCACACACCTTCAATATAAGGGTTAGACAATAGATATGCACGATTTTAGAGAGATTAGTTCAGTGACCACACCAAATATGTGATTTTGAAAATCAAGATGGATTTTCAGAAGCAGTGGTCTTTGAACCCCTGCTCTGATACCACTTGTTGGTCCTGAAAGGAGTATATAACAAGTGTATTGGGGCGAGGGGGGGGGGGGAATACACTTGTATGCAATTTCTTTTCAAACTTTGATCAAACCAGTCTTCTGCAAGGTTGTCTTAGATAACTCTGCTGATATGATGAACTCTTTATAGATAGCCAAGCTACTAAGTACTATTGAGTACTTAGTTGGATAACTATCTAAGGGAGTTATATGTGTGGAATTAGTGGTTGGCCCTTTAGTTTAAAACCCCTTTTAGTTCTGAAATCACCTTAACAGTTTATCCAGTTCAGGGAACTTGTCCAAATCTTGTCTTGCACAGTTTAGGAGATGTATCTATGAAAGTCCAATTTGTCCAGTGTTGAGTGTATGTAAATGCTTGAAAGTAAATCAACACAAAGGTTTATAGTGGTTCAGAGACTCAAGCTCCTACATCCACTTTCCCTGATTTAACAGGATAATTCCTTCACTCTTGGAATTAACTTGTTTTATAGTGCCAAAGTGCACTTGATCAACCACACCACTCCTTGGTGCCTTGATCCCTAGGATGTCTAGAGTCCTAGTACCCTTTCTCAACTCAGAACTGAAATGTTCTTCTCTCAACAGTAAGCTCCTTTCACTTCTACTACTACAACCTTCTAACTTTCTCTCTTGAAAGGTATAAGGATTGAAGTAAGGTTCCAACTAATGAGATATCTTTTACAATGGAGATCAGTGTATAAGGATATGATATCTCTCTAAGCTTTGTATGGATATACAATGAGGTTCAGCTTAGATGAAGTGTTTGAAGACTAAGATAGTCTCTTTGAAAGCTTGAAAGCACTTATGAACTTGTAGGATAGTTGGATGTGTTGAGGTTCAGTGGATGCTTTCAAATGGTCTTCACACTTTTGTATTTATAGACAAATTTGAGGATTTGCCCGTTGGAGAGGCAGCCTCAAATGTCTATAAATGTCTTCCTTGAAATCTTCAAACTGGAAGACAGATTCTGATAGTGACATGTCCTTGTTTTGGGAAATAAACGGCTGTAGCCACTTTGTCTTCATTCTGCAGCACTTTTCCCAATGTCTGACTTCAAAATTCACTTGGTCAAACATGGACATCTCTTCTTATCAAAGATCCTGAGATTATCACTTGGACAACTCTACTTATCAATTTCAGCAGAGTTTTCTTATCAGCAGTGTTGGCTCTTGAGCTCTTCAGATGACTTGGCTCTTTCTCTTTCCATGACTTCTTAGAATAGTTCTTTGAGCATATATGTCTTGGAAAAGTAGACTTGACCTCTTCAGCAAAGTTGGCCTTGAGCTTTCAAGGCTTGGTCTACTTTAATTGTGCTGGGACAACATTGCTGGACAACTCTTCTGAACTTGATAATTCTTGTAGTAGACTTGATCTTCAGGATTTATTCTACTTAGTTGATCTTCAGATAGGTTGTTCCATTTTGACTTGACTTTGATCAGCATACTTGTCCTTCAGCAGACTTGGGGTCAATCCAAAAACTGAGCCTTGAGGGGACTGGAACAGAATAAACTTGTAAGCATGTGTTCCCCCTTAACTAGTGCATCTATTTATCTAAGAGCTGCCTAACACATCAGCTCCTCTACTTGTCTTAGTCTACATGTTCCAACAGTCCTGAAACATGTTCATTAAAATTGACTTATCTACTTGGCATGTCTTCAAGGGGGTTTTGGTATTATAATCAAAACTCATTTTATTCCCAACACGCCGTCGGTGGGAACCTGAAGTAGCTACAGATCTAAGATGGGGAATTCTACCAAGTACAACATAGAGAAGTTTACCGGCACATAAGATTTTGGGCTGTGGAAGGTCAAGATGCATGCCGTCCTTGAACAGTAGGGATTATTCGATCTCTTGAAGAATCCTTAGAGCCTGCAGCATCTGCGGCTGAAAGGAGCAAGTTGCTCAGAAAAGCTCGAAGCACGATTCTACTCTGCCTTGGAGATAAGGTCTTGAGGGAGGTTGCTAAAGAGAAGTCAACGAAGGAGGTTTGGGATAAGCTTGAGAAGCTATATATGGTGAAAACTCTTGCTAACTGACCCTATTCAAAACAGAAGCTATATGCCTTTGGAATGGGAGATGACAAACCCATTACGGAGCAGCTAGATGAGTTCAAGAAGATACTTGATGATCTGGAGAATTTGGATGTCAAGCTTGAAGAAGAGGATAAGGCTCTTATCTTGTTGAGTGCTCTTCCTAAGTCCTTTGAAATCCTAAAGGACACCATCTTGTATGGTAGAAAGGAGGCAATCACATTGGAGGATGTGATCTTGGCTGTCAAGTCCAAGCTGCTACATAATAAGACATCTCAAGGAGATAAAAGTAGCAGTGGAGAAGGATTGTCAATCAAGGGAGGACAGAAGAGGTCTGTCTCCAAGAAGGGGTCTAGTCAACCCAAGGGAGCTGATAAGGGAAAATCAGCAGTGTCAAATCAAGGGGAAGTAGTGTGCCACCACTGAAACAAACCTGGGCACTACAAGAGTGTTTATTTTAAGTATAGACAACTTATGAAGAAATCTGGTGCCAAGAACCCTTCTTATAAGAATCAAGCAAATCAAACCCAAGAAGATAAGGAGCAGAAGGGCTATGAGTCAGCTCAATCACTTTCCATCACCACCACTGAAGAACAACAAGATTGGATTTTAGATTCAGAGTTCTCTTTCCACATGACTCCAAGAAGAGACTGGTTTCATGATTTTATGCATCAGAATGGAGGTTCTGTGTTGTTAGGGAATGATCACACTTGCAAAGTTAAGGGTGAAGGTACAGTACACTTGAAGATGTATGATGGAGCAGTGAGGATTCTCAAGAGGGTCAGATATGTTCCTGAACTCAAGATAAATTTGATATCTTTTGGCATGCTGGATTCATTGGGCTATAAGTTCTAGTCAGAAGATGGAGAGCTCAGAGTTTCAAAGGGGAAGCTTACTGTCCTAAAAGGTGAGAGAAGAAATGATCTCTACTTTCTTAAGAGAGGAACAATGATTGGCAGATCAGATGTGGCAAGAGTGCAAGACAACTCAAAGTTGTGGCACAAAAGACTAGGTCATGTAGGAGAGAAGGGCCTACTTGAGCTGAGTAAGCAAGGATTGCTAGGTGGTGACAAGATCACAAAGCTTGATTTGTGTGAGCACTGCATTCTTAGGAAATCTAAGAGATTGAAGTTTGGGAAGAGTTCATACTCTACCAAAGGAATTTTGGACTATGTCCATTCAGATTTATGGGGGCCAGCTAGGAATCAGACCAGAAGTGGTGGGAGATATTTCATGTTTATCATAAATGACTACTCAAGAAAGGTATGGATCACTATCCTGAAATCCAAGTCAAAAGCATTTGAAAAGTTCAAGGAATGGCTCACTGAGGTTGAGAATGTTTTTGGAAAGAAGCTCAAGCATTTGAGAACTGATAATGGGCTGGAGTTCATATCAGAAGAGTTCAATATTTTCTGCAAGAAGAAGGGTATAGTGAGGCACAGAACAGTACCAGGTACACCTCAGCAGAATGGAGTAGCTGAGAGAATGAACCAAACCTTGCTTGAGAGGGCCAGGTGCATGTTGAGCAACTCTGGATTGCCTAAAGTATTTTGGGGAGAAGCAGTGTCAACAATAGCCTATTTGATAAATAGAAGCCCTTCCTCAGCTGTGCAATTTAAAACCCCAGAACAGTTATTGTTGGGAATAAAATGAGAAGTTTTGATTTAGATACCAAAACCCCTTAGGACATGCCAAATGATGTTAGGCAGCTCTTAAAATAACAAATGCATAATTTGAGGGGGAACACATGCTTAGAGAATATACATGAATCTAGTCCCCCCTAAGGCTCAGAACTAAATTGATCTCAAATCTGCTGAATGCACTGAATAGACAACTATGCTGAACAAGTCAGTCCAATTGTATACCAACCTATCTGAAAGATCACATGATCTAAGTGCATTATCAACTAAGTCACTGACTTATATGTCAAGGAACATAAGATGTGAGCAGTAGAGTTGTCTCAGCACACTTGAACCAGATCAGTTTCAAGACAGTCCCAACTGTGCTGATGAAGTTATAGATGTTAAACCAAAGTCATATATGCCTAAAGATCACCAAGATTTGTGCTTAAAGGTTATCAAGATACGTGGAATGAGAAAGAGCCAAACCATCTGAAGAGCAAGCCAACATTGCTGATAAACAAACACTACTGATTGTGATAAGCAGAATTGTCCAAGTGATAAGGAATGTTGTCCTTATCATAGGATCAATCATCAGAAGTGATGTCCATGTTTGATCAAGTGAATCTTGTAGTCAGACATTGGGAAGAGAGCCTCAAAGTCAAGACAAAGAGCTCACAACCGTTTATTTCCCAAATTAAGGAAATGTCACTTTCAAGAAACTGTCTTCCAGTTGCAAAGTTCAAGGAAGACATTTATAGACAATTGAGGTTGTCTCTCCAACGGGCAAATCCTCAATTTTGTCTATAAATACAGAAGTGTGAAGACCATTTGAAGCATCCAACTACAATCAAAAGAGCATCAACTATTCTGAAGCTTCAAAGTTCTCAAAAGACATTCTTAGTCTTAAAAAACTTCATTCTAAGCTGAACCTCATTGTATATCCATATATACAAAGCTTAGAGAGATATCCTATCCTTTTACACTGAGCTCATTGTAAAGGATATCTCAATCTAGTTGGAACCAACATCAACCCTTATACCTTTCCAAAAGAGAGATAGAAGGTTGTTGTAGTAGAAGTGGTAGGAATTGACTGTTGAGAGAAGAACAGTTCAATTCTGAGTTGAGAAGAGGGTACTAGGACTCCGATATCCTAGGGATCAAGGCACCAAGGAGTGGTGTGGTTGATCAAGTGCACCTTGGCACTATAAAACAAGTAATTCCAAGAGTGAAGGAATTATCCTATTAAATCAGGGAAAGTGGATGTAGGAGCTTGAGTCTCTAAACCACTATAAACTCTTGTGTTGATTTACTTTCAAGCACTTACATTCATACAACACAGCACACAAACTGACCTTTCAAAGATACATACCTAAAACTGTGCAAAACAAGATTTGGACAAGTTCCCTGATAGACTGATAAACTGTTAAGAAGATTTCAGAACTAAAAAGGAGTTTAAACTAAAGGGCCAACCACTAATTCCGCACATATAACTCCATTAGATAGTTATTCAACTAAGTACTCAATAGTACTTAGTAGTTTGATTATCTTCTAAGAGTTGATCATATCAGCAGAGTTGTCCAGAACAACCTTGCTGAAGTCTGTCTTCGTTAAAGTTTGAAAAAGATTTGCATACAAGTGTATTCCCGCCCCCCAACAAGTGGTATCAGAGCAGGGGTTCAAAGACCACTGCTTCTGAAAATCCATTCTGATTTTCAAAAACACATTTTAGTGTGGTCACTGAACTGGTCTTTTTTTTTTTAAATCCTATCATATCTGTATCTAACCCTTTTGTTTGAGATATGGCCAACAACAATGCTATTCCTCATGATGCTGTTCAAGGCATCAACAACATGGCCCCTGATCCAGTCAATCACATATCTCATCACAAGCTGCCCATGTTCTCAATTGAGAACTATGACTTCTGGAAAATCAGGATGAGAGCTCATCTTACATGTCTTCACACTGATATGCTAAGAGTGATTACAAGAGGACCTTTTTTATTCACTCAAATCAATCCCAGAATCACTGAAGCTCAAAGAGCTGATATAATTGAGGAAATCCCCAAGGAAAAAGATGATCTCACCATAGAGGAGAAAAGAAGAGATAATCTCAATTATCTAGCTATGAACACCCTCTATCAAACAATTCCAGATGCAGTAATGGGGAGAGTCTACCACTGCACAACAGCCAAAGAAATTTTGGACACCCTTGTTGAAATGTGTGAGGGTACTGATAAAATCAAGGAGAATAAGCTCCAAGTTGCTGTGCAGAAGTTTGAGCAATTCGCAATGGAGCCTGAGGAGTCCATTGACAAGTTTACTGGTAGATTCACAGATATCATGAATGAAATCAACTCATTGGGCAAGGTGTACTCAAGGAGAGAAGTTGCACTAAAGATCCTAAGGAGTCTCACTCAAAAGTGGGATGTATATTCTGTGATGATGCAGAATACAAAAGATCTCTCCACCATGCCCATGCAACAAATCTTTTCAGAACTCAAAGCTTATGAGTTTGACCTCAACAGAAGAAAGCCTGCTGAGGAATCTTCCTTACCAATCAAAGGAGTGGCCTTCAAAGCCAAAGCTGCTGAACCTGGAATTCAGCCCACTCCAAGATCATCAAAGTCAGTCTCCAAGGCTGAAATGAAGGAAGAAATGGCCCTCATGGCAAGGAGGTTTGACAAACTCAATTCAAGGTTTGGTAGATACAAGAAATTCTACCAAGACAACAAGGTCAGGAGAAGGTACAACTCTCCTGAAGCCCAGGCTGAGGACAAAATGCCTAAAGAAAGAAGATCAGAGGACAAGTACTCTGACAGGAGAAAGTCCAGCAGAGTTGAACCTTCATCATCTAGAAGGAGAGATGAACCAAAGAAAGATGATGATGAAGATTTGTGCTATAATTGCAAGAAGAAAGGGCACTTTCAATATGACTGCCCTGAACTCAGCTCCAAGGAAAGAAAGGAGAGGCAAGCAAAAAGAGACAGAAAATTCACCAACAGGAAAGCCATGATGGCTGGTGATGAATCTGACTCTGCTGAAAGCTTCAACTCTTCTGATGATGGACTGTTCTCAAACAGTGATGATGATGATGTGTGAAACATGGCCATAGAGGATGATGATGTATCCTCTACTTCTAGCTCACCATCATTTCTTTCACAAAATACTAGTGAAGTCAACCTGAAACTTTCTTTTGGAAAGTTGATGGAAGACTTCACCAGGTTACAAGAATTTCATGACAATTGTGTGAGAGAAAATGAAAGGCTATTAATTGAACTTGCAAAACCTACTGAATCAGTAGTTGATGTCAAGTCTACTGAGTTGTATCAAAAAGTATTGAGAGAACTTGATGAAGCCTCTCTTAGGATAGTTGACCAACAAAAGCAGATTGATGATCAATTACTTATTCATAAGAGAAAATACTTTGAACTTAAAAATCTTCAAGCCAAGTTTGAAAATCTCTCACATGAATATGACATTCTTAAATCAAGTGAAGAGAGCCTGAAAATTAAGATGTTTGCTATGAATAAATCCTCTAGAGCAATAGAGGAAATTCAAAGCTTCCAAAGACCTATGGCTCAAACGAGTGGTTTGGGTTTTGATCCATTCGAATCTTCACCTTGTCTTAGTGTTGCTTCAACAAGTAACACTAAGAGAGTCTTTGTAAGATTAGTGGCACAACAAGCTGAAAATGAAATAATTCAGCCACTGAACAAAGGAAAGGGCAAAATGCATGAGATGCCCACTCAAGTACTTCAGGGAACTAGGCCAATACCTAAGGAAAAGGCCAAAGTCCCTGAATACAAGAGGAATGTTGCTCATCATAGTAGACCCAGTGGAAGGGCAACTCATCTGAACAATATTCAGAGGAGTTATCCAAGGTATGTTCAGCCTAGGCCAACTCTACTGAGGAAACCTCAGCTGAACAAAACTATGGTCAACTTTCCTCAAGGGCAGAATAAAATGAGACAACCAAAACCCTTCATGCCAAAGGGCAATGGTCATAAATATGCCTTTCCTCAAAGACTCTCTAAAGTAGCACAAAGAACTCATATGTTCAGGATATTTGACAACTCTCCTAAAACTTACAGAGTCAACACTTTCACACACTCTTTCCCAAAGGCATTTAAGGGAAAGACAGTGTATGTAGATGCTAGAGAAAAACAACTTAGCCACCTTGAATCAATCAGGGTAATTAGGCAAGTTTGGGTTCCTAAAGGTACGACTAACCTCTCAGGACCCAAAATGCAAAGGGTACCTAAAGCTTGATAATTGCAGGTACCAATGGGCCACAAGAAGATGAGGAGTATGAGCAAAAAGTCAGCATGGTACCTTGACAGTGGATGTTAGAGGCACATGACTGGAAACAAAGATCTCCTCACTGAATTCACTGAGAAAGAAGGGCCAAATGTCACATTTGGAGACAACTCACAAGCAACTACAAAAGGTTATGGTACCTTGATAATTGGTAATATCAAGGTATCCAATGTATCTTATGTGGCTTGTCTCAAGTATAACCTCCTAAGCATAAGTCAGTTCTGTGATAAAGGATATAATGTTGAGTTCTCAAGTGGAAAATGCTTAATCAAAGATAAAACTCAACAAACCTTACTGACTGGAACTAGGAGAGGTAATGTGTATTTTGCTGACTGGGACAAGTCTACTGATGTTGCATGTTTCATTGCCAAAAGCTTAAATGAACAAAGTTGGTTATGGCACAAAAGGCTAAACCACCTGAACTTTAAATCCATGAACAAGCTGGCTAGAAATGCATTAGTTAAAGGACTACCTAATGAAGTTTTCATTAAAGAGCATGTTTGTAAACCATGCTAAGAAGGAAAACAGATCAAAGCTTCATTTAAAGGCAAACCAGTCATTTCTACTGAAAGGGTACTTGAACTTTTACATATGGACTTATTTGGACCAATTACCCCTGCAAGCATAAATGGAAGAAAATATACATTGGTTGTAGTTGATGACTTCTCTAGGTTCACTTGTGTAGTATTTCTCCTTAATAAGAAGGAAACACAAGTCAAACTCCCTGAACTACTAAAGAGACTGTCAAATGAGAAAAGCCTTAATATAATCAAGATAAGATCTGATAAAGGCACTGAGTTCATTAATTCATACATCAATGAGTATTACACTATTAATGGAATTGCCCATGAAACTTCAGCAGCTAGAACCCCTCAGCAGAATGGGGTTGCAGAAAGGAGGAATAAAACTTTAAAAGAGGCTGCTAGAACTTTAATCGCTGATTCTAACCTACCAAAGAGGTTTTGGGCTGAAGCCATAAACACTGCATGCTATACTCAGAATATATGTTTGATCACTAAGGGACAAGGCAAAACCCCTTATGAACTCTGGAAAGGAAGGTTGCCTAAAGTATCTTACTTTCATATATTTGGTTGTAAGTGTTTCATTCACAACAATGGGAAAGAGCAGGTGAAAGCCTTTTATAGCAAAGCTGATGAAGGGATATTTCTTGGATATTCCCAAATCAGTAGAGCTTTCAGGGTCTACAACTGCAAAATCCTTATTATGGAAGAAACACCTCATGTTGTGTTTGATGAATCTATTCTTGAGATCAGGAACAAGAACTTGGATACTGAGGAAATCACACAAAGGACAACCAGACTGAGCTTAAAAGACAAAGATACTACTTACATAGATGTTGTCTAGGCCAATCCTCATGAAATCACTAGACTGGACAACAATCCTGAAGGCAATACTCCTGAGGCAAACCCCACTGAAGGAAATGATCTACTGAATGACCCAATCCCAGTTCATGATCAGGTAACAACTACCAATGAAGAAGCAGACTCTGCTGAGGTAGTTAATGGATCCAATATTCAAGGGGGAAACATAAATGTTGAAAATGCCAATGTCCCTTACATTGAAGACAACACCCCTGAATATGATCCTGAATTAGATCCTTCATTAAGTTTTCCTGAATTTTATGATGCTAGTGACTCAACCTTAGTAGAGGACAACTCTACTAAATGGATCATAAAAGGAAGGACATGGTTATCTGACCATCCTACTGATCTGATACTTGGTGATCCAAGTGTAGGAGTCAAAACTAGAAGGTTTCATGGTGAAAGTGCTTTGTTCTGCTGTTTCTTATCAGAACAGGAACCAAAGGACATTGAGGAAGCTCTTCAAGATGCCAACTGGATCACAGCAATGCAAGAAGAGCTGAACCAATTCACCAGGAATGATGTTTGAGAGCTGGTTGACAGACCATCACATCAAGATGTTATTGGAACCAAGTGGGTGTTCAAGAACAAAAAGAATGAGAATGATGTGATAGTCAGAAACAAGGCCAGATTGGTGGCCAAGGGCTATTGTCAATCAGAAGGCATTGACTATGATGAGACTTTTGCTCCAGTAGCAAGACTTGAAGCCATAAGGCTGTTCTTAGCCTATGTATGTCAAAAGTGCCTTCTTGAATGGTGTTTTGAATTGTTGGGAATAAAATGAGAAGTTTTGATTTAGATACCAAAACCCCTTAGGACATGCCAAATGATATAAGTCATAATGATATGAACATGTCTCTAAATGTTGGAACATGTAACTTAAGGCTGATTGAGAAACCATAATGTTAGGCAGCTCTTAAAATAACAGATGCACAATTTGAGGGGGAACACATGCTTAGAGAATATACATGAATCTAGTCCCCCCTAAGGCTCAGAACTAAATTGATCTCAAATCTGCTGAATGCACTGAATAGACAACTATGCTGAACAAGTCAGTCCAGTTGTATACCAACCTATCTGAAAGATCACATGATCTAAGTGCATTATCAACTAAGTCACTGATTTATATGTCAAGGAACAAAAGATGTGAGAAGCAGAGTTGTCTCAGCACACTTGAACCAGATCAGTTTCAAGACAGTCCCAACTGTGCTGATGAAGTTATAGATGCTAAACCAAAGTCACATATGCCTAAAGATCGCCAAGATTTGTGCTTAAAGGTCATCAAGATACATGGAATGAGAAAGAGCCAAACCATCTGAAGAGCAAGCCAACATTGCTGATAAGCAAACACAACTGATTGTGATAAGCAGAATTATCCAAGTGATAAGGAATGTTATCATCATAGGATCAATCATCAGAAGTGATATCCATGTTTGATCAACTGAATCTTGGAGTTAGACATTGGGAAGAGAGCCTCAAAGTCAAGACAAAGAGCTCACAACCGTTTATTTCCCAAATTAAGGAGATGTCACTTTCAAGAAACTATCTTCCAGTTGCAAAGTTCAAGGAAGACATTTATAGACAATTGAAGCTGTCTCTCCAACGGGCAAATCCTCAATTTTATCTATAAATACAGAAGTGTGAAGACCATTTGAAGCATCCAACTACAATCAAAAGAGCATCAACTATTCTGAAGCTTCAAAGTTCTCAAAAGACATTCTTAGTCTTAAAACACTTCATTCTAAGCTGAACCTCATTGTATATCCATACAAAGCTTAGAGAGATATCCTATCCTTTTACACTGAGCTCATTGTAAAGGATATCTCAATCTAGTTGGAACCAACATCAACCCTTATACCTTTCCAAAAGAGAGATAGAAGGTTGTTGTAGTAGAAGTGGTAGGAATTGACTGTTGAGAGAAGAACAGTTCAATTCTGAGTTGAGAAGAGGGTACTAGGACTCTGATATCCTAGGGATCAAGGCACCAAGGAGTGGTGTGGTTGATCAAGTGCACCTTGCCACTATAAAACAAGTAATTCCAAGAGTGAAAGAATTATCCTGTTAAATCAGGGAAAGTGGATGTAGGAGCTTGAGTCTCTGAACCACTATAAAATCTTGTGTTGATTTACTTTCAAGCACTTACATTCATACAACACAGAACACAAACTGACCTTTCAAAGATACATACCTAAAACTGTGCAAAACAAGATTTGGACAAGTTCCCTGATAGACTGATAAACTGTTAAGGAGATTTCAGAACTTAAAAGGAGTTTAAACTAAAGGGCCAACCACTAATTCCGCACATATAACTCCATTAGATAGTTATTCAACTAAATACTCAATAGTTGATCATATCAGCAGAGTTGTCCAGAACAACCTTGTTGAAGTCTGTCTTGGTTAAAGTTTGAAAAAGATTTGCATACAAATGTATTCCCCCCATACACTTGTTATATACTCCTTTCAGGACCAACAATTATGGTCTGGCCATGTAGTTGAGTACAAGAATTTGAAAGTTTATGGTTGTTTAGCATATGCCCATGTCAAGCAAGATAAGCTTAAGCCTCGAGCCTTGAAATGTGTATTCGTAGGGTATCCTTTAGGTGTGAAAGGGTATTGAAAGTGTGTGGGGGGTGGTATCTAGTGTTTAAGTAAAAAACAGAACAATGTTACACTGAATGTTGTGACAATTAGTGTAGCATTAACTCTAACAGAATGTGAATAATTAAACACAGTACACAGCGGAAGTCTAAAACACTAAAACACAATACGAACACAATGGAATAATTTTTAACATAGATTTTATTAATAACAAAACCTATGCTAAGCCTTACGGCGAAACAGTAACTTAGTTCCTAAGTTATACAAAAAAAATGTCGTGTGAAATGTCTCAGCAATTACTTCAACATTCCACAAACAGAAACTACAATCGAGGCAGGTGCCTGAATCTGTAAATAGACTTAAGTGTAAGACACTGTCTAAAGAACTAATCTGATCTATGATTCACTCTCACTCGATACAAGACTAGAACTAAGTACACTGAAAGGTGTGGTATCCCTCGGCGTACGTTAAATGATACAACTACTGGCCATAACTCCGAACTAGGGTTGAACTCTCAAGAAGGTGTTACTCGAATAGTGCATACTTTGAAATGAAAGATTCTGGCGGTATTTATAGAGAAATACACAGCTTCTAGATCCTTCCATTATGAGATCCTATTTTTTAGGACCTCAACCTCCATGATCTCTCTAGATCTTTCTGCCATCTTCCAGGTCATTCTACAATGCTCTAAACTCTTCTATCACGTTCTGCAACCTTCTGGACTCTTCTATGTTCCAGACTCTTGTAGAACCTTCTGGAATCGTTCCTGAATGTGAGAGCATTTAGTACAACATTTAATGTAACATTTCAGAAAAGACTTAGAATAAATCAAGGAAGGTCAAATTAAGATGTTGTTGATAATGTTAAAGCATTTAAGAGTTAACAACATCTACAATCTCCCCCAATTTTACCTTTCGACTACAACACACCTGATGCACATATATTTCTATACATACTCAGTATTATGTATTTAGGTGAGTTGAACTCCAAAGCTAAATACTAGTCAAGACAATACCTGTTGTAACCGTTGGATCAAATCAAAAAGAGATCAAGAATAATTTTACTAAGATCCGTGCCATAAGATCAAAGTAATCTTATTCAAAACCAAAACAAGTATAAACAGTACACTTGTTTACAAAACAATTATTTTTTACAAAAAATCAAAGATTAAATCAGAGCATATAAGGGTATATACCGGATTAGTTCTAAGACCTATGTAAGACTAAAAAACAGACAAACAAAAACAAACAAGGACTAAACAATATAATCAGAGCAAACAAAACAATAATAAAAAATAAATAAACTAAACAAGGCATATTCATCATGCAGTAAGCAGTTAATGATAGGAAAACAAATTAAGCAATAAGCAGTAATCAAATATCATTAGTGCAAACTAATTTAAGCAAGACAAATATAAACAACCTATCAACTAGAAATAGTAAATATTGTATCAGAATAAACAGAATTTTAACTTAAACATAACAGAATAACAAAAACAAAAGTAGGACTGAAAATGGCATGAATTGCTATAACAATAGCAGCAGCATCAAGGTCCTGCACATGTGCCATCTGTACTTCAGTACTCCCCCTGTCTTGCATCATCTGTTCTAGATATTAGCATAGAGGATTTCCATATCCTCATCATCTTCAGCAGCATCTGCAAACTTGTCTTCATCAGCCTCCTCTGGTTCCTCAATAAAACAAGTTGAAGCAAATAGTGCAACAACATTGTTAGCAGCAGCAGTTCCTCCATTCTCTGTAGCAGCATCAGGTACACCTCCAACTTCAGGATCCAACTCTTCAATAACAACTCCAGAAGTTCTAGCTGAAGTGGAAGGTGGTACTCCCCCTGTTGTAGTGGGAAGTAGCCTGGTCCACTTGTCTTTGATGATTTGGAGTTCATCAATCTGGTCCTGTAAGTGTTGTAACTGCAATAATATAAAAGATCTGGGAACAGAGAACATGGTATCAAAATTACCACCAAAGTTCTCAGCATCTGGTGCAGCATTAGGTGCAGCTGTGTTCTGTTCAGGTCTCTGTGCTGATGAGGGTTGAGGTTGAGGTTGAGCAGGAGCTGGTCTTTGAGAAGAACTTCCAGGATTGAGCAAGGGCAGATCTTTCACTCTTTCACCAATGAGTAAAGCAGGTGAAATGGTGTATAAAGGAACCTTACCTCTAAGAACTTCAGTCTTCTTAGGGCTAAAACCATGCATCTTCAAGTATGAACAAATAAGCACAGGGTATGGAAGGTTTCCTTTATCAGAAATGTCACCACTAAACTTCATCATGTGGTGGAAAATAGTCAATCCCAAATTAAACTTCTTCAAAACCACTATCCTATATAGCAAGATTGCTTGATCCTTTGTCACTTTGGTTGAGTTGGTGGAAGGTATCCAATTATAAACTATCAATTTATGCAACACAGAATAAAGAGAAGCAAGGTCCTTGGCCAACATTCCATTTTTCCATCTAGTCAACAAACCACCAGTCATAGAAGCAGTAACAACATCCAAATCAGGTTCATCATCATCAAGTACTGGTTCTATGCCTAAGAAATCATTAATTAACTCTGGTGTAAATGGAACTGTACTCCCCCTAAACTGTATATTTCCATACCAACGGGAACTCCTCCTACCATTACTCTTCCTCAGACATGCATAAAATTCATACACCCAATCAGAAACAAATGTATCACACAAGTTCAGAGCTTTCAATAACTTTCTATCCTCTAAGAATTGAATCAAATTCTTACTCTCAAAATCAGAAATATGAATTCTCCTTTCCATCAACAATTTCCTCCTAGACAACCTAGTTATCTTATCAACCAATCCATCAATATCAGATTCTACTTCAGTTTCAGAATTACCTTCCTCAGAAGTAGTGTCCTTTGAGCTTGGTTCTTTCACCTCTTTAGAGCTTGATTCCCCTTCCTTTTCAGAGCTTTTGTCTGAAGCTGCACTGCTTGAATCACCTCCATCATCAGGTTCTGGTGCTGGAGCACTTGATTCAGCATGTGAGGCAGCATTCTTCTTCAGGGCTTGCTGTATATCCCTGAGACAAATCTCCATTTTCAGAATCAGAATCATGTTCTGGTTCTTCAGGCATTGTTCGAACAACATCAACCTTTGCCTTTCCCTTCCCCTTAGGATCAGCTTTCTTCTTAGTTGGCTTCTCAATCACCACTTCTTCTTCAGATTCAGAGAAGACCTGAATTGGTTCAGCAACATCACCACCTAGCTTCTTCTTCTTCCTCAAAGATTCTGAGTAATCAACTCGAGTAAAAACTCGACCTGATCGTCTTCTTGGAACTGGGCTCCTCTTTCTCTTCTTCTCTTCAGCATTCCTCTTGAAAGGAATCGGTTCAGAGTCGGATTTCGAGATGTCAGAGTCGGTTTTGTCGGATTCTTCAGCATCCTTCATTTGAGCGTCCTCATTATCGGATGTCTCCGCATTCGACGGCTCCTTTGACTCAGCAACAGGGGATTCTTCAATCTCCTTTTCAGTCTCCCCCATAGAGGCAGCAGTCGGGGCCTCTATTTCAGCGTTAGGGCTCGGAATTTGGGGCTTTTCGGCTGTGGATGAAGAAGGTGCAGTAGTGATCACTTCTTGGGTGCGCAAGTAGTGAGAGATGTCAATGGATAAATCACCAATCGTGAGGATGGGTGGATTAGGTGATCTCATCGATTGAGAAAAATTCTCAACCGCTTGGCTCAGCTCGGAGAGTGTAGCTTGGTTTGGGATGTGGATAGTTGTCGGAGTAGCTGGAGTGGGTGCGACGGTTGCGGCAGTTGGGGGTGAATTTTCATGTGAAGCAGCCATGGAAGCAAGTGTATGAAGATTTGAGAGAGATGAAGATGACGGTTGTGAGTTGGGAGAGTTTGGTTTCTGTGAGTCGGTTTTCTTGTTTCCTGCCATTTATACTCAAGAATTTGAAAGGATAATTATCACAAGAATCGAGACACAAAGTTAGCTTATAACAAATCTGCAAAATTAATACTCAACTTACTCAATTAATTACAAAGATTAGAAAATCATGAAATGGAGTTTATATAGAGAAGACTTAGTAGTTGGAATGTTGTACGTGTGATCAAGGCTTGACTTAAGAAAATTCTAGATAATAGTCGATAATGCTCCACAAATTCAGCCACAAGTAATATCATGGGTGAGTTAGTGGGGTAAAATCCTAATTAATAAATTAAGTTAATTAATTAATTAAACTAAGAAAGTTCCAGAATTAATCAAAAATAAAAATGCGTAAAATCTGAGATAAAACAAAGTGGTTAGTATAATTATAAATAAATAAAATAAATTCCCACAATTAATTAAATAATTACAACTTATAAAAATATAATTGAATCATGTAATGTTGTGCTCAAGGATTTGACATACACCTCAACATTGGTTTTTCACAGGTTTTACCTATCCAATGTAGCCAATTTTTTCAGCATTTTTCTTTTCATTGCATTTCTTCTTTTTGTGCTACAACATCTAATTCGTATTGATCCATTGTTCCTGTAGAGTACATCGTAGTAGTGAACTCCGTGCCCCATACTTACTTAATGGATTACGAACCTCTTGATGTTTTTACCAAATTCACCTTTTGAAAAGAAGGCATCGTAGTAGCGAACTCCGTGCTCCATAGTTACTCAGTGAATTGGTACATCTTTTAGTATGCTGTAACATTCTCAATTTTTTCAAGCTTTTGAGAGGTGTAGTAAATGTCTATTTTTGCACAAACAAACTTCAGATTCAAGAATATTTTACAAAGGAATTATTCAACGAAAATAAGAAATAAATCAAATCTATAATAACTATACCACCTTAGGCTGTTGTCCCAAATGCTACCGCATTTGTGACAACATCCTCTCAAGAATTATTCAGATATTACACATACCAAGAGATTTCCTCAAACATGAGAATCTCTCATGGTCAATAGCCTTAGTAAATATATCAGCATTTTGATTTTCAGTAGGCACATATTCCAACTTAACTATGTTCTTCTCCACTAAATCTCTCATAAAATGATGTCTAATGCTAATGTGCTTAGTGAGTGAGTGTTGTACCGGATTCTTAGATATGTTAATAGCACTTGTGTTATCACAGAAAATTGTGAGAATATTGTTTTCAATTCCATAGTCATGAAACATCTTACTTAACCACAATAGATGTGTGCAACAACTTCCTGCAGCTATGTATTCAGACTCGGCAGTGGATTGAGAAACACAATTTTGTTTCTTGCTATGCCAAGACACAAGATTGTTTCCCATGTAGAAACATCCTCCACTCGTACTCTTTCTGTCATCAATATCTCCAGCCCAATCCGCATCACTGTATCCAATCAATGTGTTGTTGGTGTCCTTAGTGTACCATATCCCTAGTTCACTTGTACCTGAAACATATCTGATAATCCTTTTCACTGCATTCAGGTGAGATTCCTTTGGATTAGCTTGGTACCTAGCACAAACACACACACTATACATAATGTCAGGTCTACTAGAGGTTAGATAAAGTAAACTACCTATCATGGATCTATACAATGTTGGATCAACATCCTTTCCACCATTGTCTTTGCAAAGTTTCAAAGTAGAACCCATAGGTGTTTTCATTACTTTTGAGTTTTCAAGACCAAACCGTTTGACTAAGTTTTTAGCATACTTACCTTGAGAGAAGAAAATACCATCCTTACATTGCTTGATTTGAAGACCTAAAAAATAATTCAAGTCTCCAACCATACTCATCTCAAATGTGGCTGTCATTGCTTCAACAAATCTGTTCAGCATTTTATCACAGGTTGAACCAAACACAATGTCATCAACATATATTTGAGCAATTAGTAAACCTTCTCCAGTTTGCTTAATAAACAAAGTTCTATCGGCTTCTCCTCTAATAAATCCATACTCTAAAAGAAAGTCCGTAAGCCTACCATACCATGCTCTAGGAGCTTGTTTTAGACCATACAATGCTTTCTTTAGTTTGTACACATGATCCGGGTATTGTGGATCTTCAAAACCTTTAGGCTGTTCTACATATGCTTCTTCATTTAATATGCCATTTAAGAATGCAGCTTTTATATCCATTTGATGTAGTTTAATATCAATAAAACATGCAATTGCTAGTAATAATCTAATAGATTCTATCCTAGCAACGGGTGCAAAAGTTTCATCAAAATCAACTCCTTCAACTTGGGTGTAACCTTGTGCAACTAACCTAGCTTTGTTCCTAACAATGTTTCCAGACTCATCAGTTTTATTCTTATAAATCCACTTTGTTCCAATGACATTAGTATGACTAGGTCTTGGAACAAGTGTCCAAACTTCATTTCTTTCAAACTGATTAAGTTCCTCATGCATAGCATTTATCCAATATTCATCAGTTAATGCTTCATTCACACTTTTAGGTTCAATTTCAGAATAGTAACACTCAGCATTCACAACATTGCAAATAGAAGACATGCATATTGTTCTTACCACATCTACCTTATTCGATCTTATTCTTCCTCTTGTTTGCACTCCAACTGTAGCATCGCCTATGATCTGGTCAGTAGGATGACTTTTCCCCATTCTTGAAGAAGGATTCGTTTTGGGAACATACTGATCATTCTGTGGAATTACAACTGACTGTTCTGTAGATGTTGCTCCAGATGTGTTAGCATTTGGTGCAACATTATCAGACTTCAGTGTATTTTCAGAATTGTCAGTGACTTGTGATATATCTTCTTCATCTTTATCATCTGTAAGACCTTTATCATCATCAAACACAACATTAACAGATTCTTGAACAGTGTTAGTCCTAAGGTTATAAACTCTATAAGCTTTACTATTTCTAGAATAGCCTAAAAAGAAACCTTTATCACTTTTAGAATCAAACTTGTGAAGTTGATCCCTATCATTCAAAATATAACACACACAACCAAATACATGAAAATATTTCACACTTGGTTTTCTAACATTCAGAATCTCATAAGGTGTTTGATTAGTACCAGATCGAATATAAACTCTATTAATAATATGACATGCTGTATTCAATGCTTCAGCCCAAAATCTTTTAGAAAGACTTTTAGATAAAAGCATGACTCTTGCCATTTCTTGTAAAGTTCTATTCTTTCTTTCAACAATTCCATTTTGTTGTGGAGTTTTAAGAGATGAATATTCTTGCAAGATACCTTTCTTATCACAGAAATCATTAAACATGATATTCTCAAATTCCCTACCATGATCAGTTCTAATACGGCCAACTTTCAAGTTAAACACATTTTTGAACCTTTTATAGAGAACTTTAAAAGCAGCAAATGTTTCAGATTTATCTCTTAAAAACTCAATCCAAGTATATCTAGAAAAATCATCTACCACAACTAAGGAATATCTCTTACCTCCAATGCTTTCAGTTTCCATAGGACCCATCAAATCCATGTGCAACAATTCAAAACATCGATGTGTAGAACAATGTGACAGCATTCTATGCGGCACTCTTACCTGTTTACCTTTCTGGCATGATCCACATACAGTGGTATTCAGGAAGCTCAGTTTAGGTATTCCTTTGATTGCATCTGATATGATTAGTTTCTTCATTGCCCTGTAATTTACATGTCCTAATCTTTGGTGCCATAAGACATTCTCATCATGTTTTGACAAATTGCATACATTAGTTCCAATAAGATAACAGTTATCTGCAGACCTAGTACCAGTCATTACACAATCATCATCTTCATTAAGAACATAGCAAGACTCTTTGTCAAATTTTACATGCAAATTATCATCACAAAGTTGACTAATACTAATCAGATTAGCAAGTAAGCCATCAACATGCAAAACATTTTTAAGCTTAGGAAAACCTTTAACATTCAAAGTTCCTTTTCCTATTATCTTTCCTTTTGATCCACCACCATATGTAACATTACCACCATTCAAGGTCACATAATCAGATAAGTAGTCTATTTGTCCTGTCATATGTCTAGAACAACCACTATCAAAATACCATAGACCAGGTAAACATGCTTTCAAGGATGTGTGAACAACATTACATGTAACTTTTGGTTTCCATGCAGATTTCATAGAATGTTTCCTAGGATGTGAAGTCATTCTAGATGGCATAAACTCAGTTCTTAACTCTTTAAACATTTTCAAGCAGAAGGGACGAATATGACCATATTTAAAGCAATAATGACAAATATACTCCCTTTCAACCTTCTGAGAATCTGTTTGTGCAGATGTTACACCAGATGTGCTAGCATTTGCCTTCACAAATTTCACAGGTTTTCTAAAATTTTCAGAAATAGAAGCAGTTTCACCATCATAACCTAAACCATAATTATTAGATTTACCAGTAGCTATAGCATCATTCACATCAGAAGCACTCTTGGAAAACTTTTTGAAACTTAAGGTAGAGTTGATCAATTTCTCCTTCAGTTTACAAACTTCAAGATCTCTTCTGGTAAGTAAGACTTCTAGCTTAGTGATTGTGTCTTTCAGATTCTCATTCTCTTTATTCAAAGAATTCAGAGTGAGTTTCTGAGAGTTCCAATCATCTAACAATTTCTGATATGTCTCATCATCAATCCTTTTTCCTGCATTATCAACAAAACCATTAAAACAGTTCAGATCTGGGGGACTCTGTTTTGATGTTACTGTAGATGTGAAGACATCTGGTGCAACATCAGAATCTGTATCATCCAGATCATCATCTGAGGAATCATTATAATCAATTCTAGTAAAATGAGCACTTTCTCTTTCATTAAACTCATCAAGATCATCATTATCAGATTCATCACTCAAGGTAGCACTAAAATTCAGTTTTTGCTTCAGTCTGGTATTGGCACACTCATTTGCATAGTGACCATATCCAGAACATGCATTGCATTGAACTGATTTTCTAAATTCAGGATCATACCTTGGTTTACCTTCACTCTTTGATGGTCTTGGTGTGAATTGAATCTTCCTCCTTTCTGGTTGTGGTGTTGATGTGTTGATTTGGATCTTAGGTTGTATATTTCCTTTAGACTTATGCATAGACTTCTTAAGAAATTTGTTAAAATGCTTTGTAAGAAGTGCAATGTTGTCGGGATTGTTAAGGCATTCATCAATCAATTCTTCATCCGAATCAACCTCAGTAATGATAGGCTGAATCTCAGATTTGTTTGATGTCTCTCCTTTAAAAACAACAACTTTCTTATCATCTTTAGTTTCATCAATTTGATTAGTGTTTATTTCATAAGTTCTAAGAATACTCACTAATTCATTTTGACTCATCTTATCAGTATCTTTTGCCTCTTCAATAGCACAAATCTTAGCATCAAATCTTTTAGGAACAGACCTCAATATCTTATGTACTATTCTAACATTAGAAATAGGGTCACCAAGAGAATGTGATTCGTTAATAATCTCACTTAACCTTTCGTTGTAGGATGAAATTGTTTCATCTTCCTTCATTCGGAGATTCTCAAACTTTGTCCCCAACATCCGAAGCTTTGTCCTTCGAACACTATCGGAACCTTCACAATGCTCTTGTAACCTGTCCCATGCATCCTTAGAAGTAGAACAGTTAGATATAATTTTAAACATAGAGGTATCAACAGAAGTAAAAATAGCATTTAAAGCTTTAGAATTGTATCCTGCTGTTGTTATCTCATCGGCTGTCCAATCAACCTCTTTCTTGAGTTGAATTTCACCATCGGCATCTGCTGGATTCTTTGGTACGTCCCAACCTGTAAGAACAGTCCTCCAAGCACGTTCATCAATTGACTTGATGTACATACGCATCTTAGGCTTCCAATAAGCATAATTTGAACCATCTAAAACGGGTGGCCTAAGTGCTGTGGATATGTGATGTGTTTCCATTGCTAACATAAACTAAAACACACTTTAAGCAAGGATCTAAACCTAGTGTCGTCAGGTATCGGCTCTGATACCAACCGAAAGTGTGTGGGGGGTGGTATCTAGTGTTTAAGTAAAAAACAGAACAATGTTACACTGAATGTTGTGACAATTAGTGTAGCATTAACTCTAACAGAATGTGAATAATTAAACACAGTACACAACGGAAGTCTAAAATACTAAAACACAATACGAACACAATGGAATAATTTTTAACATAGATTTTATTAATAACAAAACCTATGCTAAGCCTTACGGCGAAATAGTAACTTAGTTCCTAAGTTATACAAAAAAAATGTCGTGTGAAATGTCTCAGCAATTACTTCAACATTCCACAAACAGAAACTACAATCGAGGCAGGTGCCTGAATCTGTAAATAGACTTAAGTGTAAGACACTGTCTAAAGAACTAATCTGATCTATGATTCACTCTCACTCGATACAAGACTAGAACTAAGTACACTGGAAGGTGTGGTATCCCTCGGCGTACGTTAAATGATACAACTACTGGCCATAACTTCGAACTAGGGTTGAACTCTCAAGAAGGTGTTACTCGAATAGTGCATACTTTGAAATGAAAGATTTTGGCGGTATTTATAGAGAAATACACAGCTTCTAGATCCTTCCATTATGAGATCCTATTTTTTAGGACCTCAACCTCCATGATCTCTCTAGATCTTTCTGCCATCTTCCAGGTCATTCTACAATGCTCTAAACTCTTCTATCACGTTCTGCAACCTTCTGGACTCTTCTATGTTCCAGACTCTTGTAGAACCTTCTGGAATCGTTCCTGAATGTGAGAGCATTTAGTACAACATTTAATGTAACATTTCAGTAAAGACTTAGAATAAATCAAGGAAGGTCAAATTAAGATGTTGTTGATAATGTTAAAGCATTTAAGAGTTAACAACATCTACAGGTATAGGTTGTGGTGCCTTGAAGCTGGGATGCAGAAGTGTATTATAAGCAGAGATGTAACTTTTGATGAAAGTAGAATGCCATTGGAAGAAGAGGTAAGTTCAAGTGCAGCAGACAACAAACCAGATGAGACACAAGTTGAGGTGGAGCATGTTTACACCAGAACACTAACTGAAGATCATATTGATTGAGATGAGGAGGAGACTACTCATAGTGATACTGATCTTCATGACTATCAGCTGACTAGGGACAGAACCAGAAGAGAAGTCCACCCACCTCAAAGGTATGGCGAAGCTGACATAATATCATTTGCATTATGTGCAGCCCTTGAGGTGGAGTCTCTGGAGCCTAACACTTACATAGAAGCCATCAACTACCATGACAAAGAGAAGTGGTTAGTTGCTATGGAGGAAGAACTGTTATCTCTGAACAAGAACCAGACTTGGGAGATTGTTGAGACACCTAAGAACAAAAAACTTGTTGGGTGTAAGTGGATTTACAAGAAGAAGGTGGAGGCTCAGAGAGGTGGCAAGATTAGGTACAAGGCAAGACTTGTAGCTAAAGGATTTACACAGAAAAAAGATATTGACTTTAATGAAATCTTCTCATCTGTTGTAAAGCATTGTAGCATTAGAATCTTGTTGGCTATGGTTGCTCAGTATGAACTGGAGCTGCATCAAATGGATGTGACCACAACATTTCTTCATGGGACTTTAGATGAGAAGATCTACATGAAACTACCAGAAGGGTTGGACATAGAAGATGGAGAAGACAAGGTGTGTTTACTCAGAAAATCACTCTATGGTCTTAAACAAAGCCTTAGATAATGGTACTTAAGGTTTGATGAGTACATTTGCTCAGCTGGTTTTGCAAGAAGCTTGTATGACAGCTGTGTTTACTTCAGAAGAGTTGGGTGTTCAGTTACCTATCTTCTGTTGTATGTAGATGATATGTTAATAGCAGGAGAGTCTATTAACAATATCAATCAGGTGAAAGAGATTCTCAAAAGAGAGGTTGAGATGAAAGATCTTGGTGAAGCTAAAGTGATTCTTGTGATGGAGATTAGTAGAGTTGAGGGAGCAATTCATCTTAGTCAGCCAACTTATCTGAAGAAGGTGTTAGAGAGATTCAGGATGAATCAAGCTAAGTCAGTTTCTACACCAATTGGCCAGCTTCAGAAGTTATCCAATCAGACGTGTCACAAGAATAGCCAAGAAAGAGCTCAGATGAGCAATGTTCCTTATGCCAGTGCAGTAGGGAGTTTAATGTATGTTATGGTGTGTTGTAGACCAGATTTAACTCATGCAATGAGTGTAATCAGTAGATACATGAGTGATCCATGTTTAAGTCATTGAGAGACAGTTAAGTGGGTCATGAGATATGTTCTGGGATCAGCTGAGAAGGGTCTGAAATTTCAGAAGATATCAGATGAGGCAGAAGAACTTGTGGGTTATGTTGATGCCGACTATGCAGCCAATATAGACCCAAGAAAGTCCTTGACAGGGTATGTACTCACCTTATTTGGTACAACTATATCATGGAGGTCAATACATCAGTCCGTAGTTGCATTATCTACTACAGAATCAGAGTACGTAGCCTTGACTGAAGTAGTTAAGGAGAGCATGTGGCTTAGGGGAATCTTGAAGGAGTTTGGTATATCACAAAGAAGTGTGACTGTCTTCTGTGATAACCAAAGTGCAATACATCTTGCAAAGCATCATGGGTATCATGAGAGAACTAAACATATAAATGTGAAGCTGTACTTTGTAAGAGATATTGTAGAGAAGGGGGTGGTCCAGGTAGTGAAGATTGCTACAGAGGAGAACCCTGCTGATGCGTTCACTAAGGCATTGCCGAAAGAGAAGTTTGGCTTGTGTCTTAGACTTATTGGACTGCATTAATTCCTCTGAGGAGAAGGCTGATGATCCTGTGGCAGAGGAGCAGTGGTGGAGACTATTCTTTGAGGATAATAGTGTTTTTTGTTTTGTTTTTTGTGGAGATTAGTTTGATTATGAGCTAAAGGTGGAGAATTGTGAGTGTTATCTCATAATCTCATAGTCAGCACAGTAAGTAGTAAGTTGATAGGATTATATAAGATGACTTAGGCCGGAATCAGATGAGTTGAAGGTTTTCAATCAGCTGAGGAGGTGATGCTTAGAGTTCAGCATAGTTAGTAAGATCAGCACAGTACTTCAGCAGAGTATATCAACACAGTACTTCAGCAGAGTATATCAGCACAGTACTTCAGCAGAGTATATTAGCACAGTGCTTCAGCAGAGTATATCAACAAAGTACTTCAGTAGGGTATATCAGCATAGTACATGAGCACAGTACCTCATCATAATACTATCAGCACAGTAAAGATCAGTACAATAGAAGTCTATCAATAGAGTCAGCTTTTGATCACAAGAACAGAAGAGTTGGGTATCAGAAGAGTAAGTAGTCTTTTGATCTTTATGGACAAGTCTTCTGATATGAAAGTTAGTTAGTTTAACTAACTGTATTACAATTACAACTACTTGAGGGCATAACTACCATTTCAGTTGGGCAATAATAGAGCACATGGGTTGTTACAAGCGGTTGCAAACGATTGATAACTAGTCGAGCAGTTCCTAACAACAGCAACTACCTTGGTCTTTATATACTCTAGTATGTGTACATTGTAAAAGTTGATTTTTGGATGCAAGTACGATTGTAATCTTTGAGTTGTGTGAGTTCACGAGCGAAGTGAGGAAATATCCTATTCTGAGTGAATGAGTGTGTAAACATTCTTGATCAATCAAAGAAGTACTCGTCTGGTCTAGTGGATGTAGATCACATTGATCGAACCACTTAAATTCTTTGTGTGTGTTGTTTGTCTCTTTGCTTACCTTTTTGAATTACTATCTTAGCTGGTTATTTCTTATATCTTCAAGTATTCTACTTGGTTGGAGACGTTTAATCGACTGGAATACTTGACAGTTCATTTAAATGTTTTTGAGCTTATTTTATACTCCTTCCATCTTATTTTAAATTCATCATTTGTAAAAAATGGGCGTTTATACATATATCTTATTTTTCATATTTTATCATTAAACCATTTAAACCCTTATATTTCATATTAAAAAAAAATTCTAATGAAAATTACAAGTATGTCATTGAGCCATCTAAACCTTATTTTTCATATTTTGTCGGAATACTTACAACTCACACATTTATTTGCATATATTTTAAAATATTCATACATATATTTATTTGTATCATAAATATCTTGTTCATTTACACATTTATCGTAACCCCAGAATCCTGGGTCCGCCACTGCTTCATGGCCTCCCCCCAGACACGCCGCTTTCCATTCGCACCCCTCGTTCACCGTCCATGTAACTAGTTTCGAGTCCAAATCTAGAATTCTTTGTAAAAGCAGATTTTGTTTGATCTAAACCCTAGATCTATGTTTTTTTCTTGAATCTAGATTGAAAAAATATCAAGATTTGGAATTGTTGGTCCTGAAAGGAGTATATAACAAGTGTATTGGGGGGGGGGGAATACACTTGTGTGCAAATCTTTTTTAAACTGAATAAAATTGGCTTCAGTAAGGTTGTCCTGGACAACTCTTCTGATATGAATAACTCTTAGAAGATAATCAAACTACTAAGTACTATTGAGTACTTAGTTGAATAACTATCTAACTGAGTTATATGTGTGGAATAGTGGTTGACCCTTTTAGTTTAAACTCCTTTTTAGTTATGAAATCATCTTAACGCTTGATCTGTTTTCACGGGACTTGTCCCAATACAGTTTTGCACAATCTTTAGTATAGGTCTTTGAAAGGTCAGTTTGTGTGAAGTGTTTAAATGTGTTATTTGAATGTATGTACTTTGAAAGTAAATCAACACAAGAGTTATAGTGGTTCGGAGACTCAAGCTCCTACATCCACTTTCCCTGATTGAACATGATAATTCCTTATCTCCTGGAATTACTTGTTTTATAGTGCCAAAGTGCACTTGATCAACCACACCACTCCTTGGTGCCTTGATCCCTAGGATATCAGAGTCCTAGTACTCTCTTCTCAACTCAGAACTTACTGTTCTTCTCTCAACAGTAGGTTCCTTACACTTCTTCTACAACAACCTTCTATCTCTCTTTTAGAAAGGTATAATGGTTGTTGTTGGTTCTAACTAGGTTGAGATATCCTTTACAATGAGCTCAGTGTAAAAGGATATAATATATCTCTAAGCTTTGTATGGATATACAATGATGTTCAGCTTAGTTTGAAGTGTTTCTGGAAACTTAAGAATATTCTATGAAAGCTTGAAGGCTTGTGAGATTTTAGTTTCCTCTAGATTGCAGGATGGTTGGATGCCTTCAATGGTTTCCACAGTTCATGTATTTATAGAACAATTTGAGGATTTGCCCGTTGGAGAGACAACCTCAAAATGCCTATATTTGACTTCCTTGAACTCTGCAACTGGAAGACAGTTTCTTGAAAGTGACATGTCCTTAATTTGGGAAGTAAACGGTTGAAAGCACTTTGTCTTGACTTTGAAGCACTCTTCCCAATGTCTGACTTGAAGATTCACTTGATCAAACATGGACATCATTTATGATCATTGGCCCTATGATAAGGACAACATTCCTTATCATCTGGACAGTTCTGCTTATCAACATCAGCAGTGTTGGCTTGGCTCTTTGAGATGACTTGGCTGTTTCTCTTTCATAGTATGTCTCTTGATGATTCTTGAGTGTTCATGCCTTCATATCAGTAGCTTTGATCCTATCAGCACAGTTGGCCTTTACTTGGAACTGTTCTGGTTCAAGTGTGCTGAGACATCTCTGCTGGTTAACTCTTCTGAGCTTTAATATATACATCCGTAGACTTGGTCTTGATGATGTAATCCATTCAAATGTTCTTTAGAGAGGTTGTCTTTCTACTGATCTGACTTGATCAGCACAGTTGTCCATTTAGGTACTTCAGCAGATTTTAGGATCAATTGATTCTGAGCCTTGAGGGGACTTGATTCTTGTATTCTTCTAAGTATGTATTCCCCCTCAACCAGTGCATATAATATACTAAGAGCAGCCTAACATTCCAACTTCTCAATTAGCCTATTCTACATGTTCCAACATTCCTCAAACATGTTCATATTATTTTGACTTATGTATTTGGCATGTCTTTAGGGGTTTTGGTATCTTAATCAAAATTCTCATTTTATTCCCAACAAGAATTATTTTAGTTTTTTTTTTAAATTTGGAATATTATATTCGAATATTTTGCGTTTCTTCGAATATTTTTACCGAAATTCGACCAATTTGAAAATTTTGTATTGTCTTCAAAACTATTTTTCGAGATTTAGTAATGTTTTTCGATTTTTATTTTCGAAAATGAGTATTTATTTCAACTCTGGTTGATCGAAGAAAATAATTAGGGGACTGCTGCTATTTTGGTATTTTGCTTTGTTGTTTGTTTGATTTTTTTTAAAGTTTTTTATTTTTGCTATTTTTTTTTTGTTTTTTGTTGAAATGATGAAATTAATGTTGGAGTTTGTTTATATATATATATATATATATATTTAGTGGTTGCTCATAGAATAATGAGATTGTTTTTTTTTTTCGTTCTACATGAGTACATGAAGGATGCATATAATTCTTGGTGAAATTCGTGAGTGTGTGTACTTATCATACGAATTATCAAGAGATAGAACTGACATTTCACACTTGATCAATTTGTAAAAAGAAAAAATGGTGGGTGTCCTAAACAAAGTGCTATGTGTGTATAACCGTGGCCCAACACAAATCATTATGATACGATTTTATTATCGAGGAAGCCCATTTTACGGTTATTTACACTCCGTAATTAATTAGTTCACCTCCTCCATACATATCTTTATTAAAATATTATTATGTTGAGAATTTGATGTTAAATGAGCTTCGTCTCATATATAAGACTTCATACAAGTATTTGTCTTTTTTTGATGCAATACAATGCCAATTTGTTTTTTTTTAAAAAAAAATTAAAGATCTTCAATTATGATAACTTGGCAAAGCCATTACATCATTTTGATTCAGACTGTTACAGAGAGGTGGGATATCCTCCATCCAAATAAGTTCTTCATTTTCCTCTAATTCTAAATGAGCTAGCTCATGGGTTAAATAGTTGGCTTCACGCTTAACCGCTACAAAAACATGGCTATTACAGCTGCTAGCAACCACTTTAACATCCTCAATAATGGAGTCTGAGTATGGGTTTGAGGTACGACCATCTCTGAGAGAATTAATAAGGATTTCTGAGTCTGGTTCAATGATCATATCATGAAAGCCAACATCAATAGCGCGTCACATGGAAAATCAAAGTGCCAAAGCCTCCAACAAAGTACTGTTTCCCATTGCTCTCTCACGTCATGAACCGTACATCATAATCTCACCTCTATCATTCCTGATTACAAAGTCGTAGCATACTCGAGAGTCATGAAAATTTGCAGCATTGAAATTTAGTTTAAAGATACCGGACGAAAGGGGTTCCCATTTTGGCTTTTGTCTGATTTTTTCCACACGGGTTCCCAGGTCCCCTACCCTGGTTTTCACTTCCTAGAAGAGGAGAAGTGACTTTCGAACTGAGTCACTATGTTTAGTGGGAGTTTCATCAAAGAGAGTAGAGTTTCTAGCTTTCCAAATATGCCACAAGATGATGGTGAACAATGCTCACCCCTCCCATGGAAGACCTTCAAACATTGCTGTGAACATTTCACGAAATGTGTGAGGGGCAGATTGACGCGTGGGCCGAATCAGGCTTTGGCCCCTAGTAGTGACGGAGCCAGGATTTTGAATCCGGACCCCCAAATAGTAGTAATAAAAAAATTTAGAAATGAAATTTTAAAATATATAAGGTCATAAACTACTACTTATATTTATATAATAAAAATGATAAACATAATTACATCATCTTCTAAAAAAAAAAACATAATACAACTAAATTATAACATTCCTCTTCGGTTCTTCATGTTTTGGAAGCGTTGCATGATAGCTTCGTTATTGACTTTTTGAAAGACATCTTTTTGAATGTATTCAACCAAACAATCATTAAATAATTGGTCTCCCATTCGATTACGGAGTGGACTTTTGATGAGTTTCATAACTGAAAATGCCCTTTCGACGGTAGTTGTGGCAATAGGTAAGATCAATGATTACTTAACAAGCAAATACACTAATGGAAAAACAATATGCTTTCTTGTAGAAACCATCTTCTGAGCAAGACCTCCTTTTTCAATAACTGTTGAGAAGTTTTCATCCAAACGCATGTCAATAATAAAATTCTCCAGTTGATTGTCAAGTTCAATTAGAGAACTTGGAGAAAAATCTGAAGGATAAAAAATTCTGCAAGACAAAGTAGTTTATTCTTATCAAATGCTGAAAATGATTCTCTCGGATCAAAACACGCCATACACAATAACAACTATGTGTTCACTTCGTCAAAACAATTATCTAACTCTTGAGCTTGTAAGTCAATCACAGAATAAAATAGCTCAACTCGGTAATGATGAAGGTTGGTGATTTTTTCAACTCTACGCCTTGATCTTCCACGAGCTGCATGTACATGTTCCATGTTTATCACATCTATATCATGTTTGCTAGAAAAATTAGAAACTTCAATTAACAAAGTATCCCAACCTTCTTCTCTCATTGATTGCAAACGATTTTTTGATCATTTCACCAACCTCATTAAATTAACAATATCTTGATCCTTTCTTTGAAGAGCTTGTGACAATTCATGAGTGATTCCCAATTTTTTTGTTATAAGATGTAACAAAAACACAAACTCAAACTGATTAATAATATATAGCAATTCAAGTGCTTCACCCCTCTGTGTATTTTCAACACCATTCTCTCCAACATACTAAAGAACATCAACAATAGAAGAATACAAATGCATTAGGTTAACGAGGGTACAATAATGAGAACTCCAACGAGTATCTCCAGTCCACATCAATGCCATTTCTTGATTTTTTCCTTTTTTAGTCTTGATTTCATCATTTGCAATCCCTTCAATAATCTTCTCTATTTGCTTCTCTCGAAACATATCAGGACGCTTGCAAGAACCTCCAACAACATTACATAACCGTGTAACTGTATTAAAAAAAAGAAGCAATTATTGCGTTATCTTTAGAAACATCAACAAGTGTGAATTGTAGTTGATGAGCAAAATAATTGATGTAATAAGCACTCAGATTCTTCCTCAATATCAAACTTTTGAGTCCATTGAATTCACCCCTCATAAGTGGGGAACAAATAATCAATGCCATTCTTAAGTGATGCTGCCGTTGTATCACTAACATGCACTAGACCAAGAAAGCATTCAATAACATAACCACTCTTATTCACATAATGTATAACAACCCTCATTTGTTCTTTGACTGAAACATCTCGACACTCATCAACTAATATGGAGAAAAACTCATTTCCAATATCCTTAATGATAGCATTGGTTGTCTCAACTGCAACTGCATTAATAATATCCTTTTGAATCTCAGGTGAAATAAGCTTGAGATTTTTAAGAGCATTTTTCAAAACAACATTATGGATTTCTTCGTTGTAAGAAGCAATAACTTTGAGAAGTTCAATGAAATTTCCTTTATTTAATGATTCTTCTAACTCATCATTACCTCAGAAAGCTAATCCTTGCATAATGAGATAACAAAGACAAATTACAGTTGCATTTAATCTACAACGATAATCAATCTTTAATTGATCTGAGACTTTAGCAAATGACACCTCAATATGTTGAGCTCGATGAATCAAATCTTGACAAGCCAATCTACACTTGTTATGATCACTATTATGATCTCCAACATGATCCCTCAATCTTTCTTTCTTTCGCCAAGCGTTAAACCTCCCTGTTATAAATGCATCATGCCCACTTTCACTCTTCCCCATGGAAAAAAGATAACAATATAAACAAAAAACGACATCTTTTTTAATGATATATTCCAACCAATCCTTAAAATTTTCAAACCAAGATGCAACAAATTTACGTTTTCGATTCCCTTCTACTGCCTTTTGAGGAAAATCATGATTACTTGGTTGACATGGACCTTTCAATAAATAAGCTCTACGAACATGTTCAATCAAATTTGGTGGATAGCTCATTATCTTAGATCGAAGTCCCGGATCACTAGGAAGATTTTCTAAATCAATCTCAATAGCACTTTGACTTGATGATTCTTGAAGTTGAACATTAGGAGTAGACGCATCGAGTGGTGAAGACGATATTCCCTCACTAATATCCAGAGTTTTATTGTAATATCGCTCCATTATCTAATTTTTTAAAATAATTATTAAATTAGAAATAACATTCATTTATATTAACATTCATTTATATTAATAGAATATTAAATATTAATTATTTATAATAAATTAACAAATGAATGCAACTAACACTCCCCTCCCTTGCTCCCAAATTTCAATAAGCGGCCAAGTCCCTGCTCCCAAATCTCAATAGGTGGCTTATACTCAGTGTATGATAGTATGAATTAATACATAAATTAACAATACAATAAATTATTAAATATCAATAATATAAGTTATACAAATAATAATTATTTTTCCTATCACACAATTCAATAAATCTTTACCCCAAAATTTATATAGTAAGATTTAATACATTAATTAAAAAAATGCATATGTGATATGTATTCTTGAGCTTTAAATATAAAAAATTTATGTCAAAACTCCTAAATGAAGTATTAAATATTTTGAGGAACCCAACATTTTGAAAAGCCCTAAATTCAACAAGAAGACAAAAGAATAGATATAAAATTAATTGTGGTGGCCCAACCAAAATAATAAAGGAAATACTTTTACCTTCAATGTATAAAATTAATGGACCATAGATGATGATTGATGAATGTCTTCTTCTTGAAAACTCCACTGCGTGTTGGATGTGTTGGAAAAGGAAGAAAAGTGGAGTATGGACGATTTAGTATGCATACTCTATTTTGTTTTTTTAAATATATATATATATATATATTAATATAATATTATTATTTAAATATATATGTAAAATTATGAAAATACCCCCGACCCCTATGTGCATCCGTCCCTGGCCCCAAGTATGAACATCCACTGGGCAGCGGAGGAGTATATGGGCTGTCGTCTCTTCCTCTTCACCACATCCAGGTTCACCAAGCAAAGTGATGGATCGACGGTGGAACATGGAGTTGCCATATCTACTTCCAGGTTTTGCACGGTATGCTCAGAGATGGGAGATGGGTGGTACACTGAGAGAGGCTTTTAATGGCCATGAAGTATGTGGATTTTACAGTGAATTTCCCATCCTTTGAAACCTTCCAAATCAGCTTATCACACGACCTTCTCCAGCAAATGTGCATGTTTAGAATGATAGAGGCATCTTCGGCTGTGAAGTATTGGTGTATCAAATCGTGGTCCCATGTGCCATGCTCCTGATTAATAAAATTAGAGACTCTTCCAACGGTATGCAATTTAGGGGCGTGTAGGGGCTTGACCTTTTTTGATCATGAGTTCCTATCCAAGAATCCAAGTAGCTGCTAATCTGACTTCCAGTACCCACACTCCACGTTGTACCCCCCTCAATTAGCGGGCGGGCTTTTAACAAGCTTCTCCAGAGGAAGCTCGGTTGATACCCCACTTGAGCTACGCCAATGTTTCCCCGTGGAAAATATCGAGCTTTGAGGATTTTTGAAATAATAGACTCGGGATTAGAGAGGACTCTCCAATATTGTTTTGCCACCATTGCTAGATTGAAGTAGTAAATCTCCATGAAGTCCAAACCTCCATTCTCCTTTGATCGAGAAATTTTCTCCCATCTAGCCTAATGCATACTTCATGCCTCCCTACTTTTGAAACGCAACGAACGAAGCCGGTCCGTCACCAAGATCGTTGTTGGATACCAAACGTACAAAATAATGAATAAAACCTAAACATGCATCTAAAGTAGAATTTAGATTCGTTACCCTTGAAAATCGAGGAGTTGATTCCACTACGGATCTTCTAGTATGTTTCCCAAACTTGTTCTAACATCGGGTGGACGGCGCACTATCAAACGTGGAGAAGGTGGCCTTAGTTCCGTCTCCTTGAAACCCTAGCCGTTTTTCTCTAGTTCGTGTGTGCTAGGGTTTTAAGACTGACTTAAGGCTCCTTTATATAATCTCCAAAGGTTTTATGGGCCCATTAGAAGGTATAGGGTTTGGGCTTCTTTCAGGCCCAAATACTCTTATGTTCAGCCCAAAATATATAATTGGGCCCAAGAACATTAATTCATCCCACTAAAGAATTAATGTTGCACTCCCATCCTATCCTGAACCGAATCAGGGCTTCTATTAGACTTTATAATTCCCCGTGTTTAAGATATCGCACATCCATTAATTATTAAAGCTTCTGACTACTTTAAATAATTAATGTCTATAATTCCTTAAGTAGTACCACTCAACCTTGTTGTCGTACAAATTAAATCCACCTGTAGGGTTTAATACGACAATCCTTTATGAGTTTCCTCAAGGGGACGCCATCAACCTAGATGTTTAGGACACGATCCCCTAATGCCAATAGGTAAACATCATGCGAGCGATGTCACTACCCAAAATATGGAGTGTGAAGAATCTACCAAGATTTTCACATATGGTATATCAAAGTAGTGTAAAATTCTTTATAAGAGGTTCAAAAATGTGTTTAACTTAAAAGTTGGTCATATTAGAACTGATCATGGTAAGGAATTTGAAAACAGCATTTTTAATGATTTTTGTGATAAAAAGGGATCTTGCAAGAATATTCATCTCCTAAAACTCCACAACAAAATGGAATTGTTGAAAGAAAGAATAGAACTTTACAAGAAATGGCAAGAGTCATGCTTACATCCAAATGTCTTGCTAAGAAATTTTGGGGAGAAGCATTGAATACTGCATGCCATATTATTAATAGGGTTTTTATTCGTTCTGGCACAAATCAAACACCTTATGAGATTTTGAATAACAAAAAACCAAATGTGAAGTATTTTCATGTATTTGGTTGTGTGTGTTATATTCTGAATGATAGGGATCAACTTCACAAGTTTGATTCTAAAAGTGATAAAGGTTTCTTTTTAGGCTATTCTAGAAATAGTAAAGCTTATAGAGTATATAACCTTAGAACTAACACTGTTCAAGAATCTGTTAATGTTGTGTTTGATGATGATAAAGGTCTTACAGATGACAAAGATGAAGAAGATGTATCACGTACAGGTCACTTACAATTCTGAGAATACATTGAAGTCTGAAAATGTTGCACCGAATGTTAACACATCTGGGTCAACATCTACAGAGCAGTCAGTCGTACCTTCCCAGAATGATCAGTACGTTCCCAAAATGAATCCTTCTTCAAGAATAGGTAAAAGTCATCCTTCTGACCAGATCATAGGCGATGCTACAGTTGGAGTGCAAACAAGAGGAAGAGTAAGATCAAATAAGGTAGATGTGGTAAGAACAATATGCATGTCTTCTATGTGTAGTGTTGTAAATGCTGAGTGCTATTTATCTGAAATTGAACCTAAGAGTGCTAAAGAAGCCTTAACTGAAGAAAACTGGATTAATGCTATGCATGAAGAACTTGGTCAGTTTGAAAGAAATGAAGTGTGGACACTTTTTCCAAGACCTAGTCATACTAATGTCATTGGAACAAAGTGGATATTCAAGAATAAAACTGATGAATCTGGTAATATTGTTAGGAATAAGGCTAGGTTAGTAGCACAAGGTTACACCCACGTTGAAGGAGTTGATTTTGATGAAACTTTTGCACATGTTGCTAGGATAGAATCTATTAGATTACTGTTAGCAATTTCATGTTTTATTGATATTAAACTTCATCAAATGGATGTAAAAGCTGCATTTCTTAATGGCATCTTGAATGAAGAAGCATATGTTGAACAACCTAAGGGATTTGAAGATCCACAATATCCTGATCATGTATATAAACTTAAGAAAGCTTTGTATGGTCTTAAACAAGCTCCTAGAGCATGGTATGGTAGGCTTACTGACTTTCTTTTGGAATATGGTTTTATTAGAGGAGAGGAAGATAGAACTCTGTTCATTAAGCACACTGAAGATGATATACTAATTGCTCAAATATATGTTGATGACATTGTGTTTGGTTCTACTTGTGATAAAATGTTGAGTAAATTTGTTGAGACAATGACTTCAACATTTGAAATGAGTATGGTTGGAGAGTTGAACTATTTTCTAGGTCTTCAAATCAAACAATGCAGCGATGGTATTTTCTTCTCCCAGAGTAAGTATGCTAAGAACTTGGTTAAAAGATTTGGTCTTGAGAATTCAAAACCAATGAAAACTCCTATGGGATCTTCTTTGAAACTTTGCAAAGATAGTGCGGGAACAGATGTTGATCCAACACTTTACAGATCCATGATAGGTAGTTTACTGTATCTAACCTCTAGTAGACCAGATATTATGTACAGTGTGTGTGTTTGTGCTAGGTACCAAGCTAATCCAAAGGAATCTCACACGAATGCTGTGAAAAGGATTGTCAAGTATGTTTCAGGTACAAATGAACTTGGAATCTGGTATACTAAAGACACCAACAACATTCTGATAGGCTACAGTGATGCTGATTGGGCTGGAGATATAGATGATAGAAAGAGTACTAGTGGAGGATGTTTCTACATGGGAAACAATCTTGTATCATGGCACAACAAGAAATAGAATTGTGTTTCACAATCTACTGCAGAATCTGAGTACATAGCTGCTGGAAGCTGCTGTACACAACTCTTGTGGCTGAGCAAGATGTTCCATGATTACGGTATTGAGAATGGTATACTTACAATCTTTTGTGATAATACTAGTGTAATTAACATTTCTAAGAATCCTGTACAACACTCACTCACTAAGCACATTAGTATAAGACATCACTTTATGAGAGATTTAGTACAGAAGAATATTGTAAAGTTGGAGTATATACCTACTGAAAAACAAAATGCTGACATTTTCACTAAGGCATTGGACCATGAGAGATTCTCTATCTTGAGGAAATCTCTTGGCATGAGCACTATCTGAAAAATTCGGATGGATGTTGTCACAAATGCGTCAGCATTTGGGACAACATCATGGGTTGTATAAATTTCCTAAGTTGAATTTATTTCTTACTTAGTTAAATAATTCATTTGTAAAATATCTACGAATCTAAGAACCTTGGAGTGCAAATATAAACATGTCTTACACCTCTCAAATGCATAAAAATGAGAAAGTTATTAGCATACTAAATGATGTACCAAATCACTGAGTAACTATGGAGCACGAAGTTCACTACTACGATGCCTTCTTTTTAAAAGGTGATATTTGGTAAAAACATCAATATATTTTGTTGGTCCCAAAGTTGAGTTAAGATTGATTAAGCTAGGAAAAGTCTAGAGGGGAGGGGTGAATAGACTTTTCAAAATCTTTCAAAATATCAGAGTTTATAATGCGGAAATGTGTTCTGAATAGTACTATTCTTACTGGGTCAGATCAGTACTTCCAGTTTCAGTTTTATACTCAACTTAGATTTAGATCTTTTACTTTGTAACCTTTAATGTTCTTAGTTAAACAATTCAAACAAATATCAAACAGAAAGTAAAGAACACAAGATTTATAGTGGTTCGACAAATGTCTACATTCACTCTCACAACTCCAGTTGTGAAGTTTTATTAACTCTTCCTTGAGTTTCTTGTGGCTTAAAGTCCCAAGATTAAGACTTTGATCTTGTCGATTACACTTCCAAGTGTATCTTCGATCGACTAGTAATTCTACAAGTAACTAGCACACTTGTTTACAAAAATACAAACTAAAATCGAAAAGTAAAACTTCTCTGAAATGTAGCCTTTGATTCTTCTCTTTAATTCAGTGGCTTCTTCTCAGTTTGATCTCCTTAACTCTATGAGTTCTTGAATGCTTCGAATACTTTGATATCTCTTGAATGTTCTTGGATCAGTAAATGTTCAGTAGTTTTTGCAGTAGAAGATCACACGGTATTTATGGACTTTAGTATGATAGTTAGCAGTTTGTGAAACTAACTCTCAACTAACTCTAAAACTGTTTTTGTAACTTATCCTTTTGTAACCGACTTTGTAACTTCCTTCAACTTATTCCAAGTCAGCATATCTTCAAATATATTCAGTTACGCCTTAAATAAGTTTTCCAAACTTATTCTGCTCAGCACAGTAAAATTACTCTTCTTAGTTTTACTGTTTTTAGTCAGTCAACACAGTTCTCCAAAACTGTTCTAAACTCTCCAGAATTCTTCTAAGCTTCTCTTCAACTCTTCAAAGCCTTCTCATTCTGAAGTAGTCTTCTGAGCTTCTTCAGTCTTCAGATCTGGTTCCAATCTACTGTTTTAAACTTTTACAATGATGAATACAATAGAATATAAACTTACAAATATAAAACCTATCTATACTTCAACTGAACTATATACAGATGAGTACATTTAAGTCCTATACTATAAGTTGTCTATACAATTCATTTATCAGCTTAGTTCCTAATAGTTCATATATTAGATCAGTATCACATTAAGATCAGTAAACATATATAAGATCAGTAACCCAGTTTATAAGTTTTCTTAAGATGACTTAGTTAGGATGACTTACAACCACATATATTACTAACTTTAAGTTGCTTTTGGCCATCAAAACATACAATCACCAACTAGAATATTGTTTCAATGATTCATATCCCAACAATTTCCCCCTTTTTGATGAAGCCAAAACTACTTAAATGTTAATAAATCAATAGTTAAGTAATCATTCTATCATAACAGTTCATCAAATAAAAAAATTCCAGATTCATATTTAGATAAGATCAGATATTACAAATACTTCACAGAATATGAAATACACAAAATATGAAAATAAAGATGTTGGGATATAAATTCACCCTAAGCCCCACTTGATGTTAGAATAGTTTTGATGGCCAAAACACTTAGAGTTTATAAATGTAATAGGATCAGCTGACTTTGTATAGAACAGCTTAGACTAGTCTTGTGTAATCAACTGTATTGATATCAGCTGATTAGCATAGTCCTGGCTTACATGCGCATCCTCAAGATGAGAAGAGTAGAAGGCATAAAGACTAGAAGATCCTTGAAGACCAGATAAGTAAGGTGGTTGTATACCTACTTATCTGATGGAGTCCAAGATTAAAGATGGCCTAAAACAGTTTACAGAATTGCCAGATCAGACGAGTGGTACTCGACTGATATCAGAAGACAGAAGACTTAAGGCCAGACGAGTAGTCATAAGACTATGAGTGAAGATCAGAAGACTAGGTGCTCGTCCAGGACTCGGTTGATTCCCAAAGTCATCTTGCAATTTGAATGAAGACTTACCTTACTTAAAAGATTGACATGATCCCAGGATTGAAGCAATCAAGGGGCTGGAATCAAGGAATCAAACCAATATGGAAAGGTTGCCCCAACGGCTAGTTGCAGCAATCACCACTATAAATACAAGAGGATGAGAAATCACAAACAAGAGATCACTACGAGAGAATTCACAAAAAGCTAATCAAGCAAGCAAGCAACAAAGCATTATTCTATTGAGAATTCTCAAAGAGCCAGAAACCATTAGAACACCCTCTAGCTCTTAAGTGATTTCCCATCCAACCAAAGAACCTGAATCCTACTCTCATTGTATACTCATTGATTTAGGCACAGTGGTTAAGAAATTTATAAGCTTGAACCATTAGTTGGATACATTCAAAAACCCCAAAACCCCCACCACAAGGTTAAGTTTTTGAACCCCTGTAAAAGTGCAAGTGCTTCCAATCACTTGTGGAGACCGTAGTAGTTAGGACTGCTCAGATCTCAAAGTCCTACCCTTGGGACTATAAAGGACAAGCCCTTGTAATTTTTGGTAAATTAAAGGGATTAAACATCACGTTAGGACGTGAGAGTGGACGTAGGATCGTATATCCGAACCACTATAAACCTGGTGTCTTTTACATTCTGCACTTTACTTTACTGTCTTTTATTTATCTTATATAGTGCATATTGTGTTTTCAACTATCTTCAAATCAGGCCATAATCTTCAAACCAGCATCAGCTGAGGTTTTCATTAAACAAACAAGTTGGTGTTTTCAAAAGAAACTAAAGAACGAGTCTAAACAAGGCCTACCAAACTTCCGCATATAATCTCTTCATCAGATCACTATAGTCATCTGGACCAGCAGACTTGTAGTCCAGTTGACATAGGAATCAGAAGAGGTTCCCAACTCTCTTGAAAAAGTTTTAAAGTCTATTCACCCCTCCCCTCTAGACTTTAATCCCTTTCACTACTCGTTCAGGGACCAACTAGTGGTATCAGAGCAGTGGTTCTAACGGAATACTGTCTTTAGATTATCAGAAGACTTGAGGGAGTCTTTTTGTAGTCCTCTTAAACAGATCTATCTTTTGAAAAACTTGTTTTTGAAAACTCATACAACATGAGTGCTAACATGCGTAAGTTGCCTAAGTTTTCAGTGGAGGATTATGATTACTGGAAGATAAGGATGAGGAAGAATCTCACATTAGTCCACTACAAGATGTGGTCAGTAATCACAGAAGGCCCAATCACAATCATGGAAGTCAACACTGCAAATGGTGATCCAGAAATCCAGTTGGAGAACTTGCCCCCAAGCCAATGAAAGACCTCACACCAGAAGAGATGAAGCAATCAAATCTTGACAGCATTGCTCAAGATTATATCATGCAAACTCTTCCAAATGAGTACATTGCAAAAGTACTTCACTGTGAGACAGCTAAAGACATGTGGGATGCATTGGCACTCATTTGTGAAGGAACTGAGCTGATTAAAGAGAGCAAACTATCAACAGCCGTCAAGAAGTTTGAACACTTCAAGATGCAACCAGAAGAGTCTATTGACCAGCTAGACAATAGATTTACCAAGATCATAAACGAGATTGAATCTCTTGGCAAGAAATATACAAATAAAGAGAAAAACTTGAAGATCTTGGACTCTCTAACCAAAAAATGGAGACTCAAAAAGACCATCATCAAAGATACTCAAGATATCAAGATATGGTCTACTCAAACTCTGTTTCAGAACCTCAAAGCTCATGAGTATGATCTTGAAAGAGAAGAAAACTCAAAAAATGATGAGCCAGCTGCAACCCCATCTACCTCCAACACAGTGGCTTTCAAAGCAGCAAATACAAAGGCTGCAAGTACCTCATTTGGCAAAACCTCTCTGAAAACAGAAGACTTTGAAGGATCAGATATGAGCCTAAAAGAGCAAATGGCCCTCATGATTAAGAGATTTGAAAGGATGAACACTCTAAACAACAAATATAGAAAATTCTACAGGAATTATAAAGATAGGAGAGCTGGTTCATCTTCTAGAGGATCAAGAGAAAGAACACCAGAAAAGTATCCTAAGAAAGATGTGGAGTCATCTGACAACAGAAACTCCAGAAGAAGGGATGCTACTCCTCCAAGAAGAAACAATTCTAATCAGAAACCTGGATCATGCTTCAATTGTCGTAAACCAGGACATTATGTCTATGAATGTCCAGACCTAAACCTAGAAGACAAAGAAGAAAGAAAGCCAAGAAGAGACAGACAAGCAATGGTGACTGAAGAATCTGAATATCAAAGTGATGATCTTCCTTCATCACCAGACTGTCAAATCTTCTCAAATGATTCAGACGATTTAGCTATGATGGCCATAGGAGAAAACGAGGTAAATTCTTATCCAACAACTTTCCATTCACCTATTTTCTCACACATAGAAGAGGTAAACTCATCTGTAGGCGAATCAGAAGACACCTATTACCAATCTTTGAAAGAAGTAAAAGGTGATCTCGATATTACCACGAGAGCTTTCATAGAAGTGGAAGAGGAGAACAAGGGTTTAAGGAAAGAAATTGCTAAGTTGAAAAAGGTTAAGTTTGACAACACCCCTGAGTTGGTAACAATGAATGAAAGATTGACTAAAGAAGTGGAGCTTCTTAAAGAAGAAAATACCACAATAACTCAGTTGTATGAAGGGATGTTAAAAACTCAAGCCTCAGAAACTAAGGAATTTCGTTCACTTCAAACTAAGTTCGATGATCTCTTCCAAGTACACAAGCTCTTAGAAAAGGAGAAGGAATGCCTAAATCAAAAGATATTAGAGTTCAATAAAGCATCTGCTACTATTGAAAGTATCTCTGAATATTATAGATCTAATGGCAATAAGATGGGTTTCAGTTATGAATTTAATCCATCAACATCCTCTCCAGCTGAGGGTAGTACACCTAATCAGTGCACTACTCAGACACATGAAAAGGGTGAGTGTTCTAAACACCATGAACCTAATATGAACCAAAAGGCGTCTATACTAGCTAATGTTAACTATCCCAACACCAAAAATGGTAAGAGACAAGTTAACCCCAAGCATGCACAGAGGAACAACAAACAGCCTAGACCATCTCGTCTAAGACAGTCTCAGCTGTATGCTGCTCCAGCCAAGAAGAAGAAGTCTTCTTCACACAAATCTGTTCTCTTTGCACCCCCTATCTCTTATGATATTGTGAGAACAGAGGAGTATGGTCCATATAATCGTGTGCATCGATCAGCTAATGCACCCAGGCCGAATGTAATCAGTCAGAAGATAATCTATACACACTCCTATAAGAGGAAACCATCTGACTATTACTTAGCTGACACAACTAACCAATCAGACCATGCCAAGGTGTCAACTGGTAAGATTTGGTTCTGTGATGCCCGAGGGAAACAACTCAAATGTTCAAGGTTGTTAAAACGACCAATGTATATGTGGGTTCCCAAAGGTAGTACTAACACCCAAGGACCCAAGACAAAATGGGTACCTAAGACTTAATCTTTCTTGCAGGAAAGGAGGGACCTATACAAAAGAGGAGGCATAGCAGGAGAAACTTGGTATATAAATAGTGGATGCTCAACTCACATGACTGGAACCAAAGCCCTGCTGACCAACTATACAGAAAAGAAAGGTCCAAAAGTCTTCTTTGGTGATAACGCGCACGGTAACACAAAAGGATATGGCACCCTTAAAAATGGTGACATTGAGGTACATGATGTATCATATGTAGAAGGATTAAAGTTTAAATTATTATCTGTTTCTCATTTTTGTGACACTGGTTATTCAGTAAAATTCTCTAAAGATAAGTGTCTCATAAGTGATAAAAGAACAAAGCAAAACCTTCTAACAGGAGCTAGAAAAGGAATTATGTATCTTGCAAATTGGAACAGCTGTCCTAAGGATACATGTCTTCTTGTGAAAAGCCCTAAAGATGTCAGCTGGCTATGGCACAAACGCCTCAGTTATCTGAACTTTAAGACTATGAACAAGTTAGCAAGGGAATCCTTAGTTGATGGACTGCCTAACGAACTCTATTGTAAAGATCAGGTTTGTGATGCATGTCAACAAGGAAAGCAAACAAAGGTCTCCTTCAAGACCAATAAGACAGCATCAACCAGTAGAGTTCTTGAACTGCTTCACATGGATCTCTTTGGACCAATCACTCCAACCACACTTACAGGGAGGAAATACACTCTTATTGTTGTAGATGACTACTCCAAGTTTACTTGGGTTATCTTCTTATACAAGAAGAGTGAAACTCAGCAGAAGCTCCTTGAACTATTGAAGAGAATCCAAGTAGAGAAAGGAGAACCAATTGTGAAAATTAGAAGTGACAAAGGCACTGAATTTATTAACTCTTATATTATTGCCTATTGTACTTCTAATGGCATTCAGCATGAGACAAGTGCAGCAAGAACACCACAACAAAATGGTGTAGCTGAAAGAAGGGTCAGAACACTCAAAGAGGCTGCAAGAACACTCCTTGCTGAATTCTCTACTCCCAAGAAGCTATGGGCAGAAGCCATCAACACAGCCTGTCACACTCAAAATAGGTCAGGTATTCACAAAATCCATGGGAAAACCCCATATGAACTGTGGAAAGGAAGGAAACCTAGAGTATCTTACTTTCACATATTTGGTTGTAAGTGTTTCATTCACAACAATGGGAAGAGTAAGTTGAATGCTTTTGATGCCAAAGCAGATGAGGGTATATTCTTGGGATACTCCTCTACTAGCAAAGCATTTAGTGTACTCAACAAACGAACCCTTCTTGTGGAAGAAACACCTCATGTTGTTTTTGATGAATCTTGTGAAAAGAGTGCAGTAGAAACAGACTCAGCTGCAGATCAGATGAGGAAACTAGTGATCAAGTCCAGACCAGATGAGTTTATTGAAGTCAATGAACCATTTCCTGAAGAACCAGAGGAGGATAAACCACACAGACCCGTCACTAGATCTCAAACCCAAGCTGAGCAAGCTGACCAAAATCAAGATGCAACAATCCCAAATGCAAGGGGGAATGATCTCTTTGACACACAAGATACAGATGATGATAGAACAAATCAAGTCAACCCTCCTGATGGCACTAGAACAGATGAGAATCCAAGCTCATCCAATGTAGTCACACCCGTGAGGAATACATGGAGAAATAATCATCCATCAAACCTCATCTTAGGAGGAGCAGACTCAGGTGTCAAGACCAGAAGGCAATTGAATCAGAACCCCCAATCCTCTATGTTCTGCTGGTGTGCTTTCTTGTCCAACATTGAACCAGCTGACATAGAAGAAGCAATGACTGATAGCAATTGGATCACTGCTATGCAAGAAGAACTAAACCAATTCGAAAGAAACGAAGTATGGGAATTGGTGGATCGTCTTGAAAACCATAATGTAGTAGGAACAGAGTGGGTTTTCAAGGATAAGAAGGACGAAAATGATGTGATAACTAGAAACAAAGCAAGGCTAGTTGCAAAAGGATACTCACAATCTGAAGGGATTGACTATGATGAAACCTTTGCTCCAGTAGCCAGATTAGAAGCCATCCGACTGTTTCTAGCTTATGCATCATATATGGGCTTCAAGGTATATCAAATGGATGTCAAGAGTGCTTTTCTAAATGGTATTCTGGTAGAAGAAGTGTATGTAGAGCAGCCTCCAGGATTTGAAAGAGGAGATCAAGTATATCGTCTGAAGAAGGCTCTCTATGGTCTAAAGCAAGCCCCCAGAGCTTGGTATGACACATTGTCACAATTCCTACTTGACAATGGCTACACAAAAGGCAAAGTTGATAGAACTCTTTTCAGAATACAAGAAGGAGAAGACATTCTAATGGTGCAAATATATGTAGATGACATTATATTTGGATCACCTAATCAAGACATGTGCAATAAGTTCTCTGAACTTATGCAAGGAAAATTTGAAATGAGCATGATGGGTGAGATGAATTACTTCTTAGGACTCCAAGTCAAACAGAGTCCAGAAGGGATTTTCATCAACCAATCCAAGTATACCAAGAGCCTATTAGAAAGATTCAAAGCTCTACAAAGCAAGACTGCAAGGATTCCAATGATGACATCTTTCAAAATGGAACCAGATGAGTCTGGAAAGGTAGTTGATCAAGCTGAATACAGAGCACTGATTGGATCTCTACTGTACCTTACAGCCAGCAGACCAGACATAACATTTGTTGTAGGAGTATGTGCTAGGTTGTTGGGAAATTAATCCCAATACCCAATAATAGTCCCCCAACAATGTGGTTCCCAACTCTTGTGGTCCCCAACTCCTTTGTGGGAAATTATTATGGGACCACATTCCCCATCTCCTTTGTGGGGAATTATTGGCACTTGTGGGTTATGGACCATCACACTAGGAATCCTTTGAGACTCCCGGGAATCTTTTGAGATGCCCTAGGGATCTTTTGAGACTCTCGGGAATCCTTTGAGACTCCTTTAAAATTACCCGGATCTATTTGGGACGTAATTTAAATAAGAATTATCATAAATCTAATTTCATAATTTAAACAAATTAAATCAACTAATTTATGTAATGAATGTACGGTAAAATAATTAAATCCCTAAACATGCGGAACTAAGGGATTACGTGTTTACCTTTAAATTGGAGAGATATCGTTGAGAAGAGTAACAACTTCAACCCAATTGCCTTCTCAAGTATTCCCTAAGTCCTAGTCCGTTGACCCGGTGGGAGATCTCAAGAACTATTAACTCTCAAGGAAGAATTAATTTTCTCTTGTTGCACACACTGTAATTTCGAAAATTACAGATCTTTTTTTTTTCTTTTCTTAGTCTCTAGAGTACCAATTTTTTTCTTCTCCTTTTATAAGAGAGAATCTATGTTTCTTCTCTTACAAGAAAGAAAAATTGACCGGTCAATTTATCTTGGAATAATATAGAAATAATCTTTTATTTCCATATATCTTTTTCCATAAATATCTCTCTCTAATTTCTTGCAACAAAATTAATCCTTATCTTTTAATTTCCTTAATTAATAGACTTTTATTTGGGCTACTTGAGGGGCCTTTAGGAGAATTAGGATTGGACCTCCCAATGGGCCCAAAAATCAATATTGAGCCACAACATTTTTCTAGCCCATTAATATTAATTCATTCCACTATAGAATTAATATTGCACTATCCATCCTAACTCATATTACGAAATATGGCTCCCGATTATTATTTCCCGTGTTTAAGATTCAATGTCCATCAATTAATTTAAGCTACTGAATGCTTTAATTAATTAATATCTTTTATTTCTCGGAGTAAGGACAACTCAACATTATTATCATACCGGAAATAAATTCCACTGATCAGATTTGATATGATAAACCTTCTGAGCCCACCAAGGGGACATAATCAACTTGACACTCCAAGACACGATTCTCTGTATTAATTTTGGCAATCTGTCCTGTAATTAATAATATTGCCCAAAATACAAAGTATTGAATCAAATTGATTCTTTACCCATAATAAATCAAAGCAATACTTCTTAACTACAGACAATCCCATTTAAGTGACAGAGATTAAGAAATCAACAACCACTGAGGTCTAATTCTTCATTCCTTAAGTCAGTCTAGAAGAATTACCTCTCTGCAGGTCCTATTCAGCACATCATAATGCACTAGTGTAATCTCTTGGTCAAGATAAACCAATCCGAGCCTTACACCTCAACTTCTACCAATGGATTGTTCAATTCCATCTAAGTTGTGAATCAATTGTACTTATATACAAGGAACTGACAATGTGATCTTCTCTGATCTTCTACACACCACATTGTCTACAATGTAAAATACATCTGAACGTTTATGCAATAAAAATTAACATTCATTATATTTAAAGCAACTAGTGATAAAAATATTATTCTCATTTATAAGTGCAAGAATCAGTTTGTATACATAAGTAGCACTAAAAGCATACTTGCCAGTATAACCCTAACAATCTCCCACTTATACTCAAAGTCTGCTTTTAAGTATACTACAGCACGTCCATGTTCTACATGTCCTATTAAATTCTCCCACTTATACTCAAAGCAGCATGGCAACGCACTTGACCCCCATTCCTTCCACATGTCTCTCGAATGTACTCTGAGGCAGACCCTTTGTGAAAGGATCAGCTAGGTTGTCTTCCGATGCGATCTTTTCCACCACTATGTCTCCTCTCTTAACGATTTCTCGTATAAGATGGTATTTCCTTTCAATGTGTTTGCTTGCCTTGTGGGCTCTTGGTTCCCTTGAATTTGCAACTGCTCCAGCATTATCGCAATAAATAGTGATACTGCTGGGCAAATTCAGAATCACATCCAAGTCCACTAAGAAGTTCTTAAAGCCAAACCGCTTCTTTCGCTGCTTCACAAGCAGCTACATATTCGGCTTCCATGGTAGAATCAGCGATGCATTTCTGCTTCACACTTCTCCATGTCATGGCTCCACCCCCCAAACAAAACACACTACCCGAGGTAGATTTTCTAGAATCTATGTCTGAAAGGAACAAATCCTTTCTTGGAATTTTGCATGCTGAATCGTTTCAAAATAGTGTCCATGTATGAGGTTTGGGATAAGCATATCATCCTTTTCTGGCGATCTCGAGTAATCTTAATCCCAAGGATGTGACCAGCTTCTCCTAAATCCTTCATATCAAACTGTTTTGACAACCATACCCTCACGTCTGTCAACACCTTTTTATTGTTTCCAATAAGCAGAATGTCGTCTACGTATAATACTAAGAATACCAAGGCAGTTCCGATACACTTCTTATAGACACAACTCTCAAACTCAGTTTGATCAAATCCATAGGATTGTATCACCTGATCAAAACATTGATTCCAAGCTCGCGATGCTTGCTTAAGTCCATATATTGACCTTTTAAGCTTGCATACAAGATTCTCTTGGCCTTTTTCAATGAAGCCTTCGGGTTGGCGCATGTAGATTTCTTGTTCAAGACTTCCATTTAGGAAAGTTGTCTTGACATCCATTTGCCAGATCTCAAAGTCTAGGTGAGCTGCAATCGACAAGAGAATACGGATAGACTTAAGCATAGCTACAAGCGAAAAGGTCTCCTCATAATCGATTCCCTCTTTTTGAGTATATCCTTTTGCCACTAGTCTAGCTTTGAAGGTTTCAACCTTCCCATCTGATCCTCTTTTTCTCTTGTAGACCCACTTGCATCCAATAGGCTTTATACCTTTGGGTGGTTCCACAAGCTCCCACACTTTGTTATGATCCATAGACCCCATTTCTGCTTCCATTGCAGTTTGCCAAGAATCTGCATCCTTATCTTGGATTGCCTCATCGTACGTCCAGGGGTCAGATTCATCCTCTCCGGGGACCAAGTCCGAAGACTCTCCCACGAACATGAATCGCTCAGGTTGTCTCACAACCCTCCCACTACGACGAGGTTCCGGTTGTGTTTGTGTATCTATTGGTACATCTACTTGTACACTTGGTATAGGAGTTGGCCCTCTTAATTCTTTTAAGGTAATCCCACTCTTGGGCTTTCTATTACTCATATAGTTTTCTTCCAAGAATCTAGAATGTGTGCTTATCACAATTCGCTGATCCTTTGGACTATAGAATAAACCCCCTTTCGTTCCTCTAGGATATCCTACAAACAGCCTTAATTCTGAACGAGGGTCTAACTTTCCAGCTTCCTTGTCCAACACGTATGCAGGACACCCCCAAATTCTTATGTGTTTTAGACTAGGCTTTCGCCCGGTCCACAATTCAGTAGGGGTTTTAGGAACTGATTTGGAAGGTACCAAATTCAGAATTTAAGTCGCTGTTTCCAAGGCATAACCCCAAAACGACTTAGGTAAATCTGAATAACTCATCATAGATCTGACCATCTCTAAAAGAGTTCGATTTCTTCGCTCTGCAACCCCATTTTATTGGGGGGTTCCGGGTGTAGTTAATTGGGAGACAATCCCTTCACCTGATAAGTAGCCCAAAAATTCATTGCTGAGGTATTCGCCTCCACGATCTGATCGTAGAAACTTGATACTCTTTTCCCTATGCTTTTCTGCTTCAGCCTTAAAATATTTGAATTTATCAAAGGTCTCAGACTTATGCCGCATTAGATAGATGTATCCATATCTTGAGTAATCATCGATAAAAGTAACGAAATACTCAAACCACCTTTTGCTTGAATTGACATTGGTCCACATACATCAGTATGAACGAGTTCCAACACTTCACTAGCTCTATTCCCCTTTGCCCCAAAAGCTCTTTTGGTCATTTTACCCTCTAAACATGATTCGCAGGTTGGAAACGACTCAACCTGGAGTGATTCCAACGAGCCGTCATTCACCAACCTTTGAATCCTTCTTAGATTAATATGACCAAGTCTAAGATGCCACAGAAGTGTTTCGTTCATGTCTGAAGAATGCTTTCTTTTCTTAGAAATAGTTGATGTGTTATACGATTCATTTTGTGTGGAATGTGCACAATTAATATTATAAAGATTATTCACCAATGCTCCCGAACAGATAATCTCGTCATTACGACAAATAACGACATTCTTATTAAAAGAAACTGAATATCCATCCAAAAATAGTTTAGAAACTGAAATCAAATTCTTTCTAAAACTCGGAACATAAATAACGTCTTTTAAAACTAAAATTCTATCACTAAAAGATAGTTGCACATCTCCCACTACAACAATCGCCACTTTCGTAGCATTGCCCATGGTGATGATGATCTCACTCCCACTAAGTTGTCGGGATAGCTTGAACCCCTGAAAATTGAAACAAACATGATCAGTGGCTCCCGTATCCACCACCCACGAATGGGAAGAATACACCGCTAAACAAGTTTCAATTACTAGTGCGTGAGAATTACCTTGCTTACCAGCCTTCTTAGGCTTGGTACAGGCTGACTACCAATGTCCTTTCAGACCGCAACTAAAGCACTTTCCCTTAGTGGTCTTTTTCTTGACACCTCCCTCAATTGGTATCTTTTCCTTATTATTAGCTTGTTTCTGGCCATGTGCCTTCTTCTTCTTCTTTCCACCTTTCGGTGTAGAATTAGAAGATGGACCATTTGCCAACATAGCCGTATGCTCGTTCCTTGGTCCCATTAACATCTCAGCCGAAACCAAAGCTTGCAAGAGCTGAGCCAACATATACTCTTGATTATTCATCGTATAGTTCACTTGGAACTGCTCAAAACTTTTCGGTAGAGAATGGATTACGAAATCGATCTACATCATATACTCTTGATTATTCATCGTATAGTTCACTTGGAACTGCTCAAAACTTTTCGGTAGAGAATGGATTACGAAATCGATCTACGTTTCCGCATCGAATTCAGCACCAAGAATCTCAAGTTTGTTAAGGAAACCCATCATCTTAAGAACGTGATCCCTCACGGGCGATCCCTCGACCATTTTCTGTGATAACATATCTCGCATGGTCATTTGTCTAGCCGTACGATTCTGATGAGCAAAAAGTTCCTTAAGGTTCATCATAATAGTTGAAGCGGATTCCATGTTCTGGTGTTGGTGTTGCAACACATCTGACATTGAAGCCAAGATGGTACACCTAGCCATTTCATCGGATCTCATCCACTCCTTATGATATTCCTTATCTTCTTGGTTCGTCTCATCCGTAGGGGAAGGGGGTTTAGGTTCATCAAGTACCCACTTATACTGTTGTGCAGTCAAGACTATAAATAAATGTCTTTTCCAATCCACATAATTCTCTCCTTCGAATTTATTTTCTTTAAGTATACTAAACAGTGGGTTAAAAGGAGACGACATGCTGAATTGAGAATAAAATATACAATTTGTATTAATATCCTATTAACACAAAAATTATCACATAATTTGATCACATGTACTATATCAAAAACCTCAAAACCCGATATAAACATGCATCAGCCAACATCTTAAAACCAATTTAAGCAAGTCACGGTGAGTGTGAACGTTTACTCAAATACATTTAAGCAGGTTACAAACAAAGCAGTTACAAACCTTTAATTCAAAATTAATAGTTGGCTTTAACCTGGCCATATAAAATTGACAGGGACTCCGATGGGAAGTTAATATATCAATTTTATACCTAAGTAATAACCATAATTAAATACAGGACTATTATTTCGTTTTGAATAAGCCACTCGATGGGAGGGTCATACCACCACTAGTAATAATCCACAATCATCCTTAAATGAATTTATTCATGTGAACTTATCCTTTGGCCTATCCGATAGGGAGAGAGGCGCTTGCCAATGCGTAGCCAAAAGACTTCACAAATAAATAAATTATGGAGGCCATTTAATCAATTTATTACCTTAAATAAATTTGATTAAAAAAACATACTTAGTAATTTTTAAACTTGAGGTTTTTCACGAATCCTCATGCAAAATTAACAAATAATCATAGCATAATAACAAAACAAAATTAAACACAAATTAGGCAAACACGTCCAATTATCATGGTTTAATTTTCTCGTTTTGAAGAAACAAGAAATTCGTACTCCCACGGTTGCAACAAAAAGAAAATCACGCCACGCCCACAACCGGCCCGTGTGGCTTGGTCGTCCGGGTGCGCCTCCGATTCTTTAATCCGTCCAACGGTCTTCGTCTTTGATCCGTTACAATTTATTTACAAAAAATAAATCTAACATCTAGACTAGTCTATTACAAATTAAATAATCTAATCTACCCGTGGATTTTCTCACGGGAAAAACAAATCTGACTGAATCATATTAAAAACCACATTCAAACAACATAAATTAAAACATACATTAAAACCATGATAATTGGATACCTGCAAAAAAAGATCTAACAATTCTACCATCCAAATATCAATTTAATGTAAATAGATTAAATTCTAATTTAAATTACAGAGCCCAAAACCTTGGCTCTGATACCATCTGTTGGGAAATTAATCCCAATACCCAATAATAGTCCCCCAACAATGTGGTCCCCAACTCCTTTGTGGGAAATTATTATGGGACCATCACACTAGGAATCCTTTGAGACTCCCGGGAATCTTTTGAGATGCCCTAGGGATCTTTTGAGACTCTCGGGAATCCTTTGAGACTCCTTTAAAATTACCCGGATCTATTTGGGGCGTAATTTAAATATGAATTATCATAAATCTAATTTCATAATTTAAACAAATTAAATCAACTAATTTATGTAATGAATGTACGGTAAAATAATTAAATCCCTAAACATGCGGAACTAAGGGATTACGTGTTTACCTTTAAATCGGAGAGATATCGTTGAGAAGAGTAACAACTTCAACCCAATTGCCTTCTCAAGTATTCCCTAAGTCCTAGTCCGTTGACCCAATGGGAGATCTCAAGAACTATTAACTCTTAAGGAAGAATTAATTTTCTCTTGTTGCACACACTGTAATTTCGAAAATTACAGATCTTTTTTTTTTCTTTTCTTAGTCTCTAGAGTACCAATTTTTTTCTTCTCCTTTTATAAGAGAGAATCTATGTTTCTTCTCTTACAAGAAAGAAAAATTGACCGGTCAATTTATCTTGGAATAATATAGAAATAATCTCTTATTTCCATATATCTTTTTCCATAAATATCTCTCTCTAATTTCTTGCAACAAAATTAATCCTTATCTTTTAATTTCCTTAATTAATAGACTTTTATTTGGGCTACTTGAGGGGCCTTTAGGAGAATTAGGATTGGACCTCCCAATGGGCCCAAAAATCAATATTGAGCCACAACATTTTTCCAGCCCATTAATATTAATTCATTCCACTATAGAATTAATATTGCACTATCCATCCTAACCCATATTACGAAATATGGCTCCCGATTATTATTTCCCGTGTTTAAAATTCAATGTCCATCAATTAATTTAAGCTACTGAATGCTTTAATTAATTAATATCTTTTATTCCTCGGAGTAAGGACAGCTCAACATTATTATCATACCGGAAATAAATTCCACTGATCAGATTTGATATGATAAACCTTCTGAGCCCACCAAGGGGACATAATCAACTTGACACTCCAAGACACGATTCTCTGTATTAATTTTGGCAATCTGTCCTGTAACTAATAATATTGCCCAAAATACAAAGTATTGAATCAAATTGATTCTTTACCCATAATAAATCAAAGCAATACTTCTTAACTACAGACAATCCCATTTAAGTGACAGAGATTAAGAAATCAACAACCACTGAGGTCTAATTCTTCATTCCTTAAGTCAGTCTAGAAGAATTACCTCTCTGTAGGTCCTATTCAGCACATCATAATGCACTAGTGTAATCTCTTGGTCAAGATAAACCAATCCGAGCCTTACACCTCAACTTCTACCAATGGATTGTTCAATTCCATCTAAGTTGTGAATCAATTGTACTTATATACAAGGAACTGACAATGTGATCTTCTGTGATCTTCTACACACCACATTGTCTACAATGTAAAATACATCTGAACGTTTATGCAATAAATAATTAACATTCATTATATTTAAAGCAACTAGTGATAAAAATATTATTCTCATTTATAAGTGCAAGAATCAGTTTGTATACATAAGTAGCACTAAAAGCATACTTGCCAGTATAACCCTAACATAGGTTTCAAGCAAACCCAAAGCAAAGTCATCTAGAAGCAGCAAGGAAAATCCTCAAGTATCTAAAAGGAACAGTCAACTTAGGATTATGGTACCCTGCTGATGACAATCTAGAATTGAGTGGTTACTCTGACTTAGACTATGGTGGATGCATAATAGATAGGAAGTCCACATCTGGAACCTGTCAATTCCTAGGCAGCAAGTTAATTTCGTGGTTCTCAAAGAAGCAAACTTCAGTTGCAACCTCCACCACTGAGGCAGAATATATGGCAGCTGGAAGTTGTTGTAGTCAGCTTCTCTGGCTAGTTTAACAACTCAAGGATTACAATGTAGAGGCAAGAGAAGTCCCTATCTAATGTGATAGCAGCAGTGCCATTGCCATCACTCAAAATCCAGTTCTTCACACAAGGTGCAAGCATGTCGACATTCGACACCATTTCATAAGAGACCACCTTGAGAAGAAGGACATCAAGATGGAGAAAATTCACACACATATCCAAAGAGCAGACATCTTGACTAAGCCCCTAGCTGAAGAAAGGTTCAAGACCCTATGCTACAACTTAGGACTCCTTGTTCCAAGCACATGAAGAACAAGAGCAGCTGAGAAGACCTCAGCTGATACAACTGCAGCAAACTAGGAGAATCAGATGAGGTGAATAGACACCCTCATCTTCAGGTAAGTTTTTCCCGATGAAGACAAATAAAGCTGAGGGAAAATATAGAGTTATTTAATCAAGGGGGAATCAATGATACCTTAAGAATCCTTGACAAAATACTCTACAATCTGCATTGCATAATATATACATATACAAAAGAGTTGAACAAAGTGAATTGGTATCCGTACCTAAGCAATGTATGCCTATGTATAATAATAAACTATTCTTTATAAAATACTCTATCATTATACATACATACAATGTACTATTGGGTTATACTTGGTTGGATTAATACACCATCCTCACCGACTCAACAGTATGCATGCACAGTACGGATTCCAAATAAATCTTGTTCAAAATCTATAATTTCTGCATTCCACAAGATAGAGCCTAAATCTCTTTAAATGTGAACCCTTAGATCAAGAATCTCATTGTTGATCTTAAGAAATAGCTTTTCAGAAATTCAGACCTATCAACTCTACAGTTTTGTCAGCTTTCACTCCACCACCTCATTTCTACCTCTATAAAAGGAGGAAGTTATGAGAATACCTAAGAACACAAATTACTAACTATTATTTTTGTTTCAGGTATGGAGAGAATCGAAAGAAGAGATGGCATGGACATCATCCTTCAACCAAAGTCTTGGGTGAAGGAGATAAAGATTTGTCCAGAAGATGAAGATGATGCAGATCAGCATACTTGGCTCATTCAACATACATATCTTTGTGAAAAGAAAAGAAAGAAGAGAAGTTCTTGTTGAAAAGAAAAGAAAGAAGAGATGCAGAGGACAGAGTAGCAAACAAGCAGAGCTTCTTCTCCAGGGGGAAGTTCTACATGGAGAGCTTGTTACCAAAGGCTACTTTGTCAAAACCAATCAAGAAGACCCAGCGCCTGCCTTTCTCTTCACTCTCCATTGAAGCACCTTTCAATCTTCTCCCTCCTACAAGAGAGGCGAAGAAATTCAACAAGAACACATTAGATGCTACATCCCAACTGATGGTGAGGAACATCCGATGGTGAGGGAAACCAGAACCAATGGGATACCATCTAGGCTGATCATCTACATATTGATTTGATGGTCCCACATGGTAAAAGGAAGAAGCTGAAAGATCCATAAAACCAGGTTGGATCATCACACATAGCTTAGCTGAAACATCCATCAAACCAGGTTGGATCATCACGCACAAAAGATTTACTCAGCAAACTTCTATCCTCTACTCAACTGATCAGAAGATCAACTCAGCTGACCAGAAGACATACAAGATAATCAGCAGACTTTTCGAAGAAATCAGAAGACATCACTCTGCTGATCAGATCACTTTATTTCAGAGCATAATGACTATCTTTGATCATGTAATTCATTCCAGATTATTTCTGAATGTAATTAAGGAAATTGGCCTATATAAGGAATGCAATTTACATATAGAAAACGGCCTTGAATGATCAATTCTTGCTGAAATTTAGTCACAACGGCTATTTTTGGTAATGATATCATTAGTACTTGATTACCTTTTTGCCAGCAAATCATCAATTGACACATGGCATTATTAGCCGGCAAAATTAAAGGAAAGAGCGGAAACCGAAGAGGGAAATCTTGGGTACTACTCCACATTAAATCAAATCTGACCGTTGGATCAAGACTGGCTGGAGTATATAAGGAACCCTTAAGCCCTTCCTCAAACCCTTTCGCTCACAAAACTCAATTGCTCTCAATCACTCTCGTTCTGAATATTTTTCTTAAGCATTCTAAACCTAACTCTCAAACACTCAGAATGGGGATCCTTGAAATCTATCATGAGAAAACCCAGAACACAGGCGTTCTAGATGCAACAAAGTGGTCTAAAGAAGGGAAGATATTCACTGAGAACGCTCTGTTTTTCAAGGGCAAACATACTGAAGAGAACAAGGAAATTCTCCTTCGCTGCATCAACCTCAAACTCCGTGAATTTCTGGAAGGAGCACCAACCAATGTGTATGAACAAGTTGTGCTCGCTTTCTACTCAAACGCCATATTAAAAGGATCTCATGTTGAAAGTGTCATGGGTGGACACAAAGTCAAGGATACAAGAGAGATTCTTCATGAACTGTTCGATCTACCAAAGGGGAAAGTAAATATCTCTACCTACATTATGGGGAGAGAAAAGGAATATATGGAGATGTTTACTAGAGGAAAAGTCAAGGCTACTGATGCCTCTGGTGTTAAGAAGTCTCAACTTGATCTCAAGTTTCAGACTTTGATGGATATAGCAGGTAAGATGTTGCTTGGCAACACGTTTAGTCATGATGCAGTTACCACTCTGAAGGTCAGAGTTATGGCTGCAATCTGGGATCAGATTGATGGAGATTGGCAAGGGTTTTTCTTAGACAGAATTGCTCTTGAAGCCAAGAAGGTTACTCTGGACCTGCAATCCAAGGAGTGGAAAGTAACATCCAGAGTTAGCTTTATCAATAAGCTGAGTATCATCCTTCCAGAGATACTCCCAAAGAAATATTAGATGGGTCCTGCTAAGAAGTTTCACATCTCCAAATATTACCTGAGAAATGAGGCCCTTGCTGAGGCAGCAAGGTTGAAGGAGGAAATGAAGAAGAGGTTGGCTGAAGCATCCTCCAAAGATGTTGTTAAGGAGACAGAAGAGTCTGCTCATGACTCTGCTGAAGTAGAAGAAGAGCCTACCAAAGAAGAGGCTCAACAGAAGACAGCGGAGGATGATGACAATCAGACCTTAGTACAAAGAAGACATTTAATCAGATCAGGGCTCATCTCCCCATCTGATTAAGATGCCACTCCTTCAGCCTCTCCTTTGAAGAAGGTAGGTATATCTACTCCCTCCCTTAAATCTACTCCTTCAAAACTTTCTAAGGGTCAGAAGAGAAAGAGGAACTCTTCTTCTTTCACAAAGAAGTCTTAGAAATCCAGGCTCCCTACTCCCATGAGCATAACCCCAATTTCATCCTTTAACCCAACTAAAAGTGACAACCCATCTGAACCTTCAAACACTGAAACCCAAGCCCCTGCTGATACTCACACAGCAGAGGATCAAGCCATGCCCCAGATCACTGCTGATTCACAAGCAGTAGATGACCAAATCCAGAACACTCCTCAACCCCCTGCTAATGATCAACCAGCTGATGATCAAACTCATGCAGAATCCTCAGAAAACACTTCCCAAATCCCTGCTGATACTCACACAGCAGAGGAACCTATTCCAATCGCTCAACTCCATACCTCTTCTTTAACAGAAGACCTGGCTCCATCAGACCTAACTCAACCTCAGTATAGCATGGTGCACTATCCCATGTGCACTACGGAAAAGATAATGCGAATGAAGATTGCAAACCTGCTGAAGACCACTGTTCCTGGAGTTGATGAAGAATCAATCCAATTTGAACAAGTGCTGAGAGTATGCACTTGGATTGAGTTGAGAAGAGATGATGTGGATGACCTCATTGAAGTCATGGAAGGAATGAGAGGAAAGACTAACTTCCTCGACTGGGAAATGGAGCAAAAAGAGGTTGCTCAAGTCCGATCATTCACTGAGCTGTTGCCCACAGAATCTCTGACCAGGGTATGCCAAAGGATTCTAGGAATCCCCTCTGTACCAGACACGACTGCAGACAATACAGCTGAATCAGCTGAGAATGAAGCAAAGGAAAGAGAAGTGGTGTCTGTTCCCTCTCACTTCTTTCCTAAACATGAGCTCGATCACTTCATCTATCAACCTCATCAAAGGAAAGGTCAATTATTTGCTCGTCTGGTTGATGTTACAACAAACTTTCTTCAAGAAGGTTATGTCACTGCAGAAGAAAAGGGAATGGCCCTAGTTGTCTACAATCCGCCTACCATTCAAATACTTCCCCAGGAAGCTCAAGGTACTGCCTCACCCTCTACTTCATCTATTGATATTCGAGCAGATGTGTGTGCTCAAGTCAAGGAAGCAATCGACACCCACTTCGACAAAGGGCTAGGCATGCAGCTGGCCAGATTTGTAGAAAAGGCCATTCATGAGTAGAAGACTCGTCTCACCGAACAAATCCTTGACATAGATGACAAGTTCGGTGAGGCACTCCATAATCAGCTAGAGGAGTATCTCTACTTCGAAATGAAGAAATCAGCAGACAGGACCAAAATGTTTACTGATCTCTATGCAAATGAGATTAACCTCTTAGAGAGCTCCTACAAAAACAGACTCGATGATGCTGAAGCAAGAGCCACTGAAGGTCAACCTCTACTTAAATCAGCTGCTGAGGCAAACGAGAAATTGCAGACTCAGCTGAAGGAGACAGCAGCCAAATTAGAAGCACTCACAGCTAAACTTGAAGCTGCCTCTTCTTCAAACTCTCATGCTCAGATCCCAGAGCACAGTATCACTCATCTAACCCAAGTTGGCAAGGTCAATGCCATGGCTCTCAAGCAGACTCTGCATGTGGAGATTCTAAATGCCATGAAGCCTTTTGCGGCTGCTCTTGCTGAAGCCAAAAAGGGGGAAGATGTATTGATAAAAGCTCTGGAAAAGTCTACTTCTCAGCAAGCTGAACTAGTAGTAGCACAAGATGATCTGAATGAAACCTTGGGAAGCTTGAAGAGCAAAATCAAGAACAGACAAGGCAAAGAAGCTGCTCAAGAAGAAACTCAAGATCCTGCCAAGAATCTAAAGCTCACTGTCCCTACAGAACAAGTTTCTGAAAAGAGGATGACAAGGAAAAGAAAGGCAGATGAGCAAGCAAAGGCAGATGAGAAATCAGTTCCAACAGAGCCTTCTGCAGAAGAAATAGAGGCTCAAGAACTGAAGAAAAAGAAGATGCTTGAAGCTCAAGATTTGAAAGCTCAAAAGAAACTCAATGATGCGAAGGCAGTCAAGGCCAAATTTGAAAGGAAAGTGGCCAAACTCAGGAAAGCACTCAAAGACAAAAAGAAGGAAGAAAGTGCCCTGGTGACTGACAGCACTTATGTGGATTATTTAGCCCTTCAAGATGAGTTACCAAGATGGTATCCCCTGAAGAAGTGGCAAATCCAACACCACATAGTAAAAAGATTTGGCCCTCTCTCTACTTATGAAGATGAATTTCAACAGTTCAGTCAGTTCATGTATTTTGAAGATCAAGTGTTCTGGACTGAAGTAATCAAGACAGCCAAGGAGCTTGGCTACAGAATCCTAACACCTGAAGAACCTAAGTGGGATGCGCCTACTCTAGGATCTGGAAGAACTGACATGATAGAAGTCAAAAAGATTCTTGAGAAGATCTATCTTGAAGAGAATGTTACAGACCCTCAACACATGGAAGATGTTCGAGCTCGTTTGTACCTTGCCTTCCGCATTTGAAGAATAGAAGACCTGATGAAGACTACCTTGAAGTTTCAAAGAAACTATTACTTGTAATCTATAAAAGCTTCATATATATTCAAGTACTAGTCCTTTTTGCTCATAAGACAAATTCTCACTGTCTTCATCAGATACTTCAATTTTATATTATTTTATAAACTCTTATCTTATTTATTAAGAGCATTTATCAAGTATAGTTTTGGCTTCATCAAAAAGGGGGAAATTGTTGGGATATAAATTCACCCTAAGCCCCACTTGATGTTAGAATAGTTTTGATGGCCAAAACACTTAGAGTTTGTAAATGTAATAGGATCAGCTGACTTTGTATAGAACAGCTTAGACTAGTCTTGTGTAATCAACTGTATTGATATCAGCTGATTAGCACAATCCTGACTTACATGCGCATCCTCAAGATGAGAAGAGTAGAAGGCATGAAGACTAGAAGATCCTTGAAGACCAGATAAGTAAGGTGCTTGTATACCTACTTATCTGATGGAGTCCAAGATTAAAGATGGCCTAAAACAGTTTACAGAATTGCCAGATCAGACGAGTGGTACTCGACTGATATCAGAAGACAGAAGACTTAAGGCCAGACGAGTAGTCAGAAGACTATGAGTGATTCCCAAAGTCCAGGACTCGGTGCTCGTCCAGGACTCGGCTGATTCCCAAAGTCGTCTTGCAATTTGAATGAAGACTTACCTTACTTAGAAGATTGACATGATCCCAGGATTGAATCAATCAAGCGGCTGGAATCAAGGAATCAAGCCAATATGGAAAGGTTGCCCCAACGGCTAGTCAACTCCAACGGCTAGTTGCAGCAATCACCACTATAAATACAAGAGGATGATAAATCACAAACAACAGATCACTACGAGAGAATTCACAAAAAGCTAATCAAGCAAGCAAGCAACAAAACATTATTCTATTGAGAGTTCTCAAAGAGCCAGAAACCATTAGAACACCATCTAGCTCTTAAGTGATTTCCCATCCAACCAAAGATCTTGAATCCTACTCTCATTGTATACTCATTGATTTAGGCACAGTGGTTAAGCAATTTATAAGCTTGAACCCCTGTAAAAGTGCAAGTGCTTCCAATCACTTGTGGAGACCGTAGTAGTAGGACTACTCAGATCTCAAAGTCCTACCCTTGGGACTATAAAGGACAAGCCCTTGTAATTTTTGGTAAATTAAAGGGATTAAACATCACGTTAGGACGTGAGAGTGGACGTAGGATCGTATATCCGAACCACTATAAACCTGGTGTCTTTTACATTCTGCACTTTACTTTACTGTCTTTTATTTATCTTATATAGTGCATATTGTGTTTTCAACTATCTTCAAATCAGGCCATAATCTTCAAACCAGCATCAGCTGAGGTTTTCATTAAACAAACAAGTTGGTGTTTTCAAAAGAAACTAAAGAACGAGTCTAAACAAGGCCTACCAAACTTCTGCATATAATCTCTTCATCAGATCACTATAGTCATCTGGACCAGCAGACTTGTAGTCCAGTTGACATTGGAATTAGAAGAGGTTCCCAACTCTCTTGAAAAAGTTTTAAAGTCTATTCACCCCTCCCCTCTAGACTTTAATCCCTTTCACTACTCGTTCAGGGACCAACAAAAGATAAGGTTAAGAAATGTTATCTTGTGAGCTTGTCCTTCATCTTCATTTCTTAGGACCGATTCTGTATGCCAAATATAGTCTTGTTTTGATGTCCATCATGTGTTGATGATCAGTGATGCCTTCACCCTTACTGATCTCAGCAATGATGTTACCAATTTCCTTGTAATCAGGTTCTCCATTTTCAAGCTTTGGAGGTTCCCATACAGGTTCTTCTGGACATAAAATATTAACACCAACAACACTTGTTGTTAGTAACATGTCTTCCTAGAAGTCTCTTGCTATGTTCATCATGAACTCTTCAAAATCTGCATATTCTGCTTCCTTGTTCAGATGATCACCAAACTTCTTCACTATAAAGTTTGCAATCTGCCATCTTTTCTTAATATCACTCCAAAATACAATCTGATCTGGATGTACAATAAAATCAAGATATGTGTCATCACAAATTTCATTAACTTTCCTTTTCGTCTTAAGCATTGAGACTCTTCTATCAAATTTTCTTCTTGCAGCTTCTGCATCTTTCAACTTTTTCTTCTTAAGTTGTTCATCAACTTTCTTCTTTTCTTGTAACTCAGATTTCTTCTGTGCTAATAACTCATTAGTCTTCTTAGCAGCTTTAACCATCTCTTCTTTGGTGGGTTGATCACTTGAAACAACATGCTTCAGCTTACTTCTTGATCTGGTGACTCTACGAGTCTCTTCAGCTTCTTCTTCATCATCTAAGATCAGTTTCCTCTTTTTCTTTCCTGAAGAAGATTCAGCAATGTTTTTCCGCTCTGCCTTGAGTTTCAACTATACTCTGTTGCCTTCTAAGCTTAATAATTAGTTTCAAACTTATGATCTCTTCTTTCAGCTCATCTTGACTCTCCTTGAGTTCACCTTGACTCACAACCAACTGAGCTTGTTGTACTTGAGTCTGCTCCATAATTCTTCTTAACTTCTCTTCCCCCTTTTTGGCTTCATCCTGCCAAAGTTGCAAGGGAATGAGATGTTTCTCTAATTTCTTATGGAGATCAGTAGAAAGCTTCTTTTCCTGTAATCTAGGCAGATCATAGATCTTTGACATTGTATGCTCCATTATTTGCTCATACGAATTAGCAGCTGTCAACTTTGCAAGCTTCTCTGTTGCTTCCTGAAATTGTTTCAGGGTGGCTTCCATCTTTGCTTGTAGCTCTTCATTGTGCTTTTTCAACATCTCAAAGCCAGAGCTGTCAGATTCCTTCTCAACAGGAACTGTTCTTACCTCTTCTTGCACATTATCAGGAATAGTAGTTTCTGCAACTTTAATTGGTATGCTTTCCAACTCATCAACACCCAACACTTGTTGTTCTAATTCTTTTGTATCTTCAATTACAACTATGTTCTCAAACACCTCAGTTGCATTGTCATCAGCTATATCAACTTCCATATCAGCTTCTTTAGCAAGCTCATCCTCAACCTCCATATTGACATCAGTATCAATATTTTCACCAGCAGTGGCCATGTTTTCCACAACATATTTAAAACCAGTAATTCTTTCCACTAATTGCAATTTTCTGTTCTTCTTCCCAATCATCAAAGATTGAAGAACCACCCATACCTTCCATAACAGCTAAAGACTCTTTCATATCACTTCTTTTAAGGTAAACCCATGTACCTATCCTAAGAAGTCTTTCAAATTCTATTGAGCTTTCATCCAAACCATGAAACTCCTTCAAGAGTGTTAATCTGAGCCTTAATCTGAGCCTTATCCTAATACAATCTTCCTTATCACATATGGGATAATCCATCAAACAAGCAGGTTTGGGAGCTATGTATTAAGGTTCTGGGGAGGATGATATATCAATGGGTACAGAAGAAGGTTCAAATTCATGTTCACTAGAGTGATCATGAACTTGTTCAGGAGAAGAATGTGGAATAGGTTGATTTTGTGGATTTGTTATAGGAGTGGAATGAATGGGAGTAGGATGGAAAGAGGTATTCTGAGGGGATGAATGAGGAGTGTTCTGATGAATGGGAGTATAATGAACTGACTCATCAGAACAGGTTGGCTGTTGATCAATTGGTATGGCTGGGATGGGATCAGAATTGGAAGGAGTAGAAGAATTGTCCACGAGCATCCTCCTAGGTCTAGACATACTCCTACCTTTTGTTCTTTTATGTAAAACAATAAGGCTGGAAGTACTTACCTCTTGCCCTACAAAATCTTCCTTCTCTTCTGCAGCAACTGAATGCTTTGACTGTTCTGAGGTAGTTCTAGCAGACCTGCCCCTCCTTAAACTAGCTCTGTTTGGATCATGCCTAGCCTTTGTCCTTACTTCAGGCCCTTCATCATCAAACTGATATATCGATCCACCAGACTCTTGAGATTGATGCCTTTCTTGAGGTTGTTCCTGTTTCAAACTTTACAGATTCCTTTTTAAACAGGAATTTGCCTTGATGAAATTTCTTATGTGGACTCCAATCCACTTTCTTGATTGCTAACTGCGGCAAAAGAATGCTCAGCTTGTTTCCGAAACCTAACATCGCTTTAATCGAAAATTCCTCAGTGTCTTCATCAAATAACACCTTGTCTTTTTCACTTAGTAATCTACCCAAGAAAAACCCTTGCCAGTCTCCATCGACTCGATCAATGATTGCGGCCATTACCCGAATCTTCAGATAAGTGAGAGCATCTTGGCTATAATGTTGCCCTAACAAACAGTTTCCTGCAATGCCCATTAACAACTGAAGACCCGTTGGTAGAATAGCCTTTTTGAGGTTGTTCAAGGACTTGGGTTCTTCACCAGTCCATTTACCCACGCAAATCTTTTCTTGTCCTGCCATGTAGTCCAAAATATTTACAGGCCCTTCGGGTAAATCGAACATTATTCCAAGAGTTTCTCTGGTTATTGAGACTTTGTGTCCTGAGAGCATCGAGCGAACGCCATTGATGTCGCCTTAGAGCTGTAAATAGAATTACATAGCCTCAGGTTCAAAAACCATCTTGGGGTATGATTCTAAATACTTTCGAAGCCCACTTTCTTCGCACATAGTGAGGATCGCTTGAATTTCAGCATTCTGCTGTCCGGCGAAATATACTGCATTCTCAACGAAAATGCCCTTCTCTTTGATCCATTTGGTCGGATTAAAAGTATCTATAACTTCGTTGGACTCGTTTAGAATATCGATGATAGCCATTAGAGAGAAGTGTAGAAATGTAGAAGATAAAGTAGTAGAGTTTTAAAACGATTTCGAGCTTTGAGTTTCCAGAAATGCAAAGTGACGAAGATGAAGTAATTGATAGCGTGAATATCGAATTCAAAACAAATCTAGGGCTTGGATTGAATTAGATTCTCACGTTGTATGGTTTGGATTGAGTCTTGAAATCCACAACTTTAAAAACGTTCCAGATTCAATAACCCTTCCCAAATTTTGGAGCCAACTTGTGATGATAAACACACCGTTTAAAATTAGGTCAAAATAGAGGAGTGTATTAATCTTCTCTATAAGTAATATAATCTTTGAAAAAATCTTGACTTAGAATTTTCTAAGGCAAAATACTGTTCTGATGTATATCAGCACAGTTGTTCCTAATCACAGTTTACTTCATTTTCTTGCTTATATTTAGTGAGTTTGACTTATCTGGATTCAGTTGAGTATTGTGATCAGCTGAGTATACTTTTCGAAGATCAGATCAGCAGTTGGATCAGCACAGTAATCCTCAGATCAGTTCCCCAACCCTTCTGATTATCAACTTTTTGACATCACCACAGTACTCTCAGATTAGTACTGTGATCAGATCAGTTCTATTCTGTAGACAGATTTTCCTGTAGTCAAATCAGTTTTGTAGACAGTTTAATCAGTTGTCAGATTAGTTCTGTAGAAAGATTGATTTTGTAGTCAGATCAGTTTTGTAGACAAATTAACTTTGTAATCAGAGCAGTTCTATAGACAAATCAATTCAATAATCAGAACATGTCTGTAGACAGATAAATGTTGTAATCAGATCAGATTTGTAGACAGATCAAATTTGTAATCAGAATAGTTCCCCTTCCAGTGGAGAACTCCTCTTCTGTGCCTGTTTCACCTTGGTAGAAGTGTTAGTTCATGCGTAATTGGTGAAATACAGTACAAATTAGTAAAGAATAATTAAAATAGGTTTGTATAAGGTTTGTTCTAAGGTGACTAGTGCTCTGAGTCAACAGAAAGGATATTTAAGAAATCAAAGATTCCCCCTTAAATGTATATTTTTAATTCCCTCAGCTTTACCAGCTTCCTCATCGGGATTAGGCACCTTAGTAACCTTTTTACCTGATTATGATGAATGTAGTGGTCTTGACATGGTCTGTCCTTCTGAATTTCCCTTCTTGGAGTACTGTTCTTGGTACCAGCTCAGTACCTGAAATGTTAGTACATACCTCTATACACAAGCAGGATCCATATCTATCAATCCTAAACTTATGCAAAGCTCTCTAAATCTAGTTTCAGCCAAATGTTTTGTGAAAATGTCAGCTCTCTGAATATCAGTATGGACCTTTTCCATCCTAATGTTTTTCTTTTCAACATGATCCCTAATAAAATTATGCCTAACATCTACATGCTTGCATCTAGTGTGTAAAAAGGGATTTTGAGTGATGGCAATAGCACTATTGCTGTCACAAAATATATGTACATTAGATTCCACAATATTGTAGTCTCTAAGTTGTTGCATTAGCCAAAGAAGCTGACTACAACAACTTCCTGTGGCCATATATTCTGCTTCAGTGGTAGATTGCCACACTAGTTTGTTTCTTGGAAAACAATGAATTGAGCTTAGAACCTAAGAATTGGCATGAACCATAAGTTGATTTCCTATCTATCCTGCAACCACCAAAGTCAGAATCTGAATAACCACTTAGGGATAAATCATCATCTGCAGAATACCACAAACCTCGATTAATGGTACCCTTTAGATATTTTAATATCCTTTTAGCAGTTTCCACATGACTTTCTTTGGGGTTGGCCTGAAATCTAGCACATACACCTACTGCAAATGCAATATCTGGCCTACTAGTTGTCAAATAGAGTAAGGAACCAATTAAAGCTCGATAATAGGATTGGTCAGCACACTTACCTCGTTCATCTGGATCCATTTTGTATGTAGGTAGCATAGGCACTCCAACTGTTTTACAGGTCTTGATACAAAACTTATCTAACAGATTTCTTGTATATTTTGCTTGATTGATAAAGATACCTTCAGATGATTGTTTTACTTAAAGACCAAGAAAGTAAGTCATTTCACCTATTGACATTTCAAACTTACTTTGCATGAGCTTTGAAAAGCTTTCACTCATGCTTTTATTGGGAGATCCAAATATTATGTCATCAACATAAATTTGGACAAGTAAAATGTTTGTACCTTCTTGTCTTCTGAACAAAGTACGATCTACTTTGCCCTTAGTAAAACCATTTTCAATTAAGAATAGAGAAAGTGTGTCATACCAGGCTCTTGGGGCTTGCTTTAGACCATATAGTGCTTTCTTCAACCTGTATACTTGGTTACCATTTACCTCAAAACCAGGAGGTTGTTCTACATAAACTTCTTCAGCAAGTATACCATTTAGAAATGCACTTTTCACATCCATTTGATACAGAGTGAATTTCATATAAGCAGCATAAGCAAGAAACAATCTTATAGCTTCTAGTCTAGCTACAGGGGCAAATGTTTAATCATAATCAATACCCTCAGCTTAAGAGTAGCCCTGTGCAACTAATCTAGCCTTATTTCTTATAACAAGATCATTCTCATCTTTCTTATTTTTGAAAATCCACTTAGTACCTACCACATTGTGATCAGCAGGTCTCTGTACAAGTTCCCATACATCATTTCTAGTAAACTAATTTAATTCATCTTGCATAGCAATAATCCAATTACTATCAGCTAATCAGCCAAAGCCCCTTTTACAGTCTTGGGCTCAATAGAAGATGTTGGTCCTGAAAGGAGTATATAACAAGTGTATGGGGGGGGGGGAATACACTTCTATGCAAATCTTTTCAAACTTTGATCAAACCAGACTTCAGCAAGGTTGTCTTGGACAACTCTACTGATATGATTATCTCTTTAAAGATAATCAAACTACTAAGTACTATTGAGTACTTAGTTGAATAACTATCTAAGGGAGTTATATGTGCGGAATTAGTGGTTGGCCCTTTAGTTTAAACTCCTTTTTAATTCTGAAATCTCCTTAACAATTTATCAAGTTCAGGGAACTTGTCCAAATCTGTTTTGCACAATCTTGTGAATATGTCTTTGAAAGTTCAGTTTGTGTGCAGTGTTGAATGAATGTAAATACTTGAAAGTAAATCAACACAAGAGTTTATAGTGGTTCAGAGACTCAAACTCCTACATCCACTTTCCCTGATTTAACAGAATAATTCCTTCACTCTTGGAATTAACTTGTTTTATAGTGCCAAGGTGCACTTGATCAACCACACCACTCCTTGGTGCCTTGATCCCTAGGATGTCAAGAGTCCTAGTACCCTTTCTCAACTCAGAACTAAATTGTTCTTCTCTCAACAGTCAGCTCCTTTCACTTCTACTACTACAACCTTCTAACTTTCTCACATGAAAGGTATAAGGGTTGAAGTTGGGTTCCAACTAATGAGATATCCTTTACGATGAAGTTCAGTGTATAAGGATAGGATATCTCTCTAAGCTTTTTATGGATATACAATGAGGTTCAACTTAGATGAAGTGTTTGAAGACTAAGATAGTCTCTTTGAAAGCTTGAAAGCTCTTGTGAACTTGTAGGATAATTGGATGTGTTGAGCTTGGTTGGATGCTTTCAAATGGTCTTCACACTTCTGTATTTATAGACAAATTTGAGGATTTTCCCGTTGGAGAGGCAGCCTCAAATGTCTATAAATGTCTTCCTTGAACTCTTCAAACTGGAAAACAGATTGTTGATAGTGACATGCCCTTAGTTTGGGAAATAAATGGCTGTAACAACTTTCTCTTGACTCTGCAGCACTTTTTCCAATGTCTGACTTTAAGATTCCCTTGGTCAAACATGGACATCTCTTCTTATCAATGATCCTGAGATAAGGACAACATTCCTTATCACTAGGACAATTCTGCTTATCCACTTCAGCAGATTCTACTTATCAGCAGTGTTGGCATGCTCTTCAGATGACTTGGCTCTTTCCCTTTCCATGACTTCTTGGAGTAGTTCTTTGAGCATTCATGGCATTGGATAAGTGGACTTGACCTTATCAGCATAGTTGGCCTTGAACTTCAATGCTTTTGTTCTGGTTCAATTGTGCTGAGACAAACTTGCTGGACAGCTCTTCTGAACTTGATATTCATTTCAGCAGACTTGATCTTGATGATCTATTCCATTTAGTTGGTCTTCAGAAACGTTATTTCACACTGAGTTGACTTTGTTCAGCATACTTGTCCTTCAGCAGACTTGGGGTCAATCCAAAACTGAGCCTTGAGGGGTCTTATTCTATATAAGCTTCTAAAACTAAGCCTTGAGGGGTCTTATTAAGAAACGTTATTTCACACTGAGTTGACTTTGTTCAGCATACTTGTCCTTCAGCAGACTTGGGGTCAGCTTCTCTACTTGTCTTAGGCTTCATGTTCCAACAATCCTGAAATATGTTCATTCATATTGACTTATCTACTTGGCATGCCTTAAGGGGGTTTTGGTATCATAATCAAAACTCATTTTATTCCCAACAATTTCCCCCTTTTTGATGATGCCAAAACCTATACAATCTATGCAAAGGTGACTTGACTACACTTATTACAATTTTCTTTAGCAGTGACGACTTAGGTCAAGTTCCCTGAAAGAAAAAATGTGTTAGTGTGTTTTCTGTTTTTCAATGCATAGAGGTTGATAAGTCAGACAAGTTAGGATTCAGTAATGTTGATTCAAAAATATGTTCAACTATCATTCATTAAAAGATCATTACAAGTATGTTGATATTTGAACAAACATATCAGAGCATGAAACATTACATCAGAGCATAAAACATAAAGTACATGATTAGAGCATAAACTAACAAGATATACTATCAGAGCATTAATCTTTAAGTATCAGATCAAAATGCCACATATCAGCAGACTTGAGCATTTTCAGCATAGATGATCAAATCAGCAGATCAGCAACCAAGATAAGCATTTCAGCACATAAGGGTCAAGAGGACTTAGCCAATTCAAAGGTTGTCTTCAGGACGTGGCACCATCCCATACTGTGCCCACACCCTTTTCTTTAACTCCATGGCCTCTTGGTTAGTACCCTTTGGTCCAAGTACCATCTTGTTCAGTTTCAGGATCTCAAGGAACTCTTGGAAGATCTTGGACTAGTCAATCCACCCATCCAGCTTGGGGGGCATGAAAATGATTGGTTTAGGGGCAGAGAATTCAATTCTTGCCAGATCTGTAGCTGCAAGAAGTTGCTGGTATAGCTCCCTGTAGTACTCAATCATAAACTCAGTGAATGTGGAGTTGACATCCTTTCCATTCCATCTATCAATGACATAGTAGTCATAGACAAATTCCCCTTTTGCCTCTTCCCATATATCATTCAGCTGAGCTGGGACCCATTTATCCAAGTGTGGATATTTGGTGTCCATGGGGATCAATAGTTGTGGCTTCAATTTGTTGAAGTAGCTTTCCTTCTTATTGGCTTCTGAAAGTCAACTCTTCTTTTATCTCTTGCTCTGTTAGCTTCTTCCATCAGATCCATCCTTTCTTGGGCTCTCATCATAGCCAATGTCTGTTGTTTTTCAGGGTCCTTCCCATAGCCTTCTTGAAATAACTTTGATGGATCATTGACCAACACTGTGGTCTTTTTCTTTGGTGCAGGTCCAAAGCCTTCTTCATACAAATTTTCAATGTTTTCAGTAGCTTTGGGACCTTCAGTGGATTTAGTCTCAGTAGACTTGTTAGTTTCAGAAGACTTAGCTTTCTCGGCAGTTTTGGTCACTTCAACAATTTTGACCTTTTCAGCATTCTTGACCTTTTTGGAGGTAGGCTCTTTTTCTTCAATCCTGAATTCAAGTGGTAAATCAAGACTGTTAGGAAAGTCTGTAAAAGTTTCAGCTTTCCTTTTTTTTCCTTTAGCCTTCTTGATTTGGCCTCTTGTCTGAATTCCTTCAGTGGACTTGTCTAGTCCTGAGATTTCTCCTCCTGGCCTCTGCTGAAGCCTTGCTCTTTCTTCTTGTGCTGATGCCATTGAATTCTTCAATTCTATGGCCAATTGTTCTTCTTCATCAAGTTCTTCCAAATTCAGAACTGCTTGCTTCTTTCCCTTGTGTTCAGCAGCCTTGTCCTTGCCCTTGTCTGAACCACCAATTATCAAGGCACCTTTGACCCTTGCTCTTTCCCTTTCCCCCTTTTTGGCAGCATCAAAACATTGAGGTTTGAGCTCACTCATAGTAGTTGCCATCAAGGATTGGGCTTGGTTTGGAGACTTCATCTCTTCTAGTAAATATACATTCTCATCATGTATATTCTGCATCCTGTCACTGCTCAAGCTAAGGAAAGCTAGAACAGACTTCATTTTCTGTTCAACAACCTCTTCAATGGTTGCTTTGAGAGATGCATCAAGGCTTGCCTTCAACAGGTCAGTAAGATTGGCTACAGCACTTTCAGCAATGTTGGCCAGCATCTCTTCGGAAAACTTTTCCGAGGCAGCCTTCACCATTGCTAGCCTCATTTCTTCAACTCTTTTCTTCTGAATGGCTGTTTTCTTCCCAAGTGCCTGTTTGACAGTCAATCTAAGAGCTTTGACATTGGAGTTGTGGTTGTCTCTTAGTAGCTTCTGCTCCTTTTTGACCTCTTTTGAGATAGATTCCATACTGGCTTTTGCTTTTTGAACCTCAGTGGAGATGGTTTGCTGACCAGATTCCACTCCATTTATCCTTGCTTCCAATGTGGGCAGCACCACATCTTCAGAGCCAGTTAATCTCATCTCCACAGATGCCAGTGTTCTTCCTTGCTCATCCAGGGTTCTAGAAGTTTTAACATGAGCAGATTGTACTTGATGAGCCAAGGTGTCCAACTTAGCTGATTGCATCCCAAGCAGTGCTTGTGCTGATCCAGAGTCTACTTGGATGGGAGCATCTGTTAGAATATCATCTGCAAATATCTTGTCAAGAGAAATACCTGCAATATCAGAAAAATCAAAAGGGTTAGAAAATAAACACTCATCACCCTCAGTATTTTTTGTATAAGACTCTGATTCATCAGCAGACTTCTTCTCATTTTCAACTTCTTTTTGACTCCCTTCAATATTAATGTCCTCACACAAAGGAACATACCTCCTTTCACCAAGGGATTCTTGAAGTTCAGACTTGACTTCAAGAATAACCTGTCCTTCCTCACTTATTCCACCCTCATTTGGTGGTACACTCACAATCTTAGTGATGACTACCTCTCTTTCATCCATAACTCCCTCTTATTTTTTTTACTAGATTCTCCTTTTTAACACCTTCTCCTAAACCTGCAACATCTTCACCTTCAACAAGGTTCAAAGATGGCAGTTGTGGGGAGATCACAGTGCTTACATCAGCAGCCACTGAGTCATCCTGAATGATTAAGGGTTGATCAGTGTCCAACTCTCCTGACACTGAATAGGCCTTAATCAAACTAGCTTCTAAGGTAGGAGCCTCAAAATCTTTAAGTTGTGCCTTGGGTTCAGATGAACCTTCATTGGCAGATGCATCTTTGGCTGTGTCACCATCTTTGGTCAACACCTCTGAAGATACAGAGCCTTTTCTATGATAGGTTACAAGGGGAGTTGAAAACTTGCTGGTTTCAGGAGGGTTGGGATGAAAGGGTTTGGGAGGGTTTGAAGGGTCATCTTTGCCATCATCACTAGAGCTGCTATCAGGGTGTTTGATCCCTTTAGCCAGTCTCTCTTTCTCCTCTGCAATTTTGTTAGCTACTAACTTTGCAAATACTTCCTCATTAGTGAGGAACCTTGTCTTGTTAACTCCTGCAAAGTGAAGTAGTCTTCCTTCTTCATTTTGCCACCAGTTTGCACCCTTATCATGGATAACTTGTGCAATCTCCATGATTGTTTTGTCTTTGACATCCACCAATGTCCTTAAATCATGGAATTGTAGCTGCAATCTTGGAAATTCTGCAAGTTGTGGGTACAAGTTGTCCACAGTAGCCCTTGCTCCACCTCTGAGCATACTCTCATAAGTATACTCCTCCTCATCCTCATTTGATTGAGAATTTTGGGCTATAGGGGAGTTGGCTCTGGGTTCAGCGATATTGGCTTGGAGAATGGCTTCAGGAAGGTTGAGCTCAGGGATATTGGCTTTAGAAGGGTTGGGCTCAATACTTGGTACTTCAGTTGCTTTTGAGAGCAATGAATCTGAAGGGGCTTTGCTCAGGGGGGTTGGCTCATGAAGTGCAGCTTCTAAGAATTTTGAATAATTTAGCATGGATGAGTCAAGGGGAGATTGTAGTCTTGTCTCATCTACAGCAAGATCTGTTAACACATCCATTGCACTTCTTTGTGCACTCCCTTCTGGTGAATATCTCCTGGTTAGATCAACAGGGGTGATGGGTTGGTTTGTGGGGGTAACATGGGTTTCAGGGGAGTTGGGTTCAGGATTTTGAGTCTCAGGAAGGTTGGGCTCTATTGCTTGGTTTTCAGGGACTTTGGACTCAGGGGTTCCAAAACCAGAAGAGTTGGTCCTGGACTTGGATTTAGTCCTACTTTCTGCTCTACTCTCCCTAAGAGCCACTTGAAGTGTTCTTTCCTCCTGAAGCTCCAGAATCTTATCAGTAGGCTTGGCTCTCCTCTTACTTGCCCTACTGCTCCCACTACCTTTTTCTTTCTCTGGGACAACTTCCCTGTGCCTTTTATCACCCTTTTTCTTCTGCCTTGTTTCATTGTACTTTTGCCTCAACCCTTCTGAGTGATCAGAAGGAACTTGCACTCCCTCTTCAGCAACCTCTTCAATCTCAATTGAAGCTCCTGATGTCTCTTCTGAGGGAAGTTGATACAATTTCTTTGTTTTTACAGCCCTGGCCTTTGTCCTCTTTTTCAACTTTGGCTTTTCCTCTTGCTTCTCTTCAGCAGGTTTGGCCAGCTGCATTCTCCTTTGTTCAGTCTTCTTACTTAGCTTTCTGAATAATATCTTCTGGGCAGGGAGGGGTTTGGCAAATGTTTGCATCTCAGAATAATGAGCAAACTTCTCAATCAGTAAGCTTGCCCTTGTGCAATACTTGAGTTTGCCCTCCAACACAACCTTGTGATGGACTTTCACCTTAAACTTTGCCTTTTCCTTCATCATCTCAGACAAGATGAAGGTCCTCCAATCACATTTGGTGCCCTTATCACTGGCATCAATCACTGCAGCCATAATCCTTATTCTTGGAGCACTCACTTGCTCCAAACTACCAGTGTTGCTCAAAAGGCTCTTTGTAATTACCTCAAATAGGTTGAGGAACTTGGGCTTGAGAGTCCTTTTGTGTTGTGTAGATGAGTTTGGTCCTGGAACAAGGAGCCAATGTTGAGCAATTTCTTGCTCATGGCCATTGTCATAAAATTCTGGATTCCTCCCTTCAGAGGGCAATCCAAAAGCAGCATCTACCTCTTCCTCAGAAAATTTCACCCTGTGAAATCTTTCTTCCTCCTCTCCTTCAGCTATATAGGATAGCCTTGTTGTAACTTCTCCATCCTCTGGCTTTCCTCTCCACTTAAGGAATGCAAAGAACTCAGCCATGTATGTTTCAAGGCAAGAATCTGGCTTTTCTTGCATGAACTTTTGAAGTCCTGCCCTTCTCAACCATCTCAGGGTTGGAGTAATTTCTGGATCATCACTTTCAAAAGAGATGATTTGCTCGAATATGAGGTTGTTTTTATGGCTAAGATAACCAAAGTCAAGGTCTAGATCCTTGTTGGTGAAATCTACAACCATTTCAGGTTTAGCTTTGGGAGCCATTGAAGAATAGTAAGGTTTTTGAAAGATAGTTTGAGAAGATGAAAGCTAGGGTTTCAAGAAAAGTTTGAATGCGTGGGGGAGAATGAACTTGGTGGGCTTCTTAAGACTTGTGAATATTCCAAAAGGAATATATGTCAATGAGTAGGTAAGTCTTAAGGCAATTCAACGGTTTACAAATGAGGAAATCAAGTTTGGACGGCCAAGATCAATTTCAGGGGAGTTGGCCAGTTTTGATCCAATGGTCAAAAACCAATGCAACAGTAGAAAACTGTTTTTGTCCAAACGTGGGAAGGAGTTAATATTAATTAATGGCTGGGGGGTTACCAAGGCAGATCATGTCCTGAATTGTTTAATGCAAACAAGAATTAAATCCTTGCATTTAATGCATTGAAAGTGACTTTTTGGGTAGGGGACAAATTGAATCCTTGAAAAGGTGATGGCTTGAAGAGGAATAAGACAGCCATCGAAATAGGCAATGATTACCCAAAATAGGTGCTTATCAGACCAAGATTTGGTTTGTTAGCCAAGACAACTTATCTGGCCCTACATGGACAAGTGTCCTGAACTGTTATAGACAACTGTCCTGAATTTCAATGGACAAGTGTCCTGATCAATTTTCCGAATTTCAGTAGACTTGACCAAGTCTGCTGAACATTACTTTCAGTTCCCCCTTGATTGATCAACTCCTTTGGACTTACTTATCAAACTTTCCTGGATCAAGAAGTCTCAACTCTGCTGATAATTCCATGAATCTTGCTTCTGCAAGTGGTTTTGTCAATATATCAGCTTTTTGGTGATCAGTATGGATTTTCACCTACTCGATGTCCTTCTTCTCCACATGGTCTCTAATAAAGTGATGCTTGATGTCCACACGCTTACATCTTGTGTGTAACACTGGATTCTGTGATATTGCAATAGCACTGTTGTTATCACAGAATATGGGTACTTCAGTAGAATTGACATTGTAGTCTCTCAGTTGTTGTCTCAACCAAAGGATCTGAGCACAACAACTTCCAGCTGCAACATACTCAGCTTCGGTGGTGGAGGTGGCCACTGTGTTCTGCTTCTTAGAGAACCAAGATATGAGCTTGTTCCCTAAGAATTGACAAGTTGTTGGGATATAAATTCACCCTAAGCCCCACTTGATGTTAGAATAGTTTTGATGGCCAAAACACTTAGAGTTTATAAATGTAATAGGATCAGTTGACTATGTATAGATCAGCTTAGACTAGTCTTGTGTAATCAGTTGTATTGATCTCAGCTGATTAGCATAGTATTGGCTTACATGCGCATCCTCAAGATGAAAAGAGTAGAAGGCATGAAGACTAGAAGATCCTTGAAGACCAGATAAGTAAGGTGCTTGTATACCTACTTAGCTGATGGAGTCCAAGTTAAAGATGGCCTAACAGAGCACAAAGAATTGTCAGATCAGAAGACAGAAGACTTAAGGCCAGACGAGTAGCCAGAAGACTAGTAGTGAAGACCAGAAGACTAGGAGCTCGTCCAGGACTCGGCTGATTCCAAAGTCATCTTGCATTTCAAATGAAGACTTACCATTCTTAGAAGATTGACATGATCCCAGAATTGAATCAATCAAGCGGCTGGAATCAAGAAATCAAGCAAACATGGAAAGATTGCCCCAACGGCTAGTCAACTCCAACGGCTAGGTGCAGCAATCATCCCTATAAATACAAGAGGATGAGAAATCACAAACAAGAAGTCACCACGAGAGAATTCACAAAAGCTAATCAAGCAAGCAAGCAACAAGCCTTATTCTGTTGAGAATTCTCCAAGAGCCCAGAAATCATTAGAACACCTTCTAGCTCTTAAGTGATTTCCCATCCAACCAAAGAACCTGAATCCTATTCTTATTGTATACTCATTGATTTAGGCACAGTGGTTAAGCAATCTATAAGCTTGAACCATTAGTTGGATACATTCAAAAACCCCAAAACCCCCACCATAAGGTTAAGTTTTTTAACCCATGTAAAAATGCAAGTGCTTCCAATCACTTGTGGAGACCGTAGTAGTTAGGACTGCTCAAATCTCAAAGTCCTACCCTTGGGACTATAAAGGACAAGTCCTTGTAATTTTTTGGTTAATTAAAGGGATTAAACATCACGTTAGGACGTGAGAGTGGACGTAGGAACGTATATCCGAACCACTATAAATCTGGTGTCATTTACATTCTGCACTTTACTTTATTGCTTATTCATATCTTTATATAGTGCATATTGTGTATTTCAAATATCTTCAAACAAGGCTATAACTTTCAAACCAGCATCAGCTGAGGTTTTCATTAAGTAAACAAGTTAGTATTTTCAAAAGAACTCAAGAACGAGTCTAAATAAACAGGCCTACTCACTTCCGCATTTAATCTCTTCAACAGATTAGTATAGTCATCTGGACCAGCAGACTTGTAGTCCAGCTGACATAGAAATCAGAAGAGGTTCCAAACTCCTTTGAAAAAGTTTTAAAGTCTATTCACCCCTCCCCTCTAGACTTTAATCCCATTCACTACTCGTTCAGGGACCAACAAGTGGTATCAGAGCAGTGGTTCTAACGGGCTACTGTCTCTAGATTATCAGAAGACTTGAGGGAGTCTTTCTGTAGTCCTCTTGAACAGATCTATCTTTTGAAAAAGAAAATTTGTTTTTGAAAACTCATACAGCATGAGTGCTAACATGCGTAAGTTGCCTAAGTTTTCAGTGGAAGATTATGATTACTGGAAGATCAGGATGATGAAGAATCTCACATCAGTTCACTACAAGATGTGGTCAGTGATCACAGAAGGTCTAATCACAATCATGGCAGTCAACTCTGCAAATGGTGATCCAGAAATTCTAGTTGGAGAACTTGCCCCCAAACCAATGAAAGACCTCACACCAGAAGAGATGAAGCAATCAAATCTTGACAACATTGCTCAAGATTATATCATGCAAACTCTTCCAAATGAGTACATTGCAAAGGTACTTCACTGTGAGACAGCTAAAGACATGTGGGATGCATTGGCACTCCTTTGTGAAGGAACTGAGCTGATTAAAGAGAGCAAACTGTCAACAGCCGTCAAGAAGTTTGAACACTTCAAGATGCAACCAGAAGAGTCTACTGATCAGCTAGACAATAGATTTACCAAGATCATAAATGAGATAGAATCTCTAGGCAAGAAATATACAAATAGAGAGAAAAATTTGAAGATCTTGGACTCTCTAACCAAGAAATGGAGACTCAAAAAGACCATCATCAAAGATACTCAAGATATCAAGATATGGTCCACTCAAACTCTGTTTCAGAACCTCAAAGCTCATGAGTATGATCTTGAAAGAGAAGAAAACTCAGAAAATGATGAGCCAACTGCAACCCCATCTACCTCCAAGACTATGGCTTTCAAAGCAACAAATACAAAGGCTGCAAGTACCTCATCTGGCAAGACCTCTATAAAAACAGAAGACTTTGAAGGATCAGATATGAGCCTAAAAGAGCAAATGGCCCTCATGATCAAGAGATTTGAAAGGATGAACACTCTAAATTGCAAATATAGAAAATTCTACAGGAATTATAAAGATAGGAGAGCTGGTTCATCTTCTAGAGAATCAAGAGAAAGAACACCAGAAAGGTATCCTAAGAAAGATGTGGAGTCATCTGACAACAGAAGGTCCAGAAGAAGAGATGCTACTCCTCCAAGGAAAAACAATCCTAATCAGAAACCTGGATCATGCTTCAATTGTCATAAACCAGGACATTACGTCTATGAATGTCCAGACCTAAATTTAGAAGACAAAGAAGGAAGAAAGCCAAGAAGAGACAGAAGAAATTCAGACAAACAAGCAATGGTGACTGAAGAATCTGAATATCAAAGTGATGATCTTCCTTCATCACCAGACTGTCAAATCTTATCAAATGATTCAGATGATCTAGCTATGATGGCCATGGGTGAAAACGAGGTAAATTCCTATCCAACAACATTCCATTCACCTATTTTCTCACACACAGAGGAGATAAACTCATCTGTAGGCGAATCAGAAGACACCTACTACCAATCTTTGAAAGAAGTAAAAGGTGATCTCGATATTGCCAGAAGAGCTTTCATAGAAGTGGAAGAGGAGAACAAGGGTTTAAGGAAAGAAATTGCTAAGTTGAAAAAGGTTAAGTTTGACAACACCCCTGAGTTGGTAACAATGAATGAAAGATTGACTAAAGAAGTGGAACTTCTTAAAGAAGAAAATACCACAATAACTCAGTTGTATGAAGGGATGTTAAAAACTCAAGCCTCAGAAACTAAGGAATTTCGTTCACTTCAATCTAAGTTCGATGATCTCTTCCAAGCACACAAGCTCTTAGAAAAGGAGAAGGAATGCCTTAATCAAAAGATATCAGAGTTCAATAAAGCATCTGCTACTATTGAAAGTATCTCTGAATATTATAGATCTAATGGCAATAAGATGGGTTTTGGTTATGAATTTAATCCATCCAAATCCTCTCCAGCTGAGGGTAGTACACCTAATCAGTGCACTACTCGATCACATGAAATAGGTGAGTGTTCTAAACACAATGAACCTAATATGAACCAAAAGGCATCTGTACCAGCTAAGGTTAACTATCCCAACACCAAAAAGGGCAAGAGACAAGTTAACCCCAAGCCTGTACAGAGAAACAACAAATAGCCTAGACCATCTCGTCTGAGACAGTCTCAGCTGTATGCTGCTCCAGCCAAGAAGAAGAAATCTTCTTCGCACAAATCTGTTCTCTTTGCACCCCCTATCTCTTATGATATTGTAAGAACAGAGAAGTATGGTCCATATAATCGTGTGCATCGATCAGCTAATGCACCCAGGCCTAATGTAACTAGTCAGAAGATAATTTACACACATTCCTATAAGAGGAAACCATCTGACAGTTATCTAGCCGACACAACTAACAAATCAGACCAGACCAAGGTGTTAACTGGTAAGATTTGGTTTTGTGATGCCCATGGGAGACAACTCAAATGCTCAAGGTTATTCAAACGACCGATGTATATGTGGGTCCCCAAGGGTAATACTAACACCCAAGGACCCAAGACAAAATGGGTACCTAAGACTTAACCTTTCTTGCAGGAAAGGAGGGACCTATACAGAAAAGGAGGTCAAGCAGGAGAAACTTGGTACATAGATAGTGGATGCTCAACTCATATGACTGGAACCAAAGCCCTATTGACCAACTATACAGAAAAGAAAGGTCCAAAAGTCTTCTTTGGTGATAACGCGCACGGTAACACAAAAGGATATGGCACCCTTAAAAATGGTGACATTGAGGTACAAGATGTATCATATGTAGAAGGTTTGTAATTCAACTTATTATCTGTTTCTCATTTCTATGACACTGGTTACTCAGTAAAATTCTCTAAAGATGAGTGTCTCATAAGTGATAAAAGAACAAAACAAAGCCTTCTAACAGAATCTAGAAAAGGTAGTATGTATCTTGCAAATTGGAACAGTTGTCCTAAGGATACATGTCTGCTTGTAAAAAGTCCTAAAGATATCAGTTGGCTATGGCACAAACGTCTTAGCCATCTGAACTTTAAGACTATGAACAAACTAGCAAGGGAATCCTTAGTTGATGGACTGCCTAATGAACTCTACTATAAAGATGAGGTATGTGATGCATGTGAACAAGGAAAGCAAACAAAGGTCTCCTTCAAGACCAAGAAGACAGCATCAACCAGCAGAGTTCTTGAACTACTTCACATGGATCTCTTTGAACCAATCACTCCAATCACACTTACAGGAAGGAAGTACACTCTTATTGTTGTAGATGACTACTCCAAGTTTACTTGGGTTATTTTCTTATACAAGAAGAGTGAGACTCAACAGAAGCTTCCTGAACTATTGAAGAGAATCCAAGTAGAGAAAGGAGAACCTATTGTGAAAATTAGAAGTGACAAAGGCATTGAATTCATTAACTCTTATATTATTGCTTATTGTACTTCTAATGGTATTCAGCATGAGACAAGTGCAGCAAGAACACCACAACAGAATGGTGTAGCTGAAAGAAGAGTCAGAACACTCAAAGAAGCTGCCAGAACACTCCTAGCTGAGTTCTCTACTCCTAAGAAACTATAGACAGAAGCCATCAACACAGCTTGCCACACTCAAAATAGGTCAGGTATTCACAAAATTCATGAGAAAAACCCCATATGAATTATGGAAAGGAAGGAAACCTAGAGTATCTTGCTTTCATATATTTGGTTGTAAGTGTTTCATTCACAACAATGGGAAGAGTAAGTTGAATGCTTTCGATGCCAAAGCAGATGAGGGGATATTCTTGGGATACTCCTCTACTAGCAAAGCATTTAGAGTATTCAACAAACGAACCCTTCTTGTGGAAGAAACACCTCATGTTGTTTTTGATGAATCTTGTGAAAAGAGTGCAGTAGAAACAGACTCAGCTGCAGATCAGATGAGGAAACTAGTGATCAAGTCCAGAGCAGATGAGTTTATTGAAGTCAATGAACCATTTCCTGAAGAACCAGAGGAGGATAAACCACTAGATCTCAAACCCAAGCTGAGCAAGATGACCTGAATCAAGATGCAACAATTCCAAATGCAAGGGGGAATGATCTCTTTGACACACAAGATACATATGATGATAGACCTAATCAAGTCAATCCTCCTGATGGCACTAAAACAGATGAGAATTCAAGCTCATCTAATGCAGTCACACCTGTGAGGAATACATGGAGAAACAATCATCCATCAAACCTCATCTTAGGAGAAGCAGACTCAGGTGTCAAGACCAGAAGACAATTGAATCAAAACCCCCAGTCCTCTATGTTCTGCTGGTGTGCTTTCCTGTCCAACATTGAACCAGCTGACATAGAAGAAGCTATGACTGATAGCAATTGGATCACTGCTATGCAAGAAGAACTAAACCAATTCGAAAGAAATGAAGTGTGGAAATTGGTAGATCGTCCTGAAAACTACAATGTAGTAGGAACAAAGTGGGTATTCAAGAATAAGAAGGACGAAAATGATGTGATAACTAGAAACAAAGCAAGGATAGTTGCAAAAGGATACTCACAATCTGAAGGTATTGATTATGATGAGACCTTTGCTCCAGTAGCCAGACTAGAAGCTATTCGACTATTTCTAGCTTCTGCATCATATATGGGCTTCAAGGTATATCAAATGGATGTCAAAAGTGCCTTCCTAAATGGTATTCTGGTAGAAGAAGTGTATGTAGAGCAGCCCCCAGGCTTTGAAAAAGGAGATCAAGTATATCGTCTGAAGAAGGCCCTCTATGGTCTGAAGCAAGCCCCTAGAACTTGGTATGACACATTGTCACAATTCCTACTTGACAATGGATACACAAAAGGCAAAGTTGATAGAACACTTTTCAGAATACAAGAAGGAGAAGATATTCTATTGGTGCAAATATATGTAGATGACATTATATTTGGATCACCCAATCAAGATATGTGCAAGAAGTTCTCTGAACTAATGCAAGGAAAAATCGAGATGAGCATGATGGGTGAGATGAACTACTTCCTAGGACTTCAAGTCAAGCAAAGTCCAGAAGGGATTTTCATCAACCAATCCAAGTATACCAAGAGCCTATTAGAAAGATTCAAAGCTCAACAAAGCAAGACTGCAAGGATTCCAATGATGACCTCATTCAAAATGGAACCAGATGAATCTGGTACTACAGTTGATCAAGCTGAATATAGAGTACTGATTGGATCTCTTCTATATCTTACAGCCAGCAGACCAGACATAACCTTTGTTGTAGGAGTATGTGCTAGGTTTCAAGCAAACCCAAAGCAAAGTCATCTAGAAGCAGCAAGGAAGATTCTCAAGTACCTAAAAGGAACAATCAACTTAGGATTATGGTACCCTGCTGATGACAATCTAGAATTGAGTGGATACTCTGACTCAGACTATGGTGGATGTAGAATTGATAGGAAGTCCACATCTGGAACATGTCAATTCCTAGGCAACAAGTTAATTTCATGGTTTTCAAAGAAGCAAACCTCTGTTGCAACCTCCACTACTAAGGCAGAATATATGGCAGCTGGAAGTTGTTGTAGTCAGCTGCTCTGGCTGGTCCAACAACTAAAAGATTACAATGTAGAGGCAAGAAAAGTCCCTATCTACTGTGATAGCAACAGTGCCATTACCATCACTCAAAATCCAGTTCTTCACACAAGGTGCAAGCATGTCGACATTCGACACCATTTCATAAGAGACCACCTTGAAAAGAAGGACATCAAGATGGAGAAAATTCACACAGATATCCAAAGAGCAGACATCTTGACTAAGCCCCTAGCTAAAGAAAGGTTCAAGACCCTATGCTACAACCTAGGAATCCTTGATCCAAGCACATGAAGAGCAAGATCAGCTGAGAAGACCTCACCTGATACAACTGCAGCAGACTAGGAGAATCAGATGAGGTGAATAGACACCCTCATCTTCAGGTAAGTATTTTCCCAATGAAGACAAATAAAATTGAGGGAATACATAGAGTTATTAAATCAAGGGGGAATCCATGATACCTTAAGAATCCTTGATAAAATACTCTATCTTCTGCATTGCATAACATATATATTTAGTTAGAAGAGTTGAACAAAGTTACTTGAAGTCTGTATTCAAAGCAATGTATACATGTGTATAAAAATAAACTATTCTTTATAAAATACTTTATCACTATACATACATATAGTATACTATTGAGTTATACTTGGATGGATTAATACACCATCCTCACCGACTCAACAATATGCAAGCTATATACGGATCTCAAATAACTCATGTTCAAAATCTATAATTTCTGCATTCCACGAGATAAAGTCTGAATCTCTTTAAATGTGAACCATTAGATCAAGAATCTCATTGTTGATATTAAGAAGTAACCTTTTCAGATATTCAGACCTATCCACTCAATATTTTTGTCATCTTTCTCTCCACCACCTCATCTCCACCTCTATAAAAGGAGGCAGTTATGGGAACAACTAAGAACACAAATCACTAACTATTACTTCTGTTTCAGGTATGGAGAAAATCGAAAGAAGAGATGGCATGGACATCATCCCTCAACCAAGGTCTTGGGTGAAGGAGATGAAGATTTGTCCATAAGATAAAGATGATGCAGATCAGCATACTTGGCTCATTCAACATACATATCTTTTTGAAAAGAAAAGAAAGGAGAGACGTTCTTGTTGAAAAGAAAAGAAAGGAGAGATGCAGAGGACAAAGTAGCAAGTAAGTAGAGCTTCTTCTCCAGGGGGAAGTTCTACATGGAGAGCTTGTTACCAAAGGCTACTTTGTCAAAACCAATCAAGAATACCAAGCTCCTGCCTTTTCTTCACACTCCATTGAAGCACCTTTCAAGCTTCTCCCTCCTCAAGAGAAGCGAAGAAATTAAACAAGGACACATCAGATGCAACACCCCATCTGTTGGTGATGGAGCATCCGATGGTGAGGACAACCTGAACCAGTGGAATATCATCCAGGCTGACCAGCTACACATTGTTATGATGATAACACATGGTTAAGGGGGAATTGCTGAAAGATCCATCAAACCAGGTTGGATAAACTTTCACAGAAGATTTACTCAGCAATTCAAAATATCTACTCAGTTGATCAGAAGACCAACTCAGCTGACCAGAAGACTTTCAAGGAAAAACAGCAGACTTTTCAAGAAAGTCAGAAGACTCTACTCTGCTGATCAGATCACTTCTAAACCAACAAAAAGTCTAATGATTATCAGTTTGATCATGTAATTCATTCTAGATTTGTCTCTGAATGTAATTAAGGAATTCGGCCTATATAAGGAATGAATTTTACTTATAAAAAACGGCCTTGAATGATCAAAATTTTACCATAGAAAATTAGTCACAACGGCTATTTTTGGTAATGATGTCATTAGTACTCGATTACTATTCTGCCAGCAAATCAACAGCTGCCACATGGCATACTGAGCCGGCAAAATTAAACGATTGAGCAGAAGATGAAGAAGGAAATTCTTGGGTGTTACTCCACAATTAAATCACTTTTGACCGTTGGATTAATGCACAAACCTAGATTTACTAGAGTATATAAACAACCCTTAAGCCATTCCTCAAACCCTTTCGCTCACAAAACTCAATCGCATTCAATCACTCTCGTTCTGAAAATTCTTTCAAAGCTTTCTAAAACCTTCAAACCAACACTCAAAATGGGGATCATTGAAATCTATGATGAGAAGACCAAGATCACAGGCACTCTAGATGCAGCAAAGTGGTCTAAGGAAGGGAAGATATTCACTGAGAATGCTCTGTTTTTCAAGGGCAAGCACACTGATGAGAATAAGGAGATTCTTCTTCGATGTCTCAATCTCAAACTCCGTGAATTTCTGGAAGCAGCACCAACCAACGTGTACGAACAAGATGTGCTTGCTTTCTACTCGAATGCAGTGTCCAAAGGCTCATATGTTGAAAGTGTTATGGGTGGACACAAGGTCAAAGTCACTAGGGATATTCTCAAGGACTTGTTTGACCTACCAAGGGGGAAGGTAAACATCTCTACTTACATTATGGGGAGAGAAAAGGAATATATGGAGATGTTTACTAGTGGAAGAGTCAAGGCTATTGATGCCTCTGGAGTTAAGAAGTCTCAACTTGATCTCAAGTTTCAGACTTTGATGGACATAGCAGGTAAGATGTTGCTTGGCAACACGTTTAGTCATGATGCAGTTACCACTCTGAAGGTTAGAGTTATGGCAACAATTTGGGATCAGATTGATGGAGATTGGCAAGGGCTCTTCTTGGGCAGAATTGCTCTTGAAGCCAAGAAGGTTACTCTGGACCTGCAATCTAAGGAGTGGAAGGTGACATCCATAGTCAGCTTTGTCAACAAGCTGAGTATCATCCTTCCAGAGATACTCCCAAATAAGTATAAGATGGGTCCTTCTAAGAAGTTTCACATCTCCAAATATTACTTGAGAAAGGAGGCCCTTGCTGAGGCAGCAAGGTTGAAGGAGGAAAAGAAGAAGAAGTTGGTTGAAGCATCCTCCAAAGATGCAGCTGAAGAGGCAGCAGAGTCTGCTCATGACTCTGCTGAGGAGGAAGAGGAGTCTTCCAAAGAAGAGGCTCATCAGAAGACTGCTGAGGATGATGATGATGACAATCAGACTCTAGCACAACAAAGATATCTGATCAGATCTGGGCTCATCTCCCCATCTGATTCAGATGCTACTCCTTCAGCCTCTCCTCTAAAGAAGGCATGTATCTCTACTCCATCCCTTACAATTACTCCTTCAAAACTTTCTAAGGGTCAGAAGAGAAAGAAGAACTCTTCTTCTTTCACAAAGAAGTCTAAGAAATCCAGGCTCCCTACTCCCATGAGCATAGCCCCAATTTCATCCTTTAACCCTACTGAAAGTGACAACCCATCTGAACCCTCAATCACTGAAACCCAAACCCCTGCTGATACTCACACAGTAGAGGATCAAGCTTTGCCCCAAATCACTGCTTATACCCAAACACCTGCTGACCAAATCCAGAATCCTTCTCCATCCCCTGCTGATGCTCAACCAGCAGATGAACAAACTCAGACATCTCAAACCCCTGCTGATGCAGAAACCTCAGAAAACACTTCCCAAATCCCTGCTGATACTCACACAGCAGAGGAAACAATCCCAACAACTCAACTCCATATCTCTTCTGCACCAGAAGACCTAGCTCCAGCAGACTTACCTCAACCCCAGTATAGCATGGTGCACTATCCAATGTGCACTAGGGAAAAGACCATGCGAATGAAGATTGCCAACCTACTGAAGACCACTGTACCTTGATTTAATGAAGAATCAATCCAATTTGAACAAGTGCTGAGAGTATGCACTTGGATTGAGCTGAGAAGAGATGATGTGGATGATCTCATTGAAGTCATGGAAGGAATGGGAGGAAAAGCTAACTTCCTCGACTGGGAAATGGAGCAAAAAGAGGTTGCTCAAGTCCGATCATTCACTGAGCTGTTACCCACAGAGGCTCTGACTAGGGTATGTCAAAGGATTCTAGGAATCCCCTCTGAGGACCCCTCTGTCCCAGACACGACTACAGATCACCTGGTCGTTGTCAAGGCTTCTGCAGATGATACAGCTGAACCAGCTGAGAAAGAAGAAAAGGAAAGAGAAGTGCTGACTGTTCCATCTCACTTCTTTCCTAAACATGAGCTCGATCACTTCATCTATCAACCTCAACAGAGGAAAGGTCGATTGTTTGCTCGTCTAGTTGATGTCACAGCAAGCTTCCTGGAAGAAGGTTATCTAACTGCGGAAGAAAAGGGAATGGCCCTAGTTGTCTACAAACCACCTACCATTCCAATACTTCCACAGGAAGCTCAAGGTACTGCCTCACCCTCTACTTCATCTATTGATATTCGAGCAAATGTGTGTGCTCAAGTCAAGGAAGCAATAAACACACATTTCGACAAAGGTCTAGGCATGCAGCTGGCCAGATACGTTGAAAAGGCTATTCATTAGCAGAAGACTCGTCTCACCGATCAGATCCTTGACATTGATGACAAGTTCGGTGAGGCACTCCATAATCATCTAGAGGAGTATCTCTACTTAGAGATAAAGAAATCAGCAGACAGGACCAAGATGTTTGTTGATCTCTATGCAAATGAGATAAACCGCTTAGAGACCTCCTACAAAAGCAGGCTCGATGATGCTGAAGCAAGAGCCACTGAAGGAGAAGCTCTACTTAAATCAGCTGCTGAGGCAAATGAGAAATTGCTGACTCAGCTAAAGGAGACAGCAGCCAAATTAGAAGCACTCACAACTAAACTTGAGGCTGCCTCTTCTTCAAACTCTCATGCTCAGATCCTAGAGCACAGTATCACTCATCTGACCCAAGTCGGCAAGGTCAATGCCATGGCTCTCAAGCAGACTCTGCATGTGGAGATTCTGAATGCCATGAAGCCTTTTGCGGCTGCACTTGCTGAAGCCAAAAAGGGGGAAGATGTATTGATAAAAGCTCTGGAAAAGTCTACTGCTCAGCAAACTGAATTGGTAGTAGCACAAGATGATCTAAATGAAACCTTGGGAGGTTTGAAGAGCAAAATCAAGAATAGACAAAGCAAAGAAGCTGTTCAAGAAGAAACTCAAGCTCCAACCAAAAGTCTAAAGCTCACTGTCCCTACAGAACAAGTTCCTGAAAAGAGGATGACAAGGAAAAGAAAGGCAGATGAGCAAGCAAAGGCAGGTGAGAAATCAGTTCCAGCAGAGCCTACTGCAGAAGAGATAGAGGCTCAAGAACTGAAGAAAAAGAAGATGCTTGAAGCTCAAGAGCTTAAGCAAAAGAAGCTAAATGATGCGAAGGCAGTCAAGGCCAAGTTTGATAGGAAAGTGGCCAAACTCAGGAAAGCTCTTAAAGACAAAGCAAAGGAAGAAACTGTCCTGGTATTAGACAGCACATATGTGGATATGTTGGCACTATAAGATGAGTTACCAAGATGGTATCCTCTGAAGAAGAAATGGCAAATCCAACACCACATAGTGAGAAAGTTTGGTCCTCTTCCTACATATGAAGAAGAATTTCTTCAATTCTCCCAGTTCATGAACTTTGAAGATCAAGAGTTCTGGAAAGAAATAGTCAAGAAAACCAAATAACTCGACAACTGCAGAATTCTAACTCCAGAAGAACCTAAATGGGATCCTCCCACTCTGGGCTCCGGAAGGACAGACATGATAGAGGTCAAGCGCATCTTGGAGAAGATCTATCTTGAAGAGAATGTTACAGACCCTCAACACATGGAAGATGTTCGAGCTCGTCTGTTCCTTGCCTTCCGCATCTAAATCAACAGAAGACCTGATGAAGACCACTTTAGAAGCTTAAAGAAACTAACACTTGTAATATGTAAAAGCTCATATATGTTATTCAAGTATTAGTTCTTTTTTCTTACAAGAGAAACTCTCATTGTCTTCATCAAAAACTTCATGTTTTAAAGATTTTATAAACTCGTATCTTATTCATTAAGAGCATTTATCAAGTATAGTTTTGGCTTCATCAAAAAGGGGGAAATTGTTGGGATATAAATTCACCCTAAGCCCCACTTGATGTTAGAATAGTTTTGATGGTAGAGTTTATAAATGTAATAAGATCAGCTGACTATGTATAGATCAACTTAGACTAGTCTTGTGTAATCATTTGTATTGATCTCAGCTGATTAGCACAGTATTGGCTTACATGCGCATCCTCAAGATGAAAAGAGTAGAAGGCATTAAGACTATAAGATCCTTGAAGACCAGATAAGTAATGTGCTTGTATACCTACTTAGCTGATGGAGTCCAAGTTGAAGATGGCCTAACAGAGCACAAAGAATTGCCAGATCAGAAGAGTGTTACTCTTCTGATATCAGAAGACAAAAGACTTAAGGCCAGACGAGTAGCCAGAAGACTAGTAGTGAAGATCAGAAGACTAGGAGCTCGTCTAGGACTCGGCTGATTCCAAAGTCATCTTGCATTTCAAATGAAGACTTACCATTCTTAGAAGATTGACATGATCCCAGAATTGAATCAATCAAGCGGCTGGAATCAAGGAATCAAGCAAACATGGAAAGATTGCCCCAACGGCTAGTCAACTCCAACGGCTAGTTGCAGCAATCATCCCTATAAATACAAGAGGATGAGAAATAACAAACAAGAAGTCACCACGAGAGAATTCACAAAAGCTAATCAAGCAAGCAAGCAACAAGCCTTATTCTGTTGAGAATTCTCCAAGAGCCCAGAAATCATTAGAACACCTTCTAGCTCTTAAGTGATTTCCCATCCAACCAAAGAACCTGAATCCTATTCTTATTGTATACTCATTGATTTAGGCACAGTGGTTAAGCAATCTATAAGCTTGAACCATTAGTTGGATACATTCAAAAACCCTAAAACCCCCACCATAAGGTTAAGTTTTTGAACCCCTGTAAAAGTGCAAGTGCTTCCAATCACTTGTGGAGACCGTAGTAGTTAGGACTGCTCAGATCTCAAAGTCCTACCCTTGGGACTATAAAGGACAAACCCTTGTAATTTTTGGTAAATTAAAGGGATTAAACATCATGTTAGGACGTGAGAGTGGACGTAGGAACGTATATCCGAACCACTATAAATCTGGTGTCATTTACATTCTGCACTTTACTTTATTGCTTATTCATATCTTTATATAGTGCATATTGTGTATTGCAAATATCTTCAAACAAGGCCATAACTTTCAAACCAGCATCAGCTGAGCTTTTCATTAAGTAAACAAGTTAGTATTTTCAGAAGAACTCAAGAACGAGTCTAAACAAACAGGCCTACTCACTTCCGCATTTAATCTCTTCAACAGATTACTATAGTCATCTAGACCAGCAGACTTGTAGTCCAGTTGACATAGAAATCAGAAGAGGTTCCAAACTCCTTTGAAAAAGTTTTAAAGTCTATTCACCCCTCCCCTCTAGACTTTAATCTCATTCACTACTCGTTCAGGGACCAACACAAGTCCCTGAAGTGGACTTTCTGTCAATTCTACAGCCTCCATAATCAGCATCTGAGTAGCCAGTGAGCTCAACATTGTCATCCGCAAGGTACCAAAGGCCTAGGTTTTCAGTGCCTTTGAGATACCTCAAGATCATCCTAACGGCCTCTAGATGGCTCTTCTTTGGATTGGCTTGAAACCTTGCACAAACACCTACTGCAAAGGTGATGTCAGGTCTGCTGGCAGTGAGGTAGAGGAGTGAACCAATGATTCCTCTATACTCAATAGAGTTGGTTGGAACACCACTCTCATCTGGATCCATCTTCCAATTTGTGTTCATAGGGATCCTTACTGGCTTGCTGGTTGTACACCCAAATTTCTTGATCATTTCCCTGGTGTACTTTGCTTGGTTGATGAATATTCCTTCTTTTGATTGCTTGACTTGTAAGCCCAAAAAGAATTTCATCAATCCCATCATTGACATCTCAAACTTGCTTTGCATAAGCTTTGAGAATTTTTCACAGAGCTTTTCATTGGGGGATCCAAATATGATGTCATCAACATATATTTGGACAAGCAAGATGTCCTCTCCTTCAGTGATTCTGAAGAGAGTTCTGTCCACTGTTCCTTTGGTGAAGCCATGGTCCAAGAGGAACTGTGACAGTGTATCATACCAAGCTCTTGGGGCTTGCTTGAGTCCATAGAGAGCTTTCTTCAGTCTGTAGACTTGGTTTCCTTCCTCAAAACCAGGTGGTTGCTGTACATAGACTTCTTCCTTTAAGACTCCATTCAAGAAGACACTTTTGACATCCATCTGGTATACTTTGAACCTCTTGTGGGCTGCATGGGCTAGGAAAAGCCTTATTGCTTCTAGCCTTTCCACAGGTGCAAAAGTCTCATCATAATCAATGCCTTCTGATTGACAATAGCCCTTGGCCACCAATCTGGCCTTGTTTCTGACTATCACATCATTATCATTCTTTTTGTTCTTGAACACCCACTTGGTTCCAATAACATCTTGATGTGTAGGTCTATCCACCAGTTCCCATACATCATTTCTGGTGAATTGGTTTAACTCTTCCTGCATTGCTGTGATCCAATTAGCATCTTGAAGTGCTTCCTCAATGTCACTTGGTTCCTGTTCTGATAGGAAATAACAAAATAGAGCACTTTCACCATGAAACCTTCTAGTTTTGACTCCTATACTTGGATCACCAAGTATCAGATCAGTAGGATGTTCAGATAACCATGTCCTTCTTTTTCTGATCCCTTCAGTAGAGTTGTCCTCTACTAAGGTTGAGTCACTAGTATCATAAAATTCAGGATAATTGAATGCAGGATCTAATTCAGGATCATATTCAGGAGTGTTGACCCCAATGTCAGGGACATTGGCATTTTCAACATTGTTAATTCTCCCTAGAATATTGGATCCATTAACTACCTCAGCAGGGCCTGCTTCTTCATTGGTAGTTGTTACCTAAGTGTGAACTGGGATTGGGTCATTCAGTTCACCATTTCCTTCAGTGGGGTTTGCTTCAGGAATGTTGCCTTCATGATTGTTGTCCAGTGTTATGTTTTCAGGAGGATTGGCTTGGACAACATCTATGAATACAGTGTCCTTGTCTTTTAGGCTCAATCTGGTTGTTCTCTGTGTGATTACTTCAGTGTCCAGGTTTTTGTTCCTGACCTCAAAAATAGATTCATCAAACACAACATGGGGTGTTTCCTCCACAATAAGGGTGTTGCAGTTGTATACCCTGAAAGCTCTACTGATTTGGGAATATCCAAGGAATATCCCTTCATCAGCTTTGCTGTCAAAGGCTTTCAACTGCTCTTTCCCATTGTTGTGAATGAAACACTTACAACCAAATATGTGAAAATAAGAAACTTTAGGCAATCTTCCTTTCCAGAGTTCATAAGGGGTTTTGCCTTGACCCTTAGTGATCAAACATCTGTTATGAGTATAGCATGCAGTGTTTATGGCTTCAGCCCAAAACCTCTTCGGTAAATTTGAATCAGCAATTAAAGTTCTAGCAGCCTCTTTTAAAGTTCTATTCCTTCTTTCTCCAACCCCATTCTACTGAGGGGTTCTAGCTGCTGAGGTTTCATGAGCTATCCCATTTAGTGTACAATACTCATTGATGTATGAATTTATGAACTCAGTGCCTTTATCAGATCTTATCTTGATTATATTAAGGCTCTTTTCATTTGACAGTCTCTTTAGCAGTTCAGGGAGTTTGACTTGTGTTTCCTTCTTATTAAGGAGAAATACTACCCATGTGAACCTAGAGAAGTCATCTACTACGACTAATGTGTATTTTCTACCATTTATGCTTAAAGGGGTAATTGGTCCAAATAAGTCCATATGCAAAAGCTCAAGTACCCTTTCAGTAGAGATGACTGGTTTTCCCTTAAATGAGGCTTTAATCTGTTTTCCTTCTTGGCATGGTTTGCAAACTTGCTCCTTAATGAAAACCTCATTAGGTAGTCCTTTCACTAATGCATTTCTAGAAGTTTGTTCATTGATTTAAAGTTCAGGTGGTTTATCTTCTTATGCCATAACCAGCTTTGTTCATTAGGGCTCTTAGCAATGAAACATGCAGCATCAGTAGACTTGTCCCAGTCTACAAAATACACATTTCCTTTTCTAGTTCCAGTCAGTAGAGTTTGTTGAGTTCTATCTTTGATTAAACATTTTCCAGTTGAAAACTCAACATTAAAGCCTTTATCACAAAACTGACTTATGCTTAGCAAATTATATTTGAGACCAGTCACATAAGATACATTGGATACCTTGATTCACCATCATTCATTTCACAGAACAATAGTGAGGTCAACTTGAAGCTTTCCCTTCGAAAGTTGATGGAAGATTTCACTCTGTTACAAGAATTTCATGATAACTGTGTGAGAGAAAATGAAAAATTGGCCATTGAACTTGCCAAAAACTCTGAGGTAGTTGTTGATGTCAAGTCTACTGAGTTGTATCAACAAGTCTTGAGAGAGCTTGAGGAAGCAAATCTCAGGATAGTTGACCAACAAAAGGAGATTGATGATCAACTTCTCTCTCAGAAGAGAAAAGATTTTGAACTTAAAATTCTCAATGCTAAATTTGAAAACCTCTCACATGAATATGATATTCTTAAATCAAGTGAAGAGAGTCTGAAATTAAAGATGTCTGCTCTGAAGAAATCCTCTAGAGCAATAGAGGAAATTCAGAGCTATCAAAGACCTATGGCTCAAAGAAGTGGATTAGGTTTTGATCCATTTGAATCTTCACATTGTCTTAGTGTTGCTTCTGTAAGTAACACTAAGAGAATCTTTGTTAAGTCAGTGGCACAAACTGAAAATGAAGTGATTCAACCACTGAACAAAGGAAAGGGCAAAATGAATGATCTGCCTACTCAAGTGATTCAGGAAAATAGGCCAAAACCTAAGGAAATGGCCAAAGCTCCTGAACATAAGAGGAATGTTGGTCAGCAGAGTAGACCCAATGGAAGGACAACTCTACTGAACAATGTTCAGAGGAATTATCCCAAGTATAATCAGTCTAGGCTAACTCTTCTAAGAAAGCCTCAGCTGAATAGACCCAAGGATAACTTTCCTCAAAGGCAAAATAAAATGAGACAACCAAAACCCTTCATGCCAAAGGGTAATGGTCATAAAAAGGCCTTTCCTCAAAGATTTCATCAAGTTGCACAAATAACTCATAAGTTCAGGAGAATTGAAAACTCCCCTGAAACTTACAGAGTTAACACATTCACACATACTTTCCCAAGGGCATTTAAGGGAAAGACAGTGTATGTTGATGCACAAGGAAATCAACTTAGCCACCTTGAATCAATCAAGGTTATTAGGCAAGTTTGGGTTCCTAAAGGTACAGCTAACCTCTCAGGACCCAAAACTCAAAGGGTACCTAAACCTATCTAATTGCAGGTACCATTGGGCCACAAGAAGAGGAGCATGAACAAAAAGACAGCATGGTACCTTGACAGTGGATGCTCAAGGCACATGACTGGAAACAAGGAACTCCTCACTGACTTCATTGAAAAAGAAGGCCCAAATGTCACCTTTGGAGACAGCTCACAAGCAACAACAAAAGGTTATGGTACTTTGATGATTGGTAACATCAAAGTAACCAATGTATCTTATGTAGCTGGTCTCAAATATAATCTCCTAAGTATCAGTCAATTCTGTGACAAAGATTTTAATGTTGAGTTCTCAAGTGGAAAATGTCTAATTAAGGATAAAACTCAACAAACCCTATTGACTGGAACTAGGAAGGGAAATGTGTATTTTGCAGACTGGGACAAGTCTACTGATGCTGCATGTTTTATTGCTAAAAGCTCTAGTGAACAAAGTTGGTTATGGCACAAGAGGCTAAACCACCTGAACTTCAAATCTATGAATAAACTTGCTAGAAATGCATTAGTCAAAGGACTGCCTAATGAGGTTTTCATTAAAGAACATGTGTGTAAGCCATGTCAAGAAGGAAAACAGATTAAAGCCTCATTTAAAGGTAAACCAGTCATCTCCACTGAAAGGGTACTTGAACTTCTACATATGGATCTATTTGGACCAATTACCCCTTCAAGCATAAACGGTAGAAAATACACATTGGTGGTAGTAGATGACTTCTCTAGGTTCACATGGGTAGTATTTCTCCTTAATAAGAAGGAAACACAAGTCAAACTACCTGAACTTCTTAAGAGATTGTCAAATGAGAAAAGCCTTAGCATTATCAAGATAAGATCTGATAAAGGCACTGAGTTCATTAATTCATACATCAATGAGTACTGCACATCAAATGGAATAGCTCATGAAACCTCAGCAGCTAGAACTCCCCAACAAAATGGAGTTGCAGAAAGAAGAAATAGAACTTTAAAAGAAGCTGCTGGAACCTTAATTGCTGATTCAAATTTACCTAAGAGGTTTTGGGCTGAAGCTATAAACACTGCATGCCATACTCAAAATAGATGTTTGATCACTAAGGGGCAAGGCAAAACCCCCTATGAACTCTGGAAAGGAAGAATGCCTAAAGTGTCATACTTTCATATATTTGGTTGCAAATGCTTCATTCACAATAATGGGAAAGAACAGTTGAAAGCCTTTGACAGCAAAGCTGATGAGGGAGTATTTCTTGGATACTCTCAAATCAGTAGAGCTTTCAGAGTCTACAACAAGAAAACCCTTAGAGTGGAAGAAACACCTCATGTTGTGTTTGATGAGTCTATCTTTGAGGTCAGGAATGATCATTTGGAACCTGAAGTAATCACACAGAGGACAACCAGATTAAACCTAAAAGACAAAGACACTGAATTCATAGATGTTGTTCAAGCCAATCTGCCTGAAAAACCCACATTGGACAACAATCCTGAAGGCAACCTTCCTGAGACAAACCCCACTGATGGAAATGGTGAACTGAATGATCCAATCTCAGTTCACATCCAGGTAACAACTACCAATGAAGAAGCAGTTCCTGTTGAGGTAGTTAATAGGTCAAATAATCAAGGGGGAACACAAAATGTTGAAAATGCCAATGTCCCTGACATTGAGGACAACACCCCTGATTATGATCCTGAGTTAGATCCTGCATTAAATGATCCTGAATTCTATGATCAAAATGACTCATCTTCAGTAGAGGACAACTCTACCGAAGAGATCAGGAAAAGAAGGACTTGGTTGTCTGACCATCCCACTGATCTGATACTTGGTGATCCAAGTATAGGAGTCAGAACCAGAAAGTTTCATGGTGAAAGTGCTATGTTCTGTTGTTTCTTGTCAGAGCAAGAACCAAGTAATATTGAGGAAGCACTTCAAGATGCCAATTGGATCACAGCCATGCAGGAAGAACTCAACCAATTCACCAGAAATGAAGTATGGGAGCTGGTGGATAGGCCTTCACATCAAGATGTTATTGGAACAAAGTGGGTGTTCAAGAACAAGAAAAATGAAAATGATGTGATTGTCAGAAATAAAGCAAGACTTGTGGAAAAAGGGTATTGCCAACATGAAGGCATTGACTATGATGAGACATTTGCACCTGTGGCAAGGCTAGAAGCAATAAGGCTCTTTCTAGCCTATGCAGCCCACAAGAGGTTCAAAGTATACCAAATGGATGTCAAGAGTGCCTTTCTGAATGGAGTCTTGAAAGAAGAAGTCTATGTGGAGCAACCACCAGGTTTTGAAGTTGGAAACCAAGTTTACAGACTCAAGAAAGCTCTAAATCGACTCAAACAAGCCCCTAGGGCTTGGTATGATACACTGTCACAATTCCTCTTGGATCATGGATTCACCAAGGGAACTGTGGACAGAACTCTCTTCAGAATCTCTGAAGGAGAGGACATCTTGCTTGTCCAAATTTATGTGGATGACATAATTTTTGGATCCCCTAATGAGAAGATGTGTGAGAAATTCTCCAAGCTCATGCAAAGCAAGTTTGAGATGTCCATGATGGGGTTGATGAACTTCTTTTTGGGTCTACAAGTCAAGCAATCTAAAGAAGGAATCTTCATCAACCAAGCTAAGAACACCAGAGAAATGATCAAAAAGTTTGGGTGTACAACTAGCAAGCCAGTAAGGATCCCTATGAACACAAATTGGAAGATGGATCCTGATGAGAGTGGTATTCCAACCAACTCCACTGAGTATAGAGGAATCATTGGATCACTCCTCTATCTCACTGCCAGCAGACCTGATATCACCTTTGCAGTAGGTGTTTGTGCAAGGTTTCAAGCAAATCCTAAGAAAAGCCACCTTGAGGCTGCAAAGAGGATTTTGAGGTACCTCAAAGGCACTGAGAATCTAGGCCTTTGGTACCCTGCTGATGACAATATTGAGCTAACTGGCTACTCAGATGCTGATTATGGAGGATGTAGGATTGACAGAAAGTCCACCTCAGGGACTTGTCAATTCTTGGGCAACAAACTCATATCTTGGTTCTCCAAGAAACAAAATACAGTGGCCACCTCCACCACTGAAGCTGAATATGTTGCAGCTGGAAGTTGTTGTGCTCAAATTCTTTGGCTAAGACAACAACTCAGAGACTACAAAGTCAACTCTACTGAAGTGCCAATTTTCTGTGATAACAATAGTGCCATTGCTATATCACAAAATCCTGTCTTGCACAGAAGATGCAAACATGTGGACATCAAGCACCACTTCATTAGAGATCATGTGGAGAAGAAGGATATCAAGTTGGTGAAAATTCACACAGACCTTCAAAAAGCTGATATACTAACTAAGCCACTTGCAGAGGCAAGGTTCCTGGAATTATCAGCAGAGTTGGGACTTCTTGATCCAGGGAAGTTGAAAAAATGAGTCCAAAGAAGTTCATTGATTGAGGGGGAAATAAACTCAAACTTCAGCAGACTTGGTCAAGTCTACTGAAAATCAGAAATATTGACCTTACCTCTTCAGGACACTTGTCCATTGACATTCAGAACCTTTGTCCACATCTCTTCAGGACACTTGTCCAAGTAGGGTCAGATAAGTTGTCTCAGCTATCAAACCAAATCTTAGTATGATAAGCACCTATTTTTAGTGATTAATACCTACTTCGAAATCTGTCCCATTGAAATACAGTTTTCACCTTTCTGGGATTTAATTTGTCTCCCACCCAAAAGGTCACTTTCCATGCATTAAATGCCAAGATTTAACTCTTGTTTGCATTAAACTTTTTGGGACATGATCTATCTCGAAAAACTCCCAGCATTAAACAAACATTAAAAACCACCCACGTTTTGAATAAAACAGTTATTTCACTGTTACATTGGTTTTTGACCATTGGATCAAAAATGGACAATTCCCCTGAAATCAATCCTAGCCGTCCATTTTGGATTTCCATTTTTGCTCACCTTTGAATTGCATCAAGACCTTACCAACTCATTGACAAACATTCTTTTTAGAATATTCACAAGTCTTAAGATCCCCACAAACACTTCTTCCCCAAGTATTCGAAACCCTAACCCAAATTTTCTTCAAACTCTCTCAAAGCTCTCTCTGCAAATTTCAATGGCCCCCAAAGTTAGACCTGAGATGCTTGTTGATTTCTCTAACAAGGATCTAGACCTGGATTTTGGCTACTTAAGCAATAAACACAATCTTCATTTTGAGCCAATAGTATCCTTTGAGAATGAGGATCCTGAAATCACACCAACCTTGAGATGGTTGAGGAGAGCTGGACTTCAAAAGTTCATGGAGGAGAAACCAAGCTCTTGCTTGGAGAGCTACATGGCAGAATTCTTTGCCTTCCTCAAGTGGAGAGGCAAACCTGAGGATGGTGAAGTATCAACCAGATTATCTTACACTGCAGAAGGAGAGGAGGAGGAGAGATTCCACAGAGTAAAATTCTCCTCAGAAGATCTGGAAGGAGCCTTTGGATTGCCTTATGAGGGAAGGAATCCAGAAGTTTATGGTACTGACCATGAAGATGAGATAGCTCAAGAATGGCTATTAGTTCCAGGCCCTCTCTCTTCAACTCAAAACAAGAAGACTCTCAAGCCAGAGTTTCTCAATCTGTTTGAGGTAGTTGCTAAGAGCCTCTTAATCAACACTGGAAGCTTGGAGCAGGTCAGCCATCCAAGGATCAGAATCATGGCTGCCATTATTGATGCCAGTGATAAGGGCATTAAGTTTGATTGGAGGACCTTCATTATGTCTGAAATGATGAAGGAGAAGGCTAAATTCAAGGTGAAATCTCACAACAAGGTGGTGCTAGAAGGGAAAATCAAGTATTGCACCAGGGCAAGCTTGTTGATTGAGAGGTTTTCCCACTATTCCCAGATGCAGACCTTTGCAAAGCCCCTCCCAGCCCAGAAGATCTTGTTCAGAAAGCTTAGCAAGAAAACTGAACAGAGAAGGATGCTCATGGCCAAACCTGCTGAAGAACAGGAGGAAGAGAAGCCTAAGATGAATAAGAGAACAAAGGCCAGGGCTGTCAAAACAAGAAAAATGTCTCAATTGTCCTCAAGAGAAGCCTCAGGAGCATCAGCTGAAGTTGATGCAGTGGCAGAAGAGGGGGTGAGTGTGCCTTCTGACCACTCAGAAGAGTTGAGGAGGAAGTACAATGAGACTAGGCAAAAGAAGAAGGGTGATAAGAGACTCAGGGAAGTTGTCCCTGAGAAGGAAGGAAGTGGAAGCAGTAGGGCCAGTAAGAGAAGGGCCAAACCTACTGAGAAGGTGTTGGAGCTTCAAGAAGAAAGATCTCTTCAATTGGCTCTAAGGGAGAGCAGAGCTGAAAGCAGGACCAAATCCATGTCAAGGACTAATTCATCTGGTTCTGGAACTCCAGAATCCAAAGTCCCTGAAGGTCAACCTATAGAGGCCAACCTCCCTGAAACTCAGTACCTTGAGCCCAACTCCCCTGAAACCCATGTTACCCTTTCCAACCAACCCATCACCCCCATTAACCTCACAAAGAGATACTCTCCTGAGGGAAGTGTGCAGAGAAGTATGATAGATGTGCTAGCTGACATAGCTGTAGATGAGACAAGATTAAATTCTCCCCTTGACTCATCTATGCTCAATTATTCAAAGCTTTTAGAAGATGCACTCTTTGAGCCAACCCCCCTGAGCAAAGCCCCTTCAGATCCATTGCTCTCAAAAGCAACTGAAGATCCTTCTACTGTACCCAACCCATCTGAAGCCAATATCCCTGAACTTAATCTGCCTGAAGCCACATTAGGAGAACCCAGAGCCAACTCCCCTATAACCCAAAGTCCCCATTCAAGTGGAGATGAGGAGGAGTATACTTTTGAAAGTATGCTCAGAGGAGGAGCCAAGGCTACTGTGGACAGTTTGTATCCACAACTTGCTGAATTTCCAAGAATTCAGAAGGCCTTTCATGATTTAAGGATGCTTGTTGATGTGAAAGACAAATCTATGATGGAGATATCACAAGTCATCCAAGATAAGGGTGCAAACTGGTGGCAAATAGAGGAAAACAAGTTGCTACACTTTGCTGGAGTTTCAAAGACAAGATTTCTCATTGATGAGGAGATTTTTGCAAAGCTGGTAGCTGACAAGATTGAGGAGGAGAAAGAAAGAAAAGCCAAGGGAATCAAACACCCTGACAGTAGTTCCAATGATGATGATTCTCCTGATGATCCCTCAAACCCTTCAAATCCCAACCCTCATGAAACCCCTCAAGCCAATCTCCCTGAATCCTTTCAACCCAAGTCTTCTATAACAGACAGACTTTCAAACCCTCCTAAAACCTATCATAGGAAAGGCTCTGTATCTTCAGAGGTGTTGACCAAGGGTGGTAACACAACCAAAGACACATCTGCCAATGAAGGTTCTCCTGAACCCAAGGCACAGCCTAAAGATGTTGAGGTTCCTGTACTAGAGGCTAGTTTGATTAAGGCCTATTCAGTGTCAGAAGAGTTGGACACTGATCAGCCCTTAATCATTCAGGATGACTCAGTGGCTGCTGAGATAAGCACTGTGATCTCCTCACAACTGCCATCTTTGAACCTTGTTGAAGGTGGAGATGCTGCAGGTTTAGGAGAAGGAGTTGAAAAGGAAAGTAGTTTTGAAAAATCAGAGGGAGTTATGGATGATAGAGAGGTATTTATCACTAAGATTGTGAGTGTACCAACATATGAGGGTGGTATAAGTGAGGAAGGACAGGTTATTCTTGAAGTCAAATCTGAACTTCAAGAATCCCTTAAGGAAAGGAGGCCTGATTCCTTGAGTGAGAACATTATTAAAGAAGGGAGAAAAGAACAAGTTGAAAATGAGAAGAAGACTGCTGATGTATCAGAGTCTTATGCAAAAGAAATTGAGGGAGATGAGTGCTTATTTCCTAACATGTTTGACTTGTCTAATATTGCAGGTATCTCTCTTGACCAAATTTTTGCAGATGAGCTCTTAACAGATGCACCTATCCAAGTAGACACAGGCTCAGCTCAGGCCTTACTTGGAATGCAATCAGAGAAGTTGGACTCCTTGGCTCATCAAGTCCAATCTGCTCATGCTGAAACTTCAGGAGCATTGAATGAGCAAGGAAGGACTCTAGCATCTGTAGAAATGAGGCTCACCGGCTCTGAAGATGTTGTGCTACCAACCCTTGAGGCAAGGATCAGTGGTGTGGAATCTGGTCTCCAAACCATTTCCACTGAAGTTCAAAATGCCAAATCAACCATGGAAGCCATCTCAGAGGAGGTCAAGAAAGAGCAAAAGCTGCTGAGAGATAATCACAATGCTAATGTCAAAGCTCTCAGGCTCACTGTCAAACAAGCTATTGGAAAGAAGACTGCATTGCAAAAGAGAAGAGCTGAAGAGCAAAGGCTAGCTATGGTGAAAGCAGCCTCTAAAAAGTTTTCCCAAGATGTGGTGGCGAACATTGCTGAAGGTGCAGTGGCCAACCTCACTGAGCTCCTGAAAGCTAAATTGGATGCATCTCTTAAGGCAACCATGGAGGAGGTTGTCCAACAGAAAATGAAGCCTGTTCTTGCCTTTCTCAGCTTGAGCAGTGACAAGATGCAAAATATACATGATGAGAATGTATATTTATTGGAAGAAATGAAGTCTCTAACCCAAGCCCAGTCCTTATTGGCATCTACAATGAGTGAACTGAAGCCAGAATGTTTTGATGCTGCCAAAAAGGGGGAAAGGGAAAGAGCAAGGGCAAAAGGTGCCTTAGTGATTGGGAGTCCAGTAAAAGGGAAGGACAAAGCCCCTGAAGGAAAGGGAAAAGAGCCAGCAGTGCTGAACTTGGAAGAATTGGATGAAGAGGAGCAGTTAGCACTTGCTTTGAAGAATTCAATGGCCTCAGCTCAAGAGGAAAGAGTGAGGCTACAACAAAGACCAGGTGGTAAAGTGTTAGGTTTAGACAAAGATGCTGAAGGTGTCCAAACTAGAGGAAAGATCAAGAAGGCCCGAGGAAAGAAGAGACAAATTGAGAAATTCACTGACTTTCCTAGCAGCCTTGATCTTCCACCTGAATTCAGAGTTGTTGATGATGAGCCTACCTCAAAGAAGGCCAAAACTGCTGAAAAAGACAAGTCTTCTGAATCTGACAAAAGTACTGAAGGTCCCAAGTCCACTGAAGACATTGAAGAGCTATTTACTGAAGGATTTGGACCTGAACCTAAGAAGAAGACAACTGTCCTAGCCCATGATCCATCAAAGTTGTTTCATGAAGGGTATGGCAAAGACCCTGAAACACAACAGAAACTGGCCATGATGAGGGCCCAAGAGAAAATGGACTTGATGGAAGAAGCCAACAGAGCAAGAGATGAGAGGAGAGCAAACTTTCAGAAACCAAGAAGGAGGAGAGCAACTTACAGCAAGATGAAGCCTCAGCTTCTAATCCCAATGGACACCAAATATCCACACTTGGATAAATGGGTGCCAATTCAACTGAATGACACATGGGAAGAAGCCAAAAGGGAGTTTGTCTATGACTATTATGTCATTGAAAGATGAAATAGAGGAGATGCAAACTCTGCCTTCACTGAGTTCATGCTAGAATACTACAGAGAGTTGTATCAACAACTCCTTGCAGCTGCTGACATTGCAAGAATTGAACTCACAGCTCCCAAGCCAATCATATACATGCCTCCAAAGCTTGAAGGATGGATTGACCAAGCAAGAATTCTGAGAGAATTCACTGAGATCCTTAAGCTAAACAAGATGGTTCTTGGACCTAAGGGAACCAACCAAGAAGCCATGGCATTGAAAAGAAGAGTGTGGGCACAGTATGGAATGCTGCCACCCCCTGAGGATGATCTTTGAAATGGCTAAGTCTTCTGACCTTTCTTGATTGATCAACTATGCTAAAATATGGTCAAGATTGCTGATGTGGTGTGCTAATCTGTTTGCTCTGATCTGTTATGGATTGCTCTGATACAAGCTCTGTGATCTGATGCTGAAAATCCTATTTATGTCTTGAATTGTTAGAATGAAATGCTCTGATTTATTTAAGTGTTATTGATTCATGCTCTGATATGTTAATTTCAACTATCAACATGCTTGTAATGATCTTTGAATGAATGATAGTTGAACTTATTTTGAATCAAGAAACACTAATCTCTCAATGCCTATCTTGAAACCTACTTGCAACAGAAACAGTGAATACACTAACACATTATCTTTTCAGGAATATTGACCTTCGTCATGTCTTCTGAAGATACATGTAATAGGTGTAGACAAGTCACTTTTGCTTAGATAGTGTAGGTTTTGGCATCATCAAAAAGGGGGAAATTGTTGGGAATAAAATGAGATATGTTTTGATCTAATACCAAAACCCCCTGAGACATGCCTAAGTCAAGATAAATATGTTCTAGAAATGTTAGAACATATAGATTATAGGCTAGATGAGAAGCTGAAATGTTAGGCAGCTCTTAGACAATTAGATGCACAATTTGAGGGGGAACCTATGCTTTGAAGATGATCAAGATCAAGTCCCCTCAAGGCTCAAATTCTGGAACAATCACTTAAGAGCAAGGACACTCTATGGAAAACCAAATGCTCTGATCAGGAGAGTTGTCCAGAGAAGGTGTTCTTATGCAAGAACAAGATTGTAAAGCTCAAAAGGACAAGTCCAATAAGATACTCTGATCAGGAGAGTTGACTAGAGAAGTTGTCCACATGCAAGATTGATAAAATCAAAAGGACAAGGCAAATAAATATGATCAGGAGAGTTGTCCAGAGAAGCTAGCCATATGCAAGAATAACTCTACCTAGCTCAAAAGGATAAGACTACTTAAAGGTTTTGATCAGGAGAGTTGTCCAGAGAAGCCAACTCTATGTGTAAAATTCTCTGATGCTAAAAGACCAAATATGCTGTTCAGAAGAGTTGTCCAGAAGAGTTATCTCAGCATGATTGAATCAGAACAGATGCTCTAAAGGTTGAAGGTCAACTATGCTGAAGAATTAGAGACAACCATACCCTAAAGAAATACAATGCAACATGCCAAGATCATCTTGGAGTGAAATAAAGGGAAAGAGCCAAGTCATCTGAAGAAGAGCAAGCCAACCTTGCTGAAAAGCAAAACTGCTGATAGTGACAAGGAGAGTTGTCCAGATGATAAGGAATGTTGTCCTATCATTGGATCAACCTTCAGAAGCCATGTCCAAGTCCTAACAAGAAGTCAAACATTGGGAAAAGTGCTGCAGAATGAAGACAAAGTCTTACAAGCCGTTTATTACCCAAATGAGGACATGTCACTATCAAGAATCTGTCTTCCAGTTTGAAGAACTCAAGGAAGACATTTATAGCAATTTGGGGCTAGTGAAAGTTCAATTGAAAGCCTTTTATTGTCTCTCACACATTTGTCATGAAATTCTTGTAACCTAGTGAAATCTTCCATCAACTTTCCAAAAGAAAGTTTCAGGTTGACTTCACTAGTATTCTGTGATAGAAAATTTGGTGAGCTAGAAGTGGAGGATACCTCATCATCCTCTATAGCCATGTTGCACACATCATCATCATCTTCACTTTTTTAGAACAGTCCATCAGACGAGTTGAAGCTTTCAGCACTATCAGACTCATCACCAGCCATCATGGCTTTCCTATTGGTAAATTTTCTATCTCTTTTTGCTTGCCTCTCTTTTCTCTCCTTGGAGCTGAGTTCAGGGCAGTCATACTGGAAGTGCCCTTTCTTCTTGCAGTTATAGCACAAATCCTCATCATCATCTTTCTTTGGGTCATCTCTTCTTCTAGATGAGGAAGGTTCAGCTCTGCTGGACTTTCTCCTATTAGAGTACTTGTCCTCTGATCTTTTATCTTCAGGCTTTTTGTCCTCAGCCTGTGCTTCAGGAGAGTTGTATCTTCTCCTGAATTTGTTGTCTTGGTATAATTTCTTGTATCTTCCAAACCTTGAGTTGAGTTTGTCAAACCTCCTAGCCATGAGGGCGATTTCTTCCTTCATTTCAGCCTTAGAGACTGACTTGGATGATCTTGGAGTGGACTGCATCTCTGGTTCAGCAACCTTGGCTTTGAATGCCACTCATTTGGTTGGTAAGGAAGATTCCTCAGCTGGCTTTCTTCTATTGAGGTCAAACTCATAAGCCTTGAGCTCTGAGAAGATTTATTGCATGGGCATGGTTGAGAGGTCCTTTGTATTTTGCATCATTACAGAGTATACATTCCACTTTTGAGTGAGACTTTGCCCAATGAGTTGATTTCATTCATCACATCTGTGAATCTACCAGCAAACTTGTCAATGGACTCATCTGACTCCATTGTGAATTGTTCAAACTTCTGCACAACCACTTGGAGCTTATTCTCCTTTATCTTTTCTGTACCCTCACACATTTCTGCAAGAGTGTCCCAAATTTCTTTGGCTGTTGTGCAGTGGTAGACTCTCCCTATTACTGCATCTGGAATGGTCTGGTAAAGAGTGTTCATTGCAAGATAATTCAAATTATCTTTTCTTTTCTCCTCAGTGGTGAGGTCATCTTCATCCTTGGGGATTTCTTCCCTTATATCAGCTCTTTGTTCATCAGTCATCCTAGGGTTGATTTGAGTGAACACAAATGGTCCTCTTGTGATCACTCTCAGCATGTCATTGTGCAGGCATGCAAGATAAGCTCTCATCCTGATCTTCCAGAAGTCATAGTTCTCAATTGAGAACATGGGAAGTTTGTGATGAGATATATGGTTGATTGGATCAGTGGCCATGTTATTGATTCCTTGAACACCATCACGTGAAACAACATTGTTGTTGGCCATATCTCAAGTAAGAAGGGTTAGTTACAGATATGATAAGATTTTAGATAGAGATACACTTGTATGCAAATATTTTCAAACTTTGATCAAACCAAACTTTAGCAATGTTGTCTTGGACAACTCTACTGATATGATTAACTCTTTAAAGATAATCAAACTACTAAGTACTATTGAGTACTTAGTTGAATAACTATCTAAGGGAGTTATATGTGCGGAATTAGTGGTTGGCCCTTCAGTTTAAACTCCTTTTTAATTCTGAAATCTCCTTAACAATTTATCCAGTTCAGGGAACTTGTCCAAATCTGTTTTGCACAATCTTGTGAATATGTCTTTAAAAGTTAAGTTTGTGTGTAGTGTTGAATGAATGTAAATACTTGAAAGTAAATCAACACAAGAGTTTATAGTGGTTCAGAGACTCAAGCTCCTACATCCACTTTCCCTGATTTAACAGGATAATTCCTTCACTCTTGGAATTAACTTGTTTTATAGTGCCAAGGTGCACTTGATCAACCACACCACTCCTTGGTGCCTTGATCCCTAGGATGTCAAGAGTCCTAGTACACTTTCTCAACTCAGAACTGAATTGTTCTTCTCTCAACAATCAGCACCTTTCACTTCTACTACTACAACCTTCTAACTTTCTTACTTGAAAGGTACAAGGGTTGAAGTTGGGTTCCAACTAATGAGATGTCCTTTACAATGAAGTTCAGTGTATAAGGATAAGATATCTCTCTAAGCTTTGTATGGATATACAATGAGGTTCAGCTTAGATGAAGTGTTTGAAGACTAAGATAGTCTCTTTGAAAGCTTGAAAGCTCTTGTGAACTTGTAGGATAGTTGGATGTGTTGAGCTTGGTTGGATGCTTTCAAATGGTCTTCACACTTCTGTATTTATAGACAAATTTGAGAATTTGCCCGTTGGAGAGGCAGCCTCAAATGTCTTCCTTGAACTCTTCAAACTGGAAGACAGATTCTTGATAGTGACATGTGCTTAGTTTGGGAAATAAACAGCTGTAACAACTTTGTCTTGACTCTGCAGCACTTTTCCCAATGTTTGACTTTAAGATTCCCTTGGTCAAACATGGACATCTCTTCTTATCAATGATCCTGAGATAAGGACAACATTCCTTATCACTAGGACAATTCTGCTTATCCACTTCAGCTGATTCTGCTTATCAGGAGTGTTGGCATGCTCTTCAGATGACTTGACTCTTTCCCTTTCCATGACTTCTTGGAGTAGTTCTTTGAGCATTCATGGCATTGGATAAGTGGACTTGACCTTATCAGCATAGTTGGCCTTGAACTTCAATGCTTTTGTTCTGGTTCAATTGTGTTGAGACAAACTTGCTGGACAACTCTTCTGAACTTGATATTCATTTCAGCAGACTTGATCTTGATGATCTATTCCATTTAGTTGGTCTTCAGAAACGTTATTTCACACTGAGTTGACTTTGATCAGCATACTTGTCCTTCAGCAGACTTGGGGTCAATCCAAAACTGAGCCTTGAGGGGTCTTATTCTATATAAGCTTCTAAACATGAGTTCCCCCTCACTTAGTGCATCTATTGATCTAAGAGCTGCCTAACATATCAGCTTCTCTACTTGTCTTAGGCTTCATGTTCCAACAATCCTGAAACATGTTCATTCATATTGACTTATCTACATGGCATGTCTAAAGGGGGTTTTGGTATCATAATCAAAACTAATTTTATTCCCAACAGAAGATAAAAAGCAACACTAGCAAAACAAAGAATTACTAGGTTCTGTCTTAGAATCAAACAATTGTCTTCTGGTTTTAACACCTTTACCAGACACACCAATAATCAGATCAGTAGTGTGAGCTGATTTCCATGTTTTTCTAGTCTTAACAGGAATGCTTTCATCATCTAAATCATGCATATCAATATCATCAACATTATATCAACAGATTTATTCACAGGTGAACAGTTGTTGGGATATGAATCTTTGAAACAATGTTCTAGTTGATGATTGTATGTTTTGATGGCTAAAAGTAACTTAAAGTTAATGACATATGTGGTTGAAGTCATCTTAACTAAGTCATCATAAGAGATATTGGAATCTGAGTTTACTGGTCTTATATATGTTTACTGATCTTAGTGTGTTACTGATCTGATATATGAAATGTTAGGAACTAAGCTGATGTTTGTATTGTATAGACAACTTATAGTATAGGACTTAGATATACTCATCTGTATGTAGTTCAGTTGATGTATAGATAGGTTTTTATATTTGTAATGTTGTATTTTATTGTATTCAGCATTATAATAGTTTAGAACAGTAGATCAGAAGATTAGAAGACTATTGAAGACTCAGAAGACTACTTCAGAATAAGAAGACCTTCAAGAAGAGTTGAAGAGAAGCTTAGAAGAATTCTGGAGAAGTTAGAACAGTTTTGTAGAACTGTGCTGACTGACTAAAGGGAAGCAAACTATCCACTACTGTTCAGAGGTTCGAATCATTTAAGATGAAGGCTGGTGAAACAATAGACTAGTTGGATACTCTATTTACAAGAATTATGAATGATCTTGACGTGTTAGGCAATTTATATACTAATAGAGAGATCAACCTGCGTATTCTTAAGTCACTAGATGACAGGTGGAAAAAGGTCAAGATGATCATTAAAACTACACATGATATAGATACCTGGACTGCTGAAACCACCTTCCAAACCCTTAAGGCGCATGAGTTTGAATTGGATGAAGAAGATCCAATAGTGAGCAGTGATAGAGAGAAGGAAATCTCCAAGAGTATAGCTTTTAAGGCATCTACCTCTAAGAAGTCTAGATCATCTATGTCTAAGCCCTCAAGCATAAAACATGAACTAGATAGTACTGATCTTGCTCTTAAGGATCAGCTGAACTTAATGATAAAGAGGTTTGATAAACTTAACAAGCGTTATGGTAGATATAAGAGATTTTATAAGGAAACTCAGGGTTCTAGTAACAGGGACTCTTCTAAGACCAGAAGGGATCACAAATCTTCTGAAAGGAGAGATGAATTCTCTACTGAGAATAGAAGAGATAGGAACTCTGCTGATAGGAATGATCAGAACTCTACTGATAGGAAGGATAGGAACCGATATCGTTCTCCTATTAAACGTTCTACTAATGATCCTTTGTGCTATAACTGTGAAAAGCCAGGTCATTACATCCATGAATGTCCTGATCTAAGTTCAGAGGACAGAGAAGAAAGACAAGCAAGAAGAGATCGCAGATTTGCCAAGGGTAAGAAGGCTATGGTGGCTTACAATGATTCTGAAACGGATTTAGATGAGTTGCCATCGTCTTCATCTGAGTATCCCTCTAGCAATGAGAAAGAAGCTTTCATTGCAGATGATGGACTAGTCATGATGGCTAAAATCGAACAAGAGGTATCATCTGTCAATTCTTTCCAATCCTGTGATAATTCTGATTCTGATTCTCATGACACTGCTGATAGTAGTGTAGGGAGTAGTCTTCACCATTCCAATGGAGTGACTGAAGAAGACCTCCTACAAGCTAACAAAGCATTCATGGAAATCAGGGATGAGAATATTTCTTTAAAACAAGAAATCATTAGTCTAAGAGAAGCTCAGTTAAAAGTGGATCCTAATGTAGTTGTCATAAATGCACGACTATCTGAAGAGTTGTCTCAACTCCAAGAAAAGTATGCATCCATTGATAAACTATATCAGGATATGCTTAAAACCCAAGCCAAAGAGACAAATGAATTCAATGATTTAAAGATTAAATGTGAAAAACTTGAAGAGCGCAATAGATTCTTAGAATCTGAAGTAGTGAGCTTAGATCTAAAGCTATCTGATATGATTAACTCTTCTAAGAGTAATCAAACATTATCAGACAGATATAGAGCTCCAGATGATAAAAGAGGAATAGGTGCAACTGTGCCTAGTTCTCTTACTTCAGGCACTAAGAACACTAATGGAGCTAGTTCAAGTTCTTTGCAACTAGATAAAGTAAAAGAACCTATGACTTATGATAATGATCCAAAACCTAAAGTACAGTCTAAGTACATTCCTCCTACTACCAAGAATGGTAAAAAGAAATATGTATCTAGACCAGTACAGTCAAAACCATACCAACAGAGTTATACTCCTCTGACTAGAGCAGAACAGTCCTGGTATCAGAAGAGACAAACTCAGAACAGTAGGTCAAGACAAGCACAGGCAAGTTGGGAACAACCTAGACCTCCTTTTATAAGGCAGTCTCATCTGTATTCAACTAAACCTAGGAAATTTGTGCCTCATTATCATAACAAACATGTTCTTTATCCTCCACCTTTATCTTATGATATCATTGAGGAGGAAAGACCAAAACGCATTTATAAGCCGTATGGTCCACATGCTTTTAAGCCCTATTCAAACTATTACAGACATACTGATCTTACTGAAAAAGGGGTAGAACCAAGGAAAGGCTATCTCAGAAAAATAGATCCTAAGTTTGTTGATAGTTCTGAAATGGTCAATAAAGTACTGTTTTGTGATAAATATGGAAGGAAACTGAAGAGGTCTCATTTATTCAAATCTTCAATTTTTATTTGGGTACCTCTTACCACTAACCCCCAAGGATCCCAATAAAAGAAAGGGTACCTAAATTATTAAGATCACTACTTGCAGGGTTTATTAGACTTATACAAGAAAGGTGGTTCAGTTGGAGAAACTTGGTACATAGACAGTGGGTGTTCTCACCACATGACTGGTACTAAGGCTCTTCTTTCTAAATATCATGAGCAAGAAGGACCAAAGGTGATCTTTGGAGATAGTTCCTTGGCAATCACAAAAGGATTTGGATACATCAAGAATGGAGATGTAGAGATTCAAGATGTCTCTTGTGTAGAAGGTTTGAAATACAATCTGTTATTTGTCTCTCAATTCTGTGACAGGGGCTATAAAGTCTACTTCAAGAGCACAAAATGTGAAATCTGGGATAAAAGAACTCATACTATTCTACTGGTTGGTGTAAGAAAAGGCAGTGTCTACATTGTGAACTGGAATAACTGTCCTAGGGATGCTTGCCTTCTTTCTAAGAGTCCTAAAGAAATCAGCTGGTTATGGCACAAACGCCTATGCCATATGAACTTTAAGATAATTAATAAGATAGCAAGAGACTACCTTGTTGAAGGTATGCCTAATGAAATCTATTTCAAGTCACAAGTGTGTGATGCATGCCAGAAAGGTAAACAGGTAAAGGTTTCCTTTAAGTCAATTCCTGTTCTTTCTACTTGCAGAGTCTTAGAACTCTTGCACATGGATCTTCATGGTCCTATAAAACCCCCTACACTAAATGGTAGAAGGTACACTTTAGTTGTGGTAGATGATTATTCAAAGTTCACTTGGGTAATATTCTTACACAAAAAGAGTGATACACAAATCCAACTACCAGAACTGTTGAAGAGGTTGCAAGTAGAAAAAGGTCAGCCCATTGTCAAGATATGAAGTGACAAGGGGACTGAATTTATAAACTGTTACATCAAAGAATATTGTTCTAAGGCTGGAATTCAGCATTTGACAAGTGCAGCTCGAACACCCCAACAAAATGGAGTTGCAGAAAGGAGAAACAGAACACTAAAGGAAGCATGCAAAACAATGCTGGCAGAGTACAACACACCTCAGAAGTTCTGGGCTGAGGCAATTAATATTGCCTGCCACACTCAGAACAGGAGTTCTCTAAACAAGGTACATTGTAAAACACCATATGAGGTATGGAAAGGTAGAAAGCCTAGAGTTTCTTATTTCCATATTTTTGGATGTAAGTGTTTTATTCATAAAAATGGAAAGAGCAAATTAAATGCTTTTGATGCCAAAGCAGATGAGGGGATATTTTTAGGATACTCCTCTACTAGCAAGGCATTTAGGGTATTTAATTTCTCTACTCTATGTGTGGAAGAAACACCCCATGTTGTCTTTGATGAAGTTGTACAGGACTCTGCTGACCATCAGCTCAGTAAGAAAGTTGATGATCTGAAAATTCAAATTGACAAAGATGACAGTGAGACTGAAGTTTATGAATCTGTGCAAGCCTACAATCCATTTTTGAACATCCTAAACAAAGATGATGATGTATAAAAGGTAAAAGACAAAGGTAAAACTTCTAGACCAATTGATATGCCTCAATTGGTTGACTGTTCACTTGTGAATAAATCTGCTGATATTGATATTAATGATACTGATATGCATGAATTAGATGATGAGAGTATTCATGTTAAGACTAGAAAAACATGGAAATCAGCTCACACTACTGATCTGATTATTGGTGAGTCTGGTAAAGGTGTTAAAACCAGAAGACAACTGTTTGATTCTAAGGCAGAACCTAGTAATTCTTTGTTTTGCTGGTGTTGTTTTTATCTTCTATTGAGCCCAAGACTGTGAAAGAGGCTTTGGCTGAGAGTAATTGGATTATTGCTATGCAAGACGAATTAAATCAGTTTACTAGAAATGATGTATGGGAACTTGTAGAGAGACCTACTAATCACAATGTGGTAGGTACTAAATGGATTTTCAAAAATAAGAAAGATGAGAATGATCTTGTTGTTAGAAATAAGGCTAGATTAGTTGCACAGGGCTACTCTCAAGCTGAGGGTATTGATTATGATGAAACTTTTGCCCCTGTAGCTAGACTAGAAGCTATAAGATTGTTCCATGCTTATGCTGCTTATATGAAATTCACTGTGTATCAAATGGATGTGAAAAGTGCATTTTTAAATGGTATACTTGCTGAAGAAGTTTATGTAGAACAACCTCCTGGTTTTGAGGTAAAAGGTAACCAAGTATACAGGTTGAAGAAAGCACTATATGGACTAAAGCAAGCCCCAAGAGCCTGGTATGACACACTTTCTCTATTCTTAATTGAAAATGGTTTTACTAAGGGCAAAGTAGATCGTACTTTGTTCAGAAGACAAGAAGGTAAAGACATTTTACTTGTTCAGATTTATGTTGATGACATAATATTTGGATCCCCAAACAAAAACATGAGTGAAAGCTTTTTCAAGCTCATGCAAAGTAAATTTGAAATGTCAATGATGGGAGAAATGACTTACTTCCTTGGTCTTCAAGTGAAACAATCACCTGAAGGTATCTTTATCAATCAAGCAAAATATACAAGAAATCTGTTAGATAAATTTGGTATCAAGACCTGTGAAACAGTTGGAGTACCAATGCTACCTACATACCAAATGGATCCAGATGAACGAGGTAAGTGTGCTGATCAATCCTATTATCGAGCTTTAATTGGTTCTCTACTCTATTTAACTGCTAGTAGGCCAGACATTGCATTTGCAGTAGGTGTATGTGCTAGATTTCAGGCCAATCCTAAAGAAAGTCATGTGGAAACTGCTAAAAGGATATTGAAATATCTAAAGGGTACCATTAATCGAGGCTTGTGGTATTCTGCAGATGATGATTTATCCCTAAGTGGTTATTCAGATTCTGATTTATCAACTTCTGGTTCATGCCAATTCTTAGGTTCTGAGCTCATATCATGGTTTTCCAAGAAACAAACTAGTGTGGCAACATCTACCACTGAAGCAGAATATATGGCCGCAGGAAGTTGTTGTAGTAAGCTTCTTTGGCTAATGCAACAACTTAGAGACTACAATATTGTGGAATCTAATGTACCTATATTCTGTGACAGCAATAGTGCAATTGCCATCACTCAAAATCCTGTTTTACATATTAGATGTAAGCATGTAGATGTTAGGCATCATTTTATTAGGGATCATGTTGAAAAGAAAAACATTAGGATGGAAAAGATTCATATTGATATTCAGAGAGCTGACATTTTCACAAAACATTTAGCTGAAACTAGATTCAGAGAGCTTTGCATAAGTTTAGGACTGATTGATATGGAACCTACTTGTGTATAGAAGCATGTACTAACATTTCAGGTACTGAGCTGGTACCAAGAACAGTACTCCAAGAGGGTAATTCAGAAGGATAGACCATGTCAAGACCACTACATTCATCCCAATCAGATAAAAAGGTTACTAAGGTGCCTAATCCCGACGAGGAAGCTGGTAAAGCTGAGGGAATTGAGAATATACATTTGAGGGGGAATCTGTGATTTCTTAAATATTCTTTCTGTTGACTCATAGCACTAGTCGCCTTAGAACAAACCTTATTACAGATCTACTTTAATTATTCTTCCCTAATATGTACTGTATTTCACCATTTATGCATGAACTAACACTTCTACCAAGGTGAAACAGGCACAGAAGAGGAGTTCTCCACTGAAGGGGAAACTGATCTGATTACAGATTTGATCTGTCTACAAATTTGATCTGATTACAGTCTTTATCTGTCTATAGACATGTTCTGATTATTGAATTGATTTGTCTATAGAACTGTTCTGATTACAAAGTTAATTTGTCTACAGAACTGATCTGACTACAAAATCAATCTTTCTACAGAACTAATCTGATTACTGATTAAACTGTCTACAGAACTGATTTGTCTACAGGAAAATCTGTCTACAGAATAGAACTGATTTGATCACAGTACTAATCTGAGAGTACTGCACTGATGACAAAAAGAGTGAAAATCAGAAGAGTTGAGATCTGATCTGACCAGTACGGTGCTGACTCAACTACTGATCTGATGTCTGTAAAGTACTCAGCTGATCACAGTACTCAGCTGAATCCAGATAAGTAAATTTCAATTGTAATACAAGCAAAGGAGTGAAGTAAACTGTAGTTGGACACAACTGTGCTGATATACATCTGAACAGTAATTTTGTCTTAGTTGAATTTCTAAGTCAAAATCTGCTCAAAATTAGACTATTAATAGAAAAGATTAATACACTTCTCTATTTTAACCTAATTTTAAACGGGTGTATATATCATTACAAGTTGGCTCCAAAAATGTGGAAAAAGGTACTAAATTTGGAACGTTTTAACATTGCGAAATTCGAATCATAATCCACACGACGTGAGAATCAAATTCAATCTAAGCCCTAGATTTGGTTTGAATTTGATATCCACGCTTATAGTTACTTCATCTTCACCACTTTGCATTTCTGGAAACTCATATCTCGAAATTGCTTAAATCTTTACTACTCTATCTTCTACATTTCTTCACTATTCTTCAATGACAATCATCGATATTCTAAACGAATCAAATGAAGTTGTAGGTACTTTCAATCCGACCAAGTGGATTAAAGAGAAGGGCATTTTTGTTGAAAATGCTGTATATTTCATCGGTCGACAAAATGCTGAGAACCGAGTGATTTTGACGTTGTGCGAAGAAAGCGGGCTTAGAAAGTATCTAGAATCATACCCCAACATGGTTTTTGAACCTGGGGCTATGGAATTCTATTTACAGCTTCAAGGCGATAATAATGGAGTTCACTCGATGCTTTTAGGGCACAAAGTATCAATCTCCAGAGAAACTCTTGAAATCATGTTCGATTTACCTCAAGGCCCAGTGAATATTTTAGGTTATATGGCAGGAGATGAAAAGGATTGCGTGGGCAGATGGACTGGAGAAGAACCCGAGTCATTAAACAATCTCAAGAATGCTATTCTTCCAACGGGTCTCCAATTCTTAATGGACATTGCTGGAAAATGTTTATTAGGGCAACATCACAGCCAGGATGCTCTCACAAATTTGAAAATCCGTGTGATGGCCGCAATCGTTGATCGTATCGAAGGAGACTGGCAAGGATTTTTCTTGGAGAGGTTGTTAAGTGAAAAAGATAAAGTGTTGTTTGATGAGGACACTAATGAATTTTCAATCAAGTCTATGCTAGGGTTCAGAAATAAGCTAAGCATTCTTTTGCCGCAGCTAGCCATCAAGAAAAGTGATTGGAGTCTACCTAAGAAATTTCATCAAGGAAAATTCTTGTTTAAGATGGAGTCTGTCAAGTTTGAACAAGAACATCCTCAAGAACATCAAGCTCAAGAATATAGTTATTCAATGTATCATTCTGATGACGAACAGCCGGAAGCAAGGTCTAAAGCTAGGCATGATCCGAGAAGTGCTGGATTGAGAAGAGGCATGTCTACTAGACCCACCTCAGAGCAGACAGTTCGTTTTATTGGAACAGTAGTATAGGAGGATTCGGAAGAACAAGAGGTAAGTACTTCCAGCCTTGTTGGTTTGCATAAGAGAACATGAGTACATCTAGACCTAGAAGAGTGTTCTTAGATTCTTCTACCCCTTCCAATTCTAATCCCATTCCAGCAGTACCAATTGATCAACAACCTACATGTTCTGATGAGTCAGTTCATTTTAATCCCATTCCTCAGAACACTTCTTTTCATACTACTCCTGTATCAAGCCCTCAAAATCAACCCATTCCACATTTTTCTCCTGAACAAGTTCATGATCACTCTACTGAACATGAATTTGAACCTTCATCTGTACCCATTGACATATCATCCTCCCCAGAACTTGAATATATAGCTCCCAAACCTACATCTTTGATGGATTATCCTATTTGTGATAAGGAAGATCGTATTAGGATGAGGCTAAGATTAGCACTCTTGAAGGAGTTTCATGGTTTGGATGAGAGCTCAGTTGAATTTGAAAGACTTCTTAGGATAGGTACCTGGGTGTATCTTAAGAGATGTGATCTGAAAGAGTCTTTAGCTGTTATGGAATGTATGGGTGGTGCTTCAATCTTTGATGATTGAGAAGAAGAGCAGAAAAATGCAGCTGATGTTAATTCTTTTACTGAATTGCTAACCCCAGAATCGGTGGTGCAACTTGTTGAGAGAATAACTGGTTTTAAATATGTTGTGGAAGACATTGAATTGACACTACAACAGCTGATGAAAATGTTGATGCTGATATCAACATGGAAGTTGAAAAAGAAGTTGTTGAAGATGTTATGGAAGCTGATATAGTTGATGACAATACAACAGAGGTGTTTGAGAACACTGTTGTAGTTGAAAATACAGTGGTTTTAGATCAACAAGCTTTGAATACTGATGAATTGGAAAGCATTCCAATTGAAGTGGCAGAACCTTCTATTCCTGATAATGTGCAAGAAGCCGTAAGAGCAGTTCCTGCAGAGAAGGAATCCGACAGCTCTAGCTTTGAGATGTTGAAAAAGCACAATGAAGAGCTTCAAGCACAGATGGAAGCTACTTTGAAACAGTTTCAAGACGCAACTGAGAAGTTAGCAAAATTGACTGCTACTAGTTCGTATGAGCAAGTTATGGAGCATACAATGTCAAAGATCTATGATCTGCATAGATTGCAGGAAAAGAAACTTTCAACTGATCTGCACAAGAAATTGGAAGAACATCTCATTCCTTTGAGTCTTTGGCAAGATGAAGCCAAAAAGGGGGAAGAGAAGTTAATAAAAATCATGGAGCAAACTCAAGTAAGTCAAGCTCAGTTGGTTGTGAGTCAGGATGAGCTCAAGGAAAGTCAGGATGAGTTGAAAGAAGAGATTATAAGTTTGAAACTGAAAATCAAGCTTAGAAAGCAACAAAGTTTGGTTGAAGCCCAAGGAAGAACAATTGCTAAGGAAAACATTGAGAAAAACATTCCTGAATCTTCTTCTAGAAAGAAAAAGAGGAAACTGGTCTTAGATGATGAAGAAGAGGCCGAAGTGACTGGAAGAGTAACCCGATCAAAAAGTAAGCTGAAGCATGTTGTTTCAAGTGATCAACCAACCAAGGAAGAGTTGGATAAAGCTGCTAAGAAGACTAATGACTTATTAGCACAGAAGAGAGCTGATCTGCAAGAAAAGAAGAAAGCCGATGAACAACTAAGAAAGAAAAAGTTGAAACATGCAGAAGCTGCAAGAAGGAAATTTGAGAGAAGGGTCTCAATGCTGAAAAAGAAAAAGAAAGTAAAAGAGATTTGTGATGATACATATTTGGATTTTATTGTACATCCTGATCAGATTGCTTTTTGGAATGACATTAATAAGAAATGGCAGATTGCAAACTTTATAGTGAAGAAGTTTGGTAATCATTTGAACAAGGAAGCAGAATATGCAGATTTTGAAGATTTCATGATGAACATAGCCAGTGACTTCTGGGAAGATATGTTACTAACAACATGTGTTGTTGGTGTTACTATTTTATGTTCAGAAGAACCTGTATGGGAACCTCCAAGACTGGAAAATGGTGAGCCAGATTACAAGGAGATTGGTAACATCATTGCGAAGATCATCAAGTATGAAAACATCACTGATCGTCAACACATGATGGATATCAAGACTAGGCTTTATGTTGCACTCAGGATCTGATCTGAATCTGAAGAATGAAGATGAAGGAGAAGCTCATAAGATAACATTTCTAACCTTATCTTTATTTCTATATTTTCTGTTTATTTCATATTCTGTGATTATGTGTAATATGTGCATTATCTGATCTTATTATGAATATGAATATGAATTTTGATGTGATGAACTGTTATGATTGACTACATACTTAAACTACTGATTTATTAACATTTAAGTAGTTTTGGCTTCATCAAAAAAGGGGAAATTGTTGTGATATGAATCCTTAAAACAATGTTCTAGTTGATGATTGTATGTTTTGATGGCCAAAAGTAACTTAAAGTTAATGATATATGTGGTTGAAGTCATCTTAACTAATTCATCATAAGAGATATTGGAATCTGAGTTTACTGATCTTATATATTGTTGGGAATAAAATGAGTTTTGATTATGATACCAAAACCCTCTTGAGACATGCCAAGTAGATAAGTTAATATGAATGAACATGTTTCAGGACTGTTGGAACATGTAGACTAAGACAAATAGAGAAGCTGATTTGTTAGGTAGCTCCCAGAACAATAGATGCACTAGTTGAGGGGGAACACATGTTTGTAAGTTTATTTTATCCAAGTCCCCTCAAGGCTCAGTTTTGGATTGACCCCAAGTCTGCTGAAGGACAAGTATGCTGATCAAAGTCAAGTCAAAATGGAACAACCTATCTGAAGATCAACTAAGTAGAACAAATCTTGAAGATCAAGTCTACTGCAAGAAATGTCAAGATCAGAAGAGTTGTCCAGTAATATTGTCTCAGCACAATTGAACTAGAACAAGCCTTGAAACTCAAGGCCAACTATGCTGAAGATGTCAAATCCACTTATCCAAGACTTATATGCTCAAAGAACTACACAAAGAAGATTTGGAAAGAGAAAGAGCCAAGTCATCTGAAGAGCATGCCAACACTGCTGATAAGCAGACTCTGCTGAAATGGATAAGCAGAACTGTCCAAGTAATAAGGAATGTTGTAGTAGTAGAAGTGGAAGGAGCTAACTGTTGAGAGAAGAACAGTTCAGTTCTGAGTTGAGAAAGGGTACTAGGACTCTAGACATCCTAGGGATCCAGGCACCAAAGAGTGGTGTGGTTGATCAAGTGCACCTTGGCACTATAAAACAAGTTAATTCCAAGTGTGAAGGAACTATCCTGTTAAATCAAGGAAAGTTGATGTAGGAGGTTGAGTCTCTGAACCACTATAAACTCTTGTGTTGATTTACTTTCAAGCACTAACATTCATTCAACACTGCACACAAACTGAACTTTCAAAAACATATTCACAAGACTGTTCAAAACAGATTTGGACAAGTTCCCTGAACTGGATAAACTGTTAAGGAGATTTCAGAATTAAAAAGGAGTTTAAACTAAAGAGTCAACCACTAATTCCGCACATATAACTCTCTTAGATAGTTATTCAACTAAGTACTCAATAGTGCTTAGTAGTTTGATTGTCTATAAAGAGTTAATCATATCAGTAGAGTTGTCCAGAACAACCTTGCTGAAGTCTGGTTTGATCAAAGTTTGAAAAGAATTTGCATACAAGTGTATTCCCCCCCATACACTTGTTATATACTCCTTTTAGGACCAACAAGTGGTATCAGAGCAGGGGTTCATAGACCACTGCTTCGGAAAATCCATCTTGACTTTCAAAATCACATAGTTTTGTGGTCACTGAACTGATCTCTATCTGAAATCTATCATATTTATATCTAATCCATCTTGTTTAGAGATATGGCCAACAACAATGCAGTTCCACATGATGGTGTTCAAGAACTCAACAATATGGCCACTGATCCTATCAACCATATATCTCATAACAAACTGCCTATGTTCTCAATTGAGAACTATGACTTCTGGAAGATCAGAATGAGAGCTCATCTTGCATGCCTGCACAATGATATGCTGAGAGTGATCACAAGAGGACCTTTTGTGTTCACTCAAATCAATCCTAGGATGACTGAAGAACAAAGAGCAGACATAAGGGAAGAAATTCCCAAGGATTAAGATGATCTCACCACTGAGGAGAAAAGAAAGGATAATTTAAATTATCTTGCAATGAACACTCTCTACCAGACCATTCCAGATGCAGTAATGGGAAGAGTCTACCACTGCACAACAGCCAAAGAAATTTGGGATACTCTTGCAGAAATGTGTGAGGGTACAGACAAGATAAAGGAGAATAAGTTGTTAGATCTTTTTTGCAGGTATCCAATTATCGTGGTTTTAATGTATGTTTTAATTTATGTTGTTTGAATGTGGTTTTTAATCTGATTCGGTCAGATTTGTTTTTCCCGTGAGAAAATCCACGGGTAGATTAGATTATTTAATTTGTAATAGACTAGTCTAGATGTTAGATTTATTTTTTTAAATAAATTGTAACGGATCAAAGACGAAGACCGTTGGACGGATTAAAGAATCGGAGGCTCACCCGGACGACCAAGCCACACGGGCCGGCTGTGGGCGTGGCGTGATTTTTTTTGTTGCGGCCGTGGGAGTACGAATTTCTTGTTTCTTCAAAACGAGAAAATTAAACCATGATAATTGGACGTGTTGGCCTAATTTGTGTTTAATTTTGTTTTGTTATTATGCTATGATTATTTGTTAATTTTGCATGAGGATTCGTGAAAAACCTCAAGTTTAAAAATTACTAAGTATGTTTTTTAATTAAATTTATTTAAGTTAATAAATTGATTAAATGGCCTCCATAATTTATTTATTTTTGAAGTCTTTTGGCTACGCATTGGCAAGCGCCTCTCTCCCTATCGGATAGGCCAAAGGATAAGTTCACATGAATAAATTCCTTTAAGGATGATTGTGGATTATTACTAGTGGCGGTATGACCCTCCCATCGAGTGGCTTATTCAAAATGAAATAATAGTCCTGTATTTAATTATGGTTATTACTTAGGTATAAAATTGATATATTAACTCCCCATCGGAGTCCCTGTCAATTTTATATGGCCAAGTTAAAGCCAACTATTAATTTTGAATTAAAGGTTTGTCACTGCTTTGTTTGTAACCTGCTTAAATGTATTTGAGTAAACGTTCACACTCATCGTGACTTGCTTAAATTGGTTTTAAGATGTTGGCTGATGCATGTTTATATCGTTTTTTGAGGTTTTTGATATAGTACATGTGATCAAATTATGTGATAATTTTTGTGTTAATAGGATATTAATACAAATTGTATATTTTATTATCAGTTCAGCATGTCGTCTCCTTTTAACCCATTGTTTAGTATACTTAAAGAAAATAAATTGGAAGGAGAGAATTATGTGGATTAGAAAAGACATTTATTTATAGTCTTGACTGCACAACAGCATAAGTGGGTCCTTGATGAACCTAAACCCCCTGCCCCTACGGATGAGACGAACCAAGAAGATAAGGAATATCATAAGGAGTGGATGAGATCCGATGAAATGGCTAGGTGTACCATCTTGGCTTCAATGTCAGATGTGTTGCAACACCAACACCAGAACATGGAATCCACTTCAGCTATTATGATGAACCTTAAGGAACTTTTTGCTCATCAGAATCGTACGGCTAGACAAATGACCATGAGAGATATGTTATCACAGAAAATGGTCGAGGGAACGCCTGTGAGGGATCACGTTCTTAAAATGATGGGTTTCCTTAACAAACTTGAGATTCTTGGTGCTGAATTCGATGCGGAAACGCAGATCGATTTCATACTCCATTCTCTACCGAAAAGTTTTGAGCAGTTCCAACTGAACTATACGATGAATGATCAAGAGTATACGTTGGCTCAACTCTTGCAAGCTTTAGTTTCGGCTGAGATTTTAATGGGACCAAGGAACGAGCATACGGCAATGTTGGCAAATGGTCCATCTTCTAATTCTACACCGAAAGGTGGAAAGAAGAAGAAGAAGGCAAATGGCCAGAAACAAGCTAATAATAAGGAAAAAATACCAATTGAGGGAGGTGTCAAGAAAAAGACCACTAAGGGAAAGTGCTTTAGTTGCGGTCTGAAAGGACATTGGAAGTCAGCCTGTACCAAGCCTAAGAAGGCTGGTAAGTAAGGTAATTCTCACGCACTAGTAATTGAAACTTGTTTAGCGGTGTATTCTTCCCATTCGTGGGTGGTGGATACGGGAGCCACTGATCATGTTTGTTTCAATTTTCAGGGGTTCAAGCTAACCCGACAACTTAGTTGCATCTTAGACTTGGTCAACGTATAACACATCAACTATTTCTAAGAAAAGAAAGCATTCTTCAGACATGAACGAAACACTTCTGTGGTATCTTAGACTTGGTCATATTAATCTAAAAAGGATTCAAAGGTTGGTGAATGACGGCTCGTTGGAATCACTCCAGGTTGAGCCGTTTCCAACCTGTGAATCATGTTTAGAGGGTAAAATGACCAAAAGAGCTTTTGGGGCAAAGGGGAATAGAGCTAGTGAAGTGTTGGAACTCGTTCATACTGATGCATGTGGACCAATGTCAATTCAAGAAAAAGGTGGTTTTGAGTATTTCGTTACTTTTATCGATGATTACTCAAGATATGGATACATCTATCTAATGCGGCATAAGTCTGAGACCTTTGATAAATTCAAAGATTTTAAGGCTGAAGCAGAAAAGCATAGGGAACAGAGTATCAAGATTTACCTAAGTCGTTTTGGGGTTATGCCTTGGAAACAGCGACTTGCATTCTGAATTTGGTACCTTCCAAATCAGTTCCTAAAACCCCTACTGAATTATGGACCGGGCGAAAGCCTAGTCTAAAACACATAAGAATTTGGGGGTGTCCTGCATACGTGTTGGACAAGGAAGCTGGAAAGTTACACCCTCGTTCAGAATTAAGGCTGTTTGTAGGATATCCTAGAGGAACGAAATGGGGTTTATTCTATAGTTCAAAGGATCAGCGAATTGTGATAAGCACACATTCTAGATTCTTGGAAGAAAACTATATGAGTAATAGAAAGCCCAAAAGTGAGATTACCTTAAAAGAATTAAGAGGGCCAACTCCTATACCAAGTGTACAAGTAGATGTACCAAGCGATACACAAACACAACCGGAACCTCGTCGTAGTGGGAGGGTTGTGAGACAACCTGAGCGGTTCATGTTCGTGGGAGAGTCTTCGGACTTGGTCCCCGGAGAGGATGAATCTGACCCCTGGACGTACGATGAGGCAATCCAAGATAAGGATGCAGATTCTTGGCAAACTGCAATGGAAGCAGAAATGGGGTCTATGGATCATAACAAAGTGTGGGAGCTTGTGGAACCACCCAAAGGCATAAAGCCTATTGGATGTAAGTGGGTCTACAAGAGAAAAAGAGGATCAGATGGGAAGGTTGAAGCCTTCAAAGCTAGACTAGTGGCAAAAGGATATACTCAAAAAGAGGGAATCGATTATGAGGAGACCTTTTCGCCTGTAGCTATGCTTAAGTCTATTCGTATTCTCTTGTCGATTGCATCTCACCTAGACTTTGAGATCTGGCAAATGGATGTCAAGACAGCTTTCCTAAATGGAAGTCTTGAACAAGAAATCTACATGCGCCAACCCGAAGGCTTCATTGAAAAAGGCCAAGAGAATCTTGTATGCAAGCTTAAAAGGTCAATATATGGACTTAAGCAAGCATCGCGAGCTTGGAATCAATGTTTTGATTAGGTGATACAATCCTATGGATTTGATCAAAATGAGTTTGAGAGTTGTGTCTATAAGAAGTGTATCGGAACTGCCTTGGTATTCTTAGTATTATACGTAGACGACATTCTACTTATTGGAAACAATAAAAAGGTGTTGACAGACGTGAGGGTATGGTTGTCAAAACAGTTTGATATGAATGATTTAGGAGAAGCTGGTCACATCCTTGGGATTAAGATTTCTCGAGATCGCCAGAAAAGGATGATATGCTTATCCCAAACCTCATACATAGACACTATTTTGAAACGATTCAGCATGCAAAATTCCAAGAAAGGATTTGTTCCTTTCAGACATGGAATTCATCTATCTAAAGAGATGTGTCCTAAGACACAAAAGGAGATGGATGAGATGAGAAACATTCCATATGCGTCGGCAGTTGGAAGCCTCATGTATGCAATGCTGTGCACGAGACCGGATATTTGTTTTGTTGTAGGCATGGTAGCAAGATATCAAAGTAACCCAGGGAAAGAACATTGGACTGCAGTTAAAAACATTCTCAAGTATCTAAAAAGAACTCGAGATAGAATGTTAGTTTATCAGTCAAACAGTCTGTTCCCTATAGGTTATACGGACTCAGATTTCCAATCAGACATGGATTCTAGAAAATCTACCTCGGGTAGTGTGTTTTGTTTGGGGGGTGGAGCCATGACATGGAGAAGAGTGAAGCAGAAATGCATCGCTGATTCTACCATGGAAGCCGAATATGTAGCTGCTTGTGAAGCAGCGAAAGAAGCGGTTTGGCTTAAGAACTTCTTAGTGGACTTGGATGTGATTTCGAATTTGCCCAGTAGTATCACTATTTATTACGATAATGCTGGAGCAGTTGCAAATTCAAGGGAACCAAGAGCCCACAAGGCAAGCAAACACATTGAAAGGAAATAACATCTTATACGAGAAATCGTTAAGAGAGGAGATATAGTGGTGGCAAAGATCGCATCGGAAGACAACCTAGCTGATCCTTTCACAAAGGGTCTGCCTCAGAGTACATTCGAGAGACATGTGGAAGGAATGGGGGTCAAGTGCGTTGCCAAGCTGCTTTGAGTATAAGTGGGAGAATTTAATAGGACATGTAGAACATGGACGTGCTGTAGTATACTTAAAAGCAGACTTTGAGTATAAGTGGGAGATTGTTAGGGTTATACTGGCAAGTATGCTTTTAGTGAGGAAATTATTATGGGACCACATTCCCCATCTCCTTTGTGAGGAATTATACACTTGTGGGTTATGGACCATCACGCTAGGAATCCTTTGAGACTCCCGGGAATCTTTTGAGATGCCCTAGGGATCTTTTGAGACTCTCGGGAATCATTTGAGACTCCTTTAAAATTACCCGGATCTATTTGGGACGTAATTTAAATATGAATTATCATAAATCTAATTTCATAATTTAAACAAATTAAATCAACTAATTTATGTAATGAATGTACGGTAAAATAATTAAATCCCTAAACATGCGGAACTAAGGGATTACGTGTTTACCTTTAAATCGGAGAGATACCGTTGAGAAGAGTAACAACCTCAACCCAATTGCCTTCTCAAGTATTCCCTAAGTCCTAGTCCGTTGACCCGGTGGGAGATCTCACGAACTATTAACTCTCAAGGAAGAATTAATTTTCTCTTGTTGCACACACTGTAATTTCGAAAATTACATATCTTTTTTTTTTCTTAGTCTCTAGAGTACCAATTTTTTTCTTCTCCTTTTATAAGAGAGAATCTATGTTTCTTCTCTTACGAGAAAGAAAAATTGACCGGTCAATTTATCTTGGAATAATATAGAAATAATTTCTTATTTCCATATATCTTTTTCCATAAATATCTCTCTCTAATTTCTTGCAACAAAATTAATCCTTAATTAATAGACTTTTATTGGGATACTTGAGGGGCCTTTAGGAGAATTAGGATTGGACCTCCCAATGGGCCCAAAAATCAATATTGAGCCACAACATTTTTCCAGCCCATTAATATTAATTCATTCCACTATAGAATTAATATTGTACTATCCATCCTAACCCATATTACGAAATATGGCTCCCGTTTATTATTTCCCGTGTTTAAGATTCAATGTCCATCAATTAATTTAAGCTACTGAATGCTTTAATTAATTAATATCTTTTATTCCTCGGAGTAAGGACAACTCAACATTATTATCATACCGGAAATAAATTACACTGATCAGATTTGATATGATAAACCTTCTGAGCCCACCAAGGGGACATAATCAACTTGACACTCCAAGACACGATTCTTTGTATTAATTTTGGCAATCTGTCCTGTAATTAATAATATTGCCCAAAATACAAAGTATTGAATCAAATTGATTCTTTACCCATAATAAATCAAAGCAATACTTCTTAACTACAGACAATCCCATTTAAGTGACAGAGATTAAGAAATCAACAACCACTGAGGTCTAATTCTTCATTCCTTAAGTCAGTCTAGAAGAATTACCTCTCTGTAGGTCCTATTCAGCACATCATAATGCACTAGTGTAATCTCTTGGTCAAGATAAACCAATCTGAGCCTTGCACCTCAACTTCTACCAATGGATTGTTCAATTCCATCTAAGTTGTGAATCAATTGTACTTATATACAAGGAACTGACAATGTGATCTTCTGTGATCTTCTACACACCACATTGTCTACAATGTAAAATACATCTGAACGTTTATGCAATAAATAATTAACATTCATTATATTTAAAGCAACCAGTGATAAAAATATTATTCTCATTTATAAGTGCAAGAATCAGTTTGTATACATAAGTAGCACTAAAAGCATACTTGCCAGTATAACCCTAACATAAGCTCCAAGTGGCTGTGCAGAAGTTTGAACAATTTACAATGGAGTCAGATGAGTCCATTGACAAGTTTGCTGGTAGATTCACAGATGTAATGAATGAAATCGACTCACTGGGCAAAGTGTACTCCAAGAGAGAAGTTGGACTGAAGATCTTGAGAAGTCTCACTCAAAAGTGGGATGTATATTCAGTAATGATGCAGAATACCAAGGATATCTCAACCATGCCCATGCAACAAATCTTCTCACAGCTCAAAGCTTATGAGTTTGACCTCAACAGAAGGAAACCAGCAGAGGAATCTTCCTTACCAACCAAAGGAGTGGCATTCAAAGCCAAAACTGCTGAACCAGAAATGTAGACCACTCCAAGATCATCAAAGTCAGTCTCTAAGGCTGAAATAAAGGAAGAAATGGCCTTGATGGCCAGGAGGTTTGACAAACTCAACTTAAGGTTTGGTAGATACAAGAAATTCTACGAAGACAACAAATTCAGGAGAAGGTACAACTCTCCTGAAGCACAGGCTGAGGACAAGAAGCCTGAAGAGAATAAATCATAGGACAAGTACTCTGAAAGGAGAAAGTCCAGCAGAGCTGAACCCTCCTCATCTAGAAGGAGAGATGATCCAAAGAAAGATAATGATGAGGATCTGTGTTATAACTGCAAAAAGAAAGGGCACTTTCAGTATGACTGCCCTGAACTCAGCTCCAAGGAGAGAAGAGAGAGGCAAGCCAAAAGAGTTAGAAAGTTCACCAACAGAAAAGCCATGATGGCTGGTGAAGAATCTGACAGTGCTGAAAGCTTCAACTCTTCTAATGGACTGTTCTCAAACAGTGAAGATGATGATGATATGTGCAACATTGCCACTGAGGATGATGAGGTATCCTCTACTTCTAGCTCACCATCACTTCTATCACAAAATACTAGTGAAGTCAACCTGAAACTTTCTTTGGGAAAGTTGATGGAAGATTTCACTAGGTTACAAGAATTTCATGACAACTGTGTGAGAGAAAATGAAAGGCTTTCAATTGAACTTACAAAACCTACTGAGACAATAGTTGATGTCAAATATACTGACCTGTATCAACAAGTCTTGAGAGAGCTTGAGGGAGCAAATTTCAGGATAGTTGACCAACAAAAACAGATTGATGATCAACTGCTTTCTTAGAAGAGAAAAGATTTTGAACTAAAAATTCTTCAAGAAAAATTTGAAAACCTCTCACATTAGTAAGACATTCTAAAATCAAGTGAAGAGAGCCTGAAATTAAAGATGTCTGCTTTGAAGAAATCCTCTAGAGCAATAGAGGAAATTCAAAGTTACCGAAGACCTATGGCTCAAAGAAGTGGATTAGGTTTTGATCCATTTGAATCTTCACCTTGTCTTAGTGTTGCTTCAACAAGTAACACTAAGAAAATCTTTGTTAAGTCAGTGGCACAACAAGCTGAAAATGAAATAATTCAGCCACTGAACAAAGGAAAGGGCAAAATGAATGAGATGCCCACTCAAGTGCTTCAGGAGACTAGGCCCAAACCTAAGGAAAAGGCCAAAGTCCCTGAGCATAAGAGGAATGTTGGTCAGCAGAGTAGACCTATTGGTAGGGCAACTCTCCTGGACAATGTTCAGAGGAGTTATCCAAGGTTTGGTCAGCCTAGGCCAACTCTACTGAGGAAGCCTCAGTTGAACAGACCTAAGGACAACTATCCTCAAGGGCAGAATAAAATGAGACAGCCAAAACCCTTCATGCCAAAGGGTAATGGTCATAAATATGCCTTTCCTCAAAGATTTCCTCAAGTAGCACAAAGAACTCATAAGTTCAGGAGATTTAACAACTCTCTTGAAACTTACAGAGTCAACACTTTCACACACACTTTCCCAAAGGTATTTAAGGGGAAGACAGTGTATGTTGATGCTAAAGGAAAACAACTTAGCCATCTTGAATCAATCAGGGTAATTAGGCAAGTTTGGGTTCCTAAAGGTACAGCTAACCTCTCAGGACCCAAAATTCAAAGGGTACCTAAAGCTTTTTAATTGCAGGTACTCAAGGGGCACAAGAAGATGAGGAATATGAACAAAAAGTCAGCATGGTACCTTGACAGTGGATGCTCAAGGCACATGACTGGAAACAAAGATCTCCTCACTGATTTCACTGAAAAAGAAGGCCCTAATGTCACCTTTGGAGACAGCTCACAAGCAACAACAAAAGGTTATGGTACCTTGATAATTGGTAATATCAAGGTATCCAATGTATCTTATGTGGCTGGTCTCAAATACAATCTGCTAAGTATGAGTCAGTTTTGTGATAAAGGCTTTAATGTTGAGTTCTCAAGTGGAAAATGCTTAATCAAAGATGAAACTCAACAAACTCTACTGACTGGAACTAGAAAAGGAAATGTGTATTTTACTGAATGGGACAAGTCTACTGATGTTGCATGTTTCATTGCTAAGAGCACTAGTGAACAGAGTTGGTTGTGGCATAAAGGGCTAAACCATCTGAACTTCAAATCAATGAACAAACTTGCTAGAAATGCATTAGTAAAAGGACTGCCTAATGAGGTTTTCACTAAAGAACATGTGTGTAAACCATGTCAAGAAGGAAAACAGATTAAAGCCTCATTTAAGGGAAAACCAGTCATTTCTACTGAAAGGGTACTTGAACTCCTGCATATGGACTTATTTGGACCAATTACCCCTGCAAGTATAAATGGTAGAAAATACACATTGGTTGTAGTAGATGACTTCTCTAGGTTCACATGGGTAGTATTTCTCCTTAATAAGAAGGAAACACAAGTCAAACTCCCTGAATTGTTAAAGAGGCTGTAAAATGAAAAGAGCCTTAACATAATCAAGATAAGATCTGACAAAGGCACTGAGTTCATAAACTCATACATCAATGAGTATTGTACACTAAATGGGATAGCTCATGAAACCTCAACAGCTAGAACTCCTCAGCAGAATGGAGTTGCAGAAAGAAGGAATAGAACTTTAAAAGAAGCTGCTAGAAGTTTAATTGTTGATTCAAATCTACCTAAGAGGTTTTGGGCTGAAGCCATAAACACTGCATGTTATACTCAGAACAGATGTTTGATCACTAAGGGTCAAGGCAAAACCCCTTATGAACTCTAGAAAGGAAAATTGCCTAAAGTGTCTTATTTCCACATATTTGGTTGTAAGTATTTCATTCACAGCAATGGGAAAGAGCAGTTGAAAGCTTTTGACAGCAAAGCTGATGAAGGGATATTCCTTGGATATTCCCAAATCAGTAGAGCTTTCAGGGTATACAACTGTAAAACCCTTATTGTGGAAGAAACACTCCATGTTGTGTTTGATGAATCTATTTTTGAGGTCAGGAACAAACACCTGGACACTGAAGAAATCACACAAAGAACAACCAGATTGAGCCTAAAGATAAAGACATTGTATTCATTGATGTTGTCCAAGCGAATCCTCCTGAAAACACAATACTGGACATTAATCAAGAAGGAAATGGTAAACTGAATGACCCAATCCTAGTTCACACTCATGTAACAACTACCAATGAAGAAGCAGGCTCTGCTGAGGTACTTAATGGATCAAATATTCAAGGGGGAACCATAAATGTTGAAAATGCCAATATCCCTGACATTGAGGACAACACCCCTGAATATGATCCTGAGTTAGATCCTGCATTCAATTATCCTGAATTTTATGATACTAGTGACTCAACCTTAGTAGAGGACAACTTTACTGAAGGGAACAGAAAAAGAAGGACATGGTTGTCTGACCATCCTACTGAACTGATACTTGGTGATCCAAGTATAGGAGTCAAAACTAGAAGATTTCATGGTGAAAGTGCTCTATTTTGCTGCTTCCTATCAGAACAGGAACCAAGTGACATTGAGGAAGCACTTCAAGATACCAATTGGATCACAACAATGCAGGAAGAACTGAACCAATTCACCAGAAATGATGTATGGGAGCTGGTGGATAGACCTACACATCAAGATGTTATTGGAACCAAGTGGGTGTTAAAGAACAAAAAGAATGAGAATGATGTGATAGTCAGAAACAATGCCAGATTGGTGGCCAAGGGCTATTGTCAATCAGAAGGCATAGATTATGATGAAACCTTTGCACCTGTGGCAAGGCTAGAAGCAATAAGGGTTTTCTTAGCATATGCAGCCCACAAGATGTTCAAAGTGTACCAGATGGATGTCATGAGTGCCTTCTTGAATGGAGTTTTGAAGGAAGAAGTCTATGTAGAGCAACCACCTGGTTTTGAGGTAAGAAACCAAGTCTACAGACTGAAGAAAGCTCTATATGGACTCAAGCAAGCCCCAAGAGCTTGGTATGACACATTGTCACAATTCCTCTTAGATCATGGCTTTATCAAAGGAACTATGGACATAACTCTCTTCAAAATCACTGAAGGAGAGGACATCTTGCTTGTCCAAATATATGTTGATGACATCATATTTGGATCCCCCAATGAGAAGCTGTGTGAGAAGTTCTCAAAGCTCATGCAAAGCAAGTTTGAGATGTCAATGATGGGAATGATGAACTTCTTTTTGGGCATACAAGTCAAACAATCAAAAGAAGGGATCTTCATCAACCAAGCAAAGTACACCAGGGAAATGATCAAGAAGTTTGGGTGTACAACCAGCAAGCCAGTAAAGATCTCCATGAATACAAATTGGAAGATGGATCCAGATTAGAGTGGTGTTCCAACCAACTCTACCGAGTATAGAGGAATCATATGTTCACTCCTCTACCTCACTGCCAGCAGACCTGACATCACCTTTGCAGTAGGTGTTTGAGCAAGGTTTCAAGCCAATCCAAAGAAGAGCCATCTAGAGGCTGCTAAAAGGATCTTGAGGTATCTCAAAGACACTGAAAACTTAGGCCTTTGGTACCCTGCTGATGACAACATTGAGCTCACTGGCTACTCGGATGCTGATTATGGAGGTTGTAGAATTGACAGAAAGTCCACTTCAGGGACTTGTCAATTCTTAGGGAACAAACTTATATCTTGGTTCTCTAAGAAGCAGAACACAGTGGCTACCTCCACCACTGAAGCTGAATATGTAGCAGCTGGAAGTTGTTGTGCTCAGATCCTTTTGTTGAGACAACAACTAAGAGACTACAATGTCAACTCTACTGAAGTGCCAATCTTTTGTGATAACAATAGTGCTATTGCTATATCACAGAATCCAGTCTTGTACATAAGATGCAAGCATGTGGACATCAAACATCACTTCATTAGAAACCATGTGGAGAAGAAGGATATCAAGTTGGTGAAAATCCATATTGATAATCAAAAAGCTGATATATTGACAAAACCACTTGCAGAAGCAAGATTCATGGAATTATCAGCAAAGTTGGGACTTCTTGATCCAGGGAAGTTGGATAAGTAAGTCCAAAGGAGTTATTTAATCAAGGGGGAACTGGAATCAAAGTTCAGCAGACTTGGTCAAGTCTACTGAAACTCAGAAGAGATGACCTAAATTGCTCAGGACACTTGTCCATTGAAATTCAGGACAGTTATCCATGTGGGGTCAGATAAGTTGTCTTGGCTATCAAACAAAATCTTGGTCTGATAAGCACCTATTTTGGGTAATCATTGCCTATTTCGATGGCTGTCCAATTCCTCTTCAAGCCATCACCTTTTCAAGGATTCAATTTGTCCCCTACCCAAAAAGTCACTTTCAATGCATTAAATGCCAAGAATTAATTCTTATTTGCATTAAACAATTCAAGACATGATCTACCTTGGTAACCCCCAGCCTTAAACAAACATTAAACTTCTTCCCACGTTTGAATAAAGACAGTTTTTCACTGTTCCATTGGTTTTTAACCGTTGGATCAAAACTGGCCAACTCCCCTGAAATTGATCTTGGCCGGCCAAATTGGATTTCCTCAATTGTAAACTGTTTGAATTTCCTTAAGACTCACCTACTCATTGACATACATTCCTTTTGGAATATTCACAAGTCTTAAGAAGCCCACCAAGATTCATTCTTCCCCACGCATTCAAACTTTTCATTGAAACCCTAGCTTTCATCTTCTCAAAAACTCTCTAAAAAACCTTACTGTTCTTCAATGGCTCCCAAAGCTAGACCTGAAATGGTTGTAGACTTCACAAACCAGGATCTTGACCTGGATTCTGGCTATCTTAGCCACAGAAACAACCTTATTTTTGAGCCTATCATCTCATTTGAGTGTGATGATCCAGAAGTTACTCCAACCTTGAGATGGTTGAGAAGGGCAGGACTTCAAAAGTTTATGGAAGAAAAGTCAGACTCTTGCCTTGAAACTTATATGGCTAAGTTCTTTACTTTTCTGAAGTGGAGAGGAAAGCTAGAAGATGGAGAAGTTATAACAAGGCTTTCATACAAGGCTGAAGGAGAAGAGGAAGAAAGATTTCACAGAGTGAAATTTTCTGAAGAAGATGTAGATGCTGCCTTTGGATTGCCCTTTGAAGGGAGGAATCCAGAATTTTATGGCAATGGCCATGAGCAAGAAATTGCTCAAGATTGGCTCCTTGTTCCAGGACCAATCTCATCTACCCAGCACAAGAGGACTCTCAATCTCAAGTTCCTCAATTTATTTGAAGTAATTACAAAGAGTCTTATGAGCAACACTAGCAGTTTGGAGCAAGTGAGTTCTCCAAGAATAAGAATTATGGCTGCAGTGATTGATGCCAGTGACAAGGGCATCAAGTTTGATTGGAGAACCTTCATCCTGTCTGAGATGATGAAGGAAAAGGCAAAGTTTAAGGTGAAAGCCCACCAAAAGGTGGTATTGGAGAGCAAACTCAAGTATTGCACAAGGGCAAGCTTGCTGATTGAGAAGTTTACTCATTATTCTGAGATGCAAACCTTTGCCAAGCCCCTCCCTGTCCAGAAAGTGATGTTCAGGAAACTGAGCAAAAAGACTGAACAAAGGAGAATGCAGCTGGCCAAACCTGCTGAAGAGAAGCAAAAGGAAAAACCTAAGTTGAAGAAGAGGACAAAGGCCAGGGCTGTCAAAACAAAGAAGTTGTCTCAACTACCCTCAGAAGAGACTTCAGGAGCATCAACTGAAGTTGATGAAGTGGCAGAAGAGGGAGTGCAAGTGCCCTCTGATCACTCAGAAGAGTTGAGGCAAAAGTATAATAAGACAAGGCAGAAGAAAAAGGGTGATAAAAGGCCCAGGGAAGTTGTCCTTGAGAAAGAAGAAGGTAGTGGGAGCAGTAGGGCAAGTAAGAGGAGAGCCAAGCCTACTGAAAAGATTCTTGAGCTTCAGGAGGAAAGGACACTTCAAGTGGCTCTTAGGGAGAGCAGGGCAGAAAGTTGGACCAAATCCAAGTCCAGGACCAACTCTTCTGGTCCTGGAACCCCTGAGTCCAAAGTCCCTGAAAAACAAGCAATAGAGCCCAATCTCCCTGAAACTCAAAATCCTGAACCCAACTCCCCTGAAACCCATGTTACCCCCACCAACCAACCCATCACCCCTGTTGATCTAACCAGTAGATATTCAACAGAAGGGAGTGCACATAGAAGTGCAATAGATGTGCTAGCAGATCTTGCAGTAGATGAGACAAGCCTACAATCTCCCATTGATTCTTCCATGCTCAACTACTCAAAACTCTTAGAAGCTGCACTTCATGAGCCAACCCCTCTGAGCAAAGCCCCTTCAGAACCATTGCTCTCAAAAGCAACTGAAGTACCTTCTATTGAGCTCAACCCTTCTGAAGCCAACCCTCCTGAATTCAACCTTCCTGAAGCTGCTCTTCAAGCCAATATTCCTGAAACCAGAGCCAACTCCCCTATAGCCCAAAGTTTTCAATCAAATGAGGATGAGGAGGAGTATACTTATGAAAGTACGCTCAGAGGTGGAGCAAGGGCAACTGTGGACAGTTTGTATCCACAACTTGCAGAATTTCCAAGGCTTCAGACAATGTTCCATGATTTGAGGATGCTGGTGTAAGTAAAAGATAAATCAATCATGGAGATTGCACAAGTCATTCTTGATAAAGGTGCAAATTGGTGGCAGATTGAAGAGGGCAGATTACTTCACTTTGCTGGAGTAAACAAGACAAGATTCCTCACTGATGAGAAAGTATTTGCTAAGTTGGTTGCTGACAAAATTGAAGAAGAGAAGGAGAGACTGGCTAAAGGGATCAAACACCCTGATAGAAGCTCTAGTGATGATGGCAAAGATGATCCTTCAAACCCCTCCAAACCTTCTCAAGACAACCCTCCTGAGCCCTCCCAGACCAACCTCCCTGAACCTCCCCAACCCAACCCTTCTGAATCCAGCAAGTTTTCAAACCCTCTTGTAACCTATCATAGAAAAGGCTCGGTATCTTCAGAGGTGTTGGCCAGAGCTGGTGACACAGCCAAGGACACATCTGCCAATGAAGGTTCTTCTGAACCCAAGGCACAGCTTACAGATGTTGAGGCTCCTATCCTAGAAGCTGGTTTGATTAAGGCATATTTAGTGTCAAGAGAGTTTGACACTGATCAGCCCTTAATCATTCAGGATGACTCAGTGGCTGCTGATATAAGCACTGTGATCTCCCCACAACTGCCATCTCTGAACCTTGTTGAAGGTGGAGATGCTGCAGGTTTAGGAGAATGTGTTGAAAAGGAGAATTTAGTGACAGAATAAGAGGGAGTTATGGATGATAGGGAGGTAGTGATTACTAAGATTGTGAGTGTACCACCAAATGAGGGTGGAATAAGTGAGGAAGGACAGGTTATTCTTGAAGTCAAATCTGAACTTCAGGAATCCCTTGATGAAAGGAGGCTTGTTCCTTTGTGTGAGGACATTATTCAAGAAGGAAGTAAAAAAATAGTTGAAAATGAGAAGAAGGTTGTTGATGGATCAGAGTCTTATACAAAAAAATACTGAGGGTGATGGGTGTTTATTCTCTAACCCATTTGACTTCTCTTGACCAAATCTTTGCAGATGATTTCCTAACAGATGCTCCTATCCAAGTGGACTCTGGATCAGCACAAGCTTTGCTTGGGATGCAATCAGCTAAGTTGGACTCTTTGGCTCATCAAGTCCAATCTACTCATGCTGAAACCTCTGGAACCTTGAATGAGCAAGGTAGAACATTGGCATCTGTGGAAATGAGATTGACTGGCTCTGAAGATGTGGCACTACCTACATTAGAAGCAAGGATAAGTGGAGTGGAATCTGGTCTGCAAACCATCTCCACTGATGTTCAAAAAGCAAAAGCCAGCATGGAGTCTATCTCAAAAGAGGTCAAGAAAGAACAGAAGCTGCTAAGAGATAATCACAACTCCAATGTCAAAGCTCTTAGATTGACTGTCAAGCAGGCTCTTGGAAAGAAAACAACTATTTAGAAGAAAAGAGCTGAAGCATTGAGGCTAGCTATGGTGAAGGCTGCCTTAGAAAAGTTTTCCGAAGAAGTGATGGCCAACATTACTGAGAGTGCAGTTAGCCAATCTCACTGACCTGTTAAAAGCAAGCATTTATGCATCTCTGAAAGCAACCATGGAAGCAGTTGTTGAGAAAAAGATGAAACCTGTTCTAGCTTTCCTTAGCTTGAGCAGTGACAGGATACAGAATATACATGATGAGAATGTATATTTGCTAGAAGAGATGAAATTCCTAAACCTAACCCAATCCTTGATGGCAACTACCATGAGTGAGCTCAAACCTCAATGTTTTGATGCTGCCAAAAAGGGGGAAAGAGAAAGAGCAAGGGCCAAAGGTGCCTTGATAATTGGTAGTTCAGACAAGGACAAAGACAAGGCTGCTGAAGATAAGGGCAAGAAGCAAGCAGTACTGAACTTAGAAGATCTTGATGAAGAGTAACAACTGGCCATAGCATTGAAGAATTCAATGGCATCAACACAAGAAGAAAAAGCAAGGCTTCAGCAGAGGCTAGGAGGAGAAGCTTCTGAAATGGACAAGTCCACTGAAGGAGTCCAAACAAGAGGCCAAATCAAGAAAGCAAAAGGAAACAAAAGGAAAGTTGTTGAAACTTTTACAGATTTTCCTAACAGTCTTGATTTGCCACTTGAATTCAGAATTGAGGAAGAAGAACCTACCTCAAAGAAGAGCAAGACTGCTGAAAAGTCTAAATCTGCTGAAGTGACCAAGACTGCTGAGAAAGCAAAGTCTTCTGAAACTGACAAGTCTGCTGAGACTAAGTCCACTGAAGGTGCCAAAGTAGCTGAGAATATTGAAGAATTGTATGAAGAAGGCTTTGGACCTCAACCAAAGAAGAAGACAATGATGCCTATCAATGATCCATCAAAGTTGTTTCACGAAGGATATGGCAAGGATCCTGAAACACAGCAGAAGCTGGCCATGATGAGAGCCCAAGAAAAGATGGATCTAATGGAAGAAGCTAACAGAGCAAGAGACAAGAGAAGGGCTGATTTTCAGAAACCGAGAAGAAGAAGAGCTACATACAGCAAATTGAAGCCACAACTACTGATCCCCATGGACACCAAATATCCTCACTTGGATAAATGGGTACCAAAACAGCTGAATGACTCTTGGGAAGAGGCCAAGAGGGAGTTTGTCTATGACTACTATGTCATTGACAGGTGGAATGGAAAGGATGTCAACTCAACTTTCACTGAGTTCATGATAGAGTTTTACAGGGATTTGTATCAACAACTGCTTGCAGCTGCTTATATTGCAAGACTTAAACTCACAGCTCCCAAACCTATCATCTTCATGCCTCCCAAGAAGGAAGGCTTCATTGATCAATCCAAAATCTTTCAGGAGTTCTTTGAGATCCTGAAATTGAACAGAATGGTGCTAGGGTCAAAGGGCACAAATCAAGAGGCCATGGAATTAAAGAAGAGAGTATGGGCACAATATGGGATGGTGCCACCTCCTGAAGACAGCCTCTGAATTGGCTAAGTCCTCTTGACCCTCTCTGTGCTGAAATGAATATTTTGGTTGTTGACTTGTTCAAATTAGTCATTTATGCTGAAATTGCTCAAGACTGCTGATATGTGAAGTCTGCTCTGATGCATTTTGCTTTGATACTTGAAGTTTAATGCTCTGATAGTATATCTTGTTAAGAATTGCTCTGATTATTAGTTATTTTATGTTCTGATGTAATGTTCATGCTCTGATATGTTTGTTCAACTATCAACATGCTTGTAATGATCTTTCAATTGAATGATAGATGAACACATTTTGAATCAACATTACTGAATTCTAACTTGTCTGACTTATCAACCTCTATGCTCTGAAAAACAGAAAATACACTAACACATTTTCTTTCAGGGAACTTGACTCCAGTCACCTTCAAAAAGGGGGAAATTGTTGGGAATAAAATGAGTTTTGATTATGATACCAAAACCCCCTTGAGACATGCCAAGTAGATAAGTCAATATGAATGAATATGTTTCAGGACTGTTGGAACATGTAGACTAAGACAAATAGAGAAGTTGATTTGTTAGGCAGCTCCCAGAACAATAGATGCACTAGTTGAGGGGGAACACATGTTTGTAAGTTTATTTTATCCAAGACCCCTCAAGGCTCAGTTTTGGATTGACCCCAAGTCTGCTGAAGGACAAGTATGCTGATCAAAGTCAAGTCAAAATGGAACAACCTATCTGAAGATCAACTAAGTAGAACAAATCTTAAAGATCAAGTCTACTGCAAGAAATGTCAAGATCAGAAGACTTGTCCAGTAATATTGTCTCAGCACAATTGAACTAGAAAAAGCCTTGAAACTCAAGGCCAACTATGCTGAAGAGGTCAAATCCACTTATCCAAGACTTATATGCTCAAAGAACTACACAAAGAAGATTTGGAAAGAGAAAGAGCCAAGTCATCTGAAGAGCATGCCAACACTGCTGATAAGCAGACTCTGCAGAAATGGATAAGCAAAACTGTCCAAGTAATAAGGAATGTTGTCCTTATCTCAGGATCATTGATAAGAAGAGATGTCCATGTTTGACCAAGTGAATCTTGAAGTCAGACATTGGGAAAAGTGCTTCATAATTAAGACAAAGTGGTTACAGCCGTTTATTTCCCAAATTAAGGACATGTCACTATCAGAATCTGTCTTCCAGTTTGAAGATTTCAAGGAAGACATTTATGGACATTTGAGGTGCCTCTCCAACGGGAAAATCCTCAAATTTGTCTATAAATACAGAAGTGTGAAGACCATTTGAAAGCATCCACTGAATCCATCATTTGTCCAACTATCCTACAAAGCTCAAGTGCTTTCATGCTTTCAAAAGACATTCTTAGTCTTCAAACACTTCATCTAAGCTGAACCTCAGTGTATATCCATACAAAGCTTAGAGAGATATCTTATCCTTATACATTGATCTTCATTGTAAAGGATATCTCATTAGTTGGAACTTTACTTCAACCCTTATACCTTTCAAATGAGAAAGTTAGAAGGTTGTAGTAGTAGAAGTGGAAGGAGCTGACTGTTGAGAGAAGAACAGTTCAGTTCTGATTTGAGAAAGGGTACTAGGACTCTAGACATCCTAGGGATCAAGGCACCAAGGAGTGGTGCGGTTGATCAAGTGCACATTGGCACTATAAAACAAGTTAATTCCAAGAGTGAAGGAATTATCCTGTTAAATTAGGGAAAGTGGATGTAGGAGCTTGAGTCTCTGAACCACTATAAACTCTTGTGTTGATTTACTTTCAAGCACTAACATTCATTCAACACTGCACACAAACCGAACTTTCAAAAACATATTTACAAGACTGTCCAAAAACAGATTTGGAAAAGTTCCCTGAACTGGATAAACTGTTAAGGAGATTTCAGAATTAAAAAGGAGTTTAAACTAAAGGGACAACCACTAATTCCGCACATATAACTCTCTTAGATAGTTATTCAACTAAGTAGTCAATAGTGCTTAGTAGTTTGATTATCTATAAAGAGTTAATCATATCAGTAGAGTTGTCCAGGACAACCTTGTTGAAGTCTGGTTTGATCAAAGTTTGAAAAGAATTTGCATACAAGTGTATTCCCTCCCCCCATACATTTGTTATATACTCCTTTCAGGACCAACATATATGTTTATTGATCTTAGTGTGTTACTGATCTGATATATGAACTGTTAGGAACTAAGCTTATGTTTGTATTGTATAGACAGCTTATAGTATAGGACTTAGATATACTCATCTGTATGTAGTTCAGTTGATGTATAGATAGGTTTTTATATTTGTAATGTTGTATTTTATTGTATTCAGCATTCTAATAGTTTAGAACAGTAGATCAGAAGATTAGAAGACTATTGAAGACTCAGAAGACTACTTCAGAATAAGAAAACCTTCAAGAAGAGTTGAAGAGAAGCTTAGAAGAATTTTGGAGAAGTTAGAACAGTTTTGTAGAACTGTGCTGACTGACTAAGAACAGTAAAAGTCAGAGGTGTAAGTTTACTGTTCTGAGGCAGAATAAGTTTGGAAAACTTATTTAAGGCGTAACTGAAGATATATTGAAGATATGCTGACTTGGATAAAGTTGAAGGAATTTACAAAGTCGGTTACAAAAAGGAAGTTACAACAAAAATAATTTTAGAGTTAGTTGAGAGTTATTTCACAAACTGCTTGTAACGCCCCTAAAATTCACAAGTTAGTTACTTTCAAAACACATTTAGATTTTTCATTTTCATTTAATAAGAGATTTTATGTGATTTTAAAAACTTTATAGATTATTATTATTATCTCTCAAGATTTTATGCATGATATATTTAAAATAAATTAATATATAAATACGAAATAATTATGTCATATGAATATACATAGAATAATGTTATTTGAGATATTATCTCCTTGTTAAAAGATTTTGTTGGGAATAAAATGAGATATGTTTTGATCTAATACCAAAACCCCCTGAGACATGCCTAAGTCAAGATAAATATGTTCTAGAAATGTTAGAACATATAGATTATAGGCTAGATGAGAAGCTGAAATGTTAGGCAGCTCTTAGACAATTAGATGCACAATTTGAGGGGGAACCTATGCTTTGAAGATGATCAAGATCAAGTCCCCTCAAGGCTCAAATTCTGGAACAATCACTTAAGAGCAAGGACACTCTATGGAAAACCAAATGCTCTGATCAGGAGAGTTGTCCAGAGAAGGTGTTCTTATGCAAGAACAAGATTGTAAAGCTCAAAAGGACAAGTCCAATAAGATACTCTGATCAGGAGAGTTGACCAGAGAAGTTGTCCACATGCAAGATTGATAAAATCAAAAGGACAAGGCAAATAAATCTGATCAAGAGAGTTGTCCAGAGAAGCTAGCCATATGCAAGAATAACTCTACCTAGCTCAAAAGGATAAGACTACTTAAAGGTTTTGATCAGGAGAGTTGTCCAGAGAAGCCAACTCTATGTGTAAAATGCTCTGATGCTAAAAGACCAAATATGCTGTTCAGAAGAGTTGTCCAGACGAGTTATCTCAGCATGATTGAATCAGAACAGATGCTCTAAAGGTTGAAGGTCAACTATGCTGAAGAATTAGAGACAACCATACCCTAAAGAAATACAATGCAACATGCCAAGATCATCTTGGAGTGAAATAAAGGGAAAGAGCCAAGTCATCTGAAGAAGAGCAAGCCAACCTTGCTGAAAAGCAAAACTGCTGATAGTGATAAGGAGAGTTGTCCAGATGATAAGGAATGTTGTCCTATCATTGGATCAACCTTCAGAAGCCATGTCCAAGTCCTAACAAGAAGTCAAACATTGGGAAAAGTGCTGCAGAATGAAGACAAAGTCTTACAAGCCGTTTATTACCCAAATGAGGACATGTCACTATCAAGAATCTGTCTTCCAGTTTGAAGAACTCAAGGATGACATTTATAGCAATTTGGGGCTGCCTCTCCAACGGGAAAATCCTCCATTTTGTCTATAAATACAGAAGTGTGAAGACCATTTGAAAGCACCAACCTCAACCTTGATAAGAATATCCAACTATCCTACAAGTTGACAAGTGCTCTTAAGCTTTCAAAGAGACTATCTTAGTCTTTATACACTTCTTCTAAGCTGAACCCAATTGTATATTCATACACAAGCTTAGAGAGATACTTATACCTTGATCTTCATTGTAAAGGATATCTCATTAGTTGGAACCTTACTTCAACCCTTAACCCTTTCAAGTGAGAAAGTGAGAAGGTTGTAGTAGTAGAAGTGGTAGGAGCTGACTGTTGAGAGAAGAACAGTTCAGTTCTGAGTTGAGAAGAGGGTACTAGGACTCTAGACATCCTAGGGATCAATTCACCAAGGAGTGGTGCTCTTGATCAAGTGCACCTTGGCACTATAAAACAAGTTAATTCCAAGAGTGAAGGAATTATCCTGTTAAATCAGGGAAAGTGGATGTAGGAGCTTGAGTCTCTGAACCACTATAAACTCTTGTGTTGATTTACTTTACAAGTACTTTCATACATTCAACACTGCACACAAAACTGATCTTTCAAGGATAAACATTCAAAGACTGTGCAACACCTATTTGGACAAGTTCCCTGAAAACTGGACTGTTTTGCATTGACTAAGTGATTTCAGAAATTAAAGGAGTCTAAACTTAAAGGGCCAACCACTATTCCGCACATATAACTCCCCTAGATAGTTATTCAACTAAGTACTCAATAGTACTTAGTAGTTTGATTATCTTAGAAGAGTTAATCTTCTTCAGCAGAGTTGTCCAAGACAACCTTGCTGAACTCTGGTTTGATCAAATTAGCAAAAGAATTGCATACAAGTGTATTCCCCCCCCCCCCCATACACTTGTTATATACTCCTTTCAGGACCAACAAGTGGTATCAGAGCAGGGGTTCAAAGACCACTGCTTCTGAAAAGCCATCTTGGCTTTCAAAGTCACATATTTGATGTGGTCACTGAACTGATCTATCTGAAATCCTTTGTATCTAGTGTGTAATCTCTTCTTGAAGAAATGGCAAGAGGAAATAACAACAATCAGAACCAGCAGCAGCAGAACCCTGATCAGAACATCAATGCTGCAGTTCCACCTCCTGCTAACCAAGGATTGGATAACATGGCAACAAATTCAGTCAATCACATATCTCATCACAAATTGCCCATGTTCTCAATTGATAACTATGATTTCTGGAAAATCAGAATGAGGGCTCATCTTGCATATCTTCATACTGATATGTTGAGAGTGATCACAAGAGGACCTTTTGTGTTCACCTTTGTCAATCCCAGAGTCACAGAGGCTCAAAGGGCAGATACAAGAGATGTACTACCCAAAGATGAAGATGACTTCACTATTGATGAAAAGAGGAAGGATAATCTGAACTATCTAGCAATGAACACCCTCTATCAAACAATTCCAGATGCAGTCATGGGAAGAGTCTACCACTGCACAACAGCCAAAGAAATTTGGGATACTCTTGCTGAAATGTGTGAGGGCACTGAAAAGATCAAGGAGAACAAGCTCCAAGTTGCTGTGCAGAAGTTTGAACAATTTTCAATGGAGTCTGATGAGTCCATTGACAAATTTGCTGGTAGATTCACTGATGTGATGAATGAGATTAACTCATTGGGCAAGATTTACACCAAGAGAGAGGTTGGATTGAAGATCTTGAGAAGTCTCACTCAAAAGTGGGATGTCTATGCTGTAATGATGCAAAACACCAAAGATCTTTCCACCATGCCCATGCAACAAATCTTCTCTGAACTCAAAGCTTATGAGTTCGACCTCAATAGAAGAAAGCCTATTGAGGAACCTTCAAATCCTTCTAAGGGAGTGGCATTCAAAGCCAAAACAGCTGAACCAGAGATGCAGCCCACTCCAAGATCATCAAAGCCAGTCTCAAAGACTGAAATGAAGGAAGAACTAGCCTTGATGGCTAGAAGGTTTGAAAAGTTGAACTCAAGGTTTGGTAGATACAAGAAATTCTACCAGGACAACAAATTCAGGAGATACAACTCTCCTGAAGCACAGGCTGAAGTAAAAAAGCCTGAAGAGAAAAGATCAGAGGACAAGTACTCTGATAGGAGAAGGTCCAGTAGAGCTGAACCTTCATCATCAAAAAGAAGAGAAGAATCAAAGAAAGAAGATGATGAAGATCTGTGCTATAACTGTAAAAAGAAAGGGCACTTCCAGTATGACTGCCCTGAATTAAGCTCTAAGGAGAGAAGAGAGAGGCAGGCCAAAAGAGACAGAAAATTCACCAATAGAAAAGCCATGATGGCTGGTGAAGAATCTGATAGTGATGAGAGCTTCAACTCTTCTGATGGACTATTCTCCAACAGTGAAGATGATGATGATGTTTGCAACATGGCTCTTGAGGATGATGAGGTATCCTCTACTTCTAGTTCACCATCATTCATTTCACAGAACAATAGTGAGGTCAACTTGAAGCTTTCCCTTGGAAAGTTGATGGAAGATTTCACTCTGTTACAAGAATTTCATGATAACTGTGTGAGAGAAAATGAAAGATTGGCCATTGAACTTGCCAAAAACTCTGAGGTAGTTGTTGATGTCAAGTCTACTGAGTTGTATCAACAAGTCTTGAGAGAGCTTGAGGAAGCAAATCTCAGGATAGTTGACCAACAAAAGGAGATTGATGATCAACTTCTCTCTCAGAAGAGAAAAGATTTTGAACTTAAAATTCTCAATGCTAAATTTGAAAACCTCTCACATGAATATGATATTCTTAAATCAAGTGAAGAGAGTCTGAAATTAAAGATGTCTGCTCTGAAGAAATCCTCTAGAGCAATAGAGGAAATTCAGAGCTATCAAAGACCTATGGCTCAAAGAAGTGGATTAGGTTTTGATCCATTTGAATCTTCACCTTGTCTTAGTGTTGCTTCTGTAAGTAACACTAAGAGAATCTTTGTTAAGTCAGTGGCACAAACTGAAAATGAAGTGATTCGACCACTGAACAAAGGAAAGGGCAAAATGAATGATCTGCCTACTCAAGTGATTCAGGAAAATAGGCCAAAACCTAAGGAAATGGCCAAAGCTCCTGAACATAAGAGGAATGTTGGTCAGCAGAGTAGACCCAATGGAAGGACAACTCTACTGAACAATGTTCAGAGGAATTATCCCAAGTATAATCAGTCTAGGCTAACTCTTCTAAGAAAGCCTCAGCTGAATAGACCCAAGGATAACTTTCCTCAAAGGCAAAATAAAATGAGACAACCAAAACCCTTCATGCCAAAGGGTAATGGTCATAAAAAGGCCTTTCCTCAAAGATTTCATCAAGTTGCACAAATAACTCATAAGTTCAGGAGAATTGACAACTCCCCTGAAACTTACAGAGTTAACACATTCACACATACTTTCCCAAGGGCATTTAAGGGAAAGACAGTGTATGTTGATGCACAAGGAAATCAACTTAGCCACCTTGAATCAATCAAGGTTATTAGGCAAGTTTGGGTTCCTAAAGGTACAGCTAACCTCTCAGGACCCAAAACTCAAAGGGTACCTAAACCTATCTAATTGCAGGTACCATTGGGCCACAAGAAGAGGAGCATGAACAAAAAGACAGCATGGTACCTTGACAGTGGATGCTCAAGGCACATGACTGGAAACAAGGAACTCCTCACTGACTTCATTGAAAAAGAAGGCCCAAATGTCACCTTTGGAGACAGCTCACAAGCAACAACAAAAGGTTATGGTACTTTGATGATTGGTAACATCAAAGTAACCAATGTATCTTATGTAGCTGGTCTCAAATATAATCTCCTAAGTATCAGTCAATTCTGTGACAAAGATTTTAATGTTGAGTTCTCAAGTGGAAAATGTCTAATTAAGGATAAAACTCAACAAACCCTATTGACTGGAACTAGGAAGGGAAATGTGTATTTTGCAGACTGGGACAAGTCTACTGATGCTGCATGTTTTATTGCTAAAAGCTCTAGTGAACAAAGTTGGTTATGGCACAAGAGGCTAAACCACCTGAACTTCAAATCTATGAATAAACTTGCTAGAAATGCATTAGTCAAAGGACTGCCTAATGAGGTTTTCATTAAAGAACATGTGTGTAAGCCATGTCAAGAAGGAAAACAGATTAAAGCCTCATTTAAAGGTAAACCAGTCATCTCCACTGAAAGGGTACTTGAACTTCTACATATGGATCTATTTGGACCAATTACCCCTTCAAGCATAAACGGTAGAAAATACACATTGGTGGTAGTAGATGACTTCTCTAGGTTCACATGGGTAGTATTTCTCCTTAATAAGAAGGAAACACAAGTCAAACTACCTGAACTTCTTAAGAGATTGTCAAATGAGAAAAGCCTTAGCATTATCAAGATAAGATCTAATAAAGGCACTGAGTTCATTAATTCATACATCAATGAGTACTGCACATCAAATGGAATAGCTCATGAAACCTCAGCAGCTAGAACTCCCCAACAAAATGGAGTTGCAGAAAGAAGAAATAGAACTTTAAAAGAAGCTGCTAGAACCTTAATTGCTGATTCAAATTTACCTAAGAGGTTTTGGGCTGAAGCTATAAACACTGCATGCCATACTCAAAATAGATGTTTGATCACTAAGGGGCAAGGCAAAACCCCCTATGAACTCTGGAAAGGAAGAATGCCTAAAGTGTCATACTTTCATATATTTGGTTGCAAATGCTTCATTCACAATAATGGGAAAGAATAGTTGAAAGCCTTTGACAGCAAAGCTGATGAGGGAATATTTCTTGGATACTCTCAAATCAGTAGAGCTTTCAGAGTCTACAACAAGAAAACCCTTAGAGTGGAAGAAACACCTCATGTTGTGTTTGATGAGTCTATCTTTGAGATCAGGAATGATCATTTGGAACCTGAAGAAATCACACAGAGGACAACCAGATTAAACCTAAAAGACAAAGACACTGAATTCATAGATGTTGTTCAAGCCAATCTGCCTGAAAAACCCACATTGGACAACAATCCTGAAGGCAACCTTCCTGAGACAAACCCCACTGATGGAAATGGTGAACTGAATGATCCAATCCCAGTTCACATCCAGGTAACAACTACCAATGAAGAAGCAGTTCCTGCTGAGGTAGTTAATAGGTCAAATAATCAAGGGGGAACACAAAATGTTGAAAATGCCAATGTCCCTGACATTGAGGACAACACCCCTGATTATGATCCTGAGTTAGATCCTGCATTAAATGATCCTGAATTCTATGATCAAAATGACTCATCTTCAGTAGAGGACAACTCTACTGAAGAGATCAGGAAAAGAAGGACTTGGTTGTCTGACCATCCCACTGATCTGATACTTGGTGATCCAAGTATAGGAGTCAGAACCAGAAAGTTTCATGGTGAAAGTGCTATGTTCTGTTGTTTCTTGTCAGAGCAAGAACCAAGTAATATTGAGGAAGCACTTCAAGATGCCAATTGGATCACAGCCATGCAGGAAGAACTCAACCAATTCACCAGAAATGAAGTATGGGAGCTGGTGGATAGGCCTTCACATCAAGATGTTATTGGAACAAAGTGGGTGTTCAAGAACAAGAAAAATGAAAATGATGTGATTGTCAGAAATAAAGCAAGACTTGTGGCAAAAGGGTATTGCCAACATGAAGGCATTGACTATGATGAGACATTTGCACCTGTGGCAAGGCTAGAAGCAATAAGGCTCTTTCTAGCCTATGCAGCCCACAAGAGGTTCAAAGTATACCAAATGGATGTCAAGAGTGCCTTTCTGAATGGAGTCTTGAAAGAAGAAGTCTATGTGGAGCAACCACCAGGTTTTGAAGTTGGAAACCAAGTTTACAGACTCAAGAAAGCTCTATATGGACTCAAACAAGCCCCTAGGGCTTGGTATGATAGACTGTCACAATTCCTCTTGGATCATGGATTCACCAAGGGAACTGTGGACAGAACTCTCTTCAGAATCTCTGAAGGAGAGGACATCTTGCTTGTCCAAATTTATGTGGATGACATAATTTTTGGATCCCCTAATGAGAAGCTGTGTGAGAAATTCTCCAAGCTCATGCAAAGCAAGTTTGAGATGTCCATGATGGGGTTGATGAACTTCTTTTTGGGTCTACAAGTCAAGCAATCTAAAGAAGGAATCTTCATCAACCAAGCTAAGTACACCAGAGAAATGATCAAAAAGTTTGGGTGTACAACTAGCAAGCCAGTAAGGATCCCTATGAACACAAATTGGAAGATGGATCCTGATGAGAGTGGTATTCCAACCAACTCCACTGAGTATAGAGGAATCATTGGATCACTCCTCTATCTCACTGCCAGCAGACCTGATATCACCTTTGCAGTAGGTGTTTGTGCAAGGTTTCAAGCAAATCCTAAGAAAAGCCACCTGGAGGCTGCAAAGAGGATTTTGAGGTACCTCAAAGGCACTGAGAATCTAGGCCTTTGGTACCCTGCTGATGACAATATTGAGCTAACTGGCTACTCAGATGCTGATTATGGAGGATGTAGGATTGACAGAAAGTCCACCTCAGGGACTTGTCAATTCTTGGGCAACAAACTCATATCTTGGTTCTCCAAGAAACAAAATACAGTGGCCACCTCCACCACTGAAGCTGAATATGTTGCAGCTGGAAGTTGTTGTGCTCAAATTCTTTGGCTAAGACAACAACTCAGAGACTACAAAGTCAACTCTATTGAAGTGCCAATTTTCTGTGATAACAATAGTGCCATTGCTATATCACAAAATCCTGTCTTGCACACAAGATGCAAACATGTGGACATCAAGCACCACTTCATTAGAGATCATGTGGAGAAGAAGGATATCAAGTTGGTGAAAATTCACACAGACCTTCAAAAAGCTGATATACTAACTAAGCCACTTGCAGAGGCAAGGTTCCTGGAATTATCAGCAGAGTTGGGACTTCTTGATCCAGGGAAGTTGGAAAAATGAGTCCAAAGAAGTTCATTGATTGAGGGGGAAATAAACTCAAACTTCAGCAGACTTGGTCAAGTCTACTGAAAATCAGAAATATTGACCTTACCTCTTCAGGACACTTGTCCATTGACATTCAGAACCTTTGTCCACATCTCTTCAGGACACTTGTCCAAGTAGGGTCAGATAAGTTGTCTCAGTTATCAAACCAAATCTTAGTATGATAAGCACCTATTTTTAGTGATTAATACCTACTTCGAAATCTGTCCCATTGAAATACAGTTTTCACCTTTCTGGGATTTAATTTGTCTCCCACCCAAAAGGTCACTTTCCATGCATTAAATGCCAAGATTTAACTCTTGTTTGCATTAAACTTTTTGGGACATGATCTATCTCGAAAAAACCCCAGCCTTAAACAAACATTAAAAACCACCCACGTTTTGAATAAAACAGTTATTTCACTGTTACATTTGTTTTTGACCATTGGATCAAAAATGGACAATTCCCCTGAAATCAATCCTAGCCGTCCATTTTGGATTTCCATTTTTGCTCACCTTTGAATTGCATCAAGACCTTACCAACTCATTGACAAACATTCTTTTTAGAATATTCACAAGTCTTAAGATCCCCACAAACACTTCTTCCCCAAGTATTCGAAACCCTAACCCAAATTTTCTTCAAACTCTCTCAAAGCTCTCTCTGCAAATTTCAATGGCCCCCAAAGTTAGACCTGAGATGCTTGTTGATTTCTCTAACAAGGATCTAGACCTGGATTTTGGCTACTTAAGCAATAAACACAATCTTCATTTTGAGCCAATAGTATCCTTTGAGAATGAGGATCCTGAAATCACACCAACCTTGAGATGGTTGAGGAGAGCTGGACTTCAAAAGTTCATGGAGGAGAAACCAAGCTCTTGCTTGGAGAGCTACATGGCAGAATTCTTTGCCTTCCTCAAGTGGAGAGGCAAACCTGAGGATGGTGAAGTATCAACCAGATTATCTTACACTGCAGAAGGAGAGGAGGAGGAGAGATTCCACAGAGTAAAATTCTCCTCAGAAGATCTGGAAGGAGCCTTTGGATTGCCTTATGAGGGAAGGAATCCAGAAGTTTATGGTACTGACCATGAAGATGAGATAGCTCAAGAATGGCTATTAGTTCCAGGCCCTCTCTCTTCAACTCAAAACAAGAAGACTCTCAAGCCAGAGTTTCTCAATCTGTTTGAGGTAGTTGCTAAGAGCCTCTTAAGCAACACTGGAAGCTTGGAGCAGGTCAACCATCCAAGGATCAGAATCATGGCTGCCATTATTGATGCCAGTGATAAGGGCATTAAGTTTGATTGGAGGACCTTCATTATGTCTGAAATGATGAAGGAGAAGGCTAAATTCAACGTGAAATCTCACAACAAGGTGGTGCTAGAAGGGAAAATCAAGTATTGCACCAGGGCAAGCTTGTTGATTGAGAGGTTTTCCCACTATTCCCAGATGCAGACCTTTGCAAAGCCCCTCCCAGCCCAGAAGATCTTGTTCAGAAAGCTTAGCAAGAAAACTGAACAGAGAAGGATGCTCATGGCCAAACCTGCTGAAGAACAGGAGGAAGAGAAGCCTAAGATGAATAAGAGAACAAAGGCCAGGGCTGTCAAAACAAGAAAAATGTCTCAATTGTCCTCAAGAGAAGCCTCAGGAGCATCAGCTGAAGTTGATGCAGTGGCAGAAGAGGGAGTGAGTGTGCCTTCTGACCACTCAGAAGAGTTGAGGAGGAAGTACAATGAGACTAGGCAAAAGAAGAAGGGTGATAAGAGACTCAGGGAAGTTGTCCCTGAGAAGGAAGGAAGTGGAAGCAGTAGGGCCAGTAAGAGAAGGGCCAAACCTACTGAGAAGGTGTTGGAGCTTCAAGAAGAAAGATCTCTTCAATTGGCTCTAAGGGAGAGCAGAGCTGAAAGCAGGACCAAATCCATGTCAAGGACTAATTCATCTGGTTCTGGAACTCCAGAATCCAAAGTCCCTGAAGGTCAACCTATAGAGGCCAACCTCCCTGAAACTCAGTACCTTGAGCCCAACTCCCCTGAAACCCATGTTACCCCTTCCAACCAACCCATCACCCCCATTAACCTCACAAAGAGATACTCTCCTGAGGGAAGTGTGCAGAGAAGTATGATAGATGTGCTAGCTGACATAGCTGTAGATGAGACAAGATTAAATTCTCCCCTTGACTCATTTATGCTCAATTATTCAAAGCTTTTAGAAGATGCACTCTTTGAGCCAACCCCCCTGAGCAAAGCCCCTTCAGATCCATTGCTCTCAAAAGCAACTGAAGATCCTTCTACTGTACCCAACCCATCTGAAGCCAATATCCCTGAACTTAATCTGCCTGAAGCCACATTAGGAGAACCCAGAGCCAACTCCCCTATAACCCAAAGTCCCCATTCAAGTGGAGATGAGGAGGAGTATACTTTTGAAAGTATGCTCAGAGGAGGAGCCAAGGCTACTGTGGACAGTTTGTATCCACAACTTGCTGAATTTCCAAGAATTCAGAAGGCCTTTCATGATTTAAGGATGCTTGTTGATGTGAAAGACAAATCTATGATGGAGATATCACAAGTCATCCAAGATAAGGGTGCAAACTGGTGGCAAATAGAGGAAAACAAGTTGCTACACTTTGCTGGAGTTTCAAAGACAAGATTTCTCATTGATGAGGAGATTTTTGCAAAGCTGGTAGCTGACAAGATTGAGGAGGAGAAAGAAAGAAAAGCCAAGGGAATCAAACACCCTGACAGTAGTTCCAATGATGATGATTCTCCTGATGATCCCTCAAACCCTTCAAATCCCAACCCTCCTGAAACCCCTCAAGCCAATCTCTCTGAATCCTTTCAACCCAAGTCTTCTATAACAGACAGACTTTCAAACCCTCCTAAAACCTATCATAGGAAAGGCTCTGTATCTTCAGAGGTGTTGACCAAGGGTGGTAACACAACCAAAGACACATCTGCCAATGAAGGTTCTCCTGAACCCAAGGCACAGCCTAAAGATGTTGAGGTTCCTGTACTAGAGGCTAGTTTGATTAAGGCCTATTCAGTGTCAGAAGAGTTGGACACTGGTCAGCCCTTAATCATTCAGGATGACTCAGTGGCTGCTGAGATAAGCACTGTGATCTCCTCACAACTGCCATCTTTGAACCTTGTTGAAGGTGGAGATGCTGCAGGTTTAGGAGAAGGAGTTGAAAAGGAAAGTAGTTTTGAAAAATCAGAGGGAGTTATGGATGATAGAGAGGTAGTTATCACTAAGATTGTGAGTGTACCAACATATGAGGGTGGTATAAGTGAGGAAGGACAGGTTATTCTTGAAGTCAAATCTGAACTTCAAGAATCCCTTAAGGAAAGGAGGCCTGATTCCTTGAGTGAGAACATTATTAAAGAAGGGAGAAAAGAACAAGTTGAAAATGAGAAGAAGACTGCTGATGTATCAGAGTCTTATGCAAAAGAAATTGAGGGAGATGAGTGCTTATTTCCTAACATGTTTGACTTGTCTAATATTGCAGGTATCTCTCTTGACCAAATTTTTGCAGATGAGTTCTTAACAGATGCACCTATCCAAGTAGACACAGGCTCAGCTCAGGCCTTACTTGGAATGCAATCAGAGAAGTTGGACTCCTTGGCTCATCAAGTCCAATCTGCTCATGCTGAAACTTCAGGAGCATTGAATGAGCAAGGAAGGACTCTAGCATCTGTAGAAATGAGGCTCACCGGCTCTGAAGATGTTGTGCTACCAACCCTTGAGGCAAGGATCAGTGGTGTGGAATCTGGTCTCCAAACCATTTCCACTGAAGTTCAAAATGCCAAATCAACCATGGAAGCCATCTCAGAGGAGGTCAAGAAAGAGCAAAAGCTGCTGAGAGATAATCACAATGCTAATGTCAAAGCTCTCAGGCTCACTGTCAAACAAGCTATTGGAAAGAAGACTGCATTGCAAAAGAGAAGAGCTGAAGAGCAAAGGCTAGCTATGGTGAAAGCAGCCTCTAAAAAGTTTTCCCAAGATGTGGTGGCCAACATTGCTGAAGGTGCAGTGGCCAACCTCACTGAGCTCCTGAAAGCTAAATTGGATGCATCTCTTAAGGCAACCATGGAGGAGGTTGTCCAACATAAAATGAAGCCTGTTCTTGCCTTTCTCAGCTTGAGCAGTGACAAGATGCAAAATATACATGATGAGAATGTATATTTATTGGAAGAAATGAAGTCTCTAACCCAAGCCCAGTCCTTATTGGCATCTACAATGAGTGAACTGAAGCCAGAATGTTTTGATGCTGCCAAAAAGGGGGAAAGGGAAAGAGCAAGGGCAAAAGGTGCCTTAGTGATTGGGAGTCCAGTAAAAGGGAAGGACAAAGCCCCTGAAGGAAAGGGAAAAGAGCCAGCAGTGCTGAACTTGGAAGAATTGGATGAAGAGGACCAGTTAGCACTTGCTTTGAAGAATTCAATGGCCTCAGCTCAAGAGGAAAGAGTGAGGCTACAACAAAGACCAGGTGGTGAAGTGTCAGGTTTAGACAAAGATGCTGAAGGTGTCCAAACCAGAGGAAAGATCAAGAAGGCCCGAGGAAAGAAGAGACAAATTGAGAAATTCACTGACTTTCCTAGCAGCCTTGATCTTCCACCTGAATTCAGAGTTGTTGATGATGAGCCTACCTCAAAGAAGGCCAAAACTGCTGAAAAAGACAAGTCTTCTGAATCTGAAGACATTGAAGAGCTATTTACTGAAGGATTTGGACCTGAACCTAAGAAGAAGACAACTGTCCTAGCCCATGATCCATCAAAGTTGTTTCATGAAGGGTATGGCAAAGACCCTGAAACACAACAGAAACTGGCCATGATGAGGGCCCAAGAGAAAATGGACTTGATGGAAGAAGCCAACAGAGCAAGAGATGAGAGGAGAGCAAACTTTCAGAAACCAAGAAGGAGGAGAGCAACTTACAGCAAGATGAAGCCTCAGCTTCTAATCCCAATGGACACCAAATATCCACACTTGGATAAATGGGTGCCAATTCAACTGAATGACACATGGGAAGAAGTCAAAAGGGAGTTTGTCTATGACTATTATGTCATTGACAGATGGAATGGAGGAGATGCAAACTCTGCCTTCACTGAGTTCATGCTAGAATACTACAGAGAGTTGTATCAACAACTCCTTGCAGCTGCTGACATTGCAAGAATTGAACTCACAGCTCCCAAGCCAATCATATACATGCCTCCAAAGCTTGAAGGATGGATTGACTAAGCAAGAATTCTGAGAGAATTCACTGAGATCCTTAAGCTAAACAAGATGGTTCTTGGACCTAAGGGAACCAACCAAGAAGCCATGGCATTGAAAAGAAGAGTGTGGGCACAGTATGGAATGTTGCCACCCCCTGAGGATGATCTTTGAAATGGCTAAGTCTTCTGACCTTTCTTGATTGATCAACTATGCTAAAATATGGTCAAGATTGCTGATGTGGTGTGCTAATCTGTTTGCTCTGATCTGTTATGGATTGCTCTGATACAAGCTCTGTGATCTGATGCTGAAAATCCTATTTATGTCTTGAATTGTTAGAATGAAATGCTCTGATGTATTTAAGTGTTATTGATTCATGCTCTGATATGTTAATTTCAACTATCAACATGCTTGTAATGATCTTTGAATGAATGATAGTTGAACTTATTTTGAATCAAGAAACACTAATCTCTCAATGCCTATCTTGAAACCTACTTGCAACAGAAACAGTGAATACACTAACACATTATCTTTTCAGGAATATTGACCTTAGTCATGTCTTCTGAAGATACATGTAATAGGTGTAGACAAGTCACTTTTGCTTAGATAGTGTAGGTTTTGGCATCATCAAAAAGGGGGAAATTGTTGGGAATAAAATGAGATATGTTTTGATCTAATACCAAAACCCCCTGAGACATGCCTAAGTCAAGATAAATATGTTCTAGAAATGTTAGAACATATAGATTATAGGCTAGATGAGAAGCTGAAATGTTAGGCAGCTCTTAGACAATTAGATGCACAATTTGAGGGGGAACCTATGCTTTGAAGATGATCAAGATCAAGTCCCCTCAAGGCTCAAATTCTGGAACAATCACTTAAGAGCAAGGACACTCTATGGAAAACCAAATGCTCTGATCAGGAGAGTTGTCCAGAGAAGGTGTTCTTATGCAAGAACAAGATTGTAAAGCTCAAAAGGACAAGTCCAATAAGATACTCTGATCAGGAGAGTTGACCAGAGAAGTTGTCCACATGCAAGATTGATAAAATCAAAAGGACAAGGCAAATAAATCTGATCAGGAGAGTTGTCCAGAGAAGCTAGCCATATGCAAGAATAACTCTACCTAGCTCAAAAGGATAAGACTACTTAAAGGTTTTGATCAGGAGAGTTGTCCAGAGAAGCCAACTCTATGTGTAAAATGCTCTGATGCTAAAAGACCAAATATGCTGTTCAGAAGAGTTGTCCAGAAGAGTTATCTCAGCATGATTGAATCAGAACAGATGCTCTAAAGGTTGAAGGTCAACTATGCTGAAGAATTAGAGACAACCATACCCTAAAGAAATACAATGCAACATGCCAAGATCATCTTGGAGTGAAATAAAGGGAAAGAGTCAAGTCATCTGAAGAAGAGCAAGCCAACCTTGCTGAAAAGCAAAACTGCTGATAGTGATAAGGAGAGTTGTCCAGATGATAAGGAATGTTGTCCTATCATTGGATCAACCTTCAGAAGCCATGTCCAAGTCCTAACAAGAAGTCAAACATTGGGAAAAGTGCTGCAGAATGAAGACAAAGTCTTACAAGCCGTTTATTACCCAAATGAGGACATGTCACTATCAAGAATCTGTCTTCCAGTTTGAAGAACTCAAGGAAGACATTTATAGCAATTTGGGGCTGCCTCTCCAACGGGCAAATCCTCCATTTTGTCTATAAATACAGAAGTGTGAAGACCATTTGAAAGCACCAACCTCAACCTTGATAAGAATATCCAACTATCCTACAAGTTGACAAGTGCTCTTAAGCTTTCAAAGAGACTATCTTAGTCTTTATACACTTCTTCTAAGCTGAACCCAATTGTATATTCATACACAAGCTTAGAGAGATATCCTATCCTTATACCTTGATCTTCATTGTAAAGGATATCTCATTAGTTGGAACCTTACTTCAACCCTTAACCCTTTCAAGTGAGAAAGTGAGAAGGTTGTAGTAGTAGAAGTGGTAGGAGCTGACTGTTGAGAGAAGAACAGTTCAGTTCTGAGTTGAGAAGAGGGTACTAGGACTCTAGACATCCTAGGGATCAATTCACCAAGGAGTGGTGCTCTTGATCAAGTGCACCTTGGCACTATAAAACAAGTTAATTCCAAGAGTGAAGGAATTATCCTGTTAAATTAGGGAAAGTGGATGTAGGAGCTTGAGTCTCTGAACCACTATAAACTCTTGTGTTGATTTACATTACAAGTACTTTCATACATTCAACACTGCACACAAAACTGATCTTTCAAGGATAAACATTCAAAGACTGTGCAAAACCTATTTGGACAAGTTCCCTGAAAACTGGACTGTGTTGCATTGACTAAGTGATTTCAGAAATTAAAGGAGTCTAAACTTAAAGGGCCAACCACTATTCCGCACATATAACTCCCCTAGATAGTTATTCAACTAAGTACTCAATAGTACTTAGTAGTTTGATTATCTTAGAAGAGTTAATCTTCTTCAGCAGAGTTGTCCAAGACAACCTTGCTGAACTCTGGTTTGATCAAATTAGCAAAAGAATTGCATACAAGTGTATTCCCCCCATACACTTGTTATATACTCCTTTCAGGACCAACAGATTTAATAATATATATAACTATATATGTTTGTTAAAAAAATTTAATAATATATATAACGATATACATATATAGTTTTAGTTTGAATATGATTTTTTTCCCAAACATTCTATCTCATTGGACTATTAAAAGTTAAATATTAGAAATATACATCTCTTTTGATGTAAAATACTCAAATTCACTGAGTACTACATATCCATTTCCTAATTTAAATATGGGTTGGTCTGCTGTGGACTCGAGTGCATGCTGTGCACCCTAGTCCATGTGCACTTTTCAGTTTAATGACTTACACTTTTTGGTAAATGAGTAATAATTGAAAAGTGCAACACTATTACCAAAAAGTGTAAGTCAGTAAACTGAAAAGTGCACATGGACTAGGGTGCACAACATGCACTCGAGTGCATACTAGACTTTACCTTTAAATATATATAACCAATTGATTTGAACTTCCGAAAATCATGCACAATATCTATTTTCTTATTTAAAAATTCGCTAATAATAATAATAATAATTATTATTATTATTATTATTATAAATCTATTTATCTAATGATTATATGGAATAAAATTTAATAATAGATATCTATAAAATTTTCATCATCGTCTTTAAGAGATATTTTAAGTAAATCAAATCTTTTTTTCATAAAAATATATTCACTTTAAAGATAACTTAATTCTTTATTTAATATTTAAAATATCTTTAATTATATACTTTATTTTCATATTTCTTGATAGTCGTAACAGATTGAATTTCTCAATCTATATACTCTAAAACTTCGGAAGAATGATTTCATCAATTAAATTTGGAGAATAATTTTTAGCAAGAAATCTGCTTACTTATTTCAAAATTCTATAAATTTCTCGGAAGTAGTATGTTACTCTGTAATCAAATTTTAAGATTTTCATTTTAAATTCCTAATTTATCTCACAAGAAAACCTATTTCCCCTTATAAATATAGGCACTATTTATAAAATAAAAACACGCCATACAAATATTCTTATGCCAAAAATTATAGATTTAGTTATTTTACTCACAATTCATGAGGTCGACTCCAAGAGCATTAAAGTTATTTTCATTGCATCCACGACATAAAATCGAGGTGGAATTTTCTTACTTACGTATTCACTTTGTCACCTTTAAATGTTATTTGTGAATTTAATTGTTGCTTAGCTACATGAACCTATGTTTACGATGTTATGGGTTATTTCGACGGAAAGGTCGTTATAGCTAGCGGGGACTACGGTCCGGGATGGTAAGATCCTTGGGGGCAACTCCACCGTATACAGATTGGCCAATTTACTTGGTCAATATACAGATTGGCCAATTTACTTGGTCAATATATGGAAAACTTATGTTATGGAAGACTTATTTACGCATGTTTGTGAGTTGATGGTTACGTTTGCATTGATATTTAACTGTGACAAAGGGAATCTCACTGAGCTAGTTGTTTTGCTCACCCCAATCATATTAATATTTTAGAGATTAAAGGAGTTGCGGTGGAGGGACGGTGTGGATGCATGTCAAGAAATTGATTGTTGTTTTAATGTTGCGATTTAATTAGTTAATATGTGATTATGAGTTTTTTAGTATTTAATTAAATAAAAAGTCACATCCTTTGTTTATTAAAAATCGTATTTTAATGTAAATTGATTTATTTATTTGAAGTGATTGATGTTAAGTTTTTTTTCAAATTTATCATTTGTTTTAATATTACTTCCGCTGCAAATATTTTTATAAATTAATCCATTTCAATGCCTTTCGAAAATCACAATAAGACAGTATTTTATTTAGTTGATCTTCAAAAAGTAAAAATATGGTGTTTTCATCTAGGCCCTAAAATCGGGATGTGACACTGCTAACTGTCATACTAAGTTCTATAAATACTGTATGATCTTCTACTGAAAGACTACTAATCTAAGTGCATTCAAGAGAAATAAAAGTACTCAAAGCATTCAAGAACTCACAGAGTTAAGGAGATCAAAACTGAGAAGAAGCCACATATTTGAAGAGAAGAATCAAAGGCTAACACAGAGAAGTTTTTACTTTTCATTTTAAAGTTTGTATTGTGTAAACAAGTGTGCTAGTTACTTGTAGAATTACTAGTCGATCGAAGATACACTTGGAAGTGTAATCGATAAGATCAAAGTCTTAATCTTGGGACTTTAAGCCACAAGCAACTCAAGGAAGAGTTAATAAAACTTCACAATTGGAGTTGTGAGAGTGGATGTAGACATTTGTCGAACCACTATAAATCTTGTGTTCTTTACTTTCTGTTTGATATTTGTTTGAATTTTTTAACTAAGAACATTAAAGGTTTACAAAAGAAAAGATCTAAATAAAAGTTGAGTATAAACTGAAAACTGGAAGTACTGATCTAACTCAGTAAGAACAGTACTATTCAGAACACATTTCCGCATTAAAACTCTGATATTTTGAAAGATTTTGAAAAGTCTATTCACCCCCCCCCCCCCTCTAGATTTTTCCTAGCTTAATCAATCTTAACTCAACTTGGGACCAACAACAGTCAACCAATTCAGGCATATCAATTGGTCTAGAAGTTTTACCTTTGTCTTTTACCTTTTCTACATCATCATCTTTGTTTAGGATGTTCAGAAATAGATTATAGGCTTGCACAAATTCATAGACTTCAGTCTCATCATCATCTTTGTTAGTTTGAATTTTCAGATCATCAACTTTCTTACTGAGCTGATGGTCAGCAGAGTCTTATACAACTTCATCAAAGACAACATGGGGTGTTTCTTCCACACATAGAGTAGAGTAATTAAATACCCTAAATGCTTTGCTAGTATAGGAGTATCCTAAAAATATCCCCTCATCTGCTTTAGCATCAAAAGCATTTATTTTGCTCTTTCCATTGTTATGAATAAAACATTTACAGCCAAAAATATGGAAATAAGAAACTCTAGGCTTTCTACCTTTCCATACCTCATATGGTGTTTTACCATGTACCTTGTTTAGAGCACTTTTGTTCTGAGTGTGGCAGGCAGTGTTAATTGCCTCAGCCCAGAACTTCTGTGGTGTGTTGTACTCTGCCAGCATTGTTCTGCATGCTTCCTTTAGTGTTCTGTTTCTCCTCTCAGCAACTCCATTTGTTGGGGTGTTCGAGCTGCACTTGTCAAATGCTGAATTCCAGCCTTAGAACAATATTCTTTAATGTAAAAGTTTATAAACTCAGTCCCCTTGTCACTTCTTATCTTGACAATGGGCTGACCTTTTTCTACTTGCAACCTCTTCAACAGTTCTGGTAGTTGGATTTGTGTATCACTCTTATTGTGTAAGAAGATTACCCAAGTGAACTTCGAATAATCATCTGCCACAACTAAAGTGTACCTTCTACCATTTAGTGTAGGAGGTTTATAGGACCATGAAGATCCATGTGCAAGAGTTCTAAGACTCTACAAGTAGAAAGAACTGGAATTGACTTAAAGGAAACATTTACCTGTTTACCTTTCTGGCATGCATCACACACTTATGACTTGAAATAGATCTCATTAGGGATACCTTCAACAAGGTAGTCTCTTGCTATCTTATTAATTATCTTAAAGTTCATATGGCATAGACGTCTGTGCCATAGCCAGCTGATTTCTTTAGGACTCTTAGAAAGAAGGCAAGCATCCCTAGGACAACTATTCCAGTTCACAATGTAGATACTGCCTTGTCTTATACCAACCAGTACAATAGTGTGAGTTCTTTTATCCCAGATTTCACATTTGGTGCTTTTGAAGTAGACTTTATAGCCCCTGTCACAAAATTGAGAGACATATAACAGATTGTATTTCAAACCTTCTACATAGGAGACATCTTGAATCTCTACATCTCCATTCTTGATGTATCCAAATCCTTTTGTGATTGCCATGGAACTATCTCCAAAGATCACCTTGGGTCCTTCTTGCTCATGGTAGTCAGAAAGAAGAGCCTTGGTACCAGTCATGTGGTGAGAACACCCACTGTCTATGTACCAAGTTTCTCCAACTGAACCACCTTTCTTGTATAAGTCCAATCGACCCTGCAAGTAGTGATCTTAATAATTTAGGTACCCTTTCTTTATTGGGGTCCTCTGGGGATAGTGGTAAGAGGTACCCAAATAAATATTGAAGATTTGAATAAATGAGACCTCTTCAGTTTCCTTCCATATTTATCACAGAATAGTACTTTATTGACCTTTTCAGAACTATCAGCAGACTTAGGATCTATTTTTCTGAGATAGCCTTTCCTTGGTTCTATCCCTTTTTCAATAAGATCAGTATGTTTGTAATAGTTTGAATATGGCCTAAAAGCATGTGGACCATACGGCTTATAAATGCGTTTTGGTCTTTCCTCTCCAATGATATCATAAGATAAAGGTGGAGGATAAAGAACAGGTTTGTTATGATAATGTGGCACAAATTTCCTAGCCTTAGTTGAGTATAGCTGAGACTGCCTTATAAAAGGAGGTCTAGGCTGATTCCAACTTTCCTTTGCTTGTCTTGACCTACTGTTCTGAGTTTGCCTCTTCTGATACCAGGACTGTTCTGCTCTGGTCAGAGGAGTAAAACTCTTCTGGTATGGTCTTGACTGTACTGGTCTAGATACATTTTTCTTTTTACCATTCTTGGTAGTATGAGGAATGTATTTCGACTGTACTTTAGGTTTAGGATCATTATCATAAGTCATAGGTTCTTTTCATTTATCTAGTTGCAAAGAGCTTGAACTAGCTCCATTAGTGTTCTTAGTGCCTGAAGTAGAAGAACTAGGTATTGAAGCACCTATTCCTCTTTTATCATCTGGAGCTCTGTATCTGTCTGATAATGTTTGATTAATCTTGGAAGAGTTAACCATCTCAAAAAGCTTCAGATCTAGGCTCAGTACTTCAGATTTTAAGAATCTATTGCGCTCTTCAAGTTGATCACATTTAATCTTTAAATCATTGAATTCATTTGTCTCTTTGGCTTGTGTTTTAAGTATATCCTGATATAGTTTATCAGTAGATGCATACTTTTCTTGGAGTTGAGACAACTCTTCTGATAGTCGTGCATTAATGATAGCTATATTAGGATCCACTTTTAACTGAGCTTCTCATAGACTAATGATTTCTTATTTTAAAGAAATATTCTCATCACTGATTTCCATGAATGCTTTATTAGCTTGTAGGAGGTCTTCTTCAGTCACTCCATTGGAATGATGAAGACTACTTCCTACACTACTATCAGCAGTGTCAAGAGAATCAGAATCAGAATTATCAAATGATTGGAAAGAATTGATAGATGATACCTCTTGTTCGATTTTTGCCATCATGACTAGTCCATCATCTACAATAAAAGCTTCTTTCTCATTGCTAGAGGGGTATTCAGATGAAGACGATGGTAACTCATTTGAATCCGTATCAGAATCATTGTAAGCCACCATAGCCTTCTTACCCTTGGCAAATCTGCGATCTCTTCTTGCTTGTCTTTCTTCTCTGTCCTCTGAACTTAGATCAGGACATTCATGGATGTAATGACCTGGCTTTTCACAGTTATAGCACAAAGGATCATTAGTAGAACGTTTAATAGGAGAACGATAGCGGTTCCTATCCTTCCTATCAATAGAGTTCTTATCCTTCCTATCAGCAGAGTTCCTATCTCTTCTATTCTCATTAGAGACCTCATCTCCCTAGTCAGAAGATTTGTGATCCCTTCTGGTCTTAGAAGAGTCCCTGTTACTAGAGCCCTGAGTTTCCTTATAAAATCTCTTATATCTACCATAACTCTTGTTAAGTTTATAAAACCTCTTTATCATTAAGTTCAACTGATCCTTAAGAGTAAGATCAGTACTATCTACTTCATCTTTTATGCTTGAGGGCTTAGACATAGATGGTCTAGACTTCTTAGAGGTGGATGCCTTAAAAGCAATACTCTTGGAGATTTCCTTCTCCCTATCACTACTCACTATTGGATATTCTTCATCCAATTCAAACTCATGCGCCTTAAGGGTTTGGAAGGTGGTTTCAGCAGTCCAGGTATCTATATCCTGTGTAGTTTTAATGATCATCTTGACCATTTTCCACCTGTCATCTAGTGACTTAAGAATACGCAGGTTGATCTCTCTATTAGTATATAACTTTCCTAACACGTCAAGATCATTCATAATTCGTGTAAATCAAGTATCCAACTGGTCTATTGTTTCACCAACCTTCATCTTAAATGATTCGAACCTCTGAACAGCAGTGGATAACTTGCTTTCCTTTATTAGGGATGTACCTTCACAAAGGATAGCTAAACGGTCCCACATTTCTTTGGTTGTCTTACATTTTAATACTTTCCCAAGATACTCATTGGGAAGGGTATGTAAAATGTAGTTTTTGGCCAAACTGTCCAGATTGTTCTGTTTCATTTCTTCTGAAGTTAATTCTGACCTTGGTTTGGGAACAAGTACACCAACAGCCTTGGAAGGATCCAGTGTTGCAGTGCTTGGCACCATGGTAGTTATTGGACCTTCTTTAACCACATAAACAATCAGATCATGAGTTGAGCTAAAGATGGCCTCAATTCTCAGCTTCCAGTAGTCATAATCTGCAATCTTGAATTTAGAAAGTTTGTTCACATTAGTTTCATCCATGAGTGATCAGACAGATAAGATCGGTAGTTCAGTAAGTAGTTTCAGATAGTCAAGTATTGATAAAGATCAAGAATCAGTGACAAGAACAGTAAGACTACCCTCAAAGTCCACAAGGTTATCAAGAAACAGCAGTCTAAAGAACTACTGCTCTGATACCACTCGTTGGTCCCAAAGTTGAGTTAAGATTGATTAAGCTAGGAAAAGTCTAGAGGGGAGGGGTGAATAGACTTTTCAAAATCTTTCAAAATATCAGTAGTCTTGAATGTTCTTGGATTATTGAATGTTCAGTAGTCTTTGCAGTAGAAGATCACACAGTATTTATAGACTTTAGTATGACAGTTAGCAGTTTGTGAAACTAACTCTCAACTAACTCTAAAACTGTTTTTGTAACTTATCCTTTTGTAACCGACTTTGTAACTTCCTTCAACTTATTCCAAGTCAGGTCATGTTTGATAGCTTAGATTAAATCTAGATTAACTATATATCATTTTTATTGATTGTTTGATAACTTAGATTAAGGGTAGATTATGCTTTATAATTTATAAAGTTTAGTTATCATCCTAATCTTAGATAATCCATCTTTGCTATCAAACATGCCCTCAGCATATCTTCAAATATATTCAGTTACGCCTTAAATAAGTTTTCCAAACTTATTCTGCTCAGCACAGTAAAATTACTCTTCTTAGTTTTACTGTTTTTAGTCAGTCAGCACAGTTCTCCAAAACTGTTCTAACTTCTCCAGAATTCTTCTAAACTTCTCTTCAACTCTTCAAAGCCTTCTCATTCTGAAGTAGTCTTCTGAACTTCTTCAGTCTTCTGATCTGGTTCCAATCTACTGTTCTAAACTTTTACAATGCTGAAGATAATAGAATATAAACTTACAAATATAAAACCTATCTATACTTCAACTGAACTATATACAGATGAGTACATTTAAGTCCTATACTATAAGCTGTCTATACAATTTATTTATCAGCTTAGTTCCTAACAGTTCATATATTAGATCAGTATCACATTAAGATCAGCAAACATATATAAGATCAGTAACTCAGTTTCTAAGTTTTCTTAAGATGACTTAGTTAGGATGACTTACAACCACATATATTACTAACTTTAAGTTGCTTTTGGCCATCAAAACATACAATCACCAACTAGAATATTGTTTCAAGGATTCATATCCCAACATATTTGTAACCCATTAAGTAAGTATGGGGCACGAAGTTCGCTACTACGATGTACTCTACGGGAACAATGGATCAATACAAATTAGATGCTATAACACAAAAAGAAAAAAATATGGTGCAACACAAATGAAGCAAATTCATGTAAAAACCGTGTTGAGGTGTTTGTAACAGTTTTGAGTACAACATTGCCTGATTCGAATTTATTTTTATAAGTAGTAATTATTTAATTATTTATTGAGATTTATTTTATTTATTTAAATTATATACTGACCCACGTTTTTTATTTTTCAGATTATGCTTGGACTAAGTAAAAATTCTAGAAACTTCTTAATTACTTAATTAATTAATAAAATTGATTTTTCCCACTAATTACCCATGATCAAGGTTGTGGCTAAAAATGTGGAGCACTATCAAATTATTACTGGAATTAATCTCGTTAACCTCCAACTACATACATTCTCTCTATTTAACTCAATTAATCGTGATTAATAACTGCTAAGTGTTTTATCGAGTTTTGTCAAGTATTTGCAGAATTGTCTTTTGGCCGTGTATTTCCAAATTGATGTATACACTCTCCCACCTTGCCTTGAAAATCCAACTGTCCTTCTTAATGTCTGGAAACCAGCGACAATCTCACTCTCACTCACACTCTACTTCTAAATCTTCCGAACAAACTGCCCAAAACTCTCCCGATCTTCTTGCTTCAATGGCTTTGCAACAATCAAATTCCTCAAATGCCGACACCAATGTCTCTGCAACCCCATCAACAACCGCTCCTTTTCCACCAACTACCCACATTCCACAAGAATCAATCGTCGAACAGTTTACTAGGGCTGTCGAAGAGGTGTCTGATACTCTTCGAGCTACTGGTCATCTGCCCGTGATGACATTCAGAGATATCACTGTGGATATCTCAAGCTATTTGGCCGAACAAACTGCTCAAATGGCTGCTGCTTCAAAAACCCCCAAATCACTGAACACTACTGAACCTGTTGCAACGGAAGGGAATGTTGACACCGTTGTTGAAGGATAAACTACTGATGCATCTGATTCTGAGGATGTCGAAATGGAGGACGCCCAAGCTTCTGATAGTGGTACTAATTCTTCTCTCTCACCCTCTGATGATTCTGCCCCTGTTCCTCTCAAGAAACTGGTGCAAAAAGGGAAAAGAAGAAGAAGCCCCATCTAAAGGAGGAGGTCAACCCGTGTCTTTACCCGAGTGGATTACTCTGAATCCATGAGCAAAAAGAAGAAAGCTGGACACGATGCTACTGAACCCATCTAAGTGTTCACTGAATCCGAAGAGGAAACAGAACCTGTTGCTGCTGCTGCTGTTGTTGAGAAAGCGAAGAAGAAAAAGGTTGTTGCTGAACCTAAAGGGAAAGGGAAGGCCAAGATGATCCCTGAAGAAGAACCTGCTGAATCAGACTCTGATTTCAATGTTTGCCTAAGAGATATGCAAGAATCTCTTAAGAAGAATGCTGAGTCATTTGCTGCTGCAAAGGAGTCCACACCAGAACCTGATGATGGTGGAAGTGGAGACAACTCATCTTCTGAGGCAAAGAACTCATCTGCTGAGGCAAAGAGCTCATCCAAAAGCTCCTCTGAACATGATGGAGATTCTGATCTTGATGAGGAACTACCTTCTAAGAAAGAAAGTGAAGGTATCTCTAATCACTCTAATTATGTTGAGAAAGTGTTAGAAATTTAATCTAAGAGGAAGCTGTTGATTGAGAAAAGAATTAATGTGCCTAAGTTTGATAATAAGGGAATGGTTAAATTTTTAGAGGATAGAAATCTGTTGAATGCTGTTACATTTGGTGAAGCTTTTCTGACTAATTGGTCCTATGAGTTTTATGCTTGTATGAAGAAAAGCACTGGTAGGAGAAGTTCTAGGTTTTATGGTATTGTTAATTTTAGGGGGAGGCATGTGCCATTCACTCTAGAACTGATTAATGAGTTCTTGCACACTCCTAATGTTGATGAGGATGATGATCCGGATATGGATGTTATGATTACTGCAATCACAGGGGGGTAGAAAGACTAAGTGGACTAGGAAGATGCTAGCTAGACACTTAACCTCCTTACATTCTATTCTGTATAAGTTGATTATTTACAATTGCATCCCCACTACCAACACCACTAAAATTACCAGAGATCAAGCCATTCTTATGTATAGGATTTCTATACTTAAGAAGTTCAATCTAGGCCACACCATTTTTCACCACATGAGAAAGTTTACTGGGAAAACTTATGGGAAAGGAAATCTGCCATATCCAGTCTTGATTTCAAACTATTTAAAGCACCATGGCTTCACTGCTAAGAAGACTGATGTTTTGAGGGGGAGAGTGCCACTGCTTGCTATTGCTCCTGCCTTATTGATTGGGGACAGAGTGATTGATTTGCCCTTAGTTGCTCCTGGTACTGACTGCCCACAGAGATCTTCCAGACCCTCTACTTCTGCACAACCAGGCCCTTCCAGACCACAACAGAGAAATGCACCTCCAAATGTTGAAAACATCCGTATCAACATTTCTGGTAATGTCTGTGTTTCACAGGAATTCATCAAACTTCAGCTCCAACACTTGTAGGAAACAATTGATGAGCTCCAGTTCCTGAAGGACAGGTGGACCAATATGCTTTCACCTACAATAGGGGGAGTACCACCACCATCAAACTCCAATGTGGTAATTGAAGAAATGACTGATGAAGGAGTTACAACTGCTGCTGCTGGTGGAGGACCTGATGCTGGAGAAGTTGCTGCAGTGACTGATGTAGTTGCACACCTTGCATCTACTTACTTTATTGATGAAGGAGATGATGATGATTTTGACATGGAGACCTTGTATGGTGATCTCCATTGAAGAAGCTGCATGACAGGGGGAGATCTGAATTCATAATGGCTACTGTGCAGGAATCTGATGATGCAGCTGTTACCACAGCAATATATGCCATTTATTCAGTTTCAATCTATGTAACTAATGTTTAAGTTTGAATTCTGAAATTCTGATACACTTGTTATTTATTTCTAGATGATAGGCTGTTGTTTGTTTTACAACTTACTTAATTATGGTTACACTTGATGATATTGTTTACTGCCTTTGCTTAATTTGTTTACAGGTTGTCATGTGCTTACTACAGGTTGTTTAGTCTTAGTTTTTGTCCATAGTTGTTTTATTTTTGCTCTGATGTTTTAGATATTTTATTTTAGCTATTTTGTTTGTTTGCTCTGATATTGTTTTAGTGTCTTACTTAGGATTTCAGTAAAGTTACTTATGTTGTGAATAAGTGTATTGTTTATACTTGTTCTGTTTTGGGTAAAATTATCTTGATCTTATGGCACGGATCATTGTAAGATTATCCTTGATCTTCATTTGATTTGATCCAACGGTTACAACAGGTATTGTCTTGACTAGTGCTTAGCAATGATGTCAACCTCAACTAAGTACATAATACTGAGTATGTATAGAAATATATGTGCATCAGGTGTGTTGTAGTCGAAAGGTCAAATTGGGGGAGATTGTAGATGTTGTGAATTCTTAAATGTATCAACATTCTCTACGACATCTTAATTTGACCTACCGAGATTTTTTCTAAGTCTTTTCTAAGTCCTTCCGTATCAGCATTTTTGGCAGAGTTTAGAAGCTTCTACAAGGATCTGGAACCTGGAAGATTCCAGAATATTGCAGAACGTCCTAGAAGAGCTAGAAGGGGCTGGAAGCCGTTTAGAATGACCTGGAACGTGCAAGAAGGATCTAGAAAGATCATGGAAGTTGAGCTCCTAAAAAATAGGACCTCAATGTTGGAAGCCTCTAGAATTCGCACCCCACTCTATAAATACCGAAGGAAGGCTCCACAATTCAGTGTATTCTATTCGATCAATCTCCTAGACCGAGCGTTCATTCCTGTTAGGAATTGTGGCTAGTAGTTATACATTTTAGATCATACGAAGTATCCCACCCGTATGGCTGGGTGCTTTTCTTATCCATCGAGAGTGTAATCATAGATAGACTAGCATTTCGACAGTGTGTAATTTTATACACTTAGTTCGTTTTCAAAACTGGGCACCTACCTCGTTTATAGTTTTAGTTGTGAAGGTTATTGTTGTAACATTTCACACAACATTTGTACTTGAAGATAAGTATTAATATTTCGCCGTAAGGCTCACATAGATTTTTAAAATAAAAATCTATGTGAAAAATATTTACATTGTGTCTCGTTTGTTTTTAGTGTTTCAAGTCTTCCGCTGTGTATCTTTATTTCTGATATTCTGTTAGAGTCCGTGTTGTACAATTTGTCCCAACATTTAATACAACATTAACCTACTTTTATTTAAACACTTAATACCAGCACACTTTCATTAAGGGTCAAGAGACTTACCATAATTGAAAGGTATTCACATAGTTTGTAAAATACGGGTAAACTCGGTCATAGTTGACATGATCCATAATTGTTGAACACTATATTGCCTCTGATATTTGAGAATATTTGAAGGTGAGGTATGGTGATACTTCATTTTCTGAGAAACATCAAATTCGGGATCGAATTTAGTCACTTCCTGGTATTTAGGAACACTAGAAGGGTTTATATGACTCTTGATGGAAGTATTAAGACTTTTACTTAGATAACTCAAAACAATGAGTTGTAGGATGAGTGACTTGGAGCTGTCAAGTCTTCATCAAGTGTTCTCATTTCTAAATCTAGTTTTAAACATAAGAGATACTGAAAAGAAAGGACATAGCTAGTAGCCTAAGATTGGGCGCACTACTAGAAATATAGATATCAATCTTAATGCAAGAAGAATAAGGATAAGAAATATGCTAAACTGAAAATGGATAAGAGTGAGATGACATGCTACAGATGTAAAAAGCGTGGTCATTATACTCGTTAATATCCTGAGTCCACGATGGACAAGGTAGTTCATTCTGATTTTTGGTTGTGGCATAAACGTTTTTAGTATTGTATTTTCGTCTAAATCTTATGATTGAGGATTATAGACAAAGGAATGACAGGCCATTGACTAAAGACATATGAGCATTTGTAGATCTCTGTTTATTCCAAGAAAGATGAGATTAAATTGTGTAGGAAACCGAGCTCGAGTTAAAGTTTAAAAACTCGTAAAACTTAAGATTGACAAAGGTCAATGTTTCATAATGCATGATGTCTAGTTTGCTCTAAAGACCACTCGGGATCTCACCTCCGGACCTGTTCTTCTATGATTGAGATGTGATTTATTATTTCCTTTAGAGATGGTTGTGAATAGTATAAACAATGTAGATTATGGTACTAAACATTTATATGACTTTGGTTTGTATGAGAACAACAACCAGTCTTATGAAGCGAGTTCATAGTTACTAAAGGTTTGTTCCTCTGGCAATGCTTGAGTTATTGATGAAATTCGGTATGCTATATTAGGTCATGTTGTGCAAGATTAGTAGAACTGACTTGTGAAAGAAGGACTACGGTGTTCATCTTTATAAGTTGAGTTCTTAACACGTTAATATTGTCTTGCTCATAAGTGATTGAAAAACCATTTGATTATTGTTAATTCTTCATTGCATATATTTCGTTAGGATAAAATGTGATTTCGTAAATGTCAAATAACATGGAGCTGGTTGTTTTCACTTCTTACGTCGATAATTTTTCAGGTGTTGGACTTGTGCATACAATTTCTCAAAGTCTAGGCATTTGGATTGCTTTAGACATTACCTAATAGAGGTTGAGAATAAAAGACACAACTTTAAAGGTTTTAAAGAACCGATAGAACGTGAATGTTTATCCAACAGTTCAAGTAACTGTATAATGAAAATTAAATAATCCAACAATTATCAAAACCTTATATTGTTGCACAAAGATGTGGCTGTAAGAAGGTGTACACGTTGTTGGATATGGTAAGATCCATGATGGCAAAACTTTAACTATCATCTTTGGGAGATGAGTTGTTAATAATTGCCGGCGTTTTTTTTTTTTTTGAATAAAGTAGTAATTCATAGATATTTACTTCAACTCCATTAGAACTCTGAACGAGTGAAATACCTGTTCTTGAGTAATTTTTTGTATCTGAAAACCCGCAACTTATATACTTGATTCTTCGAGTCAGTATGAAAAGTTGGGTTTGAGGGTTTAGAAACGTATCTTCATAAGGATATTGTGCTAAATCTAAACGATACATGTTGATCGAAGATCGAGGAGTTGGGAGTGTGACATGAGATAGAATCACATAATACCATTTTTCTGAGAATTTCCTAGTATTGGAAGCATTTGGTATGCTAAACCATTTTTGTGATTGATATAATCACTCTCTATCAGATCCAAGTGGGAGTGATTTACTTAATGTGATATTTGATAGAAGCTTACCCATTAAAGTTCGGATGGATCTTGATGAGAGTAATTATATAGAGAAGATGTCACAGAGTTTCAATCTGAAACTTTTAGGAAACGTGTGTCTAAGAGACATCATGATATTGAAGGACATGTCTTCTATGTATCTTCAGAAAATAAGATAAGTTTTAGTGAATGAGGAAGAACCTACAAACGTTTCAGAGGTTCTAGCTCATTCTACAAGAGACTAATGAAAGAAAGCAATGGAAGACACAACAAAGTCGATAATGTCAAACCAATTTTGGAAACTGTCAATCTTTCATCAAGACACAAATCAATTGAGAATAAATAGTTTCTCAATCAACTAAAAGATAGACTGATGGGTCAATGGTAGACTAAATGGTAGAAAAGTTCACTTGGTAGAAAATAATTATACTCAGATGTGGGTATATAAACTTTTTTCACCTGTTGTGAAATTTACCTTGATTCGTCTACTTCTGGCTAGATTTAGAATTATATTAGAATGGACGTTTAAACTATGTTTTCTCAGTGGAGAATTGGAAGGAGAAATCCACATGTTGAAAAAGGTGGGATTCATAGGAGAAATCCACATGTTGAAAAAGGTGGGATTCATTCTTCAAAGAATAGGATAATGTTTGTGAATTGATGAGATCGATTAACGAACTTAAACAATCCTCAAGATAGTGGTACTTGAGAATTCATTGAATGATTGTCTCATGTAACTTTGTGATGATAGATAAAGACCACTGTGCTTACATTAAACGGTCCTAAGCAGTTTTGTAATTCTATCCTATGTATGTTGATACGATGTTAGCTGGAAAACGATAATGAGTATGTTTGGTGAAAATATTCATAGAGATAGTTCAAGGAAGTTGCTTGGGTTATCTCAAGAGACATATAAAGAGACTTCTAGAACATAATCAAAATGGATGCATGAAAGCTTGTTGATACTCTTGTTGTAAAAGACGAGTTATTAAACTATTATGAGTGTTCGAAGACTCAAAGATGAAATGTTAGTAGTACTATATGCGAATGTAATTGAAAGTCTGATGTATGCTAAGATGAGTGAACATCCAGATGTATGATGAGTTGTTGGTTTGGTTAGTAGATATCAATTCAATTCAAAATAGACACTAGTGACAGTGTAAGGGATTGTAAGATATCAGAAATGTACTACAGATTAATTTGAACCTGAAAGGGTATATAGACATGTACTATCCAATGTGCAAGTAGAGCTTGTGGCAAGTGCATCTGTAAGTACGGAATAGTATGGGTAAGAAATTTATTGAAACTTTAGAAAAAAGTAAGCAGTACATTAGGAGCTGTAACGATTCATCGTAGAATCAAACACTCTAGTAAGAGTTGTAGCGATTCACTATGGAATTGAACACTCCAGTGGGAGTTGTACCTGTTGGGAATAAAATGAGATATGTTTTGATTAAATACCAAAACCCCCTGAGACATGCCTAAATCAAGATGATTGTGTTCTAAGAGTGTTAGAACACATAGCATAAGGCTAGATGAGAAGCTGATATGTTAGGCAGCTCTTAGATGATTAGATGCACAATGTGAGGGGGAACCTATGCTTTGAAGATTATCAAGATCAAGTCCCCTCAACGCTCAAATTCTGGAACAATCACTAAGGCCAAGCATACTCTATAGAAAACCAAATGTTCTGATCAGGAGAGTTGTCCAGAGAAGTTATCTCTATGCAAGAACAAGGTTGTAAAGCTCAAAAGGACAAGCTTACTCAAATGCTCTGATCAGGAGAGTTGTCCAAAGAGGTTGACTCTGTGCAAAAACAAAAGCTCTAAAGCTCAAAGGCCAAATATGCTGATCAGGAGAGTTGTCCAGAAGAGGTGTCTCAGCAAGATTGAACCAGAACAAATGTTCTAATGCTTGAAGGTCAACTATGCTGAAGAGAAGAAGACAACTACACCCTAAAAGACTTCATTGTATCATGCTGAGATCATTTCCAAGTGAAGCAAAGGGAAAGAGCCAAGTCATCTGAAGAAGAGCAAGCCAACCATGCTGATAAGCAAAGTTTGCTGATAGTGATAAGCAGAGTTGTCCATTTGATAAGGAATGTTGTCCTATCATTGAATCAACCTTCAGAAGCCATGTCCAAGTCTTAACAAGAAGTCAAACATTGGGAAAGGTGCTGCAGAAAGAAGACAAAGTCTTAACAGCCGTTTATTACCCAAATAAGGACATGTCACTATCAAGAATTTGTCTTCCAGTTTGATGAACTCAAGGAAGACATTTATAGCAATTTGGGGCTGCCTCTCCAACGGGCAAATCCTCAAATTTGTGTATAAATACAGAAGTGTGAAGACCATTTGAAAGCATCCAACTAACCATCTACTAAGCCAACTATCCTGCAAGTTGTCAAGTGCTTTCAAAGCTTTCAAAGACTATCTTAGTGTTCATACACTTCTTCTAAGCTGAACCCAATTATATATACATACAAAGCTTAGAGAGATATCCTATCCTTATACACTAATCTTCATTGTAAAGGATATCTCATTAGTTGGAACCTTACTTCAACCCTTACCCCTTTCAAGTGAGAAAGTGAGAAGGTTGTAGTAGTAGAAGTGGTAGGAGCTGACTGTTGAGAGAAGAACAGTTCAGTTCTGAGTTGAGAAGAGGGTACTAGGACTCTAGACATCCTAGGGATCAATTCACCAAGGAGAGGTGTTATTGATCAAGTGCACCTTGGCACTATAAAACAAGTTAATTCCAAGAGTGAAGGAATTATCCTGTTAAATCAGGGAAAGTGGATGTAGGAGCTTGAGTCTCTGAACCACTATAAACTCTTGTGTTTATTTACTTTCAAGCACTGTCATACATTCAACACTGCACACAAAACTGATTTACAAAAGAACTTACATTCAAAGACTGTGCAAATTTGTATTGGACAAGTTCCCTGAAACTAAACTGGATTGCATTGAATTGACTAAGTGATTTCAGAAACTAAAGGAGTCTAAACTTAAAGGGCCAACCACTATTCCGCACATATAACTCCCCTAGATAGTTATTCAACTAAGTACTCAATAGTACTTAGTAGTCTGATTATCTTAGAAGAGTTAATCATCTTCAGCAGAGTTGTCCAAGACAACATTGATGAGCTCTGGTTTGATCAAAAGTTGAAAAGAATTGAATACAAGTGTATCCCCCCCCCCCATACACTTGTTATATACTCCTTTCAGGACCAACAAGTGGTATCAGAGCAGGGGTTCAAAGACCACTGCTTCTGAAAATCCATCTTGATTTTCAAAATCACATACTGTGTGGTCACTGAACTGATCTCTATCTGAAATCTATTATTTGTTGACTAACTGTTTATTCTTGAGATATGGCCAACAACAATGCTGTTCCTCCACCTGCTGTTCAAGGATTGGACAACATGGCCACAAATCCAGTCAACCACATCTCACATCATAAATTGCCCATGTTTTCAATAGACAATTATGACTTCTGGAAAATTAGAATGAGAGCTCATCTTGCTTCCCTTCATACTGATACTTTGAGAGTAATTACAAGAGGTCCTTTTGTGTTCACTCAAACTAACCCCAGAATAACAGATGAGCAAAGAGCTGATGTAAGGGAACTGATTCCCAAAGATGAAGATGACTTCACTGCTGATGAAAAGAGGAAAGATAATCTGAATTATCTTGCAATGAACACTCTCTATCAAACAATTACAGATGCAATTATGGGTAGAGTCTACCACTGCACCACAGCCAACGAAATTTGGGATACTCTTGTTGAGATATGTGAGGGTACAGAAAAGATCAAGGAGAACAAGCTCCAAGTTGCTGTGCAAAAGTTTGAGCAATTCTCAATGGAAGCTGATGAATCCATTGACAAATTTGCTGGTAGATTCACTGATGTGATGAATGAAATCAACTCATTGGGCAAGGTGTACTCCAGGAGAGAAGTTGGATTGAAGATCTTGAGAAGTCTCACTCAAAAGTGGGATGTCTATGCTGTGATGATGCAAAATACCAAGGATCTCTCCTCCATGCCCATGCAACAAATCTTCTCAGAACTCAAAGCTTATGAGTTCGATCTCAACAGAAGAAATCCTGTTGAGGAACCTTCAAATCCTACTAAGGGAGTGGCATTCAAGGCCAAATTTGCTGAACCTGAAATGCAACCCACTCCCAGATCATCAAAGTCAGTCTCAAAGACTGAAATGAAGGAGGAACTAGCCTTGATGGCTAGAAGGTTTGACAAGCTCAACACAAGGTTTGGTAGATACAAGAAATTCTACCAAGACAACAAATTCAGGAGAAGAAACAACTCCCCTGAAGATCAGGCCAAGGACAATAAGCCTGAAGAGAAAAAATCAGAGGACAAGTACTCTGATAGGAGAAGGTCCAGTAGAGCTGACCCCTCATCATCAAAAGGAAGAGATGAATCCAAGAAGGATGATGATGAAGACCTGTGCTATAATTGCAAGAAGAAAGGGCACTTCCAGTATGACTGCCCTGAACTGAGCTCTAAAGAAAGAAGAGAAAGACAAGCTAAAAGAGACAGAAAATTCACCAATAGAAAAGCCATGATGGCTGGTGAAGAATTTGATAGTGCTGAAAGCTTCAACTCTTCTAATGGACTGTTCTCAAACAGTGATGATGATGATGATGTGTGCAACATGGCTATTGAGGATGATGAGGTATCCTCCACTTCTAGCTCACCATCATTCTTATCACAGAACACTAGTGAAGTCAACTTGAAACTTTCCTTTGGGAAGTTAATGGAAGATTTCACTAGATTACAAGAATTTCATGATAATTGTGTGAGAGAAAATGAAAGATTGGCTATTGAACTTGCCAAAAAATCTGAGGTAGATGTTGATGTCAAGTCTACTGAGTTATATCAACAAGTCTTGAGAGAGCTTAAGGAAGCAAATCTCAGGATAGTTGACCAACAAAAGGAGATTGATGATCAACTACTTTCTCAGAAAAGAAGAGATTTTGAACTGAAAATTCTAAATGCCAAGTTTGAAAACCTCTCACATGAATATGATATTCTTAAATCCAGTGAAGAGAGCCTGAAATTAAAGATGTCTGCGTTGAACAAATCCTCTAGAGCAATAGAGGAAATTCAGAGTTATCAAAGACCTATGGCTCAAAGAAGTGGATTAGGTTTTGATCCATTTGAATCTTCACCTTGTCTTAGTGTTGCTTCAACAAGTAACACTAAGAAAATCTTTGTTAAGTCAGTGGCACAACAAGCTGAAAATGAGATAATTCAGCCACTGAATAAAGGAAAGGGCAAAATGAATGAAATGCCTACTCAAGTGCTTCAGGAGACTAGGCCTAAACCTAAGGAAATGGGCAAAGTCCCTGAACACAAGAGGAATGTTGGTCAGCAGAGTAGACCCAATGGAAGGGCAACTCTCCTGAACAATGTTCAGAGGAGTTATCCAAGGTATAATCAGCCTAGGCCAACTCTACTGAGAAAGCCTCAGCTGAATAGACCTAAGGACAACTATCCTCAAAGGCAGAATAAAATGAGACAACCAAAACCCTTCATGCCAAAGGGTAATGGTCATAAAAATGCCTTTCCTCAAAGATTTCATCAAGCTACACAAAGAACTCATAAGTTCAGGAGAATTAACAACTCCCCTGAAACTTACAGAGTTAACACATTCACACATACTTTCCCCAAGGCATTTAAGGGAAAGACAGTGTATGTTGATGCACAAGGGAAACAACTTAGCCACCTTAAATCAAACAGGGTGATTAGGCAAGTTTGGGTTCCTAAAGGTACTGCTAACCTCTCAGGACCCAAAACTCAAAGGGTACCTAAACCTATCTAATTGCAGGTACCAATGGGCCACAAGAAGAGGAGTATGAGCAAAAAGACAGCATGGTACCTTGACAGTGGATGCTCAAGGCACATGACTGGAAACAAGGAACTCCTCACTGGTTTTATTGAGAAAGAAGGCCCAAATGTCACTTTTGGAGACAGCTCACAAGCAACAACAAAAGGTTATGGTACTTTGATGATTGGTAACATCAAAGTAACAAATGTATCTTATGTAGCTGGTCTCAAATATAATCTCCTAAGTATCAGTCAATTCTGTGATAAAGATTTCAATGTTGAGTTCTCAAGTGGAAAATGTTTAATTAAAGATAAAACTCAACAAATTCTATTGACTGGAACTAGGAAGGGAAATGTGTATTTTGCAGACTGGGACAAGTCTACTGATGCTGCATGTTTCATTGCTAAGAGCACTAGTGAACAAAGCTGGTTATGACATAAGAGGCTAAACCATCTAAACTTCAAATCAATGAACAAACTTGCTAGAAATGCATTAGTTAAAGGACTGCCTAATGAGGTTTTCATTAAAGAACATGTGTGTAAGCCATGTCAAGAAGGAAAACAGATTAAAGCCTCATTCAAAGGAAAACCAGACATCTCTACTGAAAGGGTACTTGAACTTCTACATATGGATCTCTTTGGACCAATCACCCCTTCAAGCATAAATGGTAGAAAATACACATTGGTAGTAGTAGATGACTTCTCTAGGTTCACATGGGTAGTATTTCTCCTTAATAAGAAGGAAACACAAGTCAAACTACCTGAACTTCTCAAGAGACTGTCAAATGAGAAAAGCCTTAGCATTATCAAGATAAGATCTGATAAAGGCACTGAGTTCATAAATTCATACATCAATGAGTATTGCACATCTAATGGAATAGCTCATGAAACCTCAGCAGCTAGAACTCCTCAGCAAAATGGAGTTGCAGAGAGAAGGAATAGAACCTTAAAAGAAGCTGCTAGAACCTTAATTGCTGATTCAAATTTACCTAAGAGGTTTTGGGCTGAAGCTATAAACACTGCATGCCATACTCAAAATAGATGCTTGATTACTAAGGGGCAAGGCAAAACCCCTTATGAACTCTGGAAAGGAAGAATGCCTAAAGTGTCATACTTTCATATCTTTGGTTTTAAGTGCTTCATTCACAATAATGGGAAAGAACAGTTGAAAGCCTTTGACAGCAAAGCTGATGAGGGAGTATTCCTTGGATATTCTCAAGACAATAGAGCTTTCAGAGTCTACAACAAGAAAACCCTTATTGTGGAAGAAACACCTCATGTTGTGTTTGATGAATCTATTCATGAGTCCAGGAATGAAAACCTGGAAACTGAAGAAATCACATAGAGGACAACCAGACTGAGCCTAAAAGACAAAGACACTGAATTCATAGATGTTGTCCAAGCCAACCTACCTGAAAAACTCACATTGGACAACAATCCTGAAGGCAACCTTCCTGAGACAAACCCTACTGATGGAAATGGTGAACTGAATGACCCAATCCCAGTTCACATCCAGGTAACAACTACCAATGAAGAAGCAGTTCCTGCTGAGGTAGTTAATAGGTCAAATAATCAAGGGGGAACTCAAAATGTTGAAAATGCAAATGTCCCTGACATTGAGGACAACACCCCTGATTATGATCCTGAATTAGATCCTGCATTCAATTATCCTGAATTCTATAACACTGGTGACTCAACTTTAGTAGAAGACAACTTTACTGAAGGGATCAGAAAAATAAGGACTTGGTTGTATGACCATCCTACTGATCTGATACTTGGTGACCCAAGTATAGGAGTCAAAACCAGAAGTTTTCATGGTGAAAGTGCTATGTTCTGTTGTTTATTGTCAGAACAGGAACCAAAAGACATTGATGAAGCACTTCAGGATGCAAACTGGATCACAGGAATGCAGGAAGAGCTCAATCAATTCACCAGAAATGAAGTATGGGAGCTGGTGGATAGACCTTCACATCAAGATGTTATTGGAACCAAGTGGGTGTTCAAGAACAAAAAGAATGAGAATGATGTGATTGTCAGAAACAAAGCAAGACTAGTGGCAAAAGGTTACTGCCAGCATGAAGGCATTGACTATGATGAGACCTTTGCACCTGTGGCAAGGCTAGAAGCAATAAGGCTCTTCCTAGCCTATGCAGCCCACAAGAGGTTCAAAGTATATCAAATGGATGTCAAAAGTGCCTTTCTGAATGGAGTCTTGAAAGAAGAAGTCTATGTGGAGCAACCACCAGGTTTTGATTTTGGAAACCAAGTATACAAACTGAAGAAAGCTCTATATGGACTCAAGCAAGCCCCTAGGGCTTGGTATGACACACTGTCACAATTCCTCTTGGATCATGGATTCACTAAGGGAACTGTGGACAGAACTCTCTTCAGAATCTCTGAAGGAGAGGACATCTTGCTTGTCCAAATTTATGTAGATGACATAATTTTTGGATCCCCTAATGAGAAGCTGTGTGAAAAGTTCTCCAAGCTCATGCAAAGCAAGTTTGAGATGTCCATGATGGGGTTGATGAACTTCTTTTTGGGTCTACAAGTCAAACAATCAAAAGAAGGAATCTTCATCAACCAAGCCAAGTACACCGGAGAAATGATCAAAAAGTTTGGGTGTACATCAAGCAAGCCAGTAAGGATCCCAATGAACACAAATTGGAAGATGGATCCTGATGAGAGTGGTGTTCCAACCAACTCCACTGAGTATAGAGGGATAATTGGTTCACTCCTCTATCTCACTGCAAGCAGACCTGACATCACCTTTGCAGTAGGTGTGTGTGCAAGGTTTCAAGCAAATCCTAAGAAAAGCCATCTTGAGGCTGCAAAAAGGATCTTGAGGTATCTCAAAGGCACTGAAAATCTAGGCCTTTGGTACCCTGCTGATGACAACATTGAGTTAACTGGCTACTCAGATGCTGACTATGGAGGATGCAGAATTGACAGAAAGTCCACTTCAGGGACTTGTCAATTCTTAGGCAACAAACTCATATCTTGGTTTTCCAAGAAGCAAAACACAATGGCTACCTCCACCACTGAAGCTGAATATGTTGCTGCTGGAAGTTGTTGTGCTCAAATCCTTTGGCTGAGACAACAACTCAGAGACTACAAAGTCAACTCTACTGAAATGCCAATATTTTGTGATAACAACAGTGCAATTGCAATATCACAAAATCCTGTATTACACACAAGATGAAAACATGTGGACATCAAGCATCACTTCATTAGAGATCATGTGGAGAAGAAGGATATCAAGTTGGTAAAGATCCACACAGATCATCAAAAAGCTGATATATTGACAAAGCCACTTGCAGAGGCAAGATTTATGGAATTATCAGCATAGTTGGGTCTACTTGATCCAGGGAAATTGGACAATTGAGTCCAAGGGAGTTCATTCATTAAGGGGGAACAAATTTCAAAGATCAGCAGAATTGGTCAAGTCTGCTGAAATTCAGAAAGATGACCTAAGTAATTCAGGACACTTGTCCATTGAATTTCAGGACAGTTGTCCACATCTTTTCAGGACACTTGTCCTAGTGGGGTCAGATAAGTTGTCCTAGCTATCAAACCAAATCTTGGTCTGATAAGCACCTATTTTGGGTAATCATTGCCTATTTCGAAATATGTCCCATTCCAATTACAGATATCATCTCTTTGGGATTTAATTTGTCTCCCACCCAAAAGGTCACTTTCCATACATTAAATGCCAAGATTTAACTCTTGTTTGCATTAAACTTTTTGGGACATGATCTATCTCGAAAATCCCCCAGCCTTAAACAAACATTAAAACTCCACCCACGTTTTGAACAAAACAGTTTTTCACTGTTACATTGATTTTTGACCATTGGATCAAAATTGGACAACTCCCCTGAAGACAATCCTAGCCGTCCATTTTGATTTCCATTTTTGCTCACCTTTGAATTGCATCAAGACTTCACCAACTCATTGACAAACATTCTTTTTAGAATATTCACAAGTCTTAAGACCCCCACAAACACTTCTTCCCCAAGTATTCGAAACCCTAGCTCAAACTTTTTTCAAACATTCTCAATCTCTGTCAAATTTTCCTTCTGTAAACCTTCAATGGCTCCCAAAGTTAGACCAGAGATGATCATTGATTTCTCCAACAAGGCTTTAGACCTTGATTTTGGATACTTGAGCAACAAAAACAGTCTTCACTTTGAGCCCATAGTATCTTTTGAAAGTGAGGATCCTGAGATTACACCAACCCTGAGATGGTTGAGGAGAGCTGGATTGCAAAAGTTTATGGAGGAAAGACCAAGTTCTTGCTTGGAAAGCTACATGGCTGAGTTCTTTGCCTTCCTCAAGTGGAAAGGTAAGCCTGAAGATTGTGAAATCTCTACAAGGCTTTCTTATGTAGCAGAGTGAGAGGAGGAAGAGAAATTTCATAGAGTGAAATTCTCTTCAGAAGATCTTGAAGGAGCCTTTGGATTGCCTTCTGAGGGAAGGAATCCTGAACTTTATGGTGCTGATCATGAAGATGAGATAGCACAAGAATGGCTTTTGGTTCCAGGCCCCATCTCTTCAACACAAAACAAGAAGACTCTCAAGCCAAAATTTCTAAATCTGTTTGAGGTAATCACTAAGAGTCTTATGAGCAATACTGGAAGTTTGGAGCAAGTAAGCCATCCAAGAATCAGAATTATGGCTGCAGTTATTGATGCTAGTGACAAAGGCATCAAATTTGATTGGAGGACCTTCATCATGTCTGATATGATGAAGGAAAAGGCCAAGTTTAAGGTGAGAGCCCACAACAAGGTTGTGCTAGAAGGAAAACTCAAGTATTGCACCAGGGCAAGTTTGCTGATTGAAAGGTTTTCTCATTACTCTCAAATGCAAACATTTGCAAAGCCCCTCCCAGCCCAAAAGATTCTGTTTAGGAAGCTCAGCAAGAAAACCGAGCAAAGAAGGATGCTTATGGCCAAACCTGCTGAAGAAAAGGCTGAGGAAAAGCCAAAATTGAAAAAGAGGACAAAGGCCAGAGTAGTAAAGACAAGGAAAATGTCTCAAATCCCCTCAGAGGAGAATTCTGGAGCTTCAACTGAGATTGAAGAAGTTGCTGAAGAGGGAGTAAGTGTGCCTTCTGATCATTCAGAAGAATTAAGGCAGAAGTACAATGAGACTAGACAAAAGTCTAGAGGAGATAAGAGGATCAGGGAAGTTGTCCCTGAAAAGGATGGTGAAGGCAGTGGGAGCAGTAGGGCCAGCAAGAGAAGGGCCAAGCCTACTGATAAAGTGTTGGAGCTTCAGGAAGAAAGGTCTCTCCAACTGGCTCTAAGAGAGAGCAGAGCTGAAAGCAGGACCAAATCCAAGTCAAGGACCAACTCATCTGATTCTGGAACTCCAGAATCCAAGGTCCCTGAAGGTCAACCTATAGAGGCCAACATCCCTGAAATTCAGAATCCTGAACCCAACACCCCTGAAACCCATATTACCCCTCCCAACCAACCCATCACCCCTGTAAATCTCATCAAGAGATATTCTCCAGAAGGGAATGTGCAAAGAAGTGGGATAGATGTGCTAGCAGATATAGCAGTAGATGAGACAAGACTACAATCTCCCCTTGACTCATCCATGCTTAACTACTCAAAGCTTTTAGAAGCTGCACTCTTTGAACCAACCCCCTTAAGCAAAGCCCCTTCAGATTCATTGCTCTCTAAAGCAACTGAAGTACCTTCATTTGAGCCTAATCCTTCTAAAGTCAACCCTCCTGAACTTAACTTGCCTGAAACTGCATTTGTTGAAACCACAGCCCACTCCCCTATAGCCCAAAGTTCTCCATCAAATGAGAATGAGGAGGAGTATACTTATGAAAGTATGCTCAGAGGTGGAGCCAAGGCCACTGTGGACAGTTTGTATCCACAACTTGCTGAATTTCCAAGAATTCAGAAGACATTTCATGATTTGAGGATGCTTGTGGATGTAAAAGACAAAACCTTAATGGAGATATCACAAGTCATTCAAGATAAGGGTGCAAACTGGTGGCAAGTAGAGGAGAGCAGATTGCTACACTTTGCTGATGTGATGAAAACAAGATTCCTCACTGATGAGGAAGATTTTGCAAAGTTGGTAGATGAGAAGATCATTGAGGAGAAAGAGAGAAAAGCTAAGGGCATCAAACACCCTGATAGCAGCTCAAATGATGATGATTCCCCTGATGATCCCTCAAACCCTTCAAACCCCAAAACCCCTCAAGCCAACCTCCCTGAACCCTCTCAACCCAAGTCTTCTGTAGCAGACAGACTTTCAAACCCTCCTAGAACCTATCATAGGAAAGGCTCTGTATCATCAGAGGTGTTGACCAAGGGTGGTAACACAACCAAAGACACATCTGCCAATGAAGGTTCTTCTGAACCCAAGGCACAGCCTAAAGATGTTGAGGTTCCTATGCTAGAGGCTGGTTTGATTAAGGCCTATTCAGTGTCAGGAGAGTTGGACACTGATCAGCCCTTAATCATTCAGGATGACTCAGTGGCTGCTGAAATAAGCACTGTGATCTCCTCACAACTGCCATCTTTGAACCTTGTTGAAGGTGAAGATGTTACAGGTTTAGGAGAAGGAGTTGAAAAGGAAAATAGAATTGAAAAACCAGAGGGAGTTATGGATGAAAGAGAGGTAGTCATAACTAAGATTGTGAGTGTACCACCATATGAGGGTGGAATAAGTGAGGAAGGACAGGTTATTCTTGAAGTCAAATCTGAACTTCAAGAATCCCTTGATGAAAGGAGGCGTGATTCCTTGGGTGAGAACATCTTAAATGAAGGGAGAAAAGAAAGAGTTGAAAATGAGAAGAAGGCTGCTGATGTATCAGAGTCTTATACAAAAGAAATTGAGGGTGATGAGTGTATATTCCCTAACCTGTTTGATTTGTCTAACATTGCAGGTATTTCTCTTGACCAAATCTTTGCAGATGAGCTCTTAACAGATGCCCCTATCCAAGTAGATACAGGCTCAGCACAAGCCTTGCTTGGAATGCAATCAGAGAAATTGGACTCCTTGGCTCATCAAGTCCAATCTGCTCATGCTGAAACTTCAGGAGCACTGAATGAGCAAGGAAGAACTCTAGCATCTGTGGAGATGAGATTAACTGGCTCTGAAGATGTAGTACTCCCTACATTGGAAGCAAGGATAAGTGGAGTGGAAACTGGTCTCCAAACCATTTCCACTGAAGTGCAAAAAGCCAAATCCACCATGGAATCCATCTCAGAAGAGGTCAAGAAGGAACAAAAGCTGCTGAGAGACAATCATAATGCCAATGTCAAAGCTCTCAAGCTGACTATCAAGCAAGCTCTTGGAAAGAAGACTGCATTACAAAAGAAAAGAGCTGAAGAACAAAGGCTTGCTATGGTCAAAGCAGCCTCTGAAAAATTTTCCCAAGAGGTGATGGCCAACATTGCTGAAGGTGCAGTGGCCAACCTCACTGAGCTCCTTAAAGCCCACCTTGATGCATCCCTGAAAGCAACCTTGGATGAGGTTGTCCAACAAAAGATGAAGCCTGTTCTAGCTTTTCTTAGCTTGAGCAGTGATAGGATGCAAAATATACATGATGAAAATGTATATCTGTTGGAGGAAATGAAGTCTCTAAACCAGGCCCAATCCCTAATGGCCACAACAATGAGTGAGCTAAAACCCCAGTGTTTTGATGCTGCCAAAAAGGGGGAAAGGGAAAGAGCTAGAGCAAAAGGTGCCTTGGTGATTGGAAGCTCAGACAAGGGAAAAGACAAAGCTGCTGAAGAAAAAGTAAAAGAACCAGCAGTGCTGAACTTGGAAGAATTGGATGAAGAAGAACAACTAGCACTTGCCTTGAAAAATTCAATGGCCTCAGCTCAAGAGGAAAGAATGAGGTTACAACAGAGACTAGGTGGTGAGGTATCTGGTTTGGACAAAGATGTTGAATGTGTCCAAACTAGAGGAAAGATCAAGAGGGCAAAAGGAAAGAAAAGACAAGCTGAGACATTTACTGACTTTCCTAACAGCCTTGATCTTCCACCTGAATTCAGAATTGATGATGATGAACCTACATCAAAGAAGGCCAAAGCTGCTGAAGAGCCCAAAACTGCTGAAAAAGACAAGTCTTCTGAAATGGTCAACATTGTTGAAGGTGCCAAAGTCACTGAAGATGTGGAAGCTTTATATGAAGAAGGCTTTGGACCTGGACCAAAGAAGACAAAGATTGTGGTACTCAATGATCCATCAAAGTTGTTTCATGAAGGGTATGGCAAAGACCCTGAAACACAATAGAAACTGGCCATGATGAGGGCCCAAGAGAAAATGGATTTGATGGATGAAGCACAAAGAGCAAGAGATAAGAGAAGAGCAAACTTCCAGAAACCAAGAAGAATGAGAGCAACTTACAGCAAAATGAAGCCTCAGCTACTAGTCCCAATGGACACCAAATATCCACAATTGGATAAATGGGTGCCAATTCAGCTGAATGATACATGGGAAGAGGCTAAAAGGGAGTTTGTCTATGACTATTATGTCATTGACAGATGGAATGGAGGAGATGCCAACTCTTCCTTTGCTGAGTTCATGATAGAATACTACAGAGAGTTGTAACAACAATTACTTGCAGCTGCTGATATTGCAAGAATTGATATCAATGCTCCCAAGCCTATCATTTACATGCCTCCAAAGCTTGATGGATGGATTGACCAAGCAAGGATCCTGAGGGAGTTCACAGAGATTCTTAAACTGAACAAAATGACCCTTGGACTCAAAGGAACCAACCAGGAATCCATGGAACTCAAGAAGAGAGTATGGGCACAATATGGGATGGTGCCACCTAAAGAAGATGATCTCTGAAATGGCTAAGTTTTCCTGACTCTTATATGCTGAAATGGATGAAAACTTAAGTTGGTTACTAACTTGTGGTCAACTACTCTGAAGATGCTCAAGCTGCTGATATGATATGCTCTAATACCTAAATGCTGAATGATTTAAGAGTATATCCTACTTTTGTAGTAAATGTGTGCTTATTTGTAATGTTTCTCATGCTATGATATGTTTTTGTTCAAACTATCAACATGCTGTAATGATTCTCATTTTAATGATAGTTGAACATATTTTGAATCAAGAAACACATATCTCTCTATGCCTATTCTTGAAACCTATTTGCAGCATGAATGGTGAATACACTAACACATTTTCTTTCAGGGAAATTGACTTCAATCATGTCTTCTGAAGATAAATGTAATAGGTGTAGTCAAGTCACTTTTGCATAAAATGTATAGGTTTTGGCATCATCAAAAAGGGGGAAATTGTTGGGAATAAAATGAGATATGTTTTGATTAAATACCAAAACCCCCTGAGACATGCCTAAATCAAGATGATTGTGTTCTAAGAGTGTTAGAACACATAGCATAAGGCTAGATGAGAAGCTGATATGTTAGGCAGCTCTTAGATGATTAGATGCACAATGTGAGGGGGAACCTATGCTTTGAAGATTATCAAGATCAAGTCCCCTCAACGCTCAAATTCTGGAACAATCACCAAGGCCAAGCATACTCTATACAAAACCAAATGTTCTGATCAGGAGAGTTGTCCAGAGAAGTTATCTTTATGCAAGAACAAGGTTGTAAAGCTCAAAAGGACAAGCTTACTCAAATGCTCTGATCAGGAGAGTTGTCCAAAGAGGTTGAATCTGTGCAAAAACAAAAGCTCTAAAGATCAAAGGCCAAATATGCTGATCAGGAGAGTTGTCCAGAAGAGGTGTCTCAGCAAGATTGAACCAGAACAAATGTTCTAATGCTTGAAGGTCAACTATGCTGAAGAGAAGAAGACAACTACACCCTAAAAGACTTCATTGTATCATGCTGAGATCATTTCCAAGTGAAGCAAAGGGAAAGAGCCAAGTCATCTGAAGAAGAGCAAGCCAACCATGCTGATAAGCAAAGTCTGCTGATAGTGATAAGCAGAGTTGTCCATCTGATAAGGAATGTTGTCCTATCATTGGATCAACCTTCAGAAGCCATGTCCAAGTCTTAACAAGAAGTCAAACATTGGGAAAGGTGCTGCAGAAAGAAGACAAAGTCTTAACAGCCGTTTATTACCCAAATAAGGACATGTCACTATCAAGAATCTGTCTTCCAGTTTGAAGAACTCAAGGAATACATTTATAGCAATTTGGGGCTGCCTCTCCAACGGGCAAATCCTCAAATTTGTCTATAAATACAGAAGTGTGATGACCATTTGAAAGCATCCAACTAACCATCTACTAAGCCAACTATCCTGCAAGTTGTCAAGTGCTTTCAAAGATTATCTTAGTCTTCATACACTTCTTCTAAGCTGAACCCAATTATATATCCATACAAAGCTTAGAGAGATATCCTATCCTTATACACTAATCTTCATTGTAAAGGATATCTCATTAGTTGGAACCTTACTTCAACCCTTACCCCTTTCAAGTGAGAAAGTGAGAAGGTTGTAGTAGTAGAAGTGGTAGGAGCTGACTGTTGAGAGAAGAACAGTTCAGTTCTGAGTTGAGAAGAGGGTACTAGGACTCTAGACATCCTAGGGATCAATTCACCAAGGAGAGGTGTTATTGATCAAGTGCACCTTGGCACTATAAAACAAGTTAATTCCAAGAGTGAAGGAATTATCCTATTAAATCAGGGAAAGTGATGTAGGAGCTTGAGTCTCTGAACCACTATAAACTCTTGTGTTGATTTACTTTCAAGCACTGTCATACATTCAACACTGCACACAAAACTGATTTACAAAAGAATTGAATACAAGTGTATTCCCCCCCCCCCCCATACACTTGTTATATACTCATTTCAGGACCAACAGTACCGATTCATTGTTGAATCAAACACTCTAGTGGGAGAGTTGTAACGATTTACAGTACCTTGGGAGTTGTAACGATTCATTGTTGAATTAAACGCTCTAGTGGGGGCTATAAAAATTCATTGTGGAATCAAACACTCTAGTGGGAGTTATACCGATTCATTGTTGAATCAAACACTCTAGTGGAAGCTGTGACGATTTACTGTGGAATCAACCACTCTAGTGGGAGAGTTGTAACGATTTACACTACGTTGGGAGTTGTAATGATTCACACTCCAGTGAGAGTTGTGGTGATTTACTACAGAATCAAACACTTCAGTGGGAGTTGTAGTGATTCATTGTAGTAATCAAAGTAGTTAAAGCTTACACTCGAGATTCCGAGTTTCATGAAAAACCAAACAAATTAGATACAAAGTTTTGACTTTGTGAAAACATTAAAAGAAGAAAATTGTGATTCTTAAATGCATGACTACTCACTTGATGTTTGCAGATCCTCTTGTCAAATATATTCCTGAGAGATGTTTTATAGACATCTAAGGTTTTGGGTTTGTGTGGATTTGAACATAGTGCGTTGTAGTTGTTAATGTTGTTGAACATTTATGTATTGTGAATTATATGATGTTTCATATAATAGTATGTCGACAAGTAAAGATTGGGTCACTCATATGAGCAATCGCCTCTGACATCGAGGCATGTGTAGAGATGAGATTATTTAGAAATAATCGTAATAGATTTTACCACAAATCTATTTAACTTGTTACGAAGCTAAATCAGCGGATTTTCTAGACTATAGTGGGAGGAAATTCAAGTTAAGTGTCGAGGATACACTTGAACTGTGATTTATACGATATCAAATAAAAGAATGACATACGCTTCCATCTTGAGAAGTTAAGATATCGTGACATATGTTTCATACCACATGTGCTAAGATGACCATAAGGAAATGAGAAACATATCCCTATTTTCTCGTTGTATGAGGCCTTGAGGGTTAAGAAATCCTCTAATAAATACCCTTAAGACTTTTTACTGTATTCTTAAGTCTTCACTCTAGTGTTGCTACTTTAGCATGTTACCAATATCTATAAGTTATATGGCCATGCGGTGCATGTCTAGGAAAGCAACTATAGTGGGAGTCTGGAGATATTAGTGTAAAAGGAAGGACTTTTTTATTAACATGTTCTATTGTGATTCATTGACCGGTCAATCAAGTTCAGAACTTGATTATGAATACATAGATTTGATAAAAGGTTGAATATGCTCTTATGTTCAAGGGATTGAAAGAGATATGTCAACTGATGCTAAATTGAAAGAGTTCTGGGGTATAACGAGTTTTGAAATCTTCATATAAAACTGGTTGAGTTGCTATATATCCTTAACAAGTGTATAGCGTGAAAACTCATATTCTCAAGGGTCACACGATCTATTTGCCTGTATGAAAATGTGTTGTGTGATGGTATATATAAGACTCAAACTTCATGTGTGAGTGGGAGATGAACGCTAATAAATAATAATTAATTAATATTAATTAATTATTTATTTAATCTACACATGAAAGTGGATAATTAGAGGAGCGGTTATATAGATAACCTTCTACATAAGAAAATCCAACGGGATTTTCCAATAACGATTTACGCAGAGAGAATTCCATTCTCTTCCCCACTCCTTAGACAGAAACAAAAAACAGAGATTTCTGAGTATTCTGTACAATACGCTCACACACACTTATACATGGAGGACACTTAGATTGTGGATATGAGAAGCGGTTCGTGAATCAATTCATGTGATCGTGTTCTGACTACGAGGATCACAGTACGTATGTGGAATTCAATCGGGTTCAAGACATATTCTGCTGCATTGAGAATTACAGGTTGGTAATTCTAATTCTTATTTCTCGATTAATTAATTCCAACAGTGTGTTTAGGTGGAAGTAAATTGCAATCTAATAACATTAAAGTACAGAAGGAGGCTGATATTATATATAGCTGGGGAGTTTCAATTGCAATTCTTTTTTTAATTATTCAATTGTCTTGATTAAAGTGGTATTAACAAGATTTGGTTGCGATTTTAGCCACAATTAATTAAGTCATATGCTAAGTATCATGGAAAATTCAAATAAGAGGTGACAACTATATTAAATTGTTACTTTGTATTTTTCGGTGTGGCTAATAATAATGTTGTAATTTTCGTGTGTTTGTGGATTACACTAATATTACTAGCTAATCTAGCTACTTTAATAATTGTGGAAACTAACTAGCTCATAAATAATGAATGAATGTTAGCATATTTTGGTGCTAATGCAACAATGTTTTTTTTTTTTATAAATCTCGAGTATCCTGTCCAATAATCGACTAATCTCGAGGGACTGTTGCAACAATGTAACACTTTAAAATGCATGGAAGGTGTAAGTGAAAAGTTTTTTTTAGTGTTAACGTGCTCATATCTAAAGTTTTTAGAAGCAGAACTATCATGTCCTAAAAAAAATTTAAACTCACTCGTCAAATCCAATCAAAACTACTGAAGAAAGATGTTGAGGCACTTTATTTTGGTTAGATGAGCAGTTTAACGATTCAAAACCAATAACATAATACTCCCCATTTTTCTTTTCGGAACGTCTCACGATAATTTTCACAACCTTAAAATGAAAAACCCTTTATAAAATTCACCCTTACAATATCCTCAATTTAACACAAATGCTATTACTTTTTTTTTCACACATACACAAAAGTCAACTTATTTGTTTACTGTATACATAAAAGTTTACAAAATCATCCCTCAAAATCCCTACTAAATTCACTTTTCTTATTTTGTGTGAAAGAAATCATTAGGAACACAAACGAAATGGATTAGCATTTGATTTCCTTCCAACCATGAGCCAAGTATAAGAATGTTGAGTCATCCTTTTAGTAAGCAGTGTTGTTCATTCATTCTCTTATCACATTCTTCAGCAGATGGAGTCGTAACCTCCCACTTTCCATCAATTCCATCCACTTCCTAAAGACCTCTATTCTCAATATTATTTTTTAAGTGTAAGTACGAGTAAATTGTAATTATTTAATAAACATTGTTATTTGTAAACCATATACAGTAGTCTCGAAACTGTATGTGCCGGGGGTTGGTAACTATGGTATTTTCCTTGGTAAATTCTTATATACACGTTAGAGTATAGCTACACTCCTCAATTTGAGATTTTAATTTATCCAATATTTCAATTTTATATTTGTCACATGACTTATTTTTTTCACCTCACCCATTTTTTTCTTCACTATCAGCCGCCTTTTTTTCCTCTTTCACTCTCATGTCTCAAATTCACAATGGAGTTCGAGAAGTAGTCGTGATTTTGTAACCTCTACTCTCATCTCTTCACATTTCATTTGGTTAAGCAGTGACATGGCGAAAGGGGCAGTGACGACGACATTCACATTTTTAGGTACGATTATTTGCTAATTTCTCATGGGCTGATCAATCGAAGTGTGAGTCGTTATTAAAATGATAGTGGAAAGATGTGATTTTATTTATATAATGAAGAGGTATATAAAGATTTTACAATATGGGCTTTATCTTTATACAAATGATTATGGGCCTAAACACATATATACAAATATATTCCTAATACGTCCCCTTAAGATGGAGAGGTTTCAACGACTCAAATCTTGGACATAAGAAGGTGGAGACGAGGCCGAGCAAGAGGCTTGGTGAGAGCATCAACTAGTTGATCAGTTGAGGAGACATGAGAGACACGAAGGGTCGAATTTTGGATCAAATCCCGAACAAAGTGATAGTCAATAGCAATGTGCTTCATCCGAGAGTGGAAGACAGGATTGGAGCATAAGTACATCTCGCCAATATTGTCAGAGTAGATCACTGGAGTGGACGATTCAGGGACAAGAAGTTTAGAGAGGGGCGATCATGTTCATTGAATTTCAACAGCAGCGGAGGCAATGGCAAGATACTCAGCTTCAGTAGATGAATGAGCAACGGACCGTTGTTTGCGAGAAGACAGGAGATTGGATTTGCACCAAGATAAACAATGTAAGCACTAGTGGAGGTTCGATCATCACAATTCCATCCCAATCAGCATCAGTGAAGCAATGAATAGATAATTATGATTGATTGTGAAGCGTGATAACAACTGATTGGGAGCCATTGAGGTAACGAAAGAAGCGTTTAACGGCCCCCCAGTGACATTCAGTGGCTGCATGCATGAACTAAGAAAGTTTGTTAACCACAAAAGCAATGTTTGGAAGGGTAAAGAGCAAATAATGAAGACTACCAAGAGCTTGGCGATAGACAGTGGCAGTGACAGGCGGAGAACCATCAACAAAAGTGAGATTAACCCCAGGTTGTAAGGGGATTTTGACCGGCTTAGCATCAAGCATATTGTATTTGGAAAGCAGATCAGTGATATATTTTTTTGAACTAAGGTGCACGATGAGGATGTCATAAGCACCTCCACGCCAAGGAAGTAAGATAGGGAGCCAAGATCCTTGACAGAGAATTGAGAGGCTAAAGTTGTCACAACTGAGTCGAGGAAACGAGGTGTATTGCCAGTGAGAATCAAATCATCGACATAAACCAGAAAATAGACAATGATCCCATCCGTGTTGTAGACAAAAAGAGGTACATCGGACTTAGTGTGCTTGAAACCCAATGAGGCAATAAAGGAGTGAAGAGCGTAATACCACGTCCTAGGAGCTTGCTTGAGGTCATATATAGATTTCCGAAGTTTACACACATCCGGAAGTGTCCCATGCAAGAAGGCATTGTTAACGTCAAATTGACGAAGAGGCCAATTCTGAGTGACAGCAAGACTAAGGATGATGCGGACAGTGGCTAGTTTCACAACTGGACTAAATGTTTCAGAAAAATCAATGTCTGGGCGCTGATGAAACCCTTTTGCAACAAGACGAGCTTTGAACTTGTCAATGGAGCCATAAGGTTTGCGTTTCACACGAAACACCCATTTGCGACCAACAAGATTCTAAGAATTAAGGGGAGGGATTAGATCCCAAGTGTCATTCTTGAGGGGCGTTGTAAATTCATTAGACATAGCATCTCGCCAACGAGGATCAGACATAGCTTGAGATATAGTATGAGGCTCAATATCAGATTGAAGAGAAGTGGTGAGATCATGCCTCAGATTAGGTTTAAAGATGTTATTCCGTGCCCGAGTGACCATCGAATGTGATGGTGCTGGTGAGAGAGGTCGAGCAAGAGGCGAAGGCATAGGCGGCTCGACAGGAAAGGGCAGCGTTGCTTGAGGTGAGTGAGGAAACGGAGGAGGCATAGGAATCGGACTTGTATCAGGGGAAGTGTATATATGATCAGTGGATATATCGAGGAAAAGATAGGCACTTTGGGTAAGGGAGTAGCCCAAGAAGACACAGAGAGTGGAACGGGGTTCTAGTTTTTTAGATGTGTAAGGTCGAAGCCACGGAAAATACTTGCAACCGAACACACAAACTTTGGAGAGATTGGGTGGAGAGTGAAAGAGGATCTGGAAGGATGACCTGAGTGATAGGACAACTTTAGGAATACGATTAATGAGGTAAGTAGTAGTGGACAAGGCAAACGACTAATAGGTTAGGGGCATGTAAGCATGGTGCAAGAGAGTAAGGCCAGTGTCAACAATGTAATGTTCGGGTGTATGTGGTGGAAGGTTGGAGATGCAATGAGATGTTAGAAAAGGGCGGAGAGCAATATATTCACCACCATTATTAGAGTATATGGAGGCAATCAGAATCTATAATAAGATACAAAATTTCAAATTGATCATCTTTGACTTAACAAAGTAACCCTTATTTCCTATCCACTTTCACTATATATAATCGAAGCATCAATGATTAACCCAACAATAAAAACCTTATTCCTTTCTCCGTTCTGATACATAAAATGACAGCTTGTATTGATAATTCAAAGACACATAATATATACATGACACCCAAATCACCTTAATTGCAGCAGTTCTAATTCTATCATTACTCTTTAGAACGATCTCTTGTCTTGTAATCGCTAAAATTCCCAAGAATTCATCTAAACTTTGTCCGAAGAGTTATGACGTATGCGTCGCTGGTAGTGGCCGCCGCGCAGAGTACAAATACTCAAGAAATCTACAAGTCAGCAACTGTGCTAGATGGATGTGCGACGTGCGATCGAGGGAGTTTAATTAAAAGTAGGAAAAGTAGAGTTTAATTAAAAGTATGGTTTAGTAATTATAATTAATACAATACCCTTATTATATAATTTATATTATATATATATTAAAATTATTAGTTATATTAATTAAAAAATTGTTAGTTATATTTAAAATGCTAATTTAAAATAAAGTGCTACTTGTATTAAAAAATTGCTAGTTTAAAAGAAAAGTGCTACTAATATTAAAAAAAAATTGATGATTTTCTGTGTTTTTGGCGCAGGAATTCAATTCAAGCGACCGAGATCGAGTACACATTTTCAAGTGAAATCGGTCTTTTGCTATGATTTATGACCTTTTTTTTTTTTGACCAAATTCAATTCTAAGAGGTTAAAATTGTGTTATTGTATTTTTTTTTTTTTTTGTTTTGGTATTTTTTTTGCATATCCAATTTATTGGGGGCCTTTTTTACAATTGTTTGCTTTTATCGAATTAGGGTTCGTATTTAAGTTTTTTCCATACATTGTGAAGAACATTTTAAAATAAAAGTGCTAGTTACACTACAAGAAAAATTGTTTTTAGTGAGAGTAAAAACCGTGGCTAAAAGTTAAAATACTGTCATTAATGACTTTTAGTGACGAGAAATTGACTCTCATGGCCTCTAATTACTGCTTCTCTAGTTAAAGGTCAATAGTGACGGGATAGGGTCCCCTCACTAATAAGCATATAATTAGAGTAAATTTACCCTCACTAATAAGCATATAATTAGAGTAAATTTACCCTCACTAATAAGCATATAATTAGAGTAAATTTACTCTCACTAAAAAAAATTTAATGATGAAAATTTTTGTCACTAAAACATCATTTTACTCTCATTAGTACATGTAATTACAAAATTAAACTCCAAATCAAATAGTTCGATCACTATCAATGTTTCTTTAGGTATGCTTATTTTTCACCGACACCTGTCTCCTGTTAAATAAAATGATAAATGAAAATATAAGCTAACGAGAAACAACAGTTTTATCCTAAGAAAAGAACTACGAACAATTGAACAACAATATTGTAGTCATTATCCTAAAAAACAGATCTACAAGAGTCATATACTTTAAAATTAAAATGCAGACAAGAAACAATATATAATGTCATCATACTCGAATTCTAAGGAGTACCCTTCTAAAATATTAATCTGAAATTTGAATCAGAATTGCAAAATTCTACATCAATCTCAAAAGAAGGAAAAGTACTCTTATCAATCAAACAAAAAAACAGTTTAAATCCTGAAATTAATCTCACATACTACATGAATAATTCTTAAAAGATTTCTAGAAAAAAAACATAACAATTATCCACCAAGATAAAAAAGAGATTGAGATCATGAGATTCATAACCTAACATATATCAGCTGAATAAACATCACAAAAGCAAAGAAAAATGACCACAAAAAATTTCAGAAAAAAGATTGTACCTGACTTTTCACACACAAAATACCAGAGGAATCTTGCAATTGAATTTTTATTGAAGATGGGTGAATACATCTGGTACACAAAAGCCCATCTATATACAAGCTGTAAAACCTTCAAAGAGAAAATAAAATGAAAATTCTTGCAAGTTACATCACTAATATTCTTGTCTGAATTTTAATTTAGGAAAATCAAATACACAAGAGCTTACCGTTGTACATTTATTGACCAAAGCTATAAAATTGCAGCAGAGCTAATAACCTACACAAGAGAGAGAAAGATAAAACGAGGGGTAATATTGAAATCTTCAACATTCTACTGAAGGAAGGGTTACCTTGCTTGAGAAGCCTGCATGTTCTTATAAAAAAAAGGTCAACTTCTTAAATGCTATCCTGCAACACTGCACAAACATCACAATGTATGAGCAAGAAAAAATTGAGAGATAAGATAAACATGGAAATTCAATTAAATAAAATGTAGTAAGAGTAAAATGAAGTAAGAGTGCAGGCAAATCTTGTAAGAATAAGTCAATACCCTGGGCTTCTTTCAGAAGGTAATTCAGTTAACTCATTTTCAATTCGGTTCAACCTATCTTCAAGTTCATCCATCTGTCTCTTAAGCAAACGATTCTCTTCCTCCTTCGCATTAATCCTTTCTTCTAGTTCTCATGCATATGAAGATTTGGAGTCATTAAAGGTTGTGCGCTTCACACCTCCACTACAAGAAAAATGACTTTTAGTGACAAAATTCCTTTCATTATAGTTTCTCTCACTAAAAGTCTTTAATGACGGTAATTGACTTTTAGTGAGAGATTCTCATTATTTAATTCTCAAATTCTTGTCACTAAAAATTTTTAGCTACAAAAGCAATAATAAGAGGATGTTGTCACTAAAAGTCAATTTTATTATAGTGCTCCTCCATAACCATATACATGACCATGACGTTGTGGCCCAAAACATATTTCAGCAAGCTCAAGGTTTGTAAGTGATGGATTAGATTGAACCGTTTTCACGATTTCATCCTATGAAATTTAAAATCAATGAGCAATGACAAAAAAAATATACAAGTAAATCAATAATGCTTACATATTTTTCCTTTTCTTTTGTCCCGTTGAATTTTCCATTTTTGCTCCGAGTCTCAAAGAATATTACTCCCAAATCAAGCATTTCAGAATCTTTACCTCCCTATATTTTGTTTAAATAAAAGAAAAACCAGAATTATATGTAAAGATGTGATCATTATAAATAAAAAATACTAATACTAATGAAACTTTACTACATTTTCATATATGAATTCTCTATGTGGATTGCTTCCAGTAAGATGAGGCATAGACACATCTGATTTAGACCGATTCTTAGAATTTTGCTCACTGATATCCTACATATGCAAACTTACAGTTATTGAACTATAAAATTAACATAGTCTCACTGAACACTTTAAAATATATCTTACCTGAAACTCCTTAGTCAAAAATTTGTTAGTAACAAGCCACTGCCAATCTTTATCATTCATCCCACGTGGAACCTTTTTTAAAGCGTGAATCTTATTTTTGTAAGGTTTTACGTGATTTACATACAATTTTGACCTCCAAGCTCCCCACAAAACACTCATATTCTCCAAGGTATGCTCCCGATATAATTCAATATTAGGATTTATAAAACATTCCTACAACAATTTTCAAAATGAATTCAAGTTTTTAAGTAGAGTTGGACATATAATATGTTACTCAAAGTGGCAGGTAACAATATAAACATACCTTAATTGCCTCCCACATATGTTGTTTTTCTGCATTCCCAATATCCTTCCATGATTGCACTTGTACTGGGCAAATGTTACCGTCACGCACAATTTTCCCTAGGTGTCTTGACCAAGCCTCTTGATTTTTGTTGACTGGCCGATTGTTGAAGAATATAACTTCAAGCTTTTCACCACTTCTCAAAGATTCAACTTTCTTATTCTTGTTCCCTCCTCTAACTTTTTTTTCCTTTTGAGGGGATGGATCTATTAAATAAAAATATTTTATAAAGATTTAAAACAATAGTGTAGTTGAAATTCATTCATAAGTTTTAGTTATAATCACTTACTCTCAACAGTTTTGTCAGAAACAACAAAAACTGGTTCACCATATTTACCATCTTCATTCATGGGAGTATATTTTGCCACCACGTAATGACTAACAGCTTTTAAGGGCAAGTGAAACTCCTATAAAAAAAAGTTATAATATTCGGATCTGAACAATGAATAAAACAAGTGAATTCTACTGCATAAGCACATGTTTTAGAGTTACTTGCCTTCTTAGTCTTAGATTGACCAATAGCCTCAAGGTCCTTTGTAACATCAAAGCTTCTAGAAATGGTAATGAACATGTCCACCATACTTTCTTCTTCAATCCCTCCAATAATAGTCTCACTTACCTTGATTTTTTTGTTTGCCTTGAGATCACCCAATATCTTGAGATTTGTCACTTTGAGATTCGATGAGATACGCGAATCTGTAAATGTAAAAGGATACACAAATACATGTAATCAAATCCAATAAGAACTAGAAGACAATGAACAATAAAAGATAATAAATATACCGAACATTGGATTGTCTTGTGGCATTTTGAAGCTCAATGGTCGGGCAGTAGGATCCTCATCTAGATAGACGTCAATGCAAGGAACACCTTCATTTTGCATTAACATAGCCATAACATCTTTATCAGTCCTTAAGGTTCTGCCATCTCCATCGGTGATTTTGAAACCAACGGTATAGATATCAATGAACTTTTTACATATGCTCAAGATATCTAAGAAAGAACTATCTTCACTAAAATCGTTTTCGTGGAATTCAAAATCTCCATAGTGCACAATTAGACGGTGTGATAAGAAGTCTCCTTTCAAGAGATAACAAATAAAAGTTAGAACCATGCCAAATATTAAAGTAGTAATGTTAAAAAAGCTTTATATTAAAAGAAGATTTATTGTATTGCTTACTTGAAACCAAGAATGTATCATTTTTTCTATGTTCACGCCATTTGTTCAACAAACCAGGCGCTATAATTTTTCTCTGTCTACAGTTTATGCCTTTCTTAACTCCTGCATCCATAGATTGGCCTATCCAAAACATTATAGACATATTCATTTAAAGAACCAGAAGTATAACTATAAAACTATACATTGATTACCCTGTGCGATGTATCCGTAAGAACCATCAATCACCTGACTATTTTGGATTACAAGAATTTGATCATCATAGCTCTGAAATTTAATTTCATTATCTAGATTTAGGTCCAGATTTATTAGTGTTTAATGGTACGACCAGTGCAAGTCTCCCACAAAATTTGCATATTATATATTTATCCTACTAATTTCTAAGTTTTAAATTATTACTCTTATTTATTGAAATTATTCACCAACTGACAAAATTATAAATCAGTAGAGCTTGATCAAATCCTTACGCATTTCCACTTATCATGTACATTCCAAAATACAAAATTGAATTAAGCATCCTCATAATAATATTAATAACCATTGACAATGACAACTAAAATTGATCCCCATTACAGTGTATGAAGTTCTGTTTCTTTTTTATCAAAAATAGAGACAAGTTGGGGTTTTATATCCAACATAAGCACCATGTGGCTGGAGTCAGGGATAGTAAACACCACAGGTGTTTGATTAGAAGATGGAACAAGAATGTGATTGGGAATGGGGGAGGGGCAGAAGATAGCATAACAATAGGGGTAGGGACAGAAGCTGGCACAGTGGATATATTTATCCTCATCTCTCATCACCAATATATAGGTCATCTAGTAAAATATACTCATTTAAAAAACAATGTAACAAATTAAACATAGGTCATCTAGTAAAATATAAATCCATAGAATCAAAATCATGTTCATGGTTAATTATTGCCATGAATTATACAAAACAATACAAATCTAGCTGTTAAACCCTCCAATGCATCAATAAATTAAAAACACATAAGTAATTGCTTCTTTCTACAAAATTAACAAAATTTAGTAAGCTTCCAGTTGCCAAGGATTCAAATATCACCAATTTAATAGCAGAAAAATGGCATTCAATATATTCAGAAAATAACAATAATTAGATCCAATAAAACAGGGTAACCAATGAATATATTCACCTTGAAAAAACAAAGAAAAGACCCAATCAGTGATCCCCAAACCGCAAGAATGGCAAAGAATCGACACCCATAGATATCCTGCAATACCACAACAACAAAACAATTAAAAAAAAAAGAATCAGTTCATAACAACTTTATCATCACCTTCTCTATATTCTCTTCTGTCAGTTTACTTTCAGAGTTACAATGTTTCCAGAATCGGTAGCCTGAATTAATGAACTACCTGTCAAAACACACGATTCTTTTCATATTTGAACGGATAATATATAATCATGTAACAAAAATAAATTCAAGAAAAATCTAGAATAACAAAGAAACTATATATCTGAACCCCATATTCCAAGTGTTTAATATTCTTGACTCCATAAGGTTTGAACTCATTTATGTTGAATCAATAACAGACTGCGAAGGGATTCCTCATAGTTGGGATAAACTAATCCACTTAAAAATGTTGTAACAATTGAGCTGAGCTAGAAAGAAACTCACTTGATAAGATGGATGAGAGGAAATTGGAAAACAAATCAAACTCTAAATCCTTTGACTCGTCCCTCCATTACATAATTTTATACTCTAACCCAAATACAAACTTTAATAACAATGTTGATCAACTATTTATATCATGCAACCCACCAGCCCTAAATAATTAGGCTACATGCATAACCATTAATTTCAACCCAAATATCCCACTTTCATACAATCATACATCAAATGTAACTAGTTAACACTGAAAATGTCTCAGATACAATTTTTCTAAGTAATCCTTTAAAAAATTTAAGAAAAAAAAAAACTACATACATTTCTGGCATCAACCTCTGTATGGGCATCACGAAATTTCAACACCTGGTCCAAATAGTGAGTGTGCAGTGCTGGCGTGTTTGTAAACAAACAAGCAACCAAAAATGCCTTTTCTAAAGTCTAACACTTCACTTTGAGTTATTTAATAATTTACTGTATTTATTTAGGGTTGGATTAGTCCATTGTGGCTAATCTGAGACTAAACACATTGCTACTAATGTATGTGCTGCTTCCACTTGAGTAATTAGTGAATAAATTCCTTGTGTTAAAGATGATGCAGATCAAACTTAATCAACTAATATCAAAACTCTTCAATTTCACAATTTCACAGTGCTGGCGTGTTTGTATGGCCTTAATGTTTGTATAGTGAGTACTCCCATATTTCCTCTCAGATTCAAGAGTTTTGAATTACATGTATTGCATACATAAACTAATGCAATCTTGTGTGAATAAATAGTAGTAATGAAACTTCACAGACAAGAAACTGGAAACTCAAATCATGAAATTAAAACCATCAAGGTCTATACTACACACCCCAACCCCTTCTTGCCTTGATTCAAATAAATCAAATATCTGAATATCGCAAAAAAGAAAAGTACAACTCGCTAAGCAAAAATACACAGATCTACAACTGAAGTTCAATACCACATCCGGAAAGAAAAATAAAGATTCGTAGCTCAAAATACATGACTTCAGGATTAGTGGTTATGTTGCGGATCAACTGCATCCCGCAGATACCGATGGCAACTCCGACGGCCGCAAACAAAGGATACACCTATACCAAAAATAGAAAAAAAAAAAAAAGACCAGATCAGCTGATCTCTAACTCAGAAAAAACAACATCAATCTTAGCTTATGCAGCAGCTCGCACGCAATAGCTGAATATTTGTTAAGCAAAGCGCACGACAGTAGTAAATCTCTAACTCAGAATATATGCCGCTGCCGATCAATCGTGTGAACTTTGAGGATTAAACCATGATCTGGAAGAAAATTAAGAAGAATTATATTAGTTAATTGTTACAATTTGAATGAATTGAGAGGAATTTTCAGAATTGAAAGGACTGATTGATTTTGGGGAGAAACCCGATTCGTCTCTTGTGCGTGTGAGAGGTGTGAGGAAGGTGTGTGAGAGTTTATCACCTATAATTATATTTTTTACAAATTAATTTTTTACTTATAATACAAGATTTACACTTTTTTTTATATATATTTTTTATAATATTAATGAGAGTACTCTTTACCCTCACTAATGCTAAGTAAACTTTATATTTAGTGAGGGTATAAAAAAATTTCATACCAATATTAAAATTTTGATGAGAGTATTATTTTACCCTCACTAAAAGTAAACAATTATCACATTTAGTGAGAGTTTATCATACTCTCACCATTTTTTTTGTCACTAAAAGTGATATTTCTTGTAGTGTTATATTAAAAATGCTAATTTAAAATAAAAGTTCTAGTTATATTTAAAGTGTAACTGACTATATTTTAATTAATATATAGTAATTTGCATTTATATTATATATAATAATTTAAATAATGTATTACAAATTATTATCATTAGGTATATATTTTTTTTACTTAATTTAATTTTTTTTAAATAAAATTTTAATTTAGCAAGATGAATTAAAGTGCTAATTTTTAAACGCATGAATTAAAAGTGTCAATTAAAATAGTTAAAAGTGTTAATTTAAATAGTTGATTTAAACAACGTGGAAAGACAACTGTTTTTTACCGTTGTCTTTCAGGGCAAAATAGCATATTATATTACTTTGAAAGACAACGGTAAGAAACCGTTGTCTTTTAGCTCAAAAAATAACATATTGTATTACTTTGAAAGACAACGGTCAGAAACCGCTGTCTTTCAGCACAAAATAGTATATTTTATTACTATGAAAGACAACGGTATTTAACCGCTGTCTTTCTGCGTTTTGGGGGGAAAACAACATGGAACAACAACGGTCTCAAAACCGTTGTCTATCAGCGAACTTTCTTTTAAATTTCATTGATCTACAACGCAAAAAGACAACGGATCACCAAAACTGTTGTCTTTTAGCACAAATATGAGCTAATAGACAACGGTTTTACTTTAACCTACATTTTTTAAATATAAGACAATGATTTTTTTTAAAACCGTTGTCCATTGGGCGTTGTCATTCAGCCTTTTTCTTGTAGTGTCTTCAAACAAGATCAAAAATGTGTACATATATACTACAATGATGGAATGCATTATGTGCATTATGTACTTAACAGTCTAATATGACTTTATGTTGATCAAACTTATTGTAATTGTACATATAAAATTATTTTGTATTTGAAATAAATTTTTTTGGGAAATTAATCAAGAGAAAAAATAGTTAATTAAGGTAAATTTGGGGTAAATATTCACAGGTCAAACTCGAATCAACGCGGTCAAATTTAACTAAAATATATTTTTTCATTTTCAAGTTTATTTTACTATATGATCAAAATATTATCACTACAAGATCAAAAATATACTACTACTACAAGTCAAAAAATATTCTAAACACTTAGTTTTTTGATTAAATTTGCCATAATATTTTTGAACTTTATATAATAACATATTTTTGACCTTGTAGTAGTATAATATTTTATACTACTACAAAGCCAAAAATATACTATTACAAGTTTGAAAATATTTTGAATACTTAAATTTTTTGAACGAATTTTTCAGAATATTTTTTGACATGTAGTAGTACATTTTTGGTCTTCTAGTGATAATATTTTTCGTCTTGTAGTAACAATATATTGGTCATGTAGAAAACCACCTGCTTGCGACCCACAAATTTTTGGACGACTTGAATCCAAGCTTATAACCCGCGAATTGTCAAAAAATACCTTAATTAGACATTTATATGTGAAATTTTTCACATAAGTGTTGCTCAAATTTAGGGTAAAAATTCTTGGGTCAACGCGAATCAAACTTAACTAAAATATATTTTTATCTTTCAAGTAATGTTTTACTACATGACCAAAATTGTGTTACTACATGACCAAAATATTGACATTATAAGGCCAAAAGTGTACTGCTCCAAAAATATTCTGGACATTTAATATTTTTTGGTTGAATTACCAATTTTTTTTTTTTAACTTTATGTGTATACTAAACTTGTATAAGCTCATCAAAATATAAAGCATTCAACATATGTACATAAAATAATAGGTTAAGACAAGTTACACCGTTGTCCCCGTCCTTCACTGTGGCGGTTAACATAACTCCCTTGGTCATTTCTTTCATGAAGGTTCTGTCAATATAAAACCTTCTATGCACGCCTTGAATGACACAAATATACTTTCAAAATGGATGGTATGATTGTTCTTCTCTATATCAATTATGCTACCGGGATTTGTACGCTTAACAACTTTACCGTACCACCGGAGTTGATCGTATGATTCATAGAAACTCCTAAAAAATTCGTCCCTTGTAGCCTCGATTCCCTGCCATGCCTCTCAGTGTGGAAGATCGAAACTATAACTATCTTTAATATAATTGATAATATCCTTCCCACTAATTGTAGAATTCCCCTGACACTTTGCAAAACTAAATATTTAATAATCATGTACCAAACCTATTTTTGTCTTCAAGTAGGAGGTTACCAACACAACTATGGACTAAATTAGCTTTGAAGACTACGAAACTAGAATTCGTAGGTTGCTGTTTTACTTTGATTACCTATTCACAACTACCATTTTTTTATTTCATTACACACAACTATACATACCTAACATAATTCGTAAGGTACATAAACTTGAAATTAAGTTTTGTAGAGTACTTAATCAATTCAATCCTAAACTCGGGTGCCCCACCCCTAACCAACTACTCCAACACAACCTTTCATTATATCACCCAAAATATCTGATAAATAGGACATTTTTTTCTCGTTGGGACAAATATCAAAATAGGGAATACTACCAATACCAACAAATTCTATTGAAACATAATTTTGAGAACCATGACTGTCCTTATCCAAAACAACACTTTTATTAGACAAAGGTGAAACATCATATTATAAACACGTATAATTAGTTTTCATATCATCAATTAACATCCTAAAATGCACATTAACAACATTTTGATAATCAAGAAAAAAAGTTTGGATATGACCTAAATCTACTGAAATCTTCACTATTTTTTCGGAGGTATATTGACAATACTCCACCAATCCAACCAAATCAGAATCTGATGTTAAACAACAATTAATTAGATTGCTAACCGAGTATGAAATTGATAAATGCCGAGTATGAATCAATTTGCTTCTCCCATCAAAATCTAACTTAAGGATTACACAATAATCCATAAGTATAGTGTACGCAATCTGCTTCACTTAAAAATTCAATCAAAATCCCCAACTGCAAAACAGATAAATGCAATCACCTGTTCCAACCAATCTATCAACAAATTCGCCAGACTGAATGGCAACAAGAACAATTGGAATCCTAATTTAGAAAATCATGATGTCGATCAACAATCCAAAGAACACCATAAAAATGGGATTGACAAACCACAATGCAGAATTGCGTAATAACTGGTTTTTTTTTGGAAAGGGAATTCAAATTAAAAAAAGGAATAAAAAATGAATTGCATTTTAGAATAGAAAGTCAACAGAAATGAAGGATAGTGTGCGAGAATAATGGGTGCAGAATAATAAAAAATAAAAGTAAAGATTGATTTAAATAACAAAGGGTATATGGGGGGTTGGCCTTTTGGGCCTTTTGGCTAATAATTTAAACCTAATAGTATGCTGAAAATATTTTGAACCTAATTGATATATATATAAAGGAATTGACCTAATAGTAAATAAACTCAAAAGTTCACTACTTCTTAGAAAATGATTTTTACATTGTTTTGCCTCCATCAGATTGAAACACCTTTTACCACCAAATTAATTTAGTGAAGTTATCCAAAAGAGGAGGAGGAAGAGAAAGAAAAAGATCGACCAAACCGCCAGTTCAAAAACCATATTCGTAACCGAGCCGGTTCCGATTCAATTTCGATTACAAAATATCGAAACTATCGATTTCTAACTGTTGCACATGTCTACCCTTATGTTAAGATCGCGCATAACAGAAACAAGGAGATAAAAAATTCTAAAAAAATCAGATCTCGCGCATGACAGAAACAAAAAGAAAGCGAGAAAATAATCAGAAAATCAGATTGTTAATGTCGATCAGTTATGTTAGGATTTTTATTAAAACCGATTTGCTAGTGTCAAATGGAAGAAATCAATATACATGGATCTATTTCAATTTTTTTTTTTTTTTTTTTGAAGAGTATCTCAATTAATTGTTGATTGTTATGTATTTGTAATTTTAGGGATGAACTATTCAATAGGCGTGGATCTAATTCTATTTTTTTCTTTGGAACCAAATGAATATTTCATTCACGTAGTAATAACATTTTATTCATGCACTAGCACATCTTTCTTTATAAAGTAATACATTGCTTAAAAGATAAATATGTGTATGTGTTACTAAAAAAACCAATTGTGTATCACTTGACGTTACAGTAACACATATTTGTATGTACATATAATTATAGTAACACAGATTAAGAACAAGTTTTTCTGTTTATCTTCTGCGTACTAATATTTAATATGAAAAATAAATTTATGTGTTGTTTGTACTTACAATAACACATATATGCACTTACAGTAACATATAATTATCTTCATAGTAACACAGATCTGAAACATACATTTCTGGTTAGCCTTTTGTGTGACTTTTTTTAAAGACCCGTTTGACCAGATATACGTACTAATCTACCCTTTCTTACTATTTTTGAATCTTCTTCCCTCCTATGTGACATCTCACTTTTCTCCAATTCTAATTTTCTCACGATTTACAATTTTTTTTTTACAGTTTTTTTCAATTCTTCTCTCTCTCTTTCCCCTTTTCTAGGTCTTCTCAATATTTTCTTCTACCGTTTTTTTCACTACACTTCTTTTCAATTTTTCTCTCTCCACTCTCTTTCTTTTCTTAATCTCCTAAATTATTTTCTACAGTTTTCTTTTATAATTTTCCTACGTAATTGTTTTCTTTATTCTTTATACAATTTTATTTCATAATTTTTAAATAATAGTTTCAGTCCTCTCTCCCCTTTTCGTCTACTGTTTTCATAAATTATTTTCTTAAATAATAATTATTATTGTTATTTTTAAAATAATTGTTTTACTTCTCTTCTCTCTCTCCCTCTTTTTTTTTTTTTCTAGACAGTTTTTTTCTCTCATTTCTCTCACTCTTATCGGTTCTGTTTCTTCAATATTTTTTAAATTTTCCTTAAAATTTTCAATTATTTTTACGTATTTTTTTTAAAAATATTTTTCTTAAATAATAGTTTCCGTTCTCTCTCCTTTTTCCTAGATAGTTTTCATAAATTATTTTCTTTTATATTTTTGTTAAATAATTATTTTACTTCTCTCCTCTCCCTGTCTCCTTTTTTACAGTTTTCTTCAATTATTTTTTCGTTCTTTCTCTTCCCTTTTTTTTTTTTTGTTTAGACACTTATTTTTATTTACAGTTTTCTTAAATTTAGTTGTACTTAATTGTTTCTTTTTCATTTTATCTGTCAAGAATCAAACTGCTATCTTTATCATCATTACACACATTTAAATATTCTTTCATTTACATTTTCTAATTTTCTAACTATTTTTTAATTTTATTCTTTTATTTCTCTCTCCTATTTTTCAATCTTAACATTATCCGACGGTTACTTCCTCTCTTTACGGTTTCTTTCCTCCCTCAAATTAAGAACATCTCATTCAAAACTCTCCATACTATTCAAAACTTAGGTTTCTTTCTTCATTTCGGTTCATAACCGTCTACCCTCTCCGCCTGCTTCCGTCGACAGTTCCTAAACAAATATCTTCCTCCACTAACACCAAATTCTGCTCCGACACCTGTCTCCCACTTGCACGCACCGACTGTGTATTCGTCTCCCACTTCATAATTATAATTTTGGTAATTTTTTCATTGTTAAGTCATGTTACTTCTATTATATGTTATTTTTTTTCAATTTTATTTTGGTTGTAGGTTTTATTCCATATCCCTCATCGTTTATACATTTGCAATATTCCATTATCAAAATTTCATTTGATTTGTACTATTTTTTTTTATGTATTCTTCTTCTAAATCTTTTCTTTAAATTATTGTTCATCTATTGCTTCTTTACTACCATAGTACCATTGTCAATGATGCTCCATAACTTGCAATTTGACTAATTTTCTCATAATTTGATTTACAATGTTCTCTTTTGCAGCCGATAAATTTTCAAAGCCCTCATCTTCTTAGTTGGTGAATGGTGAGTTATTTATTTTCATTACTTTCTTCTTTTTTAATGATATTTATTAATGTCGAGAATATATAAATTTTTTGATTGTTCATTATCATATCTCAATCTTTTATTTTTTAGAACAGAAAATTAAGTTAACTGAGAATGAATTAGGCATTTTTTTTCTTACAATTTTCAGTTACTTTTACCTTATGAATATTAGGGTGCTGCATTAATAACTTTTACTTGGAATGTATTTGGTGACAAACTGAAAGTTTTTAGGAATTTTGTGTGGTGGGCTCTCCTAAGGTTGAACGAGTTATAGGAGGATATTGAGGTAACCATTAATGTCGTGGGAATAAAAGAAAAACAAGGTTAAGTGAAGATCTAATTCATGGGTTTATGGTAGTGGCAAAAAAACGTACTTTGATCACGTTGACTACAAAGGTAAAAATAAGGTTGACGTGGGAGTGGAGGATACAACCAACAGTGATGATTGCTAAGCCTGGTGAAGATGTAAAACGTAGATTCATGTGATAAAAATTTGTGGACAACTAATGTTGAAATTTCAGAGATTAGTCATTGTTGTTGGGGAATCTTCGGGTCATAAATAAATTCCTTATAAATATATTTTAAAAATAAAAAATTGTATAGTATCTTATTAAATGATACTTTGTAATATAATTTTTTTTTTAAAATCCCCACAAAATTCGTGGGTCTTGCACTAGTATACTAATATTTCATGTGAAATATTTCAAATAAGTGTTTCTCTATAAAATAAAATAAAAAAATTTTGGAGGACTACCATTTTGTGACGGGGGAGTACATGAAAATAACAGGGAGCAAATCCAGTCCTGTAACATGCTCATCTCCTCCATTTATTGTTGGTTTTCTATTTATTTTTTATTACATGTTCCTTATTGAGTTATTTCTGTTTAAAATGTGTTGACCCTTTTACACTTGTTTATTTCACAATCAAATTAGTACATTTTGCATATTAATATTAAATAAAGAAATTTCTTTCTATACAATTGAGCACATTGATACACTTAAATTTTAATATTCAATTTGATTTTATTACATATTTGATTCAATGTTTAATTCAATTCATTAGAAATCGATTTAAATGGTATAGATGCAACTAATTGTATCCAAGTATCGCTCTTAAATAAATGACAACATCAATACATACATAAACTAATGACATTAGTTATTTTCATGATAATATATTTTTTTCGATAAGGAAACATATTATAAGTTGTCATGAAAATAACTAATGTCATTAGTTTATGTATGTATTGATGTTGTCATTTATTTAAGAGCGATACTTGGATACAATTAGTTGATACTTGGATACAATTAGTTGCATCTATACCATTTAAATCAATTTCTAATGAATTGAGTTAAACATTGAATCAAATATGTAATAAAATCAAATTGAATATTAAAATTTAAGTGTATCAATGTGCTCAATTGTATAGAAAAAAATTTCTTTATTTAATATTAATATGCAAAATGTACTAATTTGATTGTGAAATAAACAAGTGTAAAAGGGTCAACACATTTTAAACAGAAATAACTCAATAAGGAACATGTAATAAAAAATAAATAGAAAACCAACAATAAATGGAGGAGATGAGCATGTAATAAAATCGGAGTAATAATAAAATTAGCAAAAATTAAGCTAATGAGAGCAAAACATATTATAAGGAACACTGCAGTAATTAAAAATAGAAAACAATACAGTAAATAAATATATTAAGAGGAACATGGAGTAATAAAATTAGGAAATAGCAAATGGGTGCAAAACAGCACCGTTTTGGCCTAACATGAGGATCCAGTACAGGACTGGATTTGCTCCCCGAAAATAACAGTGCTAACGGGAAACTAATAGGAGCTCTGTCTCATATTATTCATATATGATGAGACTACATCACACAAGAACCCCTCATTGAAAAATCAATAAAATCATTCCCCAAAGAAAGGAGAAGAAATCATACCATCATAAAGATATTAAAGCAGAATTGCATGTTGGTACGCTTCTATTCTGAAAACACACTATGTAGCATATAGTACAGATCAACAAGTAGCCTAAATTTATTGCAGTCTAAAATTAAGTTTTACAAAGAAACTGAGAAGTGAGAGTGCAGTCTAAAATTAAGAGCATAATTAGTGAGTCAAGCCAACTCACGAGCTACTCATGTACGACTAGGGAAAAGCTCAATATCGACTCAAATTTAATTGAGTTGAGCTCGAGATACCATAGTAGTTCTCTAGCTAATACTACTGGACTCAACAGGTCCCCAAGCTTAACCGAGTTTAATTGAGCTTAATTAATTGTACTATTTATCCTCAGTTTGCTAATTATTTATTAAAATGTCCTAACTATAAATAAACTGAGAAATCCTAATTAATATTATGTTAGTTATCAAAGAGACGACTCATCACACACCTATCTGAAAAGAACAGTAATTTTACATGATGATAGAGAGACCAAGTTTGGTAGCCAAGGATCTTCTTGCCTATAGCCTTAAGTACAGTGAACCGAGATACGTATATGCATCTTGGCTTAAGGTGGTTAGAGCACGAGTTGCTCGACTACATGTGTCACTAAAGATGTTTCAAGTTACAACAACAGCATTTTGTTCAAAGACAGAAGCTAGACTAGTTATTTAACTTATTTTGAAGCTCCCCTGGATGTATAATCTTGTGGGTATCAAACCTGGCCAACAACATGAGGCCTAG